>OY728146.1:219475982-220806901 GCA_963277665.1 Viscum album | reverse complement strand
GAGGTGTGAGCCCCACCTCCAACTCTTCTTTGGTGAAGATAAACACCCCCTTAACAAAAATTATGTAAAACATAAATTTTTATTTATTTTAATAAGAAATCCCAAAAATTAATTTCTTCTTCCAACCAAAAGCAACTGAGATAAAGGTCCCCTTAGGCGAATACTGACGATGCAAGTTCATCGGTGTCCTTATATTTCAATTCTGAGCACTGGTCCAAAATATTGAAATACCCACATGTACATTTACTGAACATACCTGAAAAATCTTCAGAAATTGATTCCAGGCACATGAGGCCTCAGAATAAGGCTCCGTCAGAAATTGCGGACTCGTAGAATTCCTATGAATTTAAGAAAAACATTCCTTGGAATTTAGAGGGCTTTACAGTATTCATGTTTTCATTTAGTGTAATTTTAATAGTATTAATTAATTTTAATGTTTATTATGGCTTCATGATTTATACATATTCTTAACACAATATTTATGACATTTTTATTCCATTATTTCCACACTTTTATGCCTTACCTTATAGAAAATTTGTGATCACACCTTCTGCATTTTCATATTAAAATGGGTTATGAAGAAATTTATTACATGTGACATGTTAAGATGGATATCACATGTGATCAAATGAAAAAATTATAATTTCTGATAAAAACAATCCTGGTATTATATAGATAAATTTTTTCTATATTTCTATAATTATTAATTGTGAAATGATTATATGTATATAAAAGAAGAAATGATAATTTTTTTTTCATATTAATTCGGATTTTATCTTAAATGTTATAACTTGAATCAATTCCAGTATGTAAATTACTTGTTTATGACAACTGATGAGAGAGCATGGGATATGTGTTTCATAGTTGGTATCAAAAGAAAGGCATAGATAACATTGGTGATTATGATGTTTATTTAGGATATTCTAAATGTTGAAATGTTATGTGTGGTCACAATTTCAATGGTATTGATATCGATTTGGGATCGTATATAATTACATGATAAGGTATTATTACACATTTATATAGAGATTATGATAATAGAACTTAATTGAAAGTTATATAAATAAGTTTATGAATTTGATGACACAATGAAGTTTTGGTAAATTATTTACTATACAGTTTTCTATAAATTACATCATTCTCTAGAAACTGGAATGTTATCACTTTTATATCATAAATGCATTTAGGTTTATTCTCCCCTAATAGGTCTATTGAGTAATGATTCGATATTCACTTATTTGTGTGGTAAATTATCCTAGGTATACACACTTTTTTAGACACTATCAGTGTATATGTGTTAGTTAATCCCATTATCATTATAATCCATTTTGTGGGATTAAATTTTTTTTGAGGTTATAAATCTGAACAGGAAAGATATCATAGAAAACATATATTGAGTCATATAGGTTGATAAGAAACCAAACATAATAATTGATATGTGTTATCTAAGATAAAGGATTAGTTGTATTTAATAATATTATATTTTTATTGTTTTTGTGTTTAGAATGTTTTATTAATGTTCTTTGAAAATATGGAAATCTATTTTTAGGATTTGGATAAGAATTATGATCCAGCACAACTCAATGTAATCTAGGATGAAAAAAATAATGATATTGGTTAATGTAATAGTGACATATGTTGAAATGTGTTAGATACATAATGAGTTTTAAGAACTATATGCTAATATATTATTATATTATTGTGAGAAATCGTTAGGTTAAATAATTTTTAGTCATTTAAGATAATTATTTTATAAAGATCATCACCCATGTTTTCAATTTTGGTTTCTGTAAGGGTTAAATCCGAAATGGACCATGATAATAATGGATGTGAGGTTCAATAAAATTATTACCTCAACAGACAACCCATAAAACTGGGATTTGGTGTGGGTTATTTTTTTATTTTTTTAGAGAATTTATCAAGAAATATAAGTGGAAATTTTAATATTATTGAATTCCAAAACACACAAAGTGTTTGAATGATGGAGTTTCATGAATGATCAATTGATAAAAATGATAAAGGAAAATGATTCAGTTTATAACTTTCCAAACTTGTTGGAAGAAGAATGGGGAAATTTTGTTAATTTGGAATCTAAATACTATAATTGTGGAGATTAAGGTCATCAGACTCAAAAGTGTAAATGAAAGAGAGAAGCTATAGAAAATAATTTCTACATTTTTATGAGGGTTTTTAAATATGCGACCCAATGACCCAATCCAAGGCCTAATGAGGGAAATAGTCACCAAGAACCAAGGAAACATGGGAAATCCTGTCCCAATACTACAAATTTTTGTCATCGTGAAAATTCACTTAATATGTTTTCGTTTCCTATATCATGTATAATTTCACCAACAACTAGATATTAAGTAAAAAATAAAATCCCTGAGTTATATGATCATCATATAAATCATTTTTTTTGATTTTGTGAAGTTATAACATATGAATATAGGTATTTTTCATTTATTTTAATTTTATGTGATATTATAAATGTATTTGTGTCCATTTTAAGGATATTATAATAATTTATATGTAAATAAGTCTCATTAAACATCCAAAATAAACTCATTTCCATCTAGCGATGTATTGTTACTTATGTGTTTTCTATAGAAATTATTATTATCTTATGATTAAAATTACAATAATGAAATTAATTTATAGTAAGAAGAACATAGAACCTTGAAATTTAAATATATTATATAATTTAAATAAGACAATTGTTTTTTATAACAATATCTAATAGAAATACCAAACTAAAATGAAACAATGATATATTTAGAAAAAAATATAAATATTTAATATGACTCTTAAAACATTGATATTGAAATAATATGTTTGAATAAGGATAACCTATTTTTGAAATATTTTTATTAATAAAACTATGGATAATTTACAAAGGAATGAAGTTCAATTTATATATCTAAAATGACTAATACCATCAGTTTATGCATGTAAATTTAATTTTTTAAATGTTAACTTTCCATGTGACATAAATTTATATTTAATGAATGATTTATTAATGATTATCAAATATAAATGACCATATTGATTGGTAAATAATAATTTAATTTGTGAATGATAAGAAACTAGAATTATAATGGTCAATATTTTTAAAATGATGTATTTATATATAAATTATTTATCATTATATCTACCCCATTTATTTAAAAAATAAAATTTAGAAATTTAGAATTTGTCTTTGAAAATATATATTCATTTTTTATTCATCATAGAAATATTTTTTTCATCATAGTTATTTTTTTCTAAAAATAAATATTTTTATATGAAATTACCATTTTTACAAATAACATGTATTTTATAAAATTATTAGAATACAAGTATTCTTGGAAAATTATGGAATAATTTTTATAAGGAAAAATATTTATTTTATAAACAAATTTAAAATTCTATTAATTTTTTTTCAATTTAGAAACCCATATTTCATATGTTAAAATATAAGTAATATTTTATCAAAAAATGTTTTAAAAAAATATAAATGTATATTTTAAAATTAATTCTTAAAAAAATTATAGACTCAATAAAATTATAGTGATTTAATATTTATATTAATTTCTTAGAATTTATCCAATAAGTTCCCTATCTTTTTTAGTCATAACTATTATGTTACATTAAGTAAAAACTAGCTACCGTTGTAAAACATATAAATGTAAATGCAATAAATCGACAGGTAAATGGATTGATAGATGATAAAAACATAAGAAGAATTTATTTGATAATGTGTGGAATGACATTATCAATTCCCCAAATCCATTATTTTTTAATTTTTCTGAATATTTACACATTATAGTTATTCTAAATTTATATTAAGTTGATTTATGTAATGAAATGAAATTATCCCAACTTATAAATGTGTCCTATCGCCACCCCTCCAATGTCTGTAGTTATTTTTCTATAATTTCATTGACTTATTTTAAAATTTTACATATTTTAATTTCCAAAAATATATATAATGATATTGTTATTGGTTATATAATTAATTTTATTATCATATAGGTATAATCATTAATAAACTATTCTCATTCCAATTAGTAAAAAAATTGTTTGGGGTTTATGAATGCTACAACATCCACGATGTAACATTTATTATTTTCCTTCATAATAAAAAAATAATGGTATAAAAGGGGAATTTAACAAATAATTTTGGTATTCACATAATTTTCATTATTTTTAAATAATGTAACATATTAAATTTTTCTCAATTTTAATATAACATAAAATATTTAAACACGCGTTTGTGTGGAAAATCACCTCTATTAAAATAATCATTTTCATTTTTCTTTTCATATCCACCTTACATTACTATAAATTAGTATTGGATTAAAAGATAAATATGAAAATTACGATATCATGAAGGTTATGCTATTAAAAATTATTGAACTAATTAATGATATGGTAATAAATGATCACCATTAATTAAAATCATTTAAATCATTCATACAAGGAGGAAAATATTCTTTTCTATATCTAATGAATTTATTTAAATTATCTAACACATATAATTATTTGATATTCTTATTTATCTTAATAATATGTACCAAATTTTATCATTATACTTCTATTATAGTTGTTTTAGGGATAAACTGTTTCATAATCATCAATTAATCATTGTAGGTTCATGTTTGGGTCACATTAACCACCTACCCGAACAATACTATTTATTTATGGAATATATGAAAATGAAAAATTATTTAATTTAATACTATTATATAATTATTTATGTTACTTTATATTGGTTATAGAAACAATATATCAAAATTTAGCACATTTATTAAAAAATTATTTATATTCGTTAAGAATTATAGAAACAGTATCATCGCAAATTTTATCTCCCTAGTTTGTAAAAAACTATAATGGAATGAAATTATATCATTATAAATATCATTTGAAATCTTTTATAGTACATTTATTTATCTTATAATTATGAACTTAATACATTTATATATAAAATCATAGTTTTTATGAAGCTAGTTCTAAGTGAAAAAGATTACTTATACCCATTTTTGATAACATTTCATATCTAAATAATACTAATATATTTATTATACATGAGGTTTATAATTTTTTATGTTTATTAATATGATTCTTATTTATGCATTTAGTGATATTAATTTAATTTTTTATGATATTTGGTACAAGTATATAAAAAATTATCACTAATGGAAGGGTTTTCATCTCAAATTTGTCTCTATTAGACATGTCATGTATTATGAACCTATTTTTATTACTATGGTATATATATGGCCTATATGAGTTATCATATCCCGAATTATAATTTAATAATAGTATTTTATGTTCAATTATAATAACTCCCTTTCAATAGGGTTTGATTAATTTTTTACTCAAGCTATAAAGGTTCTCTTGGTATCAATTATGATCTTTTGAGATAAGACACATGTTATTCAATGTGATTCCTTCATAGGTTTATTTCTTAGATTAAAAACCCATTAATATTAAATTAATTATTTCCCAATATTTCATGTTATAAACTATCAAAAATAAATTTTATTCTGTGAGATTTCTTTTGACTCATTTTTTACCCCAGTCTTAAGGTTTTTCTGTGACTCCATTTTCATTCATTGAGTTATGGTCTTTCCCCAAAACATACTTCATATATGGGGAATAAATACTAGAAATTTATTTTATTATGTAGTGTTATTGTATTCCATTATTTAAATATACATTCATACTACATAAACACATCGAAAGATATTTCTCACTTCTTTAGTAATATTATTTTCCAACTAACTACCTCCTTTCTATGAATGTATTATTATATTGTAACTCTAGTATTTAAAAACTCATATACTCATTTATATGCATGCTTCTAGCATCAAATTATATATAATTAATATTTAAATATTTTCACCTAGATATAATAGTATTATATTGAGATGAGGAAAAGTATTAGGATCCCATTTGTTATTATTCTAGTGTGGATAATTATTGGAAACCTGAATATGTATTCATTGACTATCCATATTTATTCTATGGATGAGTAATGATAAATTTTTTACATCCTAATAAATAGGGGAAGAGTATTGGAATATGGTATAATATTTTTTCAGTATGGGATACCATTAGAAAGATGACTATATATTTTTATACCATCAACCTTTATTTACAT
The DNA here is from genome assembly GCA_963277665.1 of Viscum album. Lineage (NCBI taxonomy): Eukaryota > Viridiplantae > Streptophyta > Magnoliopsida > Santalales > Viscaceae > Viscum > Viscum album. The sequence goes on along the minus strand of OY728146.1, from coordinate 220,800,759 downwards.
GATGTCTTATGAACATGTTATCCATTTTTAACATGGGTAAATATATTGAAATTATTAATTATTATTAAATTCTAATGTATGTTGATCATGTATTAATTTTCCATATTATTCCTTTTATGGATATCCATGATTTTTATTTACAAAAATTTTATGTCATGAAATATATTATAGTTAATAATGCATCATATAGTGAATGCATTGGAAGTAATGGGGGGATAGGTGGGTCCCTAGATTATAATGTTATTTGGTGAATTGAAAGGTATAATGATACAAAAACATGTTGAGATTTAGAGTATTACTTTCTACATAATTGGATAATACCATTGAACAAGGTATTGAGTAAATGTTTTTATATTGGACATTGAAAATTTGATCATTATGAGATAAGTATTATCCATATCCACATTGTTATTAATGATCAATGATATTTAATGTCTTCAGTTTCAAATTGAATATGGATTCATGTTGTTCACTTATTTTTTTCCATAATATTTAGGCTATTATTACTCTATAATTTCCTCATTTTTATGTTTTCCCTTATTGGTTGTTTTAAATCACCCATTAATATGTTTCAATTTCACCACGTTATGGGGAAAATTAGTATATGTGACATGTTTAGAATGATAAAACACGTGAAATAATTTACGATAGATTTTTGAGACCCATTATGGATTAAATAGTTTCATATAGAATAAAAATATGTATTCGTGATAGAAAGAACATGGGGTTTGTTAATTATTATTATTTACTAATTTTATAAAGTGGTAAACCTAAAAAACTCATGAGATGTATGATATTAAATATAAATTTTTGATTTATTAATTGAGGAAGGTTATATATAATACTTTTTAGCTGGTAACATAGTGAGTACGTAATGTGTGCCTTTACGGTACTGAATATGGGTTTGTGGGTTCAAGGCATCAAAATATGGAAAATGGTTACCCAATTCTCATAATAAAATATCCTTATATTGATGAGAAAAGATTCATTATATTTAGATAGATATTACATATTTATCAAAATTTGAATAATAAATAAACAATCAAATATTTTTATAATATGATGATCTATTCATTGAGATACATCATTTTCCATAAACCATACATGTTTTTGGATTAGACTTATAGTGAAAACATAACCTATATAAAATATCTAAGGATGTCAGGGATATTTTTATAGTGTTTTTTAATATAAAAGAGAATATTTTTATTTCTTCATGGGAAATGAGAGGGGTATTTCAAATTTAAGAGATGGATGTTTCAGGGTAAAATATTGATTATTTTATAATTTTGGACTATGAATTTCAAGGAGTTATGACTACTTCTAGTTTTATTGTTTATTATTTAAAACATCAACCTTCATTGATATTATTACCCCAAATAAAATTTAATTTCATCGTTGAATCAATTAATTATATATAATGAAACAAAATATATTTTTTAATTTGAATAAATTATAACATAGTATTTGAAATTTCTAATATAGGTTTATAAATTAAAATTATTATTTATAAAATAATTATATTACTCAATAAATACATTAGAGGTCATAAAATGTTTTATAAATCTTTAAATATTAATTATATTATGGTGATGTTATAAAATTAAGGGTATATGGAAATATTACTATTTTTCATTATTTAATCAAAAAACATTTTTTAATAAAAATCCAAAAAATAACCCTATGAGAATTCTAATATTAATAAATAAAAAATAAATCAATTTCTCAAATTGAATTTGTAAAATTTAAAATTTTACCTTTTAAATGTTAATACAAAATACATAGAAAAACACTTCATTCAAAAAAGTTCTTTTAAATTTTTTATCCTCTATACATATATCATATAAATTAATACATATTATAGTGTTGTGAATAATTATATTTTTTAAAAAATTATAAAAATTGGATTTAAATAAGACATACAACTCTATATTTAAGGGTTATATATATACAATGTTTTGGTGTTTAATGACTATATGTGAAATTCCCATATATTTAATGGTCATATTACATAATTATATGTATCATTACATGGTTCAATAAATATTAATCACCATATAAATTTACTTCTCTCTCTCCATGCCTGTTTTATATATAATATTTTTCTTTATTTCTATATCAATATTTAGTGTAATGTTCTTCAAGGCATACCATGAGGATAATTATTTTATATTTTTGGTATTTATATATATGTGTTTATTTTGTAAAATTTGAATCTTATTTATTTTGATTAAAATTATTTACACAGAGTGTATTATTGTTTTTTTAATTTCAATATATTATATCAATAAAATTAATAATGATTTATTTTAGTTTCATTTTGGGTATATGAAACTCTATCATAAAAAGTTTTCATAAACTAAAATCTTTTGGTGATGCAATAAGTTAAATAATTTCAGGACTAAAAGGTTTATTGTTGAGATCAACACTGAATGACACAACACACTATGTTTCTCTTCCCTTAAAACAATATTTCTATTAAAAATGTACAATGACTCATGGAGTACATGTGTATACTAATATAGATATTATACATGGGATTCATCCCTGTAATGGTGATATGAGAGTGGATAAAGAATTTATCATATAAAATTAAGTAATTTTAATTACTAGGTAATCATTGTTATAAATTATCTATAACTTTTACATGAAATTATACTCCCTAAGAAATGTTTGGAATTTTTTTCATTATGTTCATTAAATTTATCCATTAAATGTGAAGCAAATAATAGGAAATTGTATCAAACTATTATTTTTTTCTATTGAACAATTTAGTGGCATCAAGGATGTAACAATTAAATTTGTTATTATATATTATATATAGATTCAATTACTATATTTAAGTGAGAATTAATTTCATGTTTTATTTGTTTAATCATAAATTTGTGATGAAAAATTCATTAAATTATAAAATACCATGGAAAATATAAGAAGAAACATAGAATGTTCTATGTTTTCATCTGGAGGTGAAGATGATTTTTCTTATTGGACAAGGGAACAACACATGTAATTCAAATGTAAACACTATGTAACTAATTTTAATCACACAATGTGGTGTCACGAATTTAAAAACACAAAATATTGGGGTTGATATTATATGTCTAGACACACCATGTATTAACTGCTAGTTTGTATTCCTCTTGATGGAGGTGTACGCTGTGTAGCTATTGTAAACAAGATGTAACCCCTCACATTGTTTTTATATTATTTGATCAAATTAAAGTGTTATTAATAAATACACATGTTTTTTTATAACAAACAATTTATTTTGATAATATAGAAGAGAATACATGTTTATTAACTAGTGGTATATGTCACGTGACATGATATTAGCCATGTGGAATACACATCAAGTCCAGAGGTGTGTAATGTGGGTTGACCAAAAAGGAGTACAAGATGGATTGATAAATGTACTTGTTATGTAACTCATACATACTTGTGTACATTACACAGTAAGATAGGCTTTTCATATAGAACTAACATGTTTAATGGTATAAATAATAAAGAAAAACTGATCAAAAAATCATATAGCTAGTATAAATTAAGTGACAAAGTTTTTCCACCCTTAGAACACAATAATTTATTTTTAATTATCATGTGTAATTAAATGATTCAATTATAATTTTCTATATTATTCTATAAAAATTTTATTTTTTGATACATTTCATGTAGTTTATAGTCATTTCCTATAGTATATTTCACATATAATTAACTTATATTTTGTAGTCATACATGTCGTTTAAGCAACATGTCTTAAACAAAATAATGACACAACATGTAATATATCGGCATCTCATCTTGAAATACATGTCATATAAATATATAATACATGAAAAGGAACCAAAAAATACTATTTACACAGAGTGTTGAGGGATATTACATGCTATATAGTAGTTAAAATCCATTAATAGTTTTAAATATATATAGAACGGTACCACTCATTTCACCCTTGGCATGTATCTTTTATATTAAAATAAAAAATGATTTTATTATGACCAAAACATTACACTCAATGTGAATTTTTTTTACATAATATGAATATAATTAATTCCATATTAAAATTATTTTACATAAAATTTCATATCATTACTATATCAAGTACTTTTTTGATTGAAAATTATTATAAATAAATAACTAGTTAAAATTATTATTAATTTATTAATTCTTTATATTTATCCTAAATATTGAATGAATTGAACTGAATGATAAATATATTAATTGAATATTGTAAAATATCATGATCTATAAGAACCAATGAATTTATATTAATTCTATTTAGTATATTTTTTTATTTAATATTTTTTCTGAAAATTTTATTATTACATTTTATTGGATGATTTTTTATCATCCTTTTGTCTTTATTTTTATGGGCCTTTGTGCCTATGGTTTATTTATGTAACCCTAAACACCATTTTACCATCACATATATATTAGTAATCATTTTTAATGGAATGATCTCCATGTGAGATGACATGAATTATGAACGAACCATTAGAAACCAGAAAAGGGGATATATAGGTTAAAGATGGAATGGAACAAATAAAGGCAAGTATTGGCTCGACCATCTATTCCGCAAAGGACAAGGGTTAGTTTATCTTATACATTATAAACCAATATTTAGTTACAATATCATGATCTTATCAGATGGTTATTTTTTCAAGTGGATGGTTATTTATTTCTGGGATATAAGATTTGTTTGATAAATAAACGGGATCAAAAAAAGTAAATTAATTAACCTGAATAAAATATTAAATAAAATAATATTTTATTCATTAATTCCTTTACCAAACATTGTTAATTTATTATTTAAATCTATATAATATTATAAAATATCTAATGAATAAAATATCCTATATTTATGAAAATGATAAATAAAAGTTATCATGGAATGAATTAGGTCAAACATCACTTAAAATTACATAAAATTCAATTAAAACATGTATTAATGTATTGGTTTGACTCGTATTAGTATAAATTCATCAATTAAGTATTAATAATAAATATTTTTCTTTAACATTACAATGTTATCATTAAGAGTTTTTTCATCTACATGACATTATGTAACATGGAGAAAGGTTTTGAAGAAATTTGAATTTTGTATTTTTTAAATTTGGGAGTCCACATACGGGATCAAGGAACAACGAGACAATTTAGTTTTAAAAATAACTATACTAAATTTTTTTTGAAAGATTTTATAATACCCCTTTCTAGGTTTTTCAAATGGAAATATGGATCCCTAACACCAAAAAATCCATGTGACATGATTTTTTTAATCCATCAGTGAGGAATATTATAATTTAATAAAATAATGGGAAACTAGTAATCAGTAATTTATTATTTCACACCTAGTAATCATGATAAGGTACTGAAATATTCAATTTTTTATGTAATGTGATACTTTGGTAAATCCATAATCATTCATAGGGAATGTATATTTCTAAACCAAAAAATATAATAGTGGTATGATCATTTATAAACTAAACAGCTATATGAATTTTTTTACTACGCACTAGAATTGATTATTTGTTTAGCCACATCATTGAGAAATAAAGGGTGGTAAGGATTCTTATAAGTGATATAATGAATATGCATCAAATGAACATTTTATGAGGTTATCATCTATGTCTAGAGGGATTAAAATGAATCATAATTACATGGATGTATACAAAATTATAATTCATCTCCTAGATATAGGAAATGAGAAAGGGTATATAACTATTAATGATAATTTCACAACACTACACAAGTGTAATATATAATAGAGATAACTAGATAGTGCGTAATACATTAGGATTCTAATGTATATTTATTATCTAGTCATGATTGTCTTAAAAATACCATATAACCATTTTTCCATGAAAATTCATTGTGTTGATAATGGATTATAGAAAAAAATGAAAGATAATTGGTAAAGAATCTTTTATACTATGATTTATTTTAAGATAAGTATTGGTAAGTGTTGATGCTATTTAGGAAATATCCCTCAAGGCATCCAATAGGTATGTTTTGGGTTTGATTGTGTTAGTTTACAAATCCAGATGATTATTAATGATTATAGATGGTGTTTTACCGAAAGTATGTTTTCATGGTGGCAAAATTTTCTTGTGTTTTCCAATTTTTTTGGTCTCAAAATCCACATTTTAATGTTATAAAAATAAGGTTTTCATCATAGGATTGAATGGTATAAAGAACTGCAATGAAAATTAGAAAAATAATGGAACCATATACCTCAAAAGATGGACCACACACTATTTCCTCGAATAGTTCTCGACTGCTTACCGAGTAGTGGGAACATTATGTAGAGTAGTTCGTGTCGAATAGATCATGGTATGCATAAGTAATGGAGGTTTATGAAATGGTCCGCCTCATAGGAAGTGATGCGGTACACAGAAAATGTACCCAAAATGTTTTGTGGATGGCTTATGGTCTACGGTAGCATAAGAGGTACACGGTGAAGGCGGTACTAAATCTATGATTTGGTAAATCATGATTTAATAGATTAAAGGGATAAATTTTCCTATATAATGAGATACAATCCCACCAATTAGAAGTGAGAGAGAATATCATTAGAGAACATCTCTTTTCTATGAGTGTTTAGCTAAGTCTGAAAGTGGATAATGTGGATGCAATTCCACTGAAGGGTTTTATGAGAAACTATATCCCACAATGGATGTTTTACGTAGAGGAAGAAGACATGGTATGTAGGGGAGACATATAATGTGAAATAATTCATGAGGGATAATTATGTGAATGGTGTAGTAATTCATTGAAGATATTCTGTGAAAGGATTTTACGAGGAACTAAAGCCCATAAAAGATGAATTTGTTCGAAGAGAATAATGTCTTCTATGTAGAGGAGGAGGTTCTAGTATGCGGTGGAAGAGGACATAGTACACGAAGGAATTTTACAGAGGAAAAAGGGAAGAAAGTATGAAAATATAGAATGATTTAAAAATAGAGGTTGACTTATAGTGGGCATGCGCAGAGTCGGTACATGGAGGCAGTACACGATAATGAAGGCGAAGGGAGACTGTGAGAGGCGGGCCATGGAGAAGAATTAGTTCGTGGATCCAGCAATGGTACAAAGAGGAGGCGTCCTTTATAGAAACTGATTCACAGTATGTGGGAAGTGAAATTGGTTCATAGAATAAACAAGGATGCCTGAAAATTATTTATATAAGTTTTCAAATGTATTTTCTAGTATCTAATATTACATAGGATGGTGAAATTCATCTATTGGTGTAAAAGGGACTTCAATATAAAATATACCTATTGTTTATGATGCATTAATTCTTGCAAAGGAAGTGACCTATAAGTCCATAAACTATTTTCGACCTAAAATTCTAAAAAACATGAGTGGATTCCTTTATAAGAGTAGTAAGAGAAGGAAGAGAAATTCATTGACCTTTTCTATAGGTAGTGCTCCAGAAAAAGAGGCATAGAATGTGACCATTGGGAATACAGTGAGAAGACTCTATACCTTGTAATGGCAGTGAGCTTGGGAAAAGAAGATATAACCCGAACCTTTTACTAATTATTGTCAGTGGGAATTAGTGAATTTTGTACATCAACACTCCATCATTTTATGTTAATTAAACATATCCCAATGAGACTTACCCAAGAGAAAATTGATGCGTCTTGTGAATGACTTAAATTATGTTTGTACTTTGAAACGGGAATGAGAGAGAAGAGAGTTTTGTATTATGATGAAACAATATTCAAAGGGGAAGAAATTTTAATCTATCATACCATTATTCACCCCTGCTCAAGGTATTCAACTTAATGACCCTAATAATAATTTTTTTGAGGTGTGAAAAATCTATTTTTTCATTAGTTAAAGTAGGAGTAGCATAAAATAGTGGTTGTCTCTATAAAAAAGTTCACAAAATCTAATTATCACTTTTGAATTGAGGAAAAAATATTTTTTTATTAAATAATGATTTAAAATTAGTCAATGGGAGAAAGGTTCCCAGGTTACAGTTAGATTTCTAATTGAAATTATATAATAGTCTCTAGTTATTTATATTATCTTCTTATTTATTTTTATATCATATTTTCTTTAATTACATCATATTTCAAACTTGGATGAATGTTATTATTGAGATTTCTCAATCAAAAACCATTTTTTAGTCCACACGTCTTCTAATGTTTGAAATTGTAAGAGTGTATTACCCCTATCTTACTTATGAAACACCCAATCATGAAATGTTATATCTAAAGAAACCTTATGTAGTGATTGATCCTTCTTCATGTGTTTGTAAATTCTTAAAACTTCACTAATTATTACATTCCATTTCTATGAATATGGAAAAAATAGATAGCGATTAAGGATCCACCAGCATAGAAGAAGGAAATATAAATAGGTAAATCTAACCCAACTATATTAAAAATTACTATCTTTTATGAATTATTGAAATCAATTAACAATAAATACATCATTGCAATAAAACATTATGACATAGGTATTATAAATGGTATCTCTTCCCTTCCCTTATATTATATATTTATTATGACTTTGTTTGATGAATAATGAGAACGAATATAAGAGCATAAGAAATAAATAAATTAAAAAAAAGAAACCAAATAAAATAAATGAGTATAAAAATATCAGTAACTCACACCCTTCAAGAAAAATTTTTATGAACCCCTCATATCACTCATCCCATAATAATTTATAGGACCCCCGTTTCACTTCCAATTCACTAGTGATTCCTACATAAATCATACTTCATTCCATTTTAATGTTCATCGAAATCCATTTGACCCTTACCACCCTTAATTTAAAAATATCACCCCATGGAATGAGATAGATAAATATCATTATCTTAATGTTTTTGATTTTCACATTTATATATTGAATTTTAATTATTAAATATGAAGAGTGTTTATAATTATAGTAATTTTTCCCATTGATTTATCCATGTGTACTTCAACAGAATGATATTCCTTCATATTCCAACTTCATCTCTATCAATATCAACTTCATTATCATAAGTCCCCACTATTTTTATATTGAAATGTTTCCACCATGAAATTAGTCTCTCAGTAATTTCATGACATATATATATTATAAATTTATAAAAAAGGAAAATTATCCCCATGTTGGTGACTGTCCTAATATTCTAGTACTCCATATTGGTAACTATTCCCATGTTTTCAATGTCGGAAACAATCCCAAAATAATTGACTATACCCACATTCATGATCTCCATGTTGGTAACCATCCAAATTTTCTTGAACTCTATATATCAAAATATCTAATTTTTTCTATACATTTTGAAGGATATTACAATGAACGGTTTCATGTTCAGCATCCCCTATACAATTTAAAGACAAAAACTAGCTGCATGATTATTCTAAATTTAATTAAAAATATTTTTAATAAAATATGGATAAAATAAAAACCCCTTAAATAGAAATTCCAATAATATATTTATTTTATAATATATTAATATCTATTACTCATGAAGAAAAAGATGTTTAAAACCATTTCCTAATTAAACATCTAATTAACTAATTAATCCAAATACAAATTATGATTATTCATAAGCATTTAAAATACTATGATTTAAATCATTAAAAATAAAGAAAAAGTGAATGAAACTATATTTTCACTGATTACCCTACACATAAATATTAGGCTCTGAAAAAGAAAAAATTAAAAAGATACCAAAATAATTATTTAAATACAAACCAAAGTAAATTCCCTATTTAAAAAATGGTCCCCACCCTATCATTCATCATGGAAGACCATGTTTATATTTTTCTAATCATGTTCATTCAGTTAATCCCTATTTATTTTATCCCATCGTGAACACTTAATATTTCCTTCCTATAATTTGTTTTAATTATACATTATGATTTTACTGAAATATTTTCTCTCATACATAGTTCATACATGTTTCACCATATTCATGATGAATTTCTAAATCTCCACCCAATTAGTCAAGATATTATTCTTATCCAAGGGGATTCTAGATTAGGTTTAAATGTATCTATGTCTTAATCGTATGCATAATTATAATATAAAACTATTGAGGGTGAATGACTGGTTTGGGATAAAATATAAAATATCAATACATTTTTTTTATTTAATATATGTATGGATTCCTCCATTAGAAAAAATTCTTCACCATAGATTCACATATTAGATATATATATTGATAACCCACACCCTTTATCTTATCTTTTGTAATTAACATTCTTCCCCCCAATTTCTCCAGTTGATTTTTTTAAAAAAAATTTAATTCAATACTTCACATGACGGTAGGTAGTGATGATAATACTTCCATGGTAGGTCAGAGACAAAATTTTTATCCTTATGAAAAATTTCCTCTAAAATATTATGTATAAACATATTCATTATCACATTCTACACACTTTACATATAAAATATTTTATGATTTTTATTAGATCTGGGTTTCTCTATAAAAAAGTTTAATAGGGAATGATTGGAATGTTTTTTCATATTTCATAAGTGGATCTCAATACCCATCCTTAAAGAAACATGATAACATTTTTTATCTATTTGTATCATGATTTTTCTCTTATTATAGTAGAAATAAATATATTTCAATACTTCCTTAAATTCAGTCATAATATTTAATAAATTGTTTTTAAAACCTTTTCCTTCTTCTCCAACCCATTAATTCATCCTATATTATTTTTGGGATTCTAAAGAAAGATATAATTGGTAAATGGGATTATAATGGGAGTTACAAACCAATTAATTCATGGATTCTATGTAATGAAAGGATAAAATTTAAATGGTAGGATTGAAAAAAATATTTTGTTTAACGAAAGGGAATTTAAAATTAAATCAATATGAAAATAATTTAAACAAAATAATACTCAAATTCTCCATAGTGTTGACTAGGTTAATAATAATTTTAATGATACTAAAGTAGGTTTTAGATCAGTATAGAAATATGGATTTGTAAATAAAATATAAAAATTTATTCAGAGGCCAAGAAAACAATGTCAGACAATATTTCATAGCATGAGATTAAAAAATCAATGAATTTTATATAAATTATATTTAGTAATATATTTAAAACAATATGATTTTTATATTTAACTAAGGTAATAAAATGGGTTATATATGTTTGTCAAACATCACATGGTTTCAAAATATTCATGGGTATTTATGTTAATATTATATGCATCATGTAATTGAGAAAAAATGTATGATGATAATATATATTATTTTTTGAAAATGAATTGAAAATATTGAAAAGTCTAAAACTAAAGGTCTTGAACTACATGAATCCCTACTTCACAGTTAAATGATCATGGGTCCTCAGTTTAATCAAAAGAAATTAATCATATAATTAGATATTTCTATGTAATCACATGATGAAATCTAGTGTCACAGAGAGGTAAAACATGTCTGGTTGTTATTGAATAATATGTTTGAGGAGTTTTATCTCATCCTCTAGTTCATATAGTCTATTCATGTAGTATATTTTTAATATATTACTGATAATTATGAATGTGTTCCAATATCATTCCTCTATAATAAAAATTATACAGAAATTGTAAATAATAGAGTGTAAAAATAGAGTATATCATCGAGAAAAAAATGTACCAAGAATTAGGATGATTCTAGATTTTCAACGTAACACATGGTCCTTTAGATTGAAGAATTTGGGTTGTATCAGCTATTCATGATACACCGTTTTCCTTTCATTATAGATTCTAATACCATGAAAATATTATCTTTTAATTTACTCTATTGAGAAAAACATAATATTCTCTCTTTTCATGATCCTTCTAAGTCTATATTCATTTATTGATGTCTTAAAATTATATTTCTACTCAAACTCCACATATAGGTAAAAACTAATTCTATATTAAAAATGGTAAGGTCAGATTTATATGCGGTTTTATAACACACCACATATTCCCATAATGATTTTTTCTTTCCATTGTCTCTAATCCATCCTATTTGGGATTGATTTTATTTATGAAAATAAATTGTATTTCCCTACTTAAAATATCCAATTTGGAATCTTTTAGAGAATGGTAGGGTGTAGATGTCTAATTAGGTACTTCAAAATTCCTCAATAAATCCTCTATTTTTATTGAAAATGGTGGTTGTTATGTCACTAAAAATTTCATGTGGTATTAAAAAATAATTAGATATGTTAATCCTAAAAAAGTACACACATATGTGGAATCATAAATTTTTGTGGCTTTTCCTTCCAATGTTTTTGAATAATACTATATATAAAGAACAATATAATAATTGAAAAATGAAATGAGAAAAAATAAAAAATTATAGTTTGTAAATTATTGATATATTATATTCCAAAACATAAAAAATTCATATATGATATTGGGTTTTAGTATAATTCCATTTAATATTGAAATATTTCTAAAAAAATATCATTTTTCACAATTCTTTCAATATTCTTGTTCATGCATTAATAAAGTGGGACAATAAATACCATATTAATTTTTTTTCATTTATTTTTAAGGCCTAATGTGGCATATATACACTAGTGTTTTAAAAAACCAAAAGCATAGAAAATATCACATTAAAGAGAATTTATCCTTATTTGTGATTCATATCAAATTTTCTAATTGAATGGATATTTGAAAATATAAAATCAAGATACAAATTTGAGTTTAGTTTTTTTATGAGAGTTATAATGATATGTTACCAAAGTAGAAACAAAATAATTAATCATAAATGGATACTATGGATGGCCCCTTATAATGTACAGAATTGTTCTACTAGGATGTGGGAATTCAATGTATTTTTTCATAGAAATTATACTTTAATAGATTTGGGTAATCTACAAGGTGATAGACCACATGATTTTAAGATACTTTTTTATTTTTAATGTATAATTTATTTTAATATAAAATTTTCATCCATAATTCCAAAATTGGGTTTTCATCAACATTATTTATAAAGTATCTAGGTGATTCATTGTCAAAAAATATTTTATGTTTATTTCCAAGAAAATTGTATCAGAACATTTATAATGGAAAAAATAATCATAGGAAAAACTTTAGGGGGTGGCTTAATTGATCTGTTCAAAATGTAGTGATATTAAAATATAATAAATGACATGTGGTATATGTTCAATTATTTTGGAAATACCTCCTCCCACATCATAGCTCAAAGAATAACATATAATTTTTAATGGATGTTCTGAATTATGTGGATTTGTGAACGATGGGGTGATTAATATCCCCTTATGTTCCTCAAAATATTCCCAACATCCATCAATTATATCAAAATAATAATCTATTGAATGTTTCAAGGAATGATAGATAATAATCATATTAAAATCTATCATGATTCATTTTTCAAAACCTACATGTCCATAGAATGTTTGAACATATTTAACACAATTTTGGTAGGCCAAAGTATTTATTACTTTATTTTTAGATATACCAATCTCAATTAATTTTTTTTGGAAAAGAATTATCAAATATTAATCCCCATCACACCATGAAAGAAAAATATCCCAAATTTAGAAACTTTTTTTTTCTAAATTAATATTATTAATTTTTTTCAGTATTTCTTAAAAAATGTTCAATTGGTTCACTAAAGATAATAAATTCATCTTAGAACACCTATAATTAGTCCTCAATTTGATTATTAATGATAATTAATATTACCATTTTTGAAGTAATTTTGTTATTTCATAACCCTTAAGGAATTTTCTTATATGAAAATTTTGGAAAACTGAATTTTAAAAATTTATTTTCATGGACTTCAGGACAAATGTCAAAAACAAATGCTAAAATTCCATCTAGTAAATAGTAATTATTTCTTCCTTCCAACCATTATGGTATTTGGTCAACAAAATCAATATAAATTTGGTCTATTTTATTTAATTTATTTAGTTTCATATAATCCATCCACACACATAGGCTCATTTGAATTCTCGTGGGGATCAATTTGTCATGATCATTTTATAAAAATAATTAGGTTTGTTTTTTGGGGAACTAAATTGGTGGGGGTTAACCCATTTTGAGTAAGAAATTGGGTAAAGTATGTCTAATAATAATAATGAATTTATTTTTATTACATCCTCTATTATGGTTAGATTAGTCCTTATTTGATGTTTATGAACTAAGTTGAAATATCTAGGAATTATAAATATATATGAATATATTATAGGATTTATTCTTAAAATATCAATGATTATCTGCATTATGACTTGGATATTTTCTCTCATTTTTTCAAAAGCTATTTTTTATTGGGTCCCAAATAGATTTTAGAGCCTATTATTTGAATATTTCTTTATTCCACGTGATAAACATATTTGAAATTAGTGGGAAGAAATTTAAATATAAATTATTGGGGTTGTTCATGAGATAAAATTAAATTTAGGTTCCCAAATTTTAAGGCTTGGATTTATTACAAAAAATGTAACATTTAAACTTATTCTTCTTGAATAAGAACAATGTATTAATAATAAAACAAATAACTTATATCTGTATCTAATTCTAATATTTAATTTTCATCTTATTCTAAAGTCTAGTTAGCCTCATCTCCTATGGTAATTTTGATATATAATTATATCCCAAGGATAAACATACATGATACATATAATATTTATTCTAATGATTGAAAATCATAAATAAAGTATATTGGAAAAAGATATTGGTCATTATAGGGGAACTATATTTATTTTAGAATACTGATGTTTATAGTGTTGTACCAAAGCTTTATGGTGAATGTTTTATAATGTAAATTTATTATTTTCCTGGTTTACTTTAACAATATTCCTCCTAATAATATGGGCGAGTGTTCTAGTTCCACATAAACCTCTAGGGTATGCACATGGTATTCAGATGAGAATTTAAATCACTAAAATCTTAATAACTCATTTTATAGAACAACAATTGGGAAAAAAAATTAGATCTTATTGAATGATATATGTCCTCTATTCTAGAATAATATCTCCAATATAAAAATATATAAACAAAGAGTATGGAATAAAATTTATGGAGAATTATACATTATAGAAATAATTAGGTAAATATAGATATATAATAGTATAAGAAATACATAATATCTATTGATGTTGACATTTTATAGGAAATGGTGGTGCTATTAAAGTTTCAACTCCTATGAATAAATTAAGACATTAATTTCTATTAAGATATATATTATTTTATAAGTATATTTTGGACATTTGGAATAGTTTTTTATTTATTATATGGATTCTAAAAGGGGTATATTTATTTAAACATTCTAGAAGGTTTTTAGAATATCCCATTTGGTGACATCTTCTTCTAACTTCATTGAATGAATCTTTTAGGCTGGTAATGGAAGTGTGAAACATTTTATATCCCTTTAATTCCATTTTAGGGTCACAAATATTATTTCTTTCAAATACCTTAAAGTCATTCCCTTTTATCCTTATTTATTTCTATTTATTTATCTTGTATATTTTTTTCTTTTATAAATATATCGATAATTTTTATCTTTCATTTTCTCATCTTCATGATGTGTTCTCTTTGGGATAAGTGGTTGAGTACCATTTCTGAATATGCTTATGATCATTCTGAAATTTATGGTTGATTTTCTACTATATGATCATGTAGAATCCATATATTTTTGGATGGATGATCCACTATAATCCTTAAATATGTTTTTAACTTAACCATTTTTCCTTTGATCATTTCAAAATTATGTTGTAGTTTTTTATTTAATGGATGATATAATGGAATAAGGTCATTTTTAGGGATTATTTAATGAAATTTATGGTGTTGATTGTAATTGGGTGGGTTATAATTTTATTTATAGTATTTAATAAATATATGAGGGTTTTTTTAATTTTTTGTCTTGGAATTTGGGATGGGGTATGTATTGGTTATAATATGAGGATCAAGCCTAGATTTGTTGATTTTAAAATACTTAATAGACTTGATAAGGCTATATATATCACAAGTTTTATTATAATTTAATTGGATATAAGCATATTGTTTGACTCTATATATTGGAAAGTTTACCATATTCACTTTTTAAATGATTAGGTGATGATCATGCCCCACATAAAATATCATTTTTTCATTAATTAAATTGGATCATGGACATCTATATCACCAACCATGTTATCTCTTCATGTTAAATTTCATGTAAATGTAAGGATTAAAATTTTCGTAACATATGAATTTTCCTTCTTCTATTAGAACTTTTGATGAATTATTTTGATTTAATAATAATATTCTCAATTAGTACCATTGATTATATTGTTTATTCCTAAATCAATAATCTTCCAGATGATGGATCCCAATGATTTTTATAATTTTTTGAGTAATACTTTGGTATAATTTCGTAAGGAAATGGTTCACTTCAATAACATAATTTGGATAGATAAAAAAGTTATTGTTGAACCTATACTACTATTATTAATGAGTCTCTCAACATTCTTTCATCATGTTATATATCAATTTTTTTATGGTTTTACTCCTATAGGTAGAAAAAAATAATTTCCTAAAACACCTTTAATGATGATCCCAATCAATTACTAATCCTAGTTTTAGTTTTTATATTCATTCCCTCACATATACTTCAGGTGAGAATAAAAATAATATACATAACACATAATCCTCATTCACCCCTTGGGTTTTCATAGTTGAGCAAAAATTGTGAACACTTGAAGCGTACTATTAGGTTCATCTACACTAATGAAACTGTAATGGAAAAGAATTAGATTATTTGATAATTCAGTTTATTGTTATTTTTCAATTTTATATTGTTATTTGGTTGTGTGAATGTGAGAAATTTGTTTCACACATATCTCAGAGGATCTATATTTATTTTATAGCCTATCCTTAGGCTCAGAGTGAACATTTTTGTCTCCACTCAATTCTGTGATAATTACATCCAGAAGTCATATAATAAAGTTATCATTCATACACTAATTTTTTTTTCTCGATTTTAGGATCAAAATAATGAATTGGTTTATTATAGGTTCAGGTAAATGTTTTAAAAATTATATTTAACACTACATCCCTAGTAGTATAGATCGGTTTTCTAGTAAACTATTCCATGGTGTGTTCAAAAAACTATTATATTTTCACGATTAATGAAGTTTTATTTGAAAACATATGGTTTCTCTTATGATGAATGAACTGAATCTATTTTACACATTGATATTCAGAGAAAATGTGTATTTATAGTTTAAATTAATTAATGTATGAAAAAATTATCCAAAAATAGATTATTGGGGAAATATGTTTAGGTATAGGATTCCAATTATAATGTGATCCAAGTATCCAACTTTTGAACATTTCTTTTTAAAAATTGTTATGTGATAGGTTTTTTAATCAATTCCCCTTTCATGATTGGTTGAATGATAAAGGTTTGATTCAATTAAAAAAATTCATTCTACCATCATTTAAATTTCAATATTTTTCATAATTTATTTTAACACCTTGATATTTTAATAAAACAAATTAGTAAATTTATCTATTCAAAATCTTGTGTGACACATAAGAAAAAGTCCAAAAAATGCAATATCATTTTAGAATATACTTGTTATCTCCTAATCCATTAGATTGAAGGGTATGAATATGATGAAATAAATGAGGAATATATATGGGTTAAAACATTATAAAATTAAATCAATGTTTATTATTTAATAATATTTGAAAATAAAAATCATTTGAATATAATGGAGAAGTATTTTATAAAACATTATATAAAAAATGTATTATGAACCAAATAAATTACATTTATTAATATTGGTAAATTATTTGAAATATATTTATATATAATATATTAAATAAAATATTTTAAACATTCATATAATATCATTATATGAATGGGATACATATAAATTTGATTTTATGCTTGAAAATAGTATTTTTCTTAAAATCATTTTTGTCGTGTTTCTCACATAGAAATTAAATTAAATTTCAAAAAATTATATTTGTCAAATTTTAGAAATTGAATTCCATACTTATAATCAGGAGGTAAAAATGTGGTAAACATGACCCTTTTATTTATCGTTATTATGAATAGTAACCATAATAAAATTCATCACCTTGATAAAGGATAAATTGGGTAAATAAATGTTAAAAATGAGTGACAATACCACAGATATTCATATAAATTATTTTTTGATGAATGAAATTATATCATTATAACCTTAGGTTAAAAAATATATTTGTTTAATGGAATATTTTCAATGAAAAAAATATTTATAATATCTAAAATAATGAATGTTATAAAGTGTCACTCTATTAGTTTTAAAAAATATTTAAGTATTTAAATATAGATAAAATAATTTATAGATGAATATTAATAGTCATTGAGATCAATTAAATTATTTTCATGATAAAAATTTATTTCAGATTTTAATAAATTATATATTGACCTTAAATGTTTATGAAATAGTAATGTAGTATTTCTAAAAATTAATAAAAAATTTACTAAATAATAGTAAAATTTCATTAAGTAATATAATTTATGTTAGTAAAAATGATCCAATGTTTTATATGAATATGATATATTAGTTTTATTATTAATTATTATAATTTATTTTTGACATAGTTTGATGTTAGTTAATTCAAATCAAATGTATTGTTACAAAATTATCAGTGATGATATTTTTTCAAAATAATATTTTATCAAATCATATAAAAATATTAAAAGTAATAATAGATGATGATGTAGACAATATATAGTGAAACCTCTCATCTCTTATTAATTTATTGAAAATTTTAAACTATTTTTATTGAGAATTAATTTATTATAATTTAACATTTCAATAAATTTCACATGTGCCCACTATCTACCTCATAAAAGGAGATCACATCATTCAATCATTCACATGAAATTTATCCATATAGATGAACCATCACCTAAAAATTTTTCTTATTAAAAATTATCTATGTTTTTGAGGTTCGTATCTTCCCAAAATACCAACCCTATGATCCTTAAGAAAGGATAAAATGTAGGTCTCCCGAAAGTGAGGTAGTTGTCTTACCCAAACTAGTTCAATTTATTTCTTATTCTACATCCTCTAAATCATTAATATTGGTTTAAGAAAAATAATTCATTACCATTGATATTATTAAAATATATTATTATTTTTATGCTTACATTATCCAACCTATTTTCATTAAAAGGGATGTGAAAATATCCCTCATGTGTAGGCACGTCTTGTTATCTATACATAGCTGTACAAATCATTATCTATCACAATCATTTATGAATTTTTATTATTATGGATTTAAAGTTCATAAATGATGTTTTTTAAATTACTATTATTATATAATTATTATATCATATCAACCTTCTATCATTATATACAGTTGTAAAATGATAACATCGCTTGTGCGTACTTGGGGACTACCCCTCAATGAAGCGATGTGATTCTTTTTTTCATTTACATTTTACATTATTTGTAATTAGGATATATTTTATTAATAAACAAGATTTATATTATATAAAAATGATTTTTTATGGGTAAATTATTATTTACAATTATATGAATTGAAAAATTAATATACTGTTCATGTGTGTGTATGTCCCACCATCTCAATGAATAGTATAATTAATTTTCTATCCCTACTATTATGAATGAGTCCATATATATGTATATAATGAATATGTATGAGATAATAATAATATATGTAATTATGGTATATAGTTATAATAATTTTTAATTAATTTCATATGTGGTTACAAAGTCTTTAATGAATGTGGACCTTAATGTAAGGGATTTTTCTCTCACATTTATTATTGTGGGACACTGCATTATACACAAATGTTTTTCTTTTATTTTGTTTATATACTAAAAATGAATGAATTTTATGATTCTTCTCAATAAAATATTGTGATATACATATCCATATAAAGGTTAATCATTCGTAGGTGTTATAATTCATATTTTACCAATGTGGTTATAGTTTTACGATACAATCTCATTGTAATTATAAATACTAATGATTATGTTTATGGTGATGAAATATTTTAATAAATCCCTAAAAAATATCATGAATTTTATCCTTATATAATTAATTATTGAAAAAAATTTATTCCTTTAATTTTTCCTCACCTAATGTACTAATGACCCAAAAAATATGTTTTAGGAAATATTGAATTCATTTATCACTTTTGGAGAAAACCCTTTTTCTTCCACATACATTTTATCCAAATAAATTTAAAAGTGTGTTGTACTATTCTGATATAATTTTTAAATTTATTTATATAGAGGTTAGTATTTTTAAAAAACTTTTTAAAAACAATGTTATTTTTTTTACAAAAAATATTCTTTTTAACACTTTACCAAAAATGTGAAAGTAGTGTTTTCTTTTAACTAATTTATAATGGATAGAATTTCACACCAATATGAAAGAATAATGATTATATCAAAACATTTGATGTTTATGTGGTTCTATTCAATGAATTTTTTTCTAATATATTAGGAAACTTTTTAGATTTCAATGAGTATATTTAATGATGGAAAAGTTATTTTCATTCAAAAATGTTCCATGTGAATTTTCAAAATAATTTTTCATATAATATGACATAAATTGATGTTATATTAGAATTATTAAAGTTATAATCCATTGACACAATACTTATTGTTTCACTGGATGGTTTATGTTTATGATGGTATGATTTTTAAGAATCATGTTTCTTTTTCCATGTGTTATAGTATAATGAAATGATAAACTATTAATGAAACCCATTTATTTTAATGGGTTCTTATATTAAGAATATTTTCAAATCTTGTGGTAAATATATGTGTGATTTTAATAATGTGATCAGTGGTAATTATTTCTCTATCCAATTCACTGTGTAATGTCTAATGTTTTATGAGATCAAAGAGTACATGGAAGGTTATACCAAGCTTAATAGAGGGTACATGAGAGGTTACCCAAGGATAGAAATAGGTACACAGATGGTTATCCCATTCATAAAATTTTTGGAATATCATAGAAGGAAAAAATTTACCTATGTATTTCTATTACTATATGTATTCTTCAATTCCATTCCTTATGAAAATGGTATTGCCTCATGGATCATGACCATTTATTCCTTTTTTATTAATGTCTTACGAACTGCAAAAAATTATTCCATGGCTCTAGACTATGATATATAATATGGAATGAATGTATTTGAAATGTTAAACTCTTGTTATAATTCACTAATTCTCATTTTATTCTTTTTTTATCATAGATATACTGATTTATACCCTTACCGATCATTCGATATCACCCTTTCTTATGTTTTATTTTTGTTTGTTAGTTAAAAGGGTATTTTTTATGTTATGTCTAAGAAGTGTGCTTGGTATGAAAAAAATAAGTGGGATGCATTTTAGTTCAGTTATTCATTAGTTTTTATATATCAGTGTTTCTAATGTAACATGACCTATAAAATTTAGGCATGTATTTTAATGCTATGTAAATAATATTCATCCAATTAGATGTGATATTTATATATCAGTGGTTTGGATTGTTATTATTGGTAATAGATAAATGTGACGTTAACTATTAAAAATATGGATGAGAAAATTATAGTGAGAACCTTATTAATATATATATCTGAAGGGTAAAATCTTATATATTTGGTAGCAATCTTGAATGAATAATTTTTAATATAAGGCATCATAGATTTAAAATAATGTTTGACAATTTAGATATCAACTTAAATATTTTTCATATTTATGTGGTTTCACTATATGACTATTAATTATTACACTATAGTTTTTATTTCTAATATATGGATAGAACCTGATAGAATAATGATAATGATTAATGTAATAAGAAATTATATGACTATGGTCTTGAGAAAATAAACTACATGGGATCTTGAATGAATAATATCACTATTATACTCAAACATCTTTCTTAATCTATCAGTAATTCTAAACATCAAGATGAGAAAAAAGGGATAAATTTTTAGTTGATTCCTTCACAAGGAAACACCCACCATAGTTTTGGGGGTTTATTGATCCACTAAATACATATTTATGCATAAATACGATCATGAATATATTTTACATTCTATGGTTTTCATATCGTGGAAAATATTTTTTCGTTTATACTTTAGAAGGACAGATGGATCAATGGTGTAATCTATCAAGAATATGAGGTAACAAAAAAAGTCTCCATGGAGTGTAATGAATTAAATATAATATTTATAAATTATTTAATTCATTATATTCTTCCAAAAATTGAAAAGGGATTCCTTGAGTAATAGTAGATGGAATATGAATCAGTGTGACCTATGAGAACAATGTTATAAGACATGTGAGGTACAATTCTAGAATTATCGACCAACCTAATAGTAAGGTTGAAAATTTATTCAGTGGAATAAAATAAATCCTTTGAAGGTAATAATCCTTATGTGACATCAGTATCTATGGATAAACCAATTTATATGCTATGAAGGGGTAAATAGATAATGGATTTACCTATAAATCACAAGGATTTAATATGAAATTAATCATGGAATTAAAATGAAACAATAATAAACATTGAGAGATGATGGTGATACTTCATTTATGAACAACATGTAGAAGGAATCAAGGATGAAATTTTATTATTAGGACTGATGGGTTTTTATGTGTGGCTAGTAAGATAATTGAGTAATTGAATGAAAATAGATGAGAAAAAGTTATATAATGATGTATATAAAGAGAAATCATAGAACAATGCACCACCTGTAATCTAATGTTTTAAATTCTAATAGTATGTGAATTATATTGACCGGTTCCTAAATGTAATGGTTAAATATTATTATCCTCTTAAATTACATCTTAATCCTATCGAAAAAGTGAAATACCATCAAATGAGTATTTATGATGAATGGTGTAATAATTATATAGTTAAAGAAACAATTATCAAGAAAAATAAATCTAAAAATTTCTTATTTTATTATTAATGTATGAACTATTATGTTTTATCATTATTTGTTATTGGTTTTACAATAGCAACTAAATGATTAGATGTTGAAT
The DNA here is from genome assembly GCA_963277665.1 of Viscum album. Classification (NCBI taxonomy): domain Eukaryota; kingdom Viridiplantae; phylum Streptophyta; class Magnoliopsida; order Santalales; family Viscaceae; genus Viscum; species Viscum album. The sequence continues at coordinate 220,777,814 of OY728146.1, read as the reverse complement.
TAGTAAGGGAAACCCCTTTTAGTAAAATGATCATATCTTAATTCTGTGATTCTTCTCCAGTAATATTTAATGGGAATTTTCTTCCTATATATCATTTTATCATCGCTATAGTTGAGTTCAATTCTATTTTGGGCATAATTAATTTTTAATTACAAAAGATACACATCGATTTTTAATGAACGGATGTCACATTTGTTCTTCCAAACCAACTTATACCTTAATAAAATTTTTATTATAAATATGATATTTTAAGGGAATTATAATTAATTTTACAAGTCTTTATTCCTATTCTAAAGGGGTGTTGATCTCATATGGTTGTATGGAAACTGAAAATTAATGATATTACTATTTTTGTGGAGTTTGTTAATTTATTTGTTGAATAGATTTCTATCATTCCATTAGATTGTGAAGAAGAGTTTTCAATAAAACTAATGCTTAATACTAATTCAATTTAAAGACTCCATATAGAAGTGACCCGATTTAGTTTCTGTAATTGAAAAGGCAACTCTAAAATATTATTAATAATGGATTTGTTCAGGAAAATCTATCACAATACGGTTAATCTAATAATTATGTTAAGAATAAAAATGTAATTATGGGATCATTCGTTCGATGTCATGTACCAAACGAGACCAATATCAAGAACAAGTATCTTATACCCCATAAAAAGGACTTGTTAGATCAACTATATAGAACTTAATACACCTCAAAATACTGAACATCGTTTTTTCAATCATAAATTGAATTTGAAGAAAAGGGATATACCCAATATAGCCTTCAATAAATGGTATGTAAATAATTAATATTTTGTTATTCCTTTTGGTCTTACTAATTACCCCACTAACTCAATTGATTAACAGGAAATTAGAATTAGAGAATACCTTGATTAGTTTGTGGTAGTAATTATAGATGATATTATTATGTATTCATAGGAAAATGATGTTCATAATGATCACTAGATTATTTAACTGAAGACCCTACGGAAGGGGAGGTCATATAAATAATTTAAAATGTGTTAATTTAAGTTGTATAATGTTTCATGTTTTGTTTATATAGTCTCATTGATTGTTATTTTAGAGACCCAAATATTGACGTACATACACATTACATTAATTTTTTAGAATACTTAATACATAACAAAAATAGACACCCAAGGACAGTAATAGTTTTATGTCTTTGGAAACTCGGAATATAATCTTCTAATCATGGTGAAATATCTTTATCATCTCCCCTAAAGATCTTCCCCTTTTTTTATCTAACGTAAAACCTTTCCTTAAATCCTGTTGAAATGAAAAACATTAAAAGGGTGAGACCATGTAATTTTGGAAAACCATTAAGCACATGATATGATTTGCGTAGTAGAGAAGACATTTCTGCCAAGAAAATCTTAGTATACAAAGTCCCTTTCTGAATCGAGTTCACTCCTCGTTCCAGTCTTATATGACTGAATCAGGTTAACTTAACATTACATCCATTTCTATCTCATGGGATATAAATCTTTACCTAATGCATTGGAGGGAGATATAGGTCCCACCAATCTCATAATGAACCATTCTTACTGGTGCCACAAAATAAACATAAATCATTCATCATAACCCAAAGAATAAAATGTGTTTCATAAACATCAACCCATCGTAACGTAATACATATAAAATAAGCGGATATCATTTAATAATAATAAGAATCAAACCGCATAAATAATAGATACATTATACTTGAAACATAGTCATACTAAATAATATCATCTTAGATGGAAAATAGTTTTGAAAAAACACTTGAAATGAATGTAACATCTCAGTTAAATAAAGAATAATAAATTTTCATATTTATTAATATTTACGAATTAAATATTAATTTTACTTTAAAGAGGTTGTTATGTTCGATAGCGTACCTGATACGCAACAAAGAGTTTCATTGAAATCTTACGTTGCACACTAGTAATAAAATAATATTATTTTAAATGTTAGTTAACACATAGCCGTTGTATTGGCATGAATGGATAGAAAAAACTAAAATATGATTATATTGGTTTTTTAAATGTTTTTACATTTATCAAATAAAAGATAAAGCCTTAAAATACGGAAAGAATTCAATTTTTGGCATATATACCCTAATTTTCACTAAAGCATCACTTATCGTCTTTTGATGGAGAATTGTCATTAAATATAGATTTTTTCACTGTTATAAATTCTATTGGACCAAATAAAACTCTTCTTTAGAATTGGGACATCAAAATTTACTTTGTGTAAATTTTTGGTATTTTTCCGATAAAGTTCACTTTTAAATGAATAGTGTAAAATGTTGTATTTTAATTCAAATCATCTTTTTAATCTAATTTATTTAGATGATTAGATTATATTTTGAATTGGTTTTAAAGTGAAATTAGATTAAATTTTTACCATTAAATCCAATAGTGTTCTTTGTAATTAATTTCACTTTGAAATCAGACTTAAACTAGTGTCAATCTTTTGATACTTATTGTTTCATAAAAACAAGCTATTTGCTCTGACAACGGGAATTAATTATTAAATTAATTAATTCAACTTATATGTTTTGAATTTCGTAAAATGGACTTCATTTTTGAAATCAGAATATCAAATATAGCTTTGGGTGATGTTTTGGTATTTTTCTGAATAACTACAATTTTTGATGAATAGTGAAACCACTTAGTGGTACTTATAAAAACTAATTATTCATTTAAATGTAATTTTACCACCTCTGTGTTTTGAATTTCAAAAATCAAACATACATGGTTGTCATTAAGAAGTAAAATGTGGTTCAATGGGATTAAAATAATTTTTTTGGTGAATAGTAACATTTAAGTTTTTAATCGCGATTAGAGGTAATTACTGTAGTTTAAGGTAAAAATAATGTTTTAATAATATGGAATGACCTATACACATGTCCTAACATTATTGGGTATGTCATGGCCAACAACGAAAATCCATGGGTCAACTTGGGGACCCCATGGAGCCACTTTGGAAGGAAAATAACATTAATATCTTTTTATTTAATGTTAAAGTAAAAATGTCACAAACATGAGTGGTTTTATTATAACAATTTTTAAATGGGGTTATACAAGTCATTTTTTTTACTATAAATATTCATTAAAAAGATAAAACGATTTAATACATCATGATAATTTTTTAATAATTTTTAGACATTAAATAAATTTAATTTTTTAGGGCACCATGATGATGCAGCGATTACCTCATTATTTAACGATTTAAATAAAATGAAAATATATAGTAAACTCTAAGACCTACACTTGTCCAAAACATATTTTTTGGATATATTTTGAACCCTTATCACCTTATCCTCGAAGTATATCAATGTGGGACCTTTTAAATCCGGAACACATTTTAAAATAAAGTAACATTTCTTTACATTCCAAGAGTGCCCCTCCTCTCCTCTTATAAAAGGCCCCCACCTCTACCACCTTACCCACACTTCCAAAGCCTTTGGATCGACCAACCCCTTCCCATTATATCTCTCCACATCCCTCTATAACTCTTAGAAGCCTCACATTGAGCATAAGTCTTCCCAAGGAAGCCTTTGAGCTCAAATCTAAGAGAGTTACCCGATTTTAAGGTAATGACTTCACTTGTGTCCTTTTGTTTTATTTTTCTTCTCCAACCACCAAAACTATTTTTATTCACTTATTTTTTAACAAATCCAGTATCTCCAATATACTAGGATTTTGTTATAATACTATTTTGAGCTACACTTACAGACACCTACATATAATGGTTAAAGAATATACAGCTTCCATGGATGGTGAATTTCTGCCTCACGAAACGATGATTGTTCAATATTCTTCCAACACCTTAAAAGGTGCCCATTAAGATGTCACTATATTTATATATGATATATAATATAACTATGTCTTCCTTAATATTATGTATTTATCATTTATGTCACACCTTCGTGGCTTCCAATATGGGTATACGTGATATCTTCATTTTAGAAAGTGTGGACTACCGCCCCCTCAAAGTGATTTGATTCGTTAATGCCATATGTGGGACGTATAAAGGATGGATTTAATGTTATTATATATGATGTATATTACATATAAGTGATTAATATAATTCTGAAATTAAAATATACATACCTCTCATTTAGTTTTAATTCCATTAATATGACAAAGAAATTAAAGTAGCGTTCATGCGTACGTATGGCTTACCGTCTCCATGAACGGTGCATTTCATTTCTTACCTATAAATGATTATGTAATATTATAAATACATTTATATGATGGATATATATGATATATATGATATCAAAATCATGAATATCATTCTGGATATAATGAACCTTTGACCACATGAACAACATGTAATTGTAAGAAGTTCACTTTTGACTCAAGTACCAAATATCGACAAATGACTGTTATCAACTTAAATGACTACATAATGTTCATAACATGGTAATAAGTGATATAAAAGGAATAATGAACTTGAAAAAGGTTCTTAATCAAGTAGAAATTATCTAATGTTTAATATTCAGGATGTTAAAGAACGATCGAGTCAAGTTGGACCCGAGGTAAGGGACTTCGTCTCAATCTCCTTTCATTGAGGAATATTTTTGTTTTATACACCACTTTCATTAATACGGTGTACAAACCCCTTTTAATTTTATGTTTATTCAAAAGGAATCTTTTTATATGAACCATTTTACTAAACGATAAAAGGGAATGTTTTTGTCGTACGTATGCGGCGACAACGACTTCTCTGCCGCCGCGAGTATTATTTGGTCTTTGGCTTCCTCAACAAGCTGTAATGTTTTTAAAATGAAATAAATACCATATACTCTTTTATGTATTTTGGTATTGAAAATGGTTTTTATAATGGTTTTTTATGTCAATATATTTATGTGATATATTGTGATCAAAGTGTGGAAATGTTTTCATTCCATTATATTTGTTTTCTGTTTTATGATTTTATATTGGTACTCGGTAATTTGAAGTGTGGTTACCTGATAAACCATATGACGGGTGGTGCCGTGAATACCAGGACGAGTGGTTACGTTATAACCTCCAATGCATTGGGTATGGAATTCGGCCGTATGGCTATTCCATTAAGTGATATGTGTGGAAGTTGACCGTATGGTTATTCCATTTAAGTATGTTTATGTCCCAAGTTACCTTTATATGTTATGTGATCTTTATATGGGGTTTATGGTAATCTATTGGTAACAAAAGGGTAATTAATGATCTTTTATTCAGTGATGATTTTTTACTAAATCATAAAGCTGAAAAGTATTACTTTGATAAAGTATACATGGTTTAATTGTTGTTTTGATAAACTAATATTTTTCATTATTTGTGTATCCATTACTGAACTTTTTATGGTCACCCCAAGTTTTTTTAAATGTTTTTCACAGGACTTAATGTTGAATAGGGTCAAGGATGGGATCAAGGGAAAGTCATGCTATATAAAACATGGAACTAGACATGTTTCTTTTTAAGAGTTTTTTATTCTATGGAAACTTAGTAGAAGTGTCTACTTTGTAATCTTTTGAGATGTTATAGTTATGTTATAATTCTCTAAAACTCTGAACCTGAAAAGATCCTCAATGTGAATTATTCATTTAATTCAATATTAAGTAATGTTTAAGGTCGGGGCCATATATTTGGTATCAGAGGTCGGTTTAGACAACATTCGGAGTTAGAATATTGTTAAATTATAAGTTAATTTATGGTATGACTGAAATGATATAGAATTTAAAGATTACCATGTTGCTTCACCTAAGATATTTCTGTGTTCAGAATGGTTTTCCGTAGAGGATACAAAGAAGCTATGTTGGGATGGCATCAGGAGGAAGAAAACCTTCCAAATCAGCAACCTGAGATGGTCGGAATCGGAACTGAACAGTTTGTTGTAGTAATGACACAGTTGACCCGGGCTATAAATGGTGGTGGTATCCATGCACGAGGTTAGTTAGATCTACCACAGAGGAACATGTCAGTGGTGGAACATTTCATGAGGCAACATCCCCCATCATTCAGAGGATCATCTGACCAAGTGCAAGCTGAAGGGTGGATTAAAGCACTGGAGAAGATTTTTGATGTCATGGGGTGTTCAGAACATCAAAAGGTTAGTCTTGCTGTTTGCCGTTTTGAAGGTGAAGCTGGTCAGTGGTGGTCGATGGTGAAAAATATCAGGGATAGTGATGAGATTGATGATCTTCAATGGGAAAAATTCAAAGGTATGTTTCTTAATAAATATTTTCCTAAGGTGGTTCGTCTTAGGATGAAAAAACACTTTCTAGAATTGAGGCAGGAGGATGACTCAGTGGCTGCTTATGAAGAAAAGTTCACTCGATTGGAAAGGTATGATCCAAACATCATACGAGGTCTTGATAGTAAAATAAACCATTTTTACTCAGGGTTATCGCCAATGTATCGAAGGGCTTTAGCTTCTCATGAGTTCAAAAGATATGAAAAACTTGTTCGATGTGCGGACAAGGTGGAAATGGAATTTGCCGATGATCAGGTGTTCTTTAAAAAACGATAGAATAAGAGGTCCAGTTGGAAGGCAAAGGGGAAGAATTCATCAAATAATCAAGTAGTTAAAAAAACCAAATATCCATCATGTGAGAAGTGTGGTAAAATGAATCATGGAGAATGTTTATCCAAGTCTGGAAAGTGCATTTGGTGTCGTAACTCAGGTCATATTTCTCGTAACTATAAGGAAGATGATCAAGCAGGCAATTAAAAGTCTGTGGTAGAATGTTTTAAGTGTAATGAAATGGGTTATTATGCAAATGAGTGTCTAATGAAGAAATCAACTCAGGGAAAGCATCCAGACAATAAGCATAAAGGGGTGGTGAAATCCTTTGTGACTACTTCAGCAGATGTTGGGCCATCGAATGAAGTAGTATCAGGTACACTGTTTGTTTGTTCATATTATGCCGATGTGTTGGTTGATACAAGGTCTACACATTCTTTCATTTTTGAGGAGTTTTCTAGTAAATTGAAAATTCCATCTCAGGATATGAATCCTGAACTTATGGTAAAAATACCCGGAGGGAACGTTGAGACAAAAAAGAATTATAAGAACCTTCCTATCCTTGTGTGCGGAAAGAATCTACTAGAAAACCTTATTGTTTTGCCTCTAGTAGAGTTTGATGTTATTTTTGGCATGGATTGAAATTATGTTTATCATGCTAAGATTGACTACAGAGCTAAAATGGTTTGTTTTCAGAAAGATTTTCAGTTTGTGTAAAATAATGAAACCTTGATTTCGATAACATATCAGGAAGTTAAGATACTAGTAAAATATGGAAATGAATGTTACCTTGCACATATTGTTGAAAATAAAGGGACTGTTCAGATTAATGATGTGCTAGTGGTAAATGAGTATCTTGATGTTTTTCCTGATGAGTTTCCTGGAATTATTTATGATCGAGAAGTTCAATTTACTTTTTACTGAGTTCCTGATTCTAAGCCAATTTCAATACCCCCTTATCGAATGGCTCAAGTTGAACTTTTAGAGTTAACGAAGAAATTGCAGGAGTAATTATATAAATGATTCATTCGACCTATAACATCACCATGGGGTGCTCATGTCTTGTTTTTTAAAAATAAAGATGGCTCAATGAGACTTTTCATTGATTATAGAGCCTTAAATAACATTAGTGTTAAGAAAAAGTATCCTTTCCCTCATATCGATGATTTGTTTGATTAGCTCTAGGGAGCTTAGTATTTTTCGAAGATTTACTTGTGGTCGGGGAACCATCAGTTGAAAGTAAAAGAAGTAGACGTTCCAAAAACTGCATTCTGTACTAGATATGGCCATTATGAATTTTTAGTTATGCCTTTTGGGATAACCAATGCACCTGTTGTATTCATGGACCTTATGAATATAACTTTCCTTGAGTACATGGATAAGTTTGTGGTTGTTTTCATTGATGATATTTTGGTGTTTTCTATAACTAAAGAGGAGCATGAAAGTCATTTAAGGGTTATCTTGAAAACCTTAAAAGAAAAGAAAATTTATTGAAAATTCAGCAAGTGTGAGTTTTGGTTACAAAAAATTTCTTTCCTGGGTTACATTGTTTCAAAAAATGGCATAACTATTGATCCTGATAAAACAAAAGTTGTTGAAGAATGGCCAAGACCCACAATTTCAACCGAGATCCGTAGTTTCCTTAGTTTGGTAGGTTACTACCGAAGGTTTGTTGAAATTTTTTCATTGTTATCTAGTCCAATGACTAAGATAACTCAGTAGGGTGTTACGTTTATCTGGACAAAAGAATGTGATGATTTTTTTCAGGAGTTGAAAAGAAGATTGGTGAATGCTCTAGTTTTGGCACTTCCTTCCAGGAATGGTGAGTTTGTTATCTACATTGATTCTTTGTTGAAGGGACATGGTTGTGTCCTTATGCAGTATGATCAGGTAATTTCATATGCTTCACGTCAGTTGAAAATTCATGAGGTAAATTACCCTACACATGACTTGGAATTAGCTGCAGTTGTTTTTGCTCTAAAAATTTTGAGGCATAATTTGTATGGAGTAAAGTGTGAAATATATACTCATCACAAAATTTTAAAGTATATATTCACTCAGAATGAATTGAAAATGAGAAAGAGGAGATGGCTAGAATAAATCAAGGATTATGATTGTAAAATTCATTACCATCCGGGAAAAGCAAATAATGTGGCTGATGCTTTGAGTCGAAAACGTAATGCTTCATTAACCAGGCTACATTTGGAATGAGATCCTTTGGTTTTTGATTTGATGAAATTTGGAATAGAATTTGTTGGTGCAAGAAGTTCTTCTTTTTTGTTTCAGGTATCAGTGGGATCATCCCTATTAGACAGAATTAAGCAACCACTGAGGGAAGACAGTGAGTTGCAGAAAATGGTAGAGCTGGTTCAGAAGGGTATGTTTCCAGAATTCAACATTGATAATGATTGTGTTTTGAGGTTTGGGAAGAGATTATGTGTCCCTGGTGATTCAAAATTGAAGAATGAGTTGTTATGTGAGGCTCATAGTTCCCCGTTTTTAGTTTATCATGGCAGTACTAAGATGTATAGGGATATGCGGAAGTATTTCTGGAGGGATGGAATGAAAAGAGATATTGCTGATTTTATTGTGAAGTGTTTGACATGTCAACTGGTTATAGAAAAGCAGAATATATTGAAAGGGATGCTTCATCCTTTACAAGTGCCAGAGTGGAAATGGGAGAATATATCCATGGACTTCGTTGTGGGATTGCTGAAGACACCTCGAGGTAATAATGCAATCTGGGTTATTGTTGATTGCTTGACTAAATCTGCTCATTTCCTTACTATTCTAGATACTTTCTCTCTAGATCAACTTTCTCGATTGTATATTAAATAGATAGTCAAGTTACATGGAGTTCCCCGCTACATTGTGTCTGATCGTGATCCCAGGTTTACTTCTAACATTTGGAAAGGCCTTCAGAAGTAATTGGGTACTCAATTAAACTTTAGTACAACTTTTCATCCTCAATTAGAAGGGCAGTCAGAACGAATGATCCAGAATTTGGAGGATATACTACGAGCTTGATCTATGGATTATCGGGGAATTTGGGACCAATATCATTCTTTGGTTGAGTTTTCTTATAATAACAGTTTTCATTCTAGTATACAGATGTCACCATTTGTGGAATTATATGGGAAGCGGTGTCGAACTCCAGCTTTTTGGGATGAAGTGGGTGAAAGGAAGCTGATGGGACTAGAATTGGTAGAAGAGATGGCAGAAAAAGTTCAGTTGATTCAGAAACACATGAGAACACCTCAGAGAAGACAGAAAAGTTATGCAGATAACCGGAGGAAGGATCTATCTTTCGAGGTAGGTTATCATGTTTTCCTAAAGGTTTCTCCATGAAAAAGTGTGATGCGATTTGGTAAGAAAGGAAAGCTGAGTCCAAGGTTCATTGGACCATATAAAAAAATGTAGAGATTTGGATCAATTGTATATGGAGTGGAATTACCTCCAAGTTTATCTCAAGTACACAATGTTTTTCATGTTTCAATGTTGAGAAAGTATATGCCATATCCATCTCATGTTTTGAGTCCAGAGGTTGTTCAGTTAGAAGAGAACCTACCTTATGAAGAACAGACGGTCAAGATTCTGGGCCACAGGGAGTGAGTCTTACGAAATAAGGTGATTCACCAGGTAAAGGTTTTTTGGAAAAACCATATGGTTGAAGAGGCAACGTGGGAATCTGAAAATTCTATAAGGGATAAATACGCCCACTTATTTTGATAAGTGAATAAAACTGCGAGGACGCAATTCCCAAAAGGGGGGAAGGATGTAACATCCCAGGTAAATAAAGAATAATAAATTTTCATATTTATTAATATTTACAGATTAAATATTAATTTTACTTTAAAAGGGTTTCTATGTTCGATATCTTACTCGATAGGCAACAAAGAGTTTCATTGAAATCTTACGTTGCACATTAGTAATAAAATAATATTATTTTAAATGGTAGTTAACACACAGTCATTGTATTGGCAGGAATGGATAGAAATAACTAAAATATGATTATATATGATTTTCAAATTTTTTTACATTTATCTAATAAATGATAAAGGCTTAAAATAAGGAAAGAATTCAATTTTAGGCATATATACCCTAATTTTCACTAATGGTTTACTTATCACCTTTTGATGGAGAACCGTCATTAAATATAGTTTTTTCACTCTTATACATTCTATTGGACCAAATAAAACACTTTTTTAGAATTGGGACATCACAATTTACTTTGTGTAAATTTTTGGTATTTTTCCGATAATGTTCACTTTTTAATGAATAGTGTAAAATGTTGTATTTTAATTCAAAACCTCTTTTTAATCTAATTTATTTATATGATTAGATTATATTTTGAATTGGTTTTAAAGTGAAATTAGAATATATTTTTACCATTAAATCCAATAGTGGTCGTTGGAATTAATTTCACTTTGAAATCGGACTTAAACTAGTGTCAATTTTTTGATACTTATTGTTTCATAAAAACACGCTATTTGCTCTGAAAGCGGGAATTAATTATTAAATTAATTAATGCAACTTACATGTTTTGAATTTTTTAAAAGGAACATCATTTTATAATTCAGAATATCAAATATAGATTAGGGTGATGTTTTGGTATTTTTCTGAAAAACTTCAATTTTTGATGAATAGTGAATCAACTAAGTGGTACTTATAAAAACTGATTTTTCGTTTAAATGAAATTTTACCACCTCTTTGTTTTGAATTTCAGAAATCCGACATAAATGGTTTTCATTAAGAAGTAAAATTTGGTTCAATGGTATTAAAATAATTTTTTGGTGAATAGTAACTTTTAAGTTTTTAATCGTGATTAGCGGTAATTAGTGTAGTTTAAGGTAAAAATAATATATTAATAATATGGAATGACATAGAAACATGTCCTACCCTTATTGGATATGCCATGTCAGAAAAAGAAAATCCATGGGTCAACTTGGGGACCCCATGGAGCCACTTTGGAAGGAAAATAACATTAATATCTTTTTATTTAACGTTAAAGTAAAAATGTCACAAACATGAGTTGTTTTACTAAAACAATTTTTAAATGGGGTTATACAAGTCATGTTTTTGCCTATAAATATTCCATAGATATATAAAAATATTTCCTACATCATGATATTTTTTTATAATTTTTACAAATAAATGAATTAAATTATTTATGGCACCATGATGATGTAGCGATTACCTCATTATTTAAAGATTTAAATAAAATGGAATGATACTATAAAATCGAAGACCTAAACTTGTCAAAAACCTATTGTTGGGGTATATTTCGAACCCTTATCACCTTATCCTCGAATTATATCAATGTGGGACCTTTTAAATCCTAAAATCATTTTAAAATAAACTAACATTTCTTCACTTTCCAAGAGTGCCCCTCCTCTCCTCTTATAAAAGGCCCCCACCTCTACCACCTTACCCACACATCAAAAGCCTTTGGCTCGGCCAACCCCTGCACATTCTGTCTCTCCACATCCCTCTATAACTCTTAGAAGCCTCACATTGGGATTAAGTCTTCCCAAGTATGCCTTTGAGCTCAAATCTAAGAGAGTTACCCGATTTTAAGATAATGTCTTCACTTGTGTCCTTTTGTTTTATTTTGCTTCTCCAACCCCCTAATCTCTTTTTATTAATTTCGTTTTTAACAACTCCAGTATATTCAATATACTAGGATATTGTTATTATATGATTTCGAGCTACACTTACACTCACCTACATATAATGGTTAAAGATCACACAATTTCCGTGGATGGTGAATTTCTGCCTCACGAAACGATGATTGTTCAATATTCTTCCAACACCTTCAAAGGTGTCCATTAAGATGTAACTATATTTATATATGATATATAATATGTTTATGTCTTCCTTAAGCTTATGTATTTTTCATTTATGGAACAACTTCATGGCTTCCATTATGGGTATACGCGATATCTTCATTTTGGGAAGTGCAGACTACCGCCCCCTAAAAATGATTTGATTTGTTAATGACATATGTGGGATGTATAAAGGATGGATTGAAAGTTATTATATATGATGCATGTTACATATAAATAATGAATATAATTCTGGAATTAAAATATGCATACCTCTCATTTAGTTTTAATTCCATTAATATGACAAAGAAATGAAAGTAGCGTTCATGTGTACGTACGGCTTACCGTCTCCATGAACCGTGCATTTCATTTCTTACCTATAAATGATTATGTAATATTATAAATACATGTATATGATAGATATATATGATATATATTATATCCAAATCATGAATATCATTCTGGATATAATGAACCTTTGACCACAGGAACAACATGTAATTGTAAGAAGTTCACTTGTGACTCAAGTACCAAATATCGACAAATGACCGTTATCAAATTAAATGACTACATAATGTTCATAACATGGTAATAACTGATATAAAAAGAATAATTAACTTGAAAAAGGTTCTTAATAAAGTAAGAATTAACTCAAGTTTATTATTCAGGACGTTAAAGAATGATCGAGTCAAGTCAGACCCGAGGTATGGGACTTCGTCTCAATCTCCTTTCATTGAGGAATATTTTTGTTTTATACACCACTTTCTTTAATATGATGTATAAACCCCATTGACTTTTACGTTTATTCAAATGGAATATTTTTATATGAAGCGTTTTAAGAAATGACAAAAGGGAATGTTTTTGTCGTACGTATGCGGCGACAACGACTTCTCCTCCGCCGCGAGTATTATTTGGTCTTTGGCTTCCTCAACAAGCCGTAATGTTTTTAAAATGAAATAAATACCATATAATCTTTTATGTATTTTGGTATTGAAAATGGTTTTTATAATGTATTTTTTATGTCAATATATTAATGTGACATGTTGTGATCAAAGTGTGAAAATGTTTTCATTCCATTATATTTGTTTTATGTTTTATGATTTTATATTGGTACTTGGACATTTGACGGGTGGTTACGTGATAAACCATATGACGAGTGGTGCCGTGAATACAAGGACGGGTGGTTACATTATAACCTCTAATGAATTGGGTATTGAAGTAGGCTGTATGGCTATTCCATTAATTGATATGTGTGGAAGTCGACTGTATGATTATTCCATTTAAGAATATTTATGTCCCAAGTTACCTTTATATGTTATGTGATCTTTATATGGGTTTTATGGTAATCTTTTGGTTACAATAGGGTAAGTAATGATCTTTTATTCAGTGAACTGTTTTTACTACTTCATTAAGGTGAAAATTATTACATTGATAAAGTATACATGGTTTACTTGTTGTTTTGATAAACTAATAGTTTTCATTCTGTGTGTATCCCTTACTATGATTTTTATTCTCACCACATGTTTTTTTGAAATGTTTTTCACAGGAATTAATGTGTAATTGGGTCAAGGATGGGATTAAGGGAATGTCATGCCATATAAAACATGGAGTAGAATTGTTTCTTTTTAAGAGTTTTTTTATTCTATGGAAACTTAGTAGAAGTGTCTACTTTCTACTCTTTTGAGATGTAATAGTTATGTTCTAATTCTCTAAAAATCTAAACCTGAAAAGATCCTCAATGTTAATTATTCATATAATTCAATATTAAGTAAGGTTTAAGGCCTGGGCCTTATAATTAATTCTTGAGGAAAATATCCTTTCTTTTCAAAATCATGTTATTTTCACAAAATGACATGTAATTTTAAATGAAATGGATTTTTTTGAAAATAATCATGAAATCTTGTCAAGGACGATTTATGAAAATTATGCTTTATGAAACCGTAAAAATCAGTTCACACCGTATAAGTTAAAAAAACATTCTTCTCATACTTTTTCTGGAAAAGTCAAAAGTACCTCGTGTGGTAAACAAAAGAAAGATTCCTTACATACCTTGTAGTAAAAGTAAAAAATGGGTAAAAATTACTTTAAACATACATGAAACCATTTTTAGAAAATAGGGACATGGATGGTAAATATAAACCTAGTAAATATTTACGAATAAACAATCTCGGATAAAAACGAGTTTGGAAAAGTTATCTCTTACCTTAAGTCCGATATGCATCATACGTATCCAAAACTCAGGTATAATGATTTAAATAATTCCATTTACTTATTACAGAAGTTTATTCATTGTTATTATATAATATATGGTTCACTTATGACTTTATATTACCCATTCTTTTGTAAATTCCATGTTAATGATGTGTTTTGGGTAAAATCGTTTAATTTATCGTATGTGTTTGGACATGTTGTTCATGATAATATTATTACTTATTTCATAATTTTTTTACTTCCAGAATGTAAATCATGATTTATATAGCATATATATTAATTATATATATATAATAGATAGATAAATAAAATTAAATACACAGTTCATGGAGACGATAGGTCGTACGTAAGCTTGAATGCCGTTTTCATTTCCTTATTGACTTGAATGGAAGTAATTAGATGACACATATATATATATATACATAAATCTAGTAGATTTATCATGTCATATATTTCATTATTATTCATTATATATACTTTATAATCATTCTTTAGTGGTTAACATGGAGAATGAATCTCATCGCGTCATGGAGATGGTAATCCATACGTATGCACCCGCGGTGATTTCATTTTTCCTAGGATGGATAGAATGTGAAATGGGGTTGTTTCATATTTATAATAACAAATCAGAATATTAGTTATACTGATGTTATTACTTTATAAT
Source organism: Viscum album (assembly GCA_963277665.1). Lineage (NCBI taxonomy): Eukaryota > Viridiplantae > Streptophyta > Magnoliopsida > Santalales > Viscaceae > Viscum > Viscum album. Next base: position 220,762,605 of record OY728146.1, on the reverse strand, counting down.
GAAAAAACTAAATAAGAGGATGTAGAAGAAGGAAGAAACTTGAAAGAAACGGTAGAAAAAATTACCTCTTCTTCGACATGCCTCCTTTAAAAGTCCACTTAATAGAATAGAGTTGGTCTTTTGAGAAGACACGAACCTCTACTATGCTTCTAGTGATGTTGATAAGGAAAATTGGCAGGGTTTGGCGGAGCATGAATTCTCAAAGTTGTGTAAAGAGGAGAAGGAGGAGGTGCCCTTTTATAAGGGAGGAGAGGGGCACCTTTGGAAAGTGTGAAAATATTATTTTATTATAAACTTATCCTCAGTTTCAAAAGGTCCAAAATCGTTAAATATAAAGTTAATATGACTCATGGTCGAACTAAAATCATAAAATCAGAATTGGACATGTTTTGGATAGTATTTTAATCATTATAATCTTATTTATTTAAATCATTTATTAATGAGGTAAACACTACATCATTATCGTGTCATAAATTAATTTTTTTATTTGACGTCAAAAAATTATAAAAAAATACCATCATGTATGAAATATTTTTATATTTCCAATGAATATTTATAGTCTAAAAGATAATTTATATAACCCCTTATAAAAATTAATTACTAAAATATTTTTGTTAATGTCAATTTTGTCTTTACACTAAATTAATTAATTCAAATTGTCATTATCACTACCAAGTGGCTCAATGGGGTCCCAAAATCGACCCAAGGATGACCATGGTCGTTTGATACTCATCCAATAAGTTTAAGACAAGTTTTAAGGTAAATTTGAATTATTATAATATTCTTTTAACCTTAGATTACCATATTTACCTTTAACCGTGGTAAATAAAAGTCAAAAGTTACTATTCACCAAAACTTATTTTGATCTTATTGAACCACATTTTATTTCTTGATAACAACCATGTATGTCGGATTTTTTAATTTCAATTCATAGAAGTGGTAAAATTTTATTTTAATGAAAGAGTCGGTTTTTTTAACCACCACTAAGTGGTTTCACTATTCATCAAAAATTGAAGTTTTTTGTATAAATACCAAAAATTAATCCTAAGCTATATTTGATATTCCGAATTCAAAAATTATGTCTATTTTTTCAAATTCAAAACATAGAAGTGGCATTAATTAATTTTAAAATTAATTCCCGTTATCAATCCAAATAGTGTGTTTTTAAGAAACAATAACCATCAAAAGATCGACACTTGTTTCTCTCCAATTTCAAAGTGAAATTAATTTCAATGACCAACATTGGATTAAATGGTAAAAATATATTCTAATTACACTTTAAAACCAATTAAAAAGATAATCTAACCATATAAATTATTGTGATGAAAAAGTTGTTTTTAATTAAAATATATCTTGTTTGTACTATTCATTAAAATATGAAAGTTATCAAAATAATATGAACAATTTATCCAAAGTAAATTTTTATATCTTGATTCCAAATTAGAATTTTATTATGTCAAATTTCACTTATAAACATGTCAAAAACTAGATTTAATGTGGGTGCCCCATCAAAAGGCGGCAAAACAACATTTTTTTAAAAATATTTATTTTACCGGAAAAATTTATTTTGTTCTCATACTATGTTCTTGAAAATGTGTAAGATGAATAATAACGTTATCAAACTAAAAATGTAGTTAACACTATTCATAATGTCTAGTTCATAATAATATTATAACAATATATCATTGTTTAGTGAAACTCAGTATTGCGTACAACACACAATATCGAGGAAGGTCTCTCTTGCGTGCAACACAAGCCAAGAATAGTGTTTGCGTGTACTAAAAGATAGTACGATGTTTCTAATAGAGAAATCTAATCTTGGTGTAGCGTAAAACACAAGACATCAATGAAATTAAATAAAATCTTTCTCATAAAATTTCAGGGTGTTACATTCAACCCCCCTTAAAATGAATTTTTCCCTCAAAATTTGTCGGGGTTATAAATGGTTTACTACTTGAAAGTTTCTTTCATAGAAAACCAAATCGTAAAATGGAATACTAAAATGTAATTTTAAAAACTCAAGTATGAAATGTAACGGTTACCCAAATTAACTCATCATTGGGTTTCCACCTAAGAGAACATACGTTAAAATATGGATATGAAAAGGAAATCTGACCATCATGTTCTGATGGAGAGTGGTAGAGAATGTGGCTATGAAAAAGATAACAATCACCAAGACAAAAATTTGTGGTGATCTAAGGCACCATCTGATTCATCAGATATTAGAGCACTAGGACAACATTTTTTGTTTTCAATTTCATTTCCCTAATGTTGAATAATTTTCGAATTAAAAGAAATACTTACTTGATTTTGTTATATTCTCACCTTTGGTCGTTCCTTGAACAATTTCAACTTTATCACTTAAAGAAATGAAGTTCAATTAGTCATTCGTGATGTTTTTGCATATCAAGCGATAGAATTATAGGCCATTCCATCTGTCTCAAACATACGGTTAGAAAAAGTTATATACATAAGTCCATCTATGGTGAGATTAATAGTATATAGTTCCAAATATGGACTTATACTTCATATATCATCCTGCTTAATTAAATAAAACTAGTTTCTACTGACCAGGGACTTTCTGTAGGCCACTGATCGGCGATAAAGGCATATCACACTTCAGTTGTGTGTTCAACACAACATTGTCCCGCAACCTTGTCATGCAACCGTGTCCGACGTGATGGGTTGTCGCCCGTCCTACGGGTTGTTCTTTTTATAAGACTATACTATTATAACATTATAGAAATAATATAAAAAAAGGTTCTTTCCTTAAAAAATACTAACTTATGTCCAACATAATCCATTCCAATCTATAGGTTTATCTAAAATACTTTTATCCAAGCTCACAGTATATAAAATCAATTAATAGGAATGTCATCTACTGAGCATGTGAATACCATCATTTATCACCCATATATCAAATGATATATCTTGTTTGTCACATTCCAAACATGTGAATATCATAATTATGTATTCTCTTGAAAAATGAATAACCATTTATCTTTAGTGAAAACATGAATGCTTTAAAAATTTAACTCTTTCCATATACCAAAATCCCAAAAATTTCTATATACTCAAACCATGACATAACTTTGTCCATATATTAGTCATGAGCTCATTTCATTATCTCTTTTTCCCTTCATTATGTGCATATCATCCTCATTAAAAAATTATTTCAATCACATTTCATGGTTACCAGTACCATATAATTATTGAAAACCAATACATAGATATTCCAAAATTCAATGATACCATAAATAAGATTCCATGATAATATTTTGAAATCCCATTACATAAACACTTAATAATTCCACAACATCATTTTCATACTCAACATCACAAATAGTGATCACATGTGACATACCTTTATCCTTTTCCTTAAGATGTTTCCCATGTTTATCATCATTAACCCTTGTATTAGGGAATTGATTAGCATAATGCCCCATTTCCTTGCACTTGAAGCATTGAAGTGTTGGTGGAATGTTTTATGTAGTCTTTTATCAATTCACATAATCAGAAAAAAAAATTCACATTACTTCGACACTCAACTTCTCAATGACATTATTTTCCACACTTAAAAAAATTTCTGGTACCTTTTAGGCAATCTCCACCATGCTTTTTTTCACACTTTGAGAATAAAGAAACATTCATATTCTTTTCACAATTGTTCTGAGATTTATCCTTGAAATCCATCTTTCATTTCATGTCAAAACCATGAGACGGATACGTAACACCATCTTCCATTTATACCTTAATAGCACAACGCAAAATTTCTTCATAGGTATTGAAGTCTCTTGTAGCCAATGCCCTTCGAGGACTTGGTTTTAAGCCACTCAAGAATCGATTAACTTTATATTCATGTTGGATGATAAATCCAGATGCATACCTTGCATGCCTTATAAAATTCACTTCGTATATACCAATAGATTCATCATCCTTATTCTTAAGCTCAAGGAAATATTTTTCCATCATTGTTTGAATAATACGAGTAATGTACTTACTGAAAAACAAGTTCTTGAACTCGTCCCATTTCATGGATTCAATTTCATCTTGGGGCCTTGTATTCTTAATTAGAGTCCACCACTAGTCTGCTTCACCTTTTAACGGGCAAACAACCAAAATGAATTTTTCATGCTCTGTACAATGATGTATGGGAAATATATTTTCAATGGCACTGATCCATTGTTCAACAACAAGTGGATCATAAGACCCATTGAATGAAGGTGGATGTTTCCTCATGAAGGAATCAATAGAATATTGTACCTTTATATGCTCATTTGGAAGTCCAAAATTATTCTTAGCTTGTGTAAGTATAACAACAAGATTTTTCACTCCATCTCCCATCACATTTGATTGTTCAGGAGGACAATCATTGCATTGTCCATTATATTGATCAAGACAGTTCCTTTGGGTTCCATCCATCATCTAAAACCCAAAAAAGAATAGTGTGAGTGGAAAAAATCATGTCATTAAAACAACATGATAAAGGTGGAGTACCATCAATATCTAACATCTTAGGTTTATTATAATATTGTTACCATAATTCATGGACTATAACCTATACTTATAATTAACCTTAGGGACATCCCTATACATACCTTAGAAATATCTCTAGGGATCTCACTAAAGTTCTCGCATCCTAGTTTCCAATGGTTGACTAAAACTTTCCTCTGATACCAACTATAGAGACCCATACTTGACGTACATGGAAATTACATTACTTTTCTAGAATACATAATACATAACAAAAACAAACATAGAAGGACCATAATAGTTTAGTGTCTTTGGAAACTCGGAAAAATTATCTTCTAGTCATGGTGAAAGATCTTAACCATCTCCCATAAGGATCTTCCCCTTTTTTCTAAACTAAATCATTTTCTATATCCTGGGGAAAATAAAACATAAAAAGGGTGAGCTCAAATGATCTGAATGGGTAAACATAGAGAACATAGAACAATCCATAAAAATTTGAATGCAAAAAACCAGAACATTAAATCTAAACATCAAAATCTTGAGCTAAGACATAAGTCTTGGAAGTACGTAAGGGATATATCAAAAAGGAACATCAATCATGATAAAATTTCCTGGGAATAGAACATTTAATTGTGTAAAACCAGTAATAACATGATATTATTTCCATAGTATCCAAGGAATTTCTACCAAGACCATCTTAGTAGACAAAGTCCCTTTCTGAATCGAGTTCACTCCTCATTCTAGTCCTGTATCACTGAATCAGATTAACATACCATTCTAGCCATGTATATATCCTAAGATATAAATATTTACCCAATTAATTGGAGGGAGATATAGGTCCCACCCATCTCAAAATGAAACCATTCTTACTTGTGCCACAAAATAAAAATAAATCATTCATCATAACCCAATGAATAAAATGGGTTTCATAAACATCATCCCATATTAACATAATACATATAAAACAAATGGATATCATTTCATCATAATAAAAATCAAAACGCATAAACAATAGAGACATTATACTTGAAACATAATCATACTAAATAATATAATCTTAGATGGAAAATAGTTTTGACAAAACACTTGAAATGAATTCTTGAGGAAAATATCCTTTCTTTTCAAAATCATTTTCTTTTCACAAAATTCCATGTAATTTTAAAAGAAAAGGACATTTTTTGAATATAATCACGAATTCTTGTAAAGAATGCTTTTTGAAAATTCAGCCTTATGAAACCATAAAAATTAGTTCACACCGTATAAGTTAAAAAAACATTCTTCTGGTACTTTTTCTGGAAAAGTCAAAAAGTACCTTGTGTGGTAAACAAATGAAAGATTCCATACATACCATGTATTAAAAGTAAAAAATGGGTAAAAAGGACATTAAACATACATGAAACCATTTTTAGAAAACAATAACATGGATGATAAGTATAACCCCAGTAAATACTAAGGAATAATCAATGTCGGAAAAAAACGAGATTGGAAAACTTATCCCTTACCTTAGGTCTGATATTCTTCGTACGTTTCCAAACCTCATGTATAATGATTTAAATAATGTCATTGACTTATTATAAATTCATATTAATTGTTATAATATCGTATATGGTTCACTAATGACATTATATTACCCGTACTTTTGTAAATTCCATGTTAAAGAAGCATTTTGGGTAAAATCGTTTAATTTATCGTATGTGTTTAGACATATTGTTATTGATATTATTATTACATATATCTTGATTTATGTAATTAAATAATGTAAATAATGATTTATATATCATATATATTCATTATATATATATATATAATAGATAGATAAATAAAATGAAATACACCGTTCATGGAGACGGTAGGTCGTACGTACACATGAACACCGTTTTCCTTTCCTTATTAACTTGAATGGAAGTAAGTAGATGGCACACACACACACAAGAAAATATAGAAATAAATATAATAGCTTTATCATGTCATATGTTTCAATATTATTCATTAGTTATACTTTATAATCATTCTTGAGTGGTTAACATAGAGAATGAATCTCATCGCGTCATGGGGAAGGTAATACGTACGTACGCACATGCGGTGGTTTCATTTTCTGTAGGATAGATAGAATGTGAAATGGGGTTGTTTCGTATTTATAATAACATATTATAATATTTGTGATACTGATGATATTACTTTATAATGAAATAACTAAATAAGAGTAAGTAGAATAAATAAGAAACTTGAAAGAATCAGTAGAAGAAATTACCTCTTCCTCGACGTGCCTCCTTTGAACTTCCACTTAAGGGATTAGAGATGGTCTTTTGAGAAGACCAGAACCTCTACTACGTTTCTAGGTATTCTGAGAAGAGAAATGGGAAGGGTTTGGCCAAGCTTTAAGGCTCAATGTTGTGTAAAGAAGAGAGGGAGGAGGTACCCTTTTATAAGGGAGGAGAGGGGTACCTTTAGAAAGTGTGAAAATATTATTTTATTATAAACTTATCTTCGGTTTCTAAAGGTAAGAAAACAATTAAAGATGAATATAAGATGAATCATGGTCGAAATAAAATCATCCAATTATAATTGGACATGTTTTGGATAATATTATAATCATTATAATCTTATTTATTTAAATCATTTATTAATCAGGTAAATACTGCATCATTATTGTGTCATAAAATAATTTATTTATTTGATGTCTAAAAATTATAAAAAAAATACCATCATATAGGAAATAGTTTTATATTTCAAATTAATATTTATAGTCGAAAAGATAATTTATATAACTCCTTATAAAAATTAATTACTAAAAGATTTTTGTTAATGTTAATTTTGTCTTTACATTAAATTAATTAATCCAAATTGTCATTATCACATCCATGTGGCTAAATGGGGTCCCGAAAGCGACCCAAGGATGTCCATTGTCGGCCAATACTCATCTAATATGGTTATTACAAGGGTTAAGGTAATTTTGAATTATTATAATATTCTTTTAACCTTGAAATACCATATTTACCTTTAACTGCGGTAAATAAATTTCAGAAGATACTATTTGCCAAAAATTATTTTCATCTTATTGAACTGAATTTTTATTCTTGATAACAACCATGTATGTCTGATTTTTTAAATTAATTTCACAGAAGTGGTAAAATTTCATTTAAATGTAGTTTTTTTAACCACCACTAAGTGGTTTCACTATTCAACAAAAATTGAAGTTTTTCAGAAAAATACAAAAAATTAAGCCTAATATATATTTGATATTCCGAATTAAATAATGATGTCTATTTTTCCAAATTCAAAACATAGAAGTGGAATTAATTAATTTTAAAATTAATTCTCGTTATCAAAACAAATAGTGTGTTTTTGAGAAATAATAACTATCAAGAGATCGACACTTGTTTATGTCCAATTTCAAAGTGAAATTAATTCCAATGACCAACATTGGATTAAATGGTAAAAATATATTCTAATTACACCTTAAAACCAATTAAAAAGATAATCTAACCATATAAATTATTGCGAATAAAATAGTTGTTTTTAATTAAAATATAGCGTGTTTTTACTAGTCATTAAAATATGAATGTTATCAGAATAATATAAAACATTTATCCAATGTAAATTTTTATATAATTATTCCAAATAATAATTTTATTTTGTCAAATTTATCTTATAAACATGTCAAAGACAATATTTAATGTTGGTGCGCCATCAAAAGGTGGTAAAACTGCATTTTCTGTAAAATACATATTTTACTCAAAAAATTTATTTTGTTCTCATAATATGTTCTAGAAAATGTGTAATATGAATAATAACATTATAAAATTAAAAATGTATTTAATAATATTCATAACAGCTAGTTCATAATAATATTATAATAATATATTGTTGTTTAGTGAAACTCAGTATTGCGTACAACACATGCTATCATGGAAGGTCTCTCTTGTGTGAAACACAATCCAAGAATAGTGTTTGTGTATACTAAAAGCTAGTACAATGTTGCGTATAGTGAAAGTTAATCTTGGTGTAGTGTAAAACAGAAGACATCAACGAAATTAAAAATAATCTTTCTCATAAAATTTTGGTGTCTTACAGTTATATATATGGATTATTCAATGATGGAATCTATTGAATGTTTTCCTAGACCAACCATGGTTACTAAGATAAATAGTTCCCCTATTATAGTTGGATATTATTGATGGTTGGTGTTAAAGTTTTCATTGATTTTGAATCATATCACCATGTTAACTTGGATGGGAAACCATTTACTTTAGATAGATGCATATGATGAATGTTTTAATTTACTGAAGATAAATCTAGTTAATAGAACTATGAATACAATACCCTACAGTAGATAATGGTTTATAATCATTATCGATGGATTAAAGATGGGATGGGGTTGTTTCTTCAACTAAATTTATATGGATATTTATTATTTATCATGCAAATTGAAAATTCAAGGATAAAATTCACCAAATTATGATTTGGAGTTAGGTGTAGTAATTTTTTCATTAATGATATGGATCCATTATCTCTATAGAGAATGAGTGATATATATGATGATCACAAATGTTTAAAGTATATAGTCACTAAAAAAGTGTCGAATATTCACTAGATAATATTATTGAAGTTGATTAACGTTTATTAATTTTAAATACATTCCCATCATAGTAATGAAAATGATGTTTCTTATAGTTTGAGTTGAACAGATCATACTAGATTATAAATGATGAGGATCACAGAAGATCAAATATAATTTGGATTTCCAAGGATGGAGATAGAAATAATAAAGTAAGGGTAAAATATTATATGGATTAAATTAATGTTCAATAATATACCCTTATAAGGATTAACGATACATGGATGGAAGATTTAAAGTTACAAAAAAGGTGAAAAATGTTCAGGAGTTAAACCTAACTGTGATAGAGTTATAAGGTTCATCAATTGTGTTTGTTTCACCTCCATACAAATATTTAATAATTTGTTACTGAAAGAAGAATATAGTTATTCATTCTCTAATCATACAGGTTGTAAAAATATGATTATATATATATAATAGTATTTTTTGTGGAACTATTAGATGTGATATATTTTATAGTTATACCTCGATGCTTTGTGTATCAACAATTCATTGTTTAGAGAAAAAAGTAAAAAAGAGATGTTATAACTATTACACATACTACAGTTAAAATGGGAAAACACACCATGGATTTTATCATAGGACTCCCCAAAAATAGTGAAGGGAATAATTTCATATGGGTTGTAGAAAATATCGTTACAAATTCATCAAACTTTATCTCTATTAAAGATTTTTTATCTCAAGATCAGCTTTCAAAGTTATATATTAATGTAGTGGTATGGGTTAATCGAGTATCACATTATATTTTTTTATCATAATTTGAGGTTTACCTTAATGATATATAGAATTCATCAATAGGATCTGAATATATAATAAAGTCTTGATATGGAATATCTATAACACCAAATGTTTTTTTTGAATTAATTTTTTTCAATAAATTAAATTTATTTGCTGGATTTCATTTCACACTACACGAAGTTATGATTTTTTTATACACAACACCAAGTTATTCATGAACTATACACAACACTTATATTATATTTCAGTACACAAAACACTATTTTTGTCTTGTGTTTCACATAATGATGAGTTCCATCAATATCATATGTTACACATAAGAATGAGTTTAACTAAACTAAAATATAACATTACTATTATTATTAAAATACTGTAATATATATCAACTAGCCATTAGAATGGAATATATGAATATTTAAGAAAATTAAAATTAATTTTTTTTGCATTTTTTTAAAATGAAATCATTGGATTTCAATTAATTAGAAATGAAAATAAAAACCAATTGAATATAAAAGATGTTATTTTATAAAAAAATATTTTTATGCCCACAAAATTGTTTTATATTAAAAAATTACATTATCACTATTATTTATAGATATTAATGAAATATAAATATTATTATTAAAAAAAAGGGTTTTTAAATTCAACTTATATGTTTGATTGGAATAAAATAAGAAAAATCCAAATTAATGTAAAAAATATATATTTTTCTAAAATTAGGCTTTCCTCCTACTAATGGAAGACATGTTTTAAAAAGGATTTTTTGTCACTTATTTAATTTTTAATTGAAAAAATAACATTTTTTAAATGTTTATATAATAATTTACAATGGGTAATATATTATTATTATTTTAGAGAAGTTTCATTTTTTAATAAATAGTGAAAAAACAATTCTAATTTAAATGTACATTTTTTTAAATTTTTTATATAGTTAAATAATATTTTAAATTGTTTTTGAAGTATATTTATATAAATTTTTCATCTAGTAATCCAATTTAATTCATTTGAACCAATTTCACATTAGAATTGGATATAAAATGATTTCAAACTTTCGGACATTTTCATGTCAAACCCCCTTTGTATCGTCTGGTCTATGGGATTAATTTGAAATTAATTTCTACAAACTATATGTTTAGAATTTAGAAAAATGTATTAATAATTTTTAATAGTAATTATTTTTATTTTTTAGTAAATTAAAATTAGTTTTCACAAATAATACAATTGAATAAAATTTAAATTAAATACAACGATTGGGGTAAAAACTATTTTACTTGGTAGTTATTCATTATATTAAGTGTAAAAATGACCTAGAAACATGTAAAAAATCTATTTTCTAAAATTATATATACCATATTATATCTTTTATTAAAAATGGTCCAATTTGGGAGGATCATTATTTATGGGAGACCTCCAAATATTTTTTATATTTTTATATTTACAAGTGTGTCTCTCCTCTTCTACTATAAATAGGAACTAATCCACTAAATTTATTACACCTCCCAAGACCATTGGATCCTAAAATCACAGAGAAAATAATCTCCCAAAATCACTCCTCTAATCCAATAATTCTCAATTTTTCCATAATTTAAACCAATTTTGTCCTTTGATGAATCCCAAAAAGAGTTACTTGATGAAGAGGTAATGTTTTTCAATAATAACCTTTTCTAATTTCTTTCTACATGAAATTAATTATTATTATTCTATGATTATATAATAACATATATATTATAAGTATACTCATATTTTTTTAATGTAAATTTTTTCACTTAAACCGAAAAAACATCTATCAATGGTGATGCACAATCATCATTTATATGTACATCAGACTACCACCACGCAAACTGATGTCATTCATTTATTCATTACCACATTTCTTGGTTGTGTGTAATGATAAACATAATAAATATATATATATATATATATATTATTTATGATTTATTTATTTTTCTAGAATTATTATATAACACATTCATTTATGATTTCTAGTTTTCAGTAAAATGAAATCTTCATTTTTGGACGAGAGGACTATCACCTCTTTAAAAAGAAATTTTATTCATTCACATATTACATTGAGTGTATTAAAAATGGGGTATGTTTTTTTAAAGGTTGGGGCCAAAGCCTCATTTTATTACTTAGAGCAAAGACCTCTTTATTGTGGGTAGAGGGAAACCCATTACATAGCCCGAAGGACCAAGGCCAAGTAGCCTGAATACAAGGCTTAAAAGCCCATTTTATGGCCCAAAGGACCCCTCGGTGAACAGTACTTCTACAACACCCATGCTACTGCAGTGCCTGCTACAGTCCCCGTCGTCGCTACAGTACCCTGCAATAGTGCTTTCATTGCTACAGTGCCACCACTGCTACAGTTCTTCCACCGGTATGTTATAATATATTATATATATAAAATAATTATTCTAGTTGAATTATAATATATTTACATAATTATATATCATTTACATACATTCTTTCAATATGATAAGAAAAGTGGAAACAATGTGCATGCGTACATAAGGCTTATCATCTCCTTGAATAGTGTCGTCCATTTCACATTACTCTAATTTATATATGATTATAAATAATTATATACAAAAAATATGTTATATTTATATCATATTGAACCTTCTATAAATAATAAAATCATGATATATATTAGATAATCAAGAATGACATATAAAAAAATATAGGAAAAGCAAAACAGTTATTACCCAAAATGCAACATTAACCGGAAATTGTTAATAAATGTGTAATTTAATGTCATAATAAAAAATATATGGAATGATATACAATAACTTTGTTCTATTTTTTATATATAATAAAAATATATTTATTTTATAGTATTTTTTTAATGTGTTTGATGAAAGAAAATAATTAAGGTAAGGGTTTTCTCATCTCACATTACATTATATGTGATCTTTGGTATATTCAACAAATATTCTTGTTAGTTTTTGTATATACTTCCTAATTAATTTTTATATCAAGAATATACTATAATTCATGATATTCAAATTTTCAATTGATTTTATCATTTCATGATTATCATGATTTAAATTCCAATCCAGTAGAATGTGGGACTCCATCCTCAATTTTATTTTGGTGAGACTTATGCCCTATTAAACACTCATTAGTTATGAGAGTTGTATATAATTACCATGAATTTATTCTGTTATTATTATTCATAATATTACTGATATTTAAATATATATTTTATTATCTACATTTCATGGAGTTTATGGTTCAAAAGTTACCAAATTGGAAAAGTAATTTTATCTCAATGGGCCTTCTTCGAGGTGAATCCATGTTATGGAAATATAATTTTATGCAAGGTGCATATAATTCCCATTGACATTATATATCATGAATCTCTTTATTTTAATGATATTTTATGCTTCATTCTTACATGTGTATTTTTTTCAATGGTAAAAACGTTGAATGTGTTTATTGCAACAATATCATCGTTTATTAGGATTGATTTTGAATATGATTCCATTAATGAAATATAATCATCTATATCTTAATAATGTGGGTTGTTTTCTTAGAAACTAGTTATTCACAAGGTAATCATATATTAGTACTAATTTTACACTAATTGGTACTTAATATAATTAAGAATGTTTTTAAATATAATCATAAAATATATCTCTCTCTGATCAGAAAAATGTTTAATTCAAAATCCAATTTTTAAAAAAGGTTGAGATTGTTTTTGATAAAGATGTGATTAAATTATTTTAAAATCATACTTTAAGTGATTTCAAAGGTATTTTTAATGAGAAATTTATTCAAAAATCATTTAGGTTTAATATTTTTTTTAAATGATTTTCAATAATTCATTTATATGTTTTCAAGGTTATTTTAAAAAAAATTCAAAAGTTTTTGATTTAAAAAAAATTAAATTATAAAGGATTTTTTAATGAATAAATATTTTAAATTAATTTTAATGATTATATTATATGTTTTTATAGTGGTTTTTAAAGAAATAGATTTTAAAAATATTTACGCTTTAAAATGTAATTTTCCTTAGGAAATTCTTCATGATATCATTAAAAAGCCTTCTCTATCTAATATGACATCATTTGATGTAGTTTATTATTTACTAGGGATATAATCTATGGAAAACACTATCAATAATTATATGAATGGTATAATTTTATGTTGTAAAGCTCATTATAAAATCCATCTCTCTTTAATGGGTAAGACCATGATAAAAAATTTATAAAAGAAACATATTTTCAAAGGTAATTTTATTATGAAATGATTATAAAACCTATATATTCTCCATATATTATTATATGATTAAATATTTATGATATGTATTTAATTTCATGGGTTATGTTATAATCAATGTATATGGTATTGTTGCATAGATATGTATGATATAATTATGTGATGGATGTTACATATATGTCTTTATAATTTATTAGGTAATGATAAATGTTATATGAGATCAAATGGTACATTGGTGAGCATCCCAAACCCACAATAATTGGGTACACATTATGGTATTCTAAGCCCATATCAAGAGGTTACACTAGAGGGAATCTAAATCCCATAATAAGAGGTTGCATGGGGTGGGGCATGGCAGGACCCCCTCCCACTAAATATAACATAATGAGGTGGGGGAGATAATGACCCCTTGAGTCCTGCCTCTTATAGGACCAATGAAGGAAACTAGTGATGGGGGTGTAAAAATTTCATGATATGGGAGGAATTACCATCTATAATAATATAGTATTGGGAGATAAGATGAATCACCCAAATCAAATCAAAAAAATTATATAAAAAGAATTTAAAAAACCAACCCACATGCTTTTATAAATAAAACTAATACCGATAAAAGTATCCAAATTAAATAAACAAAAGTAAAGATAATGTAATGACATAAAAACTATCCAATGGTCCAAGTTAGTAACTCCCAACACAGTCCATGAAATCCTCCTATAATCCATAAAATGTTTTTATATATATAGGGTGAGCATATAAGTACACTAATTATAAAAAAAATTCTCTCGTCCACATGTGAAAGAATAATAATAATGCACATTTGAGAAAAATTGAGAATCATACATCACCTATCGAGTAATACTAACCATCCCAACCACATCAAGGATTTATTACCAAATAATGAAAATGAACTAATATAATAAATTATGAATCACATTGATAAGGGTACCCCAACACACTTTACCACTAGTATACCACTATCATACCCCAATGTCGTACGTCATGGTGCTCACATCTCGTTTGTATACCACATCTTTCCACAAGAATAGACACAACACACCTCACCCAAAGACAATGGGGATCACCACCCCACATGCACAACCACAACATATCTCTCCCAAAAACACTTGTCCCATCACCCCTCAAGCACTGTCACATGTCGCCCAAAAACACATTGCCCATCACAACTCACCCGTAAACACATACATTATGTCAAACACCCTCTAATGCACTAAAATATTTCTGGAAATTATATCCAATGGAATACTTACCTCACCTTAAAGATATAGATGGATAGTGCAGGTAGCAATCCACTCATACTCCTCACCATATGTTGAAAAAAAATCCTCCATGACTATGTGGGTTTTGGAACATAGGACTCAATGTGGGTGGTGTGTGTATCGAAATAGAAGTAATATAAAAGTAATCATATATAGTGTAAAAAAATTAATCCCAACTTATGGGTTTACAAACCTACCAACAAACTCACAATATCATAAATTTTACAGACACCACTAAATGAATTACAACACACATAAGGCAACAATCCTCACTTTACATTCTCAACCAATTCCAATTTGAATCACCAAATTAAATTAATTATTTTGTATTAAGTAATTTTTACCCCACATCCAACCATTTAATTACTCATTAACAATTTTTATTCCATTTACCAAAACAACCCATTTCATTTCAAAACATTATTAATCATTTATTCCATCACTACTTGTGAATATATCACAATGAAAACACCACCTCACTATCCTCAAATCAATTACAAACAAACCACCTCCCTTAAACCCTAATAGCATTGGAAAACAAACAACCTCCTCATGATGCAAATTACATATTCAAATAGACCAACTCTTTATCGTCCCAAAATCCTAGAAAAAATCACCCCTTGTTGCCCAACAAGCACAACCAAAGAAACCATGTATCAATATACACCCCATTACAACCACAAATCACCATATAATAACAATAACCACATATCACATCACATAATGATCATTTATATAGGTTTATAATGTTTATTTTATCACATTCCATGTTATTTTAGGGGTATTATCACACAAACCAAAATCTTGGGGAAACCATTTCATTAGATAAACATAATAAATTAACCAATTTAAATTTACGTTGATATCCCAAAAATAAAAATACTAAAAACCATTAATATAATGGCAAATACATATATCCAGTGCAAAACAAATCCCCCATACAACCTTAATTTTTAGTGGGGTACCAATCCTGTACAATCCACAATATCACAATTACAAAAAAACCTATAAAAACATGTGAATGAAACCCCATTTATCTAATTCAGTTAAATTAACCAATTCATTTTCTTTTATTAAGATGAAACAACCATAACCCATAGAAAAAAAATAAACCCCTCCTTCATGATACACTATAAGGAGAAATGTGGGAATCCCCACCACAAAGAAGCTTTACCGACTCATTGCAATCCCTATGGAGAATAAGAACACCAGTAAACCACAACCACACCATGAAAAAACATGGATCATCCAACAGCACAACCAAATACCACTAAAACGAAACCCAAAACACACCCCCACTCTATAACAACATCTCTGCAGAAAATCTCTTGGAGGAGAACAAGGAGTTAACCAACCAAAAAGGAGAAAGAGATTATCACAGATTATAATCAAAAAGGAAAATAGATCATAAAGGGTGGATATTGTCATGAAGAGCTCATTGGGGCTCATAGGGTTCTCCAAAAATGAGATGAAGAAGAATGTATGGCCGAAAAAATGAAAATTCATCTAGGAAGAACATTTAAAATTGTACTGCTTCAGGGATTTACATGATGTGTAATCCCCTTTCACATCATGCAATCCACATGGTTCAGTTTCACATAAAAACACATCTCCTTTTTAATATTTAACACCAAAAATATATACATCATTAATTGGGAGTGTAAAATCAATGACACCAACATTCACGCTGTGTAATACACTTACACATGGTGTAATACACGTACACGTCGTGTATTTCCTACTACAGTTTTGATGCACCCCTAGAATCCCTAAATTACTCAGATAAACTCCCTTGAACACCTCCAACAACAAAAACATGGAGTGTAACGGGCCAGGTGGGAATGAAATTTTACATTAGATACATCTCAAATGATTCTCACTCTTGAGAATAAAAATTCAAGCCCAGATGAAAAGTGATCCAAACAAACACCCCTTGAGATAACTCTCAAGGATCTTTTCATAAATCACATTCTTCAACCAACCAAACACACCAACCAAAATTCCACAAAAAAATCACGACCATAACAACCTCTAGGAATCCCAATCCAATGACAATCACAAACAATGAACCACACCATTATAATGACACAAAATAGGGAATTGTTTCTTCCATGCAATGATACTATCCACTCTAGGTGGAAATAACTCAACAACATAGGTTGAATTGCATCACGATAAATGTATCTCAATTAGGAATCATTCCCTACCCATTTCAAATATTAGTAATTTATCACAAAACACACAACACAAATCAAAAACCATGGAAAATAGATCACCTCATAAAATATAAAGGATCCAAACATCACATCACAAGGAAAACTGAGAAAAGAAAAACACAAAATAACTCTGGGTACTAGACACAAATCTTCTTTTCTATCTCACAATTGCTATCCTACAGGATGTTATCCCTTGAAAACACATGAAACAATGGAATGACCCATTCACACATAACATTATATTAATGATATTGGATCTCTAATAGCTTTCACAAAAATTTCATGTCCTCCTTGACATCAAACTCTCCCCAGTCAATGACATGGGATTCATTGTGAAGATATTGATAAAGATGAGAGATGTGTAAGACATCGTGGATCATATCCAAGAGTGGTGGTAGTTAAAACTAATACGCCACACATTCCACTCAACCCAATGCCTCATAGGGCCCAACAAACCTGAGAAAAATCTTACCCCCTATACCAAACCAATGCTACCCACATCGAGGTGGAAAATTCTAGAACACATTCCCCCCAACAACAAACTCTATCAGACACCTTCTGTGATATTAATGGGAAATATATTGGTACTACAATTCATTCATCCTCTCTAAAAAAATATGAACCTTCAATACCATTCTATGCACCACATAGGGATGATGAGCGGCTATGTCCATACCCTCTGTCTATGACAATAGACAAGAAAAAGGTATCTCAAACAATCCATCAAACGAGGCCATGCCAATGAAAGAGTAATAACTATTATTATAAGAAAACTCTACCAAAGGAAACTATCAAACCCATGGTCCAATAAAGTCTGTGAAACATTCCTTAAACATATCCTCCAATGTCTGGATGACCATTTTTGTCTACCCATCTATTTGAGCGTGGAATATAGTGATAAGGCATAACTGAATACCAATAGCATGCTGTAATACCCTATATAATTTTGAGATAAAAAATGAATCATGATCTAAGATAATGGACCTTGTAACTCCATGAAACCACAACACATCCTCCATGCACCTATTATCCTAGAAATCCACTACTTCTTACTCCATGATCACTATGAAGTGGTTTGATTTCATCAACTAATAAACTATAAACGGAATAGTAGCACAACCTCCCTATTATCTAGGTAACCCTTTGATTAAATAACTTGTGATGTTATCCAATTTACACTCAGGGAAATACAAGGGTTTCAAAAAAACCTCCAATAACACGATGCTCATCCTTTACTTTTTTGGAAACTAATCACTTTTTAAAAACTCCGCTACTGCTCATTTCACCACAGGCCATTAAAATTACATCTTCAAGACACTATACATGTTGTAATATTATGGGTATACCTAAAAAAGATCTATGAGTCTCATTAAGGACTATAACTTTCATTACTACTAGAAAAAACAACATCCCATGAAAAAACATTTGATTCTGACCATCCGCCTACCATCCCTCTAAAGCATCACTATGGAAAAAATGATCATGCATCACCTCTTCCTATGAGTTTCCCCACTGAGACTCCACTAGATGATGCATCATCGAATAATACGCACTCATTTTAAAAAGAATATCCTCTTCCAGTATCCAATATTTCATCTACGTGCGAAGATTCCAACATCTCTATTTCTCTACAAACATTCACAGACTCCCAAACAACACACTTTATTAATTCTAGGTCAGAGCATCAGCCACAAAATTCCTTTTTACTGAGGTGTAGGAGATCTAAAAATAATAATCCTAAAAAAATCCATCAACCAATTCTGACAAAACTTCAAAACATGATGGTAAAAGATATGCATAAAACTCTTGTAGTGGATAAAGGCCATAAAGATCTCCCCAATGAGGTAATGTTACCACAAATATAGACCAAAAACATGATCTTATAGATCTTGATCATGGGTGGAGTAGTTACAATCAATGGACCCTATCATCATATACCCATAAGAGATCACTTCTGACCACTACAATAGAATAGACCCAATTCGGAGAAATGATTCCTCACAAAAAACCCAAAACCACACACCCTACTCTTGAAGTTGAAGAAATTGATCCCTGACCAACATCCCCACCAGTTAATAGAACACTAACTGGCACTAATCGCACCACATATAATCTCATTACTTTTTATTCAAATCTATCAATAGACATGTGACGTGATAAAAATACCTTAAAACCCACTGATAATAGACAGCAAGACCCAAACAACTATGAAAATATCCCACATTCTTGTATTATTCCCAACAAACAACTACATAAAGCTTAGACTGGTCTACTTACACACCCTTATGAGACACCACATGCCTAATTAAATCCACCACTCATGTCTAGAATGTACAATTGGAAAAAATTACATAGAGTTGGTGGTGTTGAAGAATATCCAAGACAATTTTGAGATACTCAATATTCTCCTCCTGTGATTTTGATTAGATTAAGATTCCATCAATGAATACAATGATGAACTGATCCCTAAAATCACTAAAGATGGACTTCATAAGTCCCATGGACTAGGGTAGTGTGTTCATAACACCAAATGGAATTAAAAAAACTTGAAGTGCTTATACCTACACTTATAGATAGTCTTCAAGATATCACACTACTTCACCCTCAATAGTTGATATCCAAACCAAATATCAATATTAGAAAACCAACCCACCTCCCTTAAATGGTTGGAAATATAATATATCTTTGGAATATGGTTATGGTTTTTGACTGTCACCTGATTCAAACTCTGATTGTCTACACACATCCTTAGAATACTATCTTCATTTGCGGGGAACAGCACTAGAGCAACCCATATGGACACACTCATCTAGATAAAACTCTTCTACATCAGATCAACTATATAAATCATAAACCCCCAAAACTCAAAAGGTGTAGTTTGATAAGGATAAATTGAAATTAGAGATGTTTTAGGCTATAATTATATCCTTAGATCAGCATCACGTCATGGTGGTAGTGTCACAACATCCTGAAGAAAAACTCCCAAGAACACCCCAATGACCATTGGAACCTCTACCACCTCAACATCCACTGATTCCATAGATAATTAAGAAATAAAGTATAAAAGTGACATCACATGCCAACTACCCACCTGACAACCCTATTCACCAACCAAAACCACATGTTTTCCATAAATATATGAAGTCATGACTCTCCTCTAGAATCAGTTGATAAAAGAATGTAAAGAATACAAATAGTTGATTCTAAGGATTATATCGTATGGCTGCATCTGTAGCATGAAATATTCTTCCTAGGAATTATGAAGCCCCATCATCAGTCTACACACCTTGCCCGCATTAAACAATATGGTCTACCCCCAGAATTGCATAGTAAAAACAAGGACATATCAATCATTTCTATGTATAGTCTTATAGAATGGGATATATTTGGTGAAATAAAGGATTTTTATGCTCTTGAGTCAAAAAAGGAACAAACAAGGGTACTAAACAAACTGATCATATCGTTGATGATCTGGGGACCTTCTGGAACTACTAATTCCACTTCGCGTAACTAAACATTACCAAATACTCAACCTCTATGTTAAACACCAACTCTATGGACATGATCTATTTGTTATCTATTAACATGAGGAACATAATGTGGTCATCCTCTACCTATTCCACCTACCCTTAGAGGTGTAAAAACAAATTTCCCCTACTACTGAAATAATATCATTAGAAACTGTTGTTAAGGATAGTGTTGAACAAGTCCACCTTCACCAAAATGATCTTAGGAAACCATTGGTAACTAGTTCTAGACATTCCCACGAACCCCACAACAGAAAACTATACCATAAAAGTCCTATAAAAATCAAGGAAAACACTATCTCTAGAAGTCCAAAAAAAGAATCTAAAGAGGTCAAATCTGGGCTGGTTGAAACCTATAATGTCCTAGTTCCTGAGACCTATCCCTGAATAATCTAATCCTATAGGAACCCTACCGGTTCCCCTCCCATAGAAAACATCCTCATGAGTTCATCTTCTCGATCCCCTTTTCCTTATTCCGAACCTCCAGATACATTATCAATGTAAAAGGAGTAACCACATAGTGGATAGAAAGGCAAAGTTCATCCTAAAGACATCTTGCATGAGGATTCTCATATGGAAAAGTTATGAAAAAAATCAGTAGGTACTTGAACATGATTCATAGATCACATACATACATGATCCCTCACCACCACCAATGATTTATAATTTTATTCCATAAGAAAAGGAACAGTACAAAGAGAGGAGTGACATAGAACATAAGAGGGGGTCAGGAGGGGCTAAAATAAGGAAGGCCTAGAGTGTCACCAATGAGTAAAGCCATGATCTCAAAAATAAGGTCACCAAGGGTGAAATAAAAAGTGATCCTATATCGGGATCCAACCATGGAGGAAAAACAATAATCAACTCTATTGCTCTCCTGCCATGTGTGATGAACCTTGATCTGGGTGGTAATAAGGCTACAACACATATGAATAGTATATGTGATGCACTAGGGTGTAGTACCACATCCTTGTAGAGTGAGATAAATAGATTTGGAATCAGGTTCATTGGCTGAGAGTGTAATATTCTTCTCATTATAGAGAGAGAGACCAGTGAACATAGCTTTCGCCTCCTCTTGAAGAGATTTGTCACTTCCAAAGAAGGCTGAAAAAACCAGAATTGTAGAAATGGTACGGTCCCTAAAAATACCACCAACAAACATGACCCCCATCCTGGAGGCACCGTCCATGATGAGTTTGATGGCGGTACTAGGTGGTATCCAACACACCCAATGTCCTTGAGGGGCTCTATAATAGGTATTAATGGTCACTAGAATATGTTTCAATGAGGGATCCCCTTCACCATTCGTAAAGTGATGAGTGAGATCAATGAGGATGAATTTTGTTCTGAAAATGAGTTTTGTACACAATGTGGTTATACCCACATGCCATGCATAATTCCAAGCATGCCAAATTTTCTATCACCCGACTAGAATAATACAGACTTGTGCCTTTTTTTGATGATGGTATTAGTTCCTTGGAACCATGTTTGCAGGAAATTAGTGTGACTACTCACCAGAAATGATTAGTTGTTAAAAGTAACAGAGACCTCCCAGACCACTCAATACCATGAACCTTAAAAAAATAGGTGATCCACATATTCTTCCTAGAAATCAGATCAGAAAACGCATTTAGACACTAGGAAAATTCCTCTTCATTTCACGTTGTCATCAATAGAAAGGGTCTGGTTCCTTACATGCCATAGGAGAACGTTAAGCTTGGATGAATCTTCCTTTTACTATTTCAGGTCACCACAATTGTCTGATGATAAAGCTCTTCCAAAGGTAATTCGATGCCCTTTCTGAAAGAAAACACCCACTGTGGAGGTATTTAAAAATACAACAATCTTGTTCATTGTTTAGAATAATGGAGTCAAATAGATCCCACTACATGTCATCTAGAATACTATTTATAAATGGAGGATAAGTGTTGGAATACATGAAATTGATATTCATAACCAAGAAAACATGGATGGATATCTTGGAGCCATCCCAATTTTGATGCCATAAACATATTTTACCCCTCCATATAATCCATATACTATGCTCCTGAAGTGCTGCAACATATTCCTAAAATTTATTTTTGATAAGAGAAGAAGTCTCATTAAGTGAATCTAGATTCCTACCATATTTTTTCTGGTTGAATTAGCCACATAGAGTATCACACACAATGGAATCCCAATCAAATTTTATATGAATGCATTTCATGGTAATGATAAGATCTTTCACTTTGATTCCTTCCTTCTAGGCAGGTCTATTCAATCTCTACCAAGACGACCCGTGATATCTTCCATCCAAATTCACTTCCAATATGAAAATGTTAAGGATATTTTCAATAATATGAATGAATCCCTTTGGGGACTTAATAGTAGATAGGACATGTATAGGAGTACAAAATAATACATTATTCACCAGAGTCATCCAACCACTGAGTGATAGGAATATGTTTTTCTAGTTAGTATTCCGTTCAGATATTTAGTAATCAATTTTGAAAAAATTATAAATCATATAACTAAAAGGGGAGATAAAAGTACCAAGGTAGTCAAATGGGAATTATTTTCTTGGAATACTTTGTCTTTTCTCTACTTTCCCCACCTTCCTTCCAAAATTTTTTGGAAATAAATATGCTACTCTTCTCCATATTAACAAGCCGCCCACTCAAATTCCCATACATCACAAATACCATGTTGATACCCCATATATAACTCTTACTATAATTGAGAAATAATATAGTGGCATCAGTAAACATTAGGTGTGAAATACCATTGGAATCCAGCCTGCAATGTTAAGAAAAAATGACACTATCACTAAAACTCTTCTTAAGATAACGGGAATGAGAGTCTTGGGAAATGATAAAGAGACTCGGGGATAGTGGGACACCTTGTCTTATCCCTCATAGAGATTTGATGAAGAAAATATTTTTCCCCAAAAACGTTATAGAGAACCACAGTGAGCTGAAGCATTTGAAAACAAAGTCAATAGGCCAAGACGATAGACGCATAGAACACAACACTTTGATGATGAAATTCCACTCAATCGTATCATAGGATTTCTCCATGTCAATTTTGTGAATCGTATTTGTAATAGTCATTTTGACATTGATTTCATGAATCATCTCCTAATCTAACCCAATCGCACCTTGAATATCTCTTCCTTTGACAAATCTAAGTTGCTACAATTATATCGATTGAGGTAGATAACACGCCAACCATCAATTAAGCACAATATCCAACAATTTATATGGGAAATTTCATATACTATTAGGTCTAATGTAATTGAGAGAGGATGGGTTTTTATTTTTGGAGATGAGGACCTGCAATTCTCTCCTACAAAATATGATGAAGATCCAGACACTTTAATACCTTCATGGATGATGAAATGAACTCTAACCAGAACTCCTTCTAAAAGTTGACCCACAAAACATCAACCTTCTATTTATTTCTTAGGTATAATTTCCAACACTAATGTGTAACTCCACACATATGAATAATATCCAATGGGACCCAACACTATTTTGGGGCTTAAATAAAAGTAAAATTAATATTGAGCTCCTCCAGCCATCTCTCTATCTCCACATCTGATACGCTGACCTCATACATTCCCAAAGTCCACCACTAGAAAGAACACAACATTTAGGAAAATGATTATCCTCCACAACTTGGTCAACCATATGGTGTTAGACTAGATTATCCTACAAAATATCAACTTCTGGAGCCATATTCAAATGGCGAATAAGTTCCTTAGATACACACAAAAAATACTACTTCCTACACCCAATAGTATGGAATTTTTATAAAGATTTATTTTAACTCATTCAATTGATTTTGTGTTCCAATTTAATATTCCTAAAATAAGAAAATAATTCAAAAAAGAACAAAATTCATCATGATTCATGTAAAAATCTTAGGTATCTACCCTAAAAACTAGTCCACCTCACTTGGTTGTTCGATTTTCTCATAGTTCGTGCACTAGATCATGGGGGCCCAGAAATCTAGTGTCCATGCCCGTATACCTAACCAATGTCACACACCAAGTTCAACTGAAACTATTTCCATATCAACCCACACAATTCTCCCTATTTATAACTCCAATGCCCATAATATTCCTCATACATCTTATCTGATACCACTCTTTCATGACCCTCTCCCTCCAAATATACCACTATGAGGGGAGATATATAATTACCGCTCAGTCGCACATCCAGTAGTCCCCATGTTGGAAACGAGTATTGAGCGTATAAAAATATTATGATATGGTATGAATTACCCACTATTATATTATATAATCTTGAGATAAGATGAGTCACCCATAAAAAACTCCATGACATGATATAAAAACAGTGCCAAAAACCATCCTACATGCATGTATAAATATATCTGAAATTGATAAATATATCCAAATTAAATACCCCAAAATAAAAAAAAATAGTTAAAATGTTTCTATATAAAGGTCTAATCTAGTAATGATATCACATTCCATGTAATGATCTATGAAAACTGAAAATATTTTTATATACATAGGGTGACCATATAGGTACACTCAATAGGAAGACCGACGTCTCTGGTGCACATGTGAATGAAAAATAATAATGCACCTATGAGAAAACAATAGAACCAAATAGAACCTACAAGGAACAATAAACATATCAACCACACCATCTAATTCTCAAGAAATAACACAGACCAATTAATATATCAATAATAATCACATCGATAAGGGTTCTCAACATCACATTCCCTCTAGTATGTCGATCTAACACCCCAATGTTTTACGTACTGGTACTCCCATCCCTTCATTATAGCACACTACCCCACAATAACAGTCACAACATACCTCACATGCAAACACATGGTATCCCCTCCCCATAGGAATGACCATAACACATATTTACCCAAAACACCTAGGGGACGTCCCCAAAAGCACGGTCACATCTCTCCCAAAAACACATTGTCCATCACAACATGCTTGATAAACACCTGAGATATCACAAATACCATCTAATGAATTAACAGTCCTCCATTCATCATAACCTATGAAATACCTACATCACTTTGAAGAGAGAATGGGAAAGAGTAGGTACCCTACCACCCATACTCCTCACCGAAAGTTTGGAAAAACACCCATGTGCGACTATACAGGTGTCAGGACATAGTGCTCGATGTTTTCAGGGTGAGTATAGAAATAAATAGTATATAAAAGTAATTATATACTATGAAAAACTAAATTCCAACTTATAGGTTGAAAAAAAAACTGACTAGCTCACAATATCATCACTTTTTCAGCCTCATCTAAATGCATAACACCACACATCAACCCACAATGATCATTTAAAATTCCCATCCAATTACAATTTAAATCATTCCATTCATTTCATTATTTAGAGTCAACCACATTTAACCACACAACCCACAATTAACGACCCATTAAAAATTTTCATCCCCTTAACCAAACAAACCTATGTCATTTCAATCATTATTAATCATTTATTCCATCACTACTCTGGAAACTAGCACAATGAAAAAACCACCTCACCGTTCCAAAAATAACGGTAAAATAAACCACCTCCTTTCCAAAAAAACAAGAAACCCACTTCCTCACTACTCTAAAATCATGGCAAAATAAATAATACCGCACTACCCTAAAAGCATAGCCAAACAAACCACCTCCCTGTCTCCCGAAAATCAAGACCAAATAGACCACATTTTGACCAGAACCATAATTCAACGACACATAACAATCCCACCAGCACGATCACACATCACAACACATAAATATAATTTCTATTGTCTTATAATGGGTCTTTTATCAAATTCATGTCTATTTGAGGGGTCTCATCATAGAAAAAAAATCATGTGGAAACCATATTCTTATCCAAGTATAAGTAATTAAAAAATTTATATTTAAGGTGATATCAAAACACTCACAATAATTAAAACACTCAAAATAGTCCCAATATATATATCTAGTTCAAACAGAGCCCCCATAGACCACAATGTGTAGTGGTGAATCAATCTCGTACAATTCATAATATAACAATAAAAAATAAAGATCTAAAAACATGAAAATCAAACCCCATTTATCCCATTCAATTTAATCAACCAATTATTTATATTTGATTAGGCATAACATCCATACCCCATAAAGAGAAAAATTTAAACCACTCCCACATGATGCATGATATATAGAAATGAGAAAATCCCTACCTCAAAAATATATATGGTATCTTGTTGTAAACCACGGGGTGAAGAAGAACTCCCACAAACCAAAACCACACAATAATAAAACATGGATAAATCTACACCATAACCAAATAACATTCTAACGCGGCCCATTACACACCCCAACCCATAAAAAAATTCCCCATATAAAATCTAAAAGATAAAAATGGATGAAAAACAACCCATAATGAAAATGTGCTTACCACGAATTACAAACAAATAGCTATCGGAACCATCATATCAAAGAGGGATTAATAGAGAGTGAATAAATCTTTATAGGGGCCCTGCATTCTCCCAAAATAATAAGATGAAGGATCCATAGTCAAACGAAAGAGAATTCTAGTAGAATTAACATTTTATAATATAATACATCATTGAATTACATGATGTGTAATCCACTTTCATATAGTGTAATCCTCATGGTTTTATTTTTCTGAAAAATGTGAAATTGTTTATTATTTAACCTAGAAAATAAAATAATCTAGAACTAGACCTGGAAGATACATGAAAACATATTTCACATCTTTTAACACACTTGCACAATGTTTATTTCTTATAACAGTTTTGTTGTACCCCAATCATCCACCAAAAAACTCTCGGAACCTCCCCAAAACACCTTTGACAACCGAAACTGGGAATGTAATGGACTGAGATTTCCTAGACTAGTATAGGGAATCTTATACCCCTAACATGATTGGTCATACATATACATTAATAAGAGGGTATATTGGAGGGAATACTCAAATCATAACAATATAGTATATGGGAGGGAATCCCAGTCTCGTAACAAGAGGGTAAATTGGAGCAAATCGATAACCCATAACAAGATGGTTCATGGCATGGAATCCCAAGGCGATAACATGTAGGTACACAGGAAGCCATCCCAATCACATAACAAGAGGGAATGTAGGAGGGAATCCTAGACATGTAATAATATGCTATATAGGTGGGATTCCCATGCCTGTAATAAGAGGGTACCTGGTAGGGAATCAAAATCCCATAATAAGAGGGTTAATGTAAGGACATCACAATCCTTTAACAATAACATGTACTGGATGGTATCCTAGAACCTTAACAATAGGTTACATGGGAGGGCATCCAAATCTTGATAGGATAGGGTAAATGGGGGACCATACCTAGTCTAATGTAGGTACATGGGGGTTTATCCCAAGCCTAACATGTTATGATGGTCTTTATAGACATCGTTGACATAAGATTTTATATGATAATTTTTATTCCTCATTTCCATCTATTATTTATATATTATGTTCTAATAGATTATTCTCTTGATTCTATTATGATTCATGTCATATGAAATGCTAGTCATTATGCCATGATTTATGTCTATGATATTTTCTTTGTATAGACTAATCATATAATGTTATGATCATGGTCTCATAACCTTATGTTCATTTTTTAGTTACATATCTCTTTTATTTACCCTTAATAGGAATTTAAGGTCACTATTTCTTACATTTATTTTCCAAAAGTAATGGTCAAAGTGTTTATATAGTAATATTAAATGGGAATATAATTATGGGAATGTGTGGAGATATTTATCCAATTTATAAGTCCTTATGATACAATTTTCCAAATACACTAAACAATTATGGTCCTTGGGAATTTACATTGGTGATGTGATGAATATTCATATTTAGTAATATAATATCAATGTATTTAAGCATGGGACACTATAATTCATTTAAATGGAATGTTTTAGTCGACCATTGGAAACTAGGATGATAAATATTTAGTGATATCCCTAGGGATGTTTCTACAGATATGTATAGTAAGGTCTTTATGGATAAGCATGTGTTGATAGAATTTATACATCCAATAAGTAATTTTTCATTACTATATGGTTTTATTCGATGATAATATTTTCTTACACCATGATTTCTCGTGTTAGTAAATAATAAAATCCAGAATGAACTAGGATAACATTGATTTTATTAGATGTGGAATGTATGGAAGTATAAAAATCAATGTCCTAAGTGGAAATATCATGAATAGAATAAAGAATTTGTCACAATAATTGGATATACTATTGAAGATAAATATTTTTGAAGGAAATTTGAATAGTATGGGACGTTCAAAAATTATTTTTAATACTAAACAAAACAATCAATATTAAATTGAGGATGGTGAACCTTTAAACATGAGTCATATTTTCTATTATAGGAAAGGGGTATTAAATAACAATATGATGGTTTTTAATTAGTGTTTTAAATATAATGTTGGATGATTAATGTGTATTTTTATTATAATTTTTGAAATATGTTATATGAATAATTTAGTATATGTTTAAATTTAAAATTTAAATGGATATGTTAAATGGTGTTAATGAATTAGAAATGTCCTTTAAGGGAATGTTGAAATTTTGTTTATGAAAATAAAATCCTTAATTTTTTCCTAATGATAAATTTTTTTAGCTTAGATAAAGAGATTATTGATATGGATTAAATATATTGGATTGTATTTATTTCCATTAATATAATTATTGATTGGTTTAAAAGGATTCCTATATTGTCATGGATGTTGTTTTAATCCGTTTTTTGATTTATGGAATATAACCTGGAATATTTTGAATATGAAAGCATGCATGTTTTCAATAATGTTTTATTGTAATTCATGTTATGACCATGATTCTAGAGAAAGTATGATAATGTTATTCTCATATTTTTTTATCTGTAAACCAATATCTACATTATTATATAAGGGGGAACAATATTACTCTTATTTTAGAAATTTAGTGATATTTTTTATAATGTTTCTAATTGTCAAATTTCTAAAGGGTTACAAGGTCAACCATTTTTGAAATATTTAAGATAAACTCAATTTGATATTTTAGAGATTAATGTATTATCTTACCATATGAAGATTTATTCTTGTTAGATAACATGTTATGACCATTTTTTTGTGATGTAAAATAAAGACAACTAGAGTGACTTATCATTTTTCCTCATGATCTATTAGTACTTAAGGGATAAAAAATTCACCTTCATTTCTTG
Source organism: Viscum album (assembly GCA_963277665.1). NCBI lineage: Eukaryota > Viridiplantae > Streptophyta > Magnoliopsida > Santalales > Viscaceae > Viscum > Viscum album. Next base: position 220,732,308 of record OY728146.1, on the reverse strand, counting down.
GAGTTGTAGATAAATTATAGATCGATAATGGCACAAATATAGGGTGATCTTGGGTATATGAAATGGAATTGAATAAATGGAGTATAATTAATTATGATTACATAGAGTATTATAATTCCTAATCTCTAGGAAAAGGATATTAAAAATGATTTATCCTATTACCTTTATTTCTGTTAGACATATGGTCTTCTAAATAATAAAATTTTTATGCATTTGAGGCCATTAAAATTGAATTGATAATTAAAATACTTTTTATCAATGAAATTAATCATTATGAATAATTATTTATTCATTTAATTTATTCCCATCCATCCCACCCCACATATGTTATCATATGATGAAACCTAGTTATTTGTTAGATTGGGTAACTGTTTCATTTTTGAATTTTTTTAAGTGGAAATTTTAGTATTCATTTTTGCATTGTGCGTTCTTTAAGATTGAAATTTAAATTAATAAATCATTATTTTCCCATATTTATTTATAGTATGAAAAACATTTTAGAGGGGTTGACGGTAAAAGCCCTAGTTTATAAGAATTAATTTTTTTAATAAAATATTTTTCATTGATGGTTTTCATTGAATGATACACCAAGTTATGATTGCATTATATGAAACACCAAGATACAATAAAACTTAATGAAAAATAGATTAACTATAATTATATATAAAATTATATTTTTCTTATGTTAGACACAATTATGAGTTCCTTAAACTTCTTGTGTGATAAGCGAGACTGAGTTTTACTAAACTAAAATATACTTTAAATATTATTATTAAAATATTGTTACAATTATCACCAAGTAATTGAAATGGATAATACGAATAAGATTAACTAATTGATAAATATATCAGTTTCTATTGTTTTTTAAATTAATTCTTTGGATAATAATTAATTATAAATGAAAATAAAAACCAATTAAATTTAAAGGAAATCATTTTACAAAAAAACTATTTTTATGCCCACAAAGTTGTTTTGTCTTAATAAATTAAATAATTCAATAATAGTGTGTTATATTAATGAAATTTTCATATTATAAATTAAAAAAAAATTCTTACATTCATAAAATAATCTTGATAGGAAGAAAATGATAATAAATCAAATTATATACATAAAAAGTTATATTTTTCTAAAAGGTGGTTTTGACCAAATTTTAATAGAGGACTTGTTTTAAAACTAATTTTTAATGATTTTATCATTATTATTTTAAAAAATACGCACAATATATGAAATTTTAATATGAAAATTTACATTTGTTAAATTTTTATATTTTTCAAAGATGATTTATTTTTTGATAAATAATGAAAAACAAAAAAATTTAATGGAAAACTGCATTTTTGACTAAATTATTATTATAGTCAAATTATATTTTTAATTATTTTAAAAGTAAATTTTGATCAACTATAAATCTATAAATAAAATTTATTTAATTATAATCAGTTTGATCTTGAATGTTTACATAAAAACATTTCAATCTTTTCAAAATATTCACATTAAAAACTCGTTGTCTTATATCGCCTGTAGGATTAGTTTTAAATTAATTTATACTATGTTAGTGATTTTAATTTGAAACGTTGTATTGAATATTTATAATAAAAATAATTTATAATTTATATTATGTTAAACATTGTTTTTAACAAAGAAATATTAAATATATTAATTAAAATAAATTGTAGTGATTATAGTGAAAATGAGTTTACTTAGTAGTTAAAAATTATCTATACTATAGAAAATACATAGAATCATGTTAAAAATAATTTTTATATATTTATTTAGAAAATAGAACACCTTTTATATAAAATGTACTATTATTGGATGCACATTAATTTTGGGAGACCTCTCAACAGTGATTACCTGTATATATTTTCAACAATGCCACTCCTCATCAACTATAAAAGGGAACCCATCCACCATATTTAAATACACCTCAGAATCCCTTTGGAGGATCAAAAATAGATTCAATAAGATCAAAAATCCAATAATATCATCCTATAATTCTCAATTTATGTATAAAGAATAAATAATGTCCATTGGTGAAAAATAAAAAGAGTTACCTGAAGAAGAGGTTACCTTATTGAACAAGAATTTTTGTTTTATTTCATTCTCCACCACCTGAATTATTCTTATTCCATATACATATAATATAATAAGTATCCTTAATATATTAATATTATTTTATGTTAATTTTTTTCCAAAAAATACACACACTTATATCAAATGTGACATGCAATTATTGTTCATGTGTGTGGTGAACTACCACTTCGCATACTGATGTCATTTGTTCTTCCATTACCACCTTACAAGTTTTGGAATAATGATATATATAGTATTTTTATATGATATATGTATATGAAATTTTTTATATATTTATTCTTTTTTAATTATTATATAAAATTTAAATTCATTCATTCATTTTTGTGGTAATATGATTACTTCATTTTTAGACGTGTGAACAATATCCCCCTCCATACGATGTTATTTATTCTAAATTTTCATGGAATTTGATAGAGATGGGTTAAGAAACATTATATGAAATATATGAAAAATATTTATAATTAAATGATAATATATATATATATATATTTCATTCAATTTTTTTCATTTAATTCGATATGAAAAAGGAAACAGTGTTCATACGTACATACAATATATTCTCTCTATAAACATTGTATTCTGTTTCATTTTTATATATTTTATTGATTATTATAAAAAATATACATAATATATTTGTTATTAATATAATGTTTTAAATCATGGTCATAATAAATTCATGATATAAGAAATATTATCAAGGATAACATGTCAAAATATATTCAAAAACAAAGAGGTTATTACCTAAAACATAATTTTAACAGGAAACATTTAATAACTTATTAATATAATGTCATTATAAAGTCACATATGGAATAACATGTTATCATATGTTATTTTTTAAAGGAATAATAATTTTATATTTATTATAAATGAATTATGAATGTGTACAAAGAGATTAAATAAATAAGGTAATGGTTTTATCATCTCACTTTTATTTCTGTTCGATATATACTATATTCATCACCTATTCTAGTTTTGTGGTGTATATACTTCTCAATGATGTGTTATATCATGAATTTATGTTATTTTATAAAATTAAAATTTTAAATTTTTGTTATTCATTCATGTATCTCAATACTGAAATGTTTCTCATGTAGTGAGTGGATTTCTAGTCACATTTTTATTTTTATGAGGCTTATTCTAGATTCACCACTCATTAATTTTATGTAGTGTATGTACATACATTGAATTAATTATATGATTATTAGCATAAAATTCTTATTTATTTAAATATCCATTTTATTATTTATCTTTTATGGGGTTTATGGTTCTGAACTTACTTAATTGGTAAATTAATTATCTCTTGGTTTTCCATTTTTGAGAGACATGCCATGTTATGCACCTATATGCTTCTAAGAGGTGTCAATATTTCCCATTGAAATATATTATAAGGATTCTAATTTTTATGATATTTTAATATTCATCTGATATTATTATTACATGGTTATTTTGATTCAATGTGTCAAAAGTGGTAAGAGTTTATTATTACAATCTCATCATTTAACATGATTATTTATGTTTTTGCTTACATTAATGAAATATATTAATTTTTTTCTCAATAAATATCATGATTGTATACTTATATTAATTATTTAAATTATTCATGTATTGGAACCATTTTTCGACTATTTTTTACTGAAGATAATTAAGAATGTTTTTACGAAAATATGACCTTATTTCTCTCTTATGATGAAAACATGTTTCATTCAAACACTATATTTTGAAAAGGGGTTTAATTAATATTTCATGTTTAAGAAGAATTTTAAATGGATTTAAATGATTAATTTATATGTTTTTATATATATTTACAATTAATATTGAGTTCACAAAAATTTTATTTTCAAAATATTTTTAAATTATCTTCAAAGATTCATTTAAATGGTTCTAAGGATATTTTTGAAGAAAGTTGTTTTAAAAGTGTTTTATGATTTTTAAATAAGTGTTTTCAAATATTAACTAATAATTTATTTGAGAAATTTTCTAATTTGTTTTTGAAGATTATTTTATAAAATTATAAATTTTTTATCAAAAAAAAAAGAATTTCAAAACATTATAAAACTTATAAAGTGATTTTCCTTAATAAATGATCGAAGGTATCTTTTAAAATACCATATAAGATGAAATACATTGATATAGTTTATTATATAATTGTGATATGATATAAAAACACAATTTTAATTATTTCTATGAATGTTTTCTTTTTAATTTTTCATGTTATTTATAAACCCCATTTCTCTTCCATGGTTTATAGCATGATAAAATATTTTTGAACTCCATATCCATTAACATAGTCTTTTGTGATGAAATTATTATGAAACCATAATCTTCCAGATAGTTTATTATCAGTTGAATTTTTTATGATACCCATTTCATATATTTGGTTATGATATAGAGAATTTCTATGATATTGTGGAGCACACACACACACACAAATATATATATATGATTTCATTATGTTATATGTGGTACCTATAACTACCTTTAATGAATTAGGTAATAATAATTATTCTAGGAGATAAGATGGTACATGGGTGGAAATCCTATTCTAGAAACAAGATGGTAAATGGTATGGAATCCTAATCTCATAATAATAGGGTAGATGATAGGTTATACCAACTTATACCAAGAGTATATATGGGAGGGAATCCTAATCTTGTAACAATTGGGTACATAGTTTGGAATCCCTAGTCAATAACTAGTGTGTACATGGGAGGGAATTCTAATCCAACAACATGAGGCTACACATAAGGGAAACATAATCCCTTAAAAAAGGGTATATGGGAGGGAATCTAATGCCTACAACAAGAGGTTACACTGTAGGGAATCCCAATCCTTTAATAATAGTGTACACATGAGGTAATCCCATGCCTGTACAGGAGGGTATATATGAGGGAATCATAAGCCTATAATAAGAGGGTATACGGGCGAGCATCGAATTATTTTAAAAGTTGTTTAAATGGTTGGGAATCCCAACCCATAATAATAGGGTACGTGGGAGGGATCATAAGCCCCTAACATCAGGGTACATGGTATGATATCGCCAACCTAAAATAAGAGGGTACCTGAGAGGTCATCCAAAATACTAAGTAGTTACATTTGTGATTATCCCAATCCTAAAATGTTATGGTAGTTTTTATAGGTATCATTGACATATTATTTTCTATAAAACGTGCATCCCACAATTCCATGTATATTTTTTTTCAGTTTTGGTCTCTTGGAGCATGATCTTTTTTTCCGATGATCGATGTCTTAAAAAGTTCCAATATTTATGCCACGATTTATTTCATTGATCTTTTATATATCGGTAATGATAGGATAATGTTTTTATCAATCTATAATACATTTATATTCGTGTTATTCATACGTATCTCGTTTATTTATACTTAATGATCATCTGAGCAGAGAATTTATTATGTTACCTTTTCCCAAATAATGATGAAATGTTTTTTGTATTAGTAATGAAGGGGAATATCATTATCATAGACTCTAGAGATATTTTACTATTCTGGGAGTCTGTATGTTCCCTATTTTAAAAGACACTATATTGTTACGATCATTAGGAATTTACGTTTGTTATGTGATGAATATTCTTCTATAATGACGTAATATCCATGTTTGATAAGTCTAGGTCCCTATCATATCATCATTTTAAAGATATAATTTTGAATAGAAATATTTATACTCTAGAATAATTGTTGATATATTTATCCATGGAATTCAAAGGTGTTTGGGATCAATGATTTCCATTGGTGGAATTCTTGTGAAAAACTATTTGTAAATACATCATTCATATAGATATTTATAAATAAATATATAGTAAAAATAATATAATTACAATGTGTTTCAATTAAAATGGTGTAATTATTCTATTGGGACCCAAAGAAAAATAGTAAATTGTCAAGAAGGTTAGATCCATTTAGAAATATTTAATGGTAGCTCATAGTCAGAAAAAGAGTTATACTAATAGTCATAAAAAAGATTTGGAGTTTCAATCATTAAGAAGGTGTTCTTAAGAATATATAATAGTAAGAGTGTGTTGATATTTTAATTTATTTTCAATCTAATTCAAAGGTATATTATTCCATTTGAAATAATTGATCATTTCGGGACTGTAGTATATAATTTGGAACTTCCAAAAAATCTCTCTCAAGTTAATGATATGTTCCATGTATCACTCTTAAGGAAGTACATACCAGATCCTTATAATAAAATTATATGTAATATTTTTAGAGCATGATCTCAATTATTAAGATCAATTGTTTGAGATTATTGTATAGAGACTGTTCAATGAAACAAAACCACTCACATGTTCATCATTTTTTTGGAAAATCCTCTATTTAAGGAAGCTATGTGGGATCCAGATGATTTAATGAAACTAATATTTCCTCCCTTTCTGTATATCAGGGTGAAAATTATAAGGAGGGATTTATTTTATGGGGGTTATAATTTAATAATCTAAGATTTTATGAAATATTTATTTTCTAAATAAATTTATTACTTTGATAGATTGATTTACATGAAATTGAAAGAGTAAACAAATCCTGATATACTATTAAAATATATTTTTTATTATATATCCATTAAATTGGTTAATATTAATAAAATTAAATAAATTATGAAAATTTTTGGCTCAAATATTTATCATATTTATTCAATGGTTTGTTGTTAATCGAAAATAAAAATATTTAAAAAAATGAGTATTTCTATGAAATATGTTATACACATGATGTATTTTTATCCAAATAAAGTCAATTTATCACTATTTAAGAATTATTTTAATTAAAATTATATATAATATATTCAAAAAAATTTTTTAAAAAATTCGTCTAATATATTTCTAATAATGAGATAATAATAAATATAGTTTTATGCCTAAAAAATATATTTGTATAAAAAGTAGTTTTTCGACATTTTGAGCACATGCATTATAATTAATTTATTCAAGTTATTGATACTTAATTTTAAAAATATATTCTCATACATATAATCAAGAGGTTCAAATTTCGTAAATAGGTCCATTTTACTTTTAGTCAATATGAACAATAAATGTGGAACTATTTATCACTTTAGTAAAGGTAAAATCTAGTTAATCTGCGGTAACACTATGTTATAAGGACATAATGTTTCATTTTAATTATGATTGGGTGAATTTAATTATACTATTATAACCTATGTTTCTAAATAGATTTTTTATTTAACCCCTATCAATGAAAGTTACATTTAAAATATTTCAACAAAGAACCAATGTTTCACTCTCTTAGTTTTAAATATCATTCCATTATTCACATTGTGAAAAAAAAACTATTTGTAAATGAATATTGTTTTTCAATTTAAGATTGATTGAATTATTTTAATGATTTAATTTTATTTATAATTCTTACTAATTATATAATGAAATTAATTTATTTTTACACAATTGTGTAGTATCTCAACAATTAATAACAATATATAATAATGAATTTTAAAAATATTATATGTAATTTAATTTGGGAGAGCTAGTGTGTTCCATGAATTTTTTAGATGACTATATCATATTAATTTTATGTTAACGAATTATATTTTAATTGAAACTTCATATTTATGAATTTTATTTAAAATTAAATGAATTATGTCAAAACTAACATAAATGATATTTAATCTAAAATAATATTTTACTAGATTACATAAAAATAAAAAAAATAAAAAACATATTAATGAAAAAGGGGATAATATATGGGAAAAATTTTAATCACCTATCCATTTATTTTCTAGCTGTAACTATTTATATTGATTACCAATTTTTTATAATTTAACCTTTTAAGAAATTGTATGTATGTCATCTCCTTCCCTTATAAAAGGAAACCCCTTATTTCTATATTTAACACTACATTAAGAAATAAATATCAACCACATACCAAAATATTTTATTTTGTACATCATTTTCCAGGTTTTTAAGGTGATGATATCTCCAAAACACAAACACTAAGTACCTTCAGAAACGATCTAATGGGGGTGTCTCAAAAGATAGGTTGTTGTCAAAGCTGACATAAATCAATTAATTTATTATTCCACTTCAACAAAATATTATTTATTTTTCATGAAAAAATTACTTCAGTATCATAAATATTATTAATGAGTATTATTTTTTAAAAACTATAATAATCCACTCTCTTTACATCAAATAGTAAGGGAAAGTATCGCTTGTGCGTATATATGTTTTACCATCTACACATAGTGGTGAAATTCATTTTCTATCACTATCATTAAAATATAGTTATTACGATATTTTAAAATATTATATGTGATATTTATGGTATAAAAAGACTTATGTAATGTTAATATCATTTCTCCCTTCTTACCTTCCAAATCAATATAAAATGATAATTTTTCTCTTGTGTAAGTGTGGACTACCACTTCTGTAAAGTGATGTGAGTATTTTTTTTCCTTTATGTTTTACCTATATGGTAAAGAATATGGATATGATGAATATATTATGTTTATATTATATTATAATTATTTCGAAATGTTTATTTTTTATTAATGTTTTATTCCATCCGTCGATAGATGAATACAATACTTATTCGTACATACAACCTACCATATACATGAATGGTTTAATTCATTTCATATCACTACAATTAAGGTGAACATAAATGTAGAAATATAATTAATATATATGATATATTAAGAATGTATATAATTATGTCATATACTTATAAAAAATTTCAATTTATTATACATAAGGTTATAACACATTCAATGAAAGAGGTACTCATGTTAAGGTATTTTCATCTCACTTTTATATTTATGGCACACATGCGTTATACAGTATTTGTTCTTTATGCTATATATACTACCCATGAATTTATTTTCTAATTATTATAAAATAAATCTTTTATAAAAATATCTAATAGGTATTATGATACAATAGTTACCAACATTGTAGTTATTTTATGTTTAAATATCATGGTTATTATGATTGTTTATGATTACAATTTTTATGATGAAATATTATAATGTATCTCTCAAGATACTCATTAATTTTATTATCTTTTAATTTTTTCTTGAAAATAAAACATTCCATTTGATTTTTGATAACATAAAGATTTCTAGACATTGAAAATTTGTTCTTGAAGAAAATAATTCATCTACCTCTTCGCTCAAAAAACTTTTTTTCCATATCCATATTTTTCAAAAAAAAATATAATAGGATTTAAATACTCTTCTATGATATTTGAAACTCAATTTTCAAAATTTGTACATAAAAATTGTAGAAATTGAATGATGTTTTAATATTTTAAATGAGTAACTAGTAAAATTATTAATAAAATTGACATGAATTATTTCATATAACGTATATGGAATGGAAAAAATTTACCATCATTATTAACACTTAACATTTTGAGGTTGCTATAAAAAAAATTTAATGTTTCCGTTAAATCAAAAAAAATCCATAATATTTTGGAAACTTTTTAATTTGAAAAAATTTATTTAGAAATGGAAATATTATTTTCTTAGAGAAAAGAACCATGTGATATTTTAAATATCATTTTCCAAATTAGATGAAATTATTTGTGGTTATGAAATCGTTATTGGGGTAATGAAACAATTATAATATATTTATTATTTCACTATATTGTTTATGCCTATGATGATAATATGATTAAAAAACAGGCTCCTTATTATTTGGCTTTAACTATGATGAGATGATAAATATTTATGGATGCCATTTAATTTCATTTGTTCTGATATGAAGAATGTTTTGTTATCTTATATAACACATATTTATTATTTTCATTATGTGTTGGGTGGTACCTATATCACCCTAAAATTAATTAGGTTATGGTTAATGTTTTATGAGGTATAAGAGTATGTATAATGTTTTCTATATCCCATGAGAGGCTACACAAGAGGTTATAACTCACCCAATGTATGTACATATATGGTTTTCACCATAACTAAAATGTTAGGAATATCTTGGTGGGTAGCCTTAACATACAATTTTCTAGGATTATGTGTATTCCCTAATTTCTTGTATTACAAATGTTTTATTCTCTCAGGGATCGGGTAATTTTATTAATTTATTATACATGTCTTATGAAGTTAACAAATTTGTTCCATGAATCAATATTATGATCTTTAGTATGAAGGGTGGGGATTTAAATCATCAATCTCATATTATCATACCCTTATTCTATTTGTATGCTTATGTGTTCATATATATATACATCCATTTTTACCCTTAAGAACCATTAGAGTTCACCCTTTATTATTTTTTCATTTTTTGTTTTATGATAAAATGTAATTTTTATGATATTTTTAAGATGTGTGTCAGTTATAAAGAAACCATGTGGGATATGATATAGTTAACTTTTCAAAAAGTTGTTTATGTATCCGATTTTCCAAAGGAACTAGACCTATATGATTATAGTGTAGATATTTATTTCATATAAATAATAATAATCTAATAAGGTGTTTTATTTTTGAATGAAATGTATGTATCTATATAGGTTAACCCCAGTTTAATTTGAAAATAACTAACCAAGTCATGTTATTTCTATAAAATCCATGAGTATCCATTGATCATTTCTCATGTGCTAGAAACAAGATAACACTTCACCACTAATCCCAAACAATTTCACCCAATATGGTCCTTTACTAAGTAGAGATATATTATAGATTATCTATCAAGGGGGAAAAAAATAAATAGGTATAAATAAAACAAAATTATATTTGATTATAAAATTTGCTACAATATTTTGAAATAAATTAAAAAGAAAGGTAGTATTTCATTGAATCTCAAAGACTAATAAATTATTATTATAATTAATTTACTTCTCTTATCACATATAAACATCACCCATTTAGTTGAGAAGTAACGAGACATAATGGTGGAGTGGAATATATAATGAAAATAAATTATTTGAAAAAGTAGAAAATAATGCAGTAGAAATAACTCAGTAAGTTGCATCAGGCCAGCCATGTTTTCCTCCCATACTCTTTTAAAAAATCTCATTTTAATTTATATATACCATTTTTATTCTCCAAGTCTCCATATTTTATATGTTCTTGTAATATCATTAACTCCATATGACTCATAGTTTAAAACCTTCATCTACTACAGAACGCGATCATGTGAAATCTTCTACAATAGGTTTCTAAATATAATGTGTATATAATGAAGTAGAATAATCCGATATTGATTTTTATTTTCATAATGGTATTTATTTTTAATTTAATTGGAAACATTAAAATTCACATATTGAAATTCCATTTCATATTAATTTAATCATGGTAAATGACATCCACAACATCATGACTCAAAAATATATTTTCGTTGAGTTGTTTCAATAATGAGGATAAAAACTAAATCTCTTATTATGATTAAGACTATAAATTTGTAGACAAAAAAAATTATCCCCATTCTTATGTATTTTCACAGAAGTGTGTCTCAACTCATAGGATATAAAACTCTTAAGTATTTTGTTACACTTATATACATTGTTATAAAAATTGAACCATATAAAAATGAAGGTATGGTCCAAATAATATCAAATTAGTAAAAAATGTTCATGTGAAATATTGATATGATATTCTAGGGGATGTTATTATATATCATGATATTAATTGAAGAGATTTTATCAATGTAAAATTATGATGATGAATACCCTTTGTAATATATATAATATTTTCTCAGTGGGATAGTTGAAAATATATATTAAAAAATTATTCATGATACATTTAAATGTGGACTCGAACTACTTTGAAACTCACACTTCCTTTATCATATATAATACACAATAGATGTATATGTAGTATTATTTTCATTCTAATATGTATTTAAATTATTCTGAAATCCCTTTCAATAAATGTTTGGATAATAGTAATAGAATTTCTAAAATTATAAAAACTATATTAAAAAATGGATATAATACGAGATATAGTGTGATGATAATCCATTATATCATGAAAACATGTGTTTTGATGTGTACTATTTGGAAAATAAATTTTATGATACATACATATATTCGGTAAACACTATGTGCATCTTAGTTAATCATCCACACTATTTAAGATATTACAATCCCTAAGAGTTAAATCTATTAGAAAATAATAATTAAATTAATATAGTATGGAATATTTTTTTTTATGTAACAAGAGTATAAATGAATTTAATGAGGTTATGAAATTGGATGTTCAAGTGTTTTTATAAAAACAATAAATTCCACTAGATTTAGTGGGAGGAATTTTTATATAGAAACATACTATATAGGACAGTTAATTCCAAATATGATATTTTAAATTCACAAAATATGGTAATAAATTAATTCTAATACCTCATCAGGGGACCACTCATTAGTTTACAAACTATAGTAATCATATGGCCACAAGAAAGACTCGAAATACTCTACAGTCTACAAAATTGTGAAAACATCTTAAACCCAAATGTTGGGAATCAATTACCTAAAATAAAGGTATTAAAATTTTGGAAAATAATGATACAATAACAATATTAATAATCAAAATATTCAGAAGGAAAAAATATGACATTTTATTACAAAATAATGATAATGATACGACATACACCCAACTGGTCTCGCACTAGTCTGAAAACGATACCCAATAAAAAAATAAAATATAAGGATGCTCTACAAGTATCCTTGATCCCCAAAAACCCAGTATACAAATACGATTTAAATGATCTTGATAATCCACAATATATCTAATTCTCTAAAATGAAAACATACATATGGTCTACACACATAGACTAGGTTTTTCATGTCGGGTTTGAAAGATAAATCATCATAGTGTCTTAACAAGAATCCCTAATATACAATATCATATTCAATTATGCACAAGGAAAATAAAATAAAAAAATAAACATTCTCCCATAAGTGCATAAGATGTCATGATTTACACATGACATAATGAGTCCATGCTTGTCAGGTCAACATGTGGTAACCAAGATTCTATGATTCTCTCAAATGACTATATCTACATACTAATGAATCCAATAATGTCATGCCTCTATCCCAAAACCTCGATGATACTTGAAGACTTAGGGTGGATCATTACCAAATTCAAGACAGTATATATGGATGTAGGTTAGGGTTCTATGTCCATGCCCTGAACAAACCTTTATCACTAATGATATGTCTTCCAACAATCCATACCCATTATGTTTTTACAAAATAAAAGGTATCATGTCCATTTTATGACCACTACAATATCAATTAGTGTAGGGTTCAATATAAAAATATTATCCAGATTATTCTTATCTCTCAAGACTATCCATTACACTAACCACTACTATATCACTCTATGTAGGTTCTGATATAATGTTCCCACCACTTCCGTCTCACTAAAGGTAGGGTATATCCAATCTTTTTCACTCATGGTGGGGTCATCATATGCCACAATCCAAAATTTCACACTCATTGTAACATTATATATTACATAAACACTACTAAATTATCACTCAAGGTAAGTGTATATTATCACCATACTATTCAAATTTAGGATAAGCATCATGAATAATTTTGGGCCATACTAAGATGGAACACTTATCCAAAAACATCATCTTGCCATTTTTTTCAAAATGTGTGGCCAAACCTATTGATATATCAAAATCCACACCAAGATCCATCACCTATCACATAAACATGCTTGGAATAGGTAATCAATAAATACATGGCACACTCATCATCTCATAGATCATAATATCATCACCAGTGTTATACTAACATAAGCCATATCTCTACATACTAACATACATGTTCTTATCCATCCAAATAATGTAAATAATGAATGTCCCCATAAATTTCTCATTGTTACTATTAATGTATTGAAAATGGTCATTGAGAACCATCCTAGAAATTTCATACTGGCACCATGACACACCCATCAACCCATAGTGACTCATCACCCCATTGGTCCCCTCCATCCCATTCATCTGGAGTTAGGTTCAAACCTCATGTAAATTCAACATATGAACTTGGTCACTCTATTTGAGGGTTGTTTCAAGACACCCTACCACATTAAACATGGAAAACTCATATTTTACTAAGGATATATTACCATTCCAGGTATACTCCATGTGTCTATTATACACTCAAGAGGGTGTTTCTCATCAAGCATGAGACACAAAACCATCCTACTTATCACCCATATGACTAAGCCTAAAATTTATACCCTAAAATAACTATGTAAACTATCTTAGGATAACTACACTTTATCATACATCTTTAGGCCTACCATATACGACATTTCAACTAAACTAATACCTCCTCCATTTTAGTACAAACTTGTTAGGGGTCCCAAATCAACCATGTTCTAATAAGAAATCACCTCACATATAAGAATGATCCTTTATTTTTTATCTATTTACATGGGGAATTATTATTCCCTAGCTATCTACCTAGTTTGACAATACATACATCCATTCACAAAAAGTAAATAAAGTATATGATATTATATTATAGTGTATACCAACCTCAAAAATGATATTACCATCAATAATAAGTTCCACTTCTCCTTGGTTATGCCCATATAAGAAATCACCAATATTTTTCTACTATATGAGATTTTATCTTATAAAAAAAATTATTGAAAATTATAATTAATTATCCAATATAATATGAATATGAATATTAGTTGATAACTCATTAGGTATCATCAAATCATTAATAAATTCATGTAATATTATGTGTTAATAAATATTGTAATTTTGTTATACATACATAGAACAATACCCATATTCCTCACATGATTCGAACATTATCTTTTTGAATTACCATCAAAACCCTACCCATGACAAAAAAAACAAAATATGATGATGGGGAAACAGAATGAAATAATTTAGGGGGGAATATTCCTGTAAACATATCCAAAATTTTAAAAAAACCTACACTGTTAACATGGAATCAAAGGATATAATTGTGTAAGCGGGAAAGGGATGAAATAACCATACTTGATTCCCCTATTTTCCCTAAAAGAAATGGGATACACCAAAAAAATTACCATTATACCAAATAAGAGAACCACTGAGGTTCATTTTCATGACATGACCATGAGGGTCATGATTTGGATGGTCCTTGACAAAAATAATTATATAGAGGACCATATGGTTGTGGTGAATGGAAACCCAAATATAAGGTTCAATCCCCACAAATACCCATATAGTGTACACCATCACATAAAAACATTAATATCCATTAACAAGGACCACATTGTCGAACAACCCCTATGTTGTGGCACAACTACCCATAGTAGGGAGGGAAATCCACCTTGGATGGATTTACTCTATAGAGTGGAACATAAGGTTAATGTGACATAGATCCCATCATAAGGGATCCCCAATGAATAGAATCCAACCATAATGTCATGGAATCTCCCTCCATGACCATAATATGGAATAGATCATGTTCTGTGTTGAAAATTACAATTAAGGGGAATAGGTCGCAACACTGAACCCCATATCTTATGAAATTTCACTATGGGGTATCCCCATAGTTATAGCATGATATTTCTTCTATAACAACCATAATGGATCGATTACATTCTTTTTTATACCCAAACATTTTATAAAATATTTATTTGAAACAAAATTAATTTCATCATAAACTTCCTTCACACACAACACTGAGTTTTAACAAACCACAATATACTATTAATATTAATTCATCATGACCACTATATCCTATAAATTATTTTTTTTAAGAATTTTTTCATCTAAAAATATGTAAAATGTGTTTATATACAGAAATTGTTTTTAAAATATGTATAAAATTCTTTGTAATTTCATTATATATTTCAAAAAGTAAATTTATTCTCAAAATATGATTTTAATAATTTTTTTTGAAGAAAATTAGATAATAAATATTTCCCATATTTAGTAAATTTAGTTTTAAAAAATAAAATTACATTTTTAATTTAACTTGTTATTATTCTATTAGAATAAATTTTTAATAATTCCTTTAAAAAATTATTTTTTCAATGATTTTTGAAAAATTGTAATTTTCATTAGAAATTGTATTTACCCTTAAACCATTTTGAACCTCCAATTTATTTTTAAATATTTCTAATTTTTAAATTAGGTAAATTAAATTATTAATCCAATTTATATTGTTGGAATCAATTTTATAATAAATGTTAAAATGAAAAAAATTTATTCATCTCAAATTTTATTCATTAGAAAATCTAGTTCTCATCGCATCTGAGGGTTTAATTTTTAATTAATATTTTCCACATATATTAGTTGAATTTAAAAAATGGATTAAATTTTTGGGATTTTTTTAATTAATATTATATAATACTTTCAATCTAATTTTTTTCTCTAATTAAATCTAAAGTCTTTAAAAATTAATTGGCTATGGTTATGATCATGATGAGTTTATTGGGGGTTAAAATAAACAAAAAAGTGATAAAATGATATAAAACATGTCAAATTCCAATTTTATAAATTTTTTATACATTATATCATCAAATGTTTTATAAAGTTTCATTTTTGGATCCTTTAGGTGTAATGAAAATGTTTTTATATCCTTTTATTTTAAAAAATTACAATTGTTTCCTCTCCTGCACTTATAAAATCGAACCCTCTATCTTCCACTCTTCACAGTTCCAAATATTTTTTTTAAGAATACATACGAATGAATATACCATCCTTTATTAACTAACCATATCCCATATTCCTCAGTTCAATTAGGATACTCTTTTAAAAAGTTTTTTGGTTCTATCCTAAGTAGGATGTCCACAGAAGAGGTGTTACTTTTAATAGGGAAATTTACTTTTATTTCTACTTAAATCTCCATAAAATATTCTAAAAAATTGTTGATATAATTAAATTAATATAATATATATTATGATATTTTATTATGTTATTAGAATAACCTATATCTATATCATCCTCTATAAATTGGAAATAAAACCCTTGATTGGGTGTAAGTGGAACACTTCCTCATGAACGGACATAATTTGTTTTCCATTACAACCTCTAATGTATAGGTATAGTAATTTATTTATTATATATATATATATGATATTTATGAAATATATATACTCTTATAATTTTAATATCACATTTATAGTCATACCTTCATATCTTTTGGAAATCAATAATGTCGCTAATGCATACGTGTGGATTACCACC
This sequence comes from Viscum album, assembly GCA_963277665.1. Lineage (NCBI taxonomy): Eukaryota > Viridiplantae > Streptophyta > Magnoliopsida > Santalales > Viscaceae > Viscum > Viscum album. The sequence continues at coordinate 220,715,087 of OY728146.1, read as the reverse complement.
TCTATGAAGCGATATGATTTATTTTTTCATTATATATCCACCATTATAGTAATAATGGTAATTTTAATTAATATAAAAAATATATTAAGTGAAATAATTTTTTATGGTGATATATCCTTTAGTATTATTTCAATAAATCCTTTAATAAAATGGAAACAATAATAATGTGTACGTACGACCTATGATTTCTATGAATGGTGCAATTATGTTTTCAGTCTATTATTTTATAAATTATTTTAAATAAATACATAACTAATATATATTAAATTATTATCATTAATTTAATTATGGATATAATTGAACCCTAATAAATGTTAGAGGAATTAAAAAACCAAAAAAAACATAGATGAAAAATGATGTTGTTATTACTAAAAATGTGATTTTAATGAGGAATTATTAAAAAAATAGGTAATATAATGTCAAAAGTAAATTATATAAGATATGATATATAAAATAATATTTATATAAAATATTTATAATAAAAATATTTTTATTATATATTTTTTTCAATTTTTTTTAAAAATTATACTTAAGGAAAGGTATTTTCATCTCAGTTTTATTTCCATAGGACACATACCGTATTCACCAATCGTTTCTTTTATGCAGGGTATAAACTACCCATTTATTTATTTTATGGGACTTAATATTAAAATTATTATATATATATTCATCCATATAATTTTCATTCTTTGAGGGGTCTTATGATTAATATGTTACCAATGGGGTTATGGTTTAATTTTACAATCCTGCTGTTTATCAAGATTATTTATTATTGTGCATAAGATAATGAAATTTCTCAATATTCCTCACATGAAACTCGTTAATTTTATTATACTATATTTATTTATAAAAAAACTCTTGTTTTTATATTATTTTCTTCTATTTAAGTACTCGTTATGAAAAAAATATGTCTTAAGGAAAAATAGACATTATTTTAGTCAATATTAAAAAATAATTTCTACTTGATGTACATATTTTCAAAAAATGTTTTGATGATGTCTTTTACTACTATCCAATAACTATATAAATACATTTGTACCCTTTTTATTTTTTTACAAAGTGTTTCAAAAAGAAATGTTCTACTCATTTTCTAAACATATTAATATTCAATTTTAACAAAAAATGTGAAATGAATAATAATGATAACATTAAATGAAAAAGAAAATTATTATGCCCACATGACCGATCAATGATTTAAAGATTCCACTAGAAGATTGTATTTTACTTTACAAGGAAAATGTTTTTGTTAATATTTTGAGAATATTTATATTTTTAATAAGTGATTTAAAATTTAAAATTTTATTTTTAGGAATAAATGTTCTATGTGATCATTCAATGTCACTTACCGGTTAAGATAACATCCTTTGACATTACAGAAGCATTAATGATGAAATGATCTAATAATATCATCCCTTTTATTTCTCAGGATTTTTCTTGAATATGATTAATATTTGTTTATGAAACATAAGGCACTTTTTATACTATGATAATATTTGGAGTTAACCTAACTTCTATAATACCTTTGGGAGTGAAACTATTCCTCTATGATAAATTTTAATATGATCATAGGATACTAGGAAAATGATTATCTTTATTTATGTGTATACGAGAATTCCATTTCTTATTCTAATTTAATGTTTCTATATACCATGTTCTTTTATTCTATTCTGATTCTTGATCTATGAAATGACAAAAAATCATACATGACTCAATATTATGATCCTTGATGTAATGGGAATTATTTTAAAATTATATTATTAGGTTCTCGTACACTTATACTCATGTTATGCTTATGTGATCCTTGATAACACTTTTGGTTAATCTTACTGATCATATTATGTCAAACATTATTGGTTTTCCTTTCCCCAGGATATTAAGAAATTAATTAAGTATTAAATATCTATAAAGGGTTTCAGTTATTAATAACTTAGTGGGAGATGATTTAATGTACCTATGAAACATTTTTCCTGTGTATCCATGTTCCAAAAACAGGTAAAAGTAAATTATTATATCATTTACCATCTTTTTATGTAAGGAATATTCATTAAAAAATATTTGATATCTATATATTAAATTTTTGGGTTGATATAGTTGCTCTAAGGTAATACTCTAGTAAACCTTATGAATATATGGTGAGAAAAATTTAGTGGTAACCCTATGGATAATTTAATGTATAGTTAAATGTCCCAATATATTTTTGAAGGATAGAGAAACTAGTTTCCATGAAATTAAATCCTTGTAAGATACTAAAAGTAGATGTTTCTCTAGTATATTTTTACCGTAGTGTAATAACTATGACAAAGGTGTATTTTGATTTGACTAGTTCGTCACTTGTTTCATGTAATGCACCTAACAAAACATCTGATTTTCCACTCCTAATGGATATAGTTTTTAATTTCATAAACCTTTTTATAAACCATATTGGGAGACATGAATAAATTATGGCCCTAAATATACCAGGTTAAACTTAATCTGTCATATATTGAAGAGAATGATTCATTATTTTTAAATCATATGAATTATAGATCACTCAAATTAAAGATACATGATAGTCATACTGAAATGTTTTCTTCCACTATGGTTCTTAAGATATAAAAATGTGTTTGGGGTGGTGATAGGTGTGATAAAATATTGAATAATATTATATTATCATATTTATATAAGGTCCATTATATAATTGAATGTGTTTACGAATATTAACACAAAACCATAATGATTATCTGTTTAATTAATAATGAAATCCATAATTTTATTATAATGTTATCTGAAGCCTATAAATCATTTGTAGTATAATATTGCTAGAATTTGTTTCCATTAAATTTAATTATATTATCACTATTTTAATATAAGGTTGTCTTAATCATAAATTTGGAATTAAACCAAAATTTTCCGACAACAATTTCCAATGAGTGGAAGTAATGTTTAAAATTCCAAACAAACCTATGATCCTTTATATAGGTGATGATAAATAATATCATGTAATTGAATTCACATCCATTATATAGGTCTTGATTCCATTTAAAAAGGGGTTTTATCTCATATTTTTGGGGAGAAATAGAACATTTATGATATTTGAATTTTTTGGAGTTTTTTTGATTTCATTCTGGAAGAGTTTCATAGTTTCCATTAATATTTGAATGTGTGCTCTCAATAAGACACACATCTATTGCTACACCTATTTCAAATACTCCGTCTAAAATGGACACAATTTAGGTACAACAATAGAAGAAGTTACTCAAGGATAATAATGTAATGATATTTATTTGGACAATTTTGTCTCATTATGGTGAAAATTTTCTTTTTTTAAATAAGAAAGATAGATCGATACTGTTCATCAATAATTATTAGATACTGAATAAGATTTCAGTCATGATAATGTATCCCCAACCACATATTTATGAGTTATATGTCCATATTCATGGAGATCCATAATATTACAATATTGAAATTCATTTTTTAAATCATTAATTGGGGGTCATGAGGGTTAATATACCCATGAAATCATTCCATACAATGTATTTGCACTAGGAATATATATCAATGCCATTTGTTCTTACTAATTCCCATTATATTTATTGTATTTAATAAATAGATTATTTATTGATTAATATGATCATATTGTGGAATTATTTATAAATCATATTAGTATATATGCATAGAACATAAATTTAACATGATCAAACAATGATAATTTCATTGAAGACGCCGAATAATTAGATGTTATATTAAAAATTTACCATAATTTATTTTTTTCCTTCAAAATGATTCATTTTTTTAATATAATTTTGAGAGGGGGTATATCAGTGGATCCATCAAATACATAATTTATCGAACATTATCCCATAACAACCACTATGACTGATATACAATGATTTATTAATTTTTATGAATATTATATGTGTTTTGTGGATAATTTCTCAGGACTATCTAATCCACTAAACATGTAAAATTGTAAGGGAGATAAGATTATTTGGACATATGATTGTGAAGAACATTTCAAATAACTCATGGGAAGGTTAGTCAGTGAATTGGGCATACATTACCCTTTAATAGAGAAGGTTGTGTCATCTATAATTATGTATCAAGGAATGTATTTGGATGGGTTATCTTGAATAATTGTATTGTTATATCTTAGAATTCATTAAAATTTAATGTTGATGAGAAAAATTAACCATGTCATGATTCAGAGTTAGTCATGGTATTACATTAGTCAATGATATGGTGGAATTATATTTAAAGATAATGTTTTGTTTATATTCTAATTATATATGTTTAGAGTTTATATTCTCAAAAAAAGAGTTGGATATGTAAACCAGTTGATGGTTGGATACAGTTAATGATTATGACTACTCATTACATTACCAACCAGGGAAATCATACAAGATGGTATCTTTTTTGAGTAAAAACAATCATGGAATATTATAGATGATGAAAATATAAAAAGATACAATATTTATTGATTTTTAATTAATAGACTAAGAAATCATGAATTAAGGGGAAATTATTATCCTTCTCAAATGAGTGTTACTAGTGGATATTAATGAGAGATAGAAGAAAGATGTAGATCTGTAAAATAAGGGTAGAAATATTCATGAATGTAACCTAAAACTAATGGAATGATAATATTTGGGAACCATTTATGTTTTCCTTCTATACCATATTTGAATATGGCGTAGTTAGAGGAAGATCATAGATCTTTATTCTCTATTCATTCTGGATGTACAATGTTTTATAGAGACCTAACTGAGTTTTTATGGTGTGATAAAATGATGAAAAATATTGAATGTTTTGTATATCAGTTATAGGAATGTTTTTAAGATAATTATTAGTGAAAAAATATGGGTATTTGGGAAATATTACCCATACTAGAATATAAATAGATAAATATCACCATATACTTTTTCAGCAGAATCACAAAAACACCTAATGGTCATAATGTTATAGTGGTTATGGTCGATATTCTTAAAAATAAACCCCACATCATTACTAATAGATAATATTTATATATTTATGAGATCTCCATTATATTTATTAATAATTTGGTAAGGATTCATGGAGTATGTAATTCCATTTTATCTGATTGATATTTGTAGTTTAAAGTGATTTTTTCGTGATGTTTTAGAGACATCTGGATATATAGATGAGTTTATGAACAATTTATACTACTTATATAGATAGTATATCTATGAAAACTATTAAATAAAACTAGGATATGTTTAGATATTATTCTATTGATTTAAATGGCATTTATTTCAACACCTTCCTATATTTGAGTTTTTATACAATAATTGTTTTCACAAGAACATTCAGACAACTTCTTAAAAATCATTCTTAGGAAGGAAGTATATAACTTCAATGTGTTGTGATGATATTATATAATGAAAGGTATTGGAACCATATTTTTCTATATAATCTTAAAATAATTTTATAGTCATTGGATAACAAATAGGGGAAGCACAATGTCCATATAATGTTATGTCTATAATTCATCAAGGTGAAATGGAACTTCATTTTGGTGATAAAGCATTTTAATGAATTATAAAATGGAATAGGGTCATAATATTAAAAAATAATGGAATGTATATCACTCGTTATACTAGACCCTTTGATATTCTTGATCGAGTAGAGACAACAACTTATTGCTTGGTGCTTCCTCAAAGAATTTCTCAAGAACATTATGTGTTCCATATATCTCTAATGAGTATGTAAATACATGAACCATTTTATATACTAAAATAAAATTTCATAAAATTATATCATGATCTTTCCAATGATGAACAACTTGTGCTGATTTGGGACTCTTGAGGGATTGTTCAGTGAGACTAGATCCCCCACCTGGTGAATATTTTATTGTGAAACAACAAAAATGATGAAACTATGTGGGTACCTAAGGTTATAATGAGGTGAAAGTATCCTAATTTGTTTATATAATTTTGATGTATTTTTTAGGTCAAAATTCATTTCAAGGGGGTGTAATGTGACACCTTATATTTTTCTATAATATTTTTTTCTAATTAATTTTATTTATTCTATTGTTTGTGTTACATGCTATATAAAGTTTTAATTGACCAAAATATACTCTTAGTGTTATTTTGATATCACCTTTATAACCTAGGAATTAAATTCAAATGTAGGAATTTGAATAAATACATTTTATAATTTACTATAATGGTATTATATAAATAAAAAACATTAAATTTGGGTACATAATATTTTGTTAAAGTCTTTATATACATCGAACATGCATTTCTTCTCAAAAATGACTTTCATTACATTTTATGAACAAATAATAAAATTAATGATTCACAATTTTAAAAATTTATTTTTTTAAAATGAACATAAATATTAAAATTAACATGTCTATATTATATTAGAATTAAATTTTGATAGTTTTTTAAAAATATTATTTCTTTGATGAATAGAAAAAAATACAATTTTATTCATAACTATATTTTCATTTGAAATATTTAAAATCCCTATTTTTACGATGTTTTAAAAAGTAAAATTAGTTCTATTATATTATTATTGATACTTTTTATGTAATTTTAAGCAGTCTTATGTTAAACATTGATATTTTTTTTATACTTATGAAATGTTATTATTTGGAAAATTGTCTCCACTTAACATGTTTGTGTTTATATTTTTTAAATTTCCACAACTTCTATGAATTTAATTTGGGAATATGGATTCTATTTTTTTAATTTGAATAATTTTGATGATATTATTAGATTAACATTATATTTCTCATAGTAAAATGTAAAAAAAGTAAAAAATAATTAATGTGGTTAAGGTTAGAATGGGTTTAATATGGCTTAAACTGAAATTTTAATGTTTTTAAAAAGTATTTTCAGTTAATATTTGTTGTAAATATTTTGACCATATATAATATATTATTTGACAATGTTTTATTTTTGTTCCTTTTCCCTATGTCAATAATGGGTATAAATTTTTCATTTCAAATTTTCAATGCGTGTCATCTCCCTCATATATAAAAGTGAACCCCCAATCCTCTCATATCCCCATTTCCATACCATTTTGATTCACCCCATACCAACTACATTCAAATAATTACTTCTTTGAAAAACCCATATTACTTATTTTTATTATAAACCAATCATAATAATTATTTTGGTTAGAATATAATGAGGTTTTTTGAATAAGAGGTATTTTTCTTATCTGAGTGTTTATGTATTATTTTTATTCGAACTCCTTACAATATAATTAAAATACATTTACATAATAACATAATAATATTCCATATAATTATATTTTATTATTTGAATGTAATAACTTATATCTATCACATGAACCATCAAATAGGAAATCTATCTTTGGACTATGTATAAGATGGACAAAATCCTTCTAAATCATTGTAATTCATTTTCTATCAGCACATCTCATGGAAGAGATAATAATTTATTAAATGATTCTATATTATATTTAAAACAAATTTATATTCTTTTAAATATATTAATACGTCTGACTACCTAACCCATTTTTAAAAAATGATAATGTCTCTCACACATAAGTGTGGACTTTTGCCTCAATAAAACAAATGATTCAATTTTCATTTATTTTATACATGGATAATAAAAATAAAATATTCATTGAATATATATTATGTATAAGAAATTAAAATTATTTTTTAATGGTGAAGTAGTAATTACTATTCATTCATTCCACCCATTGATAAAATTGATACAATATTCCAGCATACGTACAACCTACTATCTCTATGAAGGGTGTAATTATTTTTTTGATCATTACATTTATAGATTAGTATAAATAAATATACAATTATTATATATTATATTTATATAATTGTGAAAATTTGATATATTATATATCCATTATCAATGTAAATGGACTTAAAATAGCAAACCAAAACATAGAAGAAAAATGATGTTTCCATTACCCAAAACATTATTTTATAAAGGAATTATAAAAAATGCAATAAAAGGTTATAAATGAAGCATATATGGTAATATATATTATTATGGTTATGTAATATATGTATAATAATCCCATATTTATATATATGAGGTTTTAATTTTTATGAATAAATTCTAGACTTAAGTTATGGGATTTTCTCTCAATTTTATTTCTATGGGTCACATGACATATTAACATGTTATTTATTTTTGGTGGTGAATATACTGCCCAAGGATGTCAATTATGATTTATCTCATTAATATTATAAGATAAATTTTTCTATCTATCTATATTTCATTCATGGTTTTTGTTATTTTATGTTTTTAAAGTAGTAATTTTATTCTATTACAATCTCATTGATTATCAGGATTGTTTATAATTATAATTTAAATGAAGAAATGTATATTCTACTTCACAAGAAACTCATGAATTTTATTTTGATATTGTAAATTTTATATAGTACATGTTTTCCATTAAATTTGATATCTTTATGAACTAAATATTAAATAAAATGTTTTTAAGGATAAATGACTTTATTCTGATCTTTATTTGAAAAAAATTTCTCTTTCATGTCTATATATTATAAAAATATTTCGAAGAATGTTTCTAATTTTCCCTAATTATTTTAAATAAAATTTTACCGATATAGAAATTTATTAAAAATGGTTTAATATGTAATCCTCCACTCATTTTATGAATGAGTTACTTTTTTAATTTTAATAGAAAATGTGAAATGAAACATTAATTTAAAGTTAATAGTATGTATAGAATTATTTAACCAAATTAATGCTCAATGATTTGTTAATTATTTGAAAATTTTACATTTTTATTTGGAAATAAAATTATTTATTTAATATTTGAGAAATTTTTAAATTTTAAATATGATATTTCAAAGTGATAAGAAAATTTTCTTTAAGGGTAGTTCTATGAGCTCTCGTAAAATAAATTTTCATCAAAAATAAATTCTTTTGATGTTTATAAATATTTAATGGTGATATGATCCAATAATAATATCATTATTCTTTCTCTAGTTTGTTAATTACTATATTGAAAAGATGTTTATGAAACCTATTTCCATTCCATGGGTTATGATAGGATGAAATTTTTGTGAAACTTGTTTCCTTTTCAGGGTTTCTTATATGATTATTGTTTAATGAAATTTTGGCATCCATATATATTATTTTCTATTTTTTACAGGTGATACTTATATCTCTCTCCAATTAAATTTGTAAATATTGATATATCATGAGATAAATAGGTTTGTAATGGGGAGTTATCCTAGAGAAGTTAGGGTATTTATCCATAATGATATTATTGGGATTGATCCTTGGCTACTAAAATTATTTGGGGAGTGAACCCATTCCACTATTATAGTCCTAGAAATGATCCTTGAATAAATTTTAAATGATTTAATATTATTATGTGTATTCCATAATTCATTTCTTTATTCTCATGTAATACATACATGGAATATTTTACCTTATTCCATTATGATTTGTGGATTAGGATCTACCAAACATCATTCCATGACTCAATATTATGACACATCGTATGCATTTTATGATTTCAAAATGTTAAGATTAATATCTAATTCCCTTATTCTCAAGTTATGATTATATGATCTCTGGTATCTCCCTCAATTTCTCGTAATGAACATTTTATCTAACTTTTAATTATGTTTTCTTTCCCCAAGTAATGGGTAATCATATTTAAGAAGGGAGATAGTTATGAAGAACATATTATGAGATTATGTTGATTATTTATGAACAAATTTTCCATGTATCCATGATTCCAAAGGGCCAAGACCTATATAATCTCAGAATAGATCATGTTGTAATGTAGTGAATATTCAGATATGAAGATGTCATATTAATGAATGAAACTTTGGCTTACTATCCTCCTCCGTGAAAAAAACACATACATTATCTAGAAAAACTCACACAACACTATACAAACAATTATTACCCTATACTATTCTGTGGTTGATCACCTGTAACAACAATTTATTAGTAGGGTTGCAAAAATTGATCTCTATCATTAACTCAAGCACTTAAAACAATTATATAGTGCTGATCCTAATTTAAACACATCTTTATGATATATCCCAAGGCCTATATTTCTTATTTGAGTCATTATTGATGAACATTCCCCATATATACGACAAAAAAAATCAGATCCCATTGAATTTAAAATCCAATAAAGACCAGGGTTATAGAAAACTACACTCTATAATGATTCAAATCCATGAAAAGTCTTGTTCGTCATCCAACCATCATTACTGACCAACATATTTCATGAAATAATAGCTAAAACATTTGGTTCCTTCCCCTATGAAGTGTATGCTTCTTTGGCGCTACTCTAATAGTAAGTAGACACTATTACTAAAAATCCAATCCACCTTATTATTCCTTTGAATGACCTTGAATTGGATTTAAACCATGCTTATCCATAAAAATAAATCAAATAATTAAAAAATGGTTCTTAGATATGGTTGAGGTGATCCCTACTAAATTAATATACTTAAAATGGAATATTTTGAATCGTGATACTTCCCATAATATGAATCACTTAAAAAATTACATATCACAGTCCATTGATATGATTGTTTCATTTTTACCTAAACAATCCAATTTCATGAGAAAATATTCATTATCCTCCTAGGGATGAATTATATAAAAATCCATCACATATAACAACTTACAAGATACTTTCTCACCTAATTATGATGTGTTGACACCTAGAGTCATCAATGAAGCAATAAAATCTCATACCAAAATGGAGATGAAAAAAACAATGTAATTACATTGTTGTCTCAATAAAAAATCACATCATCTGCAATACTCCCACCTTGAGAATAGTTGTATCATCGATTTTAATCAATATCATATTACACCTACTCCATTTGGAGCCATGTTTCAACAAAAAATGTCCATCCAACATATCATCAAAATCCAAAATCTAGTTTTCATCAAGGAATTAGATATAATTGGTTATATCCACAAACCATCATCCTGGTGTAATCTAGACTGTCCCCATATTGGTCTTTATATAAACAATATCCTTCTAACATGAGTGTTATACATACAAGATCGATTCAATTATTCCATACATTGGAGTATCATTCCCAACACATTTTTATACCCAAACCAAGTAATCATGACCAAAATCATATCCATTATAATATGAAATGAATATATTTATTCATAATATTTTTAGACATGTACTGGTATGAAATCTAACTAGAAGTTATCCACAGATCACTATAAACTACATACTAAATATCAACTAATACTCATCCAAAATTAGTTTCATAGAACTTGATGGAAAATATTGGGCTCCCCACCATAAGGATTAATTTAAAATAATCCTTCTGTGATGAACCAATCGGGCGCCATTACGGAAAATTAATTACACCCCCTATCCATGCTCACCCTTCCTATCAACTAATGACACCAGTCATTCTCACTGTGAACCCAGGTCATCAAGATCATAAGAATCTCATCACACGCATATATATATTCTTAACCCAAAAACTATATCGCATTGATTTATGAACCAACATGATATACTTATTCCCAGTACACATATTCCCTCATGTAATGAGTCCAATCAATAAATACCATCCCAACCTCACTCTCCTCATCCTTTTGTAGAATGATCTTATACAAACCATCTCATTGGTTCTGTGAAGGCCCAGTATAAACCATGATCATGATATTATCTAATTTGTGCCTATCCCACATAGATTTTATTTCTCGAGGCTCTATCTCTCATTACTCCCCTATAAAAGGGCATTTGATGGGATAGATATCCACACATCCTTTTAAAGGGGTTCTTCGTGCTCCTCCATATTCGATGTGGGATTCTCATAATCCACCCCTTTTAAAGGGTCACAACATCCTCACTAGCACATCAAATAAAAACTAGATCTGATGCCAATTGTGATGGCATAGTCTATCCCACAATCATGATATTGTCAACTTTGGGCCTAACTCGCATGATTTTGTTTCTCTAGACTCTCCCCCCAGGAATCCACTAAGAAAATTCCTCATGATGGGAGAGTTATCCACACCACCTTATAAAGTGGTTCTTTAAGATCATCCTCCTTTGATGTGGGATTTCAATAATCCCCCCTAGAAGGGCCCAACATCCTTGGTTTCACATCTAATGGACATTATATTTGATACCATTTTAAGTTCCTTGTCCAACCCATGCTCATGATATTTTCTGCACTGTGCCTAGCCCACATGGTTTTTCTTTCATTGGTCTCTGTCCCTCAGGAATCCCCCATGAAATGGTTTCATGATGGGAGAGGTATTTAAACAACATTTTGAAGGGGTGTGTAATTCTCCTCCTCCTTCTATGTGGGATTTCCATAACAATTTTAATTAAGAAACCCGGGTTTCCCTCAATCATGACACCCGACCTGTTCTGTTACATACTCAAAGGGAATTCCTATTCCACAGAGGCTAGTAAAAAGTACCGGGTTATTAAACAACATAATAGAGGGAAAATGTTTTACAAACCTGATCAAACACATAAAATATATGTACTAAACAAAAAGGAACAACAAAATAAGAATAAGAAATATATGCCATAACTGTAATAAAATAGAAGTAATAAGACACATAAAAGTAGCTAAAATTTCTAAAGGATATTTCCAACTACAAAGGACTCAATCCAAATATCTACTCTAATCAATGTCATGGAATACTCCCACCTACTATCCACCAACTACCATAAAACCTAATACGAACCTCGCCACCTCATTGTGGAGACTTGTCATTCCCTACACTAGAAGACAAACAAATATCTACATACCACCAAAGTGGTGTGAAGGATGTGAGATAATAGGATCAGTAGGATCCCACCCAGGTGTTCCATATCATGTCTCTATATTACAATTCATGTATGCTCATTTTATGTAAAAAAATTGAAAGGTAAGAAGGAAATTTGTTTTATAGAGAACATGGTAAACATTTCCCTTCTCCATTGTTCTGAAAAAGTCGGTATATCAATTTCAAATAACATTTTCCATATCATTTTTCATTAGAAGAAGCATTCATATTAGGGATAACTCATAATTTCAAGCAATAAAAATTATATGAAAAGGTTTCAGAATACCAAGAAATACTAAAGTTCCAGGTCGCATACAACTTATAAAATAATAATCAAGTACAAAAACCAATCCATAGAACAACATGCCAAGGAAGTATGGTGTTTCTCTGTGAGTTAACTGACCCAAAAATGTTAATATATGTCCCCTATAACAACAGAACTAAGAAATAGATGAAATACACAAGACAAACCATCTTTATAATCACAAAACAATGGGTGATGGCCCCATTCTAATACATCCCCCTAAGTACCCATGGTAACATGTGTTTTTTGTTAACAAATCATTTCAATGCTTTGAAAACCATTTCATAACCACTTCATTAGTAATTTAAATTATTTTAAAATTCACCTTTTACATTAAATTTTTCAATAACCAAGGACAACCCATTTTTCTTTAAAACCTCTTTTCAATACACACAAAATAATTATTCCAATCATTCATTATGAATATGTTTATAAAGAAAAAAACAAGACCCATTATCATAGGTTTGAGATGGAACCACCTACCTCAAATCTCAGGGATCACATGACCACAACGAGATCCCCCAACAACCAAAACACAAAAATAACAATGAAGATCCTATAATTCAATCCACATGTCATTATTGATCCAAATATAAGGGGTCAGTGGAAATGAATAAACCTACATTCCTCATTAACAAATGCCTCCCACACCATGACCGATAAAGGAAATGGCCACTAGGGTGAGATTGCATAATAAATCAAGAAGAAACCAAGAATAAATAATAACTTAACCCAATGGATCCCAATATTCCACCCAAATATGATACTATGATCAAATGAAATAAAGGAGTGCAATGGTCTTATACATGGAGAGATGCACCATGGCATCAAAAAAGATCGAACACTGATATAATCAATCTATGATGAGAGATGTCTCTAGAAAATTCCTAGGAGAGACCCTAGGTTGAGGGGGAAGAGTTTGCAATGACTGTAATGAGAAAAACTGTTAATAATGTGTTTTAAAACATGATGCGGGTTGTATCATGGCCTGAAACACCCATTCACATTGTAAAGTTATGACTGGATAAGTACTCCAAAACACCCATCACCTCACAATAAAAATAAATTATATAAAACATTCACAATTTCAAACCACCACTCACCATGTGTATTATATCGCAGTGTGAATCCCCATTCATGGCTTATACATTGCAAACATTACACAACTTATAACCTGGTTACATGATGTTAAATCATTCTACATTATCAAAAAAAGGATGGTTAAAGTAGAGATTTCAGCAAATCACTATCTTCAACATAATAGGTACCCTCCCAATCTCAAATAAGGTAAACCACACAAATAGGATAAGGGAATACCTGAGAAATTGGTAATTGGATGTTATAAACTCCCCAAAACAATTACTTTTTCCCCTCAATAAGTCATGTGGAATATTTTATTCCTGGAAAAAGATAAGGCTACAACTCCCTTATCAATGGCTCAAATTCCCAATTCTCGTGAGAATCTAATAATTGTTTCCATAAAAATATGTCCAATGAAATTGACTTCCCATGTAAGAATTTATCTTGAGAGTCAACAATCTAAACAGGTTTCTCCATAATGAAAACATTGGAATCAATGTCAATTTCATCCCAAATCAGAATGTGAGTGAGATCAGGATGACACTTTCAGACCTAAGATGTATGGAAAACATCATCAATACCATTCAACTAAACATAAAATTCTAATTGATAAGAAACCTATCTAAGAATATTTGTGACCTCAAACAGTCCAACATATCTTGGTTCCAACATTCCATATATTCTATGATGATGGTGACCAAACAAAAGGGAAATATCAAAGAAAACTCAATCATATGTGGAAAACTCCAAAGCTCGATGTTTCTGATCTGTATACAATTTCTATCGACTCTGGACTATCATCAGATGTTAATGTAAATCATGAATCTTCACAGACATCTCCAATAAAAATTTAGTCCATCTTGAGATATTTCACCCACCTCATCCCAACAAAGATGTTATCTACATGGGTGACCATACAATACCTCAAATGTAGTAATTGTTATGAATGTCTGAAAATATTTATGTATAAAAATTCAACTAGTCCTAGATTTCTATCATATGATTCCCTTAAATCAAAGACATAAGAATGGGGCATATTCTCTAGGATATGAATTACTCACTCTGTTTAACCATTTGTATGTGGATGGTAAGTTATAATCAACACGATCTGTGTTCTCATTTCCCCTTGAGGAATTCTGTAGAAACTTGAGGTAAGCCAATCATTCCTATCCCAAACAATGGTAGAAGTAATCCCATGAAACCTCACAATATCTTTCATATAAAGCATACCCAAATCATGAACATTAGTGGTGTATTTGATTGGAATGAAATGAGAAGACTTCATTAACTGATCGACAACCACCCATATAGAATCACCCACTCGGGGAGTCCATCGTAATCCATTGATAAAAATACATGGACACCTTGTCCTATTTCATGATTGGAACTGGAAGAGGCTCAAGAAAACTGGAAGGATTCAAGTTCTCTAACTTTATCCATTAGCAGGTGTATCATTAAGACACAATCTCTGTCATGTCACTCTTCATACCCATCCACTAGAATCACCACCTCATTCTATAATAGATCTTCACAGTTCATGGATAATATCCCATGAAGAGTTGTGACAATAAAACAAGACTAAACTCATCGTAGTTGTTTGGATGAAAATCATTTTCCTAATGTGAAGTAGACCAACTGAAGAAAGAGACCAACCTGAAATGGTATCCCCACCAAAAGACTCTCTCAAGTCTTTTCAAACTCATCATCCCATAGCTGACTCTAAAAATTAGACTCCATGATAGATGATTATAATTTAAACCTGGCCTGAACCAGTCATGAAACATCCTATAGTGAATTTAGGTGAAATTGAGTGAAAATCCCTATAAATCTCTACTCATCCTTAAATTCTAGAATAGCAAGGTATGGTACTTTCCTACTAAGAGTGTATGTAATGACATTTCCCTTCCCTGGGGTGTAGGTGATATTCAAGTCAATTGCCTGAAGATATAATACTCAAAATCTCTGTCTGGGATTCAATCCATTCTATGAGAAGATACAACTTAGACTCTTATGATCAGTGAATACAATGAACCTTTCTCTAAAATTATAGTTCCATAAAAATTGAAGCACGTGCATTAATACAGAAAGATTAAAATCATTATTGGGCTAGTTATTTTCCTTAGGATGAAGCTGATTAGAGTGGTATGCTACCAAAAGTCACCCTGCATAAGCGCAGATCACAAACCAGTGAATAAATTATCACTAAACACCACATAACCCTTATTAGATTGAGGTAATTTCAGAATGTGAGCTGATTTCAGAAGTCAATTCAGTTCATCAAAATAATACTAACACATTGCATCCCTTTTGAATTACACTAACATCCAGGTAAGATCTATCAAAGGAAAGGACACCTTATAGAAATCCTTGAAAACCTCCAGTAGTATCAAGAAAGACCATGTAATATTTGTATCTCAGAGGAATTTAGTGGTTCCTTCCATGAAAAAGTATACATTACCTTCATATGATCAACTTACAATCCATGATCAGAAATTCTATGCCCCAAAACCCCAATTCTTGAATCTAAAAACTATATCTCATAATCATTCCATAAAAATGGAAACTACTAAAATTTTCTAGAACCTAACTCAGATTGTTCTCGTGCACATGCTAGGATTTTGAAGGAACTAGAATATTACCCATTAAAACTACCACAAAACAGTCAAGATATTGATAAAATATATGATTCATCAAGGCCATAAAAAATATAGGACTGTTAGTCAGACCAAAAGGGATCACAAGATATTCATAATGGATATACCTACTCCTAAAGGGTATCTTCAGTATATAAAACTCCTAAACATTGAGATGATGATAACCTAACTAATGATTGGTATTTGAAAAAAACTTCTTCCCCTTTAACATATACAATAGATCATCTATATGAAGAAAATGATATTTTTTCTTAATAGTTTTCTAGTTCAACTTCTGATAGTCTATACATAACTAAATTAAACCATCTATATTCTTGGAAAAGAGAATAGCGGATGGATATAGTGAAATTCTAGGGTGAACAAAACCATTTTTTAATAAGTCATCCAACTAAATATTGAGCTCTGTTAGCTTTGCTTGTTCCACATGATAAGAAGTTATAAATATCATCTACGTACCTAGAAATGTATCAATCTTAAACTCAACCCCTCTCTCTAGAGGAAGACTGAATATGTCGTCTAGGAAAACATATGGAAAGTCATGATCGAAAATAGAAAAATAAATTATAGGAGACACATCATTAGGCTCAAACACAATGAGAGACCTCAAACTCCATGGATCTAGGTGGTAAGGCACTGCACTAACTTATTTTGGATCCCACTCCCCCTAAAACACATAAAGGATCCCATCAGAAGAAATAAATGAGAACACAATGATGATTTAAATCAACTTCATCTTGATAAGTGAAAATCCAATCCATACTGATGATGACATCAAACTGATACAGATCAAGAATGATAACATCCTAGTCTAACTCTACATCAGTAGTTATTAACAAACTAGAAGGACTGAAACTCCTTATATTTCCTCATATTGGGGTGTTTATAACTACATTTTAATAGAAATAAGTTCCATTGGACTTTTAAAAATGTATAAAAAATTTTAATATATAAAATAGTGGGATTCACTAGTATAAAATAAAGAAATTACTAATGATGATAAAATAAGGATATTACCTCTCACTGTTGTTGGACCTACATCAAATTCAACTGGACACTCAACCGCTGCATGAAAATGCTTCACTCCTAAGGCATGTGTCAGAATCCATAGAGTCATGGAATATTTTGACTGTGAGATAGTAGTCTTTGGAGCTAAAAAATCCTGACCATAACGAGGTGTATTCATATCCATATGGAAATGATGTAAGTGTCCAACACATCCATAGCTAGTGCACTTCATCACTATCATAGGACAAGAAGCCTTGTGTGCCCACCTTTTCCACCCCAATAGAAAGTTAAAGGCACATTACCCACTGTAACAGACATTGCAATGGAGGATCACTACTAAGACCCAACTCCACTACTCCTATGATGATGTTTTCACTTCCTCTTGTTCAAATGTGCTCCACTGAAGCTGTCACTTTATGGAAGAGAAGAGGTAGAAAATCTAACCATGCATGTCATATTAATTTCTACCATCATAGATATTTTTACTATCTCTGCATATGTTGAAATTTTTCAATATAAATAGTTGTCATATGATATCCGGTCAAAAACCCTATAGGTACATCTAAGCCATCAACTAGCCATTCATCAACATCTCTGTGAAAAAATTGACAATCTCAGCAAAATGATTGGTGTATGTCGACATCGAATGATCTCCCTATTGAAAATATAGGAACTCTAGATACATACCCAACATCAGGGACCTTGGGAAAAAGTGTTGGATGAAAAGGTCATCAAAACCCTTCCAATTAATGTTCACATGTTTGTCTTCATGGACAATAGAATCCAACCATCACTTTCTGAAACCCTTGAGTTAGAATATTTTACACTTCACCCTTATTTTCTCAAGTGTATATAGAAAGTTTAATATTTTACCGGTCCTATCTACCCAGTCCTGTGTCTCTTGGGGTTCTATCTATACATTAAAGGATGGTGGTTTCTAATGAATGAAATCCTACGATCAATCGATCTCTCCTATAAATCTAGTTGTACATCATCCACTGTATTCTAAACATGCGGCACATGATGATCAATATCCCATAATACCCATATGATAGTCTTTATTATATTATGCTCTATATGTGGGTTCCCTTGAAAAGAATTATTTTAACCTTCTAGAGAAACTCATAGAAGATGTCTCATTCGAATACTGCTGTAAAATGAAACATGAGAACAATTAGACAATAGAAAAAATCACAGTTCAAACCAGAAAACCCATAATCATAAAATAAAATTAAAAAAAAACCCTCAACACTATAGACACAAATATGAACATCCAAGGGCAACTTGAGTCTCATTACGTCATGATCTGGTTAGGAACATATCATAATATACTTTTCAAGTTCTGTAAACCCAATCTCTAATCTAACAGATGTCCCAAGAAAATGAATCTTGAGAAAATACCTCCTCTATAACAAATTATATTGCACTGAACTAGGTTTCCCTCAATACTAGAACCCTAGCCCATTCAATTACATACTCACAGGAGATTCCTGATCCCTGTGGGCTAGAGACAAGCACACGTGCATCAAAAAACACATGGTAGGGAGTTATTCCACTCATTATTATTAAACAATTGTAATATATGAACTAAATGAAAAGGAACAATGGAGGATTAACAAGATATATATGCCATAAATGTATGGAAAATGTGGAAACAGACAATAATAAAGGATTATAAACACTCGAATGGAAAAGTAAAACTACAAAGAACCCATTCCAAATAGATACTCAAAAATGGAAAGGAAAACTCATACCATCTCACCACTATCTACCCAGCCAACTAAAATGAACCCCACCACCTCACAACAGTTCCTTACCATTCCCAGAAATGGTATACAAACAATGGTTAACACACCACCTAAAAGGTGTATAGGGTGTGAGTTAATAGGATCAGTAGGATCCCACCCATGTGTTCAATATCATGTGTCTATATAATGATTCTTGTATAATCATTTTATGTAAAAACATCTCTTCATAAAAAGTAATGATTTTTTATTGAAAACATAGAAAACATTTATCTTTTTCCAAAGTTCTAAATAGAAGAAGGTATATCAATTTAATAGAATATTTTTGATATCTTTTTTCAGAAGAAGAAACAATCATATTAAGGATAACTTAGACATACAAGCAATAAAAATCATAAGAACATGTCCATGAAACATACTACACATACCAAAATAACCAAGTGAACAAAACCAGTTCCTAGAAAAATGTGCCTATGATGTTGGGGAATACACCATGAGTAACCCCCCATAAATATCAATATTGGTACCCTAGAAAAACTACCCTAGGAAATAGATGAAATCCCCAATACAATCCTCAATGATAATCAAAAAACAATGGATGATGGCCCAAAGCTAATACTTCCACCAATGTACTTAAGGTAACCCATGTTATATATTCCCAATTCATTTCAATTCTTTGAAAACAATTTCAATGTTTTTTCAATGCTTTGGAAATACCCTGTTTTCCATTCCCTTTTTCAATTACTAGGGAAACCCATTTTTCACTTAAAACACTTTTCAACACACATAAAACAATGATTCCAAGCATTAATTATCAATCATTTTGTAAAGAAAAACAACAAGATCTATTATTATAGGCTAGAGAGGGAACCACCTACTATAATGCTTGGGCCGCACATGATCCGAATTAGTTCCACCATCAACAAAAACCCAACGTCGACAACAAATTCCCAGGAATCCCATCCACATCGCATGATTGATCCAAATATGAACACAAGGGGTCAGAGGAATAGAAGGAACCTACATACCTTATAAAAGAACACCCACCGCACCATGACCATCATAGGGAAATACCACCAAAGAGATATTACATGAAGGATATAGAATAAACCAAGAATAAACACCATATTAATTCAATAGATCTAATTATTTCACCCAAATGCAATATTACAATTAGAAGCAATGAAGAAGTGGAAAGGTCACTTACCTGAAGAGACTCAGTGCAGCTGCAATAGATATCCAATGTTGAATAGATTGTTCTAGGAGGATGAGTATCACCAAAAAATTCCTTAGAGATCCCTTGGGGCGAGGGTGGTAGAGTCTTGATTATAAAGACCATGTAAAACTTACAAGGTCATGTTTTTAAACTGGAAACAATCTGTTTCATGACATGAAACTCCCATTCATGTCATGATGTCCAAGATGGATAAGTACGAAAAAACACTCATCTCCTCAGACTAAAAATACATTATTTAAACCATTCATGACATGAAACCATGATTCATGTTGTGTTATATTTTACATCGTGAATCCCCATTCATGTATTGTTCCCATAAAAAAAATACATGGTGTGAAATCTTCCATTATCCAACCGAAATGGATGGTTAACGTTGAATGTCAAACAAATCTATGAATTCACCATTATTGGCATCCTCACAACCTCAAAATAGGTAAAAGCTATGATATGGATAAGGGTGTACGTAATAAAACATTAATTGAGTGTTACATGATCTTAACCATGATCAAAATTCATTTATTCTATAACTAATAGGTGTATTATATTATATATCATTATTGAAAATATGGAATCACCCACACATTATTTGAGAGTAATCAAACAAATGATCACATTTCTATACAACTATCTATTCTTATCTTGTAGTTTTGTCCAAATAAGCAAGAAGATTCATAATCTCTTTTATTCAAATGGATTTGAGGAATCTCAACCATAGAAAGGACAACCAAAAAATCAACCACCCCTAAAAAACTATTAATAATTCTTCAAATATCCCTCAATGGTTCCACTACACGAATCAAAGGTGAATAGAGAATCAACAGGGATAAGAATCCAACCGATCTTATCCCCTCACTCTACCTCGATACCTGAAGAAGCATAAGTTCATCCAATCTTAAGATACCAATTAAATTCTTCACCCCTTTCCTCAGACCTATCATAAGAACAATCATTATCATTTGGTTCAGTTACGTTGAATTCCATAATGAAACTCTTTTTGATAACACCATATAGTTTTGTTTGACATTTTATATAGATATTCTACATAAAATCCCTCCAAACATGTTTATAACTCAGGAACTCAATTCCTAATGTAACCCACCATGGGTCATTATAAATACATTACTGAAAGGGACTATATATTTATCATAAGAGGAAATATACCTTTATGATCATTATGACCTTCCCCCAAAAAAATATATCATCAGTTATAATACTATTCCTCCAAAGTATAAATCCACTAAAAATGATATGATGGAAAACACTATATAAGTAATTTTTTCACATTATACTACTAAACCTCTATCATTGAAAAATATCTATTAAACATGAAAAAAAATATTGTGCAAATCCTACATGACAGATAGTATGAATGTATATAGGACACTTTATAGAATTTTATATCAAAAACCATAAATAATATCTTCCAAATGATTTATCAAATTTGAGTAAAAATAAAAAATAAAAAATCCAAAATAAATAATAACAATCACATACCACTTATAACTAGAGATTCACAATTGAAATTGTTCCCATGATCCACCCGTCTATGGTATATCATAGTATTTTCCATGTTTTTATTGACTATCAACAATATACTTAATATCAATATAAGAAAAAGACACATTTATGAAACTTTGTAACTCCCCATTCCCTAACCACTCATCAATGTTTGGACAGATGATATCACATGGCCCCAAGAATAACTTCCTATAATCTAGAGGCTTTCGACTAGTGGTAATGGTCTAAATAATGAATTAGTGATCCCAATTACTATAATAAAAATAAAAAACAATTGAAAATCAAAAAAAAATTAACTTCAATAATCCTTAAATTATGTTTAATTAAATAAATCTTATTATATAAAAAATGTTTGTGTAGTTGAACCTCATAAATCCTATCAAGATACCCACTAGGCTGACATAAATAAATAATAATCAAAGAAAAATACCCGAGGATTTCCTATAATCTTCCCCAAGCCTTACCATAATAGTCTCCAAACCATTTTCACCTTAAATAACCAGATCCACTACACATCATGATCATTTATATGAATGTAGAAATAATATTTGTATGTGAACTAGGGTCCCCATGGCTGGTTTATGAATTATTTCTTAGTTGTAATGATTTTTTCATAGTATAGAACAACATATACATATATATATAGGGATGATATATAAAAAAACATGCAAATATAAGTGTGTTGAATGTCATGTGATATTCAACACACCATTAGTCTATTTGTTTTAGGACACGGTGTGCAATGTAAAACACATAAATACCCAACCATTCATACTTTATCCATAAATAGAAACTATTAATATTATAATTTCCTCCAAAAATCATGACCATGAATAAAAAAATAAAAGTGTTTTTTAATTCTAAGAATTAACCAATAATTTCTGGTGTCCAAGTCATGGACTAGCCCTTTTCATCCATGGGTGGCCTTCTATCAAGTGCTGAAGAGAACCATATCACTAAAGTTAGTGTGTTGCATTAATTTCTTGGCCTCTAACTTTTTAGTCAATGTTGGATCATAGAACCACATCCTAGCCATACATGTTATCTCACATAACACTATATATTATCATAGCCTCTACATTAATAATCATGATTCAGAATGTTATAAAATTTAAACCATTACATTATAACTAATGTTAGGGATCCACAACACATTCTCAATCAATATTTGGCTATTTAATGTCTTAAATGATGAACCATCACTAATATTTCTTTTATACTTCACATCACATCCCAATCACTACCTTATTACTCAAGGTATAGTTTTTATTATACCTCATAAATCAAGGTGTTTCCAGACTTGAGATCTATCATTTTCATTTCCAAGATTCATTTTATGTCCCAAAACATCATCTTTCCAGTATCATATCACTCAAGGTGTGTCCAAATCATAAGATCATTCATTGGAAACTTGATAACCCTTATCACTCTCAAGAAAATGGTTTACAAGTACTTTTACCAATATTGAAGGCACAAAACCAATACCATAGTTAATCATATTCTCACTAGGGTACTAGTAACTCATTTCCAAGCCCAACACCTCATAGTGTTTCTCATTATTCACCTAGCTCAAGAAAAACATTTTCATACCAAAAAAATTTGAATCTCCCCCTTTACAGAATCTGTTATTTTCCTTTAAATGCAACCTATAATTGGGTCACTGGTGCTAAACTACACTCATCACCCCATGGTGACTCCTCTTATTATAGTCAACCTCAAACCCTATCCTCAATGGAATGTTAAAAACTCCCCCAAGATATGTTATCTCAACACAGTCTCTCATGAAAATAAATTTATCAAGAAAAGAAAACAAATTACCTTGGCAGCCTCATCTAGTAATAGTGTACCCATTCTTCTCATAGCATAATAAAATATTCCACTCCACTCTCAAGATAGTGTCACTTATAAATCATGGAACATACAAAAATATCAAACAACATCGATAGAAATAATCCTCTCATTTATTCTCTATAATACAAAGTTTTCTATATTAAGAATTCTATAACTCATCTAGAATCTCAATACACACAAAATTACAACATTAACTAAATTAGAATGTACACCCTTGGGTGATATAGTCATCAGGTGTTCAGAATTAACTAAATTTATAAAGATAAATTACTTTTCCTATAGTTATACCATGTCTATATTGTCATTTCATAACTATGGCACGTTTAGTATATATACGTCTACTTAGTAAAATGTATCATGAAGGCATGTACACCCATTAATAATTAAGTATATAACAAAATATTATATAGTGAACAAACCACTAATGCAGAGTTACCATACACACCAATATCTAATCACACTCATGGATGCTCTCCCATGACTCTTCCATGTTGATACTACCACTTATGTTCCTTTCTCACTCCACAACCTTAACATAAATAAAAATAATATTTTTTAATTAAATAATTATTTAATTAGAATGAATTATATTGTATATAAACACATAAATTATCATCATGTCAAGGAAACCTCATAGAAACCCTTGTGATCATCCCTCTAGGACCCCCACCATCCAAATTATGATAAATAATCCTCATTCATACCTTAATAGACTATGATCAAGTCAAATTTGTATTTGAAATGGCCTTCCCCAACACCTTGATTCCCCCTAAAATTAAAGGGTGTCACTGGTAAATTATCATAATACCCCTAGTGAAACACCACCCATATTTTTTGTCCATAATTTTCCATGAGGGTAGAGTCGTGATTCTTTTATTTTGGCCTTATTATAGATGGATCATCCTAGCCATGGTGAAACTATCCCACAAAAATAATGGAGTTTATCTCCACCCCACCCCCAAACAAGTTCACCTTTGGAGATATACAATGATCTTCCTTAACATGATCAATTACATGAAAATTAAATTTGGTTGTGGTGGAACCAAAAAAATTCTTGCGAAGATCTACTAAAATCTGTTGCCTCTACTCCATAGCATTAGCGTAAGGGTGACACCATGAGTAATCAACCATACGAGAGATCCATGTTGCAGCTGCCATCCTCTATGACATACCCTCTTTATAATAACAGAAACCTTATTTATCCCATAACTTAATTTTTAAATAAGGATTAATATTCATTAAATAAAGAATATATTTTCATGTTTACTATTTTATAGGATTAATTTATAACTATTACATAATAAAGACATACATTACAAGTAAGACACTTCCTCTTATTATCATTTTTCCCAATAATAGATTTTTTTTTAAATAGAATATGTTTTCTGAAATTAAAAATTATTCATGATTTTCATATTGAATTATTTTTTCACCCTTATATAGTAAAACCAAACAATAACATTTGAAATCATGGAAAATGAATAAAATACTCCATAAGGGTTATATAAAAATAATAAAGAAACACATTAGTCCATTTCCAAAATAATAAATAAGAAATGATAGTTTCCCTTTAAAATAGTTAAAATTAAAGTCAAATAATCATTTTATTAAACTTAAAATAGGCCTTATAGAACGATATTTTCATAATACAGTTTATAAGAAATGATAAAGTAAAAAATCATAATCAAGATGGTCTCTTAGAAAACCTGAGAAACCATGAAAACCCATTTCATAAAGGCATAACTTTATACCCTTAAAGGGAATAATATTTATTTTCATTTTTTTCGTATTAAATTAAAATATTTCCATGAAATAACATTAAATTTTATAGAAATTTTATGTATGTAACCTAGGAAATTATCCTCATATAGTCTTTTCAGGAACCCAAATAATAACCCTTACAAATGGAATAGTCTACAAAGTCAATTTCAATCATATTTATTTGTATAAGGTAATAATAACCCAATTCATTAGAGTTCTATATAGAAATCACTAATCATCCTACAAAATATTCATGGACCATTACATGTGTGATAAAACATCTAATATTTCATTTCTATCATCTAAAACATTTAAATATTCTTTTATTCCCAAAGTTAATTTTTTTTAATATCAATCTATGACATTTCTATAAAACCCCATTTTAAAAATTTAAATTAAAAAATTATTGTTTTTATTTGAAGAAGATATGGAAGATTATAATGTATGAATAACATAAAATAATAGTTGTGTTAGTTTGAAAAGAATGTGACAAAACATATGCTAAAACAAAAAATTTATTTTCCATGTTGTAAAAACATTTCTTATAAAATATGTCAAATCATTAAATTTGAAAACATTTGAATTAATGTCCAAGGTAGAACCAATTTTCCTTTATAATTTAATTATTTCCATATAAATACAACAGTAAAATAATCTTAGGAATATTTACATGTGAAAATAATTTTTAGAAAATAAAGCATTAAAATATCTAGAATGTTCTTTTTTGAGATAAAGTGTCCCTTGTATCAAGTCCAACATGTCACGTATATTCCTTATATAAAAAAATAATAAAATTAAGATTAATATTTTATAACATATCATTTTTTTTAGTTTTAATTCTAGTATCATTATAAAATTTATATCTTTTATAACAATGTGTTATTTAGTTATGTCACTTGTCAAATATATATCATTTATTTTGATGAAATTCTTTCATAATCATGAAGCAACTTCAACAGGATGAACATTGTAAAATTACTTTTCATTCCATTATTTATATTATAAAAATAATCAAATGGTCATAATTTTTATTAATTAATTATAATTTTTAATACATATCATGAAATACGGGTATGGAAAAGGAATTTCATTACAATCCTGGAGATGATAGATCATTTATATGAATGAGAAAAGTTTCTAATTTTAATGAAAATTTGGGAATTAATTTTATGTATTATATAATCATTAAGGAATTATTATTTTATCATAAATATAATATTATATCTTTAAAAAAAATTATGTATATTATCTAAGTGACGCAGTGATAGATAATGAATCACATGTCTTCAGGGGGGTGGTAATCCACCTATATACATAAACACCATTTTAATATTTCAATGTATTGAATGGTAATAAAATTAATGATATTTTATAATAATATGATGAAAATGGGGTCATTATTATAATATATATACATTAAATCAGTCATTATAACTAACCATTAGACGTGGTTATGAAAATGAATTAAATTTGTTTGTGTGGTGGTAATCCACCACACACACACACAATTGTTTGATTTCTTATTTGACAGAATGGGATATGGATATATATTTTTCAAAAAAATTAATAATATATATATATATAAGATAAATATGTTATTATATATACATGGATGCATATTATTTGATTAATTTAGAGGCTGAAATAAAATTAAAATTTACTATTATTAATTATACCTCATATTCAAAGAATTTATTTTTCCTTACATAGTAGGTCCTATCTAGTTGGTATTATGACCAAAATATTTCCTCTACGTCAATGGGGGGTTGGGGACATGAAGGTTTTTTAAAATTCTTAGATGATATAAAAGGATCATTAAGTGGTGAGAGGATAGGAGAGGGGGTCTCCTTTTATAAATGTGAGATAGGAAACACTTGAAAAGTGAATAAAGATTAAAATATGTTCATTTCATACTCAAGAAAAATTGATCTAAAATGGACTATTTTCGATGAAAAGATTATATAGGGTCAAATTATGTCTATTAAAATGTATTTAAAACAATTATTAATTAAATTTTAACTATTATAACATTATATTCATCCTTTCATAACATTTTTAACCCTAACCACAAATTGTTTTTACTCATTTTACTATTTAATATGAAAAAAAAATTCCGTTGATATAAATACCTTAAAATAATTATGTATATTGAATTTTTTTTACTAATTTAATCAAATTTTATTCCAAAAATTGGTTGAATTTAATTTAAAATCATGCGTCCAAAACCTGACAAAAAAATATTTCAATAAAATTTATTTTAATGTAAAAAATTGTTTTCATATATGGATCCTTAATAAAATTAATTAAAATGACCATAATTGTATTATTGATAAAATATAATATATATGTTTACTTTGAAACAAATTTATAATGTAACATAACATTATAAATTGTTTAAATAAAAAGAGCATTTATAATAAAAATCCATTTTTACTATTTGTTAGAAAACTAAATCTTTTCATAAAATTATAAAAAATAAACCATATGAATTTATTTAAATGAATATAAATAAAATTATTTATTTTTTTCCAAATTCATATTTTAAATTTTTTTAAATGAATATTTTAATGGAAACCATACAACACATATAAAAAATGTATTTTAATGAATATTATTTTTAAATTTATTGGAAAATTACTTAATGTTAATATTAGGGAGATAAACCTTTAAAATAAGAATAAAAAATATAAAATCAGATTTAAATTTAATTACCATTAAAATTGCCTTGGTTTTTATAGTCCTCCCCCCATTTTGAAAATTGTAGCATCACAATTTCATTTTATACTTAAACAGGTGGGGTTAATTTCCTTCATAGCATTTTCAAATTCTATTATTGTTTCATTAATCATATGGTTTTTTAGAAATAAAACTATTACATAGGAAATAAAATTATTCAAACACCCAAATATTTTATGAATTATATTTTATAAAATTTAATTTCTATGATAGTTTATATAATACAAAACACACAGTTTTAAGAAACCATGGAAAACTATTAACATTATTATTTAAACATGCATATTATTACCCACACATTAAACATCAGGCTTGAATATGAAATAATAAAAGTTAAAAAATAATTGTTAAAATTTTATATTAATATATCATTTCTATATAAGACCACTCAATTTTTATTGAAGGCTTTATATGCATTGAAAAATACATTTTCATCAAAAAAATCCTTTATATTTCTACTTGTGAACACATAATAAAATCATTTTTTATGGTATTATAAAATTTATCCAAATAAATTAACCTAAATTTTTAATTCAACATTTAAAAATTATATTATTTTGAGTTTTTTTTGGAAAAGATTAATTATTCGATGAATATTTAAAAATACTAGTTTCTATTGAAAATATCATCTTCAATTAAATAATCTTGATGGTTACAATTTTTTTAAATGGGTTTTAAAGTAATATTATCTCAATTTTATAATAATTTATCTCATTTATCTCATTTAAATAAATATTACAAATAATTTTGATATAAATACTTTTCAAACATTTAAAGGTATTCTCATTGGAAAATTGTTTTTCCACAAACAAGAGTTTAATTTTAAATTAAATTTATCAAACTTTGTTAATATAAATTGGAATGATGGATTAAATATTTGGAATCATAATATTTAATTTTATATTATATTGTAAATTTAGTTTTTTAGATTATGAATTTTAAAAATAACTAAAATTAATTAATCTGGGTAGTGTTAAAATGGGTTTACTTTGTCATCAAACTAAAATGACGAGGAGTAAAGTGAGGTAGAAAATATTACAAAACCATTTTCATGGAAATATATCAATCATATGACCTATAAAATTTGTAAATTTACCATTTTGGATCATTTTTTCATGTGAAAGTTATAGGTAATAATTTTTATTTTCAAACATTCCTTATTTTTTCCTATCCTCCATTAATAAATGGCCATCACAACTATTCTATTTTTCATTCATCAAAAAGGTTGTATTTTGGAAAATAAGTGCCTAAATATATTTCTTAACTATATCCCTAAACACTATAGATATTTTTTGGATCAGTAGATCCCCATATAAGGGCATTATGTATAAACAAAAAGTATTTCTCAAAGGAAGAGGTAAAATTATTAATCATGGGTATTTCTTTTATTTCATCGTCAACCTCCATAAAATATAATTCAACTAAAATAATATAACAAATAAATAATACGCCATAGAATTATTTTTTATTATGTTAAATTAGTAATCTATCACTATCTCATATTACCTCAAATGGGGAATGAAATAGTTGATCATATATGTAGCGGACTGCCACCTATCTAACCAACAAAATTCGTTTTCCATCACCACATATGATGAGTGTATATAATGATATTTTTTAAGTATATATAAGATATTTATGACATAAATATACCTATTTAATCATAATATAAAATATAACTTCTTTCCTCTCAACCAATATTAAATCAATAACACCGCTCGTTTGTACAGACGACTACAGCCTCCCAAACCGATGTGATGTGTTTTTCATTTCCACTCCAATTGGAAGGTAATAATGATAAATTAAATAAATATATATATTATATTTGAAAATAATTATAATATTGTTATTATGACATTGAATATACCTTCTCACATCCCATTCCTTAGTGGATATGATAACATTTCTTTTGTGTATAGTGGACTAATGTCTCGAAAAGTGATGTCTCTTATTCATCAAAAAATGCTTTACATGAAAGGTAATAATGATAATTTTAAAGAATATATGTGACATATATGGAAATAAAAATATTGTTAAATTTTAATATATTTTTTACCATTCTATCATTACATCCAATAAAAAATGGATATAACGTTAATATGTATGTATGACCTAGCATCTCTATGAATGTTGTATGTCATTTCATATCTATTACATTAATTGAGTATTATATATACATGTATAATCAATATTTTTTATAATTATATCACGGTTACCATTATTTAAATTATTGAACCATGATAATAATGAAAGGACCAACAATAGAAAGTCAAAACATTCACGAAAAACAAAGCTCTTATTACACAAAAGAAGATTTTATCCTAGAACATTTAATAGAAAAAAATAATAGACCATATGTAAATCAAATATTTAGTGATATATATAATTTTTTTCTGTAATATATTATAATAAAAAATATATTTATTACACAAGAGTTTTTAATGTGCATTAATGAGGTAAATAAATATTGGAGTGGATTTTTTCCAAATTTTTCTTTATTTGAGACATATGCAATGTTATGAATATTTATTCATTTATGTGTTTTATGTACTACCCCTGTGACATTATTATAATTTATCTCTTAATATTAATTATATTCAGAGTATAAATTTATATAGTTAATATTTATAACAATATAGGCTTGACGTACATTTATATGACATCATTTTTGGAGAACATTTCATACAATACACAAACACTCACCCAAATAATATATTAGTATAGTGCATTTTGAATCATGGAATAAATAAAATATATTATAGTGGATGATATTAAATATTTCTTAATAATATCATTCCATTTAGTAATCCTACTTAAAACCATTCCTTATACCCTTGGGAATGGAAACATAATATAAGGGTGAGTTTAAATGCTCCAAAAGGTTAAGAAATGAAGATGTAAAAGCATAATCTTGAGAATAAAGGTATGAGATTGTGATCATTATATTAGAAGATCATACCCTTAATATAAAATATCATGAATATGAATTTTGGAGTTAATATTGGTTGTTCATAAGTCATGAATTATAAAAAAATCAATGATCATAATCTAAGAGATCATAACATTGATATAAGATATGAAATTATAGTATACACATTAAATTGTAACTTTGTGAACATGTATAAATAGAAACATGTTTACTCATTAAATTAAGTGAATAAAATATGGACCTTGCATTAACATATATACATGAAAACTAGGTCCACTCAAAAGATTATGGACAAGGAATATGGGTTCAAACATAGAATTATGAACATGAAATCAGGTTCACTCATAACATATATACCTCATAAGTTATACATATTTACCTGATGAATTAGAGGAAGATATTGGTACCACATGTCACATATTGAAAACCATCTATATATATTCCACAATAACCTAAAATCAGTCAGTATATCTGAACCCATGGAATGAAATTTATTTCATAGAGATCTTTCAATCATATTTTTACCAATGAAATGGAATAGGTTTCATAAATATCATTCCATCATAATCATAAATCATAATTAGAAATAATAATAATGGTATAATTAATTTATATCCAATGTAAAATAAATGTAATATAAAAAATTTAATCATTTATGGAATGTAATTTTGAGAAATCACATGAAAGAAACAATTCAGAAAAATATCCACTCTGCTTTAAATGTGATTTATTTTCATAAAATAAAGAGAAGTATTAGAAGAAAACATTTTCTTTGAAAATAAATCAAAAATATTTTAAATTATTTTTATAATAATTAAGGCTTAATGATGGGAAAAAATTTCGTTCATGCTGTATATATTAAAAAAATATCTCATTCGTACATTTTCCAGAGAAGTCACAAAGTACCTCGTTAAGAAAATGAAAAAATAATCATTTTAAACTGTGTATTATAATTTAAAAAATGGATAAAAATAACTTCAAACATACATAATGTAATAGGAAATTTATATTTTTTATAGAAAATGTCTTCATTGATGATTAATATTCCCCAATGGGGACATAAAAGGAAATAATATGATATATTGATGATATAATAAAATAAGTACTCATCACTTTATAATAAGAATAATTGTATACCCCTTGAAAGAAATAAATTATTATGGATATTAAAATAATATAATATTCTAGATAGGTCTCACAAAATTTAATATTTGAATGTATATACAACATGTAGAAGATACAACTGTTGTATATGGCATGTGTCCTACTGAAATAATAGTCAGGCATAAATCCCTTAATACTAGAGTGACATTTGATTGTGATACCCATTAATGAATAGAATAAATTAAATATTTTAATATCAATAACTAATGTAAATTAACGATATGACATGTAATAGTTCAGTATATACACGATATAAAACAAGTGAGTTGTGAATATAGCTTGTGTCTCATGAAATTAAAAAGTGAGATGAAATTACCTTACATAATCTCTTGACTCTCATCAAACTCATAAAAACATCATGTATAATAAATATAAGATTTTTATATATATATCATAGAACCTTAATAATATATATAATATCATATATAATTTATTTTTTACTTTATATTACTCTCTTTTCAAAAATTCAATGTTTATGTTATGTCTTGAGTAATTACCATTTTTGTTTCTCATACATGTTTTAACTTGTTATACTTGGTCATCAGACTTAGATAATTATTAAATTATCTACCTAAGCTAAAACATTATTGAAATATAATATTTATTCATTATACAAGTATTTATGGTTGTCTATAAAATATATAATTATAAAATGAAATACAACATTCATGGAGATGGTAGGTCGTATAAACTAATGAACACTAGTTTCATTTTACATAAATATTAAAACAATGAAAATTATATGATTTATTATAATTCCAGGATAATTCTATGTTATATAAATCATATATATTCATAAATTTTATCATTATTACTAACCATGTGAAATATTGATGTAAAAAATCACATCACATTATGGAGATGGAAAGCCATTTGTATGCACGAGCGACATTATCATTTCCCAAGAGATTAGGTGGTAAATATTTATATATGATATTATCATTAAATAAGAAAAATAGTTTCATAACTATAATATATATCATAATAAAATAGTGTTCCCATTATAATTTCTACCACGATATGTTGTAAAAGAAAAATGAACATTCATTGTTTTGTGAGGCGGTAGTCCACCGTACACACGAATGATAAGTTTGTTACCCATTAAATGGAAGTGTGTGGATGTGTAGGTAGAAACATAAATCTGATAACGTATGAGTATATTTAGTATAAATATGTTATTATTTCAACATTAAATAAAAATAATTGATGTGTTTTAAGGAAAAATAAAACCAAAACGTTTGTTCTTGAATGTTACCTATTCTTTGGGAATATCCTTTTGGATTACTCAAAAAGACTTCTTTGGTTGGTTTTATTACCAAATGAATGCCTATATGATGAAGATTGATATTTTGGTGGGAGACATGGGAACTGCATGTATTTGGAAACATGCTTTAATGTTGTGAATAAAATATAAGGTGATGTTCCCTTTTATAAGAAAAGGGAGAGGAACTTTTAGAAACTGTCAAAAATATTAATATATAATAAATGAAAAATCAATAAAAAATAATTTAAAATGTAATATATTTAATGATAAGATGTTATATTATTATAATATCATAAAATAATAAATTTAATATAGGTTTTATGTAATTTTAAACACTTTCTTTTTTTATTAACACTTTGTAAAATTAATTTAATTTTTATTATGGTAACAAAGAGTTTAATATTATTGGAATTTTTTTAAATATAGTATTGATTGTAAAATAAATTGATAATTTAATATATTTTATAACATATATAATACATTTTATCAATTTTTTTAAATTTTAAGTAATTTAATAAATCTTTATTTTCATAAAATATCATAAGTGTATATTTTAACACTATTTATAAATTTGACATTATGAAAATAATTACAACAACATAACTTCTAGAAATCTATCTTAAAACAAACTTAAAATATCATATTCACCAATAATGTTTGCAGAGAACAATTATTAAGTCATTTTATATTTATTTTTGTATTTTTAATAAAAATTTAATTGATCTTTTCATTAAATGGATAATTATTGCACCATCATATTTTAATTATTTATGATAATTATTTATTAAATAAAAATTAAAAGGAAAATTATATGTTGTAAATAAACGTATTATATTTCATAATAACATATATAGTAAACGATATATTAAATTTAATCCCTTATTAAAAATAACATACACATTAAAAGAAAGAGATTGATTTTTTGTCACTTATTTTGAGTTTAAGAATACATAAGTCATTTTTTTTGGAAATTTTTACATTAAATTATTAACTTTTAATAAATAT
Organism: Viscum album; assembly: GCA_963277665.1. Taxonomy (NCBI): domain Eukaryota; kingdom Viridiplantae; phylum Streptophyta; class Magnoliopsida; order Santalales; family Viscaceae; genus Viscum; species Viscum album. The sequence continues at coordinate 220,680,064 of OY728146.1, read as the reverse complement.
AGGTTAAGGGTAGAATTATATTCACACAATATCCTTTGGGATTGTTTTAGAATAGTTTTGTAATTATTCTTTTATTATTTTGGCCCCTAATTACACGATTTACCCTTAACCGTGGTATTACAATTTACCAAAGTTGATATTCATATTGTCCAAAATTAAAAGGATCATATTTAATAAATTAGAAAATTATGATTTAATATATGTAATCCATTCTTTCACAATTCAAAAAAACTAAATTTTTTAAATTTAGTTTGAAATTAATCATGTTGAAGGAAAGAGAAAATGAGTTTTATTGTAAAAATGATTGAAATAGTGACATGTTTTTATATCCAAATTCATTGAAAATTTGATTCCAATGACCTCATTGGATGAAATTATAAAACATTTATCTAGTTATGGTTAAAAATAAATCTAATATATTATTAAACTCTACTATTTAATATGATGAAACATATGTTTTCAATTAAAATTTATTATTTTTTAGTATTAATCAAAACATGAATATTTTTAGATAAAATACAATAAATTGTACCAAAGTAAATTATTATATTTCGATTAAAAATAATAATATTATATTTTCAAGTAGAATATATAAAAGTTTCAATAATTGGATTTATTATGGTTCCTCAATCAAAATGAAATAATGTTACCCTTTTAGAGAATAATGGGTTCTATTCATAAGATTAGGTTGCTTCTTATATTAGGACTATAAAATCTATTTGATGAATAAAAAAAATTGATTTAATTTGTAACATATATATATAACATTAATATCATTCATTAATTGTAATTAATTAAATTATCTAATATGAAATGACTTGGTGAAAATAAAACTATTTCTTTTATAATATTTTTTTTATATTTTCATTCATAATTATTTGGTAACTAATGATATCATATTATAAACATTATATTTTTATAAGTTAGTTATAAATATTCATAAAATCTAATTCAAAAGATATTTTATAACTTATTATTTTAAATTAAAATATGTTGATAATATAACACTGTTTGGTAAATCATGGTATTTCATTTAATGAAAGCTATAAAAATAACTTGGCATTGCATATTACACTAGACAACAAAAGTGTTATGTATACCAAAAGATAATATAAGTGTTACATGATGGGAAATCCGGACTTGGTGTTGCATATAATTCATGAAAATCATAGTTTTTCCTATATAAAAAAATTGATATTCAGTATTTTTTGAAATGAAAAATATCAAAAAGAATAAATTATTTCCAAAAATATTATTTCACAAAATATAATGATGTAACATTCTAACCCGTTAAAATGAATTTCAGCATTGAAATTCATTAGGTTTCCAATGGTTTAATTATACAATGTTTATTTTAAATAAATCCAAATCAAAAAATGTATTCTAAACCATTATTTAAAAAATGAAATGATGGAAAATAATGTTTACCCAATGTAAAACATAACTGGGTTTCAATGTTGGAAAACCAAGGAGAATATCTAGGAATAAGGAAAAATCATAAAAAATCAAAGAGATTGATAAAGATCATTGATCACAATAATGTGGGTGATCCATTGAATGTTTATAATCACAAAGCCATAAAATAAAGCAGAGTGAAAGTGGTAATTGATATCTTAAATATTCATGATAGTAGGAAAAATTTTTATATTAATATCATTTTCCTAAATCTAAAGAATTTTCATAAGGGGATATACTTACATGATTTCAGGACAACTTCACCCTTTATTGTGCTTTGATCAATTTCCTCATCGGCCCTTATTCCAATAAAATGATGTTAAATTTTTCATTCTGGCATAATTTATAGATCATGATATCCATAAATATAATGGTAGATCATTCTAACTATCTTTAATAAAACAAAAGGTTTTCATATGTTATCAAATATGCATAAATCTACCTATGGTGAAATAATACTATAATCTCATAAACATCATCTGATGTTTAATTTAAACATTACATAAATTGAAAGTCTTATAATATTTCCAAAATCCTAAAATATAGTACATCCAAAATATTAATAGAAAAGATTAAACATAAAATTATAGTTAATCCCTCAATAAACATGGTGTTTCTCTTAATTATCACCAACCGATCAGTTAAATACCAACATAATGTATTCCAGTAAGACATGGTAATAACATTAATTACCATAAAACCATGTTGAATACACACATTATTATTTATTCCCTATATAAGTTCTTTTACTATACAATTAAAATTTCATTGGAAGCTTCAGTTCATCCTTATACAGATAGAATAAGTGATTTCATTATTTTATAGTCCAATGAGATAATCAGATGAAATTTAACTATAGGTTTAAAAACTTAGATTTTGATATGGATTATTCATTTGAAATCGAAGATGGAGTTCTCACAATAGGATATGATAATATGTTTTCCCTAATTATCATGTATAACTTTATCCAATATGGTAGCATAAGATTTCCCTTTATCCATTTTTCATATTGGTTTCTGTATCTTATCATCAACTTTAGTCTTTGTTTTGGGGAACTAATTTGCATAATTTCCAAACTCCTTCCAATTGAGACATTAAATCTTTGGAGGTGCACTATTTGGAGTGTTATTTTTATTCCTATTACATTGGTAGTAAAATTATTGTTGACCTTATTTCAAACACATAAAACATCTTATAATCCCTTTAAGAAAATTTCCTCCTTGTTACCTTCAGTATATTGACCATAAAGTGAAGAACATCTTCTTCTCTCTACAACTTTTAGAGTTTTTTAATTATATTTTTATTTTTATATCATAACCCTGAGACAGATAGGAATAATCAATATACCATTTTTAATAAGAATACGGGGGAGGTACTTACTAAAAAATATGGTTTTGAACTCATCTCAGTCCATCCAGTCAATTTTACCTTTTTCCTTGTATTATAGATAATGTTTCACCATTTATTTTCTTCACCTTCTAAACGATAAGGGAAAAACATTACTTTTTTCATTCTAAAAAATGGATAATGAGAAATATCATTTAAATGTTTCATATCCATTTCTTAGTAAATATAATATATATCATTCCCCTAAAAGGATGTGGATGTTTCCTTAATACAAATTCAATAAAATTTTGTTCCCTCCTTGGATAATTTGGATGTCTATAATGATAAATGGATTTATAAGGTTGTGAAGTCATAGAAAAGAGGATTATCATTCCAACATCTATAACATTCAATTTCTTAGGAGGGACATCATTTAATTGTCCATTATATTCATAATTAAAAATTTTCTTCCAGGTTTCATTCGTTCACTAAAAGAAAAGTATAATGTGTGTGACACTATTAATAGTGGTATAATAACCTAATAAATGGAAATTAATTTCAATCTATAATATCATAGGTTTAATCCTAGGTTTTCTGTTATTATTACCAAAATTATAGGATTGTAACCCATACTTATAATAATCCATAAAGACATTCCTAGAAATATCTTTATAATTATCTATAGGGATCTGACTAAACGTTTTCTCGCCCTAATTTCTAACAGTTGATTAAAAAATTTCTCTAATACCGACAATAATGACCCAGGATTGATGTACATGGATATTGCATAATTTTTATGGAAAATTGCATACCTTACATATACACAGAAACAATATATTTATTATTATAGTTCCTTTTGAAACATGGATCACAACCTTCTTGTATGGTGGATGATCTTCAATGTTTTCCACAAATATATTTACCATTATTAATCTTAATTAATTACAATACACATAACCTTGGGAATGGAAACATTATACAAGGGTCAGTTCAGAAGATCAGTAAAGGTTAAAAAAGAAGATATGTAAGCCTAAACAGGAGAATAAGTGTGTGAGAGTGTAATCATGAAATTAGAAGATCACACCCTTCACATAAAATATCATAAAAATAAATCATGGAATAAATATTTCCCTTTCTTAAAACTTGAATAATAAGTAAATCAAAGAATATAATACTAGAGATCATAACATTGACATAAGACATAAAATTATAGAATTCACATGAACATGATACATCATACAGTTGTATAAATTATAGCAGGTTCACTCACTAAATTATGTACATGAAATTATGCCCTTGCATAAACATATGGACAAGAAAACTAGGTCCACAAAAATGATTATGAACATGAAAAACATATCCACATATAAAATTGTGAACCAAAAATTTGGTTCACACATAAAATATATATCACATGAGTTATCCATAATTACCCAATGCATTGGAGAGGCATATAGGTCCCACCCCTCACATAATTAGTACCATATATATGTGTACCACAAGAACATAAAAAAACACCATATCAGAACCCATTGAATAAATACTCAACACATTATAATTAGTAGAATCGTATTCCCCATGAACAAAATAAAAGTATTTCGATAAGAAAATATGAAAATAATTTGGATAAGACTCATGAAATATATTCATGGGTAGTATATATCCTATACAGAAGGAATATGTAGTATATACGACATATGTCCTAGAAAAATAAAAGTGAGACATAAATCCCTTACTACTAGAGTAAATTTTTAATCATGATCTATATGAAATAATAACATAAATTAAATAGGTTATTAGAATTAATTACTTTAAACTATTGATATAATGGGTCATAGGTTATTATATACACCACATAAAATAATCGAGTGTTGAATATGGAATGTATCTTGTGAAATTAAAAAGTAAGATGATGTTTCTTTACCTTATGTCTTGACGGAAATTATACTCATGAAATCCTCATTTATAATGAATATAAGTCCATTATAAAACTATTATAGAACCATATTCATATATATTATACTATATACGATTTATTTATGACATTATATTACCCCATAATTAACAATTCCAAGTTATGTTATGTTCCATGTAATAAATGATTTGTTTCTCATAAATGTTTTAACTTGTTATTTTTGGTCCTCATATATAGATAATGATTTCATTATATATATAATGGTATCCATGATAAAAATATCTTATATATTCATTATAAATTTATTTATGGTCATATGTAAAATATATCAATAGAAAATGAAATACACTATTAATGAAGATGGTAAGCCACACATACGCATGAAAAATCCTTTCATTTTATTTTAATATTATAAGAATAAAAATTATATGTTATATTATAATTATATAACCATTTTCATGTCAAATAAATAATAATTAATCATAAAATATATCCTTATTACCATCAATACAAAATATAGATGAAAGATGAATAAAATCTCATTGTGGAGATTGTAAGCCATATGTATGCTCAAGCGACATTATCATTTACAAAATTATTAGATGGTAAAAAGGTAAATATGAGATTATAATTCCAAAAGTATAATATTTTCATTAATATATATATATATATATATATTTCAACATAATCCCCACTATGATTGGTGATAAAGGAAAAATGAACATTCATCGTTTCATAATAAGGCAGTCTTTTGCAAACAGGAATGGTATGTTTGTTACCCATTATGTGGAAGTGTATAATATTTTAGTTAGAACAATTAATATAAAAACATATCATTATATTTTAGATACTTATTTTATTATATAAGAATGAAATAAAAAATTGAGGGGCTCAAGGAATAATTAAAAGAAAAATGGAAATTGATGAATATTTCCCCATCTTTGAGTATCTCCTTTTAATTTTCACAAAATGGATTCATTGGTTGGATTTCCACACAAATTAAGAAATATAGGATGAATAAAATTATATTGGTAGGATAATTGGGTATATTTTTTATAAGAAAAAATGATTTAGCAGGGTGAATAAAAGAGAAAGAGAGGTTCCCTTTTATAATAGAGGTGAGGGTAACTTTTGGAAACTCAAAAAATATTAATTTATAATAATTGAAAAATTAATAAAAATACCTCCAAATTGTAAAATATTAGAATATAAGATACGATTTTTATCTTATCAAGTAGTAAATTTTATACAAGTTTTGAAGAAATAAAATATTATTTTCAAAAAATATCACAATTGTCAATTTTAACACTATTAATAACATTGAATTTAAGAGAATACATAAAGTAAGAAAATTTCAGACCAGTTAACTTAAAACACCCTTAACATTTCATATTATACCATTAATTTAGTGTATCACCTTTATTATGTGTAATTATATTTATTTTATTATTTATAATATCATTTAATTGGTTGTTTCATTAATTGTTAATTAATACATCATCATTTTTTAATTATTTATGATAATTATTTCATCACTAACAACTAAAAGAAAAGTTTTATTATATATATAAAATATTTATATATTTAAAAAATATATATATTTGGGCATATCTTCATTTTATAACAAATATTATACATATTATACATATTTAATGTAAGAGTGTGAATTTTTTTCACCCCCTTTGAGTTTAATACTACTCAAGTCATTTTCAAAGAAAACTATACATTAAATTATTCAATTTCAATCCTTTTGTGTTTATGTTCGAATTATCTTCATCCGATATCTTTTTGGAAATTTTAAGGGTAGATTTTAATTTTTATTATATAAATTTTACCCTCAATTACTTGAATTACCCTTAACCATTATATTAAAATTTACTAATTTTACTTTTCATATTTTCCAAAATATAGGGGTACTATTCAATTAATTTGGACCATATGATACCAATTGTGTATTATATTTTTCAAAAATCAAAATCACATAATTTAATATAATTTATTTAAAATTTTCTTTGTCGATAGAACGATAAAACATGTTTTTAAGGTAAAAGCTTCTAAACGATTGTAATGTTTTTTATACAAATTTAATGGGAAATTAATTCAAATGTACATTATTGTATTAAATGAGGATTTTTTTATCAAATTATACCTTCAAATAAATTAGATATATACTTAAACATTATAAATAACTTCAATGTAAAATCTTTTTTTGAATTAAAATTCTGTATTTTTCACTATTCCTCAAAACCTGAAACTTATAATAGAAAAAAAATAATCAGAAAAAAGTAAATTTTTGTATTATTTTATGAACTATTTAGTTTATAATTTAAAATATAATATATAACAGTGTCAAAAATTGGATTTAAAATGGGATCTCCTTTAAATGGTGATCAAAATACCATTTTGAAAAATATATGTTTTCTTGCGTAACATGGGATTGGTTCTTATTGTGTGCCCACAAAATATTTTGGATGAATATAAGAAATATTTTATTGAATATTTTAATTATATATTTATTTAATTCTTTAACTAATTTAGATTAATTTAATTATTTTGGACTGAAAAATTTTAGTAAAATAAAATTTTTTCTTTTATAATCTATTTGAATATATTTTCATTTATAATAAATTTGTAACCAATTATATCATATTATAAAAATTATATTATGAAAATTTAGTTAATACTATTCATAAATAGTAATTTAATGAATAATTTATATACAATTATATTAGATAATATTATATTAACAATAAAAGTTTTTTATAGTACTAAATCTCAATATTAATCCAATCTATCAAAAGAACACATTATTGTGTATAACATACTAAAATCATAGTTTTGTGTATACCACAAGCCATTCTATGTGTTTTATGTTCCAAAATCTCTACTTATTATTGTGTATAATTCATTCCAACCATATTATTTTTTACACAATAAAATATATGTTCATTATTGCGTGAAATGAAAAATATAGATAATAATAAACTAATTCGAAACAAATTATTTCAAAAAATATCATGGTTGTTCAATATTATAAAAGAATATTTAAAAAAATTAAATTTATATCCATAATTAGTTGAAAATGAATTTTCATCCATATATTGGTTTTCTAAATATTTTAGAATATTTTTTATAATGATCCTATATGGTGTTTTAAAGACATTTATAGAATATATTGTATTAAAAAAAGCAATATTCATGTCTTTTTCAAATACAAGGCCTATGAGGATTTTATGAAAAAATGTGAATGGAATCTTAATTTGAAAGTATAATTCCTAAAATATATTATATTTCTCATGATCCCTCAATGTTTTGATTCTTCTATTATATATATTTTTTAAAATTGTCTCAAATACAATCATTTTCAAAATATTTTTCAAATTTTTAGTATTAAAAATATTATTTTTATATAAATGATATTTTCCTCAAAAAAATTTCTAATTGGCTTTATTTTTTGAATAATTTTCCATCTAATATGACAAAATTTATTGATACATATGACTTACTTTGGATATGCTCCATTTATACCATCATTATTCATTCTCTATATTGTTTATAGGTATGATGAAATTTTTTTTAAGAATGTTGTTGCACTCCCATTGGTTGTGATATAATGAAATGATTTTGAAATCTGATACATTTTCATTGGTTTTGAAATGATGAATGTTTAATGATTATACGTAACGTATAAGTATATTATTTATAATTTAGTTTTGGTGACAATATAACCAAGGATTATGGTTATATTATAACCAATGATTTTGGTTACTTTATAATGAATAATGGTGTTTACCATATAACAATGGATGGTAGAAATGTTATTACTATGGAAGAGTGGGATATATATCTCCTTCCATTTAATTTTGTAATGATTAACCTTATATGCGATAAAAATGTATACTATTTTTTATCTCAAGCCCATGAAGGTACACATGTGATTTTATGAAGCCTACTATGTTAAAATTTCATGGTGGATATCACTCACATAAGATTTTATAATATTATTTTTATAAAAAATATATATGTATTCTAACAATGTAATGATCTCATGGATCATGTTGTTTGATTCATTTTCAATTACTGACTTCTGAGCTACCGTAATTTACTCTATGACTCATGTTTATGACCCATAATATATTGGGTATAATTTTTCAATAGTTTTTCACAGGTTCTCATATCGTTTTCTTAAATTATATTGATACCTCCATTTTCAACCCTTTTAGATCATTTTGGATCATCCTTTATTATATTTCAATTACCTAGGATATGAATAAAGGTATTTTGTGTGATATTTCAATAAATAATGTTAGTCATGAAGAATATAGTGTCATATGGCATATCTCCCTTAAAGAACAATTATTTACGTACATATATTTACAAAGGATCTATAAGAAAATGATTTTGGAATAGATCATTATGTTATTTAATGAATATTTATATTTTAAGAGGTAACATTTATGTCTTAGAATTTTTTTTTCATTTGGTATGAGGGTGAGTTTATATATCCATTTTAATCTAGGATGACAAAACATTTTCCAGATCCCATGGGATATGCCTAAGGAAATGTCTAGAGATAAATCTTTGTATAGGAAAATATTATAGAATATTGGTAAAGGATTGAGTGAGTGGTTTCTTAGTAATACATCCCTATCTGGATAAACTATTTGATGTGGTTCTAGAAAATATGCACATTGGATTAATAAATCAAAAAAAATTATGTATATGTTGAGTAGATAATTTCCTCTTATACAACAACCTGCCTTATTATGCACCTAGTTTGTCACTCCCAATGTATATGCATTAGAAATTCATAAAATATTTATGAACTATCATGAATGATTTGAAAGGATAATGACTAATAATAAAATAGGTTAAACATAAGATTTCATAGTTTGAGGATAATTTTTTAAGATTTAAATATCTTATATGTGATTCCTCGGGGGTTTTTGGTTCCCCACTATGGTTAATGTAACATTCACTATGATTATTTGGTTTTAATTTAATGATATAACTTAAAGTAATTTTGTTCACATTGATTCTGAAAGACCATGTAATTATTTTCCCCCCATGAAACCAAATGATATGGGATCTGAAATTTGAATTCTCATTTCAATGATCAAAAAACATTCTAAATATATGAATCAAAATTAACATCTATCAGATCAATGGAGTGAAAATAATTTCCAAGTCTTATATGAGGATGTATCAACCTTTTGTAGTGGTTATACATATCCAATAGTTGTTGAAAAGTGTTTCACTGCTGGTAAAAATATATATTTTCAATCTATATTGTTCATAGAATGAAAAATAATTATTAATATTCTATAATTTTTTAAGCAAAGGGAATCAATGGTATTCTCTTATTGAGAATACAATATAATAGGAAGAAATGTACTTCCTTGAATGGAATGTATTTAATTTATTTTTTAGGTAATGAATCTCCTTGTATAATTCATATGAATATGGAGATGTAATTCCATTAACAAAAGTAGAAGAATGTTATATATCTTGGTACCCATGAGGTAAATTTTAAATGACATTTTTGTTACACCACTAATATTATTATATTGATTGAAGGTAAGATTGATTTATTCTTAGTGTCTTGAAACCAATTCTTCTAATGGGATTATCCATAAGGGAATTCATTATATATGAATAAAATATTTTTTTTTTTGAAATATAGATTCTAGTTACCCATCAATCATATGGTTTTGATAAAAAAAGAATGATAGAATTCATGGTAAACTGTAAAAACCATGGAGAAAAGAAGATGATATTTCCATTAAGATCAACGTGTCAAATGAAACATGGAGAAAATTGTATTAAGTAAACAACTAAATGTTATAAACTATGTAATTTATTTTTATAAAAAATATAAATTCATAAGTTATAGGAAGAATTATACAATTGTTCAAATCGTGATAATGCTTTATAGAATGAACCAGCAACACCCTAGTACCCCAAGTGCATAGAGTTTGGGAATTATAAAAATATGTACCCCAATATGAGATGTAATAATGACTATAAGATAAAAAAACATTTAAATAAAATAATGAAAATTTATTTGTTATAAAATTACATTGGATAAATTGAATACAACTAATTAAAGAAAACATATATTCCACTCTTTATTTGGTAATATCGTGTTTGATTTTATCTAAAACAGCCCTTTGGAAATCATATTTTTCATACTTTAGTTGAAGCTGATTTGATTGTAATGACTAATTATCTCCTTCCATAGGAATTTTGGAATAATAAATTCACATTTTATACTCTATAGGTGCAATTAATAACCCAAGAGTCAAATTGAAATAACTTTTATATTATAAGAACATAATTAAGGAATAATGGATTGATTATCTTGTGGGAGTATATATATATCACCATATAAGATTATCATTAACGTTATTGATACCATCATGGGTATATGATATTATGGTGGATCTTAAGTTCAAAGTCTTAGACACTCATTTTATGGTTATATGGGGATGTTTTTATCATGATTATGGATATGTTGGGATATATATATGATAATAAAACCCTTTTTTCTTTTGTTTTAGTGATGAATTTATATTTGGAGGAATTCTATTACAATTTATAAATATAATATGAAAGGTACTGTTTAGAATTATGTATATTTTATATTTGATATCACGGTAATTATGGTTGATGAAAATTTGGGTATGTTGGGGAAATTATTTTAATATTGTTTTTGAAAAAGATAACCCATAATATTATGAGATAACATATTACATCGATCAAGGTCATGAGGCTTGAACCCATAATCAAAAGTTGATAAGGTTGTATTCCCTACCACATACCAACATGAAATAATATTTCTATTGGGATAAAATTAATAGAGATATGATTGATAATGTATTTTAATGCATAATATATAATCATGTTAATGTTGGAGGAAAAAATTTTAAGGGGGTGTTATAACTATTATCCATACATGAATAGAAATGAGAAAATATCACCATGGATTTTTTCATCACAATCCCTAAAAATTATAAAGTGTAGAATTTTATATCGGTTGGAGTCAATAACCATAAAAATCATAACACTTCATCACTATTAGATAATATATCTCTCTTGATCAAATATAAATGATATACATTAAGGATGTGGTATGTTTGCATGGAGTACTATATAATATTTTATTTTATTGGGATATGAGGTTTATCTTAGTTTATTCGAAAATTGTTCAATAAACTATTTATATAGATTTGATTTTTATCACTCTGTATCATCAATAGATATGTGGTGAATCTGAGGGAACTATTCAACCACAAGAAGATATAATAATATATTTTTCAATGTATTTCGATGGTATCATAGACCAAAACCTTTCTCTAAGTGAGTTTTTTTAAACAATATCTTTCACTCGAAGAATATAGATGGATCCTTATGAAGTACACTTTGGAAAGAAGTATAGAACTCCATGGTGTTTTGATGAATTTGGATAAATAATTCTATAGGAACATGTGTTAGTTAAATTAATGTCATATAATGTTGTATACATTCAATAACACATAACTACAACAATATATCGACAGAAAAGTAATGCTAAAAAATACCTACATGATTTTAAATTTTTAGTTGTTGACATAGTGTTTTTAAGAATTTCTCTGTGGATGAATATTATGATATTTTGGAATAATAGAATATTTATCCCTAGGTATATCATACACTTTAAAATTTAATATTTTATTGGGGTAGTACCATATATATTCCTTATTCTACCAAACATCACTCAAGTCCTTGATGTGTTCTATGAATCTACCATGACGAAGTACATACCAGATGCATCATATTTACGGAACTGAAAGACCTACCACTAGATAATTATCTTTCATAGGAAAAAAATCAATGAGTTTCAAGATTTTATATATAATTTGATTAAAAAAATACAACTCTTAGGTTAATATTTTTTTTTTAAACATTCAGTATAGGGAATCATCATGAAAACCATAGGATGAAATGATGTGGAAATATTTGCAGTTGTTTATACTAAATTAAAGTAACAATTTGGGTGCAACTAAATTTATCAGGTTTATAGTGCAACACCATGAGAACTTACGAATTATATTTTTTCAAAAAATATATTTTTATTCAATACCTTTTGCTATATGCAACACTGAGTTTTAACAAACCTCAAATAATTATTAATATTTTTATTCAAAAATAGCCATTATTACCTACAAAATAAAATTTGAAGAATGAATGGTAATAATTGTTTTAAAAAATTAATTATAATTCATTTTTATAATTAAATCATATCAATAATCATATACTTCATTTTCATTATTGTCTTTATATTATTTGAATAATTCATTTTTTTCAAAAAGGTTTTTTATTACTTTTTGTGAAAAATAATAAAATCGATTTTTGACACATTAAAAAATAATTTTAAAATATTAAATTAATTTTAGGAATCAAATATTCAAAATAATATTATGGTGATTTTTTAGGGATTTCCCTGAAAATATTATTTATTGATGAATAATGAAAAATTCCTATTTTCATTAAAAACAACATTTTCATTTAAATAATTTATATGGATTAATTTTTTAAAATATATTTCAAATAAAAAGAGAACAATTATATTAAATTTATTCTAATTTATGTCATTGGAATCCATTTTATATTGAATTTTTAAATAAAAAATCATAATGTTTTAAGCTTTTCTCTTTTGAAAACTGTTTTTTCTCCACTTATGTGAAATTACTTTTAAAATATTTTTTTATGATTATATTAATATAATTTATAAAAATGGTTTTAATATTGGTTATTATAATATATAATATTATATAGTAAGGTGAATTTAATTCTGGACCATGTTGTATAGTGTAAACATTACAAATTAATAACATTAGTTAAGGTTAATATGGTTCAACTAGGGGTTAAACTAAAAAGATAAGTAGTAAAACAACTATAAACTCATCCAAAAAGAACATTATAGAATTATATCACCCTTATAACTTATAATGTTAAATATTGAACATTATTTGAGATTTTGTATTTTAAAACATGAGTACACGTATTTCACTTCATAAATTTCTTGTGTATTCTCTTTACTACATATAAAATGTCGCCCCATATCATATCCTCTTCAAATTTCCAAAATACAATTTGGCTGAGAAAAAAATGTTTCCTTCATTACATCCTTAACCAAATTTTGTAATCATTTTTTTTATTATGAAACCCTCATTTGAGGGATTTAGGTAAAATCCTAGATTGGTTCTCAAAATGAGTGGTAAAATTCTTAAAATTAGGTTTTTGTTTTATTTTATCTTCAAAATAATTCAAATATTTTTCAAAAATGATAAAAAAAATAACAAAATTATCTCCTATATATTATTCTTAAGTATTTTAATGAATTAAACACTTCTACCGTTTCTCCCCTCAAATGGGATATTAAATCATTGATCATGTGTTTGGATAACTGCCACCTCTCTAACCAATGTAATTCATTTTCCATCACCACTTATCATGGATTGTTATAATTATAGGTCATGTATACATATGATATTTATGACACAAATATTCCTATGAAAATAAATATCACATATTCATTTTTACACCCAACCGTTTGGAAAACAACAATGTCGCTCGTGTATATGCATAACTACAGCCTCACGAACTGATGTGATGTGTTTTTCATTTCCATTTAACATGTATGTTAAAAAGGATTTATTAAATTAATATATTTTATATTTATCAAATAATTACAATTATATAAATTTTATATCACATATATAGTCTTACTTTCCATTCCATGAGGGATATGATAAGGTCGCTAGTGTATATGGTGGACTACCACCTCATGAAGTGATGTGAATATTTCATCACAAATGATTTACATGGATGGTTAAAATGATATATTTAATAAATAAATGTGATATATGTATTAAATAAAAAATTATACAAATGTGATATATTTGTATCTATCTTTTGTTCTATCCATCCAGATAATAGAAACATCATTCATCTGTATATACGATCTACTTTCTCTATGAACAATGTAATTTTTTTCTACCTAAATATTAAATTGATAAATAAAAATAATTATCTAATGAATATATATTATATTTATTTATTATTTAAAAATAAATAGATTATGGAACCACGATAAAAACTAAATGGCCAGAAATATCAACTCAAAACATATATAAAAATCGTGGTGGTTACCCAAAATGTGATTTCAGCAAGGAATTGTAAAAAATTGAGAAATTAATGGACATAAGTAAATCATATACGATACGATATATATAAATATATTTATTTAATATATTTATAATTAATATATATTTATTGTACATTATTTTTGAATGTGTATGAGGGATGTCAAGATATATGGTAAGGGATTTTTGTCTCAATCTTCATTCTTTGAGATATATTTTATCTTATGCACTTATTGTCTTCAATGAAATGTATATAATGACACATAGACATGTTATATCTTTAATCTCACTATATTATTTATATTTAAGGTCTGATTTAATTTTTTTTCTTTAATGTTTGTTATGATTGAATAGTTAGCAGAGTGGTAAGTGGTTGATGTTATAATCTCACTCTTCATCAGAATTGTTTACAATTATACTTCAAATGATGAAAGAATATGAAATATTTTCTAAATAACATCTTGAAATTTTCTTATCATATAGATATTTGTTGATAACACTTATTTTACTTTAGTTTTAACATCTTTAGGTACTCAAAATTTGGAAATAATATTTTTATTGAAAATAGACTTTATTTCACACTTGGATTGAAACCCCTTTTTATACTATGACCATGTATTCTAAAAATGATTTTGAATTTTTTTTATAATTCATCTATTATTCTCTAAAATAAATTTCTCCCTTTTCTGTATTTTTTATAGAACATTAATATAATATTATTATCAATTTGAAAAACATGTTTAGTTACTCATTTATTGAAAATGGGAAAGGAATCATTTTTTAATGTGTATGAAATGAAAAAAATTCTTGAATTGAATACTAGTAAATGGTATAAATATTACATTATATTTATATGAGGTTTTTATAAAATTAATTATTTCCTTAATATTTTTTAAATATTTAGATTAAAAAGAGTTATTATCAATGAAAATACATGTTAATCAATAAATGTTCCATGTTAATTTATTTTCAGAATAATTTTTCATCAAAGATTAATTCTTTTGATTTTACTTCTAATTTATTGGGGATATAATACAATAATAACATCTTTATTATTAATATGGATGGTTTACATTTACAATGATAGGATGTTTATGATTCCAATTCTTTTCCAATGGGTTATACAATAATGAAATGTATTTAAAACACAGTTTGTTTTCATGGGTTTTGATATGATGAATTATTTATGATCTAATGAACACATATATCTTCTTATAAATGTTTGATGGTGGTTATTTTATAACCCAATATTAAGGTAATTTTATAACGAAGGATGAAAATTAAATTATATCCAATAATGGTGGTAACATTATAAGAAATTATAGTTTTCTTGTTATAACTAAATATGTGTGGGACCTATATCTATCTTCAATTCATTGGATAATTATTAATGTTATACAATCACAAAGGGTATAAATGAGGTGTTTTAAAGACCATAATAGGTACATAGATTGTTATTCCAAGCCTAAAAAGTCAAGAATTATTTAGTACACAGCCTTCACATATAATTTCCAATGCATATGTGTATTTCCAAAATCAATATCTTATTCCAATATTATATTATCATGAATCATGTTATTTGATTCTATTAGGATTCATGTCTAATGAAATACCAAGATTAATTCATTAACTCATGTTTATGATCAATGATATAATGGGTATGGATTTTCAATTTATATTCTAATGGTCGAATTTAATTTAATTAAATTTTAAGTTTTTTTATCTCTTGTTACCCCCTTATTGATTATGGCGACCCTCACTTTTCATACAAAAACATTGAATAAATTTTTCGTAATACTTAAAATATTATAAAAATGGACTCCCAAACATCATAATAGTCTAGTGCTTTTATAAACATGGTAACATATAAAATACAAACAAATTAGCTACATAATCTCTAACTAGATTCATATTGACTAGATCCCTTCTTAGAAACATAAAACATAATAAATATCATAATAAACTGGAGGAAGGAAACATAAAAAGTGGTTAGATCAAATTCCTTTTTAAGGGTAAAAAATAGAGATACATAATCATAATCATGAGCATAATGGTACGATAACCTGATCAAGAAACTATAATATCATACCCTACATATCAAATATCATAATCCTAAATCATGTCATAATATCTACCAGTTAATAAGATATAAATCATTAGGAAATAAAGAATATAATACTTGAATCCTAGGATATGAATAAAACATGGGATTTTGGTAGACTCAAAATCATATATAATAATTTCTATAGTAGTCAAGAGATTTCTTCTAAGGCCATCTTAGTAGACAATGTCCTTTATAGAATTGGGTTCACCCCCATTCCATCTCGGTATTACTATAATGAGTTCACTTCTTATTAAAACACTTTAATGTTGAACTGATTTTATTTATCATTTCATAAATTTAAATCTCATGAGATATTAATCTTTACCCAATAGATTTCCAAAATTTAATAATAATTACATGTCTGTGTAAGGGGTGATATAGGACCCACCCATATCATAATTAAACTATACATAATTGTGCCAAAATTCCATTAAAAATAACATCATTACCCCTAAAAAGAAATAGGTGTTATAATAATGTAATCAAATCACAACTTATAAAAAAAGATACATGTTTCATAATACATTTTTCAAAATAAGAACCTGTGAAATGAATCAGGTTTAGAAAAGTATATAACCCATGGAAGTGAGATTAGCTTCACAATCCTCATTCCATCAATACATAATCTATACAGAGAGTGAATATAAGTTAAAACACAAAATAATTTACCCACAATTGAATTATTATCATAAAATACTGTTATCTTATATTAGAAATAATGTTTAAATATGATTTAAAAATATTTCTTAAGGAAAATATACTTTCTATATTTAAAAATACTTAATCAATTATCGAAAAAAAATTTAAACATATTTAAAAAAACATAAAGATGCTTTATTAACTATAAAAAATGAAAATAATTTTTTCCTTCAAAATTATCATCAGGGATAAATTGAAACCATTTTTTTTAAAACATGGTTTTTGGATAAACAGATTACTGACCTAAGAGATAAATACGGTTAGATGTTTTTTAATTTTTTTATTAATTATATTATGTAAAATGAGTGGAAAAATAGTACTAATACATTTATTTAACTTTAATAAAAATATTAAAAGTAATAAAATGGTTTTATTTAGATATGGATTATAAGATTTCTATAAAGAAGAAAAATAATAATCAATCTCAATAAGCGATGAGATTGTTTTAATGAACTCTTACCACATGGTAACATGAGATCATAATCTACATGTTCGAAAAGTAAATTAAATTAATATTATAATATAATTATATTAAATATATTAATTATATAATATTCCAAATGGAATTATATATACCTCAGAATAGAATGTAGGTTCATAATAAAAAATTCATCTCTAATAAGGAAAATTTAGACAAAACTCTCTTACAGATTTGGTAGCTGTTGAAACATTAACCCCATGAAATAAATATAATACAATGGATTTGAAAATACCAATAAATTTATTTATAATAATTATTTAATACATACATGTGTATTATACACACCACATAAAAGAAATGTGTGGTGAATAAAGCATGTATAACATGGAAATAAAAAGTGAGAGGAAATCCCCATACCTTGTGTCTTGACTCTCACTGTACTTATGAAAAACACTTGTATAATAAATATAAGTTTATTATGAATCTATCAAAAAACAATATTATTTTATATAATAACTTATATGGTTTTATTATGAATTTATATTACTCACTTCTTTACAGTTTTATGTTCATGTTTTACTTCAGGGAATACCTACTTTGTTCTTCACAATTGAATTCATTTTCTATATTTTTGTTCCTTATACTTGTATCATGATTTATATAATTTAAACCATGATATAAATATAATTTATATTCTGTATGTTTTTTTATTATTATCTATAAAATTTATAAGTATGAAATGGAATACACCATTCATGGAGATGTTAAGTTGTATGGGCATATAAATGTTGTTATGGTTTTTAATGTCGTATTGAATGAAAGAATGAAAAAGATATTTATATGAATATATGTATATATTATAATAATAGATTAATTATTGTTTAATATACATCATATAATTTCAGTAAACACATCCTTATTACATTTTTTGTATTGTGTAAATGAATCACATCGCTTTGTGGGGATAATAGTATACACATTCTAAAATAAAAATATTGAATCCACACCAAATAGAATATATGAAGATATGTTCTGTTACATAATTAAAGATGAATAAAGACATAATAAATATAATATTTTTCATATATAAACATACTTTCCATAATAATTTTCACCATGATATGAGATAATGTAATAATAAACAATCATCATTTCGTGAGGTGGTAGTTCGTCGTACATATAAACAGTATATGTGTTACCCATTAGATGGATGTGTGTGTAAGTGTAGGTTAAAACCATAATAAAACAAAATATCAGTATCTTTAGTAATATGGTGTTATTATATGGATAGGGATATGTATATTTTAGGAATTATAGATATAAATGAAAGGCATGTGATTGTTGGAAAGCGTTACATTTTAAATCAGGTAACTCTTTTTGGTTTGCCCCAAAGGGATTTCATGGATTTAGTTCTGCCTAAGGGAAGGATTATAGTACAAATATAGGTAATTTTTGGATTTTATTGGGAAGTTGTTTTTCCAATCTATGTTTTTTTAGAGGTTTAAGGATGTAGTAGGAGAGGATACCATTTTATAGTGGTCTAGGAGTGGCACTCTTATAAATATTTGAAGAGATATTTCTATAGACACTTTTTATGTTGAAAGTGGATCAAATAATAAAAAATGGTTGATAAAAAGGATTATAAGGTCAATATATGTCTACAAAATGGCTATTGGAGATGTTTCTAGGTCATTTTGGGTCTTAATTTCATGGCTTAGCCCTTTATTATAGTGATTCTTCTCTTAATCATCGTAATTAATTTTAATCACATTCACTAATATTTTTGGTAAAAAATTAATTTTACCTTATTAGACATTTTAAATTATTATTATTATTACAAAAATAGTCTCCAATTTTCCGAATCCCAATCACATAAGTGGTAGAAATTAATTTAAATTTAACCATGTAGTGGGGTCGACAATGGGGGTTTTAAAAGTGACAACATTCAAAAAATTTCTATGTTTTTATATTCAATTTCTATGTGAAACTGATTCCTATGGCCTAAAATGTTTTTACTAGCATAAAATTGTTACTTAATTAATATTATATGCCAAATTAACATCTAATTTTTCCTTATAAATAAATTAATGGAGATAGTAGTTTAGAATTAAAATTCATTTTTTTCACTATTCATCTAAAAAATGATGTTTCTCAAAAAAGACAATAAATTCACACTAACATAATTTAAAATTTATAAATTAAAAAATTAAGTTTATTTTATCCAATTAAATTGATAAATAGGTATAAATTAATTTTATTATTTTTCATAGAAGGATATTAAAAGTAGTTCATCTGAGAAAGTAATATTTTTAATCATATAAGAAAATTACCAAAAATTATATATTTCTTTATCAATATGTTTTATTTATAAAAACCCAATAAAAACACTATTTAAAAATTAGTTATTAATAATCATATTACTGAGTTTAATAGCTACGTTATCAGTATCTCATATAAAAAATAATAACAAAAAAATGATGTTTTGTAGAAACTCAATATTGCATGTAACATACGCTAAGTCAGTGTCATGTGTAACATATGCCAAGTTGATATTGCATGTAAAATATTCCATGTTGTTTCTATATGAATTGAATTTCCAATTTTCCGTATTGTTATAAATAAATGAAAATTAATTTATCCGAGAAAAAAATGGTCCCTAAAAACTCTGGGTGTTACATTCGACCACCCTTAAAATGAATCGCTCCTTCCAAATCTATCACTCTAGAAAAAAAATGGTGACATGTATGCTTCATAATATCCTAAAGATATGATGTAGATTCCTCTATTTTTTGATTCCTTTATAAAACATTGATTAGGCTAGTGGTCTTGTTTTGTATAACATTCTCTATATGATCAGTAATTTTAATTGATTATTCCTTAAAAAAATATTGTGATCTAGTGGTATGACCTCTTAGTTTTGTACATGTGATGGTTCAGGTATCGACTTCTTTAGGAAATAATCATTGAACACATATTGACCGTGAGAGAGATTTGGAGAATGTTCCAAGTCATATTCTACCATCCTCATATGATCAAGAATTTCAAATGGACAGATATACCTCATGCTTAGATTCCTTTTATTCCCAAATCTCAATATATTATTATATGGTGAGATTCATAGTAACAAATTTTCACTAACATCAATCTCTAGATCATACCATTTATTATTAGCATATCATTTCTACCTACTTTTATATTCATTGATATGCTGCTGAATGGTGCTAACCATCTCAACCATTTTATTGGCGATCTTAAGTTTTAATTTATTTCTCTCTCCAACTGCAACATATAACTATGGATTTCTATATTTCTTCCCATAATGGTATTCATAAGGTTCCATATTAAGGATTGAGTGAAATATATTATTTTAAGAAAAATCATCCAGAGAATGTTTTTTATACTAACCACCATGGAATTCGAGAGAAAATGATCTCAACATATCATTTAGCGTATGAATAAGTATTTTAGAATAAAATTATATCTGAGGATGATATATTTTTTCAGAAACTAAATTTTTTATCATGTGTTTTCTAAAGACTCCACCAAAACTTTGAGGTAAACCTGATATCTCAATCTGATATAATATAATGTGGTTCTCCATTCAACCTTATCACTTCCCCAATGTATATCCTAGAAATCCAATCTAAAGATATATCTTCCCTAATAATTATGATATTTTCGAACATAGTAAGTCGATCTACTACCACCCATATAGAATTAATAATTTTAGAGTTTATGGTTATTATAATAAAAAAATCGATAGTGATATTATCCCATTTCCATTATGGTGTGTGTAGTGGATGCAATATCCACTTTGACTTCTATAATTTATCGTTAACATGTTGGATTACCAAGCACCACAATAAAATATCTATGATGTCTATCTTCTTGTTATACCACCATAAGTATTATTTCAAGTCCATATAGATCATTTTACTTCCATGATGAATAGATAATGAAGAACTACGATAATCCTTTAACAACTCTATCTTGAAATATGGTTTGGAAGGAACACATATATTGTTCATGAACCTTATCATTCCAACCTAATCGAGGTTAAAATCATGAACATTTATAAATTTTTAAACTCTTTATCTTCTTTAAAAGCCTCCTTAAACTTCAATTGGATGGAGGGTTGAACAATAATTTCATGAATATATGATTTTCCCACATCCATTAGTATTTCTAGCTCCCTCTTTTTCAAATATAGAAATATTTGTTCTTTTATGATCCTAATCATGGATAAGTTAGCTTGATACTTCTAACTCAAACTATCGACCACCTTGTTTTCCTTACTAGGGTGGTAATGTATTGAGTAGTCATAATCCTTTATCAAATATAACTACCTTCTCTAAGACATTTTTAACTCCTTTTGTGTGAATATATATTCCAGACATTTATGAATGGTATATATATCAAAAATTTCTCTATAATTATAAAGAATCCATATCATTAATGAAAAAAATACAATTGATAATTACAAATCATGTGTTGCATAATTTTTCTCTTCAATATTCAAATGTCAGGAGGCTTGAGTAATAATTATTCTGTTCTACATAATAACACATCACAATCCATTCATGGATGAATATATATAGATTACAAACCCTTATCTACTATAATTTTTTTGTAAAAACATGTGCACTGAATATCTATTTCTTTATTTACTTGAAATTTTGCTCACATTCACATGTCTAGAAGAACTGAACACCCTTTCATGTTAACTTGCCCATAAGAGTAGATAGTCATATAAAATTCTCAACAAACTATAGATATTATCCAGATAAACCAAAAATGTTAAAGAACTCAGTCACCATAGTTGGTCTAGTCTAGTATTTAATATCCTCTATCATTGGTTGATCTATTAATATTTCATATATTTATATTATGTGATAGAAAAATGAATCCTATTCAGCAAAAATTCATACTTTCTGACGTTTTCATAGATATTATCCTTAATTAGATCCTTTATTACAATTATAATGTGATATTTATGCTCATAATCTATCATTAAATTGATAATAATATCAACAATAAAGATTTCCACAAACTAGTCTAAGTAATCTTTATGGACTCTAGGAATTAAAACGCTGAGGATTTCAAGGGATTAGTAAGACATATAGGCGTCACAATAAATTCATAGTGTTCTTACCTTGTATGTAAATACATCTTGGGTATATTCTCTTTATTGAACCTAAATTGATGATATCTAGAATGGAGGTTAATCATGGAATCATATTGAGATCAAAAAAATTGATCAAATAAGTCATCAATATGTGGAAGATGATAATTTTTCCTCATTTTTATATTTTTTTACTCTTGATAATTAATGTAGTGTAGTACTGACCCATCAATATTTTTTACAAAGAGAACAGGTGGACCCCCAGATGACACACATGATTGAATGAATCCATTATCAACATTTTCATAGAGTTTCCTATTGAATTTATACCACTCAATCAAGGTCGTTATATAAGGAGTCTTTGAAATTTTTGTGAAAATACTTATGAGTTCTATTGTGAATTCATCTTCATGTTTAGATGGAAGGTTGGGAAACACTTCCAAAAAGACATACTCAAATTCTTGAACAATATGAATATTATCTATAATGATTTTCACCCCAACCATCTGAGATGATCAACCTGTTTGAATGTGAATTAAGAACCATACATTGGATATAATCTTCATAAGAAGTTCATTCTTATAATCAAATTAATGTACGATCATAGATGAATTATAAATATCAATTTTAACTACCCTTCCTCAATAATTGATGTGGTATTTATATAGAGAAATAAAATAAATTCTTAAGATGACATCAAATACAACTAACAGAAGAATGAAAATATATTTAGAAAGAACATTCACACAAATACCAAATGAAGAGGAAGCATAGACATGAGATCAAATCATCAAACCATTAGTGGTATTCATTTCCAATTCCACATCAAATTATTTTGGTGCAATCATAACATTGTTATCAATATTTTTAGATATTAAAGAGTGAGTCGATACAGAATCAAATATGACCTTTTCTGTTCTACAGTGGATGGTATGTTTACCTTTCATCACATCGTTATCACACATCTCGTTATATATAGGTATTTCATGTGATTTCAAATTTCTCTTATCTTAGGATATTTATTATGTTGATCATTATCACTAGACCATTGGTTTGGGCATTCGCTAGCACAATGCCATTCTACTTAAACTTGTAGTACTGAATTGGAGGAGGCAAATTCTTTACAGCATTCTCACAATTTTAATTTGAGCTAACTTCTTACCAAAATTTCAAAAATAAATTTCAATGTACCTTCCATTATTCACATAAAACATTTAATAGACCTGTGAAGACAAATTCCTCCATGATTCTTTTCACATTTATAGAAATAAAGGAAAACTCATCATAAATTCTTTATGGTTTTTAGAGTTTCCTTTTAACTCCATCTTCATTTTCTTATCAAAACCAGAATATTGATACATGAATACAACATCCATTTTAACCAAGATTTCATAATTCACAATCTCATCATTGATACTAATGTCTGTTATGGCCAATAACCTTATGATACATGGATATAAGCCACTCAAGAACCTATCCACATTACTTTTAGGATCGATGACAATTGCTAAAGTGTACCTCACAAGTCTCATGAAATTAGCCTCATTGGTACATAAAAATCATCATCCCATTAAATAATCTCGAGGAAATATTTCTCTATTTTGGTATAAAGAATATGAGTAATGTTGTTTGGGAAAAAATAATTTATTTAACTCATCTAAATAAATGGATTCAATATCTTATTAATGCCTCATATTCTTGATTATTGTCCACCACTGGTCTGGATCACCTTATAAATGATAAAATGACAAAATAACTTTATCATTCTCCAAACACCGGAGAATGAAGAAAATATTTTCAATAGTACAGATCCAATTTTTAGAAACAAGTGGATCAAAATACCCTCTAAATGAAGGTTGACACTAAATCGTGAAGGACTCAACATAATTTGTGTCCCTTCATTTCTCATTTTGAAGTCTGTCATTATTCATATCTTGAGAAATATATGTGATAATTTAAAAAAGGTTTTTTATTATAGTTCCCATTTAATATGATTAATCTAGAAGATAATTATATAATTATTCATTTCAATCACAATAAACGTGGTTCCTATGGGTTCCACCAATTTACTAAAACCAAAATCCATGTGGAAGAAACAATTATCATAATGGGAAGAAAATAATCATGAAAAAATACTTAATGGATGAATAAATTATGACACCTTATATATTATATGTCACCTTTGTTTTGTCATTGATTATTAATAGGCATATTCTATTTAAATACTTTATGATGTTTTGGGAAGTGTTTTTTAATTCCCAAAGCCTCTCTTCCTGAAGTGTCAAACAAGGTGTGTAGTAAGTCCCATAATCCTATACCAAATTACCCTGAGTCCAGAATATAACATATTTTTTGATTTGTTACCCATAGATACATATATTCCAAATCCATATCCAATTGTATTATATAGAAAGGGATTTATTTCTAGGAAACCACTCACTTTATTATTTATGAAAATTCTTGGTCATTTTCCTATAATTTTTATAACCGTTAGGCTTATCCTTATAAATTTTATTAGGATTATCACTATGTTTTTTTCAGCCTATCTTCTAAAAGTAAACTAAAAAATTATTTTTATACCTACTATAGAGACCCTCACTTTTAAAAATTTAACATTATTGAAATTTTTTAAGAATACTTATAACATTAAATAAACAGAATCCTAAATACTGTAATAGTATAGTGACTTACAAACATGGAAACATAAACACTATTAAATTAATGAGCTACATTATCTCTCACTAGGTTATTCTTGACAATAAATCTTACTAGAAACATCAAACATAATATATAACTTCATTAAACATTTAAATAAAACATAAAATGGGGTTATATTAGATGCTCTGTAAGGGTGAATAAGGGAGATACATCAGCATAATAGTGTGCATAAGGATATGAGTTCATGATCATGAAAAAAAAATATTATACACAACATATCAAATATCCTATAAATAAATAATGATATAAATCTTCGAATTTCATAAGATATGAATCGTATAGAAATAAAGAAAATAATACAAGAAATAATATCATAGGATTAAAACATGGAATTATGGTTGGAACAAACATATATATGATGATTATATTTTAGTCAAGGAATTTCAACTAAGGAAACATTTGTATACAAAGTTCTTTACTAATTTAGATTCACTCCCCATTCTAACACAGTATTACTAAACCGATTTATCTAATCATTCTATCACTATAATACAAAACCAAGTTCATTTATCATTCTATCCATGAAAATATCACTTGATATAAATATTTAACCAATGAATTAGAGGGAGATATAGTTCTCACCCATCTCATAATGAAATCATACATATATGTACCACAAGATCATTAAAAACATTATCATAAACAATGAAATGAAATTTTTTTCAAAAACATTTAATTATATAATAACATGAGGAAAAAATCTACAATTATCATAATATATTCATCAAAATAATAACATGTGAAATAAACATGGTTTCAAAAGAATATAACTTGTGCAAGAGAAACGAGTTTCATAAACATCATTCCATCATAACATAAACCATCTAGAGAAATAATATGAATGGAGACATTGAATAATTTCCCTATAATGACATGATTAACACAAAAAATTATTATCATTGACGGGAAAAAATTTTGGAAATTTTTTTAAAAACATTTCTTGAAGAAAATTTCATTTCTACCTTGAAAAATTCTTTTTAAAACATAAACCATTTTTAATGATTTTTTTCAAAAATGATTTAAAAAATATAATGGAAGAATATAAATACCTAAAAAAATTAAAATGGTTTTTTCCATGGAACTTATATTCATGTATCATTATAAAACATTTATAAAAACATGATTTTTGAATAATATAGAAATTTGACCGAAGGGAGAAATACGATCATATTTTTATTGAAAATGTTTTATTAATTATAATAAGTAACAAAATAGTGAAAAAATGGTACTAATACGTGGATATATATTTAATAAATATTAGATAAGTAAAATCATGAGTTTTTTTTGAGATATGGATCATAATATTTAAATAAATGTAGGATAATCATAAATAATCTTGATAAAAGATGGGATCATTTCAATAAAATCTTAACACTTGGTAACTTGGGATAATATTCTCCATTCAATAAAATGAAATCAAATTTAAATTAAAATATGATTAAATTAAGTATATTCAAGTTATAACAAGTCAAATAAAAGTATATACACCTCGAAAAATAATTTAGGTTCTTAATAATACTTGTGTCTCAAAGAAAGAAAACCGAGAAAAAATGTCTTTTCGATTTTGTAGATTTTGAAACATCAATACCGTGAAATAAAAATCATAGAATGAATATTTAATTACCCATAAATTTTTGTATAATAATCATTTGATACATCCATCGTAATTATACATACCACACAAATGTAATGGGTTGTGAATAAAGCATGCATATCAAGGAAATAAAAAGTGAGATGAAATCTCATTTCCTTGTATCTTGAATCTTATTGTACTCATAAAAAACATATTCTTAATAAATATATACTTATTATGAATCTCTAAATTATCCATATTTTTATATATAATTCCTTTTATGGTTATATTATGATGTTATAATTCCCTCTTGTTAACAATTCTATTTTAAGGTTTCACTTCGGATAATATCTGCTTTGTTCTTCACATGTGTCTTTATTTGTCATATATTTAATCCATATACCTAAATCATGATTTCAAGAATTTAAAACATGAAATAAATATCATGCATATTCAGTATATATGTGTTCTAATAATCTACATAATACTGAATTATGAAGTGTAAAACACCATTCGTGGAGACGGTAAGTCGTACGTATGAATGAAGGTTGTTTCCATTTTTATTCTTGTGTTGAAAGAGAGAAAAAATGAAATATATGTATCTATAAAAATTATCATCACATTAGAATTAGTACTTAATTTATATAATATAATTACACTAAATTCATCCTTAATACATTCTATGGTGTGTGTGAACGAATCACATCGCTTTGTGGGGGCCGAAGTTCATAATTCCTCAAAAATAAAATTATCATATTCACATAAAAAAGGAAACTACAAAGATATTTATTGTAAGAGGATTAAATAATATTAGACACATAATAAATATAATGTATTAAAAATATAAATATAGTGTCTATCATAATTTCCCCCATGAGAGGTGGTAAAATAATAACGAACGGTCATCGTTTCATGAGGCGGTAGTTCATCATAATGATAAAAAATATATTTGTTACCCACTAGTTATAAGTGTGTTAATTTTTGTAATAACTCTTAAAAAACAAAATATCCTTATATTTAGGATAATAGTTTTTTTATATGAACTTGGAAGAAGTATATTTGAGGTAGTGTAGAATTAAATGAAAGACAATTGATCATTAGAAATCATTGTCTTTTAAACTGGGTAACTCCTTTTGGTTTTAACCAACGGGATTTCATGGATTTATTTCTAAGAAAGGTGAGGATTCTAGGTATAAAAGAGATATGTTTATGATTGTATTAATAATATATTTTCTAAACCTATGTGCTGTTAGAGTTGTGAGGAAGTGAGAGGATATGAAGCCTTTTTATAGTGGAGGAGGAGTGCCACTCTTATAAACAATTGAAGAGATAATTCCACCCATGTTATTCATGTTGAACTTTGATCCCATAATGGAAACAAGTTTTATCCATGGGATTTTAGGTTTGAAATATTTCTAGAAAATGGTTTTTGGAAAATTTTCTTGGTGGTTTTGGGTATTCAATTTAATATTTCATAATTTATTATGTTTATTTTTCTCTTAATCATTGTAATTAATTTTAACATCATTCACCAATTTTTTTAGTAAAAAAATAAGTTCAAATTTTTATAAATTATTAATTATGATAATTAAAAATATATAATCCATTTTTCCAAATTCAATCACAAACATGGAAGAAATTATTTTAAATTTAATCCTGGATTTGGGTATATAGTCTAGGTTTTTAATGTAAAAACGTTCAAATGTTTTTTATGTTTTTATGTTGAATTTAAAAGTGAAATTGGTTATAATGACCCTAATTGGGTAGATTTATTAAAATATGTTATAATTAATTTTTTATAATAAGATAAAATGTAATATATCCTTATAAATAAATTTTAGGAAAGAGAAGTTTTGAATTAAAAATCAATAATTTTCAATATTCATCCAAATATTGTGTTTCTCAAAAAAAATCCTAGATGTTCACCCTAAGATATTTTTAAAATTATACATTATTAAATGAGGTTTATTTTATAAAATAATATTTCTAAATTAGTCTAAAAGAAATTTTTATACTTTTCACAGAAGGACAATAATAGAAGTTCATTTGATAAAATTGTTTTTTTAATCGTATAAGGACTTTAACAAAAATTATTTCATTCATTATCAATATGGTTTATTTACATAAAACCATTAGAAAAAATATTTTGAAAATATTTATTACTATACATATTATTAATTCTAATAGCTAGGTTATAATTATCTTGTATATATAATTATAACAATAAAATGATGTTTTTTAAAAACTGAGTTGTTGGCGCAAAACATTTGTACGAAGAAAAGACACCAAGATGGCCCCATGAACTACCTCGGGAATCACCTTCACAGAGTCCCCCCATCATCACAGTCGCCACAAAGAAAAGAAGGTGGGACACTATGCCAACATACTTGATGTCCGTGAGCCCACTGTGAAGTAAAGGAGGTGGGACGCTCTGTGAACGCACTTGATGTTCACGAACCCGCCACAAAGCAAAGGAGGCGGCACGTTCTGTGACCCCAATTGATGTTCACAAACCACTGTGATGCCACCCGACCCCTCTTTGTGCCACGTGAGCTCTGCCCTACGATGCCTCTTGCCTATAAATACTGGGCTCCCCCTGAGCCCCGGGGATAGAAAATCCAACCTTTCGTCTTCTCATCTCCCAAATCGCAAAGCATTCTTACGCTCGGTGAAACATGAGATGTGCGAGGTACTTCTTCTTCACTTAGTGCCTCCCCATTGTCTCATTTTTATCCCCTCTTCTGAGAGGGATGAATTTCACGATGCCCAAGGGCTTTCGCGAAGGAAGTGGATCCCCAAGGGGAACTAGGTCGTCGCGGATCATTTATGCTTCACGAAACACCCTTCATGTACACATGGTCCATATGCAATGGTAGGATCATTGTACCTCACGAAGAAAATTTCTTCCTGACACCTTTCATCGCGAGACACCTTTTCTCCATGAGGCAGTGCTCTGCGAATTCACTTACACTTCGCGAAGCACCTCCCATTTGCACCTCCGCACCATGATAAGGCTAAGGCACCCCATTTCGTGAAGAACACCCCTTAGCATGTTATCTCCACCACATGGAGCGATAGAGTTCCACAAGGCCCTTGCCTATGGACCCATCTTCATGGAAATCCGTTTTCATGTGCGACCCTCCAGGTTTTCACAATGTGGATTCAATGTCCCCTGGACGATGCCACATGTTTCATTGATTCGCCTAATTCTTCTTCGCATAGGCACGCTAATGGATATTGCTTCTTCACATAGCCATGATAACGTGGGCCCCTCGATGGTTTGCTCCACGACACCCCCTTAGTATGGTGTTGTTAGTGCTTTCTCTCCCACAAGGAGTAGAGGGTACCAATTATGTATGTCCTTGGGGTGCGGAGAAAACACACCTCATCCAAGCTACAGGACGTTACACTATCAAGCTCCATTGTCCTCAACACATGAATTTAAACTATGACCTGAACTCATGCCTCACACGTAGTGTCCCCCTGCATTGGGCATTCTCCATGCCCCCTAGTCTCCACAAGGGATGATATCCTCCTTCTTGGAATGAAGTTTTTCTATGGGGAAGGGGAGCCACCTTGGTGTAAGCCCCTAGATTTTCTTACCGGAGGTAGAAACCCTACTTCTCATCACTTCAGCTATGCCAAGGCCATAGGAGGGTGTGATAGGGAACGTGGCACATCCCTTTTTCGATTCCAACTCCCTCTCCCGCTGCGCTTTGTCGCACTCGGGCCTCCATCCTGGAGTAAGTCCCAATCTCTTTCTCCTTGGGTGGCTCCATGCATAAGCCCCACTCCATATCCCACGGACGCACCTTTCATGACGTGATCGTCAGGTCTATGCTGTAACAGCCCAAGATTTTATAATAAAAAAAATATTCTTTTTAAT
Source organism: Viscum album (assembly GCA_963277665.1). NCBI lineage: Eukaryota > Viridiplantae > Streptophyta > Magnoliopsida > Santalales > Viscaceae > Viscum > Viscum album. The sequence goes on along the minus strand of OY728146.1, from coordinate 220,648,658 downwards.
TTTATTAATGTCTTGCGTTGTACGCTACACCAAAAGGAGCTTGCACAACACACATCCTTGACTTGACTTGCATTACACGCAATCGTGACCTTCCTCGATAGCGTGTGTAGTACGCAATACCGAGTTTCACTAAACAACGATATGCTATAAAAATATTATTAAAACGAGCCGTTATGAATAGTAATAACCACTTTTTGAAATCCAGTAAATCTTATTTTTCAAAATGAACTTTATTTTTGGATTCGGAGTATCGAATTTAGCCTAAGGTGAAATTTTGGTACTTTTCGGATAACTTTCATATTCTGATGAATAGTGAAAATTACTAAATTATAATTAAAAACAACTTTTTTTAATCGAAATAATTAATAGTGATAAATCATTAATTTGAGTGGTTTTAAAGTATATTTAGAATATATTTTTACAATTTAATACAATGTTGGTCATTGGATGTAGTTTCACATTTAAACTAGACATAAACAAGTGTCAATCTTTTGATAGATATTGTTTCTTAAAAACACGCTATTTGTTTTAACAGCGGGATTTAATTATAAAATTAATTAATGCAACTTTTATGTTATGAATTTGGTAAAATAGACTTCATTTTTGAATTCGGAATATGAAATATAGCTTGGGATGAAATTTTGGCATTGTTCTGAAAAACATCAATTTTTGATGAATAGTGAAACTACTAAGTGGTAGGTTAAAAACTGAATTTTGCATAAAACTTAATTTTACCGCTTCTGTGAATGGAATTTCGAAAATCCGAGAGACACGGTTAATATCAAGGACTAAAATGTGGTTCAATGAGATAAAAATAATTTTTTGGTGAATAGTAACTTTTTACTATTTTTACCGCGGTTAATAGTAAATAGGGTAACTAAGGGTAAATATGATATTACTATTACCCTAACACATGTCCTAATTCTATTGGACAAGTGTAATTCGACCAAAAACAAACTTAGGAATAAAATATGACCATTTAGGCCCACTTGGATTAGATTAGGACATTTATTATTAATTTATTTAAAGAAAGGTTAAAATAGTTAAAATCAAAGTTTAATAAGTAAATCATTTTAAATGAGGGGTTATACATAAGATAAATTCGACTATAAATATTTATTAGAAAGCTAAAAAGATTTCCTACATAATGGTATTTTATTTATAATTTTTAGACATTAAATAATTTAATTTATTTATGACACAATGATGATGCAGTAATTATCTTATTAATGAAATATTGATATAATTGATGTTATAAACACCAAAATAAATGTAATTTGAGACTTTTTATGAATTAAACTAATTTTTTAGGTTAATATGATATATTAATGTTGATTTAATCAACTTGGTTCGAACATTTAATTCTGTTATGACTTTCACAAAAGTCATATATCAAATAGTGTCAAAATTGACACAAAATAGTTATTAAATAAAATATTATATTATTAATTGTTATTTTATTCCTAAAAATCTAAGGTTCGGCCAAATAACTTAGATAAGGATATATATATTAATAATAAACAATTTGGGGTTCGTTTGGCATGTTATAGTAAGTGTATTAACCATATAGTGAAAGAAAACAAAAAGACATGGTAAAAGTTAAATTATTTAACTTAATGATAAATCTAAATGATAAGGTTAACATAGGAACCTAAACTTGTCTAAATTCTATTGGATGAGAGTATTTCGACCCTTCCCCACCTTATCTTCAAAATAAGACCCTTTGGAACCATTATAAACCGATTTTTACTTTAATATAAAATAATATTTTTAGTTATTCCTAAGGTGCCCCTCTCCTCCCCTATAAAAGGACACCTCCTCCCCCTCCTCCTCACACCAATTTGAGCACTCAAGCTCGGCCAACCCCTGCCAAAATCTCTTCTCCACTTCCCTAGCAACATCCTAGAGGTTCTGGTATTCCTCAAAGACCAATTCTAGTGCCCTAAGAGGAGGTCTCAAAGAGGCACTTCAAAGAAGAGGTAATTACCGTTACCAATTCTTTCATCTTTATTTCTTCTTCCACTTATTCTTCTTAGGTTGTTTCATTATGAAGTAATAACATCAGTATCACTCATATACTGATATGTTATTCTAAGTATGAAAAAACCCTATTTCACCATCTATCCATCCTACGGAAAAAGAAATCACCGCGCGTGCGTACGTACGGAATACCGTCTCCACGCCGTGGTGTAATCTATTTTCCACCACCACCTTACATGGATGGGTATAATGGTGTAAAGAATAACTATACATAGTTATTACAACATCATATTGATTCTGATATATTGTATAATCCACTCCACTCCAATTCAATATTTATAGAAATGATATCATCGCTCGTGCGTACGTACAGACTACCGTCTCCACGACGCGATGAGATTCATTCTCCATGTTAACCATTTAAGAATGATTATAATGTATATGTAAGAAATAATAATGAAATATATGACATTATAAAGCTACTGGATTTATGTATATATATACATATGTAAGTCATCTACTTACTTCCATTTCAAGACAATAAGGAAAGGAAAACAGCGTTCATGCGTACGTACGGACTACCGTCTCCATGAACGGTGTTTTTCATTTTATTTATCTACCTATTATATATATATATATACTGAATATATATGATATATAAATCATATTTTATATTCTGGAAGTAAGTAAATCATGATATAAGTAATAATGATGTCAAGAACAACAAGTCAAAACACCTACGATAAATGAAACGATTTTACCCAAAATGCTTCTTTAACATGGAATTTACAAAAGAACGGGTAATATAATGTCATAAGTGAACCATATATGATATCATAACAATGAATATGATTCTGTAATAAGTCAATAACATGATTTAAATCATTATACAGGAGGTTCGGACACTTACAAAGAAAGTCGGACCTAAGGTAAGGGAAATATCACAATCTCATTTTTATCTGAGATTGTTTATTCGTATGTATTTACTGGGGTGTATTTTATCATCCACATCCATGTTCCCTCAATATGTAATATTATTTCCATCCACCTACAATTGTTTAAATCCAATTTTACCCTTCTATGAGTTTTTAGTAAAGGATATGAAAGGAATCTTTTTTCGTTTTTCGTACGAGGTACTTTTTGACTTTTCCGACAAAAGTACGAAGAATGTTTTTTTAACTTATACGGCACGAACGGATTTATACTGTTTTATAAAGACTTATTTTCATGAAGCTTCCTCTAAAAGATTTCATGACTTTTTTCAATAAAATCTCTTTCTTTTAAAATTGCATGATGTTTTGTGAAAAGAAATTGATTTTGAAGAAGAAAGGATATTTTCCTCAAGAATTCAATTCAAGTGTTTTATCAAAATTATTTTCCATATAAGATAATAAAGGGTTCTGTTTCTATCCATATTTTTACATTGATTTGACTATGTTGTGATGGAATTATGTTTATGAATTCCTTTATCTTATATGAATGGTTTTATGATGTCATGTTGTTTAAGAATCCCATTTTTATTACATGGGTTATGCAATGATGTATGATTTATGATTTTGTGGCACACATAAGAAAGGATTCATTAAGAGATGGGTGGGACCTATATCTCCCTCCAATGCATTGGGTAAAGATTTCATATCTCATGATATAGACATGGCTGGAATGGTAGGTTATACCGGTTCAGTGAAACAGGACTGAAACGAGGATTACTCGATTCAGAAAGGGACTTTGTCCACTAAGATAGTCTTGGCAATGAGTCATGACTAACAAGAAATGATTTTCCATGATTATGTGTGTATGCCACAAAGTTTCATGTTTTAAGTTATGATTATTGGGATTTCATTTCACTACTATGATTTATCCCATGTTATGAAATTATGCTCTCTTTTGCAGGTTAAGATTTCCAAAAGTTATGTTCTTATGAATATGATGTAATTGATTTTTTTCTTTTGTTTACCCTTACTGAGCATTTGAGCTCACCCTTTTATGTTTTCTTTTCCCCAGGATATATAGAAAGGTTTTAGGTAAAAAAAAGGAAGATCTTTATGGGAGATGTTGAAGATCTTTCCCCACGATTAGAAGATTTTATTCCGAGTTTCCAAAGACACTAAACTATTACGATCCTTGTGTGTGTGTTTTTGTTATGTACTAAGTATTCCGCAAAAGTAATGTAATGTTCATGTACGTTAGGCTTCGGGTCTCTACAGTTGGTATCAGAGGAAAGGTTTAGTCAACCTTTGGAAACTAGGATGCGAAAACGTTAGTGAGATCCCTAGAGATATTTCTACGGTATGTCTAGGGATGTCCCTAAGGTTAAGTAGACGTATAAGTTATATTACTAGAACTACGCTAACGATCATAGAATTAAACCTAAGATGTTAGATATTGAAGGTACTCCCCCTTTATTATGTTGTTTTCCCTAGCATGATTTTTGCCTCTCACACTATTCTTTTTGGGTTTTAGAAAATGGCTGGAAACAAGATGATTCACGATAATGGAGGATATGATGGACAATGGAATGATATTCTTCATAATGAAATGGGATTTGGAAGTCCAAACATAATTATTATGCCGAATCAGCAATCTCATAATATGATCAATAAAGTAAAATTTGGTAAGTTTCCTGACTCGGCTAATAAGAGAAAGATGGAGTTTCATGATGATCATAGAGGAAAGAAAGTTCAATTTCCCCTATGTAATTCATGTGGGAAGAGGCATCAAGGAGAATGTTTCAAAGGAACTGTAAGATGCTTTTGGTGTGGAAAAGAAGGACACAAAGCAAGTAATTGCAAAGGAAAAGGTTCAGTTAACACCATGGATGAGGATAATGGTATTGCTACGACATCAAAAATGGTTAAGTGTTTTAAATGTGGAATGTATGGGCATTATGCAAACCAATGTCCTAAGGGAAAGACTCATGAAGAGAATCAGTATGGCCGTATGGGTAGTATTTATGTGGATGATGATGAAGAGACTACAAATGATATGTGAGATGAAAGAATTGTTGAAGCTCGGTTAATGGTTTAAGAATGTAGTGGAATGATTACATGTTTATCATGTGTAATGTTGTATAAGTAATCTCATGGTACTATGGAATAAAGAGACATGTAAGGATTGTTACATTGTTGTCTGATTAATGTTACCAGTAATCATGAATGGTTATTCAGATATTTTTGGAAAGTAGATGATAAGTGCATAATGAAAGGATAAGAAGATAATGAGATGTTTGATTGTATTCATGATCTCATGATTGATATAAGGACTAAGTGATATCATGGTTTGAGTATATAGAATTTTGAGGATTTTGGTATATGGAAAGTGTTAACTTTTAACTGCATTCATGTTTTCACTAAGGTATTCAATAGAATACATGATTAAGGACTTTGAATGTTTGGAATGTGACCAACAAAACTTATCTTATGATATATGGGGATCGACGATGGTGTTAAATCTCTGGTAATCATTTTCACTATGTTATGAGAGTGGACTGCAGTATTATAGATAAGCCTAAAGATTGGAATGGATTATGTTTGACATAAGTTAGTATTGTTTGTTTTTTCGATATTATTGATAGGATGTTAGAGTAATATAGTTTTGGAAAAAGGACAACCTGCAGGACGGGCGACAGCCCATCGTTTCGGACAAGGCTGTGGGAATCAAACACACAACTGAAGTGCGACTGACCTTTATCGCCTACCACTGACCTACAGGAAGTCCCTGTTTAGTAGAAACTAGTGTTATTATATTAAGCAGTATGATATATGAAGTATAAGCCCATTTTAGGAACCATATATGATTAATCCCACTATAGATCGACTTATGTATATAAATATTTCTAACCTTTTGAGACAGATGGAATGACCCGATCTGCTAACACTTCACGAATAACAAATTCAACTTCATTTATTTAAGAGATGAAGTGGAAATTGTTAAAGGCACGAACAACAGTGAGATTGTACCAAAATAAAGTAAGTATTTATTCTAATTCAAATTCTTTAACTTTAGGGAAACGATCTTGAAAACCAAAAATGTTGTCCTAGTGATCTTATATCTGATGAATCAGATGGTACCTTAGATCATCACAAATTTATGGCTTTGTGATTGCTAGCTTTTCCATAGACATGTTCTCTACCACTCTCCATCAGAACATGACGGTTAGACTTCTCTTCCATATCCATATTTTCACCTATGTGGGAACCCAGTAATTAGTTTATTTGGGTAACCGTTACGTTTCATACTTTTGTTTTTAAAGATTGGTTTTGATATTCCTTTTTACGATGTGGGTTTCTATTAAAGAAACTTTCGAATAGTAAACCATTTATAACCCCGACGAATTTCGAGGGCGAAATTCTTTTTAAGGGGGGTAGAATGTAACAGCCCAAGATTTTATAAAAAAAAATATTCTTTTTAATTTTATTAATGTCTTGCGTTGTACGCTACACCAAAAGGAGCTTGCACAACACACATCCTTGACTTGACTTGCATTACACGCAATCGCGACCTTCCTCGATAGCGTGTGTAGTACGCAATACCGAGTTTCACTAAACAACGATATGCTATAAAAATATTATTAAAACTAGCCGTTATGAATAGTAATAACCACTTTTTGAAATCCAGTAAATCTTATTTTTCAAAATGAACTTTATTTTTGGATTCGGAGTATCGAATTTAGCCTAAGGTGAAATTTTGGTACTTTTCGGATAACTTTCATATTCTGATGAATAGTGAAAATTACTAAATTATAATTAAAAACAACTTTTTTTAATCGAAATAATTAATAGTGATAAATCATTAATTTGAGTGGTTTTAAAGTATATTTAGAATATATTTTAACAATTTAATACAATGTTGGTCATTGGATGTAGTTTCACATTTAAACTAGACATAAACAAGTGTCAATCTTTTGATAGATATTGTTTCTTAAAAACACGCTATTTGTTTTAACAGCGGGATTTAATTATAAAATTAATTAATGCAACTTTTATGTTATGAATTTGGTAAAATAGACTTCATTTTTGAATTCGGAATATGAAATATAGTTTGGGATGAAATTTTGGCATTGTTCTGAAAAACATCAATTTTTGATGAATAGTGAAACTACTAAGTGGTAGGTTAAAAACTGAATTTTGCATAAAACTTAATTTTACCGCTTCTGTGAATGGAATTTCGAAAATCCGAGAGACACGGTTAATATCAAGGACTAAAATGCGGTTCAATGAGATAAAAATAATTTTTTGGTGAATAGTAACTTTTTACTATTTTTACCGCGGTTAATAGTAAATAGGGTAACTAAGGGTAAATATGATATTACTATTACCCTAACACATGTCCTAATTCTATTGGACAAGTGTAATTCGACCAAAAACAAACTTAGGAATAAAATATGACCATTTAGGCCCACTTGGAATAGATTAGGACATTTATTATTAATTTATTTAAAGAAAGGTTAAAATAGTTAAAATCAAAGTTTAATAAGTAAATCATTTTTAATGAGGGGTTATACATAAGCTAAATTCGACTATAAATATTTATTAGAAATCTAAAAAGATTTCCTACATAATGGTATTTTATTTATAATTTTTAGACATTAAATAATGTAATTTATTTATGACACAATGATGATGCAGTAATTATCTTATTAATGAAATATTGATATAATTGATGTTATAAACACCAAAATAAATGTAATTTGAGACTTTTTATGAATTAAACTAATTTTTTAGGTTAATATGATATATTAATGTTGATTTAATCAACTTTGTTCGAACATTTAATTCTGTTATGACTTTCAAAAAAGTCATATATCAAATAGTGTCAAAATTGACACAAAATAGTTTTTAAATCAAATATTATATTATTAATTGTTATTTTATTCCTAAAAATCTAAGGTTCGGCCAAATGACTTAGATAAGGATATATATATTAATAATAAACAATTTGGGGTTCGTTTGGCATGTTATAGTAAGTGTATTAACCATATAGTGAAAGAAAACAAAAAGACATGGTAAAAGTTAAATTATTTAACTTAATGATAAATCTAAATGATAAGGTTAACATAGGAACCTAAACTTGTCTAAATTCTATTGGATGAGAGGATTTCGACCCTCCCCCACCTTATCTTCAAAATAAGACCCTTTGGAACCATTATAAACCGATTTTGACTTTAATATAAAATAATATTTTTAGTTATTCCTAAGGTGCCCCTCTCCTCCCCTATAAAAGGACACCTCCTCCCCCTCCTCCTCACACCAATTTGAGCACTCAAGCTCGGCCAACCCGTGCCCAAATCTCTTCTCCACTTCCCTAGAAACATCCTAGAGGTTCTGGTCTTCCTCAAAGACCAATTCTAGTGCCCTAAGAGGAGGTCTCAAAGAGGCACTTCAAAGAAGAGGTAATTACCGTTACCAATTCTTTCATCTTTATTTCTTCTTCCACTTCTTCCTCTTAGGTTGTTTCATTATGAAGTAATAACATCAGTATCACTCATATACTGATATGTTATTATAAGTATGAAACAACCCTATTTCACCATCTATCCATCCTACGGAAAAAGAAATCACCGCGCGTGCGTACGTACGGAATACCGTCTCCACGCCGTGGTGTAATCTATTTTCCACCACCACCTTACATGGATCGGTATAATGGTGTAAAGAATAACAATACATAGTTATTACAACATCATATTGATTCTGATATATTGTATAATCCACTCCAATTCAATTAAATATTTATAGAAATGATATCATCGCTCGTGCGTACGTACAGACTACCGTCTCCACGACGCGATGAGATTCATTCTCCATGTTAACCATTTAAGAATGATTATAATGTATATGTAAGAAATAATAATGAAATATATGACATTATAAAGCTACTAGATTTATGTATATATATACATATGTAAGTCATCTACTTACTTCCATTTCAAGACAACAAGGAAAGGAAAACAGCGTTCATGCGTACGTACGGACTACCGTCTCCATGAACGGTGTTTTTCATTTTATTTATCTACCTATTATATATATATATATACAGAATATATATGATATATAAATCATATTTTATATTCTGGAAGTATGTAAATCATGATATAAGTAATAATGATGTCAAGAACAACAAGTCAAAACACCTACGATAAATGAAATGATTTTACCCAAAACGCTTCTTTAACATGGAATTTACAAAAGAACGGGTAATATAATATCATAAGTGAACCATATATGATATCATAACAATGAATATGATTCTGTAATAAGTCAATAACATGATTTAAATCATTATACAGGAGGTTCGGACACTTACAAAGCAAGTCGGACCTAAGGTAAGGGAAATATCACAATCTCATTTTTATCTGAGATTGTTTATTCGTATGTATTTACTGGGGTGTATTTTATCATCCACATCCATGTTCCCTCAATATGTAATATTATTTCCATCCACCTACAATTGTTTAAATCCAATTTTACCCTTCTATGAGTTTTTAGTAAAGGATATGAAAGGAATCTTTTTTCGTTTTTCGTACGAGGTACTTTTTGACTTTTCCGACAAAAGTACGAAGAATGTTTTTTTTAACTTATACGGCACGAACGGATTTATACTGTTTTATAAAGCCTTATTTTCATGAATCTTCCTCTAAAATATTTCATGACTTTTTTCAATAAAATCTATTTCTTTTAAAATTGCATGATGTTTTGTGAAAAGAAATTGATTTTGAAGAAAAAAGGATATTTTCCTCAAGAATTCAATTCAAGTGTTTTATCAAAATTATTTTCCATATAAGATAATAAAGGGTTCTGTTTCTATCCATATTTTTACATTGATTTGACTATGTTGTGATGGAATTATGTTTATGAATTCCTTTATCTTATATGAATGGTTTTATGATGTCATGTTGTTTAAGAATCCCATTTTTATTACATGGGTTATGCAATGATGTATGATTTATGATTTTGTGGCACACATAAGAAAGGATTCATTAAGAGATGGGTGGGACCTATATCTCCCTCCAATGCATTGGGTAAAGATTTCATATCTCCTGAGATAGACATGGCTGGAATGGTAGGTTATACCGGTTCAGTGAAACAGGACTGAAACGAGGATTACTCGATTCAGAAAGGGACTTTGTCCACTAAGATAGTCTTGGCAATGAGTCATGACTAACAAGAAATGATTTTCCATGATTATGTGTGTATGCCACAAAGTTTCATGTTTTAAGTTATGATTATTGGGATTTCATTTCACTACTATGATTTATCCCATGTTATGAAATTATGCTCTCTTTTGCAGGTTAAGATTTCCAAAAGATATGTTCTTATGAATATGATGTAATTGATTTTTTTCTTTTGTTTACCCTTACTGAGCATTTGAGCTCACCCTTTTATGTTTTCTTTTCCCCAGGATATAAAGAAAGGTTTTAGGTAAAAAAAAGGAAGATCTTTATGGGAGATGTTGAAGATCTTTCCCCACGATTAGAAGATTTTATTCCGAGTTTCCAAAGACACTAAACTATTACGATCCTTGTGTGTGTGTTTTTGTTATGTAATAAGTATTCCGCAAAAGTAATGTAATGTTCATGTACGTTAGGCTTCGGGTCTCTACATATGCTCCCTCTTGTTTCTCGCATCGAGCACGACTCACGTGGGATGAGAGTAAGCATTGGCCATGAAACTACCCGCGTCCCACATGACATTAAACTATACACCCGAACTATGGAGACATTGATCCATGTCAAGGCGTGGTACGTAGGAAGCCTCCACGAGGTTTAAGCCCACCACCCAGTCGTTCCAACCATGTCGGTTCACCAAACACCTTGGGCAACATAGAGAGTAAGCCACAAATGCCCATGTCCTGCATGACGTTAAACTATACACATCCTGAACTACGTGGTCTTTGATCCATGTCAAGGAATGGTACGTAGGAAGACTCACGAGGTTCATGCCCATCACCCATCACACCAAGGTCCTTATTCACGTCGGTTCACTGACCCACCCATCTTCCGAACTATGAGGACGTTGATCGATTTCAAGGCATGGTATGTAGGAATCCTCTATGAGGTTCAAGCCCAATGACCATTGCCCTCAACCATCTTCGTGTTGGTGCGCCAAGTCCCATTAACATCTTGGGAAACATATAGTGTAAGCCCCACACCATACCGAACTACATGGTCTTTGATCTATGTCAAGGTATGGTACGTAGGAAGCCTCCCTGAGGTTCAAGACCACCATCCACCTAGACCAAGGTCCATCTTCAGTCGGTTCTCCAACACACACCATCTTGAACTACATGGACTTTGATCCATGTCAAGGAATGGTACGTAGGAAGCCTCCACGAGGTTCAAGACCACCACCCAGTTGTGTCGACCCCCTACACGTCAGTTCGACCCCATCCCTCATGACGTTAAACTATATACCTGAACTATGGGGACTTTGATCCATGTCAAGGCATGGTACGTAGGAAGCCACTATGAGGTTCAAGCCCAAAACCATCGTCCATCCTGATTCTTACACGGGCCGCCACATCCCGTTGAGATCATGCCACCTCATTCTCCTCCACGGCATTCGGGGAGCCACACATGTTTTGGCCCCAATATCGATGTTCCCTCTAGGGGTTCCTCAATCTTATCCACTCTAATAAGTGTTCTGATCAGTCTGATCTATCCCCGCTGGATATTAAACTCGCGGCATACCCTATGTTAAACACGGGAAGCTAATGAAAACCTCAGATAGATGCCAATGGTATATAATTCCATTTGTTTGATGTGGGATGCCTCGGGATCCCATGCCCTTGAGAATCCCAATAATAAGGGACAGAAGAAAGACACACCAATCCCCAGCGTCCAGACACGCCAGTGATGCCTAGCGTGACTACTCCCCTAACCGAAGGTTACTACATTGACCGGACCCCTTGGAATGTCTTCAAAAAAGAAACATAATTAATTGGTGTCCATGAAGATATGGCACCAGGAAGTGTTTCAAGAACAACGTATTAAATCTATGAGGGAGACCCAGACTAGGTGACGAGTTCCGAGGAGGAATCCACGGAAGGAAGAACTGACATCCCATCATCCCGTTTCGATCTAGGATCAAACATCCCTGAACATGGAACAGATGTGACCTACCTATGGAAGGTGGTAATGCGGGGTAAAAAAAAAGCTACGCATGTCGCACTCAAGCGGAAGGACGCGCGCGCCCTGGAAAAATCATTGGAAACAGAAATTGTAAACCCGACGTGAAGGTCTTCTCCTCAATATAGAGAATAGTAATGCTTGGGGAATCCATGGATTGACGTGTCGCCAGATCCAGCCATCCAGTGCCAGTTCAAGCCATGAAAATAGCGGGCCTGGTGTGAAACTCACCAGATGTTGGGGTAGTAGAACATTGGGCTTCCTGTTCTACAACGTTGTCAGCATGGATCCCTCTTACTGACCACAGAAGATGGAATGGCGCTGGGGCATAGGTTGTCGATTTCTTTCCCTTTCAACAATGAAAATTCCACCTCCCTGCTTCTTAGGAATCAGGATTATTCCATGGGAACATGACCCCAACCTGCCTGCCTACGCAGGGGAAAGGGCAACACTAGCACAACCGCTCCACATGGATCCACTACTGCCACAACGACATCTGTGTCCACAATCTTGGGGCTCCCATGCCCCATCTCCATATCAGAAGTCATCCAAAAAGGGTGATTAATGACCTTGTACGTAGTTACGAGGAGAAGGAAATAATCCCAACCCAGGATAGGGCCCACCTGGACCTGGAGGGGTCTAGGCCCTGCCGTCAACACCGCCCCCGAGGGCCGCGCAGGGAGCCACTACTCCCCACACCAACATTCAATCGTTTTGGGAGCTTGTCCCTAGAACACTTTGATGACTCACTACCTTACGATGATGAGTTGGGTGACATCTGGCCCAGCCCGGTCAGAGTCCCAATCCCGGGGCCCCTAGCAAGGGCCCCCACCCGGCCGTGTCAGCATCACCACCCAGACTTGCCGGAGGAGCAGGTATGCTATGCACCTGCACCACCTGCACCGACTCACCTAACCGGATGCCAGCGTTGGGAATGAGTTGAGGACGCCCACCAAGGGGCATCAACATCGACGGATACTGTGGCCCGAGCCACCACCGACGCATGTCATCAAGTCCTTATACACACTGATCAGGGGTGCTCCTACGCCCAACCAGGATCGAGGCCCCAACTGCCACACAGGTAGGTTGGGTCGACTCTCCTGGTCACAAGCATCAGCAGGGGGCCTCGTTAGCCATCCCACAGTAATGCCACCCCATACGGAGGTCCTCCCCATATCACCACCAATGTGAAAATGGGTCTTCCTCGCTTCGAGGCTCGGCATAGAGGTCTGCCCCATGCCACCCCCAATCCAAATGAGGGTCTGCCCCGCGGCCCGGTCTCTCTCCAACGTGGGGATCCTCCCTACATTCGCTCCGCAGCTGGCCAAAGTCCTCCTCGCCCAGGCAACCAGAGGGGTGAAGGCCAGCCTTGCTCCACCCGCACCAAGCATGGAAGTCCTCCCCATGCTCCTGCCAGTTCCAACGGAGGTTTCTCCTGCTCAGGTTCGGTTCATGGAGGTCCTCCTCATGTACCCTTAGACATTTTTCCCGGTGCTCCTCACACCATGTCTGTATCAAGTGGAAACCATCTCCCCCTGACACCAGCGTGGTCGAAGGACCACATGTTGGGAATCAGCCCTCTCTCGAGGAGCCACCCAGGGGAAAAAGGATGGGTCATTTCCTCCACAAGAGAAATCCTAGGAAGGCACGGATGGAGGTCAAATCGGTCTGCTTCTCAGACTATGAAGCGTTGTGCGACTCAGCTGAGGAACCCTCCCCTCGCTCATCTGAGTCAAGGGCTAGGGTAGGAACATGGCGCATCAGCCTAGTACTTCCAGAATGCGAGGTCCGCAATATTCCTACCTCCCTTTGTAGGTTTATCAAGGAGGAGGAAACTCTAGTGACCCAACAGGTTATAGTTGTGCAGCCCCCACCAGCATCGCCGGAAGCGCTTTCTACCTCCACAGGAGATCACAGAGAGTTATTTTGAGGACCAATGGAAGGCGAGCGGCATCGCGACCCACCACCGGATGCTCTGGACCTTGATCCAGGAATGGTGGCCGTCAGCCCATCCTATCATGACATAATGGCTATGTCACTACACTCTTTAGAGGAAAGCCCAAGAATCAGCGGCCAGTCATCCCGTTCGCCATATTCTCCACCATCCAACCTGTCATCCCAGCGGTCTTCATCAGTACCGTTTCCAGTTCTTCAACCAACCCTAGATGGTGAGTGTGGCAATGAAGGTCCAGACCAAAAAATTGAGCCGAGGATCTTCTGGAGCATCCTTGCAGTGGACCGATTCCCCGGGGAGTTCTCACTCATAGCAGCACAGGATTTCTGTATACCTGAGTCCCTCACCCCATAGAAGTTGAGTGTCTTCAATACACCATCTGGGAAATGCATTTTAGTATTCGTCATCATCACGTGGTATATCCATGGAGCCAAGTGGATTTTGAGTACATAAGCGAGCAATGTCGTCTAGTCAATCTGGCCGCACTCTTGGTGGCCCAGTGCCCTGAGTCACCAGACCGTCGTGAGGCCCTCAAGCAGCAATGAGTTCAGAGTATCAAGGTACTCCACAAAATCATCAGGGAGGCTACCCCCCACGTGTAAGTCTGTGGCTGGGGGTAGTATTCTGCCCTCCTCTTCATCCCCATCCAATGACAGCTCAACTTGCTTTGCGATGTTGAGGACATGCCCCCGGGAAGGGTCGTAGTCCACATGACCGACATAGTGGACAAGGAAGAATAGTTGTAATTTCTCGATGGATACTTACCCCTTGAGGGTGTGCCACCACTAATGGACCCATTAGGGAGGATTACTCATCCATAGAGGAACCTCCTAGGTCTCCCTATTCCCACCAAGGCATTGGTGCTCAGCCAGAATGCTGGTAAAGGAAAAGATCATGTCGGAGCTCTCAAGCACTCCGACCTATTCGTCTTGGTGCAAAAAACAGTGGAGGACCCCAAGAAAGCTGCTTTGTTCCAACAACATGCTGAGCATAAGAGGTTGGTTGATGAACTCCTGCATGAGCACGCTGTAGAGCGACGACCCAATTATGGTGATCCTAGGCTGGGGCAGCAGGGGCATTGACAATTCCACATCGGTGAGCTGCCTCCAGGCATCCCTGATCATGCCGCATTCGCTTACAAGGCGGAAGTTGGATCTCACAACAAGAGAGCACGGTATGTCTCACTGAATCGTCCTGAACGATGCTAAAATCCAAGGAACCACGCTTTGGCTCCTCCAGCAGCCCAAAGGTTCACCCCACCAGTCGATCCATGAGCCGCAAAACCCGTCTACCACATCGAAGAACCCATCAATGTGCTTGTGGTTAGGGATCCCCATCAAGATAGGAACCCACGTCCATACGATCAAATAGCGACACTCATTTCCCTCCTTTAGGCATTGGTAATGTGGGAGGTGGTGATCCCTCCAGATGGAAAGACGTACCTAGCATGGTTGGATGACATGAAGGTACCTATGGGTTTCAGGAATCCCACATTCTCCCTTTTCAATGGGACAGGGGACCTGCCGCAGCATCTGGCATACTTCAATACAGTGTGTGGGGCCATGTTGGGGACTCCATCACAAAAAGATTGTGCCAAGCTCAGCTGTTTCATTCAGACACTGGAGGGGCCGACATTCGTCTGGTACAACCAGCTCCCCGTCGGATCCATGACCAGTTGGGAGGACCTTCGCAAGAAATTCCTCTACCAGTTCAGCTCTACCACCCGGAACACCAGCATCACAGACCTCTTCAAGTGAAAACAAAGGCCTGATGAGCGAGTCGCGGACTTTATTTCTCGGTTGAAGGGGCTTACATATTCCCTTGACATGCCACTTAGTTAGGAGAAATTAATGGAGATGTATGTAGGGAATGCCAACACAGAACTGGATCCCTCCATGATCACTCAGAACTATCTCGGAGGGTTATGAGACTTCTTAGATAAGGCCCAACACCTCAAAGAAGCTCTGCAACAGGCCAGGCAGGCACACCCGTTGCCCCTGCAATCCATGCAAGGAGGGATTCTAGAGCCGATCCCGCTGCGGTGGCCCAGATAGGATCCCCCAGGCCGGTAGAGTTGCTACCAGTAGCACATACCCCACCACCTCGCTGAGGCCCGCCACCTTAGGCACAAACTCTTGTTCCATAACATCCATAGAATCGGCAAGCACTTTCGCGTAATGTGCCGCCACCACCAAGGCTGGACAATCTGGGTCCACCTTCTCAATAGGCCCCTCCAGCTCCCCATCAAGGCCAGGATACAAGGGCTCCCTATCTGTAAAGAAGATACCAGACTTACTCGTTCATTGAGAATCAGGTCCCTGGTTACATCCATAGTGCCCTAGAGTGGGAGATTGTACGCTTTCCTGAGTACAGAATGCTGGTAGAGGCAAATCTCACCGATCACCCCAACTACATCCCCTATCATCAGATTCTGGGGCACAACCTCAAGAATTTATATGTGTTTAAGGACTGGATTCAATACCAAGTCGAGAAAAACATAGTCAGGATGTACTCGACCCCAGCACAAGTGGCTGGTGTCTTCATGAGGTCAGATAGCAGTAGCGACGAAGGTGAATGGAAATAGGTTTCCAGCCACAGATACAAAAATTATGATGACTAGGTGGCCTCTAAAATGGTTTCTCACACCCATGGAATCATTCGGGCATGCCTAAATAAACTGGATCCTTCATAAGTCGTGACCACCACCTCTGCATCATCATCTCAGCCGACCTCTTCCTAGAAGAGCAAGCATCGACAGTGCAAGAATAAGCAACGTGCCCCACTGATGCAATCGTCGTCCCACACTCTCAAAAAATTCATGCTCCCAGAGATAGGGATCCCTCCCAGAATCCACCTAGTGGTGGATGATTCTTCATGTAATAGTCAAGGGTACGCTTCGGTTAACACCGTCTAGTTGTTAAACCCCTATATGACTCCCGGTAAAGGGGAACGCCAGGCGATCCTCCCCAATGTCCCCAGATGACGCTAATTTTGGCGGAGCCGCTGCTACATGGGACATCGAGGTGCACCAGTTTGTACCTCTAGCCATGTCGTACATGCCACTGAGACCAAACAGCAGGCCTGAGGCAGAGCTCAGCACTCGCAACCTCTTCATTTGGTGTTGTTAAGACTGCCTCTGCCACCGTTTGTCCTACTGGATCTGGAAGAGCCACTTCGGCTGTACCGTGACCAGATTTTCCCCGCAACAGGTCAACCTCAACAGTCTGGACCTCATTTGGCAGCTACTTTTCAGGCATCGACCAATGAGAAGCGGGATATTCCCAGCACCATCCAGTCACTGGTCCAGCTAATAGGGCCCGTCATGCCTCCAGTCGTATAGCGGCCTCCTATAAACAGAAGTTCACGCCTGGCATGGAAGTATGATGTTCCTAACCACCTTGTCAGCATCCTATAGAGGATTTTCATCCTCGAAGCCCTCCTCCTATAGTCAGATATGCGCGAGGCCCTCGCTGAGGCTCTAAGGAGCCCCCTCCTGTTTGAGATGGAGGTATCAGTTGCGGAAGCCTTTCATGCCAAAGCAGTTGAGACTGCCAAATTCTAGTTTTTCATTTCATTCTATGGGGAGAATGAAGGCTCTCCCATACAGGGGCACATCTGACTGATGTACATCATGGACCAATTCAATGGTGTTGAGGTTCGTCGTTGTCTCCTTGACACGAGCTCCGGGACAAACCTTATCCTGACACAGATAACGTTGTAGCTGGTGTTATTTGAATATGACCCGACCCCCTCTGATCTAATGATCCAGGGATATGACAGGACAGAGTACACTCCGGTCGTTGATATCCATTTCAATACCTAGTTCAGTGGTCTAGCTTCCAGTACTGAGTTTATGGCCATCTCCCTGGACACCGCGTACAATGCATTGATGGGTAGGCCATGGATCCACCTGTATGCAGCAGTACCTTCATCATATAACCAATTCCTCAAGTACTCCCTTAATAGTCGAGTAGGCGTACTCCAAGGTGATTCATCTCCTTTCACCTCCTGTGATGTCTGTTATCTAGACGCTGACTATTATAAGAGTTAGGATAAAAAAATTCTAGAAAGAGAGGTTGAGCCCACCACGGTCTCCAGTGACACCTAGGAAGGTCTGGATGATGCCTACTTTTTCCCAATCCATCAATTAGAGGCCACGACCCCCGACATAGATAAATTATTTGTTTTTTTAGGTACAAGAGGAAGGAATATTCCCAAGTACATGCGACAGTGGAGAATCACCTCATACTCCTACCCAAACCAGGATCAGGTGATCCCTGAACCTCCTACCCCCGTTCGATATCGGGATGTCCACACCATCGCTATAGCTATACGTCATACATGTCTGTTTCAATGGGATGGGATCAATTATCTTAATATGACACACCACTACTACTTTGATATTATCTAGCATGGCCCCTTGTGCCGGAGACCAAATTGGATTGGGTTAATAGCCTTCACAGCCGTGGTCTCGGCAGCACCAGAGTTTCCTAACGCGATAACCTCTTTCGTACAAGTTGGTACCAGCCTCTCCATAGGGTTTGGTGGCTCAAAAGTAGCTTCCCCTGTAGAAGATCCCTCAATAAGTGTAGAAGAAGATATATAGGATACCCCCTTCTATTGAGGAAGGCGTCTCCACCACAGTCGATGAACTGGTATAGGTGAAAATCGGTAGCGAGGTAGACCCGAGACCCACGCTGATCTGTGCCACTATATCACTTGAGGAGTAGCAGGGGTACGTGGACATCATTAAATAGCACCGTGACGTGTTTTCCTGGATTTATGACAAGATTCCATGACTAGATCCTCAGGTAGCCATCCACTATCTTGGTCTCCCGACAAACCATCACGAGTTAAAGAAGCCCCCCAGAAAGATGCACCCTTCTCACGATTCCATGGGCGTGGAAAAGGTTGACAAGCTCATCAGGGCAAAATTCATCAAGGAGGTCTAGTACCCCAAGTGTCAAGCCGATGTTGTGCCAGTTAGGAAGAAGAAAAGATAGATCAGAGTCTGTATCGACTTCTGAGATCTCAACCATAACTATCTGAAGGATGATTTTCCCCTTCCGGTGATAGAATTGTTGATCGACACTATGGCCAACTTCCAAGCCCTCTACTTCATGGACCGTTACTATGGATATAATCAGATCCAGATGTCCCCTAAAGATGAATATTCCACAACATTCATGGTGCCCCAAGGTACTTTCTGTTACCAAGTTATTCCCTTTGTCCTGAAGAATGCAGGTTCCACCTATCAGCGGTCCATGCATAGCATATTCAATCCAATCCTCGAAACATTTTTGGAATGCTATGTGGAAGATCGGGTGGTCAAATCTCTCCAACTCCAGGACCATCACAAGGACCTTGAAAAAGTGTTCAGTTTCCTCCACTCCCGCCATTTTAAGATGAACCTCTTGAAGTGTGCCTTCAGGATCACTTCTGGGAACTTTCTTGGATTTTTTGTCAGGTACTGAGGCACTGAGATCAACCTAGAGCAAATCAAGGCAATCATCTGGATGCCTCCCCCGAGCAATATTTGGGAGCATCAAGGTTTTCAAGACCACATGTCCTATATATGTCGATTCATTGTGAATCTGGATGGCAAGTGTATGCCATTTTCTCTAATCATGAAGAAGGGCACCGCCTATGAATGAGACGAAGAGTGCCAGACCGCCTTTGAGGAAATAATTCAGTATCTACTCCATCCAACAGTCTTGATGCCACCCACCTCTGGTAGGTTAGTAATCCTATATTTCACTACCCTGCACAGATATCTTGGCGCCCTTTTCACCCAGAGGAATAATGAGGGGACATAGAACAGTCTCTACTACCTTAGCTGCATGCTTCTCGATACGGAAACCAGATACATTGCAATCGAGAAGAGCTTCCTTGTGCTCGTATCTGCCGTGCAGAAGTTGGAACATTACCTACAGCACCATGAGGTATAGCTGGTCTTCTGGGTAGACCTGCTGAAGTACATTCTGAATTTCCCCATGTTGACCAGCCATCTGGCATGGTGGGCGGTAATCCTATAGCAGTTCAACATCAGGTTCGTGCCTCAGAAGGTTATCAATGGGCAGGCATTGAAAAACTTTCTAGCTTCCCATCCAACCTCCACAGATCAGTCACTAGACTTGGATTTCCCTGATGAGGCAATCCTCTCAATCGATCGAGCCATCCCATGCTGGCAGATGCACTTTGACGGTGCCTCACGGAGTCCCACCGGTAGGAGGCTCAATGATCCAAGGCTCAACATAGTGGGCCTGGGTATCGTCTTCCTTACCCCGGCACAATCCGTCATTCCATAATTATTCCTATTGTCAGAAGGCTGCACCAACAACGAGGCAGAGTGTTATGCTCTTATCACTGGCCTCGAGCTGGCCCTCGAAATCGATGCGCCCCATTTTCATGTGAAATGGGATTCCGAGTTAGTCATCAAGCAGGTCACTGGCGACTATGTTTTTAAAACTTTAGAGCTCGTGATATTGTTAGAATGCACTCTCCAGCTAATTTCACAGTTCCCTTCTCGACCAGAGGTTACCCATGTCCCTCAGTCATAGAATGGTCGAGCAGACACCTTTCCCAGCATAGCTGTATCACTTGAAGATGCCGAATAGGATGATATGATTATTCCTTTGGCCCACCGGAGAGTCATTGCTCTCGTCACCCCATAGGATAACAATGGCCTATGACTAAGCCATCTTACTACCAGATCCTCCTAATTAGGAACCCCAATTTCTTTAGATGCAGTGGTTGAAATGACTCCTGACTAGAGAGAAACTTTTTTCGAGTATCTCCAAAATGGTTGCCTCCTGGATGATCGGGCCGAGCACGAGCGAATATGATGTTGCGCGCTACAGTTTACCCTCTAGAGTGGTCCCAGTATTGTGTATATCCTTTATAAACACAGTTTTGATGGTGTTCTCCTCCGTTACATTCAAGGAGTCGAGATTACATAGGTCATGCATGAGGTTCATGCCGATTCCTGTGGTGCCCACCAGGTTGGGCCAAAGATGTCCCATCAGATCCGAAGACTGGGGTACTTCTAGCCCTATATGATCCATGATTGTATTAAGTTTTCCAAGAGATGTCATGCGTGCCAAGTGCATGCTAAATTCCTGCATCAATCGCCAGAACCTCTCCACTTCACCAACTACTCTTGGCCATTTGGAGTGGGGGGACTCGATGTCATGGGACCATATCCACAGGCGATATATCCCAAATGTAGGTTCATCTTGACTGCCACGGATTTCTTTTCCAAGTGGGCAGAGGAAAGTACACAAAATGAAGTCAAGGCCTATTCCATCATTGACTTCGTGAGAACGAATATCATCCACATATTTGGAGTTCCTCACGCCATCCTCACCGATAACAGCACCAACTTCAGAGCAGCCGAGCTGAAGAAATTTTATTCCAAGTACACTATCTGTTCGAACCATACCTCCCACTATCACGTGCATGAAAAGGGAAAGATCAAGGCGTTCAACAAAACCCTCTCTAACATTTTGAAGAAAATGGTTGTCCAGAATAAGAGAAGTTGTCCGGACAAGCTCCCCAATGCTTTCTGGGATTATCGGACAACGAATCAAAATTCCACCTCGGTGACCCCAT
This sequence comes from Viscum album, assembly GCA_963277665.1. Taxonomy (NCBI): domain Eukaryota; kingdom Viridiplantae; phylum Streptophyta; class Magnoliopsida; order Santalales; family Viscaceae; genus Viscum; species Viscum album. Next base: position 220,626,990 of record OY728146.1, on the reverse strand, counting down.
ATTCGCTTGTGTACAGAGCTGAGGCTGTCCGGCCCATCGAGATTCAGCTGCCATCATTACGCACTGCGGTCTATGACCAGCAGGCGCCAGATAGAGTGGCAGAAATCCATCTAGAAGAATTGGAAGCACTTGAAGAGAATAGGCTTCGTGCCCTACACAATCTGGAAAGACATTAGAATAAGGTGGCTCGATCCTTTAATAAAAAGGTTCGTCTTTTCTCCTTTCTGCAAGGCGACCTAGTATTGGCCCTCTGAGCGCCAATGATCCCTAGTAGGAAACCACCCAAGTTGGATCACAAATGGGAAGGACCTTACATAGTCCACATCATTTACCCCAATGGAGCATACTCTCTAGTAACCATATATGGTGAGCATATAACTCCTCCCACCAATGCCATGTTCCTCAAGAAATACTTTCCCTAAGCCGGATGCTCTCGCATAAACTTAAACTAGCTGGTCTGGCACGAACTTAAACTAGATGGTCTAGCGCGACCTTAAACTGGCTGGTCTGGCACAACCATAAACTAGCTAGTCCAGAAAGTCCTTAAACTAGATGGTCCGGCATGACCTTAAACTAGATGGTCTGACACGACCTTAAATTGGCTCGCCCGGAACAACCTTAAATGGGCTGGTCTGGCATGACCTTAAGCCAGCTGGTCAGGCACAACCTTAAATTGGCTTGTCCAACGTGACCTTAAACTGGATGCTCTGGAACCACTTTAAACTGGCTGGTCTGGCATGACCTTAAACTAGCCGATCCGACACGACCTTAAACTAGATGGTCCTGCATGACCCTAAACTGCATGATGGTTCTGCAGGACCTTAAACTGTCTAGTCCTGCATGACTTTAAACTGCGCATCATCCGGCATGACGATAAACTGAGTTTCTAGAACTCTGTTTGGCGTGATTTCCAACAACAAGGGATATGTAGGAACACTCAGACACCTCATTTTGATCCCATCCCCAAACTCTTCTCTTCGACTATCCCCCCTGGGTATAGCTTTCTTGGAGTATCCTTGCATGATATGGTGTAGGTTTCCCAAGACCCACTAACACAAGGATTATAATAGTTTCACCATGTTCCCACTCCCTTTCTTCTATCCTCCCACATATTCATCGCATGATGTTAAACTGCATGGAATTTCTGAACTACGTATGGCTTGATTCCCATCCTCATGGGATACGTAGAAATGCCTAGACATTTCTTCTGTTGGCCCATCCCAAACGCCATAATTTTTCCCGCAATTCAAGATATATGGAGAGGGTCCAATTTTTCCCCAATTCATGATGAGCTTACCTCTATCTGGCCATTTGTCCCGCTCCCTAGAGACCTTCGCCTCTTTGAGAGATGGGTACAAATTCACCCACTCCTAGATTGGGATTCCATCACCTTCCCCGTCCGGAAGGTCCCCTGAATGGTATGGATGCTAGGAATAAGGGCTCTCTTACAACTTCAGGCCAACTCCCTCGAGGATGTGGAGCAACAAGCCGATACAAGTCCCCCATTTTGAATATGGTCAGTGGTCGATGCTCATTTGTTTCTCCCATTTCATGTCACTATAGGGACGATGTGTTTTAAACATAGTCAACAGCTATCCTGGATCATTAGGACCACCCCATGATGTCCCAAACATCAAGTATAAGGGTTCATTATTCTCTTTTGTGTCTTTAAGAGACGAACCCCCTACGGGTAGTGACAACTATCAGGAACCCTGTCCTTCTCGGGCCCTCAGCCCTCATCCTCACTGTAATACGTTAAACTGCAAGCTGGTCAAGCCTTCCTGATCGAGGCCCAGCCATAGGCCCCTTGGACTTCTCGGGCCCCTGGCCCTCATCCTCACTGTAAGACGTTAAACTACAAGTTGGTTGGGCCTTCCTGACCGAGGCCCAGCCTCATGCGCCTTGGCCTTCTCGGGCCCCCGACCATTGTCCTCACTATAAGACGTTAAACTACAAGATGGTCAGGCCTTCCTGACCGAGGCCCAGCCTCAGGCCCCTTTTCCTTCTCCGGCCCCAGGCTCTCATCCTCACTGCAAGATGTTAAACTGCAAGTTGGTCAGGCCTTCCTAACCGAGTCCCAGCCTCAGGCCCCTGGCCATTTTAGGCCCCCCGACCCTGGTTCTCTCTTATGAGATTGTAAGGCATGGTATGGTATTATGTCCTCATTCACGACGGGTTACTCGCCTAGCCGTACACATCCCCAGATGAGACACCTTGTCTTTCCCCTCATCCTCACTTCAAGACGTTAAACTGCAAGTTAGTCATACCTTCCTGACCAAGGCCTAGCATCAGGCCCCTTGGCCTTCTTGGGCCCCCAACCCTTGTCCTTACAATAAGATGTTAAACTACAAGCTAGTCAGGCCTTCCTGACCGAGTCACAACCTCATGCCTCATGGCCTTCTCGGTCCCCTGGCCCTCATCCTCAGTACAAGACGTTAAACTAAAGAATGGTTAGGCCTTCCTGACCGAGTCCCAGCCACAGGTCCCTTGGACTTTCGAGCCCCTGACCAAGGTTCTCCTAATGGAATGTATGGGGTGATGCAGGATTATGTCTCCATTCACATCTGGTTATTCGTCGAGCCATACACCACCCTCGTTAGGGTGTCTTACCCCTGGGTGACCTCAAGAACTACGTGTGGCTTGATTCCCATCCTCATGGGATACATAGGACCTCCCGAACATCTAGACTTTGGGTCCATCCCCATGTATAATAAATTTCCCTTTAATCTTGGACGTTTTTCCTACTCTCATTTCTGAGCACCCTCGTCGACCCTTTTCGGTGGTTCATAAATGTGCCTAAGGGTACTCTGGTTTAGTACCTGGAATGTCGGACTCTGTTTTGACAAGATTCCACCCGCTTTTCAGGATTTGTGATCCCCTTCATTAGGGCTTCCATCACCTTTCACATGAAGGGACCCCCGAGTGGCATAGATGTTAGGACTAAGGGCTCTCCTACCATTACGGGCCCCAAGTGTCATGGATGCTAGGCCTAAGGGCTCTCCTACCATTACGGGCCAATTCCCCTGAGGGTTGATGAAAACAAGCTGATACAAATTCCACATTGCGAATATGGTCAGCGGTCAATGCTTATTTTCTGTTCCCACCAGGCTAACGCAATAAGGATATTGTGTTTCAAACACGGTCAACATTTATCCACCATCACCACACCAACCCCATTAATCCCAAAATTTTAGTTACATGATTCACATCTTTCTCCACCTCATCAGGTCCAAGTAGAATGTCGAAACACATGGTACTCTACCTCAGTGCGCATCTACACATTAGGAGGACCAAAGACGCTATATAGGCATCATTCAGGGATCGACATCGATTTCCCTTTGGAGTGCATTCCATGTATTGCAAGATAAATCTTCCTCCCTTGTTTTCCACACCGAGTTTAACTCACATGTGCTTAGGGATCGAGTTGAAGTTTGTACTTACGTAGAGGGGTTACACCCCATCTATGGTCCATGCTCTAAGATCATAAACTGAGATCTCCTACAAAACTATGTACGGCTTGATTCCCTTCCTTATGGGATATGTAGGACCACCTAGATGACTCATTTTAGAGTCCAGCTCAGTTGGGAGCTAGTTTCTCTTGCACCTTCTTACCTCTATTCGGGACCCTTGGCCTGATTTTCCCCTCTCAGAATTGCGTACGGTGTAATAAGGGATCATTTCCTCATTCACGTCGGGAATGTTCTATTACACAGTACACATTCCCCTCCTAGTATCTTCTCTACTACATCTAGGCTGCATGATGATAAAATGCATGCCTGGTCCTATCACATGACCTTAAATTGTGACATTATCATCCAGGTCGCACGATGAAAAATGGCACAGCATCGTGATGTCCTCAAGGGGGCAACATGTTTGGTATTTGTCATAGGCAATACCATTTGTCAACGCCTACTACGGCTTGATTCCTCTGCCGATGCCAGCGCCTATTACCCTAGGCCTGTTGCTTCACAAAAAAACCACTCACCATAAAGTACAAAAAAGATTTATCAAATTCCGCTTATCTTGGTGCAAGGGCCACACCCATGCGCCCTCTTCTCTTGGGCATTGGTACCTTACCATGCCACTTCCAGAACTACATGCAAATTGATCCCAATTCTCATGGGGTAAGTAAGAACTCTTGTGCACCTTGCCTCAGGCCCAGCACAACTGTCGTTTTCAGTCCCTCAACCTAAAACCTCTCCAAGGCACACGTGGTGGTCAGAACCCCTGTTCCTATTCACGGTGGGATGTTTTTTTTAATTACCCCACCATGTGTCTCTCGTGTTTCTTAAAATGCATGGTCCGAGTTCTATGACCCAAAACTAAGATCTCCCTATGGGAAGGGATTCAACTCCCTCTATCTAATACATCTCGTTTCTGTATTCATATGCATTTTGAAAAAGAGCGCGGAGTGCCGAATTTTCATGGGGACATTCTCCTCGTTCCATAACTAATATTCATGAGCTCGCTATTTGGATCCTCATCCTCTTACACATCTGAAGGGACCATCTAACAGCCTTGTCCCATGCCGCATCGTCTCACATACCGTCTTGGGCCAACGCCCCTAAGGATATTTGACAACATTTGCGACATGGTCATGTGTTTCAAAAATGGTCAACGGTCGACCCTCATTTGTCTGTCCTCGTTCCGGGCTAACATGATGTGGATGATGCATTTCCGCCACAGTTAACAGTTATCCTCCATCATCATGCTTCCATCATTGTGGTCCAGATTTTGAGCATCATGATTCACACATCTCCACTTCTTCATGTTCAAGTGGAATTCCAACATAATTAGCTTTATCTCTTCGCACGTCTAGGTGCACATAATGGATGGGTTAGCATCATTGGGCTGGTATTCACTAAGCATCCCTTTATCCTAGCTTGTCATTTCCTGGTTCGGGAAAGTCCCACCACAACTTCTTGTTTCCCACATCGAGAATGACTTATGTGGGCTTAGTAGTTTCAGTAGGATGTGTACCTGTGCGGCCAGGCTTCTCATCGTCCCGTAGGACATTAAATGGAACTCTCAGAAGTACGTATAGCTTGATTCCCATCCTCATAGGGTACGTAAGAATGTCTGACCACTCTTCTTTTGGAACAACCTAATTCTCACTCTTAGTCCCTCAACCTAAAGAGTTTCCTCTGGGGATACGTGGTGTGATTTGGACTTCAAGTCCTCATTCATGTCGGTTTCATAGCTACCGCACCACATACTACCTGGGATCTTCCCTTTCACTCCACATCTTATTGTATGATGTTAAACTACATGAGTCCATATGTCCTCAACGCATGGCAGTAAACATCGGTTCTACCCTGAACAAGTTCAGGATGCCCCATGTTAGTCATGGGATGCACCAGAGCCTCTACTAGAGAGGATTTCACCTGTCAGTGTTGGTCTATGATTACACTATGCCTTAAGAACTATGTATTTATTGATTCTCATCCTCATGGGGTACGTAGGAACGCCCGACCACTCTGCTTTGGGCCTAGCCTAATTCTCACTCTTGGTCAGTCGACCTAAAGAGTTTTCTCTAGGGATACGTGGTGTGATATGGACTTCAAGTCCTCATTCACATCGGTTTCATAGCTACCTCACCACATAATCCCTGGTATTTTCCATTTCACTCCACATCCTATCATATGATGTTAAATTTTAAGAGTCCATATGTCCTCAACACATGACAATAAACAACGGTTATACCATGAACAAGTTCATGATGCCCCATATTAGTCATGGGATGCACCAGATCCTCTTCCAGAGAGGATTTCACCTATAAGTGTTGGTCTATGATTACATTGTGTCTTCATAACTACGTATGGTGTGATTCCCATCCTCGTGGGATATGTTGGGACACCCTGGTATTTTTCCTGGGGCCCATCCCCGAGAATCATAAATCTTGTTCCTCCCCATATCCAGTCCCTAGCCTGACCCCTTGTGGTGAATCGTGGAACTGTGATTCTTCCCCGAACAAGTTCGGGATTCCCCACAATTGCATTGGGAAGCGATAGCCCCCCTCTCCAGAGAGGCCCTGCCTGAGAGAAGGAATGATCCATGATCAAACCAATGTGCCCATCCAATGTGCTTCGACCATGGTGGTAAAATTTCAAGAGTGTTTGATTCTGTTCGAACAAAGCCTCACTCAACATTCCATGCTTTTCATACCCCTTATTCGGACCCTTGTCCTCTTTCATGTCTAGACGAACCCCCTAACAGTATGGATGCTTAGCCTATGGCATGCCTACTATCTTGGGCCAGTGTTCCGGAAGACTAATGGATGGAATTTGCGACAGGTCCCATGTTTTGAACATGGTCAATGGTCGACCCTCATTTTCTATCACCACTCTAGGATAATACAATAAGAATACTGTGTTTCAAATGCAGTCAACAATTATTCATTATTATCACGCCACCCCCACAATGTTCTGAAACATGGGTATTGTGATTCACACTTCCCAGTTCCATCTGTTCTTCTCAATTTCAGCACCCCTGGCATTACACCGTTCATGTACAAGAGAACATGAGGAAAACGACAATTTAGATGTTCTGAGAACTTCATTCTCCAGCCAGGTCTCTCCCATTTCCCAGAAATCTGGACCGGTTTTCCAAACCATGGACGCCTGAAGCTTGGTTTTCACACCTAAGTTTGGATGGGGCGATGAGGTATCCATCCCTCGTTTCTCTCATCGGGATTGACGCACATGAGCTTAGGGAATGGTCGATGGATGCTATGCGAACATCATAAGGGTACAATATACCAATTTGAACAAAGGAACTCATGCATTCTACAACATTAAAATAATAAAAGCATGAAAGTACGTTTAACAGTTTGTAATCATTACAGTACCTGGGGGTGACTCCCCCCATCGAGGGATTGACCACGTCAAAGTAATGTTGCAGCTCCACCACCCTCTGGCTTGTGGCGTCCAGAAGCTGCTGCAGTTTGTTCACCTCCCACTCGTCCTCAGCGGTGAGAGGGCACAATTTGTTGGCCGTAATCTAGGCCTTCTCCATGTCGGCCCAGATGGTGATCATCTCTCCAGAATCTCACCTGAGGCCCTCTTCAGCTTCTGCCAACTGGGCCTTCATTCATGATATCATCTCAGATTGCGCATTGATGGAGGTCGAGTGCTCGTCCTCCCGGTTTTTCAGATGCCAAACCTCGCCTTCATCCTTTTGGAGCCTCTTGATGTTCACTGCCTTCCCTCGCTGCCAACCCACACTAAGGCCATGATCATACTCCCAAATCATTTCCACCATAAGATCTCGGATGAGCATGTGAGGACGTCGAGAATCCACTCCCCTAGCGCACAGTTCGCGCAGTCACGAGTGAAGTCTGTCCATCTCATTCAACCACAACGCTTGAGGGGTGTCATCGATGATGCCCATGATCAACTTCCACAATCGGCAATGGACTATGTTGATGTCCTCCTCTTAAGAGGCCATCTCATCCCATTCGGCACAATTGGAGGGCTCGTATACAGGGAACTCCCCCAGGAAGTCCTGGGCCGGGTCCACATCTATCTTCAGATCGGGTGTGGTGGGGCCTGAATCATCTGGTTTATCCTCATCATCGGATCCCACCTAGAGGATCTCAAGCGTAGTCTCACTGGCACCCCCAACGATGATCAAGAGTGATGTGGTTCGATTAGGCTGGGGGTTCACCTCCACGACCATCGACATGCCTCTCGGAAGGGTGCTACCAGATGCCCCGACCAACTTCTCCGTAGTAGCCCAGGACAATTGAAGTACTGTACACACAAGAAGGGGACGTGAATATCAGTCGACGTGGTCAGGGGATGGCAGTTGTGAATGTAGTAGAGAAGACTTACAGAGGCCAAATACCTGGTCTTGATCTTGGGATGATGTCGTTGGAACCCCGAGACGCGGCCCCATATATATGGTTGGAAGGTTTGGAGACTCCAGGGGAGCCACCTTGACTGTCCCAGCCCCGCCAGACACGGAGGTTAATGCAGCCACGGGTACGGATCCTGAAGGTCCCGTGTCGTCTCCCGCTGAGGGGCGAGAACGAGGTCTATGCACAAGGTCCTCCTACACCGTATAGATGCTGAGAAAAAATCTAGAGTAACCTAAGGGTGGGCTCTGAATAAATAACTTGGGATTTTACCTCGAGGGCCTCCGTGAAATCTTCAAGATCCAAGGACTGGTCGCTGACTTCTCCCTCCTCCAGTGGACTCTCCCTACCAGTCTCCTCTTCCGAGGAGGACTTGTCTGATTCGTCCCGCAGGGGAAATGCTCCCTCAGATCAGCAGCTGACAATTGCGGAGGGACCGTGAGATCCAATAGCACCATGACTCGGTCTGTCATTGAGTGCGAGACACCCCGGGAATGGATGAAGTCCTATAGCTCGTCTATGTATTGATTCACCTATGCCTAGGATACCACACAACTATTCCTAATAGGGCCAATTCCTGGTAATTCCATCCCGAGGCGGTTATGGTGCTGCCATAACTTGGATGGGCCGAGGAATTTCCGGTAGACCTCCCAGATGTCCCAGGCCTCTGGGAAGACAACATTATCTGGAAGGTCAATGTGGAACATCTGTTTCCCCAGGGCCTAAGTGGAAATACTACGGAACCCTCTTGGTGGCCGCCCCACTGGATGACTCTATTCCGTTGGGACCACCGGCTCTGCTGCCGCTTCCAGACCCCCTACCACTGCTCCCTCCTCAACTGGTGCAGGCATCACCGCTACAGAATCCCCACCACTACAGGAGGCTCATGTCACCTTCATGCCTTGGCCCTAAGGTTGGGGAAGCTCGCCTCACCTACCGGGATGGTTGGCCGCTTTAACATCTCCCCTGGGTAGGCTGCCTCCCAGCTCTGGGCGTATTATTTTATTATCCCAAGGACGGCGGTCGGTGGAGGCAATACATTCCGCATCTTCCCATCTTCTTGTGTGAACATGAGCCACATATGCCTTATTACACACTGGTGCTCCTCGTAGCGCACCCCAAGGTAGACCTGCAGGGTCAGCTGCTGCGGGCACCATAATTGCCTGGAAAACTGGTGTGGGGTGTACGACTCGCAGAGACGCTCGCGGTCCACCATTTCCACCAAGACCCCTCCTCGAAAGGCCAATAGGTAGGATTAGTACTCTTATGTTCCCTGGATATCATCCTTGAAGGCCCCCGTTGGCAGCGATAACAAATAGAAAATGAATTCCTCCACCCTCCACACCCGGTTTAGAACCGATGGTGCGGTTAGCTTGGACAGAAAGCTCACTGCAGCGTTCAAGATCGAGGGATGAAATTTCGACCCTAGAGGTGAGATGGGGTTCAGATACTTGTAGATTCCACTAATGTGTGCCGTCATCCACCCGTATAGGAGGTGGAACAGCCCGCATACCCTCTGCGGCCTTTTCCCCTCATGGATGTTCCACAACATCTTGTACAACATGGTGAGCATCAGGATCCCCATGTTGACCCAACCTTCTGTCGCCAAAGTGGATTCCATGAAAAAAGTGCTTGGACACACTCCCATATTTGTATCCCTCACTATCAGGACCCAACCCCAGATAAGGACCGCGATGATTGCTGCCAGCCTAACTATTGTCTATTGTTTAGTGCTGACACTGAACCCCCAGGTCTTCCACTCGATATCCTCCAGTAGCCGCTAGAATGAGTTTTCCATAGTAAGACCACCATTCGATAAAGTTTGAGGCCTTTCCGGGAACTTCCTGCTTTCTGGTATGTTCAAAAACTTCTTGAACCAGTGCTTGAAGTGGACATCCATCACAACCTCCTTGTCCTACTTGGGCATGAGCTCCATCAATTCCATCTCTATATGCGGCATCTTCTCTGGATCCCCCACACACCCATGGCCGGGAGAAATTCATCATACCTCTCCCCCAGTATTTGGACCCCTAAGATCTAATGCATTTCCCACAGGCTGATGCCGCCCTCCCCGTGATGCATGTGAAAGGTATTGGTCCTCAGTGACCATCGGCTCAACAGCTCCGGCATCAACTGCTTCGACTGGTAGATTTGGAACTGGGAAGCCTAGGCTGCCTCATAGAGCCCCACCCTTCTCAGCTCTGCTCCAAACTCCTTGCACAAAGTGCCTACCTAGTAGGACTAATCCCAATCATCCGTGATGTTTCCCCCCTGGCGCATGTCCCATTCCTCGGACCACCCTTTCTTCGGGTTCCCCCAGCTCCTCCTTGAGGATGTTTCGATAAGAGGGAGTGGATTTCTCTAGCTGTAATTCCCTCCCGTAGACATTTTTTAGATGACTATATAGGAAATCAGCAATGAAAGGTGTGAAATCCTCCCGGGCATGACGATCGAGCACCCTGAACCATGGGTGATGATACCGTGTGCTCTAGAACCAGTAAGTTGGCTCATCTCTACCTGTTTCAGGGATGAAGACATCATCCCTCAGCCCGAATCAATACAGAGGCAACCTCTTGCACAGCGGATAGTTCATCTGGATCTCTGACAACAACTCCACCATAACACTATGGTATGAGTGGCTCTAAACTAGTTCTACTAGTCTCAGGTTGTACGCCATTTCATCCCTCCGGGCGGCATCCGCAAGGACCCCTGGACAGCTTCTTGATGGGCCACTCGGTTCTAGAATGTTGACATTTGGTTGGCTGATATTCAAAGGTCATTCGGAATGCACCTTTGCGAAGGCCGCTCGCGAAGACTGTTCACGGGGCACTGCCTCAGTGTTCAATGCTGGATCACAGAGTGAAAACACGGAGTCAAGGACTCATTGTGCACCACGAATCCCAATTTGTAGAGATCACTCACAGAGTACGCAGATCTTTGCGAATCGAGAGTGCAAGAAGTCAGGATTGCGGATATAGTAAAGTACAAAAGAGAGGTCATGCCCCCTATTTATAGGTGATGGATGTTGGAGCTTCGCAGCGCGTCCAGTCCGTGCGGAACTTCACAGCGCGCCCGGCCCACATGTCCCTGATCCGTCTCGTGAATCCACACCGTGAATGACCAAGGATTTTGCCGATTTCCCTCAAACTTCGACCCTTGATCTCTTCGTGGCATCAAGTCTCAGGGGGGAATTTGTTGGTGCAAAAATTTGGAACAAAGAGAAGGCCCAAAGACAGCCCCACGAACTGCCTCACGATGAACCTTTTCTGAGTCCCCCCAACACCGCAGCCACCACGAAGCATTGGAGGTGGGATGCTCTGCGAACGCACTTGAATCACTTATTTTTAGGATTCACAACTGTAAAAATAATTGATTCAATGTTATTATTCATTCAATGTTATTATGTATTATATCTCTAAAATGGGATTCAAATATGAATAAATTAGTGGGAGATGTTGTCTCTCGCTTCTAGACGAGTTTTTATGATTCTTATAGTAACATTACTTAATGAATATTCACATATTATTATATAATATTCATGTATGATATGTTTGGGGTTTTTCACTTCTCATGTTACACCACTTAAATGTAGTAAAGAATATGAATATTTGGTACCTCATATGAAATATTCACTTCTAACTATATTACTTCAAGGCTCCTAACATTAGATACATCTGGATCATATTATTTAATAAATAAACATGATACACATCATATTGTTGCGAGAAAATCCATGGATAAGATACGTTGTAAGAAAATGATATAATCATCACTAAATTATCATATTTTTTATTTATTTGAGGACGTAACATACCATTTTAAACAAAATTCGGAATAGTTTTCCAAGGAGATACTTTTGGGAAAACATGATCAACTACAAAAAAATAAAAGATCATTCATCCAGTTATCTATATAACATTTCTTCCAACATTGAGATATATTCATATGATTCTATATCAACTTCACCTTCTTATAAATTTCATCTTCTAGTTTTTATCCCTGAAAAATTATGTCACCTAATTTATCCTAACAAGACACAAAATTCCTTATAATTCCTCAAAAGAAAATAAATGTATACTATAAAGATAATTATTATTATATAAAAATTAATCTAGTGAATTAAATTGATCCTTAATTTAATATTAATTTATTTAACATTCTTAAAGTATTTCTTCCAATATATGGATGATTATCTCAAACCATCCATTGGAATGAGAATGAAAAGATGCACTATGAAATAATAAAAAAGTCAATGAATTATTAATTAATTCCTTAATATTATATGTAATCCTAGGATCATTGTCAGATATAATGTAGAGTTTAAATCCATGTATTCTAACTATTTTCATAGATAAATTCATGAAAACTAATATAAATACATTGTGTCTGTAATATAATGGAATTGAATAAATTTAGTTACAATATTAATAAATTCCCTTAGCACATTTTTACCTTGATATTTCTTCAGTAATACATCGATGAAATGGATTGATATATCTTCATATTTCTACTTTGTTAAAGGAAAATTATTAATTATCCCATATTTTAATTTTAATTTTAATTTAAGATATTGAAAAATTAAAAATTTCATGGTAAATTCATTAATATTTACAAACTTTACAACCAACCAGAAATGGCCATGAAGGACTCTAATCATTTTAGTACTAGAAAAATGAACATAAAATTGGAATCTACAAGTTTAATTCAATATGTATCTCTTTAATAGGGAACCATGAGACACACATAATCTCCTTGAAAATCAGATAACATGTTCTTGATAAATTATAAACTCTAGAAATTAAACATCTTGATTGATTCTACCTTTTCATATTAATCTTTATCTAACTTATGATATTTACTAATGTATTCTGATAGAGATAATTTCACTAACACCTTAAAAAAAATATAAGATGTTTCATCATTCATAATTTCTAGACCAAAGTTCACCAAATTATTTAGCAATGGGTAACATTACAAATATATAATAGTAAATTAAACATTATCATTCAAACTTAAAATATTATCTATTGGGTTTTTATTCCCTATATAGTAATGAAACATGCAGTTATAATCCTTATTTAATTCCATAAATCATCTATGTCTCGTGTTCAATTCATTTGGAGGGAATATATACTTCAATAATTCGTGATTATTTTATATTTAAATCATTTCTCCCTATAAATGATATCTTTAAAATTTTAACATAAAAGCTACATCATCCAGCTCAATGTAATTTAGAGGATAATATATATCATGATGTTCTAATTATTGTGAATCATAAAAAAATCAGTTGATCATTATAAATTATAACACAACCAAGTCCCTTAAATGAAGTGACACTATAGAAAAAAAATTCACCATTTTTCTATTGAAGGACTGGAACAAGGGAATTCAATAATATTTGTTTCAATTCATAGAAAAATTGTTCCCACTATTTAATTTAGAAATATTTAGTTCCTTTTCTTGTTTTCTTAGATAGCAGTATAGATAATTGAATAATTTTTTCAAGAAACTATTTTTAGTAATAAACTATTATAAGAACACTAATAATCTCATTTATATTTTCAGGTTATATCCCTCTATAAAAAATTTATTTTTAGATGGATCAGTAGTTCTTACATATTTTTTTACAAAATGTATGAGTAAATAAATATATAAAAACTTGAATTAAAAAAATAATAATCATTCTATGTAACTTATTTTCATACAATTTTTAGAAAAAACCCCTCAATTTTTTTATCATCAATATATATTTTTGAATATATCAGGATGAAATCAATAAAGAAAACCCCAAATTTATCTATGAACATAAGGAAAGATATATTTATAAGGCCCATAAATAGATCTATCTAATTTTTAAACCCAAAAATGAATAATTAAAAAATATTAATGTTCATAGGTACAACAAAATGAAACCTTCTGACTATCTTCGTCCTTCACCTTCAGCTGATGGTTCCTAGGCCAATCATTATCCTTTAAAAAATAGTGAAATTAATTTAGCGGATCAAAGAAATCATTTATATGAGGCAATTGATATATATTATTAAAATTAGTATTCTTCAAATCTTTATAATCTAATAAATTATTTTTCATTTAAAAAAATTATTTGAGAACCCCAAGGGTGTGTTCATGGAAAAATGAAAACATTATTAAGAAATTTATGTTTCATCTTTTTAAATTCTAGTTATTAAACATTATCCATTTGATAAGGAGTTTTAAATATTGTTTCCATTACGTAACTAATTCAACAGTAATTTTACTCTATTGATCATGTATAATAAAAAGAGATTCATTAGGAAATACATCTAAATATCCATTTATTATAGGAATATAACCTATTTAAATAGTATCCGACTAAAAATATATTTTCAATATAACAATCATTTCTATAGTTAATTAATTTATCATATTCATAATATATTTTTAATGAAATAAAATCATTAAATCATAAAAAATAAAACACATTTAAAAAATATATATTTATGTATATATTGGGACCCGATAGATAGAAATCCAATCCATTACTAGATGACATCAAATTCTCTACGGGTAAATACAATTAGGTGGGAAAGTTAACCATTTCTATTTCCAAAAAATTATGAATATGATAATATCTTTTTTCCTTAAAACTCCTCAAAGTGTTTCTAAATTGTTTTCAAGATTCATTTCTTAAGGTGGAATATCTAATTTAGAAAAAAAGCTATAGAAAATGAAAGAATGTGTAGAAATGATATTAAAAATGACATTATCATAATCTAAATAGACATGTATTGTACCTAAAACCTCATCATTGGATAAGGTAGTAAGTATTATGTAATCTCATATAATTTACCCACATTGTTCATCTTGTGTTATTGATTTCAACTATCATTAGTCCAATATTTGGAAAAGAGTTAATGTAATGACCCATTTTTTAGAATTAAAACACCATAGTCTTGAACTTCTATTATTTATTTGATCGTTAATATGATCTTTTTCATTATAGTCACAATCTAAAATGTCCCAAGATACCACATAAAAAACACTTGAAATATTTTATTATACATTCTCTATAAATTTTACACTACAATTAATAGATTTAAAGTTCAAGAAATTCTTACCTTAGTATTTATTTGATTAATGATTACCATTTTATTACCACCCATATCACTTATTCTGGTTTTTTTCAATGGAAAAAAGATAATAAAAAAATACATTTATACCTTTTCAAAATTATGAAAATGTTTTCATTGATTTTAAATCCAGATAACTCAATACCCTTTGATTTCTTAAATTCAATCCTGAGTAAAAATGTATAATTTTACTATAATTATCCTAAATATAATTTGGTTTGTTCCATGAAAAAATGGGTTGTGTTACCTTCATTGAAACCCACTAAATCTTCATCTTTATTCCACAAGTGATATAATTTTTTTTCCATCATATCTTTAAAAACCAAAGGAAAGAATTTATATAGGAAAATATTATTAATGTAATCCCATCCTAAAGCATCAATCACTTTAATTTATCAAATATTCTTAATCAGAACCCATAAATAATTAGAATAGCCTTTAAAATGGTATATATATTTAGTTTACTTTTTTATATTTTAAAATATTCATAACTTAAAATGTCTCCTCTATGTATCTATCCTATCCTTCACCAATCATAGGTTCAGATAATATACTGAATGTTTGAGGTTATTGTTTCATGAAATTATCCACCACATAAATGTTGTTTTATGGTGAATAAGTTTCTATCTCATATGGTTACCACCACCATTTATATCCAATTAAAATAAATTCACCATAGAAAAATACTTCACTTTCCTAATTCCATTCATTCATGGTTTCTAATTTGGAAGGTTATTTTCCAATAGTTTCCTTTATACATCACTATCCCCCTTTTCTCTATGGAAAATACTTTTGGAAAAACTTGTTTAGATAATTAAAAATTTATATTTATAATTTCTATATACTGATCCCCATATATTATAATATTTTATGCTTATATATATAAATATTTATACCCTTTTATATTATCTAAAACCTTATTTTAGAAAAAATATAATGAACTAATCCTTATTAAACCCATAATTTAATTATAAAATACAAATTCATTTTCTTGCATTGTTGAATATATTTTTAGGATTATAGTTTTAAGGAATTATTTTACAACTCTTACAAGAAAAAAATATACATTACAAGATGAGTACTTCCTCTTATTATACATTATTCCTATAATTTTATAAAATGACACATGTTTACTTTTTATGAAAAATATTCATGATTTTTATATGAACATCATTATTTTTATAATCACTTTTAAACCTATAAAAAAACATTTGAAATCTTGTAATGAGAATAAAAATCTCTATAAGAGAAATATAATAAAAAATAAATAATCGATGTTAGTCAATTTAAAACCCACGACATCCTAAAATAATGTTTTCCTATAACATATTGATATTTGAGATCAAATAATCATTTACGTGAATGTGAAGATATCATTACTACAGATTGTTTTCTATAAAACAATTTATAGAAAATCATAAAAGAATAATAATATTCATGATCATGTTTTATAAAAAATGTTATCCCAAAATTTTTTTAACATTTATTTTTACCTTTAAATGGAATAATATTTCCTTTTACAAAATATATTATCTTCTAAAATCAAAAATCTTCCATGAATACCCAATATCAAGAATATAAAAGTAATTATGTTACCTTTTAGAATAATCATTATTGAACTCTTAAAAGTGTAATAACCTACATATTCAACTTCCTATAAAATTATTCTGAGAATATAAGCATTACACAACGCATTATAGAGCAATATTGTAAGATCTTGACCTTTTTTTAGATATCTCATACTCATTTTTAGTTATTCAATCACCCTTGGTTTTAATATACAAAGGTTAGTACTTTAGTAGTGGTTGAATTATGTGAAATTGGATATTTTTGGAAACCTACAGGGTTGTGCATGGTTGGAGCATGGTTAGGGAAAATTTTGTGCCCCCTTGTGATCCACAAAAATGGGTGCACGGTATGAAAACAAAACATATAATCTCCCACCCCACCCCACCCCCAAAACTTTTACAACAATAAAAATAAGTGATTCAATGTTTCTATATGGTTAATGTTACCTTGCATCAATATTATTCACCCTAAAAATAAGTGACTCAATGTTTTATAAATAATGTTGTCCAATAAATTTTTTTACATATATTTTTACCTTTAAAGGGAATAATATTGCCTTTTACAAAATATATTTTCTTATAAAATCAAAAAACATCCATGAATACCCAATATCTAGAATCTAAAAGAAATTATGTAACCTTTTATTATAATCATTGTGTAAATATTACAAGTGTAATAACCTACACATTCAACTTCCCATAAATTTACCCTGAGAATATAATCATTACCAAATTAATTATAAAGCTATATTGTAAGATCTTGACCTTTTTTAGATATCTCATACTCATTTTTAGGTATTCGTTCACCCTTTTTTTGATCATACTAAAGTTAGTCCTTTAGTAGTGGTTGAATTATGTGAAATTGGATATTTTTGGAAACCTAAATGGTTGTGTATAGTTGGAGCATAATTAGGGAAACTTTTGTGCCCCATTGTGATCCACAAAAAGTGGTGCACAGTATAAAAACAAAACATATAATCGCCCACCCCACCCCACCCCTAAAACGTTCACAACTGTAAAAATAATTGATTCAATGTTTTTATATGGTTAATGTTACCATGAATCAATCTATGATTTATATCTATAATCTCCCCACTATTCCTAATATGATTTAGATCACTTTTGGAGACTCTTGGGAGGATTAATAGTCTTCTTAAATACCTAATTTTTCAGGTCAATTATCTATCAGAAGAAATTTATCTATCTCTAGTGTGTGATCTCTTCATTCAATATATTCCTCTCTCTTATATATTTCACTCCCTATAGAGATGGATAAATTATCCAATTATTTATGTAATATATCTATGTTTGATTAGATCTTTTTTCGCTGGATGTTTATCTTTGTTTATGATCCAATATATTCTTCACTATTATTATTTTTCCATTATATTTCTAATTAAGGTATATTTATGGGAATGAATTCATCAATGAACCAAAGGTAGTTAGGAAATATGATTTTTCCCATAGTCTTGATGCATTTGGTGTGTATTTTTTTAATTTCATTGTTGAAAATATCTGTTTTGATTATGAAAAGTGAATTTATCCCATCAAAATAATAAGACCCTTTATGGAACCCATTGGACACATTGATGGTTAAATGGTTATGCTTTATAGATACTTATTGAGTGTTCCTATTTAACATGATATGATATTATGTAAATTTCAATGGGAAATAATAGGTATATGGAATTGAACTAAATCCTTATTATGTTTATTAGAAATGATATTTAATTGGTTGATTGTATTTACATTGAAGGATTAACATGTTGTTTAATAATTGTTGAAATATGTATTAAAGGGGGATTACCATGGTTTTTTCTTATTTAAATTGTAATGAAATATGTTTGTGTTTGATAAATTTAATGGTTCGCCTTACTGATAGTAGTTCATAAAAGGGGTTATTAATTTTCAACCATGACGATTATATGATAGAAATGAGATATGGGGGTTGGACTGATGATATTTAGTAGTTGATGATTAGGCTAATGAAATAGGACACCAATTAATGCATTTGAATTGGTTCTATAATGATTATCCATGTACATGAGATTTTGGTTCTTGAATTAAACTCTAGGTAACCATGATAATGAAGTTGGACTGACGATCCCATCATTCACGTTATGGGAACCTAGAATTATTCTTGAAGGTATCAAAGAAAAAATTAAAATAAATTTTTATAATTAAATCCAATAAAGGAGTAAATTTTAAATTACTTATGTTGTGTGGTTATGTCTTAGGGATTTCCTAATGAAAGTAATATTGTCTTTGGTGTCAGCGTGAACAAGGGGTTCAATGCTGTTAAATAATGAATAATAAATGTTTACTTTATTTAATTTATTATTAATTTTTATTATTCATATAACTATATACACTGTTATATACTTTTTATTTTTTTATACACTGTTCGTGATGGCCTACTGAGTTATACTCATGATCTTCTCACACTATGAATTTATACCAAAGTAGACTTCATGTTTATAAGAATGTGTAGGGAATGATACATATATTAGATGGTTGATTTGGAACTGGGAATAAATCTGGGAAGATGGTACAAAATATGATATCAGAACCCTATTTGAAGCTATTATTTTTTAATTATTTTGGATTTATTATTTACACTTGACATATATATGGAATAACATATATACTACATTAGTCTATAGTAATTTACTCTATTTTGTGACTCTTCAAGCGATGGTTGGTATTCATTTGTCATTGTTTATAATTATTTTTCTATTTTCCTACTTATTAATATGATTTGTTTCTCTGATAATGATTTTATTGTCTCTCCACATGGAATATTAGACCCTCACAACTAGTCGTAATCCTCTAGTGTATATGGAGGCACAATTGAGGTCATGTAATGAACCTCTTTGGGGTATAAATATCCGGAACCCATTCCATGAAATGATAATTTGATATCAAAGGATGGATTTA
This sequence comes from Viscum album, assembly GCA_963277665.1. Lineage (NCBI taxonomy): Eukaryota > Viridiplantae > Streptophyta > Magnoliopsida > Santalales > Viscaceae > Viscum > Viscum album. The sequence continues at coordinate 220,607,518 of OY728146.1, read as the reverse complement.
TTTTACTCTCATTAGTCATAAATTTTTGAATGTTAGACTAGTGAATATGATGATTCTTGACTTGTTAATAAGGTCATGCATGGGTGTAACCAACACATGTGCTGGGGAATTCCAATATACCTCAGTTGGGGATTGTCCTTTCAGATGTCTTCTAAAACTGTTGAAAGTTATATCAACTTGGATGCTTCAATTATTATATGATGTTATTATTTTTTTATATTTTACTCATTGAATGTCATGGCATTATAATCTAAGTATATTTTCATCAATCCAGTCACTAAAAACTTTAGGTGACATGCATCATATTAGTAACACATCGAGAAGAATGTTATAAGATGGTTTTGGGAAGCAATTTTATTTATTTATTTTAGTAATTTAAGATAAATTATTCTAAATAATGAATAAATAATTGTTAAATGATGATGAATGTAGTAATTTTATATGTTTAAGAAGGGTTTCTTTAATGTAAAACATATAGATATAAATAGTTTGTTACCCTGTGTTAGCTATGGTCCGGGAGAGTGATGACTGATGATTTTGATAGTGCTATGATTTTACGTGTGTGGTAGTGTATTTGGGATATTTTTTTATTAATTTAGGTGAATATTGATTATGAAAATGTGTTAAAGATATGTTGTGTTTCCTTATAAGTGTGTTTGTAATTATAGAAATATGCATCCAAAGCGATGTTTTGTTGGTTGGAATATGGGAGGACATTAGTAAAAATGTGCCTATATCAATGGGACATGTGGACCTAATAGATATAGGTGAAGTGGAGAAATAGTATTTTTGAAGAAAAAATAACTCTATTTATATATTTCATGGAATGATACCCAGGGTGGGTTGTAACGAATATGTCAGATTTGACCTTGGATCCTTAGGTGTATCACCATATAATGTTTACCGATGATGGTGGACACAAGGCAGTTCAGATCTGGATTGATTATATCCAGATGATATAGGAACATTTAGTGAATCATGTGGATAAAATAGCCAAATTATTTACCTAAATTATATAAGTAACGATGAGGTTCTAATGAGATATTTAGGCTTGGGATGATCAGTTGGAGGGCGGGGTATGGAAGGAATTATAGGAGATGTTACTCGACCAATTTTAAACAGAGCAACTTGTAACATCCCAGGTAAATAAAAAACATGATAATTTTCAGATTTATTAATATTTGTGAATTAAATATTAATTTTACTTTAATGGGGATTCTATGTTCGATGGCGTACCCGATATGCAACAACAAGTTTCTTTGAAATCGTATGTTGCACACTAATAATATAATATTATTATTTAAAATAGTAGTAAACGCCTTTCCATTATAATGGAGGGAGTAAATTTAACTAACAAAAATATGATTATACATGTTTTTAAATGTTTTTAAATTTATCCAATAAATGTTATAGGCTTAAAATGTGAATGAATCTAAGCATAAATACTCTACTATTGTTTAAAAGGTTTATTTACGGCCTTTTGATGGAGAAACCTCTTTAAATATACTTTTGGTAATTTTTATATGTTCAATTCAAAAAAATATAAATCATCGTTAGATTAAGGACATCAAAATTTAGTTTGGGTAAATTTTTGGTATTTTAATGATAAATTTTATTTTTAAATGAATAGTGAAAATACTATATTTTAATTCAAAAGTGCCATTTAATCTAATTTATTTATATGGTTATATTAAAATTTTAATTGGTTATAAAGTGTAATTAGAATATAATTTTACCAGTTAATCCAATGTTCAACATTGTAATTAATTTCACTTTGAAATTGGACATAAACAAGTTCTAATGTATTGATAGTTTTTATTTCATAAAAACACGCGTTTTGTTTTGACAATGAGAATTTATTATAAATTAAATTCATCCACTTATGTGCTTTTAATTTAGAAAAATGGATTCCATATTTGGAATAAATAGGTCTAAATTTTTTAAATATTCAACTTTTATTTTTAGACATTTTAAATATTTAGTTCAGCAAATATTTTATTTACCAGGATTAAAGAGTAAATATAGAAAATAAGGGTAAAATATAATATTATAATAACAATAAATTACCCTAACATGAGTCATAATCCTATTGGATGTTACATATCTGACCATGAGAATCTTTGGGTCAAATTTGGAATCCCATGGAGCCACATGGGAGTAATAATGACACTTTATATTAATTAATTTAAAGTAAAGGAAAAAATGAAATAAATAAATATATTTTAGTAAATAAATTTTTACATGGGGTTTTATAAGTTATCCATTTGACTATAAATATTATTTGGGAAGATAAATATATTTTCTACATCATGGTATTTTTTTAATAATTTTGTGACGTCAAATAAATTAAATTTATTTATGACACAATAATGATGCAATATTTGTCTCATTAATAAATGATTTAAATAAATAAGATTATAAATATTAAAACAATACCCAAAACCTATAAAATTATTATTATATGATTTTATTTCAACTAAGAGTCATATTAACATCAACTTTAACAACTAGTTGACCTTTTGATACCGATGATGAGTTTATAATAAAATAATTGTTTCAAACTGTCCTAAAGAGCCCCTCTTTTCCCTTATAAAAAGCCCTCAATTCCTACCGATTTATCACTCCTCTCAAGCCTTTGGATCATACAAATTCTGCTCCAATAATCTCCCAAGATCCCTCTCTTCATCCTATAAGCCTTACCTTATGAAGAATGCACTTCAAGAAACCATTTTGGTTCAAACCAAAGGGAGTTACCCGATTTAAAGGTAACATATTCTCTTAAGTTCTTTTGTTTTATTTTACTTCTCCAACCCCCTAAACTATTTTTATTATTTTATTTTATAACAAAAACCGTATCCTCAATATATTATTATGTTGTTATGATATGTATTTGAACTAAACTTACACACTACTCCATCTAATGGGTAAGGAACATAATGTTTCTGTGGATGGAAAACTAACGCCTCATGAAATGATGATTGTTCAATTAACTCCTACCACCTCTCATGGTGTCCATTATGATGGAACTATATTTATATATGATATATATTATGTTTATGTTTTCTAAATGCTTCTGTATTGTTCATTTATAGTATACAATTTTCGTTTCCATAATGGGTAAACATGATAATTTCATTTTAGGAAGTGTAGACTACTGCCCCCTCAAGGTGATATGATTCGTTCATGACTTACATTGAACGTATAAAGAAGGAGTAAATTAAATTATGTAACATATATATCCTATTATATTATACTATAATTATAATATACCTATGTATCATTATTTTTTCATTCCATAAAATATTAAATAGAAATTAAAGTAGCATTCATGCGTACGTACGACTTACCGTCTCCATGAATGGTGCATTACATTTCTTATCTCCAAATGTTATGTAATATTATATATATATATTTATATTTATTTATATTTATACACTGGATATATATGATATATATGATATCTAAATCATTAATATAATTCTATAGATAATGATGTTTTTACCACATGGACAAATTTTAATTATAACAAGTTCATTTTTAAGTCAAATTCCCAACATCGACAAAATGTCCAATATGAACTCAAATAATTAACTAATTGTTATTAAAAGTTAATAATAATCATAAAATTAATAATAAACATTAAAAAGGTTATTATGAAAGTATAAATTAACTTAAGTTTGTTACACTGGAAGAACGAGGAACATACAGGTCATGATGGACACGAGGTAAGTGATTTCTTATATCACTTTTAATTCCATGATATTTCCATCGTTCACAACTTATTTGTGTACATAAATTTGATATATATTATCAATATTCTATTTATATTTATGATATTGTGTGATTAATTTGGTGTTCATTAAATTTTTATCATACGACTCGATTGATTACAAAGTGGTAAGGGATTTTCCTCTCACTTTTTATTCCTATGAGATTCATGCTATATTAGCCACTATTTAATTTTTTGTGATGGATGTACTACCCATTATTGCATTCTTTGTGTAATATACTTTAATTTATGGGTATTTACATATTAATTTCATGATCTTTCTTTCATGGGGTGTATGTTTCGTAAGTTACCAAATCGGTAAGGGAACCCTTTACACTCCTCTTTCTAAAAGACTTCTTTTTGTTATGTATTTTAATTTACATATTATTATGTTGGGATATGTTATTATATATCCTTATTGGTTTAATTTTTATTTCCAAGTGATGAGATATCCATTTCTCTCTCATCAACATATTTTCTAAATTTTACAGTGATGACATTAGGCCATCGAATTTCTGTAAGAAATCTTCATAACCCGATTGCAATTTGTCGGTTAAACATCTACTTCTTGAATATGTCATGTTATGAATATGTGTGAATAAAAACTGATTGTATTACACATTATATCCACTTATATTGGGTGTATTTATATTTTTCACACATAATTATGTAAGTGATTTATACTTAATCTAAGTATACCGTCTTTGTAAGGGACTTAGTCTCAATGCCCTTTCATTGAAGAATATTTTGTTTTATTCTCATATTTCCTTTATACGGTGTATAAATACCTTTGAATTTTCATTTCATTCAAAGGTAAAAACTTCCTATGATGAGTTTTTATAAATGAAAAAAAATTAATGTTTCTTTCTAACGTAAGCGGCGTCAATGACCTTTTTCGCCGCTGTGAGTATTATTTGATCTTTGGTTTCCTTAACAAGCCGTAATGTTTTTAAAAGGAAAATAAATACCATATACCCTTTTTAAAAATTTTGGTATTGAAAATGTTTTTGTTAATGGATTTGTTATGTTAATATATTTAAATGATATATTTTTATTAAAATGTGGAAATGTTATCTTTCTTTTATTTTTTTATGTGTTATGAATATGTAATGCTTCTTGGGAATTTTTTATGCATATGTGTGGTTTCGTGATAAAACTAGGTAGGGTGAGCTTGAGATAACTCTCCAATGCATTGGGTAACATAACAGAGGTAAAAAATGAATGTTTCTCATAAGAGATTTAGGAAATATAATATAATGGATATTCAAAATGTGACTCCCTATGTAACTGTGATAGTTACAATGTAAGTTTGATATGGATTCCACAAGTTACCATTATGATTTATGATTTCTGTGTGTTATTAATAAATCATATGAATTCATGAGGTATTTTATGCTTGAAAAGTATGTTTTTATTATTTGTTATTTAATTATGGGCTAAAGTTTTCATTCCTTATTTTATATCCCTTACTGAGATTTTTATGTTCATCCCATGTTTTTGAAATGTTTTCCACAGGACTTAAAGATGAATGAGGTCCAAGGATGTGATCAAGGAAAAGTTAGGTTGTCTAAAACATGGAACTATACATGACACTTTTTTCAAGAGTTTTTATTTTATGAAAAAATGGACACTATGTAGAATTGTCTACATGTAATATTCATGTTCCTATGTAAATGTTATAACCTAATTCTCTAAAACTCTAACCAAAAAATATCCTCAATTTAAATTATCCATTTAATTCAAGATTATGTAATGTTTGAAGACAAGTCCTTATAGTTGGTATCAAAGGTCGGTTTAGACAAATTTAGGGATTATGGGTTTTTGTTTGAGACATGGTTCATCTCTATGTCTACTCTTTATGTTAAATCCTTATTTTTGAAACTTTTTCAGATCAAGGAAATTATGTTACAAATGGAAGGAGGAGGATCTCAACTGATGTTCCTATCTCTTCCTGATGACTTACTTGTAATAATTATTTCAATGTCGTGTTCGGATGATTGTGAAACTTTTTCTAACATAAAACTCCCTTGCAATCAATTGCTTGAGATATCAAACACCTCCATTGTACCCTGATATCATCATGGATAATGGGTTCTATTTAATCAAATCATATTTTCATAACATTATAAAATTTTCAAGAAAGGTAAATATTTTCAAGGAATTTTCAAATATTTTAATTTATCATAATATTTTTAAGCATGTTATGATTTTGAAAAATGTGCTAAAGAAGGAGACCCTTTCACAACCTATTTATATTTTATTTTAAAATATATTATCCCAGAAGATATATATGGTATTTTAAATGGACCACTGATTAGAAATTTCAACTCAAACTCAGTCTGACTGTTTTATAAAAATCATGTTTTATCAGATGTTTTGAAATTATATGTCATACATGATTATTTTTCAAAACTATTTTTCTACAAGCACCTTTATGACCCAAGTTGTACAAGGTGTATTTGGATAATGGGGGAAAATTATTTTGAAGGATCTCTAAAACATTGTTGCAATGCATGGACCTTCTACCTATGTGAACAAGATATTGGTTAAACCAAGTGGACGCCATGATCAAGGTATGATGTTCATTATTCTGGGGATCGTTTCATTTTATCATATGGTAGTGAAATTAAAAAAAATGACAATATATATATAAGACATCAAGAATTAAGATGTGGAGATCATAATGATTTGGGATGAAAATGAGAGGTATAAGGAAACCATTGATGTTAAAACATGTTAGGGTTATTTTTAAATTTTATATAAAGGACAATACGCAGACCGTGTGACAACCCGTTGCGTCGGACAAAGATGTGGGAATCAAAAACCACAACCAAAGTGCGATTGGGATTTATTTCCTACCACTAGACTACATGATGTACCTGGTTAGTATTGCATATTATTATTAGTTAAATGATTTTGTGGATCAAGAATAAGTTGATTTAGGGAACTTATTTTTTATTAAATGGATATTCTTAATATAGGAAAATGATTTTTTTATTAATTGATAAAGGAATATGTTCTCTATTTTGGGAAACACTATATGCTTATGGAAAATAGAATACTTTGGGATTTAAATTAAGGGGTAATGGTGGAATTTTACTTTGGAAGAATATTATTTTTGTGTGGACATATAGTGATCTGGCTTATTTATGGAAATTATTAACCTATCATAGATAATATGTGATTTGGATAATTATACATTAGTATGAGACATTAAAAGTAGTCTATGTTTTTGGAGTTAAATGTTAATATTTACTATGGAAGAATATGTTATTAAATAGTTCAATGTTTTGGGTTTAAATCTTAGATTGGATTATTTTGAAAAATTATAAGGACAATTGTTTATTGAATGGTATTTCTTGAACTTTGGGTACTTTTTGTCAAATTTTGGATATAAGAGTAGTATTTATTTTTATAAAGGATTATCCTTTTTGGAGATTATACGATCTCATACTAACCATTTTGGATTTTTTTGATGTCAAAAGACAAGGAAAATATATAGTTCTTATTTTTTAGATGATGTGATTCTCTAGAAGTTGATTCTATTTCTTTTTATGTGACTAAGTCTTTTTGAATAATCTTTGATTGGAGAAAAGATTAGTTTTTTGTAGAAAATTATTAAAGGATTAAACTCTAGTTGAAGGAAAGTATAATTTTTTATGTTCTTATTATATGTAGTAAAGGAATTCCTAAAATAATGAAAGGGAACTTAAAACAAAAACGTTTTCAGTTTACATTTCCTACTAGGTTATCAAAGACCACTTACACACAACTAGTTTGTGATTTTCTAGGGGTTAACTTTATCCTAATCAGGTTTTATATCACTCTCCATCAGAACTTGATGGTTTATTTTCTCTTCCATATCCATTTCTTCGGACATGTAATCCTAGTGTATGTTATCTCAGGTAAAATTTGTGTTTCATTTTCTTTCTTTTAAAGTGATAGTTTTAGGGACTATTTTTCCCATGTGGGACATTAAATGAAGTTTCCCAGTCAAATTTTAATGTTACCAGGATGGAATTACTAAAAGGGGGGAAGGATGTAACATCCCAGGTAAATAAAGAACATGAAATTTTTCATATTTATTAATATTTATAAATTAAATATTAATTTTACTTTAAAGGGCACGCTATGTTCGATGGCATACCCGATATGCAACAACGAGGGTTTTTTTAAATCTTAGGTTGCACACTAATAATATAATATTATTATTTTAAATAGTAGTTTACACCTAGATATTATAATGGTAGGAATAAACAGAACTAAAAAAATATGATTATACATGTTTGTTAACTTTTTTTACATTTATCTAATAAAATTTAGAGGGTTAAAACGTGAATGAATCTAAGCATAAATACTCGAATATTCTTTAAAAGTTCAATTTACCACCATTTGATGTAGAACCCTCGTTAAATCTATTTTTTTTTAATTTTTATATGTTATATTTGAAAAAATAAAATTATTCTTTTGATTCAGGCCATCAAAATATTCTTTGTATAATTTTTTGGTATTTTTCTGATAAAGTTCATTTTTTAATGAATAGTGAAAATACTGTATTTTAATTAAAAAGTGCCATTTAATCTAATTTAATTATATGGTTAGATTATCTTTTTAATTGGTTAAAAAGTGTAATTAGAATATATTATTACTATTTAATCACGTTTTGGACATTATAATTTAGTTTACTTTGAAATTGGACATAAAGAAGTGTTAATATTTTGATAGTTATTATTTATTAAAAACACACTTTTTGTTTTGATAGCAGGAATTAATTTTAAATTAATTTCTGCCAATTATGCTTTTTAAATTTAGAAAAATGGATTACATATTTAGAAAGATAAGGTCAAAATTATGTAAATGGGTAACATTTATTTTTAGACATTTTAAATATTTTCTTCAGTACATATTTTATTTAACATGATTAAAGGGTAAATATATTAAATAATGGTAAAATATAATATTATAATAATATTAAATTACCCTAACATGTGTCCTAATACTATTTTATGATACATATAAAACCATGGAAATCCTTTGTTTGAATTTGGGTATAAGGCCCCTGCCTTAAACCTTACTTAATCTTGAGTTATTACAAATTACAAATTTAGGATCTTTTCAGGTTTAGAGTTTTAGAGAATTAGATCATAAAACATGAAATATATTCCACATTTAAACAAAGTGGTCACAGAAAGATAGTATCCATTTTTTTCCCATCAATAGAAACATATTTAAAAATAAAACACGGATTCATTTTTGATACTTCCTTGACACTATCATCATATCATGTAAGTTTCCCTTGACCTGTGAAAAACATTTCAAAAAAAACTTGGGATGAGCACAAACAGCTCCGTAAGGGTTATAAAAATATGGAAATGAAACCTGAGTTCATATATACATAAGAATGAAATCATACTTTACCCATAAAACCCAGGCACATTAACATACCTCATCAAATCATGAATAAATCATAAAAATCATAAGACATAAAAGGTAACTTGAGGCATTCATAACATTCTTACGTATGGAGTAACCCTCTTGGTTACGTTTGGAATACCCACCATAGTATATTCCCTAAATCTCTTCCGATAAACCTTAACATTTCACTCCTTCATGTTACCCAATGCATTGGAGAGCTATATCAGGCTCACCCGCCCTTAGTCTATCATGGAACCACCTGTATTCATAATAATGCCCAAGAACCATAACATAATTGTATCACATAAAACATGCATAAAGGAAACATAACATTTACACATTTCAATCACAAGATATCAATACAACAAATTGATATAATAAAAACATTATGAAAACCATTTTCAATACCAAAATAAATGAAAAGTAAAACACGGTATTTATTTTTCTTTTAAAAAGAAGGTATGGCTTGAAGAGGAAGCTGAAATTCAAATAATGGTCACGGCGGCGGAGATGTCATTGTCGCCGCATATGTACGACAAAAACATTCCATTTTGAAGTTTATTAAAACGTTTTGTATAAAAAAGATTCATTTTTGGATAAACATAAAAGTCAAAGGGGTTTATACACCATATAAAAGAAGGTTGTGTATAAAACAAAATATGCCTCAATGAATGGAGATTGAGGCGAAGTCCCTTTCAAAGATGGTATCCTTGGTTTAAGGATAAAGAAATTACATAATTATGTGTGACAAAAGAATACACCACATATAAGTGGATATTAAGTGTAAATCAATCAGAGGTTATTCACAAATATTCATAGAACGTCATATTCAAAGAGTACAAGTTTATCCCAAAGAATCAAATTTGGGTTAAGAAGTTCCCTTGCAAAAATTTGACAGCCTAACGGCGTCACTACAAAATTCAGAAAATGAGTTGATGAGAGATAAAAAGGGTATCTCATCACATGGACATAAAATTTAAATCAATAAGGATATAGAAGAACATATCCCAACATAGTATTATGTGAATTAAAAGACATAACAAAAGAAGTATTTTAAAAAGAGGAGGGTGAAAGGTTCCCTTACAGACATGGGTATCTTTTGAAACATACACCCCGTGAAAGAAGGACAATACAACATTGATATAAATACTCATAAATGAAAGTATATTACACAATGAGTAAAATAATGGGCAGAACATACACCACTCAAAGGAAATTGTGGAAAATGTATCATAAATCTCATGGGAATAAAGGTGAGATGAAAAATCCCTTACGAAATCTCGGCAGCCTAACCACGCCACTTAGAACTTACAAAAATTGATTCATGAGATCAAATGTGGTATATCATCATATTAAAATATAGTTTACAGAAATAGGAATATAAAATAACATCCCCCAACATAACAAATAAGATATTAAGATAGGTGACATAAAGGAGAGTACTTAAAAAAAGAGAGAGAGGTTAGATCTCTTACGAAAATTCGGCAGCCTAACGGCGCCACTCAAAACATCCAAAGTAGATTGATGAGAGAGAATAGGGTCTCTAATCATATGAACATAAAAATTAAAGTATTATTAATATAAAATAACATCCCAATAACATGAAATATGAGCTTTAAAAGGAATGACATAAAAGAGTGTACTTAAAAAGAAAGAGAGGAGTAGGATCCCTTACCTCAAGTCCGACTTGTCTTGTTCGTTTCTTTATATTCCTGAATAATAAACTTTAGTAAATTTATAATTTCTTAAGGCCCTCCTATAAAGATTATTATTCAGTTAATATAACATATTTTAATGTTATAATAATTGGTTAATAATATGAGTTCATATTAGAAATTTTTGTCGATGTTTGGTACATGAGTCAAAAATTGAACTTGTTGGGAAATAATTTTCCATGTATTTATAGGTACATCATATCCATAATAGTATTGATGTTTTAAATATCATATATATCCAGTATATATTCATTTTATACTATTCCATATCATTTGGAGAAAAAAATTAAAAGCACCGTTCATGGAGACGGTAGACCCTACGTACGCATGAACGCTACTTTCATTTTTTGTCATATAAATGGAATTAAAACAAAATGAGAGATATTTATATATATTTTATAATTCCAGAATTTTATCCATAATTTAGATTTAATATATTACGTATATATCCATTATATATATGTACTTATAATAGTACATAACATTTTGAGATAAGAAATGAAATGTACCGTTCATGGAGACGGTAAGCCGTACGTACGCATGAACGCTACTTCCATTTCTATTTCATATTTAATGGAATTAAAACAAAATGATACATAACAGTATTTTAATTCCAGTATGGTATCATATATAATATAATTAAATATATCCTATATACGTACCACATATGGAATTAACGAATCAAATCACTTTGAGGGGGCGGTAGTCCGCACTTCCTTAAATAAAGATATCAGGTTTCCCATAATGGAAACCATAAAGGTATGCCCAAAATGAAAAATACAGAAGCTTAAGGAAAACATAAACATATTATATATCATATATAAATATAGTTTCATCTTAATGGACACCTTTTAAGGTGATAAAAGAATGTTGAACAATCATCGTTTTGTGAGGCAGAAATTCGCCATCCATAGAAACAATATGTTATTTAACCATTAGATGTATGTGTGTGCAAGTGTAGCTCAAATAATTCTTATAACAAAATCCTAGTATATTGAAGACACTGTATTTGTTACAAAATAAATGTATAAAAAAAGTTTAGGGGGTTAGAGAAGCAAAATAAGACATAAGGACACAAGTGAAGACATTACCTTAAAATCGGGTAACTCCCTTTGGATTGAGCTCAAAGGCTTCTTTGGGATGACTTCTTCCCAAAGTGAGGCTTCAAGAAGTTAGAGAAGGATGTGGAGATACAAAATGGGCAGGGTTTGGCCGAGCCAAAGTCTTTGTAAGTGTGGGTAAGGAGGTATAGGTTGGGGCCTTTTATAAGAGGAGAGGAGGGGCACTCTTAGAAAGTAAAGAAATGTTACTTTATTTTAGAATGAGTTTCGGATTTTAATGGTCCCATATTGATGTGTTTCAAGGATAAGGTGATATGGGTTCTAAATCCACCCATAAAATAGGTTTTGGCCATGTTTAGGTCTTAGATTTTACATTATCTTTCCATTTTATTTAAATCGTTAAATAATGAGGTCATCGTTCCATCATCAAGATGTCATAAAAAATTTAATTTATTTAATGTCTAAAAATTATAAAAATTACTTTGATATAGGAAATATTTTTATCTCTCCAATTACTCTTTATAGTCAAATATCTGACTTGTATAACCCCATGTATAAATTATCTTAGTAAAAAATATCATGTTTGTGTCATTTTTACTTTAACATTATATAAAAAGGTATTAATGTCATTTTCCAACCAACGTGGCTCTATGGGGTCCCCAAGATGACCCATGGATTTTATTGGTCGTCCATGACACATCCAATTAAGATAGGACATGTTTCTAGGTCATTTAATTTTATTAAAACATTATTCTTACCTTAAACTGCATTAATTACCTCTAATCGCGATTAAAAACATAATAAGTTACTATTCACCAAAAAATTATTCTAATCCCATTGAACCACATTTTACTTCTTAATGACAACCATGTATGTAGGATTATTGAAATTAAAAACACAGATATGGAAAAAAAATTATTTCAACAGAAAAAATCATTTTTTATAAGTACCACTTAGTGGTTTCACTATTCATCAAAAATTGAAGTTTTTCAAAAAATTACCAAAAAATCACGCTAAGCTATATTTGATATTCCGAATTCAAAAATGATTCATATTTTAAAAAATTAAAAACCTATAAGTTTTATTAATTAATTTAATAATTAATTCCCGTTGTCAAAACAAATAGAGTGTTTTTATGAAACAAAATGTATCAAAAGATTGACACTAGTTTAAGTCCGATTTCAAAGTGAAATTAAATTCAATGAACACTATTGGATTAAATGGTAAAAATATATTATCATTTCACATTAAAACCAATTCAAAAGATAACATAATCATATAAATAAATTATATTAAAAAGAGGTTTTGAATTAAAATACAACATTTTTCACTATTCATTAAAAATTGAACTTTTTCAGAAAAATACCAAAAATTTACACAAAGTAAATTTTGATGTCCCGATTCTAAAGAAGAATTTTATTTTGTCAAACATAACACATAAAATTGTCAAAAAGTGGATTTAAAAGGGGTTCGCCATCAAAACTCAGTTAATCGACCGTTTAAAGAATATTTGAATGTTTACGCTTAAAATTGGATTCATTCACATTTTTAATCCTCTAACATTTATTGTAAAAAGTAAAAATATTTGACAAACATATATAATCATTTTTTAGTTAGTTCTATTCATTCCCACCATCACAAAAGCTAGGCATTAACTACCATTTAATATAATATTATTTTCTTATTATAGTGCAACGTATGATTCCCAAGAAACTCATTGTTGCGTGTTGGGTACGCCATCGAGCATAGCGTTCCCTTTAAAGTTATATTTATATTTTATTCACAAATATGGATAAATGTGAAAATTTCATACTCTTTATTTACTTGGGGTGTTACATCCTTCCCCCCTTTTTGGAATTGCTTCCTCCCAATTTTTAAAATTGGGCTTGGAAACTTCATTGAAAATCCCACATCGGAACATGAGTCAGTAAAACAATCACTTTAAAATAAAGAATGATAAGTACAAAGGTCACTCGAGTTAACCCATACTAGGATTCCAAGTATGAAAATATGGACATGGAGGAAAAAACAAAGGGTTCTGTTCCGAGGGAGAGTGATAGTAAACATATCTAGGAGAAAGTTAACCATAAGAAAATCACAGACTTGTGATGGGTTAAACGGTATTCGATTCCCCAGTAGGAAAAGTTAACAGAAAATATTTTTTGTTTTAAGTTACTCTTCATTGATAAATTTATTTTTGATCTTAAGGAAACATTCTTACTTGTCATGTTGACTTTCAACTTTTACTAGATTTGTTACACGAACTCATACTTTCCCCAAAAGACGAGTATTTAGGAAGACTTTTTCACATTAAGAGTAATATAATCAACTTCTAGAGGATAACCTAATCCACAAAATAGAACTATATACTTCCCATATCTTTAGACCTTAACCAAAACCAAAACCAAAAAGGATAGTACAAGATTAGATAAAACCCAAAAAGGATAATCCTTTAAAAACAAATCTGTTCTTAATCTCCAAAATTTATCAAACAATACCCAAAGTTCAACAAAGACCATTCAATAAACAAATTGTCCATAATATACTTCAAATTAAACAAAACTAAGATTGAAACCCAAATATTTGAAGGATTTAGTCACGTAGTCTTCCAAATTAAATCGTAACATTTATCTCGAAACAACATCAGTTGCTCCTAAAGTCTCGTATTAAAAAGTAATTAACCTAATCTCATATCCTTCATGATAGGTTAATAAATTTCCATAGAAAACCCAAAATCAGCTTACTATTAATTAATAAAATCCTCTAACTAAAAATAATTAGTCAAACTAACCAGGGACTTCACATAGTCCAGTGTTAGGCGATAAATACCAGTCGCACTTTGGTTGTGGGTTTGATTCCCACAGCTTTGTCTGGCGCAACATGTTGTCACACGGTCTGCGTGTTGTCCTTATTCCAAAACTATATACTTCTTAAAACATTCCCCAAAATGAGATAAAATCTTCAAAAATAAGCATAACATAATTTTCCATTAAGATTATCTCATGCCTCTCATCTTCCATCATAACATATAATAACCCATAATTACCTCAAAAGTAAGGATCATATAAACTCTAATGGTTACCTTTATAATTATTGCCTGAACTTCCACATCGATTGGTCATCTCATACATGATGCATTACAGAACATACCAAGGTTCAAGTGGTTGATCATGACTC
This sequence comes from Viscum album, assembly GCA_963277665.1. Lineage (NCBI taxonomy): Eukaryota > Viridiplantae > Streptophyta > Magnoliopsida > Santalales > Viscaceae > Viscum > Viscum album. Next base: position 220,592,381 of record OY728146.1, on the reverse strand, counting down.
ATTGATAGTTGGTTTAGAACAACCATGAGTTTCTTCATTGAATACCCAATTTCATCCAGTCTCTTAATCAGAGAACAACCACAGTTTCCTTCAAACCTATTGTCACTTTGGTGCCGTCTAGATCCATCCATTCACTAAAAACAGAAATGTCAGCGTGACTATATCAACCAAATCATCATGTACTAATGAGGAAGATAACCACAGAGATATACTTACTTATTCACTTTATCTAAAACTTGGACACTTTCAGAAATCCTAACCATTATTGTAATGTCATTTATGCTTAGAGGATACCCTAACCTCTAAAGTTATCTAAACCAACCTCTGATACCAACTATAAGCCCCTACCCTTAAACCTTACATAACCGTGAGTTATTACAATATTACACATTAAAGATCTTTTTAGGTTTAGAGTTTTAGAGAATTAGATCATAAAACATGCATTACATTCCACATTTAAACAAAGTGGTTACATAAAGATAGTATCCATTTTTTCCCATCAACAGAAACATATTTAAAAATAAAACATGGATTCATTCTTGACACTTCCTTGACACTATCATCATATCATGTACCTTTCCCTTGACCTATGAAAAACATTTCAAAAAAAACTTGGGATGAGCATAAAAAGCTCAGTAAGGGTTATAAAAATATGGAAAAGAAACATGAGTTCATATATACATAAGAATGAAATCATACTTTACCCATAAAACAAAGGAACATCAACATACCTCATCAAATCATGAATAAATCATTGAAATCATAATACATAAAAGGTAACTTGAGGCATTCATAACATTCTTACGTAGGGAGTAACCCTCTTGGTTACGTTTGGAATACCCACCACAGTATATTCCCTAAATCTCTTCGGAGAAACCTTAACGTTTCACTCCTTCTCATTACCCAATGCATTGGAGAGCTATGTCGGGCTCACCCGCCCTTAGTCTATCACGGAACCACCCGTCTTCATAATAATGACCATGAACCATAACATAATCGTATCACATAAAACATGCATAAAGGAAATATAACATTTCCACATTTCAATCACAAGATATCAATACAACACATTGATATAATAAAAATTACGAAAACCATTTTCAATACCAAACTAAAATAATTGTAAAACATGGTATTTATTTTTCTTTTAAAAAGAAGGTATGGCTTTTAGAGGAAGCTGAAACTCAAATAATGGTCACGACGGCGGAGAAGTCATTGTCGCCACATACGTATGAAAAAAACATTACCTTTTGTAATTTAGTAAAATTATTTATATAAAAACGATTCCAATTTGGATAAATATAAAATTCAAAGGGGTTTATACACCGTATAAAAGAAGGTTGTGTATAAAACAAAATATCTCTCAATGAATAGAGATTGAGACGAAATCCCATTCAAAGACGGTATCCTTGGTTTAAGGATAAATCAATTACAAAATTATGTGTGACAAACGAATACACCAAATATAAGTGGATATTTAGTGTAAAAAAATCAGTGTTTATTCACACATATTCATAGAAAGTCATATTCAAGGAGTACAAGTTTATCCCAAAGAATCAAATTTGGGTTAAGAAGTTCCCGTTCAAAAATTTGACAGCCTAACGGCGTCACTACAAAATTCAGAAAATGAGTTGATGAGAGATAAAAAGGGTATCTCATCACATGGACATAAAATTTAAATCAATAAGCATATAGAATAACATATCCCAACATAATAGTATGTGAATTAAAAGACATAACAATTGATGACTTTTAAAAAGAGGAGGGTGAAAGGTTCCCTTACCGACATGGGTATCTTTCGAAACATACGCCCCGTGAAAGAAGGGCAATACAACATTGATGTAAATACTCATAAATGAATTTATATTGCACAATGAGTAAAATAATGGGCAGTACATACACAACTCAATGGAAATTGTGGCAAATGTAGCATAAATCTCATGGGGATAAAAGTGAGATGAAAAATCCCTTACGAAAACTCAGCAGCCTAACGGCACCACATAAAACTTACAAAATGGATTGATGAGATCAAATAGGGTCTCTCATCATATTAAAATATAGTTTGAAGAAAGAGGAACATAAAATAACATCCCCCAACATAACAAATAGGATATTAAAATAGGTGACATAAAGGAGAGTACTTAAAAAAGAGAGAGAGGTTAGATCTCTTACGGAAATTCGACAGCCTAATGGCGCCACTCAACACATCCAAAATGGGTTGATGAGAGAAAATAGTGTCTCTCATCATATGAACATAAAAATTACAGTAATATTAATATAAAAGAACATCCCAGTAACAAGAAAGATGAGATTTAAAATTATTGACATAAAAGAGTGTACATAAAAAGAAGGAGAGGAGTAGGATCCCTTACCTCAAGTCCGAATTGTCTTGTTCGTTTCATTATATTCCTAAATAATAAACATCGGTCAATTTATAATTTCTTAAGGACCTCCTATAAAGATTATTATTCAGTTAATATCACATATTTTAATGTTATAATAATTGGTTAATAATATGAGTTCATATCAGACGTTTTTGCCAATGTTTGGTACATGAGTCAAAAATTGAACTTGTTGGAAAATAATTTTCCGTGTAGTTATAGGTACATAATATCCAAAATAGTATTGATGTTTTAAATATCATATATATCTAGTATATAATCATTTTATACCATTCCATATCATTTGGAGAAAAAAATTAAAAGCATCGTTCATGGAGACGGTAGGTCGTACGTACGCATGAACGCTACTTTCATTTTTTGTCATATTAATGGAATTAAAACAAAATGAGATATATATATATATATATATATGTTAAATTACAAAATGATATCCATAATTTAGATTTAATATATTACATATATATCCATTATATATCTGTACTTATAATAGTACATAACATTTTGAGATAAGAAATGAAATGTACCATTCATGGAGACGGTAAGCCATATGTGCGCATGAACGCTACTTCCATTTCTATTTCATATTTAATGGAATTAAAACATAATGATAAATAATAGTATTTTAATTCAAGTATGTTATCATATATAATATCATTTAATATATCCTTTATATGTACCATATATGGAATTAACAAATCAAATCACTTTGAGGGGGCTCTAGTCTGCACTTCCTTAAATGAAGATATCGTGTTTACCCATAATGGAAACCATAAAGGAATGACCAAAATGAAAAATAAAGAAGATTAAGGAAAACATAAACATATTATATATAATATATAAATATAGTGTCATCTTAATGGCCACCTTTTAAGGTGTTAAAAGAATGTTGAACAATCATCGTTTCGTGAGGCAGAAATTTTCCATCCACAGAAACAATAAGTTCTTTAACCATTAGATGTAGGAGTGTGTATGTGTAGCTCAAATAATTCTTATAACAACATCCTAGTATATTTCAGATACTGGATTTGTTACAAAATAAATGAATAAAAAGATTTTAGGGGTGGTAGAAGAAAAATAAAACAAAAGTTCACAAGTGAAGACATTACCTTAAAATCGGGTAACTCCCTTTGGTTTGATCTCAAAGGCTTCCTTGGGAAGCCTTCTGCCCAAAGTGAGGCATCAAAAAGTTAGAAAAGGATGTGGATATACAAAATGGGCAGGTTTTGGCAGATCCAAAGGCTTTGGAAGTGTGGGTAAGGAGGCAGAGGTGGGGGCATTTTATAATAGGAGAGGAGGGGTACTCTTGGAAAGTAAAGAAATTTCACTTTATTTTAGATTGATTTTAGGATTTTAATGGTCCCAAATTGATGTGTTTCAAGGATAAGGTGATAAGGGTTAAAAATCCACCCATACAATATGTTTTGGACATGTTTAGGTCTTAGTGTTTACATTATCTTTCCATATTATTTAAATTGTTAAATAATGAGGTTATCGCTGCATCATCATGATGTCATAATAAATTTAATTTATTTAATGTATAAAATTTATAAAAAAATACTATGATGTAGGAAAGCTATTTATCTTTCTAATTACTATTTATAGTCAAATAGACGACTTGTATAACCTCATGTAAAAATTGGTTTAGTAAAACATTTCATGTTTGTGTCATTTTTACATTGACATTAAATAAAAAGGTATTTATGTCATTTTCCATCAAAAGTGGATCCATGGGGTCCCCAAGATGACCCATGGATTTTCTTGGTCGGCCATGACACATTAAATTATGGTAGGACATGTGTCTAGGTCATTTCATTTTATTAAAACATTATTCTTACCTTAAACTGCATTAATTACCTCTAATCGCGATTAAAAACTTAATAAGTTACTATTTAGAAAAAAATTATTATAATCCCATTAAACCATATTTTACTTCTTAATGACAACCATGTATGTCGGATTTTTGAAATTCAAAATAAAAAGATGGAAAAAATTTCATTTAAACAGAAAAATTCGCTTTTATAAGTACCACTTAGTGGTTTCACTATTCATCAAAAATTTAAGTTTTTCAGAAAATTACCAAAAATTCACCCTAAGCTATATTTGATATTCGGAATTCAAAAATGATGTATATTTTACAAAATTCAAAACATATAAGTTGCATTAATTAATTTAATAATTAATTCTCGCTGTCAAAACAAATAGTGTGTTTTTATGAAAGAAAATGTATCAAAAGATTGACACTAGTTTAAGTCCAATTTCAAAGTGAAATTAATTCCAAAAAACACTATTGGATTAAATGGTAATAATATATTCTAATTTCACTTTAAAACAAATTAAAAAGATAATCTAATCATATAAATAAATTAGATTACAAAGAGGTTTTGAATTAAAAGACAACATTTTTCACTATTCCTTAAAAATTGAAGTTTTTCGGAAAAATACCAAAAAATTACACAAAGAAAATTTTGATGTCCCGATTCTAAAGAAGAATTTTATTTTGTCAAATATAACACATAAAATTGTCAAAAAGTTGATTTAAAAGAGGCTCTCCATCAAAAGGCGGTTAATCGACCTTTTAAAGAATATTAGAATGTTTACACTTAAAATTGGATTCATTCACTTTTTTAATCCTCTAACATTTATTGTAAAAAGTAAAAATATTTGACAAACTTATATAATCGTTTTTTAGTTAGTTCTATTCATTCCCTCTATCACAATAGCTAGGCGTTAACTACCATTTAAAATAATATTATTTTATTATTAGAGTGCAACGTAAGATTCCCAAGAAACTCATTGTTGCATGTTGGGTACGCCATCGAGCATAGCTTCCCCTTTAAAGTTATATTAATATTTTATTCACAAATATGGATAAATGTGAAAATTTAAAACTCTTTATTTACTTGGGGTGTTACATTGGGACCCCATAGAGCCACATGGGTGTAATAATGACACATTATATTAATTAATTTAATGTAAAGACCAAAATGATAAAAACTAATATCTTTTAGTAAATAAATTTTTACATGGGGTTATATAAGATATCATTTAGACTATAAATATAATTTGGAAATACAATAATATTTCTTAAACCATTTCATTTTTTTATAATTTTGGGACATCAAATAAATTAAATTATTTATGACACAATAATGATGCAATATTTACCTCATTAATAAATGATTTAAATAAATAAGATTATAAATATTAAAACAATATCTAAAACATTTCCAATTCATATTGTATGATTTTCTTTAGACCATTAGTCATCTTAACATTTAATTTAATGATTATTTTACCTTTTGAAACAGATGAATAGTTTATAATAAAATAATTGTTTCAAACTTTCCTGAAGATCCCCTCTTCTCCCTTATAAAAAGCCCTCACTTCCTACCCATTTCTCGCACTTCTCAAGCCTTTGGATCATAAATACTCTACTTCAATAATCTCCCATGATCCCTATATTCGTCTTAGAATCCATACCATATGCATAATTCACTTCAAGAAACTCTTTTGATTCAAATCAAAGGTAGTTTCCCGATTTAAAGGTAACATCTTCTCTTAATTTATTTTGTTTTATTTTACTTCTCCAACCCCATAAACTATTTTTATTCCTTAATTTTATAACAAAAAAAGTATTTTAAATATACTAGGATGTTTTTATGAGATTTATTCTTACTAAACTTACAGACATCTCCATCTAATGGGTAAAGAACATAATGTTTCTGTAAATGGAAAACTAACGCAGCACGAAATGATGATTGTTTAATTAACTCTTACCGCCTCTCATGGTGGCCATTCTGATGGAACTATATTTATATATGATATATTTTATGTTAATGTTTTCATTATGCTTTTTTATTTTTCATTTATAGAATATCGTTATGGTTTCTGTAATGGGTAAACGCGATAATTTCATTTTAGGAACTGCTGACTACCGCCCCCTCAAGGTGATATGATTTGTTCATGACATACATGGAACATATTAAGATGGAGTTAATGAAATTACGTAACAATTATATCATATGATATTATACTAGAATTTTAATATCCCTTGTATCATTATGTTTTCATTCCATTAAATATTAAATAGAAATGAAAGTAGCATTAATGCGTACGTATGACTTACCGTCTCTATGAACTGTGCATTTCATTTCATATCTCAAAATGATATGTACTATTTTAAATATATAAATATATTTTTATATATACACTGGATATATATTTTATATATGATATCAAAATCATTAATATAATTCTGGAGATAATACAGTTTTGACCACATGGACAACATGTAATTATAATAAGTTCATTTTAACTAAAATTATGAACATCGACAAAATGTCCTATATGAACTCAAATAAATAAATATCTGTTATAACAAGGTAATAAGTGATATAAAAGTAATAATAAAGAATAAAAAGTTTATAATGAAAGTATAAATTAACTTAAGTTTATTATTCAGGAAGAACAAGGAACATACGAGTCAAGTTGGTCACGTGGTAAGTGATTTCTTATCTCACTTTTAATTCAGTGATATTTCCATTGTTCACCACTTATTTGTTGCATGTGGTGTATTTTTTACTTCCATTTGATATATATTATCATGAATATATTTATATTAATTGTATTATGTGATTCATTTGGTGGTTATTAACTTTTTCCCATACGGCTAGATTGATTACAACATGGTATGGGTTTTTCTTCTCACATTTTATTCCCGTGATATTCATGCTATATTAGACACTATTTACTGTTTTGTGGTGGATTTAATGGCCATGATTGTTTTATTTGTGTAATATAATTTATGTTATGGGTATTTACATATTTGTTTTGTGATATTTCTTTCATGGGGTGTATGTTTCGTAAGTTACCAAATCGGTAAGGGAACCTTTCACCCTCCTCTTTTTAAAAGACTAATTTTTGTTATGTCTTTTAATTTACATCTTATTATGTTGGGATATGTTCTTTTAAATTCTTATTGATGTAAATTTAATGTCCAAGTGATGAGATATACTTTTATTTATCATCATATTAATTTCTAAATTTTAAGGTGATGCCATTATGCTGTTGAATTTCTGTAAGAAAACTTCTTAACCCAATTTCAATTTTTGGGTTAATCATCTACTTCTTGATTATGTGGTGATATGAATATGTTTGAATAATCTCTGAATGTTTTACACTTCATATCCACTTGTATTGGGTTTATTTATATTTGTTAGACATAATTATGTAATTTATTTATCCTTAATCTAAGGATACTGTCTTTGTAAGGGTCTTTGTCTCAATCTCCTTTCATTGAGGCATATTTTTTATTATTATCATCTTTATTTTATATGATGTATAAATACCTTTTACTTTTCATTTCATTCAAAGGGAATATTTTCCTTTGAGGCGTTTTACAAAACAAAAAAAATAATGTTTCTTTTTAACATAAGTGGTGACAACGACCTTTTCCGCCACTGTGAGTATTATTTGATTTTTGGCTTCCTTAGCAAGACGTATTGTTTTTAAAAGGAAAATAAATACCAGACACTATTTTTATATATTTTCTTATTGAAAATGGTTTTGATAATGGATTTTTTATGTTAATATATTTAAATGATATATTGTGATTAAAATGTGGAAATCTAATCTTTACTGTATTTTTATTTATGTGTTATGAATATGTTATGGTTCTTGGGAATTGATTACGCATATGGGTGGTTTCGTGATAAAACTAGGGTTGGTAAGCCTAAGATAGCTCTCCAATGAATTGGGTAATGTGAAGGAGGTAAATGTGAATCTTTCTCCTAATAGATTTAGGGAATATACATGGATGGGTATTCCAAATGTGACTCCCTATGTAGATGTGATAACTATAATTTATGTTTGATATGGATTCCACAAGTTACCTTTATGATTTATTATTTCTGTGTGTTATTAATAAATCTTATGATATTGTGAGGTATGTTATGATTGAAATGTATGGTTTTATTGTTTTGTATTTATTGATGGGCTAATGTTTTCATTCCTTATTTTATATCCCTTACTAAGCTTTTTATGCTCATCCCAAGTTTTTGAAATGTTTTCAACGGGACGTAAAGATTAGTAAGGGTTAAGGATGGGATCAAGGAAAATTCATGCTATCTAAAACATGGAACTATACATGAAACTTATTTTCAAGAGTTATTATTTTATGAAAAAATGATACTGAGTAGAATTGTCTACATGTAATATTCATTTTGTTATGTAAATGTTAGGACCTAATTCTTTAAAACTCTAAATTTGAAAAATATCCTCAATGTTAATTATCCATTAAATTCAAGATTATGCAATGCTTATGGAAAATTCCTTATAAAACTAATAAAGGAGATGGTAGAATAGATTATGTTGTGGATCCAGGTAATCATTTCAATGATGGAATAAGATAGTTTCGTCACCAACACGCAGTGATTCTTCTCCGATGATTGTAGGAGATGGGGCATCTATAGAGATACATTTTTAGAAAGGATTTAAGTGTGATATTATCTTATTGGTAAATATCTTCTCATTAAATTATTATACTAAGTTAGCAAATTAGGATCTCCTATATTGGTAGAAACTAAATGATACTTCCAATTGAATACATGTGGTTTCTACTATTTGACCAGGATGAATGTATTTTAAGGGTAGGAAGCATCATTACAAGAACATTCCCATTATAAGTGGGAAAAAATGGCTCGAGGGAAAGATCAATTACTCTAGGAAGTAAACTAGTGTTTTTACAATAGTTTGTTAGGCCATGACACATTCATAGTTAGTTTCCCCTACCATGTATTATGTTATATGAAATAAAAATGACGGGATATCTACAATGATTTTGTAGGTGCCAATTAGAAATGGTTGGGGATAGAGGAGATGGGTTATTCCAAATCCTAGAAAGGGTGTCTCATACCCCATATAAGTTAGTTTGTTGGACTTCTACTATTAATTCAAGTTAGAGAAATGAATGTGGTACTTTACTTTATGGGAACTAATACCAACAATCAGTGAACCATATGGGAAATAGAATAGAGCACATTGCATATAGAAATGTCAGTTTCAAGAAGTTAATTATGCACATGTTGCCAGAGTTCTTGGGTCAAAAAAATTAATAGGTATACTTCATATAGCTTTTGTTATTTATAGAAATTTATTTGACACCACATAATCAAATTCTATTATATCAACTCAACATGTGAATGGTATGACCCTGATGTTAGAGTTTGTGTCTGGGGTCATGAAAATTGACACTTCGTTGGGTGGTTGGTCAATGGAAATATATATATATATAAAATAAAGGGTTTCCCTTGAGGATGATGATTATCATTTCATTTTGATTATGTACATACATGAAAAATCAATTTTGGATTGATTTTGTGTATGTAAATGATGGTATCATACCACTACCACATTGATAATTATTATATCATTGTTACATAAACTAATAATGAGGTTTAATGATATATTAATCTTGGAGAATAGGATATAATTGAAGGATATGTTGTCCCAATTCATAAACAAATATGATAGATCACCACATAGGTTACAAGCATTTTTTGATGATGGTCGTTTGAAGCATAGTGTACTTACAACCATAATGGATGGGTTTCATGACATTTTTCCCTTTGACCTATCTAGTCTAAGAACTGAGTGGGATGTTGAGATCAAAATTGATATGATCAAGGGAAATGAATATAATTCCATTAAAACTTATCAGGATTCACCTATGGGGATTTTGGAATTCAAGAATTTGTTTGTTGAGTTACAGAATAAATGATTTATCAATATGTTTATGTCTTGTTGATGATCTTTAGTTTTTTTTCTAAGAAGGCCAATGGGACATTGAATTTATATATATAGTATTATTCGTTGAATGAGATTGTGGTTAAGAACAAATATCATCTTCTATGAATTTACATTTTGTTTGACCATGTTGGGGTTCTTGGGTTTTTTGGAAAATCAATTAGGGGTTACCATATCATTAGATAAGAGTGAGACATTTTGATATACCACTGAATTATTTTAGGATCATTTTTTCCTATATGATTTTATTATAATAACATTTTTATTGAAAAATTATCATGGTGAGTTTATGGAAATAATAGATCGAATCAAACACTGATATTTGGATCAGCCTGTGGTTGTTTTCTTTAATAACATCTTGGTGTACTCTTATTCTTAGGAAGATCATTTCAAACATCTTGAAATAATCCTGAGTACACTAATAGATCATAAGAGATACACCAACCTATCTTAGACTCAATTCTATATTGATACGGTACATTTATTAGGCCACACCATCTCAGAGCAATGTCTATTAGTTTACATAGAAAACTTTTTGGAAATTGATTCTTGGGTGTAGCCCAAAAATACTTTTGATATTTGAAGCATCTTGGAATTAGTGGGATATTATAGGAGATTTATTATAGAGTTTTGTCACATTTTAGCACCTCATTTGGGCCTGATATAGAAGGGTATCAAGTTTTAATTGTCATAGCATGTGACAATATATTATAAGAGTTAAAGATGTACTTGACCAGTACACCGATTTTGATCCAATCTAAGACGAGAGTGGATTATAATTATTTTTTGACGAGTCAGATATTTCCGTTGGTGTAATTTTGATATAGGTCAATCGAGTTACGACATATGGATCATGACAGTTGACACCACACAAATATAATTTCCTACACATGATCTCGATTTGGCTATAGTGGTTTATGACTTAATGAGATGGATGAATTACTTATTCAGTGAAAGGTTTATTGTTTTTACCAACAACCAAAGAATAAATTATATCTTTTCATTGAAATATTTCAATTCATATATGTAGGTAATGTTTCAGTATGTGTAGTAATTGGACATTGAGTTTTCCTATATACTCTGAAAGAAAACAATGTTACTAAATATTTCATATAAAAAACACAAACATAGGCGGTTCATTAGCCTAGTTCTTGGTGAATGATGATATATTTTTCCATTGAGATTCTTATAGAGATTTAGGAGAGAAATACAAAGATTACCATAACATCCCTTTTTATGGAGTCCACACATATGATCCATATCAAAGATCAGATGTATGGGGATCCAAAGTGTCTGACCTTTAGAGAAATCATATGTGGTGGGGAGACACCTTCTGATTGGGTTATTAATGATGATGTGATCATCTATATTCATTTCCATATTTTTGTTCCTATATGCATGTGAGAGGATGTGATGTGTGAGTTCCATGTATAGAAGTGGGAGATGCACACTAGTTTGACCAGGATATAACATGACAATTCGAGTCAGTATTAGTGGGTGGTAATAGAATAATTAGATTGCAGGTTTTATGATACTATGATACACCTATTAGTATGTGAAGGATGAAAATTAGTGACCTGTTAGGCTCAAATAGAATTATCCCACTCCAATATGGAAATTGGAAGATGTCATAATGGTCATTGTGGATGGTCGTCTAAGGAAACCTATATTGAAATTCAAAATAAGGGTGACTATGTACCTCTTGAAAAAAGGTACCATTTCATTCCAGTTTGAGAAATGTTAATGGTTAACCTATTGGGTGACTTTTCTATTCGAGAGATAATGAATTTATAATGGTTTCTTGGAATTTTAATATCATATCATGATTCACATTTTACTTTATGATTATGGAATGGATTTCAAAATGTTCTTGGAATTCAAGTGATTCTGAGTATTTTTTTTCACCCTCAGATAGATTGGAAATCTGTGTTACCTATATAGGTGTTGGTGGAAATGTTTTCTACATGTGTCCATTATTTTTTTGATATTTAGAGATGAAATTAGCACTGGATGAGTTTGTATATAAAAATAATTATTATAAAACTATTCATATGTCACAGTATGCATTACTCTATTGTAGGCCTTGAAGATCCACTTTTTCTTATTTGATGTGGGTGGTTTAGAGTTTATGGGATGGAGTCTCATACAATAGATTCCAGAATAGGTTCATTTGATTCAAAATCAAATGGACATAGCTCAATGTGATCATTAGTCTTTTCATGATTGTTGTCATTGACATCTTCAGATTATATTGGGTGACCATTTTTTCTATTGGGATTCACCAAGACTGGGACACTATAATATTTAGAATCATTTCATGTTGATGGCTAGGGTTTTCATTCCAATTGATATTGTGAAGAAGATTTGACCATTGGTGTATCAAGTAACACTTCTATAGAGGTATAATGATATTAATGATGTTTTCCATGTGTCATAGCTTCATCTCGCATCCCTTCACACGGGATCAATGTTGATGATGTTGAGAATGAGGGTGATGTTTACTTTTAGTATAATTTTATTCTTGCTATATATCACATTGGGAATATTTTTCCGTGAAAGAACAACTCGATGGTATTAGTTTTGTGGAATCATGGTCATGTTCAAGAGGAAACATGGGGAGGGAAGAATAAATTCAGGACCTATGGCCCAAAATTTTTCACATCTAAATCTTAGTGAATATTTGTAGTACAACATGAGGATGCTATTTATTAGGTTAGGTGATGGTAATAATTTTAAAATTCATGACATCTCTCAAATTCATTTTCAGTTAATCTTTTACATCTTTTTATCATGCTTTGAGGAACCATACCAAGGGGTTTGTTTTGGTTGAAATAGGATAATTTTGTTTGACCATGGGGGTTTTCAGGGTTATGTGATAGTTAGGTAATATCGTTCATTTTACTGTAAAAAACCATATTCCTCATTTTGAGCCATTGGACGGGGTGCATGTTTTGACGAAACTATGAGGCAACCCACCAACCATACACACCTAGATAGTGGGGTGATACATGGACGTTTCATGGTTAATATAACTATGCGGCCAAACCAAGCACCCCAACAGAAGCTTGGTATATAGAGTATGGTTAGGTTTTGTAGTTACATTAACCATGTGGGATATCCAAGAAAATGTGTGAACAAACATTTCAATCTCTAAAAATTTAATTAATTTTTTATCCCCTTCATTATATCCCTAAACACCCCCTATAATCCTAATATAGTTTCCATTTCTTTTGTATGGTACCATGGGGTTTTCGAGGATCCGTAAACTCCATATTTTCCGAATTCAATATCTAGTAGAAGAAATTGATATTTATATGGTATGTGTTATCTTCAGTGATTATGTTTATCTCTCTCTCATCATTCTATCCCTATTGGGATGGATGAACTATTGTATTAATGGTTGTATATATATTAGTTTTAATTTATATTGGTTTTTAGATTATGATCCTATGTTTCAATTATGTATATTCATATGTATTGTGTTTTCATCAATTTAATATCATAATAATGGATACGGATGGGAAAGGATACATAAATGACCATATGGGAGGAGTTATACATTTTTTCCTATAGTCTTAATGCGTTAATATTGTATTTACTTATTCCTTTCTGTTTCTTTTTTCACAATTGTTTTCTAATTAAAAAAGAGAATTGAAACCTATCATAATTGTGAGACCCTTCAAATATCACATTGTATTCGCATGAGATTATATATCTGATCTGGATGGAAACCCATGGGGTGTGGAATGTTTTCGTCAAATAATAATTAAGAAATCTAAAGAGGTAAACAGTGTGTTTTATCAATTTTAACTCAATCATTGTTTCAAGGTCTGATAATGGGATTTAAATTGTTTTTTGTAATATTTTTTAAGGATTAATGAGTTGTGTAATTATCATTGATAAATGGATATGGGGGATTTCCCTTGTTGTTTCTTATGTTAAAAGTAATAGATAATGGATGTGTTAGATAAATTAATTGGTCCACTATGTTGAGAATGGTCTGTAAATTCATTTATTAATGTCGAAAATTGATATATATATATATATATATAAGAGAATAATGTTATTTTTGTGTTGGGTTGATGCTCCTCATCCATGTGTGTATAGAATGATGCTCTAGGCCCCTGGTGTATGCATGGGAATTGGTGTTGGACTAATGAACCAAGAATCTCTGATAATGGTACGCAAACCAAATATATAATGTACAAAAATGAAATGGTAATTAATTTAAATAATTAAATCCCATAATGGTTAATTTATAAAGTCCATATTGTGGATGGTTTAGAATCCAACATCAGCCGAAGAAGGTATAATTAGATTGAGTTTCAACCTAAAACAACGGGAAAACGTGGATAAAAAAAGAATAATAAAAGCGAAAACTTTTTTTTAAATTATACTATATATTATATTATATATACATTTTGGATTGAATATTTCTTTAGAAATAGTTGGTTTTTTGACAATGATTTGTACTCCCGACCTACTCGGTTCGTCGATTTGTACCCAAGTAGACTTCATTTTTTTTCTAGAATGTATAACTGAATGATCCATATTTTAAATGTAAGAGTTGGGATTTAGGATGGAGCATGGATTTGGTGGCAAGGAATTATATGAGGACCCACATGTGAGTTGTTAGTTATTCATTTTTTGGGATTCTAGTTGATACATGACACATATTTGGCATAATAAACCTAATGATTTGGTTTATGGTCATTTACCCATTTTTGGGATTCTTCATGTGATTATTTTTATATAGTGATCATTTTTTTTATTATTTGGATACTTTTCTATTGAATTATACCATTTTATATCTCTGACAATGATGTTACCACATCCAAATGTCATGACATGTCATAGTGGGGCCCCTGCCATAGCCCTCCAAACCCACCTCTAATAGGCCAGGGGCTGGTGACTAGCACAGAGTTGGTACATCACTAACATGGGAGGCATTTACTATATACTTATACACACACATACTTCTCTAGGCCCAAAAAATCCTGAAATATAAAAACCACTAAGAACTAAATGCATCCATACAACTATATCCCAACCATAGTATGACCAGAATGTAATGTGAAGTTATGTAAATAGGGCCAGAATACAATCCCACCAAAAAAAAGTCAGTAAAAGAATTCCAACCAATATAAAATGGTAGTGATACTAATATCTATAGCCATTGAAACACGTCATCCCACCTGATCTCACAGGGAAATATCTAGTGTAGGTCCACCAAGGAATCCATCAAAAGGTCACTCATCTTCACAAGACACGATGCATGCAAGTGAATACCATGAAAGGGGGACTATAAAAATACTTAGTAGGAAACCCCAAAACCAGAGGGAAATACACAAAGAAGATTACATTTATCTCTACAAAGTATATTTACACAAAACATATAATATGAATATCAAGACATACTCAAAACAAGAAATTTTTTCTAGTGGTAAGTCACAACTACATCCTAACAACACAAGGGATTCATCTTGAAGATTCCATGAAGAACTAGTCAGGTAGAACACACTCCTAATTCTGATAACACTAATGAAATCAATTTGAGAAGTACTATTCACTAGAAACCATCGTGAGATAGATAGATACACTGATAAATATGAAGATACAGATAGGATACATAGATGAGGATCACAATCATGGTCATGGGGAGACACCAACAACTCTATCTCGATTAACCTATTTAGTAGATGATCAATGACTGCTGATGTCAGTCACACCAATACCAATGAATCAACCTAGGGAACAAAGAATGAATAGAGGATTTTCTCTGGTCATCTCAAGGGATTCCAACAACTATATCTAGGTTGTTTTACTGAAGAGATCATACTCCTCTAAGTAAGAAATGATTCTCACCATCCATGAAAGAAATGATTAGGGCTAAGAACCCTAATAAAATATGTCCAATATACGATGTAAAAGTGAATCATTCCATGTATAAATGGATTCATGGTGTGTAGTAGGTTCCCATTCCTTGTTCATTTACCTTGAGTACTTCCCTTGTACAATATACCTTATCACTTCAAACTGTATCAAAAATAATATGGGTACACAACATTTAAATGAAGTCACATGTTGGGTCCTTCCATCCATGGTCCACCAGTGTACTTTGGCCAAGTGCCAGTACATGGTGTCAATAAATGTCTCTCTTCTTATATACCAGTACACAGGGTTGTCCGTGTACTTGGTCTAGGCCAAGTCATTTGGAGGGGTACACGTTGCGTAGGAAACCCATTTACTCCACCCCATGTTTGTGTATCTCTCGAGATAAACACCATGTCTCTAGGAAGGCCATACACTCCAGGTGATACGGTACACATTATGTGACATTAAACTATCTCTTGAAACCATAGACACCAATCAATGGGGGCCACATTCCATGAAACCCTGAGTTACATGCCGTGTTGATCATGATTTTATAGTATCTCATGTTTATCCTCTACGCACCTCATCCAATGTTCTGGATCTCATTCCGGTGATCAGTTCACCTCAAATCTCAATTCTGAGGTTCATACTATCCCAAACACCAAATTGAGGTGTTTTGGGCCTTCAATCGGCTCATAATCAGCTTTATATCCATATGATGAAAACTGCCCGAAGAATGATATATCTGGAATCTCTTCAATTCATCCATCACAATCAACATCACTCCTCTTCTAGGACATCATTATGTTTGATCATCAATTTAGTATTTTGTCACCAATAAATGAAGATACTATGATCATTCATTCATAACCCCACAAAGACTGAAGAACATGTATATAAAATAGGGGACATAATTTCACACCGAACATACCTAAGGAACGAACCACAATTATTATTCATTAAATCACCGATCCTTCCACTTAAGAATGATCAATAATAAAATCAATATAATAATACATCACATTTATCGTGAAACAAAAAAACCATCCCACATGAATGACTGAACTGTCAATCAACCTGTTCGTTGGCTGTTAGCGTTCATTTTTGAATCCATGAATGGGGAAAATAATATCAAAACAATAATCCCTACATAGGGATTAGATTTTTTTTCTATTGAATACTGATTCTCATTGGAAAATCTCATAAAAAATGATGTTTAATAAATCCATCAATCATCACCACTAAGAGAATTCTCCGGGGTTTTTCATCTAATCCTACAGGGAATTTATAAGGTTTTGAGCCTACTCCTTGATCATTTACTAAAAAATTTATTAAAAATAATTAGTGTCTCTACTTCGATATCTAAAATGTCTTCATTGGGTTGCATGCTATTATGCTACGATGCACTAGCTATTTCCATGCATTCCCATTTTCCAAATGTGGGTGACATCGATCACTAATTTAGGGTCGTTTTCTCCTTGACCGAAATGGGATGATGGGATTTCGGTCTCCCCTTCCATGGATTCCTCCTCATAATTCGTCGCCTAGCCCAGGTCTCCCTGATTGATTTGCCTAATAGTTCATGAATATAATTCGTAGTGCCAAATATTTGTGGACACCAGTTAATTATGCTGCTTCTGTCAAGACATTCCAAGGGGTCCAGTTAGAGTAACAACTTTCTATCAGGTAATTATTCATGTTGGAAATCACCGGTGTGTTTGGATGATGAAACACTAGAAAACTATATTTATTCCTCTTATTATAGGGACTCTCGATAGCACAGAATCCCAAGACATCCCACATCGAGTGTGGGGAACTCTATGCCATTAGCATCCCCTTAGATTTTCCTCAGCTTCCCATATTTAACACGGGGTATTACATGAGTACATAATCTAGTATAGATGGAAACGCCAAAGGCATAGTTTATTTGAATTTACTCAGACATCCCATGTTCAACATAGGGTAGGCCTTGAGTTTAACATCATTAAGAGATGAATGAGAGTGATTAGAACACCTGATGGAGACAGATTAAATTGCTACATCAGTAGGAGGGAGTACCTAGAAGGTTTACCAGATGGATGGATCAAAACTCCCAGTAAGAGCAAACCCAGGGTGGTGTGTCCCAAAAAGGGATGATGTCACACCATGACGGATGATCAAGGCACCACAAAAGAAAGGGTTAGAGAATGGAGGGTCCCAACTAAGGTATAACGCCCCGACCCCAGTTACCTAGAGTCGGTGCATTATTACATAACATTGGCATTATCAGAGGAAATATCAAGTCTTGAAAGACCAATTAGTTTAGTTGCCTTGGAATCACTAGATATATTCATAAAGTTTACATTACATCAGAAAATGAAAACTACAACAACATAGTCTCCATAGTACACACTCTTATCCCCTAATAATATACCTACAGGTCATTCATAAATTTATTCTTCACATCCTGGGAAAAATAAAACATAGAAAAGGGGTGAGCTCAAATTCCCAGTAAGGATAACAATATATCGGAAACTTTCATAAATAATAATGAACATTTAAGGCAATGTATAACTAAAACAAAAGCCTTTTAAACGTGAACTTCAACATAATATGAAAGAAATAAAATGAAATAATGCCATTTACTTATTAACATGGATATTCTACTAATCGAATAATCACATGCAATATCAATAATCACATTCATAATGATAGAATGCATAATGCCATACTATCATAACAACATAGTCAAGGCCTCTTGCCGAGATTAAGATTAAGATTTTGTCAAGTCCTTGTTCCAAGACACTAGTTTGTCTGATTAGACCTACCGATGCATCGAGGAGTTATAGCGGGCTCCACCCATCACATATTAAGTCCAATGCATTCCTCATATGAACAGGTTTAAACATAAATAAACATTCGTATTAAAACTAGCATACGAAATGTCAATACATTCTCCATAAACCATGAATGGTATAAAAATAACACATCCACAGTCAAACATATCACATAACCTTCCATAAAATATGGAAGATTTGTATCATAATAAATAAACTTCATATAATCTTAAAATCCATCAAAGGATTTTGACATAGATGAAATCAAAACTATTTGAGAGAAATATATCTTTTTTTGAAATCATTTAAAAGTCACATAATTATAAAGTAAAACTTTTACTTTGGAAATATTCTTAGAATCTTGTAAGGGAAGCTTCTAAGATTTTATAATGGCAGAAAATAGCCGCACCCGCTGTATAAGATAAAAAAAGACATTCTTCCCTTAATTCTGTCGAAAAGGTTAAAAAGAACCTTGTTTGGTAAACGACGGAAAGATTCCTTTATAAACTTATTATAAAAATACAAACAAGGGTATAAATGACTTTAACCCGTATTCTGTAAAATAGTGACAATATTTTGAAATAAATTTTTAAGAAACATGGATGTGGATGATAAAGGGGTCCAAGTGGATAATTAAGTATAAACAACCTCAGATAATGAAGAGATTATGAAATAACCCTTACCATGTATTTTTCCTTGGTTGATGGTAGTTTAACCTCCTGTATAATGGTGAAATAATTGTTATTGAATTATACAATAATCATTTATATTAATATGATATCATATGTGATCTTTTAACCTTGCTTTGTTAATAAAATCTTAGTATTATCGTCATTTTGGGTGTTAACATACACGTTTTCTTTTACATAAGACGTGTTTTTTATGGATATGTTGTATCATATTCATGTCCAGAATTATATTAATTCTTTAAACATTATTTTTTAACCATCAAATGAAAATCATTGTTTAATTGATACGATGGGGAATGAATCACATCGCGTTCGTGGAGACGGTAGTCCGTACGTACACACGAGGGACAATATCATTATTTTGATTTTAAAATAATATATAATTGGACAGTATATCATATAGAAAGAATAATAATCATGTTATATTTATTATTTACTTGAAATATACATCATTATTATACCCATCTAAATAAAAATATATTGAATAACAATTACACCACAACGTGGAGACGGTAGGTCGTACGTACGCACGTATGGTGACATGTCATTCAAGGGATGGATAGAATAATGAATTTGTTTGTTCCACAAATATAATAACATCAAAGCATATAGAAGATACTAGAGTTATTATTTTTGAATGGAAATAACATGGAATGAATAAGTTGAAGAAGAAAAGAACTTTAAAAAGTGTGGTGAAGGCGTTACCTCTTCTTCGGGTTCTTCAATTTGATTTGATCAAGAGGGCTCCCTAGGATGGCTTTATTATCAAAATAAGGCCTCTAGGATGAATTGAGGGAAGCTTAGAGAGTAGTTTGGAAGGGTTTTGCCGAACCAAAATGCTTTAATGGTGTGAATTATTGAGAAGGGGGAGTGCCCTTTTATAAGAGGGGTTAGGGGCTCTTTAGGAAAAGCTAGAAATATTGTTTAATAATAAATTCATATTAGGTTTCTAATGGCTCCAAAGTTGATTATTTAAAAGTTAAGGTGAGGATAGGTCGAAAATCACTCAACC
This sequence comes from Viscum album, assembly GCA_963277665.1. Taxonomy (NCBI): domain Eukaryota; kingdom Viridiplantae; phylum Streptophyta; class Magnoliopsida; order Santalales; family Viscaceae; genus Viscum; species Viscum album. Next base: position 220,571,785 of record OY728146.1, on the reverse strand, counting down.
AATATATTTTATATACAGGTTTTTGTCGTTATATTAACCCTATCTTTTAGTTTAAACATTTAGTTAATTAGATTGACATTTACCATGTCACTTTGTATTTTTATATTATATAGTTAATAAACATACCATATACATCCAAGAGACCCCCCAAGTGGTCCACTAATGATAAAAATATCATGATATATGTCTCTTGGCCGAACGTTAGATTTTTTAGAATTTATTATCAATTAATAATATAATATTTGTTTTAAAAACTCTTTTACGTCAATTTTGACACTATTCAAATATTTATTTTTTGTGAAAATAATAACAAAATTATTACTTCTAACAAAGTAAATTAAATCAATACTAACATGTCATATTAACCTATCAAATTATTTTTATTTATAAAAAGTCTTAAATTAAATTTATTTGTGTATTTATACTATCAATTATTATAATTTTTCATTAATTAGGCAATTACTACATCACCATTGTGTCATAAATAAATTGAATTTTTTAATGTCTAAAAATTATAAATAAAATAAAAATATGTATTAAATCTATTTATCTTCCTACTGAATATTTATAGTTGAATATACAACATATATAACCCCATGTAAATTTTTTTTTCTGAAATATATATGCTTTTGTCATTTTTGTATTTATTTTAACTTAATTAAAATAAAGTATCCCTATCACCTACAAGTGGCTCCATGGGGTCCCAAAATAGACCCAAATATGCCCATGGTCGAACATGTATCCACCAATAAGATTAGGAAACGTTTTAGGTTAATTTAGTATTATTATAATATTATTTTTTACCTCTAATTTACCTGATTTACCCTTTAACCATGGTAAATAAAAATTTTACCGAAATAATTATTCAAAATGTCTAAATATAAAAGTTACCTATTTACACAATTAGGGAATCCTGATTCCAAATATGGAATCCATTTTTCCAAATTCAAAACACATAAGTGGCATAAAATATTTTAAAATTAATTCCCTTTGTTAAAACAAAAAGCGTGTTTTTAAGAGATAATAACTATCAAAAGATTGACACTTGTTCATATCTGGTATAATTGTGAAATAATGTCCAATGACCAAAATTTTATTAAATGGTAAAAATATATACTAAATATACTATAAAACCACTCAAAATCATATTTTAACACTATTATTTATTTTGATTAAAAAAGTAGTTTTTAATTAAAATTTAGTAATTTTCACTATTCATCAAAATATAAAAGTTATTCGAAAAGTACCAAAATTTTACCTTAGGCTAAATTCGATACTCAGAATCCAAAAATGATGTCCATTATGAGGGATAAAATTTATAAAATTTCAAAAAGTAGGTATTACTATTCATAACGGCTAGTTTGATTGGTTGTGGTGTGTGTTAGAACTCGATGTTTCGCACAACACACGCTAATGTATTATTCAAAGGGAAGCGTACCATGGAATCTTGAGGTGTTACATTCTACCCTCCTTCAAATAATTTAGTCCTATAAATTTCTATAATACTGCCGCATGAAAAGACTCTGGTGGTTCTTCATTTTAAGTTCCTCGGGTTCCCACGTTGCCTCATCCATCTTATGGTTTCCCCACAAAACTTTTACCAGACGAGTCATCTGGTTTCTCAGTACTTGTCCTTCGTATCAAGAATCCTGATGGGCTCTTCGCAATAAGACAGATCGGGTTCCACTTCTGATTCCTCATAGGTGAGTACATGATTTGGATCAGGGATATATTTCCTCAATAGTGATACGTGGAACACATCATGAACTTTGGAGAGACTTGGTGGCATTGCCAAACGGTAAGCTACACCCCAATTTGTTCTAGAATTTCAAAAGGTCCGATGTACCTAGGACTCAATTTACCCTTTTTACCGAAACATATAACTCCCTTCCATGGAGATACCTTCAAGAAAACATGATCTTCTACCTAAAATTCAAAATCGATCATTCAGTTATCGGCATAGCTCTTCTGCATACTTTGAGCTGCTTTGATGTGGTTTTGGATTACCTTGACCTTTTCCATTGTTTCTTACACCAGTTCTGGGCCTACAAGTTTTCGTTCACCAATGTCAGCCCAACAGGTTAGTGTGCGACATCTCTTTCTGTATAACGCTTTATATGGTGCCATCTGAATACTTTAATGGAAGTTATTGTTATAGGAAAATTCTACCAGAGGTAAATATTGATCCCACATACCCTAAATGTCAAGATAGAAGTATCTCAACATGTCTTCTAAGGTTTGAATAGTCCATTATGATTGTCCATCTGTTTGAGGGCGGTAGGCAGTGCTCAAATGAAGTTCAGTATCCAAGGCCTTCTGAAAACTTTTCGAAAATCTTGATGTAAAATGGGGATAACGATCTGAGACAATCAATAGGGGTACTCCATGAAGTCCAACAACTTCATTAATATATATTATTGCTATACGTTCAAATGGTAAATCCTCCCTTATAGAAAGGAAATGTGATGACTTCGTAAGATGATCAACAATGACCCATGTTGTGTCGTTCCTTCTAGGAGTATTTGGTATCCCCATGACAAATTCCATCATAATACTATCTCATTTCCACTCAGGTATGGGAAGAGGTAGCAATAGTCTACCAGGTTGTTGCCTCCCATATTTCACTTGTCGACAAACCATACATCTTGACACAAAATCAGCAATCTCACTCTTCATGTTATCCCACCAAAAATGATCCATCAAATATCTATACATTTTGGTGCTCTTATGGTTTATAGATAAATTGGAACTATGAGCATCATCCAATAATTCTCTTTTTAGATCGGGTATATTGGGAACACAAAGCCTCTTCCCAAACTTCAAAATTCCATCTTCATATACAAAATCACTCAATTTCCAATCATTCACATCATTAATCTTCCTTTGTAACTCGTTATCACTGGTTTGATAACTCTTTATCCTTTCTAGTAAAGATGGATTGGCAACCATTTGAAAAAGTATTGATGTTTCACCTTCAATGGTGATTCCCATATCCAACATTACTAGATCCATGAAAATAGGATACCTTTTAATTATAATCGTCTTCAAAATTCCATGATCTTTTCTACTCAAAGCATCTGCCACCTTATTTTCCTTCCCCGGATGGTAGTGTATTGTGCAATCATAATCCGTGAGTAGTTCAAGCCATCTCCTTTGCCTCATGTTGAGTTCTTTCTGTGAGAAAATATACTTCAAACTCTTGTGATCAGTATAAATCTCACATTTTTCACCCTAGAGGTAGTGCATCCATATCGTCAAAGAAATGATCGCAACTACTAGCTTGAGATCATGAGTAAGATATTTTTGCTCATGAATTTTCAACTGTCGTGATGCATAGGCAATAACAATATCATTCTACATAAGGAAACAACCATTTCCTTTCTTCGATGCATCACTATAAATAACGAACCCATCATTCCCCACTGGTAGAGTAAATATAGGAGCATTGACTAATTTTCTCTTCAGTTCTTCAAAACATTCTTCACAATCCTTTTTCCAGACAAATTTAACCCCTTTACGTGCGAGCTTCGTTAATGGGATAGCTAATTGGGAAAAATTCTGGACGAAACATCGATAATAACCTAGTAAACCAATAAAACTGTGTACCTCAGTTATACTCGTTGGTGCTGGCCATTCTTGGATTGCCTTGGTATTAGAAGGATCAATACAGATTGAATCCTTAGAGACAATATGTCCAAGAAAAGAAATCTCTTGAAGCCATAATTCACACTTTCTAAACATCCCATATAATTCATATCTTCTCAGAGTCTTAAATATAATGCACAAGTGATTTTCATGATCTTTGTAGCTTTTGGAGTATACCAAGATATCATCAATAAAATACCACTATAATGTCATCATGATATTCCTTGAAAACTCTGTTCATTAGATCCATGAATACAGAAGGTGCATTAGTCTGCCCAAAAGGCAGTACTGTAAACTAGTAATGCTCGTACTTGGTTCGAAATGTTGTCTTTCGAATAACTTCCTTCTTCACACACAACTGATAGTATCCAGACCGAATTTCAATCTTAGAAAAGTATTGAGATCCATGTAGTTGGTCAAATAAATCGTCAATGCGAGGTAGTGGATACTTTTTCATTATTTTTATAGCATTGATCTCCCTGTAGTCGATACACAATCTCATAGATCCATCTTTCTTTTTAACAAAAAGAACAGGGGCTCCCCAAGGAGAAACACTAGGGTGAATAAATCTCTTATTACTCAATTCCTCTAGTTGTTTCTTTATTTTAACTAATTCAATAGTTTCCATTCTATAAGGGGTCTTTGATATAGTCCTCGATCCAAGAATTAAATCAATGGAAAACTCAACTTCTCATTCTGGAGGATGCCCAGGTAAGTCTTCCAAAAACACATCCACAAATTCTTTCACAACAGGTACATCCTCTATTTGAAAAATCATTTCCTCACCCACAGTCATTTCATTCTCTTACTCCCCAATAATTGAATTTAGTTGAGCTGTTGGGGATGGATATAGATAAGAATTATGTGGCGATGATTCTTCTCTAAAGATAAGGTGTTCCTTATCATCATCATAAAGAATCGTAACCTCCTTCTTATTACAATAAATCTTCACATCATGGTCTGAAATCCAATCCATACCGAGGATTATATCAAATTCAATCATATGTATGACAATGAGATCAGCAGATAAAGAACATTTATGTCCTCTAATGGGGACTGATTCACAAAACATTTATGCAATGATACTTCCCTAAGGAGTTTTTACTAACAACTCCGTTGTTAAATCAAATTGGAAATATCTAATTTTATTATCAAACTAGGATGATATGAAACAATGCGTTGATCCAAAATCAAATAATGCATTTGCTAAACTTTAGGAAACCATTAAATTACATACCACCACGTCTTTCGGGGCTTCAACCTCAACAATAGTGATTTCATAAGCTTGGCCTTGATCCCTTGGCCTTTTCTGAGGTATGTTTTCTTGACGCTAAGGATATTCATTTTCATAATGACCCATCTCCCTACAAGTGTATCATTGAACATCGGTAGCGTCTTTATTTCCTTTACAATCACCAGCTAGATGGCCTTTCTGTAAAAATTTGTAGCATACTCTTTTTCCTTTAAGATAGGCACCATGGTACTTCCTTCCACAATTATAATAGGGTAGAAATTCAATTCTACCCTTCTTCCATGTTTCCTTATTTCCTTTCCCATAGTGTTCAGCAGATCTCTTCTTCTCTTTCTTTGATTTAAAGTCATAAGACTTAGAAAATTCATTTTCTGTCTTGATAGCACATGTGACTATATCTTCATATGATGAAATGTTTTGCGAGACTAATGCTCGACAGAGAAATGGGTTCAAACCATCAAATAAATGATCAATCATACTTCTTGGGTTACGTATATAATCTCCAGCATACCATGATAACCTTGTAAAGTTATCGTCATACTTTGTGACATTCTCATCCTCTTTTTGTCTCAGACTCAGAAATTGCCTTTCCATATCATCTTGATGGTCACGAGGAAATTATTTATCTAAAAACATATCTTTAAACACCATCCATTCCATATTTGATACTTCATCGTCTTCTATCGTGTTTTGAATCAATGAAAACCATTGATCAGCATCTCCAGTGAGGTGATAAACTGCCATCACAACTATTTCCCTTTCACTACTCCCCAAAGCCTGAAATATTTTTCATAGGGAACTTATCCATTCCTCAGCTACCAATAGATTTGTACTCCAATTAAATGTTGGTGGTTGTTGCCTCATGAAGCGATCTAACATTAATCCTCGACGATGTGGATCAGGGTTCTCTATAAGGGTATGGTTATTATTCATAACCTGAGTTATTTGTCCCAGTATGGTGATTATTTGATCAACACTAGTTTCATCACCATATCCACTATAATTATCTTGAGTAGGAGGGAAATCCCTACATGGAGTGCGTGCATTGATACAGTTTCCATTTCTTCCACTAGGCGCCATTTTTAAATAGTGGCATAAACTAGATCAATTTATGAATCAAAATACATAATTTCATACTTATAAAACAATTAACATAAATTGAACTATTTATGGATATAATCCATAATAATAAAAACTGTTTCATTGAGGATGTATATACTCATAAACCCTTCATAATGATTTGTAAAGAAAACGAGAGTTAACCTAAGCATATCCCCCGGGAGTGTCGTAACCAAGAGTGCAGCAAGGACTGTTGTCATGCACCAGTTCCCGTTCGAGTCTAGCTCAAAGCAGTATTTTTAGGTTTTACCCCTAGGTACATCTGTTCCAGAGCTGCCTCTACCAGCTCATATCCAAGAAGGGATGTATTGCTCAGAAAACTCACAAAATCTCTTCAATACCAAAATTGTTGAAAGTTCTTCTATACTAGTCCTCAAATTCCATCTTAGATCTATGTGCTCTAATCAAAGTTTATCTAAATCTAGCTTCCAAGGTTTGTACTAAACTTCCTCTGATACCAACTGTAACGCCCCGACCCCAGTTACCCAGAGTCGGTGCATTATTACATAACATTGGCATGATCACAAGAAATATCAAGTCTCGAAAAACCGATTAGTTTAGTAGCCTTGGAATCACTAGATATATTCATAAAGTTTACATTACATCATAAAATGAAAACTACAACAACATAGTCTCCATATTCCACACTCTTATCCCCTCATACAATCCCTGCAGGTCATTTATAAATTACTTTTTCGCATCCTTGGAAAAATAAAACATAAAAAAGGGGTGAGCTCAAATTCCTTGTAAGGATAACAATATATCGGAAACTTTCATAAATAAGAATGAACATTTAAGGAAATGTTTATATAAAACAAAATCCATTTAAACTTGATCTTCAACAAAACATGGAAGAAATAAAATGAAATAATTCCATTTACTTATTCACATGGATATTCTACTAATCTAATAATCACATGCAATATCAATAATCACTTTCATAATGATGGAATGCATAAAGTCAGACTATCATAACAACATATTCAAGGCCTCATGCCGAGACTACAAATCCAATTTTTCAAGGCCTTGTGCCAAGACACTAGTTTGTCTCATGAGACCTACCAATGCATCGAGGAGTTATAGCATGCTCCACCCATCACATATTAAGTCCAATGCCTTCCTCATATGAACAGGTTTAAACATAACATAAACATTCGTATTAAAACTAGCATATAAAATGTCAATAATATCTCCATAAACCATGAATGGTATAAAAATAACACATCCACATTCAAACATATCACAAAACCTTCAATAAAATATAGAAGATTTGTATCATAATAAATAAACATCAAATAAGATTAAAATCCATAAAAGTATGTTGACATAGATGAAATCAAAACTATTTGAGAGAAATATCTCTATCGTGAAATTATTTAAAAGTCACATAATTATAAAATAAAACTTTTACATTGAAAATATTCTTAGAATCTTGTAAGGGAAGCTTCTAATATTTTATAATTGTGGAAAATAGATGCACCCGCCGTATAAGTTAAAAAAAGACATTCTTACCTTAATTCTGTCAAAAAGGTTAAAAATGACCTTGTCTGGAAAATGACGGAAAGATTCCTTTATAAACCTTTTATAAAAAGTCAAAAAAGGGTATAAATGACATTAACCCATATTCTGTAAAATAGCGAGAATGTTTTGAAATACATTTTTAAAAAACATGGATGTGGATGATAAAGGGATCCCAGTAGATAATTACATATAAACAACCTCAGATAACGAAGAGATTGTGAAATAACCCTTAACTTGTACTTTTAATCGGTTGATAGTAGTGTAACCTCCAATATAATGGTGAAATAATTGTTATTTAATTATACAATAATCATATATATTAATATGATATCATATATGATCTTTTAACATTTCTTTGTTAATAAAATCTTAGTATTATCATCATTTTGGGTGTTAACTGACTTGTTTTCTTTTATATAAGCCGTATTTGTAGTGGATATGTTGTATCATATTCATTTCCAGAATGATATTAAGTCTTTAAACAATATTTTTTAACCATCAAATGAATATTATTCTTGAATTGATATGATGGGGAATGAATCTCTTCGCGTTCATGGAGAATGTAGTTCGTACGTACGCACGAGCGACAATATCATTCTTTTGATATTAAAATAATATATAATTCGATGATATTTCATATATACAGAATAATTATCATGTTATATTTATTATTTACATGAATTATACATCATTATTATACCCATCTAAATAATAATATATTGAGTAACAATTGCACCACAACGTGGAGATGGTAGGCCATATGTACGCACGTATGGTGACATGTCACTAAAGGGATGGTTAGAATATTGAATTTGTTTTTTCCATAACTGTAATAACATCACAGAATGTAGAAGATACTGGATTTATTACTTTATAATGGAAATAACATGGAAAGAAGATGTTGAAGAAGAAAGGATCTTTAAAGAGTGTGGTGAAGGCGTTACCTCTTTTTCAGGTTCTTCCTTTTGATTTGATCAAAAGGGATCCTTAGGTTGGCTTTCTGATAAAAATAAGGACTCTAGGATTAATTTATGGAAGTTGAGAGAGTATTTTGGTAGTATTTGGCCGAAAAAAAGGCTTTAATGGTGTGAATTAATGAGAATGGTGAGTTCCCTTTTATAAGATAGGTGAGAGGCTCTTTAGGAAAAGCTAGAAATATTATTTTATAATAAATTCTAATTCAGTTTATAATGAATAAAAAGTGGATTATTTAAAGGTTAAGTTGGGGCTAGGTCTATAACCACTCAACCAATAGATTTTAGACAGGTTTGGTCATTATATTAACCTTATCTTTTAGTTTGAACTCTTAGTAAATTAGATTGACATTTACCATGTAACTTTGTATTTTTATATTATATAGTTAATAAACATACCATATACATCCAAGAGACCCCCAAGTGGTCCATTAATGAAACAAATATCATGATATTAGTCTCTTGTACGAAACTTAGATTTTTTATAATTTAATATCAATTAATAATATAATATATTTTTTAAAAACTCTTTTGTGTCAATTTTGACACTATTCAATAATTGATTTTTGTAAAACTCATAACAGAATGATTACTTCCAAAAATGTTAACCAAATCAATAATAACATGTCATATTAACCTATAAAATTATTTTTATTTATAAAAAGTGTAAAATTAAATTTATTTGGGGATTTATAATATCATTTATTCTAATTTTTCATTAATTAGGTAATTACTGCATCACCATTGTGTCATAAATAAATAAAATTATTTAATGTATAAAAATTATAAATAAAATACCATTATGTAGGAAATATTTTTATATTTCTAATTAATAATTATAGTAGAAAATCCAACATATATAACCCAATTGAAAAATTTATTTACTAAAAGATATATGCTTATTTAATTTACGTATTTATTTTAATTTATTTGAAATAAAGTGTCCCTATCACCTACAAGTGGCTCCAAAGGGATCCAAAATCGACACAAAGATGCCCATGGTAGGAAATGTATCCACCAATGAGATTAGGACACGTTTTATGGTAATTTTTTATTGTTATAATATTATTTGTTAACCCTTATTTACCTGATTTACCCTTTAACCATGGTAAATAAAAATTTTACCGACGTAATTATTCAAAATGACTAAAAATAAAATTTACCTATTTACACAATTTGCATATCCTTATTCCAAATATGGAATCCATTTTTCCAAATTAAAAATATAGAAGTGGAAAAAATTAATTTAAAATTAATTCCCGTTGTTAAAACAAAAAGAGTGTTTTTAAGAGATAATAACTATCAAAAGATTGACACTTTTTCACGTCCGGTTTAATTGTGAAATTATGTCCAATTACCAAAATTGTATTAAATGGTAAAAATATATTATAAATATACTTTTAAACCACTCAAATTCATAATTTTTCACTATTAATTATTTCGATTAGAAAATTTGTTTTTAATTAAAATTTAGTAATTTTCACTATTCATCAAAATATAAAAGTTATCCAAAAAGTATCAAAATTTCACCTTAGGCTAAATTCGATACTCCAAATCAAAAAATGAAGTCCGTTTTTAGAGATAAAATTTATAAAATTTCAAAAATTAGGTATTACTATTCAAAACGGCTAGTTTGATTGGTTGCGGTGTGTGTTAGAACTCGATGTTGCGTAAAACACATGCTACTGTATTATTAAAAGGGAAGCGTACCATGGATTCTTGGGGTGTTACATAAGGGGACCCAAATGTTTACCATTGGAAGATATTGAACCACCCTGAGGCTTCCTACATACCCTGTGTAGATGATATGAATCAAATACCATATAGTTCGTATGGGTGAGGCCTGAAATCATGTTGTACACAAAGAAAATGACCTAGAGACATATTGGGGCTTACTTATTGATAGTGGACCATCTTAAGAGTAACAATCATGGTTGTATGATTATGGATTGTGCAGAGCATATGCATTGTTAGCTGCCTGAGTGCCGTAAGTAGTGGCATTGAGATTGATGACATGATCTCACCAGGATGTGGGGGCCTAGATAAGTGTTGTAATGGATGACGAATGGTTGGACGAAGTGGATGGGAGGAATGGGGTGGAACCGATGTGAAGATGATGGTGATTTCGGGCCTGAACTAGAGAGAGGATTCACACATATCCACCTAGAAGGGAATCAAAGTCCATGTAGTTCAGTGGGGGAAATGGGAGACATGAGAAGAAGGCCCATGAGAATAGACACATGGATAGGACCAAAAGGATGTAGAGCCCCTGGGTTAAGGCATGACCTTCCTGGAACACAAAGGCTCAAGGGAGAGACTATGATGGAACATGAGTAATGGTATTGAACCATTGGGAGGCTTCCCATGTATCCCATTAGTAGGGAATCAAAGTCCATGTAATTCAGGATGGGGCATAGAATCAGTGTGTGAACAAAGGACATTTACCTAGAGATAAGTTGGGGTTTGCACATGGTTAGTAGCTTGAGTGCTGGTTTGACACCACTAAGGGATAGACTAAGAAATTGGGTACCAAAAAAGGTACACATATTTTTACCAGTTTTTGGGGTCTAACCTCAGGGAGGCTTCCTACATATCCTACATAGGAGATATTGATCAAAACCCAACTAGTTCGCAAGTATATAGTTTAACATCATGTGGGATGAAAGGGGCATATGTTTAATGTCATTCAGGATGAGGGTGAACCGACATGAAGTGGTCAAAAATGAGGGGTGATGTTCTTGAACCTCAGAGAGGCTTCCTACGTATCCATGTGGCATTGAATCAAAGTCCACATAGCTTTTGAATGGTGGGTAATGGAAATTATACACTGATATGTCCCATTAGGGTTTTATGGTCGATGATTACTCTAATCCCATGTGATTCATGCTCGGTGTGATAATGAAGAGGCAACAAAGACATAATAATCACATCGAGAAATGCGCTTTTGTGAAGAATAGAGCAGGGATTACCCATGATTAGTGGCCCGGGTGTTGCTCTGACACCACAAAGGGATGGACCAAGGATGTGGGTCCCAACATAGGGGACACCTAAGTTTACTATTGTTTTGGGTCAATACATAGGGAGGCTTCCTACATACCCTACTTAGGATTTATGGATCAAACCCTACATAGTGTGCAAGTATAAAATTTAACATCATGCAGAGGAAAGGGGAATATAGTTTAATGTCATACTAGATGCTGGTAAACTGACGTGAAGTGGTCAGGACCTATTGGTGATGGTATTGAACCGAAGGGAGGCTTCCTAAGTATCCCTATGGAAGAGAATAAATGTCCACATAGTTCAAGAATGGTGGGGAAATAAACTAATGTCTCCCATGAGGGTGTCATGGTCGATGCGTACTCTAAGCTCATGCAATTCATGCTCAATGTGAGAAACAAGATGCATTATAGACCTGTAGATGACATCATGAAATTTATGTCCGTGAGGAATAGAGTGGGGCTTACATGTGATTATAATTCCATGAATATGGATATTGGGACATACTCCAGGATAGAGTCATGATGGAAATAAAGCACAAAGGGAGAAGGATGGGGTATCGAGAGTCCCTTGTTCCCATATCTCCTCTTTTATTTTTGTTTGGGTGTGGTGAGGAGGAGAAAAGGTGCTACCTACTTCATCTAAGGGTTGGGGATTACACTATGATGGTTTTCATTTCCCCATAGATGTTGTTTTACGCAAGGAGGGTCCCATTTTATGATAGGAAGATCTCGCTCCCCTAGAGAAAATTGGGCACAGAATATATCTGAGGTGGGTCACCCCATGTATATTGCAATGGGAAAGGCTAAAATTTAACATCTTGTGCTAGGGATGATGTTGCTTGGTAGTTTAATGTCTTACTGCTCAGACAAGGATACCTGGTAGTTTAATGTCCTATAGCTTGGACGACGATGTGTCCCCAACCCCTAGGACATACATTACACACATGCTTTAACCCATTGTGATTGAAGGGTACCAGTAATTCTGTATGGAGATGAGGATATGGAGTGATCCATTAAGGGGAACACATTACTATGGTTATGCGAAGAAATAATAGCATTTAGCATGCCTACAAAAAGAAGCATGAGGCAAAGAAATGAAACATGAAGCACCATTCATGGGACTTTGATCTCACTTAAACAAACATGGAGGTCTAAATGGGAGAAGTAGGGTTTTTAAAGAAAAGGGGTTCACAGGAAAAGACCTTGTGAAGCCCTAGTTCTTTACAATGTGGAGAGACTATTTGAAGGGGTATGATTTTATAAGCGGAGTGTTCAAGCATAGGCATGGATTATACAGGTGTAAGAAGAGGTATATGAGAAGTGAAAGTGATTTTGTGATGTTTGACTTCATGGAGCATGGGTTCCTTGTAAAGTGAGGCATGGTGAAGAAATGTACTTCACTATGAACAGTGATCCCTCCTTAGCATGGGGTTCACATGTGCGTAGAATATACTATGTGAATCAAGCGTGATTTGTGAAGAAATGAGTTCCTATAAGGATCTTCTTCCTTTGTGATGGCCTGTGAGCTTCATGAAGGAATTCTGAGCTTGAAGAGGGTCAGAAAATGCGTCAATAGAAAGGTATTTCTCAATGATAATATTCCAGGAAGAGTTCATTTTCTCAATGCTTCACAGAGAAGAGGGTGCTTCATGATTTTAGATCTGAGAAAGGGAAAGGTCAGTGTATCTATCCTTTTGGTTTTGGAGAATCCGTGTATTTATCCACAAGAGGAGGTGCGAATCTCAGTGGTTGGGTCTCAAAGGAATTGGACCTCGAAATCAGAGGAATATCTAACATGTTCCTAAGTCTCATGGATCTCCCCATCAACCACTTCATGGTGCTCATAGAGAGCTCTCTCTAGCGCATCATAGTCATGGAGTTCATTGTCCGCTTATTTGCAGCAGCACAAAGCTCTATCTCAATTCCATATAAGTCGTGGAGTTCTTCTTCAGCTACTCCACGATGGATATAGAGGAGTATTTTCCCATTTCTTCAAGCCAATCGTAGATCTATAGTGGCTTTGGGAGGATTATCTATGACTATGCTCTACGAGGCATGCTTTCTTGGATTTTTTTTGGGATTTTATTGTAAAAAGGATTGATTTTGGCACCAAAAAATTCCCCACATCAGAGTGGGATCTAAAGCAAAATGAGAGTCATTTTATAAGGGTGATTTTCTAAAGTCACTATAGATTGTGAAGAAAAAACATGAGGCATGGGTGCAAATAATGGGTTGAGTGTTCTACAGAGCCAGCAATGGCCCACAAATCATGGTGGTCATATCCTCGAATAGAGGGTGATGAGTGCTATTTTTCCTCATTGTATTCCTTATTTTTATACGTTCTCTCTAGAATCATGATACTCAGTGAACTCTTCAATATTGCATTGTGAATCAATACTCCACAGACAGGATGCTTTGCGAGCCAAGCTCTACAAGACAGCTCCGCAACTATGCTCTATGACCATGCTCTACGACCAAGATTCACAAATAGAAAATAAAATATCTCCATAGTCTTGAACATAAAAAATGGACAACTATAAAGTTATCCAGGATATCCTTGAAGAAGCTACCCATAGGGAGGAAATGGAGAATTATTTTGGGATTGGATAATACATGAAAAACCACTCCAATAATGAATCCCTAACAATGCTTCTGATGAAGAACCCGAAGAACTATCCCCCATTAAATAGACTATTGTTTTACAAATTATTTCTGAGGAATGATGTCTTCGTACCATGAGATATTAGGGATGAACCATCTTACTGGTTCAGGAGCACCTCATGCCAATATTTTTGGTTTAGGGCCACTGATGTCAATACAAGCCTGTAACGACCCCGACCCGGCCAGCCACCCGAATAGTGCCAAACAGGTTGGGTGTCACATCCTTAGGCACACCTCCCATGAATTCCAAAGGCTTCCATCTAGTAGCGAGGGTCTGAATAGGTATATTGGGGAGGCTATACCCTCTCAGAAGAATTAAAGGTACTGGTCCATGATTTAAACTAAAATATGTAGTAGAAATAAATGACTCAGAATAATCGAACCAGACCCACAGAGTGGAAGCATATCCAATATCAATAAACAGTAGAAGAAATATAGAAACAACAACAGTGGAAAGTAAATAGTACACCATGCCAGCAATCAACTGCAATAACTGCTAAAACAATAAAGCATGTATCCAAGAAAGTAATACGAATAAATATACATACAATGACGCCAATGGCTAACCAGCAGTAGCTACAATATGAAGTAAACATGTTGTTTCAAGAAAAATAATACTAAACAATTAACTCTGGTACGGCACGACCTCAAGGTCCATGCCATTATCCATGTCAACAGCACTAATGTCCAGCTCCTGAGGCTGACCCTCTACCTACATGCAATTTCATAAAGTCTAAACGCGTCCTGAAGGACCCATGTAGGGTGTTAGACAAGTCTCAGTAGGATACCATCCAGAGGTGCGTACCTAATATAAGTCTTTAGGAAGATATTCTTAAGTAAGAAAATAGTAAATAATGAAATGCCAAAAAGTAAGAAAAAACTTCACTGGTGCTTAGCCGCCACCAGGAAGTGTCACCTGCTTCGGCCAACGCCGAAATCTCTATTCTGTAGACTTACACCTCATTCCACCTGACACCATGTGTCTCAAGTTCCGACGTCCCGAAGGCATGCCCAACCATCGTAACCTTGCTCGAAAGCTCAACCTTCCCATGGAACAATATCTGGAGGAACAACGATATCTGTCCTCAAATCATAACCAGAGAGACAGCGATGTCTGCCCTCAAATCACAGCGAGCCTCTGCCCCGAACCTGACCACCTCAATGTTATCTCCCGAAGGATCCTCACCTTCCACGTGGCTTCCTATGGAAAACACCCCCATACAGAAATCCCTAAATGAAACTATCGGGGGCCTCTACCCAGTGAGTGGTTGTACCACCTCATCTCGGTGTCTATCTGTGTGAACACTACTCAAAAGTACCCGGTGAGTGGTAATCACCTCAGTATGTTCCCAAGCCACAACACCTCTGACACCTCATGTCCCTGTGAACCTGTCGCTCAAGTCTGATGGCCTCGCCATCCAAATAACCTGGGCCAAGCCCATCCTGATAGTCTGACTGTCTCAACCGACGTCCATGATGCCCAATCCCGTGTTATCTACCACCTAATGTAAAGCCAAGCCAAGGTCCCCAACCTGTGATACTCATCACTCAAAAACATATATCTAGGCCATGCCCAACAATCAAGCAGTCCAACACAAGAAAACCACACATTGAAAAAACATACCTGAAATCATATCTTTTAACAGACAACTACTAAACGGTCCCAATGCACTAACTTGTGCTAACCCAAACCAGCACCTAAGGTCTTAACACCTTACATAAGTTAACATCATTCTTTAACAATCAAACTCAGAATTTTAATTCAACAACATCAACAACAGTATAAACTCAACAGTTAATATTGGTCCAAAACACACGCATTTCAGCACCCCTGTCCAAATTGCCCCAAATGAGCTATGACCTCTAACCCGGCATTGCTCCATCACAACAAGGATTAGGGAATACCCATTGGAATCCCACAATGCTGGTAAACTATTAAAAGTTAATAAACAAGGGTTTCAACCAATACCCACGTTGTGCCCGAAGGTCACAACACCAAATTGTCTACAAAAACACGAAAGAAGGTATGCACCACCCACCTCATACTCGTACGATGACACTCCTCTGATTTCAGCCTCTGAATTGGTTTGAATCATGGTAGATCTGTGTTTCCTTCAAATCCGGAAAATCTATTGGGATGGAATCTGTGTAGGAATTGGTGAGGGATCAAGGATGAAGAAGGGTGGGAGGGGTTATCCTTTCCGACGCGTTCCTGCTGCCACCGACAGATCGAAGAACGAAGGTCATATGATGATTCTGGAAGGGTTTGGGTTTTTTGGAACTTCTCAGACAAACTGTTTGTCTAAAGGGAAAGAAAAAGGGAAATATTGGAATGAGGCACAATGGCATCTCGATCGCTCGAATAAAAATAAAAGTACACAGTGTGTATTTCCAAATTACATGTCGTGTATATGTGTTTCTGTACACCAACATAAACGGAGCCTAGCACATGGCTTGGACCGTGTCCACAGTCAACACATGGTCAGGGAACCAGCCTCTACATGGGTCAAAGATACACAACATGTCAAGGAAGACTACACACATTGTAGATGGAAATTTACACCTGGGAACCAAACGATGTGTACTTATCCTCACCCGAGTAAGGGATACAGGGCATGTCTTATAAATACACGCCGTGTAGTAAGAAACTTCTACACGGTATTCTAACGACATGTACTCAGCGAGCACACGGCTGGTCACTCAGGTAACTCATAAACGACATGTACTAAAAGTACACGGCATGTAGTCTAGAAATTTCCAGAAACTGCCCAGATTTTCCAGACATCTAAAGAACTAGTCAAAAGGTTTAAACAGGGTCCAAATTTGACCCGTTTCTAAACACTCGGGTTCTTACAAACTCCCCACCTTAACGTAGCTCGTCCCCGAGCTACCAAATGAAACCAAGAGATGTCACCGAACACACCCATCCCGGTTAAACAACCCGTACTACTCCAGTCTCAAGGTTCTGGCTAAATTCTTAAAAGGGCTCCCCACCTTAGGAATTGCCTACTTAGTCTCATCCCTACAAAGCTCAAAGAAATAGAAATAAACAAGCAAGGCGCAATGACCTCATTCACAGACCTATGGTCCTCTCATGACTCATCGTCACCCCTGCACCTCCTCGGTGCTCACGTGTCGCTTCCGACACCCAACGTAACCCTCACCGCATCGATGTCCACCTCCCTGAGGTCCTGCATCAAATAGATTCTCAAATCAAACCTGGTGCCATGCACCTCAAGTAACCCACATCCACGATGCCCCGATGCCCATGACACCTAAAGTAACCTACATTTTTGATTCTCCTGATACCACGCATCTCAAATATATAATAAAATATATAATGCATCTGATATGATGCCAACCCCACTAACTAGTATCTAGTCAGTCCACAAGTAACCTGTGCAACTCATGCACTCAACCAGACACGCCTCAAGAAGTCATGACAAAATAAAGCAAGGAAAATCATGACCACACCCGCGGTGTACCTCCCACCATCGTTGGCTCTCCAGCCTGCTCAATCCCTTGCAGCTCCATAGTGTGCACATATCCTGAAGCACTGCGGCCTGATGCCTATCCTCCCAGCGATGCTGCTCCAATCACAAGACACCGACCCCTCAGTTGGGTCCCTCTATCCTTGTCACATCCCCCGTGTGCAGATAAACCTCGGCTACAGTCTCCTAGTACCGAACTTGATCCAACTCTTTCCGCCATAGTCTGTCCTGGTCCCTTCCTTCGGGCTGTCTGAGAAGGAAGCCTGCAAAACCTCTCCATATGTCCGACCTTCCCACATGCCCGACACTCCTTCGGAGGCCTATCGCACTAAGCCTAAACATGTCCCGGCTGTCCACACTGAATGAAAAATAATGCTAAACTACCACGAGGTGGTCTAGCGGAGTCCTTGGCCTACCCGCCCTACTGGAACTCATCTCTCCCTCACTTCTTGCTTTCCGGACCATCACCTGAAGCTGTCACCCTACCGAAATGAGATTTCTCTCTCTCGTTTCCCTCGACTATTAGTGCTTGGTTCGCCGCCTCGGAGAAGGAACTCAGCCCGAAGATGTTTACCTGAACCCGAATGGCGTGTCGTAAGTCGTCCTCAAAGAGCGTCACTCCAGCTGCATCATTGCTCACCATACCAGGTGTTAAATGAGATAAATCTATGAAGGTAGTTGTGTAGTCCATGACGGACATATCTCCATGCTGAATACTCGAGAACTCCCGAGATCTCTTTTCCTTTAGTGTCTTTGGATTGAAGTACTCGAAGAACCTGTCCTCGATGTCCTTTCATGCCAGTCCCTCGTGCCTACGAGCCTGTACCTGTACATCCCACCAACTCTTCACTGGTCCTCTCAGCATGTACATCGCCAACATGGCCCTCCACCCTGGAGGCGTCTCTAGCTGCTCGAAGATCATATGGATGCTCTCTATCCAATTATCTGTCGCCAGTGGACCACCCTCACCCTGAAAAAGAGGCGGGTGCTACGACTGGAACTCCCGCGTCAGATATTCCATAGAAGGCTCTGTACCCTGCGCACCTCTGTCAATCCCCTGTATGATGTGTACCAGGCTAGCTTGGAGATGCTCGTAAATCCATCATTTGAACCCTGCCAATCCTGACTACAGCCCTGCCTACACTGGATCATGAATCCGATCCTGTCCCTGAGCCTATACCTGTGGCTCATGCTCTGCCTGCACCAGATTCTGAACCTGATCTTGCAGTACCATATCCTCTCCTACCTGACTCTCCATCGTTTCATGGATGAGTAACCCACTGAATACCATAAATGGTCAGATAGACCAAACATATATATAACAATGTATTTTACACAGATAAGGAAATCAGTAAAAGGTAGCGCATATCAACTACCCTTACTCCCCCTCACAGCAACCCATGCCCTCAGCATCCTGACCTCACGGTCTCCTTACCCACTCTCAACAGAGCCAAGAACAAAATTACCTTGGTCCATGCCCATCATGACAACTCACGTTGCCTCAAACCGACGACCATGCCGCCCAACCCTGACAGTTACACCGCCTTAGCCATTGTACCTGCATCCTCCCATAAGAGTCAGACCCAAAATCCTACAACATTCAATTTTACAAAATATAGAGCAAGGGATATACATTTCAATAAAGAAGCACGTATATAATTAGTTTCACCTATTCACACTTTAGAGCATACGTAGTCTGGAAATTGATTATATTCACATGGTATTATCACTTCACAAAGAATATGTGCAATTATGAAATTGAAATACCCTAAAATGTGCATATCAAAATCCAAACAAATATGTCTTGCCATACTGGCAAAGGTTTACATATCATAATCAATAAAATCTCTCAACAAGTGAGCTACTGAGGTAGAAATAATATCAACTATAATATGAGCAAAAAGCAAACAACAATCCCCGCCCCCGGCAAATAAATCCATCCCTCGTACATGGGGCTAGAGGCACCCAAGCACAAGTTCAAAAATCAAGTTCCAACAAAAACCTATCTCTAGTCTACAATATCCCAAATAGTAAAACTAGAAGAAATAAAAATAGAAGTCTCTAACTCATTAGTATCCAGAAAAACACTGCTACTAAATCCCTATCAAGAACCTTTGATACCACCTTGAAACGACCCGGACCCAGCCAGCCACCTGAACAGTGCCGAACGGGTCGGGTGTCACTACCTTAGGCGCACCTCCAATGAATGCCAAATGCTGCCGACTATCAGTGAGGGTATGAATAGTTATAGTGGGGAGGCTATAACCTCTCGGAGGTAATAAAGGTACTGGTCCAAGAGTTAAACTAAAATATGCAGCGAAAATAAATGACTCAGCAGACTCGAACCAGACCCACCAAGCGGAAGCAAATCCAATATCAATAAACAATGGAAGAAATATAGAAACAACAGTAGGGGAATGTAAACAGTACCCCATGCCAGAAATCAACTGCAATAACTGCTAAAACAACTAAGCATGCATCCAAGCAAGTTATACAAATAAATATACATACAACGGTGCCAATGGATAACCAACAATAGCTACAATATAAGGTAAACATCTTGGTGCAAGAAAAATAATACTAAACAAGTAACTCTAGTACGGCACAACCTCAACGTCCATTCCAGTCTCCATGTCAACAACACTAAAGTCTAGCTCCTGGGGCTGACCCTCTACCTGCACACAATTTCAAAAAGTCTACACGCGTCCCGAAGGGCCCATGTAGGGTGTGAGAAAGTCTTAGTAGGATACCACCCAGAGGTGCATACCTAATATAAGAGTTTAGGAAGACATGATTAAATAAGAAAATATTAAACAGTGCGATGCCGAAATGTAAACAATGACTTCACTGGTGCTCAGTAGCCACCATAAAGTGTCACCAGCTTCAGCCAACGCCAGAATCTATGGTCTGTAGCCCTGCACCTCATTCCACCTAACACCATGTGTCATAAGTTCCGACATCGCAAGGGCATGCCCAACCGTCATAACCTAGCTCGAAATCTCAACCTTCCCATGGAACATCATCCGGAGGAACAACGATATCTGTCCTCAAATCATAACCGGAGAGACAGTGATGTCTGCCCTCAAATCACGGTGAGCCTCAGCCCCCAACCTCACCGCCTCAAAGCTATCTCCCAAAGGCTCCTCACCTTCCACGTGGCATCTTATTGAAAGAACCCCAAACCAAAATACCTAACCGCAACAATCTGAGGCCTCTACCCAGCGAGTGGCTGCACCACCTCATCTTAGAGTCTATCGGTGTGCACACTACTCAAAAGTACCTGGTGAGTGGTAATCACCTCAGTATGTTCCCAAGACACAACACCTCTGACTCCTCGTGTCCCTGCGAACCTCTCACTCATGTCTGATGGCCTTGCTATACAAGTAACCTGGGCCAAGCCCATCCGGACAGTCTGACTCCCTCAACCGATGTCCATGACACCCAATCCCGTTGTAGCAACCTCCCAAAGTAAACCCGATCCAAGGGCCCCAAACTCTGATCCTAATCACTCCACAACATATATCTGAGCCGTTCCCAACAAACTAGCAGTCTAACACAAGCAAACCATAAATTGAAAAAACATACCCGAAAGTATAACTTTTAACAGAGAACTACTAAACGGTCAAAATGCACTAACTTCTGCTAACCCAAACCAGCACCTAAGGCCTTAAAACCTTACACAAGTTAACATCATGCTTTAACAATCAAACTATATATTTTCATTCAAAAACATAAAAAAGAAGTCTAAACATAGCAGTTAATATTGGTCCAAAACAAACACATTTCAGCCCCCCCCCCCAGCTGAATTGCCCCAAACAAGCTATGACCTCTAACCCAGCCTTGATCTAGCACAACAAGAATCAGGGAATACCCAGAGGCATCCCACAATGCAGGTAAACTATTAAAATTAAATATAAAAGGGTTCCGTTCAATACCAACATTTCGCCCGAAGGTCGCAACCCCAAATTGTCTACAAAAACATGAAAGAAGGTATACACCACCCACCTCGTACTCGTACGATGACACTCCTCTGATTTCAGCCTCTGAGTCAAATTGAATCAAGGTAGACATGTATTTCCTTCAAATCCAGCAACTGTGTTCGGATGGAATCTACGGAGGAATGGGTGAGGGATCAAGGATGACAAAGGTTGCGTGGGGTTAGCCTTTCCGATGCGGTCCTGTTACCACTGACGGATAGAAGAACGAAAGTCGTATGACGATTCTGGAAGGTTTTATGTTTTTTGGAAGTTCTCGGACGAACTGTTCTTCCAAAGGAGAAGAATAAGGGAAATCTGGTAATGAGGCGCGGCGACGTCTTGATCGGTTGAATAAAAATAAAAGTACACGGCGTGTATTTCCCAAGTACATGACGTGTATATGTATTTCTGTAATCTGACATAAGCAGATCCCAGCACACGGCTTAGACCATGTTCACGGTCAACACACGGCCAGGGACCAGGCCGCTACACGGGTCAAAGATACATGACATGTCAAGGAAGACTACATGCCGTGTAGATGTAAATTTACACCTGGGCACCACACAACATGTACTTATCCACACACGGGTAAGGGATACATGACGTTTCTTATAAATACATACCATATAGTAAGAAACTTCTACACGTTCTTCACACAGCATGTACTCAGTGAGCACACAGCCGGTCACTCAGGTAACTCATACATGGCGTGTACTTAAAGTACACGGCATTTAGTATGGAAATTTCCAGAAACTGCCCAAATTTTCCAGACTTCTCAAAAACCAGTCAAAAGGTTTAAACAGGGTCGGAATTTGACCTGTTTCTAAAAACTCTGGTTCTTACAATGCCCATATCATACATCTGTCATCACCACATGTCAATACAGCTACTCCCATGATATTGACATGAAGGATCTTCCAGTCGATGAATCCCATATGAAATATCACACTATCATGAAGGAAGATCCACCAAATCAGGAAAAGGGATGGACCGATGAGTGGGACTTGTACTTGGGCAGATACTTCATAGACGACTGGGCCTGGGCTTATGGGGTATAGGAAACTTGTGATGTGTTTGGATGGAGATGAGTCAAGTGGGACTATATGAGGTGTAATGAGCTTCTCAATTCCTTATCTATCAGCAAAAAAGTGTGATGTCATAACTGTTGAGAATGTGGTCATCCAGGACAAACACCTTCCATCTTCATCAAAGTGAAGTCAGCATTAGCCTTTGGGACATCCACAAGATCTTAGGGATTCCGATTTTAGGGGATATGTATGATGAATTCCTCCCAGTAGAGAATGTGTGGGGAGACACAGAGAAAATACCATTGCTGAAAATGGTGCTGATGGACCTAGTTCTATGTGAGGACAAAAAATCAGTGAGGGATGTTCATTTCATGTTGTGGTTCTGTCAGCTTCAAAACTGTCCTTTAGATAGGAGTATTTTAGTGATGCATCCCACTTCCCCATAGGGGGCACAACACAGCAAAGAGAACTCATACTAATGAATCATTGAGGACAATCTGTGGAAGACATGGGGGTTTAGCATCAACCCTGAGCAGAAATCAGTGGTTAGGTTGGCTGAATTCATCTCGACACTCATCTATGGATGGATAATGTCAGTGAGAGATAAGAACATGGGAATACAACTGAGTACATTCATCATGGAATCCATGCTTGTGATTGGGAAGAAGGTCAACCTTAGGATCCTGATACTAGAGAAGTAGTCAAAAATGTTGTGTCCTATCTGTGATGGGAAGAAGTTGTTGCGGGTGTGTGGGCCATTCTATTTTTTGTATGGTTGGGTGGAGGCACACATGAGTGTTTATGAGTACCTAAACTCTATTTCTCCTATCAGGTAAAACTTCTGGCCCTCCATCTTGAATGCTGTTGGAATATTTTCATCCTAGCTAAGCCCACAGATCATGCTAAACATCATTCAGAATTTGGATCAGTTTTTATTCCACCCATTTCCACTACCCATGGGGATTTCAACAATGATGAATGAGATACCGAAGATAATCAGTCATACGTTATGGCTTTCATGGATGGAGTTTTGGTAGAACTAGTGGATAGTGAGCCCATCATTGAGTCTTACATCCCAAACCGATTTATGAGGATATTTTGGTGTATACAGAGGCTGAACTAGATGGATTATCTGGGGGTTCATTAGGAGGAGAACCCTTTTTCAATGAACTAAATCTAGTTCATGATCACTTGGGAGGATGGGAAGATGCAAAATGACCTACATGTGGTCGATGCTCCATTCGGGCTGGTGAAAGAATATGGAAAGAGCTGTTAGTTAGCCAGAACAGAAGAGATATTGAAGCAGATAACCATTCAGGTCAATGAAAGAGTGTCACCTCAACCCAAAGGATAGAGTTGGAGAACAATGAGTGTGTGTGCTTGTGGTAGTGTGATTCCAGAGGCGAGGAAAGTTGTATTAATGTCTGCACCTAGTGGTGAAGAAGCAACATTGGTAGGCCTAACAGTTCCAACTGAATTGGGCCAGGAATGGAAGAGGTTCCCTAGAGGATTCCACTAGATTCCACCTCAAGCTCTTGAGAAGTGGATACTCCACATAGACATGCCTCTGGACGTTGTCTTTTTAATGGATTGGGACAATTAGGAGGTCAAACGACAATTCCCCAGTTCTATCGAAATCTGGGATCATATCAACCACCATAGAATTGAACATTCAGAGATTAGTAATATTGAAGACAACTTTCTAGGGTCTTGGGAAGAAGGGGAATGTTATCTCACTGAGATGGATGGAAACATGCATTCTCGGGGCACTCTGTTTCCAATGAAGAGCTATGTGAATGTATTGTTAGGTCAGACAGTCCCACCTCAAGCATCATTTTTTGAGCTGATGGAGCTCTTCCGATTACCTAAGGTGTCATATTTCACCTGGGGAGACGAGGATGATGAAGGATTTCCTTTGGCATATGGTAATATTGAGACATTAGTATTGGAATATTTATCCAGAGCTTTCGAGGAAACCACTAGAAAAATCATTTCAACCATGATTGTATCCGTGTCACCCTAGCTTCTCAACTGAAATTTTTATCTATAAGACAGACTTATGGATGAGATTCCCTCCCACACACCTTATGATACAGGCTCCAGATCTACACCCAGGTCGATGGTGATTGCAGAGTCGAGTAGGGCAGCGACAACTAGGATGGACCTCCCGAAGTCCTCAATGTTTTTGACCATATATGGGAGGGGAGGAATGTCTGGGGATACCATTTATGATGACCCAATAATAGAATAAATTCAACAACCTTTGAAATCTTTATTTCTCACAAAATCCCTAGCTATTATCTTTTGAACCAAATGATGACATTTCCATCTCTTTTATGAATAGTTATTTAAATGGAATAGGCTATATAGCTAAGGATGATTGGGGTCTGGATGCTCCTATCTCAAGGGGGTATCAATTATAGTGAAATCAGATGTCCAGGCTGGCTAGACTATAGTTTCCCATGCTGCAGGGTGAGCCATTGGCAGGGAAAAACCAGGGCATGTTGAAGCTTAGACTAATGATGAAGATTAGAACAATGATGAAGAGACTATTTCTATTGTCGATGAAAAGACTGATATTCCTGACATGATAGTATAGGAATACCTCAATGCTGAGTTTCTGGTAGTATTCACATAGTACCAACCTGCCGACATAGAGGATCAAGATGAGACTCCTTCTGATGAATAGGGGAGCATGGCCATCCACTGCCGGTCTTGGATACCCATCAAGTGCTTTTTCGATAACACTACCTTATCAGAGTGGGTTTCCTAGGTGGGGATGGTTCACACTAGCATATGTGACTTGTGTGCTGAAAGAGTAGATGCTCGAAGCCATCACATTATCATTAGAGATTATCTTTCCAAGAATCTGTTGGATAAAGACCATGAACTTAGTGTTAGCTGGAAGTGGAGGAAGGTGGTTAATATCATATGGCTAGATGATGTGAAAAAAGAAGTCTAGTGCTTGGGGGAATGGGTGACTAAGAACTGTATTCTTATGGATAGCTAAGCTGGGATCATATCACAACTACGATCTCATATAGGGGAGGCTGAGGAGAAACAACGAGAACCGATCCAAGAAATGGGTAAATCTCAAACTTCTAAGGACCATTCTTATTCCATGGTTGAGGAGCTTCACCCTATGGCCCCTGAGAAGAATATGGAGCTTGAGAGGAAACAACAAATTCTAGAAACCACAAGCTGTAGAGTAAAAGATTTTGAAAATTACATCAAAATGAACAATCTCTAGGGGATTCATTTTACTGAACTCAGGAACATAATATTTTTTTCTTGTTTAAACTGTGTGCATGATATTCATTCTATTTGATTTGATTATTTCATCTCGATCAAATTTGTGAAACAAATGGAAATCAAATCCCTATGCTCACGTGGGAAATACCCAGGTTGAGAAACAATAGATGAACACATAGTTGTCTGGTCCGAATGTGAGTGTCCCAATAGATCACCAAACTCTTAGGGTTTAGATGACCACCTAGGGTTTTGTCCTGAGTGAGGGAGGCTTTACTGTAGAATGATGTTCTCAGAACAGTCGAATTGTCCCTTTCCCAATGTGCTATAGTGCACGAGCGGGGTAATGCTAGCGATGTTGGTATCAATCCAAATAGTGGGGAGTGGAATGTGCATATCATGATACCAAAAATTCAGAACACCATAGGTATGGAATGATAATGAACGAAAACTATTGGCCATGTTCAAAACATAGTATCCCAATTGTGTTTTCCCAAAATGGGGACATCAAATGAGGGTTGATAGCTGACCATGTTTTAAACATGGGACCTATCTCGAGATGCCATTAAAAAATCTACCAGAATGTTGGTCAAGACTATAGTCAAGCCATCATATGTTCATCCTTACTATTAGGGGGTTCCTTTGGATGGTAAAGGTGATGGAGACCCAGGTAATGGGACATATGAATCAATAAAATGGAGTGATATCATGTACTTGTGTAAGTGAACACCACAGATCCTAAATAACAGTGATTCTAAATGTCTTGATGCAGATAGATATGGGTTATGGAGTCCAGTATAAGAGAAATGAACTAAAAGGACTGGTAAACGATTAAGTGGGGTTCGAATGGACCTCTGGCTGGGCCTGGGGGCAAGATGCCAACTCCGTTTATTATTTTTCGATTAGGAAAAATGATAAAGGTGATCATGAGAGACGTGCATGTCGTAGATGTTGCAAACCTAATGTGAGTGAGAACCAAGGAGGTCCATACCATGCCACCCAGCTCTGATAATTGACCTAGGCCAAGGGTTCATATGAACTATAATAGGAGAACCTAAGAATTATATGCTGTTTAATGTCATGCAGTGAGGAAATGGTTACCAAGAAAAGAAATGTGTAGTGTTGTACATATCCCGATGTGAATGAGGATGGTAAGAGTCCACACCACACAACGTATTCCTTATGAAATTCATTAGACCACCGACCAAATGTGGAATAACATCAGACTGGACATGAGGGATAGTGATCGAGTGTTCCTACATATCCCATGACGATGAAAATTAAGCCATATGTAGTTATGGAGGACCTGTGTAGTTTAACATCATATGGTATGATAGAGAGTGAAAGGGGAGATCCATATGGGGGAGTATAGGGTGCCGCAGTTATAAACCCAATGTGAATGAGGAACAAAGTTGTCCATACCACCCCATATAATCCTCTAGGAAATATTTGGTCGAGAGACTAAGGTTGGTGAAATGTGGTCTCGGTCCAAGATGAGTTGTCTAGGCATTCCTATGTATCACATGAGGATGTGAATCAAGCCACATGTAGTTTTGAGATTGCAGTTTGACGTCATATGGTATGAAAGGGATGTGTGGTATGGATACACATGTACACATCCTACCAAAACTATTAAGCCCATGTGTGTTTTTCTCCATATGCGAAACAAGGATTAGTGATTGGATTTACCTGGTATGGGGAGGCACACATTAGGGGAAATGAAATTCTAGGTGAAGGACATCCCAATAATACTGACCCACCTACTTAACACAAATAGTTTCATAGTGGGGTTAAACCATGTGCATTGGAATTCCACTTAAATAAGGAAGTGGAATGATGTGACTCATGGAACCTGAGATCTGGATCCCAATAACGGTGGAATGATGATAGATGATAATTGTTGACCATGTTCCAAACATAGCATCCACTTCATGTTAGCCTGGCATTTGGGATAGACATGTGATGGTTGACTGCTAACCATGTTTGGAACACAGGACCTATCACAAAACATCTTAT
Source organism: Viscum album (assembly GCA_963277665.1). NCBI lineage: Eukaryota > Viridiplantae > Streptophyta > Magnoliopsida > Santalales > Viscaceae > Viscum > Viscum album. The sequence goes on along the minus strand of OY728146.1, from coordinate 220,543,853 downwards.
GAGGTTTTCTGGGCATTTTCCCAATAAAGTAGGTGAGCCAATATGGAATTAGACTAGACCACAAAGGGCCCCCCTTTAGACATAGAAGAGGGTAAAGATCAAAAAAATGGATCATGAAGCGTGGAATTGAAACGAGGGAATGTCTGTGTGGAATACCACACTTTGGACTCTACGTGATGACACATATGAGTATGCCTATGAGATGTGGCAGATAAAGGGAGTTGATTCCCTTTCCAAAGAAAATGGTCCTGGTGAAGCAAACTCCTAGTTTATGTTCATATAGTGGGTAACTGATATGGGACTTGGTTTAATGGGATGTGTGTAGGGTAGTGAAGTAACAAAACATGATGTGGATGAGGACCAAAAGGAAATCCATCTTATTACGAAATCCTGATGAAAACCCACACACTATTTAACGTTATGATTCCTTGACTAGGGTATGTAGTTTACCATCATGCATGTGGACGAATATTGGATTTGTAGTGTCTGAGGATAGATCCAAGGACTAAACGTTCAAGAATTCCATGGTATCCCACGAGGATTGGAATCAATACATATATAATTCCAATGGGATGATAATAGTTTATTGTCATAGAACTTTGACCAAACTGGGAAGAGATAAGGTAGATACACAATGTGGTTGTTGAAAAACTCGATGTGAGCAAGGTCAATTGAAGTCCATACTATAGCACATGCTCCCAAGGGAAAACATAGGTAAAGGGACAAAAGGTGGAATTTGGGATGGGAATGCGATGAATTTTATATTCATTAATTTGTATCCCATGAGGATGGTAATGAAATCATACACAATTCTTGAAAGACTCATCCAGTTTAATGTCATGTGATAAGGATGATTGGATCTTATTTTTAAGGTCTTAGTACTTAGACAATAACAGAAAGGGGAAAGGGGAACACATGGTGAGACTCTTATAAAACCAACATGAATGAGGATAAAAGAATTCCATATCACACCATGTGCACCCATGGGAAATTTTAGGTCGAGGGACCAAGGATGCAAGTTGTGTTGGGCCTGAGGCAAAGTACCTGGGAATTCCTACATATCCCATTATAATGGGAATCAATCCACACATAGTTTTTGAAATTCATAATGTTTAATGTCATGCAAGACAACATATAGTAGAATGGGGTTCTAAAGGTAATTCATATGGTGTGGTAACGAATACCTGACATGAATGAGGATGTTAGTCCACACCACACTGAATGCAACCCTATGGGAAGGGGACCACAAGCCAAGGGTCCAAAAAAGGTCAAAGGTCATGGGGCTGGACCCAATGATGGAATTTATGGGACTTCCTACATATCCCATAAGGATTGGAATCAATCCATAGATAGTTCTTTAAAATCATTCAGTTTAACATCCAACGATATGGTTGATTGGATCTTAGTTTTGATGTCTTAGAGCTCATACTATAATGGAAATAAGATTCCTCCAAGCATGTATAAAAAATTACCAAGTCCCTAATACCATGTGAGATTTTCTCAGAATGGGAAAAAAGGGTGAAAAAGTATTTTGTAGTATATGGAATGCTCTGTAAGTGGAAACAGTGAACAATCAAGGATGGCACCACAATGTCGACTGATAACACGTAAATGTTCATAGTGGGATAACACTAAGGGAATCATAATTCAATTTGAATATGATAAAGTGGAAAGGAATGTGAATCATAGTAAAAATATTTAGGGTTCAATGGGAGAGTAATAATGATTGAGGATAACTATTGATCATTTTTTAAACACTACATCCATATTGTGTGGGCTATAATAGAAAAAAAAAACAAATGAGTGTTGTCCTTTTACCATATTCACAACATGGGACTTGTGTCAAATTATCATGAAAAATCATTAGGGATGTTGACCCAAGAGGGAAGGATATCACCGAGGCCTACAATCCATGCAATTTGAGGGTCCTTTTGAATGAGAAGGATGATGGAAATCCAAATGAAGAGAAACGTAAAGCATGGAAATGGATGAAAACAATTTCATGTAGAATCTGACACCTAAGGTCTTAAACCACAGTGAATCTGGGCATGTTGGGGATGAATTGAAATGGGTTGAGGGGCCCAATTAGGATTAACCTACTTGATGAGATGAATGGAGGAAAGGGGCGGAGAGATCTCAAGAGAGAGGTATGTGAACTGACTATTGCAAACCCGATGTCAATGAGGACATAAGTCAACACCGCAGAACATACCACCCTTGGGGAACATAGTCTATGGGTCCAGATGGAACATAAGGTTTCTAAATATTAGGTGTGAACCCAAAGACAAAATGTCTAGGAGATTCTATGTATCCCATAAAGATAAGAATAAATCCATACAAGTTCTGATAATTTCATGTGGTTTAACATCATAAAAATGGACATGTGGTAGTTCTTAGTTTATAGTCATCGATATCAGACCATAGATGCCCAGTTTAATATCATGTGTGTGGGAAAAAAGGGTTGAAAAAGTGAATCACCATGCTTGTCATCTAGGAGACCATATGATGACAATAATGATTGATGATAAATGCTGACCACGTTTTCAACATAATATCCATCTCCTATGACCTGGAATGGGAAAAACCATTATGAATCGACCACTAAATATATTCTCAATGTGGGACTTGTGTGAAAGTTTTGTTTGAGATCCTCTAGAACATTGTCCCCAAATGGTAGGTGAGCCAAGGTGGCGTGAGACTAGGTTGTTGAAGGGGGTCCTTTCAGATGTGAAAAATGATGATGACCCAAATGGCAGGATGCATAAAGAGTGGTGATAACCATGTATATTGATATATTATAGTAAGAATGAGGGATAAAGGAGGGGTATCTCACGGGGATATACACGGCATGGAAAAAATATCCCAGTGTGATTGATGATGTAGAGTCCATTCCACAATAAAAAATCCTAATTGAGGACTTAGGCCAAGAGGGTAGAATGTTCAAAGGACCTAAGGCTGATCCGCGTATGAAAAGTCTCCATGTTTCTACTTATCCAATGAGGATAGGAATCAATCCATATGTAGGTATAAAATGTCATGTAGTTTAACCTCATACGAAAATGATTAGAGAGATATTAGTTTAGGGTTATAGAGCTCAGACAATCTTGCATGTTTTCTTCATGTGGGACACTGGTGGGGGTTTAATGTTTACTGGGAAAAGTGTAGAAAATTTAACGCCTTACAGTACAGTAATATAGTTTAGCGTCCTGTGGGATGAGTGTTGGGTAGTTTTTCATCCTTTATCCTTGACGGACCATGTATTTTAACATCATGCGGTAACGAAGGAAAAGTTTAATGTCATGTGAAATTGTTATGGAAAATAATAATTGAGGAACTTAGCATTGTGGGGAGGATTACTATCATCATCATTTACAATTACCATGATGTATCCATCGTTGGGGTAAACCATATGAATGGGATTAGTCCCCTCACTTTTGGGCTCATGATTTGGTGGCTTCTTGCTGGGTATCATTGGAGTTCTCAGGGCCAACACCATGTCACCTTATAAGAAATAGTAGAGGAATACATTCTTATTGAATTCTCAGGCTATCTTTTTTTTGAATCCTCCTCTAATTGTGCAGGGCACAAAGCCTGCTCTCTTTAAGTGCTTCCAGTTCGTCCCGATGGATTTGAGCTACTTTTTCTGGTTCTTCATGATCTTAGATAGTTGTGCGTAATGAAGGTAACTAAATCACAATGTCCAATACTCTATATGATTCATACACTAGGGATTATGGGGTCACCTGAGTTGAATTATGTGTCATCATCCAAAAATCCTAGAGTGAATTAGAGTGTTTGTTGGGTCAACTATTCTTTCTCTAACCAACCATTCTCTTTATAATGTTAGAGAGTGTTTTATTGAATGCCCCGACTATCCCATTTTAGTGCAAATGATATTGAGAGGTATGATAAAAATTGATGTGGTACATGGTGTAAAATTTCATCAGATCACCTACATGGAAATTGGTTTTGTTATCAGTGAATAGGTTGTGAGGGAATCCGAATCGGTAGATGATATTGGAGCTCAGAAACTCAAAGATAGAATGATCCTTGACTTGTTTCAGTGGGACTACCTCACCCATGTGGAAAATAAATCTATAGTGGCCAGGTTGATCTTGCACTGGGGAGCTGTCACTGGTGGATATGGTCCCATTACATCGAGTCCCCAGAATACAAAGGCCTAAGAGTACTTGGTAGAATAGAGAGGCTACGACAGCTGATGCATGAAATTAGCGTGGATCTGACATGCTTGTCACCTCTTGGAGAACACGTTATAGTCATAGATAATAGTGGTCCAATAGTATCCCAATCATTGGATCCGATGAGAATGATTCAGCCAAGCTTGATGAGCCCCACTGAAACTAGCATGAACTTCTTGCATGACCAAATAAATATCACCTCCTTGAATGCAACATAGGACAATCCCATAAAACACATATCTATAGAGGATCTTCTCAAGACTTGGACCACTATGGAGGGTGAACTTCACTGTGCGCCATCGAATTCGCTCATACTTGGCTCAATCTATTGGGAGATTAACATGCCATAGATAGTCTATAAAGGGCGTACTACAGTTTGGAGTCACATCCAATACCATGTAAGGGGGGCCTTGAGGTCCATATGTAGAGCCATTGGAGGTAATGTGGATTACCTATAGGATATCATCATCGTCCAAATTGATAGAATCCAAGAGTATTCGATGCACCACGTGGATAATGAAATAATCCTAGTAATGCTATGCAAGAGATGTAGCCAGGATGGCCAAGGAATTAGCTCGGCCATTCTATGATCGAAGGACATGAGTAAATTCTAGCGGGAAAGGGAACTAGGCCATCAGATGGTGAGAATACTCAAACATTGGTACGAACTCCAACTTCCCGATGAGGTAGTCACCATTGATTTAATTGATGAGATGATTGGAGTCCCCTTTCACATGAAAGTGGGGAACTTAAATCTTGAGGGCCTTCTTGAGACCAGTGATGTGAGCATAGTACACTACCTCATTGTTGGTAAAAACGTCTAAAAATAAGGATGAATATGAAAAGACAACTTGTGCAGGCATGATAAAGATGATACCTAGGCCCATTATATTGAGTCATATATCATTGAGTCTTCTTATGGTAGGGATTTGTAAAGAACCATGAAGGTTCATCTTCCAACATGGAATGGATTGATCTACTGAGAGGTTGGTTTCATATGGATAGTCAAGATCTAGATCATGGTTCACTGGAGTTAGATGGGCGACAAGAAATTATGCCAACACCTACCCATTTATAGCCTTCTGGGGGACAAACACGATGTCATACTATTAATGCTTGACAACGCACTGAGCTAGAAGTTCTATCAATATGGGATGGTATTAAATTTACTTCAGATGATCCACTCAATACACTAGTTGTATCTCATAGTGATGCAAGTAATTTTACCATTTTTGTACTGTGAATACAAGTGCGAGGTAGCTCTTCTTGAGAGAGGAGTATCTGGTATCCGTATCGTGTAGCATGTAGCAAAGATAGTATAAACTATTCTTTCCTCCCTTATTGTTTTTCTGGGTGAGAAGGGCGCCAAGGGATAGTTCCATAGTGGTCACATAATGGACCATCAACTTCATAGAAAGTAATGGCATCAGAATTGGAGGCTATATCAGGTACTTCATGATTTACTCAAAAATAGTTAGATACTCAATATGAAACTGGTATTCGGTACCTTACATCATGATCCAAAAAAGGGATTACACTTTCTAGAGAGATTTGCGATTAATCAACATATGTTGTCTATGTTTCCTAGTATGCCTCATAGGTCATAAAGGTTGCTCAAAGGAGACATATGAATAATGTCCTTGATCTTTTCCAGATCTATCTCAATTCCTCTGTATCTGAAAACAATGATGAGAAACATTACGAAGGTGACCTTGAAAGCAAACTTAAAGGGTTAATCTTTAGATGGGGGGAACAGCGGAAGACAAAAAATTTATTATGATCTTTCATATGGTCCTGAAAATGGAGAGATTTAACAACTGGATCATCTACTTATGATTCCAAAAATGTCTTGAGGATCAGATTGAATATGCGCTGCGTGTCACAAAGATATGTGGCACATGCATTCTTTATAGTGAAGGGCATTACCTGGTAGCATGATGTACCATGTTGTTCCTTGAAGGTAGTAGACTCTTCATCCTTATGGTACATTCATATTTTATTATACCCATAATACCCTCCCATGAAAGAGATAGTCTGGAACCATGTGGTGCCATCAATCAACAGTTCTGTCCCAGGAAGGGGTCAGACAGTGACAATTGTGTTTCTAGAAGATGATGCAAACTCTGATATGTCTTATGTTCTTCCGAATGGGTAGAATGTTATCGTACAATATTGGGTACTGGAATTACTTGACAATGTTTTTTTGATGATCTTATAATCCTCGGACTCGACCATGGCATCGTGAGAAGGGTGCATCTTTCTATGAGGCTATTTAAACCCATGATGATTTATTGGGAGACCAAGATCATGGATGATGAACTAGGTATATAGACATAGAATTTATTTATAACTCTAATCAAACACATCAATATTCTACCTCATGAAATTTATCTATCAATGTTTCCCTTCTACAGGCATAACATTGCTGATCAGTGTTAGTTTCGGATCCTTCTCGTTATCGAGGTTCACATGTTCCAATTCATCGACCATGGTGGAGAAGCCCTCTTCGAATGGGAGAGGATAATATTAGAAATACTCTTCATCGTGAAAAGACAAAGGATAATTGGAAAGAGGTAATTCCTCTGAGTCGATTGATCCTGATGGGGCACTGGTGCCATCTTTTGCGATAGTGGGAACCTCATCGGGGGAGTCATGTACTACTGAAAGCTTGGTGATAAAGGTTTTAGACCTCTTCCCATAATGAATCTGACCCAAGGGGCCACTATTAATGATATCGAAGTAATAGTGGTGTGTCGGCTTATGTCATTTTATCCCAGCCTAGTGATACAAGTAGGTATGAGAGATTGTTGTTTCCATAGGGCGCACATCCCGATACCTTGTAGGAGTAGAGGGCTCTGGGATCACCGAAGCCTGATTTGTGTAGGAATATGAGGTGATCTTCTGGAGCTCCTTAAACATGGGAATATGATTCCCACTTGTTCAAGAGACAACAAATGACTGTCCCAAGTCAGGGTTTGTAGCCTCAAATCGATGAATTGGAAAAATATAGGCATCATCCAAGTGTTTCAAGGGGTCGGTCACTACAGTATTATGTAAAACTTCATTAGACTGAATATTATTGTCCTTTCTCTTGTAATATTAGACATCCAAGTAGAAATATTCACAAGTGTAAAAGGGAGGCACATCACCTTGTATTAAACCTAATCGATATTTAAAGGAGTACATAAGGCATTGGTGGTATAAGGAAGGACTACCACATGTATGTGATCCCATGGTCTCCCCATCAACGCATTGTAAGTGGTGTCCTGTGAGACAACCATGAATTCAAGCTAGAAACTAGGACACAGAATTGGATGTTCAGGATAATTTATCTAGCTGGTGCCTCCTCCTTCCTATCATAAACTTGATTTTTTAGGTCATAGGGGCTCAAATATTCCTCAAATAGTCCCTTATTTTGGAGTTTTAGGGTCATGATAAGGTTGATCCTAGAATCTATGTCAACAAGACAATGGTGAACCACTATGCTGTTGAAATAACCAGTGATGTATATTATGAGGATTTCCCCAATATAGGGAATCTTTAATCTTCTCTATAGATAGAGATAGTGGTATGAAATTCTAGATACTCGACTGCCTCTGCATGGAAGGCTTCTGCGGCTGCTACCTCTATCTCAAACTAGAGGGGGATTTTTAAATCCTCTATAAGAGATTTGTGCATATCTGCTAACAGAAGGAGAGCTTGGAGGATAATTATTTTCACGATAATAATGGCATGATTATTGAGGATATCATACTTCTATGATAGGTGTACACTTATACTGACAAGAGTTTAATCTGTGGCAGGAGGTTTGACAGGCATGGCTAGTTGAACAGGCTGATTCTGGCTGGTGTTGGGTATGTTTTGTTGCTCACTAGTTGAATCATGAGCATAAACTACTTGATGATCAACATATCAATGAGTAATATCCATAACATTATGTGCCTGACCATAGCACAACTGAGGTGTCCCTTCCAGATCAAGTAGCACAAAACAACGGTGGAGGAATATTTAGTGAAACATGATTAAAAGGATATGCATTCTGAGCTCTACACTAAGCCTTCTAAATAGTATTGGTGGCATGAACATCTTGTATGGAATCACTAACCAATTCATCCCAGCGTTTCACATAACTACAAATCCATCAACGCTGGTTAAGCTAGAGATGTTGGGGATATCATTTCAGCACTCTTCGTTGTTGAGAAACATGTAGGGGTTTACCATCTCCATGGTATTCACCGAAGAATACCATTGATCATCACATATAGAACCATACTTCACTGGGTGGATTGTGGGGGATATATCCATTATCGAGGGGATGAAATCATCAAGGGTGCAGAATAATAATGGCATCAGTGGGAGACTTTTCTTCCCCTTGTGTCATCGATGCTTACCCTTATGGTAAAACAAAGGTTGAGTTTTTGACATAGAAGAAGTGGATAAGTGTAAAAATATTTCTTATGAGGGCTCAATCAATTTAAAACATTCATGGATAATAACATGGGCACATGTGAAATCTATGTGATCCATTAGGTCATAATATTTTTGAGACCCGCAGTATGAAACCTGCTTCCATTCTCCTTCACTGTCACTGCCACTGTCATGCTTTATGAACACACATTCCACCAATGTCGAGGCAAGATCTAACCTAACTTTTTGGGTTTCTAACTGATCATAGAGGAATCTTTTAAACACATAGCACTGCATGAGGGTGTTCCCAAGGATCTGGTGATAGGGAAGTAATTTGGGGGATTAGTGAGATCCGCCTCATCAGGCATTCTACATTCTGAAAACCATATGCTTCCCTAGTCCAAGGGACTTTGGAAATAATCAAAGGCATATTCCTCATTAAATGAGTAGTTGCAGTTCCTTATATCTGGGAAGGGGGTCCTGGAGCCTGGCCCCGATGGGAGGCTTGAGGAGCCTGTCAAGGAGGTGGAACCTGATTATCTCACTTAGGTGGTAGCAAAGCGTTACATGGGGGCACCTATCGATTCATAGGTGGGAACTGTAGGGCCAAATATTACTCCTGAGGTGGTGGCCCTCATAGAATTTATGGAGGTGGTTCCACTAGTAATAACTGCAACTATCTGGGGGGTTCTATTTGTGCTACCTCGGCGTATTATGTCGTAGCATCTATTCTCATAGGAATTAAAGGAGGAAATGGATGTGCCTACATGCATGATGCTGTGATTCTTATACATGCAGTTCTTTATTAGGGAAATCCAAAAATCCCCCTAAGCAGTTCTCAGTTATTATAGAAGGAACCAATTTAGGATGTGACATTCCCAAAACACATTGTTATAAATTATTCCTATGTCATTAGTATATCAAGGGATCACGTGAGGCCTTTCCACTAGGAGACAAAGTTTGTGACAAGATATTCAAGCCTCTTCTTACACATGAAGACGTCATCAATACTCATCTTCCTGGTGGGGGAACTAAATTCACAGAGAATATTCTGACGAAGATCCTACAAACCACCTACTGACTGAATGGGTAGCTGGCTATACCAAATGAATGCAGGGCCTTGTAGAGTCTATACAAAACAATGGATCTTAGCGGCCTCCTGTGGCACAAGAGTTCCCATCATGGGTCCACAACTTGAAATAATGTGGGCTAAATTCGATAGTAGATCACCCATCCCATTAAATGGAGAACTGGTGGGATTTCAAAAACAAGGGGAGTTGGTATATCATCTACCCATAGAGGATACAACTTTCCATTTTGTGATATCACCACCTATCAATTTTATAGGGCCTCAAGGTTGGTAATAAGAGATTATACTAAATCATATTCACTGGGATTCCTTTATTGATGAGGATCTTTGACCACCAGTGCATTGAAACATTAATCTACATGATAAACAGTCCCTGTAGCTCGTGGAGTGACTAGTGGGATTACTTGTGGGATTTTCAGGGAACGACTTATGGAGATGATATGGGAACTTGAGATGGGTCCTAAGGAGGGTTATCATGCTACTAAGATGGATTTGGTGATGCATATCATTCCATATTTCAAGAAAACTCACTTTCTAACCTGTCTATATGGGTTTGATGGTCATCGCCAGCTAGAGGAAAATTGCCCGGGGGAGGCTATACCTGCACCTATTTCCCCGATCAAGGATTACCGTAATTTGGTCATTTTTATGGAGCACGTTCGATGAGAATCTCACAGGCCATCTTTTTATATTACGTGAACTATTGACACGACACAGACTTTTTGAGGCCATCTTTCATCTTCTGTATAATTCAATATGTGTCATAGGGTTTGATGACCCCAATGTGCTCTTTACCTTTATCGGGGTCCTGGCCAAAGGATAATGGCTCAAAAGGTACATGAAGGCCCAATAAATTTAATTTATAGTGAGTAACCCTTACCAAAGGATCCAATAGTTATAGAAGCACCTCAGGGGGTATGTTGTATTTAATGAGTCCAATCTTGGTCTCTTCCTTTGAAAATTTGGCCATGTTAATTGTGACTATACCAAACTTCATATCATTAGTGTCATCTAAAAAATTAGACTAGCCTTAGATAGGACTCACATGAAGGAAGCATAGTACCCCCAACCATGTTTTTGGAATGGGGGGGGGGGCTCCTTAATAATTCTACAGAGCACTTTAAAAATCTAGATGTATCATTACTGGAGGGTCTGATGGAGACTAGGCGACTCATGGAGATGAGCAATGGGGAGAGCCACCATGTCGAACATGCATCATTGAGGGTTGAAATCTTCAATGTGCTCCTAGATTTTAGGGAAATCCAACCATTGATGAAGGAGTCAAAAATGCATTGCCCAGAGGGTTTGGTAGAATCACATGACCTCCCACTAGGTTAGAGATTCTGGAGTAATGAACCCAGCTACAACAATGGGCCCGATCATTTATAGGAATTGCTGTACTACAAGGATTTCCCATAAGCTCTTCAACTCATACATGGGATCCAGACCTTTTTTGATCAATTCATCGACTGTGGGTAGTTGAGGGACCAATAACATCACTGATGCAGATCAATGTGATGGTAGACTGGTCGGTGGAGAGTACTACGCATTAGCTAACATGTTGATGCATATTGGGATGTCATCCGACGAATGCACTAATTGCACCACCACTGTAGAGACCCTAATCTTGACATACACTGACATAACATTACTTTTACGGAATACATAGTTCATAACAAAAACACACAAACAAGGACCGTAATAGTTTAGTGTCTTTGGAAACTGGGAATATAATCTTCTAATCGTGGTGAAAGATCTTCAACATCTCCCATAAAGATCTTCATTTTTTTATACCTAAAACCTTTCATTGTATCCTGGGGAAAAGAAAACATAAAAGGGTGAGCTGAAATGCTTAGTAAGGGTAAAAAAAAGAAATATCAATCACATCATATTCATAAGAACATAACATTTTGGAAATATTAACCTACAAAAGAGATCATAATATCATAACATGGGATAAATCATAGTAGTGAAATTTAATCCCAATGATCATAACTTAAAACATGAAACTTTGTGGCATACACACATAATCATATAGAATCATTTCTTATTAGTCAAGACTCATTGCCAAGACTATCTTAGTGGACAAAGTCCCATTCTGAATCGAGTTCACTCCTCGTGTCAGTCCTGTAACACTGAACCAGATTAACTTACCTTTCCAGCCATGTTTATCTCATAAGATATAAAATCTTTACCCAATGCATTGGAGGGAGATATAGGTCCCACCCATCTCAAAATTATACCATTCTTATGTGTGCCACAAAATCATAAACCATACATCATAGCATAACCCATGTAATAAAAATGGGAATCTTAAACATCAAGACATCATAAAACAATTCATATAAGATAAAAAATTTCATAAAAATATTTCCATAATCAAATACATGTAATAATAGGGATAGAAAGAGAACCCTGTATTATCTTAAATGGAAAATAATTTTGATAAAACTCTTGAACTCCATTCTTGAGGAAAATATCCTTTTTAATTCAAAAACATCTTTCCTTTCTTAACATGTCATACAATTTTAAACTAAAAGAAGTTGATTAAAAATAAACTTGAAAACTTGTAAAGGAAGATTCTTGGAAATATTGTTTTAAAAATCTATTCATGCCGTATAAGTTAAAAAACACTCTTCTCGTACTTTTGTCGGAAAATTCAAAAAGTACCTCGTATGAAAAATGAAAATAGATTCCTTTCATATCTTTTACTAAAAACTCACTGAAGGGTAAAATTGGATTTAAAAAATGGTAGGTGGATGAAAATAATATTACATATTGAGCAAAAATGGATGTGGATGATAAAATACACCCAAGTAAATGCCAAAGTATAAACAATCTCAGATAAAAATGAGATTGTGATATTTTCCCTTACCTTAGGTCTGATTTGCTTCGTAAGTGTCCGAACCTCCTGTATAATGATTTAGAAAATGTCATTTACTTAATACAGAATCATACTCATTGTTATGATATCATATATGGTTCACTTATGACTTTATCTTACCCATTTTATTGTAAATTCCATGTTAAAGAGCATTTTGGGTAAAATCGTTTCATTTGTCGTCCGTGTTTTGAATTGTAATTATTCATATGATTACATAGATCATTATTAATTAATTCCAGAATATAAAACATGATTTATATATATTATATATTCAGAATATAAATATATATAATAGATTAGTAAATGGATAGAAATAAACCGTTCATGGAGACAGTAGGCCGTACGTACGCATGAACGCTGTTTTTATTTCTTTATTTAGTTGAATGAAATTAAGTATATGAAATACATATATATACACATAAATCCAGTATCATTATTATTTAATATATTTAATGATTACTTATTTTATATAATTTATAATAATTCATGAATTGTTAACGTGGAGAATGAATCTCATCGCGTCGTGGAGACGGTAGTCCGTATGTACGCACGAGCGATGATATCATTCTCATGATCGTTGAATTGTATTGGAGTGTATGTATACTATTTCAGAATCAATATAACTTTAAAATAGTCATATATAGTCATTATTTACACAATTATACCCATCCATATATGGTGGTGGTGGAAAATAGATTACACCACGGCGTGGAGACGCTATTTTGTACTTACGCACGCGGGGTGATTTCGTTTTCCGTAGGATGGATAGATGGTGAAATATGGTTTTTTCATACATATAATAACATATATGTATATGAGTGATACTGATGATATTACTTAATATTGAAACAACCTAAGAAGAAGAAGTGGAAGAACAAATAAAGTTGAAAGAATCAGTAACGGACATTACATCTTCTTTGAAGCGCCTCTTTGAGATCTCCTTTTAGGGAACTAAAATTGGGTTTTGAAGAAGGCAAGACCCTCTAGGATGTTTCTAGGGATGTGGAGAAGAGGATTTTTCAGGGGTTGGCCGAGCTTGAAGGCTCAAAGTGGTGTGAGGAAGAGAGGTAGGAGGTGCCCTTTTATAAGGGAGGAGAGGGGCTCCTTTGGAAAAACTAAAAATATTATTTTATTATAAAGACAAATTAGGTTTTAAATAGCTCCAAATTGAGTTATTTCGAAGCTAAGATGGGAAGGGGTCGAAATACTCTCATCCAATAGAATTTGGACACATTTATTTTACTATTTTAACCTTATCATTTAGTTTTAACTTTAAGTTAGATAATTTTACTTTAACCGTGTCTTTTTGTGTTCTTACACTATATGGTTAATAAACATACTATAACAAGCCAAACGAACCCCAAGTTGTTTATTATTAATATATATAACCTTATCTACTTCATTTGGACTAACCATTGGTTTTTAGGAATAAAATAACAATTAATAATATAATATTTGTTTTAAAAACTATTTTATGTCAATTTTGATACTATTTTGTAATTGATTTTTGTGAAAATCATAACAGAATGATTAGTTCGAAAAAAGTTAATTAAATCAATAATAACATGTCATATTAACCTATAAAATTAGTTTAATTCATCAAAAGTCTCAAATTACATTTATTTGGTTATTTATAACATCAATTATGTCAATATTTCATTAATAAGATAATCACTGCATCATCTTTGTTTCATAAATAAATTAATTTATTTAATGTCTAAAAATTACAAATAAAATACCATTATGTAGGAACTCTTTTTAGATTTCTAATGAATATTTATAGTGAATTTATCTTAGGTATAACCCCATATTAAAATGACTTACTTATTAAACATTGATTTTAACTATTTTAACCCTTCTTTAAATAAATTAATAATAAATGTCCTAATCTAATCCAAGTGGGCCTAAATGTCCATATTTTATTCTTAATTTTGTTTTTGGTCGAATTAAACTTATCCAATAGAATTAGGACATGTGTTAGGGTAATAATAATATCATTTTTACCCTTAATTTCCCTATTTACTTTTAACTGTTGTAAAAAAGTAAAAAGTTACTATTCACTAAAAATTATTTTTATCTCATTGAACCACATTTTAAATACTGACATCAACCGTGTCTCTCGGATTTTTGAAATTCCACTCACAGAAGTGGTAAAATTAAGTTTTATGAAAAATTAATTTTTTTAACTACCACTTACTGGTTTCACTATTCATCAAAAAAATGAAAGTTTCCAGAAAAATACCAAAAATTAGGCCTAAGCTATATTTTATATTATGAACTCAAAAATGATGTCTATTTAACAAAATTCAAAACATATCAGTTGCATTAAATAATTAAAAAATTAATTCCTGTCGTCTAAACAAATAGCGTGTTTTTAAGAGATAATAACTATCAAAAGATTGACACTTGTTTATGTCTGGTTTAAATGTGAAATTACATACAATGACCAAAATTGTATTAAATTGTAAAAATATAGTCTAAATATACTTTAAAACCACTCAAATAAATAATTTATCACTATTAATTATTTCGATTAAAAAATTTGTTTTTAATTAAAATTTAGTAATTTTCACTATTCATCAGAATATGAAAGTTATCCGAAAAGTACCAAAATTTCACCCTAAGCTAATTTCGGTATTCCAAATCCAAAAATGAAGTCCATTTGGAAAAATAAAATTTAAAATATTTCAAAAAGTGGTTATTACTATTCATAACAGCTAGTTTTAATAATATTTTAATAGCATATCGTTGTTTAGTGAAACTCGGTATTGCGTACCACACACACTATCGAGGAAGGTCGTGATTGCGTGTAATGCAAGGAAAGTCAATGATTCATGTTGTGCAAGCTCCTTTTGGTGTAGCGTACAAAACAAGACATTAATGAAATTAAAAAGAATATTTTTCATAAAATCTCGGGGTGTTACATTCTACCCCCCTTAAAATGAATTTCGCCCTCGAAATTCATCGGGGTTATAAATGGTTTACTACTCGAAAGTTTCTTTAATAGAAACCCACATTGTAAAGAGGAATACCAAAACCAATATTTAAAAACAAAAGTATGAAATGTAACAGTTACCCAAATAAACTAATCATTGGGTTTCCACATAGGTGAAAATATGGATATGGAGGAGAAATATAATCATCACGTTCTGATAGAGAGTGGTAGAGAACATGGCTATGGAAAAGAAAGCAATCAAAAAGCCGTAAATTTGTGACGATCTAAGGTACCATATGATTCATCAGATATAAGATCACTAGGACAACATTTTTGGTTTTCAAGATCATTTCCCTAAAGTTGATGAAATTGGAATTTGAATAAATACTTTCATGATTTTGGTATAGTCTCACCGTTAGTCATTCTTTGGACAATTTCCACTTCATCTCTTAAAGAAATGATGTTGAATTTGTCATTCATGATGTGTTAGCAGATCATGTGATAGAATGATGGGTCATTAAATCTGTCTCAAACAAAAGGATATAAAATTTATCAAAATATACATAAGTTCATCTATAGTGATATTAATCATATATGGTTCCTAAAATGGATTTATACTTCATATATCATACTGATTAATATAATAAAACTAGTTTCTACTAAACAGGGACTTCCTGTAGGCCAGTGGTAGGCGATAAAGGCTAGTCGGTTGTGGGTTTGATTCCCATAGCCTT
Source organism: Viscum album (assembly GCA_963277665.1). Taxonomy (NCBI): domain Eukaryota; kingdom Viridiplantae; phylum Streptophyta; class Magnoliopsida; order Santalales; family Viscaceae; genus Viscum; species Viscum album. Next base: position 220,527,604 of record OY728146.1, on the reverse strand, counting down.
GTCTGATGTGATGGGTTGTCGCCCGTCCTGCAGGTTGTCCTTTTTCTAAAGCTATATTAATATAACATCCCATCAACAATATCGAAAAAAGTTATATCCTAACTTATGTCAAACATAATCCATTCCAATCTTTAGGCTTAGCTAAAATACTTCAGTCCAAGCTCATAGTATAAAGAAAATGATTACTGGAAATGTCACATAACAATCACGTGAATGCCATCATTTATACCCCATATATCATAAGATATATCTTGCTGGTCAAATTACAAACATGTGAATACCTTAATCATATATTCTCTTGATGAATGAATACCCATTGAACCTTAGTAAAACCATGAATGCAGTTAAAAGTTAACACTTTCCAAAATCCAAAATCCCCATAATTCTTTATACTCAAAAAATGATATCGCTTAGTCCTTATATCAATCATGAGCTCATGAATACAATCAAACATCTCATTATATTCTTATCCCTTCATTATGCGCATATCATCTGCTTACCAAAAATATCTCAATCACTTTCCACGGTTATCGGTACCATAAAATTATTGAAAACCACTATAGACCAATACATAAATATTCTAATATTCCACGATACTATATAAAACATTATTTTGGAATCCAATTAGATAAACACTTAATCATTCCACCACATCGTTTTCATTTTCAACATCGCCAATAGTGATTGCATGTGACTTCCCTTTTTTCCTTTGCCTTAAGTGGTTTCTCATGTTGATCATCACTAACCCTTGGATTAGGGCATTTATTAGCATAATTCCCCATTTCCTTTCACATGAAGCATTGAAGTGTTGGTGGTGCGTTCTCTGAAGTCTTTTCTTTATTCACATCATTAAAAACCCTTTTTTCATTACTTCAACACTCGGCTGCTAGATGGCCTTCTTTTCCACACTTAAAACATTTTCTAGTCCCTTTATGACAATCTCCACCATGCTTATTTCCACAATTTGAGCATAAGGAAACATTCATCTTCTTTTCACCATTATTCTGAGATTTCTCCTTGAACTCCATCTTTCGTTTCTTGTCAAAACTATGAGATGGATAAGTAACACCAACGTCCATTTATAACTTGATAGCACAACGCACAATTTTTTCATAGCTACTGATGTCTCTTATAGCTAATGCCCTTCAAAGATTTGGTTTTAATCCACTGAAGAATCGATCAACATTACTTTCAGGTTGGATGATAATGCCAGATGCATACCTTGCAAGCCTTGTAAAATTTGCTTCATATATACCAACAGATTCATCATCCTTTTTCTTTAGTTCAAGAAACCCCTTCTCCATCTTTGTTCGAAGAATACGAGGTCAGTACTTATTGAAAAATATGTTCTTGAACTCGTCCCATTCCATGGACTCAATTTGATCTCTTGGCCTCGTATTCTTGATAAGATTCCACCATTGATCAGCTTCACCTTCCAGACGATATACTGCTAAGATGACTATATCATGTTCAGAACATTGTAGAACTGAAAATATCTTTTCTGTAGTACTGATCCATTTTTCAGCAACAAGTGGATCAGAAGACCCACGGAAAGAAGGTGGACGTTGCCTCATGAAGGACTCAATAGAATATTGTTCCCTTCTCCACTCATTTGCAAGTCTAGAATTATTCATATCTTGTATAAGTATAGCAATAAGATTTTACAATCCATCTCCCATAACATTTTTTTTCAGGAGGACTATCATTGCATTGACCATTACATTGATAAACACGGTTACTTCGGGTTCCATCCATCGTCTAAAACCCAAAAAGAATAGTGTGAGAGGAAAAAATTGCGCTAGGGAAAACAACATAATAAAGGGGGGGCACTTTCAATATCTAACATCTTAGGTTACCGTAATTCTAGTACAATAACCTATACTTATACTTAACCTTAGGGACATCCCTATACATACCATAGAAATATCTATAGGGATCTCACTAAAGTTCTGGCATCCTAGTTTCCAAAGGTTGACTAAACCTTTCCTCTGATACCAACTGTAGAGACCCTAAGCTTGACGTACATTGACATTACATTACTTTTGCAGAATACTTAGTAAATAACAAAAACACACACACAAGGACCGTAATAGTTTAGTGTCTTTGGAAACTCAGAATATAATCCTCTAATCGTGGTGAAAGATCTTCAACATCTCCCATAAGGAACTTCATTTTTTATACCTAAAACCGTTCTTTATATCCAGGGGAAAAGAAAACATAAAAGGGTGAGCTCAAATGCTCAGTAAAGGTAAACACAAGAAATATCAATCACATCATATTCATATGAACATAACATTTTAGAAATCTTAACCTGCAAAAGAGATGATAATATCATAACATGGGATAAATCATAGTAGTGAAATGTAATCCCAATAATCATAACTTAAAACATGAAACTTTGTTGCATACACACATAATCATAGAGATTCATTTCTGATTAGTCAAGACTCATTTCCAAGACTATCTTAGTGGATAAAGTCCCATTATGAATCGAGTTCACTCCACGTTTCAGTCCTGTAACACTGAACCGGATTAACATACCGTTCCAGCCATGTCTATCTCATGACATATAAAATCTTTACCCAATGCATTGGAGGGAGATATAGGTCCCACCCATCTCATAATGATACCATTCTTATGTGTGCCACAAAATCATAAACCATACATCATAGCATAACCCATCTAAATAAAAAAGGGAATCTTAAACATCATGACATCATAAAACAATTCATATAAGATAAAGGATTTCATAAAAATATTTCCATAATCAAATCCATGTAATAATAGGGATAGAAAGAGAACCCTATATTATCTTAGATGGAAATTAAATTTGATAAAACTCTTGAACTCCATTCTTGAGAAAAATATACTTTCTACTTCAAAAACATTTTTCCTTTCTTAACATGTCATACAATTTTAAACTAAAAGAAGTTGATGAAAAATAAACTTGAAAACTAGTAAAGGAAGATTCTTGGAAATATTGTTTCAAAAATCCATTCATGCCGTATAAGTTAAAAAACAATTTCACTCACTTTTGTCGGAAAATTCAAAAAGTACCTCGTACGAAAAACGAAAAAATATTCCTTTCATATCTTTTACTAAAAAATCACAGAAGGGTAAAATTGGATTTAAAAAATTGTAGGTGGACGAAAAAAATATTAAATATTGAGGAAACATGGATGTGGATGATAAAATACACCCTAGTAAATGCCAAAGTATAAACAATCTCGGATAAAAATGAGAATGTGATATTTTCCCTTACCTTAGGTCCGATTTGCTTCGTAAGTGTCCAAACCTCCTGTATAATTATTTAAATAATGTCATTGAATTATTCCAGAATCATAATCATTGTTATGATATCATATAAGGTTCACTTACGACTTTATTTTACCCGTTCTTTTTTAAATTCAATGTTAAAGAGCGTTTTGGGTAAAATCATTTCATTTGTCATCCGTGTTTTGACTTGTAATTATTCATATGATTACTTAGATAATGATTACTTAATTACAGAATATAAAACATGATTTATATATAAAATATATTCAGAATATACATATATATAATATATCAGTAAATAGAAATAAATACACCGTTCATGGAGACAGTAGGACGTATGAACGCATGAACGCTGTTTTTGTTTCCTTATTGAGGTGAATGGAATTAAGTTGATTACAAACATATTTATACACATAAATCCAGTATAATTATTATGTCATATATTTCATGATTACATATTATTTATACTTTAAAATCATTCATGAATGGTTTACGTGGATAATGAATCTCATCGCATCGTGGAGACGGTAGTCCGTATGTACGCACGAGCGATGATATCATTCTCATGATAGTTGAATTGTATTGGAGTGTATGTATACTATTTCAGAATAAATATCACTTTACAATAGTCATATATAGTCATTATTTACACCATTATACCCATCCAAGTAATATGGTGGTGGAAAATAGATTACACCACGGCGTGGAGACGGTATTCTGTACGTACGCATGCACGGTGATTTCATTTTCCGTAGGACGGATAGATGGTGAAATAGGGTTGTTTCATACATATAAAAACATATCAGTATATTAGTGATCCTGATGTTATTACTTCATAGTGAAACATCCTATGAAGAATAAGTGGAAGAAGAAATAAAGTTGAAAGAATCGGTAACAAACATTACCTCTTCTTTGAAGCGCCTCTTTGAGATCTCCTTTTAGGGCACTAAAATTTGTCTTTGTAGAAGACCCCAAACTCTAGGATGTTTCTAGGGAAGTTTAGGAGACTATTTGGAAGGGGTTGACCGTGCTTGAAGGCTCAAAGTAGTGTGAGGAAGAGAGGGATGAGGTGCCCTTTTATAAGGGAGGAGAGGGGATCCTTTGGAAAAACTAAAATTATTATTTTATTATAAAGCCAAATTCGGTTATAAATAGCTCCAAATTGAGTTATTTCGAATCTAAGGTAGGAATGGGTCGAAAGCCTCTCATCAAATATAATTTCGACAAGTTTAGGTTACTATTTTAACCTTATCATTTAGTTTTAACTTTAAGTTAGATAATTTTACTTTTACCGTGTCTTTTTGTGTTATTACACTATAAGGTTAATAAACTTACTATAACAAGGAAAACTAACCCCAGGTTGTTTATAATTAATATATATCCTTATCTAAGTCATTTGGCCGAATCTTAGATTTTTAGGAATAAAATAACAATTAATAATATAATATTTGTTTTAAAAACTATTTTATGTCAATTTTGACACTATTTTGTAATTGAATTTTGTGAAAATCATAACAGAATTATTAGTTCGAAGAAAGTTAATTAAATCAATAATACCATGTCATATTAACCTATAAAATTAGTTGAATGCATGAAAAGGATCAAATTACATTTATTTGAGTATTTAAAACATCAATTATGTCAATATTTAATTAATAAGATAATTACTACATCATCATTGTATCATAAATAAATTAAATTATTTAATGTCAAAAAATTAAAAAAAAATACCATTATATAGGATATATATTTAGCTCTCTAATTAGTATTTAACGTCGAATTTATCTTATGTATAACCCTATATTAAAATGATTTATTTATTAAACATTGATTTTAACTATTTTTACCCTTCTTTAAATAAATTAATAATAAATGTCCTAATCTAATCCAAGTGGGCCTAAATGGTCATATGATATTCCTAAGGTAGTTTCTGTCGAATTAAACTTATCCAATAGAATTAGGACATGTGTTAGGGTAATAATAATATCATTTTTACCCTTAATTACCCTATTTACTTTTAACTATGGTAAAAAAAAGTAAAAAGTTACTATTACCCAAAAATTATTTTCATCTCATTGAACCAAATTTTACTTACTGACATCAACCATGTCTCTCTGATTTTTTAAATTTCACTCACAGAAGCGGTAAAATTATGTTTTATGAAAAATTCATTTTTTTAACTAACACTTAGTGGTTTCACTATTCATCAAAAAAATGAAAGTTCCTAGAAAAATACCAAAAATTAGGCCTAAGCTATATTTGATATTATGAACTCAAAAATGATTTCTATTTTACAAAATTCAAAACATATCAGTTGCATTAAATAATTTAAAAATTAATTCCTATCGTCTAAACAAATAGCATGTTTTTAAGAGATAATAACTATCAAAAGATTGACACTTGTTTATGTCTGGTTTAAATGTGAAATTACATACAATGACCAACATTGTATTAAATTGTAAAAATATAGTCTAAATATACTTTAAAACCACTCAAATTAATAATTTATCACTATTAATTATTTCGATTAAAAAATTTGTTTTTAATTAAAATTTAGTAATTTTCACTATTCATCAGAATATGAAAGTTATCTGAAAAGTACCAAAATTTCACCCTAAGCTAATTTCGGTATTCCGAATCCAAAAATGAAGTCCATTTGGAAAAATAAAATTTAAAATATTTCAAAAAGTGGTTATTACTATTCATAACAGCTAGTTTTAATAATACTTTAATAGCATATCGTTGTTTAGTGAAACTCGGTATTGCGTACTACACACACTATCGAGGAAGGTCATGATTGCGTGTAATTCAAGGAATGACAATGATTCATGTTGTGCAAGCTCCTTTTGGTGTAGCGTACAAAACAAGACATTAATGAAATTAAAAAGAATATTTTTCATAAAATCTCGGGGTGTTACATTCTACCCCCCTTAAAATGAATTTCGCCCTCGAAATTCATCGGGGTTATAAATGGTTTACTACTTGAAAGTTTCTTTAATAGAAACCCACATCGTAAAAAGGAATACCAAAACCAATACTTAAAAACAAAAGTATGAAATGTAACAGTTACCCAAATAAACTAATCACTGGGTTTCCACATAGGTGAAAATATGGATATGGAGGAGAAATCTAATCATCACGTTCTGATAGAGTGGTAGAGAACATGGCTATGGAAAAGCAAGCAATCAAAAAGCCACAAATTTGTGACGATCTAAAGTACCATATGATTCATCAGATATAAGAGCACTAGGACAACATTTTTGGTTTTCAAGATCATTTCCCTAAAGTTGATGAAATTGGAATTAGAATAAATACTTTCATGATTTTGGTATAGTCTCACCGTTAGTCGTTCTTTGGACAATTTCCACTTCATCTCTCAAAGAAATAAAGTGGAATTTGTCATTCATGATGTGTTAGCAGATCATGTGATAAAAATGATGGGTCATTAAATCTGTCTCAAACAAAAGGATATAAAAGTTATCAAAATATACATAAGTTCATCTATAGTGATATTAATCATATATGGTTCCTAAAATGGATTTATACTTCATATATCATACTGCTTAATATAAAAAAACTAGTTTCTACTAAACAGGGACTTCCTGTAGGCCAGTGGTAGGCGATAAAGGCTAGTCGGTTGTGGGTTCGATTCCCACAGCCTTGTCTGACTTGATGGGTTGTCGCCCGTCCTGCAGGTTGTCCTTTTTCTAAAGCTATATTAATATAACATCCCATCAACAATATCGAAAAAAGTTATATCCTAACTTATGTCCAACATAATCCAATCCAATCTTTAGGCTTAGCTAAAATACTTCAGTCCAAGCTCATAGTATAAAGAAAATGATTACTTGAAATGTCACATAACAATCACGTGAATGCCATCATTTATACCCCATATATCATAAGATATATCTTGTTGGTCAAATTACAAACATGTGAATACCTTAATCATATATTTTCTTGATGAATGAATACCCATTGAACCTTAGTAAAACCATGAATGCAGTTAAAAGTTAACACTTTCCACAATCCAAAATCCCCAAAATTCTTTATACTCAAAAAATGTTATCACTTAGTCCTTATATCAATCATGAGCTCATGAATACAATCAAACATCTCATTATCTTCTTATCCCTTCATTATACGCATATCATCTGCTTACCAAAAATATCTCAATAACTTTCCACGGTTATCGGTACCATAAAATTATTGAAAACCACTATATACCAATACATAAATATTCTAATATTCCACGATACTATATAAAACATTATTTTGGAATCCCATTAGATAAACACTTAATCATTCCACCACATCGTTTTCATTTTCAACATCGCCAATAGTGATTGCGTGTGACTTCCCTTTTTTCCTTTGCCTTAAGTGGTTTCTCATGTTGATCATCACTAACCCTTGGATTAGGGCATTTATTAGCATAATTCCCCATTTCCTTGCACATGAAGCATTGAAGTGTTGGTGGTGCGTTCTCTGAAGTCTTTTCTTTATTCACATCATTAGAAACCCTTTCATTACATCAACACTCAGCTGCTAGATGGCCTTCTTTTCCACACATAAAACATTTTCTAGTCCCTTTAAGACAATCTCCACCATGCTTATTTCCACAATTTGAGCATAAGGAAACATTCATCTTCTTTTCACCATTATTCTGAGATTTCTCCTTGAACTCCATCTTTCGCTTCTTGTCAAAACTATGAGATGGATAAGTAACACCAACGTCCATTTCAAACTTGATAGCACAACGCACAATTCTTTCATAGCTATTGAAGTCTCTTATAGCTAATTCCCTTCGAAGATTTGGTTTTAAGCCACTGAAGAATCGATCAACATTACTTTCAGGTTGGATGATAAAGCCAGATGCATACCTTGCAAGCCTTGTAAAATTTGCTTCATATATACCAACAGATTCATCATCCTTTTGCTTTAGTTCAAGAAACCCCTTCTCCATCTTTGTTCGAAGAATACGAGGTAAGTACTTATTGAAAAATATGTTCTTGAACTCGTCCCATTCCATGGACTCAATTTGATCTCTTGGCCTCGTATTCTTGATAAGATTCCACCATTGATCAGCTTCACCTTCCAGACGATATACTGCTAAGATGATTTTATCATGTTCAGAACATTGAAGAACTGAAAATATCTTTTCTGTAGTACTGATCCATTTTTCAGCAACAAGTGGATCAGAAGACCCACTGAAAGAAGGTGGACGTTGCCTCATGAAGGACTCAATAGAATATTGTTCCCTTCTCCACTCATTTGAAAGTCTATAATTATTCATAGCTTGTATAAGTATAACAATAAGTTTTTACAATCCATCTCCCATAACATTTTTTTTCAGGAGGACAATCATTTCATTGACCATTACATTGATAAACACGGTTCCTTCGGGTTCCATCCATCGTCTAAAACCCAAAAAGAATAGTGTGAGAGGAAAAAATCACGCTAGGGAAAACAACATAATAAAGGGGGAGCACCTTGAATATCTAACATATTAGGTTACCGTAATTCTAGTACAATAACCTATACTTATACTTAACCTTAGGGACATCCCTATACATACCTTAGAAATATATATAGGGATCTCACTAATGTTCTGGCATCCTAGTTTCTAAAGGTTGACTAAACCTTTCCTCTGATACCAACTGTAGAGACCCTAAGCTTGACGTACGTTGACATTACATTACTTTTGCAGAATACTTAGTAAATAACAAAAACACACACACAAGGACCGTAATAGTTTAGTGTCTTAGGAAACTCGGAATATAATCTTCTAATCGTGGTGAAAGATCTTCAACATCTCCCATAAGGAACTTCATTTTTTATACCTAAAACCGTTCTTTATATCCTGGGGAAAAGAAAACATAAAAGGGTGAGCTCAAATGCTCAGTAAAGGTAAACACAAGAAATATCAATCACATCATATTCATAAGAACATAACATTTTAGAAATCTTAACATGCAAAAGAGATGATAATATCATAACATGGGATAAATCATAGTAGTGAAATGTAATCCCAATAATCATAACTTAAAACATGAAACTGTGTTTCATACACACATAATCATAGAGATTCATTTCTTATTTGTCAATACTCATTTCCAAGACTATCTTAGTGGATAAAGTCCCATTCTGAATCGAGTTCACTCCTCATTTCAGTCCTGTAACACTGAACCGGATTAACATACCGTTCCAGCCATGTCTATCTCATGACATATTAAATCTTTACCCAATGCATTGGAGGGAGATATAGGTCCCACCCATCTCATAATGATACCATTCTTATGTGTGCCACAAAATCATAAACCATACATCATAGCATAACCCATCTAAATAAAAAAGGGAATCTTAAACATCATGACATCATAAAACAATTCATATAAGATAACGGATTTCATAAAAATATTTCCATAATCAAATCCATGTAATAATAGGGATAGAAAGAGAACCCTATATTATCTTATATGGAAATTAATTTTGATAAAACTCTTGAACTCCATTCTTGAGAAAAATATACTTTCTACTTCAAAAACATTTTTCCTTTCTTAACATGTCATACAATTTTAAACTAAAAGAAGTTGATTAAAAATAAACTTGAAAACTAGTAAAGGAAGATTCTTGGAAATATTGTTTCAAAAATCCATTCATGCCGTATAAGTTAAAAAACAATTTCACGCACTTTTGTTGGAAAAGTCAAAAAGTACCTCGTACGAAAAACGAAAAAATATTCCTTTCATATCTTTTACTGAAAAATCACAGAAGGGTAAAATTGGATTTAAAAAATTGTAGGTGGACGAAAAAATATTACATATTGAGGAAGCATGGATGTGGATGATAAAATACACCCTAGTAAATGCCAAAGTATAAACAATCTCGGATAAAAATGATAATGTGATATTTTCCCTTACCTTAGGTCCGATTTGCTTCGTAAGTGTCCAAACCTCCTGTATAATGATTTAAATAATGTCATTGACTTATTCCAGAATCATAATCATTGTTATGATATCATATAAGGTTCACTTATGACTTTATTTTACCCGTTCTTTTTTAAATTCAATGTTAAAGAGCGTTTTGGGTAAAATCGTTTCATTTGTCGTCCGTGTTTTGACTTGTAATTATTCATATGATTACTTAGATAATGATTACTTAATTCCAGAATATAAAACATGATTTATATATAAAATATATTCAGAATATACATATATATAATAGATCAGTAAATGTAAATAAATACACCGTTCATGGAGACAGTAGGACGTATGAACGCATGAACGCTGTTTTTGTTTCCTTATTGAGGTGAATGGAATTAAGTAGATTACAAACATATTTATACACATAAATCCAGTATAATTATTATGTCATATATTTCATGATTACTTATTATTTATACTTTAAAATCATTCATGAATGGTTTACGTGGATAATGAATCTCATCGCATCGTGGAGACGGTAGTCCGTATGTACGCACGAGCGATGATATCATTCTAATGATAGTTGAATTGTATTGGAGTGTATGTATACTATTTCAGAATAAATATCACTTTACAATAGTCATATATAGTCATTATTTACACCATTATACCCATCCAAGTAATATGGTGGTGGAAAATAGATTACACCACGGCGTGGAGACGGTATTCTGTACGTACGCATGCACGGTGATTTCATTTTCCGTAGGACGGATAGATGGTGAAATAGGGTTGTTTCATACATATAAAAAAATTTCAGTATATTAGTGATCCTGATTTTATTACTTCATAGTGAAACATCCTATGAAGAAGAAGTGGAAGAAGAAATAAAGTTGAAAGAATCGGTAACAGACATTACCTCTTCTTTGAAGCGCCTCTTTGAGATCTCCTTTTAGGGCACTAAAATTTGTCTTTGAAGAAGACCCGAAACTCTAGGATGTTTCTAGGGAAGTTTAGGAGACTATTTGGCAGGGTTTGGACGTTCTTGAAGGCTCAAAGTGGTGTGAGGAAGAGAGGGAGGAGGTGCCCTTTTATAAGGGAGGAGAGGGGCTCCTTTGGAAAAACTAAAATTATTATTTTATTATAAAGCCAAATTCGGTTATAAATAGCTCCGAATTGAGTTATTTCGAATCTAAGGTAGGAATGGGTCGAAATCCTCTCATCAAATATAATTTCGACAAGTTTAGGTTACTATTTTAACCTTATCATTTAGTTTTAACTTTAAGTTAGATAATTTTACTTTTACCGTGTCTTTTTGTGTTCTTACACTATAAGGTTAATAAACTTACTATAACAAGGCAAACTAACCCCAGGTTGTTTATAATTAATATATATATCCTTATCTATGTCATTTGGCCGAATCTTAGATTTTTAAGAATAAAATAACAATTAATAATATAATATTTGTTTTAAAAACAATTTTATGTCAATTTTGACACTATTTTGTAATTGAATTTTGTGAAAATCATAACAGAATGATTAGTTCAAATAAAGTTAATTAAATCAATAATACCATGTCATATTAACCTAGAAAATTAGTTGAATGCATGAAAAGGCTCAAATTACATTTATTTGGGTATTTATAACATCAATTATGTCAATATTTAATTAATAAGATAATTACTGCATCATCATTGTATCATAAATAAATTAAATTATTTAATGTCAAAAAATTAAAAAAAATACCATTATATAGGATATATTTTTAGCTCTCTAATGAGTATTTAACGTCGAATTTATCTTATGTATAACCCTATATTAAAATGATTTATTTATTAAACATTGATTTTAACTATTTTTACCCTTCTTTAAATAAATTAATAATAAATGTCCTAATCTAATCCAAGTGGGCCTAAATGGTCATATGTTATTACTAAGGTTGTTTCTGTCGAATTAAACTTATCCAATAGAATTAGGACATGTGTTAGGGTAATAATAATATCATTTTTACCCTTAATTACCCTATTTACTTTTAATTATGGTAAAAAAAAGTAAAAAGTTACTATTACCCAAAAATTATTTTCATCTCATTGAACCAAATTTTACTTACTGACATCAACCATGTCTCTCTGATTTTTTAAATTCCACTCACAGAAGCGGTAAAATTATGTTTTATGAAAGATTCAATTTTTTAACTAACATTTAGTGGTTTCACTATTCATAAAAAAATGAAAGTTCCTAGAAAAATACCAAAAATTAGGCCTAAGCTATATTTGATATTATGAACTCAAAAATGATGTATATTTTACTAAATTCAAAACATATCAGTTGCATTAAATAATTGAAAAATTAATTCCTATCGTCTAAACAAATAGCATGTTTTTAAGAGATAATAACTATCAATAGATTGACACTTGTTTATGTCTGGTTTAAATGTGAAATTACATACAATGACCAACATTGTATTAAATTGTAAAAATATAGTCTAAATATACTTTAAAACCACTCAAATTAATAATTTATCACTATTAATTATTTCGATTAAAAAATTTGTTTTTAATTAATATTTTGTAATTTTCACTATTCATCAGAATATGAAAGTTATCCGAAAAGTACCAAAATTTCACCCTAAGCTAATTTCGGTATTCCGAATCCAAAAATGAAGTCCATTTGGAAAAATAAAATTTAAAATATTTCAAAAAGTGGTTATTACTATTCATAATAGCTAGTTTTAATAATATTTTAATAGCATATCGTTGTTTAGTGAAACTCGGTATTGCGTACTACACACACTATCGAGGAAGGCCGTGATTGCGTGTAATGCAAGGAAAGTCAATGATTCATGTTGTGCAAGCTCCTTTTGGTGTAGCGTACAAAACAAGACATTAATGAAATTAAAAAGAATATTTTTCATAAAATCTCGGGGTGTTACATTCTACCACCCTTAAAATGAATTTCGCCCTCGAAATTCATCGGGGTTATAAATGGTTTACTACTCGAACGTTTCTTTAATAGAAACCCACATTGTAAAAAGGAATACCAAAACCAATATTTAAAAACAAAAGTATGAAATGTAACAGTTACCCAAATAAACTAATCACTGGGTTTCCACATAGGTGAAAATATGGATATAGAGGAGAAATCTAATCATCACGTTCTGATAGAGAGTGGTAGAGAACATGGCTATGGAAAAGCAAGCAATCAAAAAGCCATAAATTTGTGAGGATCTAAAGTACCATATGATTCATCAGATATAAGAGCACTAGGACAACATTTTTGGTTTTCAAGATCATTTCCCTAAAGTTGATGAAATTGGAATTAGAATAAATACTTTCATGATTTTGGTATAGTCTCACCGTTAGTCGTTCTTTGGACAATTTCCACTTCATCTCTTAAAGAAATAAAGTTGAATTTGTCATTAATGATGTGTTAGCAGATCATGTGATAAAATGATGGGTCATTAAATCTGTCTCAAACAAAAGGATATAAAAGTTATCAAAATATACATAAGTTCATGTATAGTGATATTAATCATATATGGTTCCTAAAATGGATTTATACTTCATATATCATACTGATTAATATAATAAAACTAGTTTCTACTAAACAGGGACTTCCTGTAGGCCAGTGGTAGGCGATAAAGGCTAGTCGGTTGTGGGTTCGATTCCCACAGCCTTGTCTGACGTGATGGGTTGTCGCCCGTCCTGCAGGTTGTCCTTTTTCTAAAGCTATATTAATATAACATCCCATCAACAATATCGAAAAAAGTTATATCCTAACTTATTTCCAACATAATCCATTCCAATCTTTAGGCTTAGCTAAAATACTTCAGTCCAAGCTCATAGTATAAAGAAAATGATTACTTGAAATGTCACATAACAATCACGTGAATGCCATCATTTATACCCCATATATCATAAGATATATCTTGTTGGTCAAATTAAAAACATGTGAATACCTTAATCATATATTCTCTTGATGAATGAATACCCATTGAACCTTAGTAAAACAATGAATGCAGTTAAAAGTTAACACTTTCCACAATCCAAAATCCCCAAAATTCTTTATACTCAAAGAATGATATCACATAGTCCTTATATCAATCATGAGCTCATGAATACAATCAAACATCTCATTATCTTCTTATCCCTTCATTATGTGCATATCATCTGCTTACCAAAAATATCTCAATCACTTTCCACGGTTATCGGTACCATAAAATTATTGAAAACCACTATAGACCAATACATAAATATTATAATATTCCACGATACTATATAAAAAATTATTTTGGAATCCCATTAGATAAACACTTAATCATTCCACCACATCGTTTTCATTTTCAACATCGCCAATAGTGATTGCGTGTGACTTCCCTTTTTTCCTTTGCCTTAAGTGGTTTCTCATGTTGATCATCACTAACCCTTGGATTAGGGCATTTATTAGCATAATTCCCCATTTCCTTGCACATGAAGCATTGAAGTGTTGGTGGTGCGTTCTCTGAAGTCTTTTCTTTATTCATATCATTAGAAACCCTTTTTTCATTACTTCAACACTCAGCTGCTAGATGGCCTTCTTTTCCACACTTAAAACATTTTCTAGTCCCTTTAAGACAATCTCCACCATGCTTATTTCCACAATTTGAGCATAAGGAAACATTCATCTTCTTTTCACCATTATTCTGAGATTTCTCCTTGAACACCATATTTCGTTTCTTGTCAAAACTATGAGATGGATAAGTAACACCAACGTCCATTTCTAACTTGAGAGAACAACGCACAATTTTTTCATAGCTATTGAAGTCTCTTATAGCTAATGCCCTTCGAAGATTTGGTTTTAAGCCACTGGAGAATAGATCAACATTACTTTCAGGTTGGATGATAAAGCCAGATGCATACCTTGCAAGCCTTGTAAAATTTGCTTCATATATACCAACAGATTCATCATCCTTTTGCTTTAGTTCAAGAAACCCCTTCTCCATCTTTGTTCGAAGAATACGAGGTAAGTACTTATTGAAAAATATGTTCATGAACTCGTCCCATTCCATAGACTCAATTTGATCTCTTGGCCTCGTATTCTTGATAAGATTCCACCATTGATCAGCTTCACCTTCCAGACGATATACTGCTAAGATGACTTTATCATGTTCAGAACATTAAAGAACTTAAAATATCTTTTCTGTAGTACCGATCCATTTTTCAGCAACAAGTGGATCAGAAGTCCCACTGAAAGAAGGTGGACGTTGCCTCATGAAGGACTCAATAGAATATTGGTCCCTTTTCCACTCATTTTCAAGTCTATAATTATTCATAGCTTGTATAAGTATAGCAATAAGATTTTACAATCCATCTCCCATAACATTTTTTTCAGGAGGACAATCATTGCATTGACCATTACATTGATAAACATGGTTCCTTCGGGTTCCATCCATCGTCTAAAACCCAAAAAGAATAGTGTGAGAGGAAAAAATCACGCTAGGGAAAACAACATAATAAAGGGGGAGCACCTTCAATATCTAACATCTTAGGTTACCGTAATTCTAGTACAATAACCTATACTTATACTTAACCTTAGGGACATCCCTATACATACCTTAGAAATATCTATAGGGATCTCACTAATGTTCTGGCATCCTAGTTTCCAAAGGTTGACTAAACCTTTACTCTGATACCAACTGTAGAGACCCTAAGCTTGACGTACATTGACATTACATTACTTTTGCAGAATACTTAGTAAATAACAAAAACACACACACAAGGACCGTAATAGTTTAGTGTCTTTGGAAACTCGGAATATAATCTTCTAATCGTGGTGAAAGATCTTCAATATCTCCCATAAGGAACTTCATTTTTTATACCTAAAACCGTTCTTTATATCCTGGGGAAAAGAAAACATAAAAGGGTGAGCTTAAATTCTCAGTAAAGGTAAACACAAGAAATATCAATCACATCATATTCATAAGAACATAACATTTTAGAAATATTAACCTGAAAGAGAGATGATAATATCATAACATGGGATAAATCATAGTAGTGAAATGTAATCCCAATAATCATAACTTGAAACATTAAACTTTGTTGCATACACACATAATCATAGAGATTCATTTCTTATTAGTCAAGACTCATTGCCAAGACTATCTTAGTGGATAAAGTCCCATTATGAATCGAGTTCACTCCTCGTTTCAGTCATGTAACACTGAACCAGATTAACATACCGTTCCAGCCATGTCTATCTCATGACATATAAAATCTTTACCCAATGCATTGGAGGGAGATATAGGTCCCACCCATCTCATAATGATACCATTCTTATGTGTGCCACAAAATCATAAACCATACATCATAGCATAACCCATCTAAATAAAAAAGGGAATCTTAAACATCATGACATCATAAAACAATTCATATAAGATAAAGGATTTCATAAAAATATTTCCATAATCAAATCCATGTAATAATAGTGATAGAAAGAGAACCCTATATTATCTTAGATGGAAATTAATTTTGATAAAACTCTTGAACTCCATTCTTGTGAAAAATATACTTTCTACTTCAAAAACATTTTTCCTTTCTTAACATGTCATACAATTTTAAACTAAAAGAATTTGATTAAAAATAAACTTGAAAACTAGTAAAGGAAGATTCTTGGAAATATTGTTTCAAAAATCCATTCATGCCGTATAATTTAAAAATCAATTTCACGCACTTTTGTCGGAAAAGTCAAAAAGTACCTCGTACGAAAAACGAAAAAATATTCCTTTCATATCTTTTACTAAAAAATCACAGATGGGTAAAATTGGAATTAAAAAATTGTAGGTGGACGAAAAAATATTACATATCGAGGAAACATGGATGTGGATGATAAAATACACCCTAGTAAATGCCAAAGTATAAACAATCTCGGATAAAAATGAGAATGTGATATTTTCCCTTACCTTAGGTCCGATTTGCTTCGTAAGTGTCCAAACCTCCTGTATAATGATTTAAATAATGTCATTGACTTATTCCAGAATCATAATCATTGTTATGATATCATATAAGGTTCACTTATGACTTTATTTTACCCGTTCTTTTTTAAATTCAATGTTAAAGAGCGTTTTGGGTAAAATCGTTTCATTTGTCGTCCGTGTTTTGACTTGTAATTATTCATATGATTACTTAGATAATGATTACTTAATTCCAGAATATAAAACATGATTTATATATAAAATATATTCAGAATATACATATATATAATAGATCAGTAAATGGAAATAAATACACCGTTCATGGAGACAGTAGGACGTATGAACGCATGAATGCTGTTTTTGTTTCCTTATTGAGGTGAATGGAATTAAGTAGATTACAAACATATTTATACACATAAATCAAGTATAATTATTATGTCATATATTTCATGATTACTTATTATTTATACTTTAAAATCATTCATGAATGGTTTACGTGGATAATGAATCTCATCGCGTCGTGGAGACGGTAGTCCGTATGTACGCACGAGCGATGATATCATTCTCATGATAGTTGAATTGTATTGGAGTGTATGTATACTATTTCAGAATAAATATCACTTTACAATAGTCATATATAGTCATTATTTACACCATTATACCCATCCAAGTAATATGGTGGTGGAAAATAGATTACACCACGGCGTGGAGACGGTATTCTTTACGTACGCATGCACTGTGATTTCATTTTCCGTAGGACGGATAGATGGTGAAATAAGGTTGTTTCATACATATAAAAACATATCAGTATATTAGTGATCCTGATGTTATTCTTTCATAGTGAAACATCCTATGAAGAAGAAGTGGAAGAAGAAATAAAGTTGAAAGAATCGGTAACAGACATTACCTCTTCTTTGAAGCGCCTCTTTGAGATCTCCTTTTAGGGCACTAAAATTTGTCTTTGAAGAAGACCCGAAACTCTAGGATGTTTCTAGGGAATTTTAGGAGACTATTTGGCAGGGGTTGGCCGTGATTTAAGGCTCAAAGTGGTGTGAGGAAGAGAGGGAGGAGGTGCCCTTTTATAAGGGAGGAGAGGGGCTCCTTTGGAAAAACTAAAATTAATATTTTATTATAAAGCCAAATTCGGTTATAAATAGCTCCAAATTGATTTATTTCGAATCTAAGGTAGGAATGGGTCGAAAGCCTCTCATCAAATATACTTTCGACAAGTTTAGGTTACTATTTTAACCTTATCATTTAGTTTTAACTTTAAGTTAGATAATTTTACTTTTGCTGTGTCTTTTTGTGTTCTTACACTATAAGGTTAATAAACTTACTATAACAAGCCAAACTAACCCCAGGATGTTTATAATTAATATATATATCCTTATCTAAGTAATTTGGCCGAATCTTATATTTTTAGGAATAAAATAGCAATTAATAATATAATATTTGTTTTAAAAACTATTTTATGTCAATTTTGACACTATTTTGTAATTCAATTTTGTGAAAATCATAACAGAATGATTAGTTGGAAGAAAGTTAATTAAATCAATAATACCATGTCATATTAACCTAGAAGATTAGTTGAAAGAATGAAAAGGCTCAAATTACATTTATTTGGGTATTTATAACATCAATTATGTCAATATTTAATTAATAAGATAATTATGGCATCATCATTGTATCATAAATAAATTAAATTATTTAATGTCTAAAAATTAAAAAAAATACCATTATATTGGATATATTTTTAGCTCTCTAATGAGTATTTAACGTCGAATTTATCTTATGTATAACCCTATATTAAAATGATTTATTTATTAAACATTGATTTTAACTATTTTTACCCTTCTTTAAATAAATTAATAATAAATGTCCTAATCTAATCCAAGTGGGCCTAAATGGTCATATGTTATTCCTAAGGTTGTTTCTGTCGAATTAAACTTATCCAATAGAATTAGGACATGTGTTAGGGTAATAATAATATCATTTTTACCCTTAATTACCCTATTTACTTTTAACTATGGTAAAAAAAGTAAAAAGTTACTATTACCCAAAAATTATTTTCATCTCATTGAACCAAATTTTACTTACTGACATCAACCATGTCTCTCTAATTTTTTAAATTCCACTCACAGAAGCGGTAAAATTATGTTTTATGAAAAATTCATTTTTTTAACTAACACTTAGTGGTTTCACTATTCATCAAAAAAATGAAAGTTCCTAGAAAAATACCAAAAATTAGGCCTAAGCTATATTTGATATTATGAACTCAAAAATGATGTATATTTTACGAAATTCAAAACATATCAGTTGCATTAAATAATTTAAAAATTAATTCCTATCGTCTAAACAAATAGCGTGTTTTTAAGAGATAATAACTATCAAAAGATTGACACTTGTTTATGTCTGGTTTAAATGTTAAATTACATACAATGACCAACATTGTATTAAATTGTAAAAATATAGTCTAAATATACTTTAAAACCACTCAAATTAATAATTTATCACTATTAATTATTTCGATTAAAAAATTTGTTTTTAATTAAAATTTAGTAATTTTCACTATTCATCAGAATATGAAAGTTATCCGAAAAGTACCAAAATTTCACCCTAAGCTAATTTCGGTATTCCGAATCCAAAAATGAAGTCCATTTGGAAAAATAAAATTTAAAATATTTCAAAAAGTGGTTATTACTATTCATAACAGCTAGTTTTAATAATATTTTAATAGCATATCGTTGTTTAGTGAAACTCGGTATTGCGTACTACACACACTATCGAGGAAGGTCGTGATTGCGTGTAATGCAAGGAAAGTCAATGATTCATGTTGTGCAAGCTCCTTTTGGTGTAGCGTACAAAACAAGACATTAATGAAATTAAACAGAATATTTTTCATAAAATCTCGGGGTGTTACATTCTACCCCCCTTAAAATGAATTTCGCCCTCGAAATTCATCGGGGTTATAAATGGTTTACTACTCAAAAGTTTCTTTAATAGAAACCCACATCGTAAAAAGGAATACCAAAACCAATATTTAAAAACAAAAGTATGAAATGTAACAGTTACCCAAATAAACTAATCACTGGGTTTCCACATAGGTGAAAATATAGATATGGAGGAGAAATCTAATCATCACGTTCTGATAGAGAGTGGTAGAGAACATGGCTATGGAAAAGCAAGCAATCAAAAAGCCATAAATTTGTGACGATCTAGTGTACCATATGATTCATCAGATATAAGATCACTAGGACACCATTTTTGGTTTTCAAGATCATTTCCCTAAAGATGATCAAATTGGAATTAGAATAAATACTTTCATGATTTTGGTATAGTCTCACCGTTAGTCGTTCTTTGGAAAATTTCCACTTCATCTCTTAAAGAAATGAAGTTGAATTTGTCATTCATGATGTGTTAGCAGATCATGTGATAAAATGATGGGTCATTAAATCTGTCTCAAACAAAAGGATATAAAAGTAATCAAAATATACATAAGTTCATCTATAGTGATATTAATCATATATGGTTCCTAAAATGGATTTATACTTCATATATCATACTGCTTAATATAATAAAACTAGTTTCTACTAAATAGGGACTTCCTGTAGGCCAGTGGTAGGCGATAAAGGCTAGTCGGTTGTGGGTTCGATTCCCACAGCCTTGTCTGATGTGATGGGATGTCGCCCATCCTACAGGTTGTCCTTTTTCTAAAGCTATATTAATATAACATCCCATCAACAATATCGAAAAAAATTATATCCTAACTTATGTCCAACATAATCCATTCCAATCTTTAGGCTTAGATAAATACTTCAGTCCAAGCTCATAGTATAAAGAAAATGATTACTTGAAATGTCACATAACAATCACGTGAATGCCATCATTTATACCCCATATATCATAAGATATATCTTGTTGGTCAAATTACAAACACGTGAATACCTTAATCATATATTCTCTTGATGAATGAATACCCATTGAACCTTAGTAAAACCATGAATGCAGTTAAAAGTTAACACTTTCCACAATCCAAAATCCCCAAAATTCTTTATACTCAAACAATGATATCACTTAGTCCTTATATCAATCATGAGCTCATGAATACAATCAAACATCTCATTATCTTCTTATCCCTTCATTATGCGCATATCATCTGCTTACCAAAAATATCTCAATAACTTTCCACGGTTATCGGTACCATAAAATTATTGAAAACCACTATAGACCAATACATAAATATTCTAATATTCCACGATACTATATAAAACATTATTTTGGAATCCCATTAGATAAACACTTAATCATTCCACCACATCGTTTTCATTTTCAACATCGCCAATAGTGATTGCGTGTGACTTCCCTTTTTCCTTTGCCTTAAGTGGTTTCTCATGTTGATCATCACTAACCCTTGGATTAGGGAATTTATTATCATAATTCCCCATTTCCTTGCACATGAAGCATTGAAGTGTTGGTGGTGCGTTCTCTGAAGTCTTTTCTTTATTCATATCATTAGAAACTCTTTTTTCATTACTTCAACACTCGGCTGCTAGATGGCCTTCTTTTCCACACTTAAAACATTTTCTAGTCCCTTTAAGACAATCTCCACCATTCTTATTTCCACAATTTGAGCATAAGGAAACATTCATCTTCTTTTCACCATTATTCTGAGATTTCTCCTTGAACTCCATCTTTCGTTTCTTGTCAAAACTATGATATGGATAAGTAACACCAACGTCCATTTCTAACTTGATAGCACAACGCAAAATTTTTTCATAGCTACTGAAGTCTCTTATAGCGAATTCCCTTTGAAGATTTGGTTTTAAGCCACTGAAGAATCGATCAACATTACTTTCAGGTTGGATGATAAAGCCAGATGCATACCTTGCAAGCCTTGTAAAATTTGCTTCATATATACCAACAGATTCATCATCCTTTTGCTTTAGTTCAAGAAACCCCTTCTCGATCTTTGTTCGAAGAATAAGAGGTAAGTACTTATTGAAAAATATGTTGTTGAACTCGTCCCATTCCATGGACTCAATTTGATCTCTTGGCCTCGTATTCTTGATAAGATTCCATCATTGATCAGCTTCACCTTCCAGACGATATACTGTTAAGATGACTTTATCATGTTCAGAACATTGAAGAACTGAAAATATCTTTTCTGTAGTACTGATCCATTTTTCAGCAACAAGTGGATCAGAAGACCCACTGAAAGAAGGTGGACATTGCCTCATGAAGGAATCAATAGAATATTGTTCCGTTCTCCACTCATTTGCAAGTCTAGAATTATTCATAGCTTGTATAAGTATAGCAATAAGATTTTACAATCCATCTCCCATAACATTTTTTTTCAGGAGGACAATCATTGCATTGACCATTACATTGATAAACACGGTTCCTTCGGGTTCCATCCATCGTCTAAAACCCAAAAAGAATAGTGTGAGAGGAAAAAATCACGCTAGGGAAAACAACATAACAAAGGGGGAGCACCTTCAATATCTAACATCTTAGGTTACCGTAATTCTAGTACAATAACCTATACTTATACTTAACCTTAGGGACATCCCTATACATACCTTAGAAATATCTATAGGGATCTCACTAATATTCTGGCATCCTAGTTTCCAAAGGTTGACTAAACCTTTCCTCTGATACCAACTGTAGAGACCCTAAGCTTGACATACATTGACATTACATTACTTTTGAAGAATACTTAGTAAATAACAAAAACACACACACAAGGACCGTAATAGTTTAGTGTCTTTGGAAACTCGGAATATAATCTTCTAATCGTGGTGAAAGATCTTCAACATCTCCCATAAGGAACTTCATTTTTTATACCTAAAACCGTTCTTTATATCCTGGGGAAAAGAAAACATAAAAGGGTGAGCTCAAATGCTCAGTAAAGGTAATCACAAGAAATATCAATCACATCATATTCATAAGAACATAACATTTTTTAAATCTTAACCTTCAAAAGAGATGATAATATCATAACATGGGATAAATCATAGTAGAGAAATGTAATCCCAATAATCATAATTTAAAACATGAAACTTTGTTGCATACACACATAATCATAGATATTCATTTCTTATTAGTCAAGACTCATTACCAAGACTATCTTAGTGGATAAAGTCCCATTCTGAATCGAGTTCACTCCTCGTTTCAGTCCTGTAACACTGAACCGGATTAACATACCGTTCCAGCCATGTCTATATCATGACTTATAAAATCTTTACCCAATGCATTGGAGGGAGATATAGGTCCCACCCATCTCATAATTATACCATTCTTATGTGTGCCACAAAATCATATACCATACATCATAGCATAACCCATCTAAATAAAAAAGGGAATCTTAAACATCATGACATCATAAAACAATTCATATAAGATAAAGGATTTCATAAAAATATTTCCATAATCAAATCCATGTAATAATAGGGATAGAAAGAGAACCCTATATTATCTTAGATGGAAATTAATTTTGATAAAACTCCTGAACTCCATTCTTGAGAAAAATATACTTTCTACTTCAAAAACATTTTTCCTTTATTAACATGTCATACAATTTTAAACTAAAATAAGTTGATGAAAAATAAACTTGAAAACTAGTAAAGGAAGATTCTTGGAAATATTGTTTCAAAAATCCATTCATGCCGTATAAGTTAAAAAACAATTTCTCGCACTTTTGTCGGAAAAGTCAAAAAGTACCTCGTACGAAAAACAAAAAAATATTCCTTTCATATCTTTTACTAAAAAATAACAGAAGGGTAAACTTGGATTTAAAAAATTTTAGGTGGACGAAAAAAATATTACATATTGAGGAATCATGGATGTGGATGATAAAATACACCCTAGTAAATGCCAAAGTATAAACAATCTCAGATAAAAATGAGAATGTGATATTTTCCCTTACCTTAGGTCCGATTTGCTTCGTAAGTGTCCAAACCTCCTGTATAATAATTTAAATAATGTCATTGACTTATTCCAGAATCATAATCATTGTTATGATATCATATATGGTTCACTTATGACTTTATTTTACCCGTTCTTTTTTAAATTCAATGTTATAGAGCGTTTTGGGTAAAATCATTTCATTTGTCGTCCGTGTTTTGACTTGTAATTATTCATATGATTACTTAAATAATGATTACTTAATTCCAGAATATAAAACATGATTTATATATAAAATATATTCAGAATATACATATATATAATAGATCAGTAAATGGAAATAAATACACCGTTCATGGAGACAGTAGGACGTATGAACGCATGAACACTGTTTTTGTTTCCTTATTGAGGTGAATGGAATTAAGTAGATTACAAACATATTTATACACATAAATATAGTATAATTATTATGTCATATATTTCATGATTACTTATTATTTATACTTTAAAATCATTCATGAATGGTTTACGTGGATAATGAATCTCATCGCGTCGTGGAGACGGTAGTCCGTATGTACGCACGAGCGATGATATCATTCTCATGATAGTTGAATTGTATTGGAGTGTATGTATACTATTTCAGAATAAATATAAATTTAAAATAGTCATATATAGTCATTATTTACACCATTATACCCATCCAAGTAATATGGTGGTGGAAAATAGATTACACCACGGCGTGGAGACGGTATTCTGTACGTACGTATGCACGCTGATTTCATTTTCCGTAGGACGGATAGATGGTGAAATAGGGTTTTTTAATACATATAAAAACATATCAGTGTATTAGTGATCCTGATGTTATTACTTCATAGTGAAACATCCTATGAAGAAGAAGTGGAAGAATAAATAAAGTTGAAAGAATCGGTAACAGACATTACCTCTTCTTTGAAGCGCCTCTTGGAGATCTCCTTTTAGGGCACTAAAATTTGTCTTTGAAGAAGACCCAAAACTCTAGTATGTTTCTAGGGAAGTTTAGGAGACTATTTGGCAGGGTTTGGCCGTTCTTGAAGGCTCAAAGTGGTGTGAGGAAGAGAGGGAGGAGGTGCCCTTTTATAAGGGAGGAGAGGGGCTCCTTTGGAAAAACTAAAATTATTATTTTATTATAAAGCCAAATTCGGTTATAAATAGCTCCAAATTGAGTTATTTCGAATCTAAGGTAGGAATGGGTCGAAAGCCTCTCATCAAATATAACTTCGACAAGTTTAGGTTACTATTTTAACCTTATCATTTAGTTTTAACTTTAAGTTAGATAATTTTACTTTTACCGTGTCTTTTTGTGTTCTTACACTATAAGGTTAATAAACATACTATAACAAGCCAAACTAACCCCATGTTGTTTATAATTAATATATATATCCTTATCTAAGTCATTTGGCCTAATATTAGATTTTTAGGAATAAAATAACAATTAATAATATAATATTTGTTTTAAAAACTATTTTATGTCAATTTTGACACTATTTTGTAATTGAATTTTGTGAAAATCATAACAGAATGATTAGTTCGAAGAAAGTTAATTAAATCAATAATACCATGTCATATTAACCTATAAAATTAGTTGAATGCATGAAAAGGGTCAAATTACATTTATTTGGGTATTTATAACATCAATTATGTCAATATTTAATTAATAAGATAATTACTGCATCATCATTGTATCATAAATAAATTAAATTATTTAATGTCTAAAAATTAAAAATAAAATACCATTATGTAGGATATATTTTT
This sequence comes from Viscum album, assembly GCA_963277665.1. Taxonomy (NCBI): domain Eukaryota; kingdom Viridiplantae; phylum Streptophyta; class Magnoliopsida; order Santalales; family Viscaceae; genus Viscum; species Viscum album. The sequence goes on along the minus strand of OY728146.1, from coordinate 220,501,765 downwards.
AGCTCTCTAATGAGTATTTAACGTCGAATTTATCTTATGTATAACCCTATATTAAAATGATTTATTTATTAACCATTGATTTTAACTATTTTTACCCTTCTTTAAATAAATTAATAATAAATGTCCTAATCTAATCCAAGTGGGCCTAAATGGTCATATGTTATTCCTAAGGTTGTTTCTATCAAATTAAACTTATCCAATAGAATTAGGACATGTGTTAGGGTAATAATAATATCATTTTTACCCTTAATTACCCTATTTACTTTTAACTATGGTAAAAAAAGTAAAAAGTTACTATTACCCAAAAATTATTTTCATCTCATTGAACCAAATTTTACTTACTGACATCAACCATGTCTCTCTGATTTTTTAAATTCCACTCATAGAAGCGGTAAAATTATGTTTTATGAAAAATTCATTTTTTTAACTAACACTTAGTGGTTTCACTATTCATCAAAAAAATGAAAGTTTCTAGAAAAATACCAAAAATTAGGCCTAAGCTATATTTGATATTATGAACTCAAAAATGATGTCTATTTTACAAAATTCAAATAATATCAGTTGCATTAAATAATTTAAAAATTAATTCATGACGTCTAAACAAATAGCGTGTTTTTAAGAGATAATAACTATCAAAAGATTGACACTTGTTTATGTCTGGTTTAAATGTGAAATTAGATACAATGACCAACATTGTATTAAATTGTAAAAATATAGTCTAAATATTCTTTGAAACCACTCAAATTAATAATTTATCACTATTAATTATTTCGATTAAAAAATTTGTTTTTAATTAAAATTTAGTAATTTTCACTATTCATCAGAATATGAAAGTTATCCGAAAAGTACCAAAATTTCACCCTAAGCTAATTTCGGTATTCCGAATCCAAAAATGAAGTCCATTTGGAAAAATAATATTTAAAATATTTCAAAAAGTGGTTATTACTATTCATAACAGCTAGTTTTAATAATATTTTAATACCATATCGTTGTTTAGTGAAACTCGGTATTGCGTACTACACACACTATCGAGGAAGGTCGTGATTGCGTGTAATGCAAGGAAAGTCAATGATTCATGTTGTGCAAGATCCTTTTGGTGTAGCGTACAAAACAAGGAATTAATGAAATTAAAAAGAATATTTTTCATAAAATCTCGGGGTGTTACATTCTACCCCCCTTAAAATGAATTTCGCCCTCGAAATTCATCGGGGTTATAAATGGTTTACTACTCGAAAGTTTCTTTAATAGAAACCCACATCGTAAAAAGGAATACCAAAACCAATATTTAAAAACAAAAGTATGAAATGTAATAGTTACCCAAATAAACTAATCACTGGGTTTCCACATAGGTGAAAATATGGATATGGAGGAGAAATCTAATCATCACGTTCTGATAGAGAGTGGTAGAGAACATGGCTATGGAAAAGAAAGCAATCAAAAAGCCATAAATTTGTGACGATCTAACGTACCATATGATTCATCAGATATAAGAGCACTAGGACAAAATTTTTGGTTTTCAAGATCATTTCCCTAAAGTTGATGAAATTGGAATTAGAATAAATACTTTTATGATTTTGGTATAGTCTCACCATTTGTCGTTCTTTGGACAATTTCCACTTCATCTCTTAAAGAAATGAAGTTGAATTTGTCATTCATGATGTGTTAGAAGATCATTTGATAGAATGATGGGTCATTAAATCTGTCTCAAACAAAAGGATATAAAAGTTATCAAAATATACATAAGTTCATCTATAGTGATATTAATCATATATGGTTCCTAAAATGGATTTATACTTCATATATCATACTGCTTAATATAATAAAACTAGTTTCTACTAAACAGGGACTTCCTGTAGGCCAGTGGTAGGCGATAAAGGCTAGTCGGTTGTGGGTTCGATTCCCACAGCCTTGTCTGACGTGATGGTTTGTCGCCCGTCCTGCAGGTTGTCCTTTTTCTAAAGCTATATTAATATAACATCCCATCAACAATATCGAAAAAATTATATCCTAACTTATATCCAACATAATCCATTCCAATATTTAGTCTTAGCTAAAATACTTCAGTCCAAACTCATAGTATAAAGAAAATGATTACTTGAAATGTCACATAACAATCACGTGAATGCCATCATTTATACCCCATATATCATAAGATATATCTTGTTGGTCAAATTACAAACATGTGAATACCTTAATCATATATTCTCTTGATGAATGAATACCCATTGAACCTTAGTAAAACCATGAATGCAGTTAAAAGTTAACACTTTCCACAATCCAAAATCCCCAAAATTCTTTATACTCAAACAATGATATCACTTAGTCCTTATATCAACCATGAGCTCATGAATACAATCAAACATCTCATTATCGTCTTATCCCTTCATTATGCGCATATCATCTGCTTACCAAAAATATCACAATCACTTTCCACGGTTATCAGTACCATAAAATTATTGAAAACCACTATAGACCAATACATAAATATTCTAATATTCCACGATACTATATAAAACATTATTTTGGAATCCCATTAGATAAACACTTAATCATTCCACCACATCGTTTTCATTTTCAACATCACCAATAGTGATTGCGTGTGACTTCCCTTTTTCCTTTGCCTTAAGTGGTTTCTCATGTTGATCATCACTAACCATTGGATTAGGGCATTTATTGGCATAATTCCCCATTTCCTTGCACATGAAGAATTGAAGTGTTGGTGGTGCGTTCTCTGAAGTCTTTTCTTTATTCACATCATTAGAAACCCTTTTTTCATTACTTCAACACTCGGCTGCTAGATGGCCTTCTTTTCCACACTTAAAACATTTTCTAGTCCCTTTAAGACAATCTCCACCATGCTTATTTCCACAATTTGAGCATAAGGAAACATTCATCTTCTTTTCACCATTATTCTGAGATTTCTCCTTGAACTCCATCTTTCGTTTCTTGTCAAAACTATGAGATGGATAAGTAACACCAACGTCCATTTCTAACTTGATAGCACAACGAACAATTTTTTCATATCTACTGAAGTCTCTTATAGCTAATGCCCTTCGAAGATTTGGTTTTAAGCCACTGAAGAATCGATCAACATTACTTTCAGGTTGGATGATAAAGCCAGATGCATACCTTGCAAGCCATGTAAAATTTGCTTCATATATACCAACAGATTCATCATCCTTTTTCTTTAGTTCTTGAAACCCCTTCTCCATCTTTGTTCGAAGAATACGAGGTAAGTACTTATTGAAAAATATGTTCTTGAACTCGTCCAATTCCATGGACTCAATTTGATCTCTTGGCCTTGTATTCTTGATAAGATTCCACCATTGATCAGCTTCACCTTCCAGACGATATACTGCTAAGATGACTTTATCATGTTCAGAACATTGAAGAACTGAAAATACCTTTTCTGTAGTACTGATCCATTTTTCAGCAACAAGTGGATCAGAAGACCCACTGAAAGAAGGTGGACGTTGCCTCATGAAGGACTCAATAGAATATTGTTCCCTTCTCCACTCATTTTCAAGTCTAGAATTATTCATAGCTTGTATAAGTATAGCAATAAGATTTTACAATCCATCTCCCATAACATTTTTTTTCAGGAGGACAATCATTGCATTGACCATTAAATTGATAAACACGGTTCCTTCGGGTTCCATCCATCGTCTAAAACCCAAAAATAATAGTGTGAGAGGAAAAAATTGTGCTAGGGAGAACAACATAATAAAGGGGGAGCACCTTCAATATCTAACATCTTAGGTTACCGTAATTCTAGTACAATAACCTATACTTATACTTAACCTTAGGGACATCCCTATACATACCTTAGAAATATCTATAGAGATCTCACTAAAGTTCTGGCATCCTAGTTTCCAAAGGTTGACTAAACCTTTCTCTGATACCAACTGTAGAGACCCTAAGATTGACGTACATTGACATTACATTACTTTTGCAGAATACTTAGTAAATAACAAAAACACACACACAAGGACCGTAATAGTTTAGTGTCTTTGGAAACTCGGAATATAATCTTCTAATCGTGGTGAAAGATCTTCAACATCTCCCATAAGGAACTTCATTTTTTATACCTAAAACCGTTCTTTATATCCTGGGGAAAAGAAAACATAAAAGGGTGAGCTCAAATGCTCAGTAAAGGTAAACATAAGAAATATCAATCACATCATATTCATAAGAACATAACATTTTATAAATCTTAACCTGCAAAAGAGATGATAATATCATAACATGGGAAAAATCATAGTAGTGAAATGTAAACCCAATAATCATAACTTAAAACATGAAACTTTGTTTCATACACACATAATCATAGAGATTCATTTCTTATTAGTCAAGACTCATTGCCAAGACTATCTTAGTGGATAATGTCCCATTCTGAATCGAGTTCACTCCTCGTTTCAGTCCTGTAACACTGAACCGGATTAACATACCGTTCCAGCCATGTCTATCTCATGACATATAAACTCTTTACCCAATGCATTGGAGGGAGATATAGGTCCCACCCATCTCATAATGATACCATTCTTATGTGTGCCACAAAATCATAAACCATACATCATAGCATAACCCATCTAAATAAAAAAGGGAATCTTAAACATCATGACATCATAAAACAATTCATATAAGATAAAGGATTTCATAAAAATATTTCCATAATCAAATCCATGTAATAATAGGGATATAAAGAGAACCCTATATTATCTTAGATGGAAATTAATTTTGATAAAACTCTTGAACTCCATTCTTGAGAAAAATATACTTTCTACTTCAAAAACATTTTTCCTTTCATAACATGTCATACAATTTTAAACTAAAAGAAGTTGATTAAAAATAAACTTGAAAACTAGTAAAGGAAGATTCTTGGAAATATTGTTTCAAAAATCCATTCATGCCGTATAAGTTAAAAAACAATTTCTCGCACTTTTGTCGGAAAAGTCAAAAAGTACCTCGTACGAAAAACGAAAAAATATTCCTTTCATATCTTTTACTAAAAAATCACAGAAGGGTAAAATTAGATTTAAAAAATTGTAGGTGGACGAAAAAAATATTACATATTGAGGAAACATGGATGTGGATGATAAAATACACCCTAGTAAATGACAAAGTATAAACAATCTCGGATAAAAATGAGAATGTGATATTTTCCCTTACCTTAGCTCTGATTTGCTTCGTAAGTGTCCAAAACTCCTGTATAATGATTTAAATAATGTCATTGACTTATTCCAGAATCATAATCATTGTAATGATATCATATATGGTTCACTTATGACTTTATTTTACCCGTTCTTTTTTAAATTCAATGTTAAAGAGCGTTTTGGGTAAAATCGTTTCATTTGTCGTCCGTGTTTTGACTTGTAATTATTCATATGATTACTTAGATAACGATTAATTAATTCCAGAATATAAAACCTGATTTATATATAAAATATATTCAGAATATACATATATATAATAGATCAGTAAATGGAAATAAATACACCGTTCATGGAGATAGTAGGACGTATGAACGCATGAATGCTGTTTTTGTTTCCTTATTGAGGTGAATGGAATTAAGTAGATTACAAACATATTTATACACATAAATCCAGTATAATTATTATGTCATATATTTCATGATTACTTATTATTTATACTTTAAAATCATTCATGAATGGTTTACGTGGATAATGAATCTCATCGCGTCGTGGAGACGGTAGTCCGTATGTACGCATGAGCGATGATATCATTATCATGATAGTTGAATTGTATTGGAGTGTATGTATACTATTTCAGAATAAATATCACTTTACAATAGTCATATATAGTCATTATTTACACCATTATACCCATCCAAGTAATATGGTGGTGGAAAATAGATTACACCACGGCGTGGAGACGGTATTCTGTACGTACGCATGCACGGTGATTTCATTTTCCGTAGGACGGATAGATGGTGAAATAGTGTTGTTTTATACATATAAAAGCATATCAATATATTAGTTATCCTGATGTTATTACTTAATAGTGAAACATCCTATGAAGAAGAAGTGGAAGAAGAAATAAAGTTGAAAGAATCGGTAACAGACATTACCTCTTCATTGAAGCGCCTCTTTGAGATCTCCTTTTAGGGCACTAAAATTTGTCTTTGAAGAAGACCCAAAACTCTAGGACGTTTCTAGGAAAGTTTAGGAGACTATTTGGCAGGGGTTGGCCGTGCTTGAAGGCTCAAAGTGGTGTGAGGAAGAGAGGGAGGAGGTGCCCTTTTATAAGGGAGGAGAGGGGCTCCTTTGGAAAAACTAAAATTATTATTTTATTATAAAGCCAAATTCGGTTATAAATAGCTCCAAATTGAGTTATTTCGAATCTAATGTAGGAATGGATAGAATTCCTCTCATCAAATATAATTTCGACAAGTTTAGGTTACTATTTTAACCTTATCATTTAGTTTTAACTTTAAGTTAGATAATTTTACTTTTACCGTGTCTTTTTGTGTTCTTACACTATAAGGTTAATAAACTTACTATAACAAGCCAAACTAACCCCAGGTTGTTTATAATTAATATATATATCCTTATCTAAGTCATTTGGCCGAATCATAGATTTTTAGGAATAAAATAACAATTAATAATATAATATTTGTTTTAAAAACTATTTTATGTCAATTTTGACACTATTTTGTAATTGAATTTTGTGAAAATCATAACAGAATGATTAGTTCGAAGAAAGTTAATTAAATCAATAATACCATGTCATATTAACCTAGAAAATTAGTTGAATGCATGAAAAGGCTCAAATTACATTTATTTGTGTATTTATAACATCAATTATGTCAATATTTAATTAATAAGATAATTACTGCATCATCATTATATCATAAATAAATTTAATTATTTAATGTCTAAAAATTAAAAATAAAATACCATTATGTAGGATATATTTTTATCTCTCTAATGAGTATTTAACGTCTAATTTATCTTATGTATAAACCTATATTAAAATGATTTATTTATTAAACATTGATTTTAACTATTTTTACCCTTCTTTAAATAAATTAATAATAAATGTCCTAATCTAATCCAAGTGCGCCTAAATGGTCATATGTTATTCCTAAGGTTGTTTCTGTCGAATTAAACTTATCCAATAGAATTAGGACATGTGTTAGGGTAATAATAATATCATTTTTACCCTTAATTACCCTATTTACTTTTAACTATGGTAAAAAAAAGTAAAAAGTTACTATTACCCAAAAATTATTTTCATCTCGTTGAACCAAATATTACTTACTGACATCAACAATGTCTCTCTAATTTTTTAAATTCCACTCACAGAAGCGGTAAAATTATGTTTTATGAAAAATTCATTTTTTAACTAACACTTAGTGGTTTCACTATTCATCAAAAAAATGAAAGTTTCTAGAAAAATACCAAAAAATAGGCCTAAGCTATATTTGATATTATGAACTCAAAAATGATGTTTATTTTACCAAATTAAAAACATATCAGTTGCATTAATTAATTTAAAAATTAATTCCTGTCGTCTAAACAAATAGCGTGTTTTTAAGAGAAAATAACTATCAAATGATTGACACTTGTTTATGTCTGGTTTAAATTTGAAATTACATCCAATGACCAACATTGTATTAAATTTTAAAAATATATTCTAAATATACTTTAAAACCACTCAAATTTAAAATTTATCACTATTAATTAGTTCGGTTAAAAAAGTTGTATTTAATTAAAATTTAGTAATTTTCACTATTCATCTGAATATGAAAGTAATCCGAAAAGTACCAAAATATCAACCTAAGCTAATTTCGATATTCCAAATCCAAAAATGAAGTCCATTTTGAAAAATAGAATTTACAAAATTTCAAAAAGTGGTTATTACTTTTCATAACAACTTGTTTTAATAATATTTTAATAGCATATCGTTGTTTAGTGAAACTCGGTATTGCGTACTACACATGCTATCGAGGAAGGTCGTGATTGCGTGTAATTCAAGGGAAGTCAAGGATGCGTTTTGTGAAAGATCCTTTTGGTATACCGTACAACACAAGACATAAATGAAATTAAAAAGAATATTTTTCATGAAATCTCGGGGTGTTACAACCACATCCCTATCAGATGGACTAATGACCACATCTTCCCATGTATGGGATGTCGTTACTGATGGTGGGTCACACTGTTTTTTTACCTATTGTCATAAGAACAACTCTGTGTGATCTATGGTTGAGGTAGAGAATGATCCTGTTGATGATAAGGAGGATTTCACGGACAGACCCATAAAAGGGGCCAATTCATACTCCTCTTACATGTATTATGAAAGGGGTGTAAGGATCTAGTGTACCTCACTTTTTGGAAGGATGTGGATTATACACCTTGTTTCTACACCCACCCCCCGACATAGAATATTTTGTGAGGGATCCATCATCAGATCACACTCCACCTTAGAATATGAAAAGCAAACAGGATTAATCATGGTTTTGAACATCCTCGAATGCTTCATTTGGAGGCCATGAACCGCCCTCTTATACTAGTATGTTTCCTCAGGATAGGGTAGATTTCTGACATGGGGGGATCCGCTATGAATATTTGTGATAGAGTGGGCAGGAACTCCGCCCACACTGGATGGGATATGATTAGGGCCTTCATATCAGTTGTTTCTAATATGGTGAGGACCTCTGATCTAATGAGATGGGGTGTGAGGGGCACACAAGAAAATGTTGAAGGGAATGCGGGGATGACCTTAGTTTTTGATAGTGATGGAGTGGAGAGATCCTCCACTGGATTTGATAAATAAATGGGGAGGAACTCCCCAATAGTCATCTGTTGTGCGGGGAGGACCTTCAAGTCGTTCTACCATATTAGTGGTAGTATAAAGAGGGCCTTCATATGGATTACACTGAACATGAGATGGACCGCCATGTATGATGTTGATGAAGCAGGGAGGACCTTCACTTTGGTGATTTATGGAATAAGGAGGACCTTCAATGTAATCAATGAGCACATGGGGTGGGCCTTCATATTGTTTGGTGACCAGAAAAAGAAGACCCTTGCATTGAGAATATAGTATATTAGGGGAATACCAATAACTAAGGAAAATATCATGGGGATGACCTTCATGTTGAATTATAATTAAGTGGGAGAGGGCCTCTGCTAGAGTCATTGAATGCTTGAAGGGGAGCAACTTCATACTGAATGGAGGAGTGGGGTGAACCTCTACTTTGTCTGATATTGGAATGGGGAGGAAATCCATATCGGGTTCCATCATCACTGGTCCTGTAATGTTGGCTTCTTCTTTCCCTAGTAACTAAGAGATCCTATTCAACATGATTTCAGGGTGACTAGTGCTTAAAATTTGCTCGAGTAAGGAAATGACCCTACACTTTAACCAGTAAGAACCCTATCCCAATAATGATAGGGGGATGTAGATTGTGCCGATGGTGGATCGTTCCACTGAATCCAAGGATAATGGTTCCCCCTGGTGGACATACTCTTGATTGTTTCCCTGACATTATTTTCAGGTCAACTATATTAGAGATGGTGGTGCAGGGCAATGTAGGTCCTTCTCTTTGATATGTAGGACCGGCTGGTGACGCTGACACAGTCAGGTGGGATCCCTCTTTGTTGGCTACCTAGATGTGTTCCTGGCCGAGTGGACCTAGACATCCCTTAAATTTTCAGAATAACAGAGTGAGTCGTATGATCCCTTCTGGGATTGGAACACAATGGTGTTGAAGGATGATGGAGGGAAGAGTGGATCCATGTGCGACCCTTGGGGGCAGTAGTGCTAATGGGGCACATAGGCCTCCTTGTCATGGCAGAATATGTCCCTTGCTGGGATGACCCCTTCCAAAAAATATTATTGAACATTAGTCTCAATTAAATTTCTTTGAAAAAATTTAGAGGGTGTGAGGGGGTTCATGTTCTCAGTAGCTGCAGGTGTAGGATTCATAGTAGAGGAGATGAGGATGTGGGGAATTGCTGTGTTCGTACAAACATTCCCCCTGTGTCCGCATGATAGACATGATCAGTTTCCTATAGCTTGAGTTTGGGTCCTACAAGGCTGTAAAATTTACACATCAATACAGCGAATAGAAAAGTGATTCACAATCCCTTAGTTTCATTCACTCTTCTATGTCTGGATAGAAAGATCCATGTTGACTATGTCGCAGACCGGGAGGCCCAACGACCAACTTCCCAAACTTTGGTGTGTTTCATGCCAGGACAACTATTTTCTTGGTGGGGTATTTCTCTAGATAGCTATATCTGGTGACATGTTAATCTATGGATGACTCAAACATCACTAATCTCCATATTAAAGAGAATATTCAGGTTGAGTTCACAATTTCTATTTCTGACACATTCTTCGGGGCACACACTGTTGAGTTGTGATGTGCAGGCTATTTCCCCGCATTCCCTAGTTCCAAAGGCTGGTGGAATACATATCTTATTTAGGGATGTTTTTGACATGATTGAAATGGGATGATGGGATGTCAGTCACTCATTCCATGGATTCCTCCTCATAATTTGTCACCTAGTCCAGGTCTCCCTTTTAGATTTGTGTCTTGGTTCTTGAATGTCATTCTCAGTGCCATATCTTTGTGGAAACTGGTTAATTACTCTGCTTCTATCTAGACGTTCAAAGGGGCCAAGTCATGCCAGCAACCTTCGGTCGAGGGAGTAGTCATGTTGGACATCACAGGTGTGTTTGGATGATGAAACATCAGTACACATTGATTTATTCCCCTTTTGACATGGATTATTGAGGGTATGGAAGCCTATGTAATCCCACGTCGAGTGCAAGGAACTATATTCCCTAGGCATGTCCCTACAATTTTCCTCATATTCCCATATTTTAAATGGGGGTTTTCCACATGTTTAACATCATGAGAAGATGGAAATGCCAAATTCATAGTTTTTGAGGTTTTCCCCAAACATCCCATATTCAACATAGTGTAGGCCATAAGATTTACACTTTACAGAGATGAAATGAGAGTGATCATAATGTTTCATGGAGATGGATTATATTGGTACATCCCTAGGAGGGAGTACATGGAAGGTTTACTAGATGCATGGATCAAAACACCCAATACGAGCAGACCTAGGGTGGGGTGTCCTAAAAAGGGATGATGTCACACCATGAAGGCTTATCTAGACACCACAAGGGGTGGATCAGAGAATGGTGGGTATTAGAAAATGGGACACCCATGATTATCATTTCCTAGCATAAAACCTCTGGGAGGCTTCCTACGTACCCTATGTAGAAAACAGGGATCAAAAAACATGTAGTTCGTATGTGTGAGGATTGATATCAGGGTGTACACAAAGGACAATGACCCAGATACATGATGGGACATACGTATTGATAGTTTCCCATTGCAAGAGGAACACTCATGGTTGGATGATTATGGATTTTTTTGGGCCTATTCATGGTTAACTGCCTGATTGATCTATGTATCAATGATTAGATGGATGACATGATCTCATCGGGAAGTGCCAGCCCTGATAAGATTCAGAATGGATGATGAATTTATGGATGAAGAGGTTGGGAGGATTTTGGGGGAACCAATGTAATTATGAAGTTGTTGTGGGGCATGAACCTAAGAGAGGATTCCTACATATCCCACGTGACAGGAAATCAAAGTCCATGTAGTTTGGTGAGGTGATGAGAGACCAAAGGAGGAGGCATGTGATAATGGACACTTGGATGGGACTTGAAGGATGTAGATAACATGAGTTAAGGAATGAAATTCCCAAAACACAAATGCTTAAGGAAGAGACCATGATGGAACATGATTGAAGGACTTGAACCTTAGGGAGTCTTCCTATGTATCCCCATGGTAGGGAATCAATGTCCATGTAGTTCTGGGTGGGGTATAGAATTGGTGTGTGCATAGAGGACAACGACTCGAGGAAATTTTGGGGTTTATACTTGGTTAGTAGCCTGAGTACCAGTCTGACGCCACAAAGGGACAAACCAAGGATGTGGGTCCCAAAAAATGGGACTCCTATGTTTACTAGTGTTAGGGGATGAACATCAAGGAGGCTTCCTACGTACTCTTACTATGATATATAGATCAAAACGAATGTAGTTTTCTATATAGTTTAATGTCATGTGCGATGAAAGGGGTATACAGTTTAACATTAGGAGGAATGAGGGTGAACCGACATGAAGTGGTCAAGACTGATGGGTGATGGTTTTGACCCTCAGGGAGGCTTCTAATGTATCCCTGTGGTAGAGAATCAAAGTCCAAGTAGTTAAAGAATGATGGGGAATGGGTCTTACACACCTAGGTATCCCATGAGGGTGTCATGGTTGATTCTCATTCTAAGCCCACGTGACTCATGTTCAGTATGAGAAACAAGGGAGGAAATCACCTAAATATCACATTGTGAAAGATGTGACCATGAAAAATGAGTGTGTCTTACACGTGGTTAGTGGCTGGAGTGCTGGTCTGAAGCCACTAAGGAACGGAAAAATGATGTGGGTCCCAACAAAGAGGAAACCTATTTCTACCAGTGTTTTGGTTCGATCCTCAGGGAGGCTTCTTACATAACCTACCTTGGAGATAGGTATCAAAACCCATGTAGTTCTCAAATATACATCATAAAGTTATGCGAGGTGATAGGGGTATATAGTTTAACATCATTTGGGACGAGAGTGAACAAAAATGAAGTGTTCGGGACCAATAGTTGATGTGATTGAACCTCATAGAGGCTTCATATGTATCCCTTGTGGTAGAGAATAAAAGTCCACATAGTTTAGGAATCATGAGGAATTGGGATTTCACATTGAGGTGGCCCATTAGGGTGTCTTGGTGTACACTTACACTAAGATCATGTGATACATGCTTGGTGTGAGAAACAAGAGGAAACAAAGACATGACAATAACATCATGAAAGGTGTGTTTTTGAGGAATAGAGTGGGGCTTACGTTTGGTTAGCGGCCCAGGGAGATGGGGATTGGGACTTACTCTAGTATGGAGGCCTGATGGAGATAAATCCAAATGGGATAAGTAAGGGGTATCGAGAGTCCCATGTGCCAATATCTCCTATGGTCTTTTCTCTTGGAAAATGTGAGGAGGAATAAAGGTTCTACCTCTTGCAATAATGCCTTGGGGTTTACACCAGGATGGATTTCTTTTCCCTGTTGATAGACGTCATTCCATGTAAGGAGAATCTTATTCCATGTGGGTAAGATCTCACTCCCGTAGAGAAGAGTGGGAGCGGAAAATGTCTAAGGTTGGGAACCCCATGTCTATTACATGATGTGAGGCCACTGTTCATCATATTGTGCTGGGGATGATTGTACTTGGCAGTTTAACATCTAATAGATCATATGAGGATGCATGGATGTTTATTGTATGGAAGCTCGGTCGCGAATGCACTGCACAACCCTTGGACTTACATAACCGATACACATTAACCCTTGGTGAAGGGAAGGTACTAGAAATGCCGTATGGAGATAGGGTTTTGTAAAGATATATTGAGGGGACCACGTTAGGGTGGCTATGACAATAAGAAATAGTCGTTAGACTGATTTTGTGATGAAGAATGAGGCAAAGCAACACAACATGAAGCACCGACCAAGGGATTTGAAATCAATTAGTACAAACATATAGGGTTGTACAGGAGAAGTAGGGTTTGTGAAGCAAGGGGGTCATAAGAGGTGACCTTGAAATGATCTGGTTCTCCACAAAGTGGATAGACTCTATGAAGAGGCATGCTTCATGAATTGGAGTGGTCTAGCCAAGGCATGGAGTATAAATGCATATGAAGATTTCCTCATGATGTGAAAGAGATTTTTTGATATAGGACATATCAGAGCATGGGTTCCTTGCAAAGTGTCGCATTGAGAATAAATATACTTCATGAAGAACAATGATACTGCCTTATCATGGGATTTACATGTGCATGGAAGGTTCTCGATGAAGCATGAGTGCTTTTTGAAGACCTGAGTTCCCATAGAGATCTCATTCTTTTGAGATGGCCTATGGGCTTCACAAAGGGAATCCCTATTTGTATAGGGTTTGAATATGAGAAAAGGGAATGGTACTTCACAATTCTCAAATACATTAAATATTTGATTTTCTCAATGTTTTGTTGAGAAGAGCGTGCTTCGTGATTTGAGAGTTGAGAAGGTGAAAGGTCCGGGTATCCATACATTGTGTTTAGGGGAAGCCTGTTATTTATTGGCAAGAGGCAGTGCATATAATAGTGGTCATGTTGTGAACTAATTAGACCATGAAATTGGATGCAGTTCCATTAAGTTCCTCGAACTAATAGATCTCTCCATCAGCTACTGCATGGAACTCATATAGGGATCTCTCTAGTTCATCGTAGTCGCATAGTTCTCTGTTAAATGCTCTACGGCAGAACTGATCTCTCTATCTCTCGCGTGCATCGTATTCATGGAGTTATTCATCAGCTAAATTGTGATAGCCACATAAAAGGATTTTCCCACTGCATCACAATGATCGTAGAGACAGAGGGGATTTATGAGGATTTTTTGTGATGATGCTATACGAGGAAGGCTTCCTTGGATGTTTTTTTAAAAAAATTTCCCACGGGAAAATTTGGGTCCAAGAGTCAATGATTCAATGAAATAGTAAAATAAAAAATTTCACAGTTTATTTTATTCATTAAAATGCTCGAAACTAATTTTCACGTCCAACCCATGCTGGCTGATGTTATACCTCAACACGTGTAAAGCCTCCATTCTGAATGCAACGTCGCCCTTAAATTTTTGATCTGGGAACCCATTTAGAGGTTATTCAAATTTTTCATTAAAATTGTGCATGCATGATATTAAATATTATAAAATTATTCAAATGATTATTCTAGACACATTGGGTCTCAGAATCTCTCACCATCTCTGCTCCTTATCTCCAAATTAATCCATATAATATTTAAAAATAATATATAAAAATCTAGGAAATTATATTCTCCCTACCTTGTTGATTTACGTCCCCAAAAATACAATTCAATGGCTACTCAAAAAAATGTGCGTACTTTTCATGTATATGAGCCTCCCACTCCCAAGTCCTCTCCTGGAGATTCATGCGCTACAACTGAGCACACACTAAAGGAGTTTCCCTCCCATGAAAGATCATTTCATGTTGATCCTCGATCTCTATTGGTTTCTCACCAAAAGTCACCTCATCCTTGATTTCTAGTTCACCCATGTCGATGATGTGTTATCGGTCATGAACATACCTCCTCTACTACAACACATGGAATATTCCGTGTAACCGTTCCAACTAAAGAGGTAAATCTAGGTGGTACGACACCACACCAACTCTATAAAGTATCTAAAAAGGGTCAATAAAACATGGAAATAAATTACCACCCTAACCAAATATCTATAATTCCCATAGAGGAAAAACGTGATGGAATACATGCTATCCTACCTCAAACTAAACAGTTTTCTTCCACCTATCATCATAAGGATTATTATTGATCTAGGTAGTATTCATCCACTCTTGGATGATCTACACATTCTATATACTATCTTGCACTAAATTTGGGCCTATAAATGTGAGATATCCACGGTCAGTCTGGTAATATTGTTACCTACAGGGTTGCCCATACAAAGCCTATAATAAATCCATACAAATGGTGGAATGTTAGCTATTGTAATACACAAACTCCACCCGTGGTATGTGATCATCCCAACTATATTTGAAGTATAAATTGAAAACTCATAGCATGTCTTCTAGAACCTGAATGGTCCTCTCCATTTCGTCATCTGCCTGTGGGTGACATGCTGTGCTCAGGTGTAACTAGGTTCCCAATGCCTCTTGTAATCCTGTCTACAATCTGTATTTAAAACGAGCATTATGGTATAAATAAATCAGTAGTTGAACTCCATCGATTCAAACTAACCACTACACATTAAGGCATCCCATGCTCTCTAATAAGCTCTTCTCTCTGATAGATAGAAATTGGGCCAACCTAGTTAGTTATTCAATGATCACCCATATGGAATCATCTACCCTAGATGTACAAGATATACCCATAACAAATTACATTTTTATTCCATCCAACTTCCATTATAGCACCTCAAGTGTTTGAGATAAACCTGTGGGAACCAATTGTTCAGCCTTCACTTGCTGAGAACTATGGAATCAAAAAATGAACTTTTAAGTACCTTTTACATTCCAGTCCTCCAAAACTGACATCGGAGGTCCTGGTATATCTTCACCACACCTGGATATACCACCCAAGGGGATGTATATAAATAACTTAGAAACAATTCCTATAATGTCATTGGTACTAATATGCATCCTATAGAAAGAACATAATGCTCCCCACCTTTTGAATATCCATTTGGATCATTCTTCGTGGAAATATGAAAGCATAGGGCCTCGTAGTCGGTATCCTAATGGTGTGCCTCCCTGAATCACTCTAAGAGTGGGGGGGGGGGGGTAACAACCATCTAATATAGGTAGGATTCTATACCTCCATCCACATAGGATCACTACAACAAGGCCAACAACTTTGATGCCTCGTCCAATATATTGTGAAATAGATATCTTGTTGAGAGTATTAGCCAACGTGATCCCCTTCATAGGAGTATAGACAATATCAAGGTCATAGTCTTAGAGGAACTCTAGTAATCTACTAGGTCTGATTCCCATATTCATCAATGAAAAGATATACTAGAGACTCATATGATTAGAGTATAAGATAATTTTCTCACCCATAAGGTTGTGTCACCACATCTTAAATATGAAGACTACCACTGCTAACTCAAGATCATGGGTCACATAGTTCTATTCATGTGGTCTAAAATAGCATAAACCATAGGCAATAACCACTTGCTTCTCCACCAGGACAAAACCATTACTGATTCATGAATCATCATATAACACTATGTACTCAACACCCTCCTCCAGTAATCTAATGATTCGACCACTTGTCAAACCCTACCTCAAATGTTGAAAATTCTTTTATCACTTCAGTATCGACAAAAATGTTTTTCCATTTGGAGTCAAAGTTGTCATAGGTGATGATATTCCAGATAAATCAGGTAGAATCCCTATTAATTTACTAATATCCCAAGGAAGATCCGCACCTCCATCATCTTCCTGGGTGGATTTCATTCTAATAATGCGTCAACCTTGGCTAACTCTTCATACACTCCATCTGACGAGTTATCATGTCCCAGAAAGTGGACCTCCTTAATCCAGAACTACCACATTGAGAGTTTCCCATGAATATGTTTCTCTCAAAGTGTATCCAAAACTATTCTTATGAGTCTTACATACTTCTCCTTAGATTCTAAGTACACAACGATGTCATCGATGAAGACTACCACACAACACTCTAAGTTAGGATGTAATATCTATTCCATGAGTCCCATGAACACTGTTAGGGTTTTCATCATACCAAAGGGAATAACCATGTACTCATAGTGACTATAAAGAAATATGTAAGATGTATTTGGTATATCCTCATCTTGTACTCATAGTTAGTGATATCCTGGTCGATGGTCAAACATCTAGAACCATCATTACCCATATCAATATTCCATAGAAGTCATAGATTATCAGACGTGGATACTTGTTCTTCATGGTCACATGGTTCAATCACTAGTAGTCAACACATAACCTCAATCTCCCGTATTCATTTTTGAAAAAAAACATGTGATGCCCATGGTGAAACAATGGGTCTCATGATGCCCTTTTTATGCAAGTCATCCAATTGCACCCTTAACTCATGAATCTCTATGGGATCCATTTGAGATGTTGGTGAAGATATCTGTGCTATCCTAGGGTGTAAATAAATGCATATGTCTCTCTATCAATAGAGAGGTAATCCTAGAACATCTTGAGGAAAGATGTACTCATAATTTTCCACCAATATAGGAAACAGGTAACTAATAACATCCACTGCACCAAGGGTCAGGCTAGCCAACTAATGAGTAATCGGGTGCACCCACCTATGCATGAGTCAATCATTTGCTGTATGGGTTTCATTTTCACTAAAAAGGGAAATATATGTTCCATCTCTAAAATAACACCACACCGTCTTCCTAAATAGTAAATCTGGGCATTAACTATAGAAAAACAATCCATAGAAAGAATGAGATCTTAAGGTATTAACGCTGCCACCAAGGGGTTCTAACTAAAACTCTCACCTTCAAGGGCCATGTCACACATTTAGTATTGATTTATGATCATTGAGTCTTCTCCAATAGGTGTCTCCAAGAATAAGGATCAAGTCAACTGATCAACTGAAATCTCTGGGTCTTGAATAAGATATTTGGAGAGAAATAAATGACTAGAACCTATGTCTATTAGTACTTCAGATAAATTTTAAAAGATATATATCATAACTCAAATCATTTATAGAGCCCTTGGGTCATGTGCCTCGATCACATGTAGCTATTCCATCACATGTCCTTCATCTCTCTCAGTCTTGCGTGGACCACCTAGGGGTGGTTATGGTAACATGTTGGAACACCAACCACCTCCTACTGCTCTCCCAACTCCTTTCCAAATTTTCCACCCTATAGATATACCTAATCCTATCATTTTCTTATCCTCGGTGGTCCATCCACTATTTCCCAATCATTAGCATGGTGGTTCGGACAATCTCGAGTGAGATTTACCCTACCATGAGATGAATTGATCCGCCTCTCTAAATGGTGGCATGACCCAACCTGTTAGCCCCAAACTACTGATCATATATCCTAAGACCTACTCTTGAATCTTCAACCATGTCTGGATCTTTGATACTGACGTTAATTTCCACCTTTCAAGGTCTCTGAACATTCTCATCCACTACTGAATATCACCTTCTGTATCTGCTCAACCATGATTTTTTCAACCACCAATGTTCACTCAATCACCCCCATCATACGTTGAAATTCATAGAGGGATTACACTAGGTATTATGTCTTTACGTAGACCTTACTGGAAGGTATGATCTTAGAAGTGCTAATCTTCAACCATATTCATCAAGTACTTGGAAATTTTGGTTGACCTCGATGAAAAATTAACCAGTGCCATGTTAGACTGCTAGAACTGGATAAGCTCCTGTATACGCACAAATCTCTTTGTAACTGGTGAGAAGAACCCCTCTAAAGTGATGATTAGGCTCTATCCATGAGAGAGTCTCCTCACCATGAGTCTGCATATCCATACTCTACCATCACCCTGTTGAACCCTCTATAAGGCTCGCTGTTAGGACCAACATCTGATCTACTGGTGTCTTGACTAGATTGAATCCTCGGGTTACTGCCCCAAGCTAGTATTTACCCACCTATGGGTTGGTCTCACTTCTAATCCTCAGGGGTTTCTATCTCTAAAACTCATGAATCCCACCCATCTCTCTATCCTCATCTTCTAGTACTGTGGGTACTACATGCTACTCTACATGTGGTGGTATGGATGCTGCAATACCTAGAGGTAAATTCTAGGGAACTGGTCCCAATATTGAAGCCTCATCACTAATGGGTCCATCCTCGAGAACAATCTGTTGAATCTTATATGGTATTCATCTTGGGGATATCCTATAAAAAACAAGATGTACCACAATCAATGAGTATATCTGGAGAGATGACTAAAGAAGGACATGGAACCATATCCTATTCTTATATGATGCATGTACAATTATTTTCCCTATAACCAATGTTATCATGTAATATATCGAAAATAAGGTTATTAGAGTCTTGTTGTAGGTATATGTCCGTCACTGTACAAAAATTTGAGTCATTAAACTAAAATTCAAACATAAAACACTTAACACTATCTCCCCAAACCAATCTCACAGACTCCATATACTAATTTTGAATTGAATACCTATAATACCACTCTGTCTTGATCCATCTTTGGGGGGATCATGCTGCAACTCCCTAATACCACCTCTAATAGGCTAGGGACTAGTGACTAGCACTGATTAGGAATATCACTAACATGGGAGGCAATGCTCATGTACCTATAAACATGCACACTTCTCCAAGACCACAAAATGATAAAATGTAAAAACCACTAAGATCTAAATGCATTCATACCACTACATCCCAACCAGCGCATGATAAGAATGTAAAGTGAAGTATTGTAAAAAGGACCAGCATAAAATCTCACCAAAATAAGTATGTAACCAGAAGTCCAAACAGTAAAAATAAGGTACTGGGACTTCTATCTATAGTAGTAGGAACACTTTGGGATGCCTAATCTCATAAGGCATTGGTTGGTCCTGGTCCTCCTAGGACTCCATTAATTGGCCAATCATCTATACAAGACATGACATGTGTGGGAAAATCCCGTGCAAGGATGAGTATAACAATACTTTGTAGAACACCCTAAAACAAAAAATCAACACACAAAAACATTTACAGTTATCTACACACAATGTATGTCTACAACACATATAATAAGAATATCAAGATATACTCAATCTAAGACATGCAATATAGAGATAAGTCACAACAACCACATACTAACCCTAGGTATTTGGCAATAAAATTTCATGAATTACTCATCCCATAGAAAATACTCATTAGTTTGATAGAAATGATGATGTCTGTCTAAGAAGTAATATTCAATGAGAACCATTATGAGAGAGAGAGATTCTAATAGATCTGAATAGAGATATATGACTCACAAATGAGGATCTCAACTAGTTCCATGTGGTGGTAACAAAAACTCAATCTAGATTAGCCTTCTATGTAGAGGATCAAATCCTAGTGAAGCTAGCCACATCAATTCCAAAGACTCTACCTAGGGCATGAAGAGTGAACAGAGGATCTATTCCAAACCTCTCAGAGGATTACAATAACTACATAGAAGATGTATTTCTAAAGGGATCATACGAATATGATTAGGAATTGATATGAATGAACCTTTATGGAAATGGTAAATGGTACAAAACCTAACATAATATTTCTAAGATATAGTTGAAAAATGAATCAATCAGTGTAGAAAGGGATAAACTTCATATAGTGGGTTCACACACCGTGTTCCATGACCTTTGGTACTAACCCTGTATAATCAGTCATGTCATTCCAAACTGTGTAATGTTGAAGACGAGTACATAAAAATTAGAAGCAGTCACATGCAATTTCCTTCCATCAGGGTCCACCCATGTACACCAACTGTGTGCTGGTACGCAGTGTCAACACGTGCGTCTCTATCGGTGTATTAGTACATGGGGTAGTTTGTGTACTTGGTCTAGGCCAAGTTATGTGGTGGGTACACACCGTGTAGGCAACCCGTTCCATCCACCTCGTGTCCGTGTACCTCTGGAGATACACACCGAGTCTCTGGGAAGGGCATACACATTGTGGAACATGGTCACACACTATGTGACATTTAACTATCTCCCAAAACACTAGTCACCGACCAATGGGGTCCACTCGCCATGTAACCCCAGGGTGCACGTCATGTTTATCAAGATTATAAAGAATCTAAAATTCTTCATCCGCATGCCTCGACCAATAATCTAGATCTCGTTCTGAGGATCTGTTCACCTTGAAACTCAAGATCGAGGGTAATACTATCAGCCTAACACTAAATAGAGGTGTTTTGGGCCTTCAAGAGTCTTTGAAAACAACTTTAAATCTATCCAATGAAAACTTCCCATTGATTGATATCTCCCAAATCACTTCGATTCATTAATCTTTGTCACTGTAAAATCTCCTATAGGTTATCCTGCTGTGGGAATATCAATTTCATATTGTTTCATAGTGAAATTAAGGTGCAACAATCATTCATTCATAAACACATGAAGAATTAAGAACACACACGGAAAATGGTGGATGGAATTTAACATGGAAGAAAACATATGTGGAAAACCCTAACCATTTTTTGTTCCTTCTTCGATATGTTCTCCTAAGAATGATCAACAATAAAATCAATATAATAATCAAGCTTTTACATCACACAATTTAAAATCTATCCTGCATGAACTTCTGAACTGAGATCAACCTGTTCGTTTGTTGGTATGCATTCATCGTTGATTTTATGAATGGGGAAAATAATATCAAAATAAAACTTCCTTAATTGTAATTGGATCATTTTTTATTGAAGACCGATTTCTATTGGTGAATCCTGTCAATAATGATCTTCAATCCATGTATATATCATCACTGTGTAGAGAAATCTCTAGGGTTTCTCTCCAGAGCCTCCAAGAAACATCAAGGGTTTTGAAACAAACCCTAGATCCATTCATAAATGATTAATTATAAAGAAAATTGTCACTACATAACTTCATTGTTGAACCTGTAAAATAAAATAATTCACAATTTATTTTATCAATTAAAAACGCCTGAAACTTGTTTTCATAGTCGACCCACACTAGCCAATGTTAGGCATTTTTTAGGGTAAAGATGCTACTCTAAACTTAATGGTTCCCTTTGATTTCTGATCTACAAATTTGTTTAGAAGATATTCCACTTTTACAAGAAAATTGTGTGTGAATTCACTTTAATATTTTAATATTAATAAAAAATTTAATCACAAAACACTAGGTCTTGGAATCTTATGTCATCTCTGTGCTTGGTCTCTAATAAATCTATATCATATTAAAATATATTAAATGGAATATCTGGGACAATACACCCCACATGACAAAATAGACTCCCACAACATGTTGGTAGCCTCTGGCGCACAATGAGGCAACATTGAGGTCACATAACGAACCATCCTAGGGAACCAGTATATAGTACCCATGTTGGTATGTTATAAATGTACACATGTAGAATATTTTTTTAATATTGATATATCCCATCTATTTAATACCCAATTTCCATAAATTAAATTCCGATAACAAAGGGAAATATAGTTTCTCTTTTAAGAAATCATGGAATTGAATAAATGAATGAAAAAATAATATAATTGTTGTGAAAATGTGAAAATCCATTGATATCATATATATTATAATATAAAATTCCTTTTTAATTTATGTTAAAATTTTCCATATAAAATATAGAAAAAGATTCTTTTTTATGACTGTTGAAATAATGTTAAATATTGGATTAGAATTCACATTATAATTTATTTATGTGAATTTAAATTCAGTCATAATATAATTTTATGAATATGGACATGGAAAAATATTATTTAGAAAGAAAAATGTTTACAATATTTGAAAAGTAGTTTTTATACTAAAGTGTACCCTATAATGAGAAAGACATCTCACATACATTTATTATATTCTGGAGTAATAACATTATGATAATTATTTACTTATGAAAGATCATTATTAATTCTCATTCCAATATCATCATCATCCAATTTATATCATTTTCATCATGATTTATTTAGTTACATCATCAGTTATGTATACATTTCACGTTTTGAGGATATTTAGTTCAAAATTACAGGACAAATTTGGTAAGATAAATATAGTAGAAGGTGTAATTATTCGATTTTATAGAGAATAATATTAATTCAATAATTATAATTTCAATACACTAATTATAATTTTTAAAACCAACCCTAATATATAGTTATAAATGTTTAATTATGTTACAATCATAGAGACTGTAGGTCGTTAGTACGCATGAGTATCATTTCAAATTTTCAACAACCCTGAGTGAAATAAAGAATTTATTATTTTTTTAAATAATTATTAATACACACTAATTAAAAATATAATTGTTAAATACACCTAGATATACTATCATTATGATGTAGTTTTGGGAAATTAATTACATCTCTCCGTGGTGGATGTATTCTACATATATGTATGAATGACAATATCATTTTTAAATGGATTAAAAAATCAGCAAATATATGCTATATTATTTTTATATAATGATAAATTTTTCATGATTATTATTTATTTAAATTAAATCAATATTTATAAACATTACTGAGAGGGGTTGATAGAAAATAAATTATACCAGGAAAGAAGGTAGTAATCCTTTGTACACACAAAAAGTGGTTTCATTTCCGATTTGATGGAAGAGGAGATTTGTATAAAATATGATAAAAATATAATATCATTTCAGTATACATACTATAACAATTATATTATTTCATCATGTTTCATGAAGATTTTAAGGAATCATAATATGAAATAAAATGAAAACACACTGTTAAGAATTATACACCCCTTCTGATAACTTTCATTGATTTACACCATTAGAACTATTTGTTTTGTACTATTCAAATACCAATTCTTCTAAGAACTGGGGAGGGTTGTTATAAAGGTATCTAGGTAGGTATTTTCTAACGTAATTTAATCTTTTAGATATGGTATGAGATTCATGGTGGTGTCCTTTTATAAATGGGTGAGGAGAATCACAATGAAATTTTAAAAAGATTTAAATATATTACTGTATTAATGAAGTGAAATGGATCCAAAAAAGAAAATTTCTGAATATTATATTATATAAGGAAATATTATGTCCATAAAATAGTACATATATTATTTTTATTTCATTTTAACCCTTATCATGTTAATTTCACCTCTCTCCCCCAGTCAAACCCATTTTCTTCATAAACCATGGTAACATATTATTACAAATTTTAGATTTACATTTTAAAAAAATAATAACAAAATTAGGGACTAAAACTATTTATTTCGCTCCAATATAAGTAAAAATTTTATCAATTACATTTCATGTAAATCATAGAAAATAATTTGAAATTAATACATCCCAAAGCGATAAAAACAATTTCTAAAAAAGGTTCTTTTTATGTATAAATATTTTTTTAAATAAATATATCATAAGATTGATTAATTCAGAATTTATTTTATTACTCATATCATTATTTAAGTAATTAGACTCTGAAAAAAATTTAAAATTTAATGTTACATTGTAAATAGTAGAAATCAAAAAAATGTTCTCAATAAAAATTAGTAATTATACTATTTACTCAAAAAATTAAACTTTTCATAAAATTATACAAAGTTAACCATATAATAATTTTGAAATGATAAATAAAAATTTATTAAAAAATTCATTTTTTTATATTTTTAATTTGATGATTTAAATGAAACATTATAACACATATTACCGAAATTATTATGTAAAAAATACTATTTACATATTTTTGGAAAATTAGTTAATATTGTTATTTGGGAAATAAATTTGAAAAATATAATTACTTAATATTAATAACACATTAAATAAAATAACTATTAACATTACCTTGGTTGTTGAACGATCCATTCTGGGCCATTCTGGGGTGTGCCTTTTAGGTTGTAGCACAACTACCCATGAATGTGGAATGGGATGAACCATGAAATCCCTGCCTCCTAAAAAGTCACCATTTAATAGAACCAGGATTATTGTATATTCCATCAATCTAAAGAAGCACAATAATAAGATTTCACTCTCCATTATGAATCTATCATATATCTACAACAAAACTCGTGTGAAAATCTCTAAATGGAAACTCCCCAATGTTATGACATTGTGAATCACTTACATCCACAACTCAAAACCTGAGTCACCCCAAATCTATTGAAATTTTGACATGAGGACCTTAAAAAACTCAAAATAAATGATATATTATAGAAACATCAAATTTATATATAATAAATCCTCAATTCCTAACATGAGTTCCAATGTTTTAAACATCCCTTACTCTAGTAGAAAATTTCAAATATACCCAATATTTCACAACCTAGAATGATATTTGTCGTTACATTTTTTATAAGAATAATGAGACTTATAGTGAATTGGTAAATGAAAATTGGGTAATCATGATAATATCATTTAAATTGAAAAATTTATTCAATGTATGAAAATATATTTTCATATTCATGTAGTTTATATTTTTGATGTAAATTCATTTCTATGTATTAAACCATAAACAAGACAAGTATTCTATAATTTGGTGCAAAATAATTTTATTGGTTATATAAATTTATATATAACATTTATGAATATTCTATGATTTAAAATATTTCAAATAATCCTAATAAAATATATTTAAATTCTACTTATGAATGAATCATTCACTGAAAATTATATTCAAAAATTAGTGTCAAGACCATTCGATTATGGAAACCAAAAGGAATATGTTTATGTAACAGAACCAGATGAGTTGTTGAAATTGATGAAATATGATTAGGTATAAATTTTTCAAAAATTAATTTACGTATTGAACTACAAATATATCTAATAATATTCTTTTTTTTGAAGCTAAAAATAATTTTTGGGTTTTATGAAAACTATTGTTACAAGTGGATAAACCATGTTAGTGTAAGAACTATACTTTTCCAAGTCAAATATAAGGATTGTAGATGGAAAATAAATATTAAGTATTATAGTCAGTAATAAATAAGGAAAATATATATCCCTATGTATGAATTATAACATAAACCATGGTAGTCGGGTGTACGAACACTGGGTATTATAGATCTATTCATATTATACAGTTTGACAATGTATTGGATAAATAAGTATATACAATTCAAGATCGACTTACTACATATGAAACATGACATGATATATATTTAATATTATATATATAAGTATTAGATTTGATTATGATTAATAGAATTATATATTTCAAATATTATTTTGTATCTATCTCCTATGATTTCATGTGTACGGATAATAGAAATTGCTTTTGGTTGAACCATTATTGGAAAATATCTAATAGATTCCAAAGAAAACAATAGGTTTGTATATTTGACTATCTAAATATACATAAAAAAATACATTGAAAAAATATCTTGTAATTAGAGTGTAACGTCCCATCCTGTGTTACACACAATGGTTCCCCAGTCCGATCGGTCACATGACCTCAAATGAGTTTCCCAGTATAGTAGAGGTTGTTTACTTGCAACGAGGGTCAGGTAAGTCGATAATGGGGAGACTATACCCACTTTGGTTTCTTTTATATAAGTAAAACACAACGAGAAATAAATTAGAAAATTTTGAAGCATATATAACATCATCAAAACCAACATCACAAGATAACGAAAATAGAAAATACAATATTTAACTAAAAAGGAAAACATGTTATGCAAACATAAGTGTTAATGTTTCTAAAAATAAAACTATATGTAAAGATACTAATAAGTCCCAAGTAGGTTCATAACCACATATGGTTCCCTCATCCAAGATCCATCCCCAAATTAGCAGTCTAGTATAGGGCCTTTTCCCTTAACATGTCTACAAATCAACAATGTCTATTCAAGTACAAATCATACAGCCCGAGTATCACAACTTAATAGGCCACCACAAATGGTGTCTAAAAAAATAGATTCAACATAAAGTATATGTCGTTTTGAAGAAATAAGTATAATAAATAAAAAAATAGTTGTAACATTATCGTTTATTATTTATTTAAGAGCATTATTTTCTGGCTTGCTGAGGAAACTTGTACCTTAATAATAGCTTTTGTTCATGTTAGAGCCTGAAATGTTTCCCCGGTAATATCATATCATAATATCATAACAAACCATATTATTACATGATTATTGATTGTGTTACCATTCATTAAATCACAAACATTGTATGACCATGTTACCATCCTTATTAGACAATGAATTACCATGTTACCATTCATGAAATAACAAAATTTTGGTTAAAATGTTACCATCTTTATTTAAAATATGGATGACCAAGTTTCCATTCATTTAATAAAAAAAATTAGGATGACTATTTTACTATCATTTAAATCATTCTAAATAACAATGTTACCATTCACACATCACACATTAGAAGAACCATGTTACCATCCTTTAATTCAAGCTAAATAACCATGCTATCATTCATAAATAAAAAATTATAAGGACCATGTTTCCATTATTTATATTTGGATGAATGATCATGTTTCCATTCACCATTTCACACATATCTCATATGTCTCATTTTTCAAGTTTATTCTACATTAACCACATTATCAAATAGTGAATATCATAAAATGAAGCATGATTAATAAGAATTAAACCTATTACCCAAATATCACATTAATTAATATACCAACTAATTTAATCAGATCATCCACATTTCTAATTCAACAAATAATCTTCATAAGAAACCCTTAAATTAATTCCCCAATTAAGTAATCACATCAATCCCCATAATTAATCCATCTGTTAATTAATCACTTAATTTATCTAGCTAATTCATCAATTAACTAATCATATTAATTACTATATTTAATTCAACAACTAAATAAACACATCTATTACATTAATAATTCAACAATTATTTTATAACATAAATATCATTAATTAATTTCCCTAATTAATTAAGAATTGTAATCCCATTATTTAATTTATCAAATAATTAATCAATATCCACAACTTAAAATCTGATAATTAATTCTACAATTAATTATATCATTCATAGTATCAATAAATCATAATTAATTATATAGATAATTATCGTGAATCATCAGTATCAATATACCTTAATTAATTATACAATTAATTTTCTACTTTATAGATTCATTTTCCTATAATTAATTTAATAATTAATTATTCAATATTGTCAATTCAATGTCCCAATAATCCCTATTAATTAATTAATATATTATAATAAATTACACCATCCTCATAGTCTCCATTAATTAATTTAATTATTATTTAATTTAACTCATAAATCATAAGATTACATCGATTAATTATTTCCCCAATTAATTAATCCAAATCATCTCCACAAATTAATTTCATTATTATTTAATCTAACTCAAACCATTAAATTGATTCACTATTTAACTGTACATGTAAATTTCATTAATTAATTTCCATAATTAAATAATCTAACTCAAACTGTTCAATTAAGCCGCTAATTAATTTTCCATGTCAATTCCAATAATTTATTTCTAGAATTAATAAATCTAACACAAACCATTCAATTAATTCCCCAATTAATTTTCCATGTCAATACCATTAATTAGTTTACAAAATTAATCAATGTAAGTCAATAATGTTATTTAATTCAATAAATATATAACTACACTTCTCCCATTAATAAATTCAACAATTTATCATTCCTAACATAATGAATTAAAGAATCCTAATTAATTCATCAATTAATTCTTCTATTTCTATTAAATAAATCACCCCATTTAATTCCACAATTGATTGTTCCATGTAAATCAATTTAATATTTTTAGCAACTCTAATATGTAATTCTACAATTAATTATCTATATTTGACAAATTCAATTCCATAATAATTAACTCGTCAATTAATTATTCAATCTCAACAATCCTTATTCGGTCATAATTAATTCAACAATAATTTACAAATAATATATCAATTTAATAAGCCCATTGAGTCCATTTAATTAATTCCTAAAATATTTATATTGGTTCAAGCATTTCAATAGCTCCATAATTAATCCCCCCAATTTATTATCTAATTCTAAAATCCCTAAAATCTCATAATTAATTCTCTAATTAATTATCTGATTCAACAATCCCTAAATACTAAAATTTCACAACTTCATAAACAATTAATTCACCAAATTAATTAATTCTATTTCCAAATTCAATTTCTACATAAGTCTAAAAATTCTACAACTTATATACATGTATGTAAAAAATCACAACTATGAGATTTGAATTTTAGACCTCATGAATGGTGCTAAAGCAAACTCATCCATGGATGGAAACAATCTGAGAATTTCAACCTCCTAGCATTGGATCATATTTAAATTTTTCATTTGTTGATGAACAATTTTACAATTTGAATCCTATATAACAATAATGTGATGATGAACACAGTCTAGATCCAAAACCTAAATCTTAAATCAAATGAATGAAGATATCATCTCTCTAGATTAATATCTAATAAGCCTAGATTTAGCTTCCACAAACATATTTAGTGATCCAGAAAAATAGAGTCTATAAACCCTCTAAAATAATGAGAGAAGAACAGAAGCGAGACGAGTAATCAATATGGAAGAAACTACATACCTGAAGAGATGTTGATCTGAGAACCAAGATTGTAATTACCTTGAACAAAGGACGAGAGCCTATAGAAACACTCTAAGAGCCTTCAAAAATGATCGGATTTGATTTGGGTTGAGCTAGTGTTGATTTAGGGTTAATATGGTGGTTCAGTAGAATTTATAATAAATTTTTGTAACTTTTATTTTAGTGTGCACAGTTTGCCGGGTCAAGTCACATGGTTTGTAATAGCCAAGCTCAAACTTTGAAACATGTTGTATACTTTAGATTCACACTATGTTTAACAATACACAAACCATGCGACCAGGCAGGACATGTATTTTAAATATGACCAAAACATTAAAAGCCTCTCCACCTTAAAAACTTCTCCACTTTTTCACCCAAACTCACACAAATCAATACTCAAAAAAGTTATACTCAATATAATTTAAATGAATACCACTAAAAGAGAATGATAATCTTCCAAAAAGGATTGTGATCTTACAATCAACTCACCTTATAACAGATCATAAATTAGTTGAACTACAAATATTTCCAATGATTCAGAATCAATTTATGGTTGGGCCATTGTTCCCTCTTATCCACTTCTATATCTGATGTTTCTCACTACACATGTCCATTGTTTTCCACAGTACATGAACCAACAAGACATTCATTCCCAAAAATATCTTATCACGATGATTCAACATAAGAATAATACTCTCCTAAAATGACAATTTTCCTCAAGATCAACATCATCAAGACACCTGATTTGTTTCCAAATTCAAAATGAAAAACAAAGAAAAGAACACCAAAAGAACAATATCTATCATTAGAAAAATTCTTTCCCACCAATAACCTCCTGAAAATTCTTACATACACCACCTCCAAGGCCGACCCAACCATTATTTGAGGAACTAAAACATGAAACTTATACATTCCTCATTGGTGCTCCAATGACACCAATTCCAACATGTGGTCTTCCTCCACAATCCTACTTCTAAAAAATCACTCCCCATAATTAGAGATTAGTTAACAGGGAATTTTCAAATAACTCACCCACCATATCCCATGGACCATATTTTTCATTGATTTTTGGTTCCTCATAAAAAACTCACATGTATCTAATCAATGGAATTATTCTCACCACCCAGCTCACCACACTTATCCCTTTATTTGAACAACCTCCATTGTGACTCATATCTTGAAAAAAATATATTTATAAAGCTAGGAATAAATCTAGAACATTCTCAGTATACCTGGGATGATGTCAAGGTTGGGGAAATCATTATCACTCATTAAAGTTACACTAAGATGTTGTTGAATAATTCCACCACCAATAATTCATTTCTGATTTTTCCCCACAATATGGAAACACCTTAACATGTTGAATGTTTTGGGCTTCTCTTCCCACCAAAAATCTTACCACACTGATCCAAACCATCATGGTCGTTCACAAAACCCACAACCGAGTTCTCAAACATGGTAATTCTTACACCCAAACCACCCACATCAATGTATAATTTAGAAAAAATATAATTATTTTTTAAAAACAGTTACTCAATTATAAATATGTATTAACACAAAACCATATAACGTCCTTCCCCCTTTTTCCTACCACATGGTCAAAACTAAGGTACAATCACTACCTTTTACCATCATAAACCCAGGTCCTGATTTAAAGGGTAAACACATTCTCATTAATCATGATTATTATAAATAACCCATTTATTCTAATATTACATCATCATAAAATGTTTCTCAATTTAAATCTATGAACCATTTTCATTTATATTTCAAAATAATGAAAAAAAACCATCATGTTCAGAAAATTATCCAAACCCATTTTTTGTGCATTCTTGTAATGATGTATGTAAAAAAATTGAAATCATGAGTGAATTTTATGATGCATGAAGACTATAATATCAATCCACGTTGGGCCATGAGTTAATCTCAAAAATTATAAGAAAAAATAATCACATTACACAACAACTGAGTCACCCATGGTAAAATAACATTCAACTATAATAAAAAACAATAATAACAACAACCCAACTCTTGGTACTGGGGTACTCCCCCATACTATGGGTTGATACTTTTATGTATATACTCATAACAAATCCATAAATCTTCATAGTCTCTAGTCTACCATTCCGAAACTGTAAGATAAAATAAGAATAAATTAAAATAGACAACTGATACCACATTGTAATGCCTCAGTCTGGGTTCCACGCAACGGTGCCCTGATCCAGTCAGTCACATGATCTCAATCACAGGTCCATATATGGTAGAGGCTTCCAACTAGTAGTAAGGGTCTGGTATGTTGATCATGGGGAGAGTATACCCTCTTTTACCTTTTATCAAAGTAAAACACAAGCATAAATAAATAACCAAATGAATAACCATATATAACATGAGAATAAACAATGTCACGGGATAAAAAATTATCAAATACAATATTTAACTAAATAGGGAATAATGATATACCAGTTTAAGTGTCAATGTTTCAAAAATTGAAATTAAAATGAAATTGAGTGTGAATACACTAATTAATCCCAATCAGGTTCCGAACAACGTCTAGTTCCCTTACCCAAGATCCATCCCCAAATCGGCAATCTAACATATTCCCTTTTCCCTTAACCTCTTCAGAATATAGTAATTTAATTCGGGTACCAATTAGGCATCCCATGTAGGGTATGAGTGCTCCTCAGTAGGCCACCACCAATGGTGTCAAAAACAAATCCAGTCAATAATAATTGTTTGGGGATCTGTAAAGAAATAAGCAAAATTCATAAATAAGTAGTTATGACATTATCATCTATTCGTTATTTAACAACATTAACTATAGGATTGTTGAGGACACTCGTACCTAAATACTAGATTTAGCTCATGCTGGTTCCTAAAACGTTCCCCAAGTAAGATCATATCATAATACCATCAATAAGATTATTATTACACAATGAATAACCCTGTTACCACAGATTAAATTACATAATATGGATTACCATGTTACCATCCATATTACACAATAAATATCCATAATACCACTAATTAAATCACAAAATTTCGAAGAATATATTACCATCCTAATTTCACAAGTTAATGACCTTGTTACCATTCACATAATCAAACTATTTGGATGACAATGTTACCAGCCATTAATTCTAACTTAAATACCATGTTACAATTAACACATCACACATTAGAATGACCATGTTAACCTCCATTAATTCATTCTAAATAACTGTTTTACCATTCACACATTAGACATTATAATTACCATGTTAAACTTCTTTATACATGGCTGAATGATCCTATACCATTCACTATTTCACACTTATCACAAATAACTCATTTATCACGATTAGTCAATATTAACCACATTATCAAATATAGAACATTATCACAAAAAACAAGATTAATCAATATTAAACATATTTTCCCAAATATCTAATTAATTAATTTATCAATTAATTTAATCTTATCGTCATCATTACCAATTTAAAAATTAGTCTTCACATAAAACCCATTAATTAATTACCGAATTAATTAATCATAGTGATCTATTTAATTAACCCAACAACTAACTAATCACTTTATTTCTCTAGTTAATTCATCATTTAACTAATCACATTAATTCCTCTAGTTAATTTATTAATTGACTAAACACATCAATTACATCAGAAATTTAAAAAATAGTTTATCACATAAATCCCCTTAATTAATTTAACCAATTAATTAAGAATTTCAATCACATTAATTAATATATCAATTAATTAATCAATATTACCATCTTGATATCCCATAATTAATTATATTGTGAATTATCTCATTAAAAATCATAATAAATGATAATTAATTCTACAATTAATTATCTTGAATCAACTATATCAATATCCCATAAATCATTTAACAATTAATTATCAACCTTTAAAATCACATTGTCTCGTAATTAATTCAAAAATTAATTATTATTATTTACAATTCAATATCCCAACAAACCATATTAACTAATTAAATAATTAATTAATCTATTTTATTCAATTCCACCGACACAAAAATCCCCATTAATTAATTTCCCAACTAATTAATCCAACTAATGAATCATATTGTCACATCAATGAATTAATTCTCTAATTAAATAATCCAAATCATCCTTATTAATTAATTCCATAATTATTTTATCTTACTCAAACCATTAAAATAATTCTACAGTTAATTATACATGTAAATTCCCTTAATTAACTTCTTTAATTAATTAATCTTACTCAAACTCTACAAAAATTCACCAATTAATTTTCCATGTCAATTCCATTAATTAATTTCCAAAATTAACTAATCTAAATCAATACCATCAATTAATTCACCAATTAATTGTCCATGTTAATTACATTAATTAATTTCAAAATAAAAATTAATCATTACCAATGAAAACAATCTAATAACCCCAATTAATTCAGCAATTATTTGTTCAATTTCCATTAAATAAATCAACCTAATTAATTCCGCAACTAAATTTTCCAGGTCAACAATTTAAATATTCATTTAATATTTATTAATTAATTCCAATTTTGATTTTCTCCATTTAAAAAATTTAATTCAAGAATAAATAATTATCCAATTATTTATTCAATCTCATCAATCCTTATCATGGAAAAATTAACTCAAAAAATATATATCAAAAATCAAAATTACATAAAACTAATCATTCATATTAATTAATTCCAAAATTAATTAAACATGTTCAACCATATCAATAACCCCATTATTAATTCCCATAATTATTTATCAAATTCACAAATTCCCATAATCTCATAATTAAATCTCAAATTCTTTATCTCATTCAAAGATTCCTAAATCCCACACATTCGGAATTTAAAAATTTATTATTTTACCATATCAAATAATTATATTTTCAAACCGAATTGCTAAATAGGTCTATCAATTCGACAAATTTTATAAACATAATTGAAAAATCACAAATTTGGGATTTGAATTTTAGACCACATACCTCAAGAATGGTGAAATAGAATTCTCATCAACGGATGCCCATAATTTGAGTGAAAAAACCTCATAGCATGGGATAATAATTAAATTCCTCACATGTGGATGAACAATATCCCAATTTAAAGCATATATATCAAGAAAGTGATGGTGAAAATTGCCTAGATCTGAATCCTAAATGTGAAATCAAACGAATAAAGATCTCATATCTCTAGATCAAGAAAAAAATTTACAAGATCTAGTTAAAAAATAAATCTAAAAAAATAGAGGCTAAAAATGCTCTGAAATAATGGGAGAAGAACATAATTAATGAGAGAAATCATTCGGGATGAAACTACATACCCAGAGAGATGCAGATCTGAGAACCGAGCTTTAAATCACAAAAAATGAGGTTGGAAGCCTTTTAAAAACCTTCTAGAGCCTCAAAAAAAGAGAGGATTTGATATGGGTTGAGCTAGGGTCAATTTTGGGATAATATATGGGTTTGGAAGAATATAATATCAATATTCATAACATTAATTTTTGCCTACACAGTTTGCTGGTAAAAGATTAATGGATAGTACTAACCATGTCCTAATCATGCAATAAGTTTCACACTTTGGATGCCCAATTAGTTTATCCATGCACATACCATGTTACCAGGATTTACACTATGTTTAACCATGTATAGACCATTCACAAACCGTTCAAAGCCTCTAATCCTTCAAAAATTCTCCCCCTCTTCAAACAAATTCACCCAAATCAATACTCAAACAAATAATACTCAAAACAGGGAAAACAATTACCACAAAAAGAGTATGAGTTATCATTAAAAGAGGGTCAGGATCTTACAATTCTAATACCTTATAACAGATCATCCCCGAGCTGTACATCGAGGCACCTTTAAGAAAAACCTATTTCTTACATAGATATATATGTTTATAAATTTTTATGGGGATATAAAGCTAGCCTTATTTTTGATCAATTTTATCCCATATTATAGTTTGGGTATGGTAATAAGTGAGAAATTATAGATTGTGGTTTCCATTTCTATGTAGATTGAGTGAATATTTGTTTCTGATGAAGATGAAGAAACTATTTAGTAATTACATATTAATTAATAATGAATTTTATAGGAATGGTATAATGTTATAATATTATGATAAACTTATGAAATTGATATTATCCAATATTTTGATTTTATGATAAAGGGTAACTGGTAGATAGTCGTTGATGTCTCCTCTCGATGGATTTACTAAAAGTAATGACTTTTAAATATATTAGATATATATATATATGACAATGTGTAAGGAATATATTATATAACCATACCTTATAAAATATTATTTACCATGTGATATCTAATGATTTAGTTATCATATGGCTCTAGTTCAAGTGGGAGTCTGTTGGAGTAGGTACCCTATAACCAATAAATTTTTTATTTTGGATCAATACATTATTCAAATAAATAAATATTAATTAATTTAAATTCATATGTTAATAATTATTCTTCAAATTTTTTCAAAATGTTTATAGAGTTTTTTTTCATATTGAAGTGTAATTGTTAATCTAAAATATAATAGGAACACTGATGTGCTATGACAATATTAATAAGTATATTTCATATGGAATGGTCGTAATCTAACCATGGAGACACATGTGATATTTGAACTCCATGTTTTGTTTCCATATAAATTATTTCCACTTCTTATCATAAATTTTAAAATTGATAATAATTAAGAGACGGGTGTATGAGGACCTACCCACTGATAGAGTTAAATTTTTTTAATGTGTCCTTAGATATTGCTATATAAAATTCATATTCTAGTTCGTTGTTGTGATATTATTATTAATGTAAATAATTAATATCATAAATGGATGTATTAATAAAAACTATGACAACATATTCTCAAGGTGATGTAGGATGTGTTGGGTGTTTCATAAGTTCAATGAAATTAATTAGAAAAACCAAGAAATGGCTTTTCCTTTAGGAATTAATTGAATATCATATATCTGCACCATTAAATAAAATTTAACTCCCTTATTAAATCCATGGACATGGTATTTCATTAAAGAGTTCATTCCAATGAGCCATTGAATTTTAATCGAGATTATAATTTTATAACCAAAGTGTGCAATCTACATGATGAGATATTGGGACAAATAGAATATATTACATCGTAAGCATTTGTAATAGGTTGTTGTCATTATGAAATTAAACCCATTATCTATATGTGTCTTTATGTATCACTAAATAAAAATCATGGACATTAGTATAATAACATTAAATATACTATAATAGAGTCTTAGAGTTTCACACACTATGTGTATCTATAATTATATTTAAATTATATTTAAATATAATATTATGAATTGTGATTATTCATTTCTTTTTGTATAATAATTATTCAGATTAGGTTGAATGCAAAAATTCTTCATAAATGTATTAATGTTGGAATCTATTATATTTTGAAAATAAAAAAAATATTATTTATGATATAAAAACTATAATGTTGTTTATCTATTTGTTATTATTTACAAAGAAATAAGACAATATTTATTAATTAAATTAATATTTATATAGTTACATGTTTGTCAAAATCAATATTTATTGACATGGTTTCTAAATACAATATTTATTTTCTTATAGAATGACCAATATAACTATACTTATTTATTTTAAATAATATTTATTATTCAAAGATAAATAAATATTGGGGATTTACAAGTTTAGTAAAAGGCCAAAAAGAAATGATATATTTTAATTATATCACTACAAAATGAATGTATATTTAAATATTTGTAAGTTATCATATTTCAAGGATTGCAATATTATTATTATATTTATAATAATAATTTTTATTTTTTTATATGTGAAATATATTAAGGAGAATATTTAACGAAGGGCCTCAGTGCAATTTTAAAATATTTAACCCAAACTATATATTCTATTTTATATAATCACTCAAGTGTATGGATAATTAGTGTGCACAATATTTTTGTAACACCCCAAGATTTCCTAGTACGTTATTTCTTCAAAGTAATTCAATAACTTGCACTACATGCAACACTGAGTTCAAGCGCACAACGACTTACCAAACTAGCTATTCAAAATCGTTTATGAATATTAATAACTAAATATTGAACTTTATACAATCCTTATAATTTAATAATCTATGTTATGAGTTTTTTAGACAAAATGTAAGAAAAAATTCATTTTTTTCGGATAAATGAAGTATTTTAAAAAAAATATAATTTTACCGCCTTTTAATAGAGAAACATTTTTAAATCCAATAATTTATACTTTAATATATTCAATTTGAAAAGATAAACTTCTTCTTTAGAATCAGAACATACAAATTTCATTTTAATAAATTTTTGGTGTTTCTTTGATAACTTTTATATGGGTGAATAGTGGAAAATGATATATTTTAACTGAAAACTACTTTTTTAATCAAAATAATTTATAGTGTAGAATTATAAAATTTAATGATTTGGAAGTATAATTAGATTATATTTTTTCCATTTAATCCAATTATGGTGATTTTTTGTAATTTCACTATGAAATTAGACATAGATAAGTGTCAATCTTTTGAAAGTTATGATTTCTTAAAAATATGCCTTTTGGTTTTGACAATAGGATCTAATTTTAAATTAGTTAATTAAAATTCTATGTTTTTAAATTGGTAAAATATAATTCATTTTTTAATTCTGAATATCAAAATTGGCTTATGGTGATTTTTTGGTATTTTTATGAAAACTTTCAATTTTTAATGAATAGTGAAAAACAAATATTTATTGTTTAAAACCCACTTTTTATTTAAATAATTAATTATTATATTTAAATTTATCTTAGGTCAATATAGATACATAATACCTATATAAGTTCAATGTAATTCATTGGAGTCAGTTTATAATAATTTTTGATATATAAAAATTTTATTGAACTTCTTACCGTCTTTTACCCACCTCCTAGGAGTATTTGAAAATTTTCATAAAACTTAATTTTACTACATATGTGAGTTTAATTTCAAAAACCCGAGAGACATGTATTATATCAGTAAGTAAAATGTGGTTCAATAAGATGAGAATAGTCTTTGGTGAATAGTAACTTTTTTACTTTTATTTACCATGGTTAAAAGTAAATAGCGTAATTAAGGGTAAAAATGATATTATTATTACGCTAACACACGTCCAAATTCTATTGGAAGAGTATATCTAGACCAAAAAAACCTTAGGAATAAAATATGATCATTTAGTTCCACTTGGATTAGATTAGGACATTTATTATTATTTTATTTAAAGAAGAGTTAAAAGAGTTAAAATCATTGTTTAATAACTAAAAAAATTTTAATATAGGGTTTTATATAAGATAAATTCGACTTTAAAAATAATTAGAAAGATAAAAAACTTTCCTATATAATGTTATTTTATTTATAATTTTTAGACATTATATAATTAAATTTATTTATGACACAATGATGATGCGGTAATTACCTTATTATTGAAAGATTAAGACAATTGATATTATAAATATACAAATAAATCTAATTTGAGACTTTTAATGATTTCCACTAATTTTCTAGGTTAATATGACATTTTATGGCTGATTAAATAAAATTTTTTCAAAATAATAATGCTGTTATGAATTTAACAAAAACAAAATACCAAATAGTGTCAAAATTGACATAAAAGAGTTTTTTAAACAAATATAATATTATTAATTTTTATTCTATTCCTAAAAATATAAGGTTCGAATAGAGGACTTATATAATAATATTTGTATTATTAATGAACCACTTGGGGTTCTCTTGGAAGTATACAGTATGTTTATTAACCATATAATATAAAAATATAAAGAGACATGGTAAATGTCAAACTATTTAACTAAGAGTTAAATCTAAAAGATAAGCTTAATATAGTGACCCAAACCTATATAAATTATATTTGATAAAAGGATTTAGACCCATACCTACAATATACTCTAAATAAGTCACTTTGGAGCCATTAAAAACCGAATATGAATTTATTATAAAATAATATTTTATGTTTTCCTAAGGTGATCCTCACCCCTCTTATAAAAGGGAACATCCCCTTCTCTCATATTCACACCTTCAAAGCATTTTGGCTCAGCCAACCCCTTCCCAAATATTCTCTCAACTATTCTAAATTCATATTAGAGGCCTTCATTTAGTCATAAATCCAACCTAAGGAGCCCTTTTGATCAAATCAAAAGGAAGAACCCGAAGAAGAGCTAAATATTTCATAACCTCTTTCAAGTTCCTTTCTTCTTCCACTTCCACTTTCTCTGCTATTTACATTCTAACATAATAAATACAGTATATTCTATATACTGTGATGTTATTAGAAAAATGGTACAACTATATTCATTATTTTTATCCATCCTATTAATGAAAAGTCACCACACGTGCGTACGTACGGCTTACCGTCTCCACATCGTGGTGTATTTTTTTATTCAAACATTTAATCATTTGGATGGGTATAATAATGAGTATAAATGATTTAAATAATAAATATAAAATTATAATGATTCTATATATATATGATATAACATCCAATTATATAATATTTTGATATCAAAATAATGATATTGTCGCTCGTGCGTACGTACGGATTACCGTCTCCACGACACAATGAGATTCATTTCCACGTTAACCATTCAATGATGATTATAAAAATGTATGTTATTAATAAGTTTTTAATATATGACATAATAATACTATATATATATATTTATGTATGTATGTACTTACATATATCTTATTCAC
Source organism: Viscum album (assembly GCA_963277665.1). Taxonomy (NCBI): domain Eukaryota; kingdom Viridiplantae; phylum Streptophyta; class Magnoliopsida; order Santalales; family Viscaceae; genus Viscum; species Viscum album. The sequence continues at coordinate 220,461,178 of OY728146.1, read as the reverse complement.
TTCCATTCAATATGACATGAAAACAGAAACAACATTTATGCGTACGTACGACCTACTGTCTCCATAAACGGTGTTTTCCATTTTATATATCTATATATTATAAATATTTATATTCTAAATATATATGATATATAAATCAAGGCTTATATTCTGGAATTATTTAAATCATGATCTAAATGATACTATCAACAATTATAAGTTAAAACATGTACGATAAAGAAAGCAATTATTGCCTGAAACGTTAAATTATTATGAAAATCATTATTAAATGGGTTTTATAAAGTCATTAATAAATCAGGTATGTTATAATAAATATTAATATGGTTCTGGTATAATTTAATAACATAAAATGGTCATTATACAGAAGGTTAAACATACCCTCGACCAAAAGAAAGTTCAAGGTAAGGGTTATTTCTTCAATCCCAATATTTTTCCGAGATTATTCATGTGTAAGTAATTTATGGGACATATTTATCATTGATACCCATATTTCATACATTTTTTTTAAAATGGATCTTTTATGGTTATATGGGAGGTTCTATTTAACTATATCATCATTTTAAATGCTTTAAAGATTTATCTTTCTAACCCTTTTAATCAATGTCCATGTTTTCAAAATGATTTAAAGGATTTATTTATATGGACATAAATGTTTTGAAATGATTATTCTTTTCAAAAGTTTCAAAGTGGTATGGGATACTTTCATTAAAAAATCATTTTTAAATAAATACCTTTATAAATTGTGATACCTCTAAATGATTTCATGAAAATGGGTATTTCTCTCATAGCATTTTACTAATCATTTTCATCTATGTCAACATCATTTGATGTATTTTAAACTTGTTTAAAGTTGATTTATTATGATAAAATCTTACATATTATATTAAATGTGTTATGATATTTTTGACTATGAATGTTCTATTTTTATACTATTCATGGTTTATGGATAAATTATTGACATTTCGTATGTTAGTTTTAATACGAATGTTTATGTTATGTTTCAACCTTTTCATATGAGGAATGCATTGGACTTAGTAAGTGAAGGGTGGATCCCGCTGTAGCTCCTCGATGCATCGGTAGGTCCCATGAGACAAACTAGCTTCTTGTAATAATGCCTTAGAAAAAAAATTATTTGAAGTCTGGGAACAAGGCCTTGACTATGTGGTTATAGAAAGTCTGAAATTATGAATTCCATCATTATGAAAGTGGCTATTGATATTTCATGTGATTATTTGACTTGTAAAATATACATGTGAATAGTAAAATGGAATTATTTTATTGTATCTTTGCCATATTATGCTGAAGTTTAAGTTTAAAAGGCTTTTGTTTTATTCTTATACATTGACTTAAATGTTTATGCTTATTTGTGAAAGTTTTCACTATATTGTTATCCTTACTGAGCATCTGAGCTCACCCCTTTCTATGTATATATTTTCTCAGGATTACAAGAAGTGTATTATGATTGATAAGCAGGGTCAAGATTTGGGATTAATGGCATTATCAACGGATCATTTATGTTATGTTTTATTTTATAATGTGTAATGTAACGTTCATGTATGTAATCTATTTTCCAAGACTGCTATACTGATCGGTATTTCAGGACATGATTCCTTGTAATCATGCCAAGGTATTAAAATAATGTACCAACTCTGGGTAACTAGGGTCAGGGCGTTACAACTTTTTCTCCCTATAATACAATAAATAGTAAATAGTGCATTCTGGATAATGATATCATGGTTGAGAGAAAGTTTCCACATATATATCAATATTGGAAGAACATGAGAAAAACCATTTCAATACTAATATAATTCTAGTTGTGATAAATGGTGGATGATGCAAGGTGATTTATTCATGCTATAATCAAGATTTCCAACAACAACATTCCATGATTTTGGGAGCACATTTCAAAACCCCTATATGAATTGTACAAAGGATTATAAAATGAAATGATTTTACAAGGGATTCTACTGAATTGATAAAAAATAAATAGAAAATTATCAATCCATGTTAGTTATTTTTATAAAATAATTTAAATTAATTGTAAAAATATCATCTGTTAGGTTATTTTAGGTTTTAATTAATAAATATCATTGGATTTATGCATTGAATCAGATGATGAAATAATTTCTAATGGGACCAACATCTTCTGCTTCACTATAAAACCTTTAATCATTTTATAAATAACACATGGATAGTTGAGAAGGAAAACTTTTTTAATCAATCATCTATAGAAACCACAAATCATTCCTCAGGTATCCTAACACTTAGGGGTTCCTTACTAAATTTCACCTATGGATTATAATAGTATTTGGTTACTCAAATCTTAGGGTTAAGCATTTATACTATTATATACATAACATAATTTTAGGGAATAATTAATATGGAGAACATACCTGGTGGACTGAGAAAGAGCATGAAATGTGCACACATTAGTATGGAATTCACACATAGAACATTTAATGGGGATTTAATATCATCATATAATCTTATTCATTCCATTTCACATGTATGTGTGATTTTAATGATTTAGTTTATAATATTCTTCCTTCCCCTAAACAAATACATGAAAAGAAAATTGATGTGTAACTCATTATAAAACTCAAATATTATGTTAATAACCCTAAAATATACACAAAAACATTCATTCATATACTAATAGAACACATATAAATGGTTCCTGAAACCCTTTAATATAATGGTTTATTATCTTATTAACTTAAAAATCCCTACATTAGTGACCCTAGATCCAAAAATATTCAATCGTTACTTTTATAGATAAGGAATAAGCCTATTAAGTAGTGAACAATATATCCAAAACATCCTCTACTCAAGGATAAATAATAATAGATAGAGCTCAATTACATCATAATTCTAACAAAAAATATTTATAATGCATACTTAACTACTTAATTAAATATCCTGACTCAATGTAATAATAATGCTAGGTAGAATAAATCTAAATCAATTATAATACCTATCATGGAACACTTGTCATCCACATGTGATAGTATTTATGTTTTTTTTAAAAGAATACATTTTACCAAACAACAAAATTAATAATATGAAAATTATATATATAAGTATTGTATGGAATTAAATTAAAATAATTGAACAATTAACTTATTTGAACCTAAAATCAATAATCTATCAACAATTAATAAAAAAATTATTATAAATACTTTTTAATTTAGTATGAATTATGTGAATCCCATAACTAAATAAATATTTCAAATATATATTTGTTTCTAATATGAACTCCTTCATATGATTTATTATATTAATTTTATTTTAAAAAATATGATATTGAATCAATTATATTCATTTTATTGTCTAATTTCTATTCAATAATATTTTACATAATCAAAATATTATACATTTAATATAATATAAGTTATCATAAAATAAAGAATAAAAAATTATTTTCATAAATGGAAAAAATTATAAAATAGGGCCTCATAGTTTAAACATTTTAGATTAAGGGATTATGAATAATTCTAAATTACAATGTAAAATCATTTATATTCGGACTTATTTTTTAAATTATATGAATTTTATAAATTACACCCATAATTTGTAAATAAAATACTTATTTATAAATAATAAAGCCCACAATATAATTAGTGAAATGCCACTCAATGTTAACATCTAATATTTATAGAATATTTATTAAATAATTATTTCACATATATTTAATGAAGGAATTATAAATAATGTATAATTAATTATTTTATAAACAATGTAATATGATAATAAATATCACATTTTTACCCATATATTTTGAATAATTTAGTAACAATTTAAATAAATTCATAATCAAATTAATAAAAATAAATGTCTCCCCCTATTTTAAAATCTGATGATGCTATGCATATCATAAAAAATGATTGAGATTCCCCTACATAGTATTAACTCATATAAGGGAAAGACTGGAGATTATGACATGGAATTAGAATAATATTAATGTGGCTAAATTTATAGTATATGTGACCATTAATTTTTTCTGAAGAGGCTTATGTGTGATTAAATTTCTATAGGCCTATTATAAGAATAATGTCGTGTCATAGTTTTCTATGATCTCATTCATATGATATATTATATATAGTGTATGCCGTTCTTGACATTAATATAAAATTATTATTACACGTGTTATGCGTTTTCATAAGAAAAACATGTTTTCTAAAAGATTCTTAATATTAAAATTTTGATGTGTATGAATTATTCTACAGCCCAGCTGTGGAAACATAAGATATCAGTTCTGTATATCATAAAATTGTGAATCCTGGTCCTCTGTAAGAATAATGAGGTATGGAGTATTATGATAAGCTTTTGAATGTGACTAATATAGTACACATACTTTTTATAAACACAACAACATTCTATATAGGGACTTCATAAAATTAAAATATTTGGAACTATGGATGTGATGGCTAACAAAAAATAATATATCTTATTTATTATATGATACTATATTGTTCAAAACACATGTATATACATTTTATTTTACAACCACAATTATATATTATTCTATAACATAATAATAACCAATGTATTTATGTGGGAAACATACTATGATACCTTAATCGAATCAAGAAGGACTAAAATATATTACATTATTATATAGTTCAATATCATCCACAGTTCATCTTCCTCTTTTAAAACAATTATTTACAGAATATTTCAATGTGGCATATCATGGATACCACTAACAGGTTTATTATTATCTAAATATATTCATTAATCAAAAATGATTAAAAATGAAAAAAATGAATGTTGGATTATCTATAAACGAATACCTATAATAACAGAAATTTTAGAATATAGAATCTACTTCTTGGATTACGCGAATGAGATATTAAACCTTGTTCCGATTTATATGATTGATTACGATCAATATATAGGTAGAAAAAATAAAGTCATCTTGTTTGGATTACCCAATGATTAAGATAATATCTTCATGTTTGGGTGGGTTTCCTCTTCTCACCAAAACATGATAATCCCCCTCTATATATATGAAGATGAAAAGTGGATCTACGAAAAGGGTAGAGAATCGACATGGACCCATGGATGTGTGTCAAAAACACAAATTTAGTTATTTTGACATCATTATACAGTACTTTGATGCATTATTAAGTATCCAAACATTAACAGATATATTTCCTAAATGTATGATTTAATTATTCTTGTTGTAAAAAATTTCAACCAACAGCCAATTAAATTCCAATGTATTTTATCATAGGAAAAATTATTAAATGATAGAATAAATAAAAAGAAGATCTACCAGTAAATTATTAAAGATCGGTTGCCTCATGGGTATCATAAAAACACTATTCAAATGGAGTATCTTAATTATATCATGGAAAATGATATGCCACAAATGTATTATACGAAATTATCAATCCTTGGAACAACACTAGCCACAATTTCTAAATGGATTGCTTATTCCATATCGATATCTTATAAAATGATATTTAAATATAAAATTCATTTATATATATATATATATATATGCATATAATGAATATTTTCTACACTATAATATTTCATTTTTTATGACCATTCATCTTGAGGGGTCTAACATTCATGTAAATGTTTATGAATCGTAAAAGTAATTCAATATTCTAGGATTTTTTTCTAAAAAATCCATATGTATCCTAAATACCGTATGATATAACCTAAATAAATTTTATCACTAGGAAATATAAGTAATGAGGTAAATGTAGAGTTAATCCTAGTGAATATTTAATACTATCTCAAGTTATAACAAAGGTACATGAAAATTTCATCAGACACTAAGATATTAGAGAATGTTTATGTCCAAAAAATGGTATCATATATATGAATGAATTATGAATGAAATCAAAATATTGATTAATTTGTAAACAGGAAATATATATTATACTGGTTTGACTTTAATATAATAAATACACATTTTATATCTTAGATACATAATGTAAAATAAAGATTAGCATGTGACAATTTAAATCTTATAGGAAAACCCCATAATATTCATATCTTTTAGTGCATCTCTACTGACATTTAATCATTCACCGTGTATGTTCATGAAGATTCCATATAATTTCATTACCATTCTAATATCATGATAAAATGGTCCTAGGAATCATACATATATTATCTTATATCCCCAAATATTATAGTTGAAGAATTTGAGGAATATGGGAGTGACTATATACAATGATTTTAGTATAGAGTTATTTTAAAAGATTTATACCATTATATTGACCTTAATGATTTTATACATTAATTTACATTATCTAGTTGGATAATAAGGGAAACTACCATGCCCTATATGTTTAAAAAATAATAAATAATTGAGAATAAAAAATCAATAACCTATTGATTTCATGGGGAATTTAGAATTCCTTATTGTGAGACATCAATACAATAGTGAATACTGTTATTTTAATAATTTATTGTTGTATGAAAATTGATAATAGTGTATCATTAGAATTATATCATTGGATGATTTCTTAGTATAAATTTACTTTTTTTGAATGATTTCTCCTCTTGAGATAGATATAAATAATGTTCATTAATATCAATACATAATTTTTTTTAAATTTTTTTTTAAAAAAAATTTCATTTGGTTTATCTTAATAATTTTTTAGTTTTTTAGAATTGTTTAATATTAACATAAATTTATATGATGTTTACTAGATGTTACATGAATATTAGGTTTAAAATGAAGAGAAACTTAATATAACAATTTGACATGATGAATTAGTGTGCTAATAAAGATATTCATACAAAAATTAGTTTGAAAAAGTAGATTTTTACCTCATTCTTGTTAAGTAATGAAAGATTCTAAGAAAAATATATCTTTTAAATGTGTTTGCATATCTTCTGGAATTATATTGTTGCTCAATAAATAAATTAGAGAATGTAAAATCTGGATTGGTGAAGTTGAAATACTTGAAATATTGCTGTTATCTTATAATGTTATAGAAGAATATTATAGTAATAAATTATCATGTGTTGAAAAAATTATGTGAGTGACGATATTATTCATTTTTGTATCTTATATAAATATATATGTTTTTAAATTTTTAATGAAACCATGCTATGTAAAATCCACCCAATTCACCAATATTTTTTTGAATTGTATGGAATATTTTTCACAATTTTTCATCACATGTATGATGTATCCTATTATATGCCATTTAATATATGTTATTGTTTGTGGAATATTTTATTAGTGTTGGTTGTCTTCCACTAAAATAAATATTATATTGATAGATTTTTTATAACAGGTAATTTGTATCACACGTTCATATATTACATGTCCATATAAAAGTATAATATCAATAAAGTATTAAAATTACCAATGATAATTTAAGAAGATAAGTATGATCTAATTGATCCAACAATACCATTGCATAAATTAACAAGGGGAGTTACATGATTATATAAATTGATTATATTGATCATTAAAGAGTGGGAGAAGGTACATCATATCATATTATATAATTTTCATTTCATTAATGAATATATCTAACACGAAATATCTATTATATATTATTTGATATTAATTTATTATTTGAAATATATTATTATAAATATAGCCAAGAAAATGTACAACCATCATAAGGTTATTATAGATAGAGTACATCACGATTTTACTCCATGATAGAGATAAAATTGTTATAACCTTGAGCTTATTTGTCAGTTTAATTCGAAAGTAAATCTATGAAATATTTTGGTAAAATTATTTCAAATTATTTATTTAAAATAATAATTTAAATATTATATATAGTTTATTGAGAGATCAATAATTAACATAGTATCTACATAGATCATAGAACATACATTTTTTTTAAATTTTTTGATATAAAAGTTAAAATAAATTGTTTTTAATTGATATAATCTCATTTTTTAACATTCATTTATAAAATATGAATACTAAAAATTCTGGGTTATTATATGTGTAGAAACATATTTTAATGCTACATAAAGTTAAATGAAAATATGTTTGAATAATGTGTCTTATTAATTAGGGGTAAATAAATTGATTTTTTTATATTACCACTATAAATGTAAATTTTTTTAGATAACTGAAACAATTTTTATACATTTACATGATGAGGAATTAGTTTTGAAAAATATACGTGAAACCCCATACTTGTTGAGGCATAGACCTATTTAATTGTTTTAAATACATTCATTTTCCTTTGATTCATTCACGATTAGGATGGTTTTGGGTCGTTGGAGTGGCCATGATGTTATTTTGGGTGTTATACGTCACATAGGAGCTAACTCAGATGGCTTGAGGTGGTCCTATAACTTAATGTCCTTTGTTATGTTTCCACATCCTAGTAAGGGAGTGACCATGAAATGGTTAAATTCTAGGGTAATTTAATTAGGAACACCCACAACATAGTTTATTGAGTTTTAATTAATATGATCCCTATATAGGAAATTCACTTGTGAATAATATTCAGGTCAAGAATTTCAAAATTGTTTCATCCCAAAGTGAAATATTGGGGAAGGTTTTTTTGATGCTAGCTTTATATTCCCATTTTTGATAGACCACAATGAGGTTCACAACATGGACTTGGTTTTTGTGAAGGGTTGAGGGTCACAATTTAAATTTGTGAGTGAGGGGAGGGAGGTAATTGTTTTTTTACACTAATTTTTTCTTTTTTGACTGGTATTAAATAAAGGGATCAAATCATCTCCCGTGTTCGATATGTGGTATTTAATTTTTTTAATCCATTAAAAAAACTGAAAATTTTCTATTTTAACCTGATTCAGTTTAATATCCTAAAAACCTCTTATCTACCCATATGGTTGTCATATAGGCTTATAAATGTTCCCTTAACCTACTTCGTTAAACAATTGATGATATATCCTTCTATTCAAGGTTTTATTGAATGTTCTTTATTATGATTGTGAGATAATATTGTGTATTTCCTTTTGTTTATATTGAAACTCAATTTCTACTACCATCTCATTCTCTCTCACCATTAATGTCTATATAACACAGTTCATGGGTTACATATTATATTATTAGTATCATAAACTTATCATAATTTAATGGTTAACTTATAATTAGTGGGATTATTTTATTCTTAAGTTGGTGGTCCCTATAGTATACCTCAATACTTATTTTAGTTTTATGTGCATGGTTTGATCAGTTATGAAAAACCATTTTTTCAATGGATTTTAATTATATATAATAATTCATGAAATTATAAATGAAAATTTTTCCCCTGAGATGAGAATTATCCATAAATTAATGTAAGCCTAAGCAGATTCTTTTGAAAAAAGTTGGAGTCAAAAATGATAGAATATAAAATGTTTCATTAGAAAGAGTTCTACTGAGTTACTAATATGGAATTTAGGATCGTTATTGATGCCCCTTTAATAAAGATTATATTATTGTGGATTGGTGTATGTTAGATAATGAATCGGTAACATGTGACTCTTATGGAAATGTAAAATAAATAGTGTATTCTCATAAAGTGAAATTAAAAAATATATATTGCTAATATTGTTTTATAAATTGATATTGGAATATTATGAGGGATTGTACTATTATTTATAAGATGCTGTTTTCTAGGGTGGTAATTCTATGGTCTTGTAGATGGCATTCCCTTCAATGTCATTCTCCTATTCTTCTAAAGATAATGTTTCCTCTCAATGGAATCTTAGGTATCATGATGAAAATATTTCCAAAAGTGATATGAATTTTTCAAGATAAGAATATTTCTTTGGGTGTTGATAATATTCTAGGATTATTATATTCTCATGGTTGATTACTATTATTTATAGACCATTAGAAAATGTGGAAGTATATATTATTGATCTCAGTTGTCACTATGGAACATGATGATCGAATATGTTTTTATTTTTTTACCACATCATCTATAGTTATATAAATGTATATCTAGAACTTCTACATGCAATAAATTTGGATTTATGTGTTTTTAGACATCATTAGTGGTGTCCTATAGATTTTTACCCACTCCCTTTATCATTCACCTTTGGTTACAAGAGAAACATTCATGGTAGCTGGACAGGGAAACAATATGACCACTATGAGTGATACATGATTTATATATCTATGATCGACCAGGGGAGATTGGGACCCTGCTTTTATATAAGAATAATTTTATAGATTCATCTAGCTCAATTAGCTTCCGTATTTTTGTGATAATGTTATATATGATCTTACCATAGTGGATTAATTTTATATATTACATTGGTAATTTTATGTACTACTCATTTCGTAACATCAAGTGATATTGAAATTAATTTATTATAACATTGTTTTTTTAATGTTTGTGGATTAGATATATGTAATTTGAATTGTTTCAGTTATAATTGTTTCTCAAATCAGAGGGTATTGTCTCCCAAAATTTCATTGACCCTTACCACTAATTGAAACCCACATTATATGGGGTGGCATGCTTGAGACCATATAATACCAAAATCATTTTATTGTATACTGATATTTTGTTTGGTACATTATAAAGTCATATCATAGAAAAATATTTTTTCTTCACTATATAGGTATGGTAGAGTAGATATTAGTATTTTTTTGTAACATGGTATATACCAATTTCCTAGGATTCATTAACCCATGTTTTAGGAAAGTTCAAAATACAGGTATGGGATTATTGCCTTTCTCATTCCCACATTTATAATGGATTATTTTATCCTAGAGTAATGCACATGGTTTTATTTCATATTTATGTCATTTTATCTCTTATATTAGAATGGAATTAGGGTTTGTGTTCATGCTTAATACCAAGAATGTAGGATTGACATTCAATTTGTATACATGCCAATGATTTCGTTCTTGACATAGAGAAATTGGTCTTTTATTTAAATGGGAATTTTTAATTTTTATAGTGTTTACCTATAAAACATTATTTTGGAATACTATATAACCAAATCATTCAACAGATAAAATAATGTCATACGTCCATTTGTTTTTATTATTATATAGAAATGGAACAATGAAATTACGAATTTATGTTAGAAATAAATTTCCTCTGTATCTTAAAATTTAAAAAACATGTAAATAAGACTCTATTATAGAAACACCTATCATATGTAAAAAATTTAATGTATGACAAGTGGAACCAATATGATTGTGTCATGGGAAGGTGTATTAGTTGAATAAGGATACAGTGAGACTACCCACTGTGTGATGGGTAGTAAGATGTAATGCTTGTTTCTTTTCTCCATAAATTTGTATAGTGGTAATTATAAAGAGATATTTTTATATATTTTTTATTGTAGATTTACAGATATTCATTTATAGAGGAAACCTATGGAGTGATAGGAGGGTGAGGGTGTGCATGCACAATTAGAAGTAGGATAGTAGTCTTCTACAGTTCCATGGAAGGTGGTGGATAATCTAATTTGAGAGAGCCATTTCTAATCCTTGTATTTAATGGGAGAGTGGATTCTAGAGTATCACCTATGATTTATTAACATTATAGGGAGGTTCATCTATAGAAATAAACATTTATTAGAAGAGATGGTGGTCCCATAGTGGTTATGATTTGCATTTATTTCATTCATATCATTTTTGGCAATCTAATTAAAGCCATTTAGAGGAGGGTGATACTCACAATTTATATTCTATAAAGACCTATAATTCATTGTTTGGACATCATAGTCAAGAAAAACCATATTTTAGAGATTATAAATAATATTTTCAACGAAAGTTCTTCGATAAATTATATATGAAGATTATAAGGGTATACAATTATAATAAATTTATGCATTTTATGTTTATTAGGTTTTCATTATTGGTATTTACCAATAATTTTATAAATATACAATATTTAATGCTAATAGTAGATAAGGATGAGTGTTCTTGGGTTTGGAATTTAAAACACCACCTAAATTGTGAGATATGGGTCCACATGTAGTTATTAAATGTTAAATCCTTTTCATAAGTATTAAACTATAGTTTTATTATAGAGAGTAGCATTGGAAATATAATAGGGTCAAGGAGTTCATGTTATTCATCGATATTCGTTACCATATATTTTGGCAATATGATGAACCATTTTTAGGATTTACACTGAGGAGATGAAGGGTAGGGAAGTTAGTTCAATTGGATATCTTTTACTCTATAGGGATAAAATTATATTATGTGATACATGTATATATTTTGTGGTTATATACCTCCCTAGTTCACTTGAACACTGAATGATTTCTAGATTTATGGATGATTGGGACACCTATAGTGTTTTTATTGGAGGGCTTGAAGGTAACTAAGTAGTAGTGTATCAAAATAAATACATTGATTTGGAGTTCGATCAGTCTCATCATGGTTGGTAGGTATCTATATTCCCATTATACACACACGATATATATTTGGACATGGTACCCTCGGGTATAAATGGTTGAACCAGTTGAGTGGTTATTTGTAGGTGAATCATTTAGGGGCCCAAGAATGAGGATTAGGCTAGTTACATTCATTTAATCATTCCCCTTTTATTCTTTGTGTTAGGACACTAACTAATAGAGGTATGTTACTATTGGATTATAGTAATGATGATTCCTTATATAATAAGGTATTATCACACTCATTTTCATTATTATAGTTTTTAGATTGATTGGGATTCACCATTGAGTATGACTTCAGATAAATGTTAATTGTAAATCCTTTATGGGTACCATAAGAGGGAAATCACCATTATAGGGAATAATCAAATGAAATTTTATGTTTTCATTTTATTTGTGTTTTCATCATACTATTTATGATCATATTTTATTTTATTCTTGGGATAGAAATGTTAGAACCATATCAAGCCCGTATCCACATTTAGAATCAATTAATTTATTTCACATATACTAAGGTTTGTTGTAGTGATTAAATAAAATAGTGGGATATTCAAGTAGGTCACACAATACTTGATCAAAAAAAATTTGGCGGGGTTATAGCTCTTGCTTCTAGACATGTATTAGATTAAAAAATGATATGAAAAGTAATTACTCCTCCAGCTGTTTATTATTTCATGGATTTCATTCCAGATAATTTTTATTTTTTAACACCTGTGAGGGAGGTATATATTATTATTGTTATCATTCTAGTGGTAAATATTATTTCTATTCTAATTTTAAGGATAACTACTATAGAGATATGATATTTTGATGTATATTTAGATGACCAAATGACTGTGGGATTTATATAGTCAAGTACATCTCTTTAGGGTTATCCTATAATTTTTCAAAAGAATGTCGATCGATAATTGAGGATATTTATGGATTAATGAATGTTTATCCATGTGGAAATAAATAAATATTAACCAATTTTTTATATTGATGTCCTTTTTTCTCATCTAGGAGGTTTTCAAGTGTATTTGAGATCAATATTAAATTGGTTTATCCATATCTATGGGTAGAAGATTTAGATATACTTTTCCACTTTTTTAGTATTATATATGGTCTATCCGATTATTTGGTAACAACATTTTGTCTTCAAAATGAACCTGTAGTATTTATGGTTTTGAAAAATTGGGGCGTACTCCATTATAAATGCACCGTCATTTATTTGTTATTATATTCTCAAGTACTCTAAATGTATGGAGGGTCATATGTGTTACATATAAATCGTCTTTAGAAGAATTTGGTAGAATCATCTATATGCCACACACTATATATTATACATTTTAATAGTCCATGAATACATTATATGAAATTTTATATCATATTTTATAGTTCTAATGTACTAAGTTATATTAAAGGAAGTGGTTTCTTATAAGAATACCAGGAATGTTTTTGATAAACACTGTTTCGTGGGATAAAGTGTTATTTCTGAAAGTTTATCTGTGATATCCCTCACACTGATGCATTGAATACAACCCTTACCAAAAAATGTAAAAAAGTTCATAATCTCTAACAATTGTGTGAAATTTAGGTTAGAGAGGGCATAAATCACGGACTTACCTGATCTGGGTAGGGAGTGCATCATGTTTTGTAAAGAATCATAGATTGTTTTTGGATAACTCTACAAACATGGACTTCCAGTAGTCTTGTTTTGGTTTTTAAAACTGAGTCTTCATGAGTAGACATATCCTACGCACAACTTTGATCATTCAATAGCAGTACATGACTCAAAAGTTAAGAGGAATTACATATTAGGGTTGATATTTATCATGTATTCCAAACTCAAGATTCTAAAATATAAATTATCCTAACATTACCAGAACCATTGTTATTGTAGGTGGTTTATGTATAATTATTTATCTAATCGGTAGAAGGAGTACACCTTGAGAAATATAATTTTGTTTACATATTCATTAATTTAGAAGATGTAGATATAAGTGGTATGTGAATCTTGTTTCAATTGGTAGTAGTTGGACATATTTGTTGTGATGAATTTTGTAATTTTAGTGTACATTTTTCATAGTACCTTATGAATTTCTCCATTATATCATCACTTAAAATTATGATAAACTAGAGAGAATTATTTGATCAATAATGTTTATCCATAAGGGACAACTATAATGTTGGGTAGCTTCCACAGAGTAGAATCCAAATGAACAATTAATTTTTAATGACCACAACCATCTATTTTTTTCTACATGTAAAGATGAAGAGACAATAACATATCCACATTCCTCAAAGTGAGTTATATACCTGGATTTGAATAAGATATATATATATAATATAGAAAATTCTTGTTTCCACTGATAAAGAAAGGAATATGAGTTTTTGAAATGTGGTGATCCATATGTCTACAAGTGAAATCCAGGGACCAATAAATCACTTGTCTCCTATAGATTTTACCAATTCCATAGTATAAATAAGATGATGTAGGAATAGATTTTCTACCGTGTGGCTATGACATAGTATGGTAGATTTTTTATTAACTAATTAAAATTATTCATTCATAGAAAATATGGGAGGAATTTTCAAGGGATAAACTTGGTATGGCCTTTGTTCAAGAAATATGGTTCTTTTATGGGATCCATCATCTAATTATTTCAAAAAATACAAGAATATTATATTACATTAATAAAAGGTATTATAGAAATAAATTATTGCATAAATTCATTTTAGAAATGCCGATCATCCATAAATTGATGGAATGATTGAATATTTAATTCATATTTCATAAGATATGATGAGAATGTAAACCATATATTTTGGTTATTTATCTGATATCAAATTTTCTCTCATGGATTTTTATTTTAATAATAGTTATCATGTATCTATAAAGATAAAAAAAATACTTATCTATATATGCTAAACTATGTCTTTTTACTCCTTTTTGATTGGAGGATGGTGTGTTAGTGATGAACAAATCATGTATTCTACAGGAGACATTAGAGCATATTCAGATGATTTGAAAGTAGATGGAAACCTTAATGAGTATGAAGAGGCCACATAAAGATATGTGACCCTATCCTCTTAATTTTGAGGAGGAATAATATTTATTCTATTATGAATCACCATGGATAGGACACCATCATTTTCTGATGTAGGGAAATTTTTTCACCCATGTATGTTGTTCCATTCGAGATAGTGGAGAGGATTATTTAACTAGCTAGCCGATTGGATCTCTAATCTATTTTTAGTTCTTATAATAATGTATTCCATATATTGAATATACCTTGATATTATCCTGATTAACCTCATGTAACCAGAAATAAAAATGTTTCTCTTAATGATAAGGAATCCTTTATGTAGAGTCTATTATATATTATGGAATGAAGAGATAATACTTTTTGGGGGAAGATAGTTCCTTATGTTTTCATATAAAATAAATAGTGGTGTATCAAAGAGGACACATGAAATGGGGAGTTTGATATATGGGATTTGTGGACAATTATTATCCCCAAAAAATACCAATGATGTTAATGTTTTTATCGAAGGATGAACTAAAATATATTAGGTATTTTTTAAAACCCTGACATTGTTCTTAAGATATAGTCCTATTTTATTTGTACAAAAGTCACTATTTATTCATGTTTTTGTCATTGATGATAATTGATTTTGGGATATAGAGTGGTTTGATAGGTGGTACAGTGGTTAAAAGTGTCCGTGTATGGGCTACAAATTTACTGATGGGGTCCTGTATAAGAAGACAAAATTTTAAGGTCTCCATTATGTGGTTAGGGTGTGATGATCCATCCCTCGGGGATCATGCCATGACTACCCCAAGCTACCTTCCATTGTCTAGGGGATAGTGAGTAGAACCAGAAAGGTGTTCCCAAAAAAGGCAAGGTATTTCCTTTAAACCTATACCCACACAAACAGTGAAAATATACACAAAGAAAACCAGAAATGAAATAAACAAATACAACCACCACAATGTACCACCACTATGAGTGAAGGGTCTATACTAAAAGTAAAGGGGCTATAAGACAATCCCAACAGAAAGGAATGTACATCAAAAGAAGAAAAATCTCTCGAGGTCGTCCGCCAAGGATCCTACCTGAAGGGTAGGTAGAGCTCACGGTCGAATGTCACTGTAGAACATCACATCTATTGGTCCACCTCCAAGCACCATCTAGTCATGGATCCCCAAAGTCCCAGTCAAAGCTGTCTGTCATCGGCAGAAGACAAGATAGGTGTGGGTGTAGCATATGGAAAGGTGAGTATAAAAATACTCAGTAGTAACCCCAAGACCAACTTAGATCTCATTGAAATTGAAAAGGTAAAATACAAAAAAACAACATATTAAGGTAAAGAAGAAAGAAAAAGAAATAGCTCACACCGAGATATAACGTAAGTATAGATTTAAAGATGATTAGTCGTAAATTAAGATCATATTAATCTATTATGAGGCTCTTCTACTAATCCATGAAGGGTCACTATGTTGATGACCCATGAAGGGTCGCTCTGATAAGGATCCATGGTGGGTCACTCTACACATGTTCCACAATGGGTTTCTCTAATGATAATCCAAAAAAGGATCTCTCTTATGCTGATCCATGAAGGGTTGCTCTTATGATGATCCACAAAGGGTCTCATTTATTATTATCCATGAAGGGGTCCTCTAATACTGATCCACGAAGTGTCTATCTAATGTCGACCCGTAAAGGGCCTCTCTTTTTCTGATCCAGGCAGGGTCACTCTTATGATAATCCATGAAGTGAATCTCTTATGATGATCCACAAAGTGTTTCACTTTTTTTGATCCACGAAGGGTCACTCTCCATTCTTCATGTCACAACCAACCACTACATTCTTGCACTTACCACACTTTATTTCGAGAGGATATTCTTCTCAAGATATCATTCATACATCAACCACCACAAATTACCACATAGAGTGACCCAAAATACCATCTCTTTGTAAGGGTCCTAATGCAACAGACAACACATTGAACGGAATCCCGGTTTGTAATATAATTGAATATATGTAAATAGGGACAGGTTGGATTCGAGTTCGATCCAACCCGAACATATTCCAAAAATTTCCATAACTCAAGTAGAGTATCTCAAAAGGACCACCACATCACAAGGGTCCCAACACCACTGACTGTGCGTTAATAAGAGGCATGGTATATTAGTTACGAGGATTTCTGTGAATCGAGGTTAGTTGGGTCTAGGTCTGGTATGACCTGGTCAAACCGACCCTGCCCGACCTGACCTAGATTTAGACCAACAAGGATTCATCCCAAGGGTGGTGGCCTGCACCCTACTCAGTCCACCAAGTGTGGACCGGTTTTTTCCACCTGGCTAGGACACGGCCGGATGCCGCATCCTATCCCCCTGCTACCCCAAAAGTCACTACGAGGCCTCACTTCTACAGTAGTCGAACAACTACTGCCTGTGACATGACGTGTTGTACGTAGCCTCTGATGCGGTCGAGCAGCCACGTCCTTCCATGCCACCCAAAAACAAACTTCTTGGGATGACCTGTAAATGAGTCCCACGCGTGGTGACGCTGGTCTCCAGCACCTTGGCCACGAGGGTTGCGGTCTTTAATGCTCGACAGGTAGTCTTCTCCAGCCACCAGAACGACTGATGGTTCTATTGACCCACCCTCCGATGGGCTGACAGGAACTTAGGTATACCACCAGATGCACTCTGGTGGTCTGTTATTCATACTTCACGGGCCTATGGACTCTAGGGGATGCCCTCATTATTTTTATGGCCTCAAATGCACCTTTTCATCACTTACAAAAATTGGTCATGATGAACGCACTGGTGGAGGGACTCATACCATGTTCGGGTCAGCCCACTCCCTCTAAGTTATAAGTTTAAAAACATGGAGAGGTTTGATGATTTTTGTTCAATCAAAATTGGTGTTAGTTTAATATCGGATAGATAAATACCAAAATGAAGTCTCCATCCCGCAAGAACACATGATCCGCAAATCAACCTATTCATGGGTTGATACGCTTTAATCATTTTATTAAAAAGAATGTGGAAATGAATTTAATCAAACAACGCCTTCCAAGACTGTTGGACCTACTACTGATGATGGATGATATCTTCATCGTCGTCCTTGATCCGTGAATTGTTCACACTCTTCACCACATTCTTCATACTTAGTTGGAGAGGAATGTTTCCGTAGGATCTTCCTATAATCCCATGGGTTTAATTATCCACTCTCTAACACATTATTTTAATAATAAGAAACATGTCACATCATTTCTATTATACTACGACGTTGTGTCATTAAACTTCCACAATGAGCATTTATGATCCTAATTTAATGCACCTAATCAACATCTTGTCACTACAACATAGAAACACTTTCTTCCACTCAACGGTGAGAAAGAAAATACAATACAATATTATTTATTATTTTATTATTTCCAAAATATTATGAAAATTAGCGTTTCGGTTCAGCCCTTTCTGGTCAAATTTAAGACCATTATAGGCGAATCCTAGTGTTCCGAGTTCACCAGTGACCTCATATTTTTTATCCAACCATTAGTTCGAATGTTAGGAATACCTTCTCACACTATTACTGAACATACCTTAAAATATGTTTTGAGGCACCCTGGGCCCTAGAGTCTAGTCTTTTCTCAATGCCTAGTCTTGAAATAATTCCATATATTTTTAGAAGAAATTATACTAAAATTTAAGGACATTATTTTATCCCCACCTTAGGGATTTATGTTCTAGAAATCCATAACAATGTCCAATAAAACAAATGTTGGTATTGAACTCAAATCTAAGCCTCCCACCCCAAGGTTCTCTCATGGATGTTCTTGTGCTGCCACCAAATGTGCACTATATAAATCAACCATCTATGAAGGACCCACTCCTATCGATCCTCTATCTCCACTGGGAACTCTACAAACATCACCCAATCATTAATGTGTTTCTCACCACAGTTGATTATGTGTGATGGATCAAGGATGTACCTCCTCAGCTACGACACTTGAAAATCATCTTGTACCTGGTGCATATGTGGGTGAAGATCTTGGATGTATGCCACCTCACTATGTCTACTGAGGATATGGAAAGGTCTGATGAACCTCAGAGATAGCTTACCACCCTGTAAAAATCTCCATAATCTTCACCGGGGTGAGACCCGAAGGAAAACATGATATCCCTCCTCGAACTCCAAGGGTATCCGTCTCTTGTCGGCATAAAAATTATATTGAATCGGTGTTGTCCTCATCCACTCCTAGATGATCTGCACCTTCTCTGTGGTGGTCAGTACCGACTCATGAACCATGAGTGCTGACCCACCTAGATCTGTCCAGTACAGAGGTGATCTACATGGCCACCCATGCAAGGCCTCAAACACTTCCATGAAATTTTTCAAGTGATTTCTATTGTTGTATTAAATATACATCAATAGTAGGTGGTTCTCCCCACTGTGACCAAAATATAAAACACAAAAACGAATCATGTCCTTAAGGGTCTGTATAGTCCGCTCTGTCAGACCATCTGTCTGTGGGTGAAAATTTGTGCTCAAGTGCATCTGAGTCCCGAATGCCTCCATCAATCCCTTCCACAACCGGAATGTAAACCATGCATCACTGTCTGAGACGATCATCGAAGGAATATCATGTAGTCACGTTATTTCATTCACGTAGAGGCATCTGAAGCCCTTTACTGATCCCTTCTCCTTGATGGGTAAGAAGATATATGACGTAGTGAGTCGATCAATGATCACCCAGACAGAATCGTGGCTCATGGACATGCATGGTAACCCCATCACGAAGTCCAAGGAGATACCATCCATCTTCCATTCCAGTACCTCAAGTGGTTATGCCAAGCCTGTTGGGGCTTTATTCTTGGCCTTCACATGCTAACTAGTGAGGCATCTTGAAATGGACTCCGCTATTTATGACCACCATTTCTGACGTCCGAGGTCCCAGTACATATTTTCCACACCAAGATGTACCACCGTAGGGGATGTTTGGAACTCCCTCAACACCTCCTCATGTTACATCACTGATACTGTGGTGCGTCCTATGAAAATTATGGCATTCTCCCTACACATCACAAATCGATCAGGAGTCTATCATGAGGATATATGAGCACATCGGACCCCACAGTTAACATCCACCAGATGTGCCTCCAAAAATCACTAAAGGAGTGGGGGAGTAACCATCATAGATTTAAGTTAAGATTCTACATCATCACCCATGATGGATATCTGCATCGTGGAATACTACTCTGTCTCCTCACTCAATAGCTATAAACCAGACCTCTTGTTGTGCGCGTCATCCACCATGTTCCCCTTCCCATGAGTATACTCTATCTCAATGCCCTAGTCTTGGAGGAACTCCAACTATCACCAATATCTCAAGATTAGGTACATATTTGAGAAGATATACCTGACACACATATGGTCAAAGTAGATGGTAATCTATTCACCCATCAAGTAGTGATTCCACATCTTCATTGAAAATACCACTACTAATAACTCCAGGTCATTGGTCACATGGTTTTTCTCATGTCACCTCAACATCCATAAGCTGTAGAAGATCACTTCTCAATCATGCATCAAGAAAAAATCATAGTATGGCCCCTAATGCAACACAATATGCCACATAGTCGATGCCCTTCTCTGAAAACCTTGACATGGGTGTGCTATTCAAGATCAACCTCAGTTTTTGGAAGATGTTCTGAAATTTTTCTTTCAACACAAATGGTTTCCCCTTCTTCATCAATGCTATCATAGGTGCTGCTACTCTGAAGAGGTTGGGCACAACCCTCCGGAAGTATCCAACCAACCCCCAGAAACTATTCACATCTGTCATGCTTCAGGGTGGATCCTAATCTAGAACTGCATCTCTCTTTACTGGAACCTCTAAAAATCTATCCTCTAAGATGAGAAGTCATAAAAAGTGGAAACCAAAAAATATGGAACTATCACTTAGAGAGCTTAACATAAAGATAGTTATCTCAAAGCATATCCAAAACTATCCACAGGTGTGTACTGTGCTCCTCCTATGAATCTGAGTACACCAAGATATCATCAATGAATACTAACACAAAACTATTGAGGTAAGGATAGAGGATCATGTTCATGAGTCCCATGAATACCACTGGATCGTTGGTCACACCTTAAGGCATCACCAAAAACTCATAGTGGCCATACTGGGATTTGAAGGTTGTATTTAGTACATCCTTATCATGTACATAAAGATGATAATACCATGATCTACGGTCAATCTTAGAGAACCAACACACTCCCATTAGTTGAACAAAGATTATATCAATCCTCAAAAGTGGGTAATTTTTCTTCATGGTCACATGGTTTTGGCACTAGAAGACCACACATAGTCTCATACTGCCTTCTTCCTTCTTAGAAAACAACATCGGGGCTACCCATAAAGAAACACTGGGTCTTATGAATACCATGCTCTTCAAGTCATCCAATTGTACCCTTAACTCACGTAGCTCCCTAGGATCAATCCAATATGCCATTTTGGATATTGATGTCATCCCCCAGTAAAACTCATTGCAGATGTCTACCTCCCTGCGAGGAGGTAGTCCCGAAACATCTTTAGGAAAGACAAGCTCATATTCATACATCACTACAATAATGCTCCGAAACCTCTCATCCACAACACTATGGGTGAGGCTATCCAATTGGTGAGTGATCGGCTGCACCTTCCTCTGAGGAATTCTATCCTCTACTGCAATGGTTTCCTTCACACCGGTGAAGGAAGAAATGGTCCCATTCTCATGAAAAAACTATAATTTGTGAAAAAAATAGTCGATCTAAGCATGGAATATATATAATCAGTCCATAGCCAAGATGACGTCATATGACCTAGATGTTTCTACAAGGAGATCCCGTTTGAAGCTCTCATATACTTGAGTATGCTCGCACTACCGGCACCAGTGTGTAATAATAGAATACCATCATATAGGAGTCTCTAATAGTATGTATTGAGCCAATGTATCTACTAGAATCTCCAAGCCTCAAAGGAAGTCTTTGGAAAGGAATGAGTGAATGAAACTTGTGTCTGTAAGAACTCCAGATAAGGTGGAGAAGACACAGATCATAACACGAATCATCTCTGGAGAACCATGTTCATAGACCTATACTACCTAAAGCTAAGATCTACCCTATCTACTGGATCCATGTGCATGTGGTGGACCACCAAGGGGTGGAAGAGGTAGTACCTTGAACCTTCATACACCTCCTGCCACTCGTCCTTCTCCCCTTCAACTTCTACCTCCCTATAGACCTCCTTTCTTGAACCTCTACCCCTACCTTGGAGGCCCCACAACTGTTTTCTAATCATATGCGCATCGTTTAAGGAAGTCATGAGCCATGTGTCCCTACCTATTGCAGGAGTAACAAACTCCAATCCTCAGTTTATGTCTTCTTCCTTGTAATCATTGCACCACCGACCATACGTCCTTGTGCCGTCCTCCAAAAGGTATCGTTTTTCGGGCCTCTACTTCATCTGCTTACCACCTACTGAAAATGACTTGACCACCTATCATCTAGTGGTGGTTCTCACTTTCAGTGCAAGCTTTGCTATGATGCTCTCCACTAGTAGAGCTTACACGCGAACACTAGACAACATTGGGATGATGAGAAAAATCATCGACACCGTGATATACCATTGGATTCCATGCTCAAAAGTATGGTCCCTGAAGAAAGGGCCGTGAATCATGTCAGTTGAGTAGTGGGAGAGGTCAGTAAACCTTACTGAGTGCTAGGCCACAGTTAGTCTTCCCTACTGTTGGTGCAGAAGCTCTTGAATAATCACTTCGTGTAGTGTTGGTGGTTCAAACTATGACCTGGAGAGGATCTCAAAGTCCAACCATGTGAAGAACACCTCCTTGTGTTTTTGGAACGACAAGATCCACCATCTCCCTGTTGTTACATGAAAAAACAAAACATGTGGCTAGGAAAACTATCTGGTCTGTAGGTGTCTCTACCAGGAGAACAACCCGTGTAATTGCCTCAAGATAATCCTTAGCTTCCTAATGATTTTTCTTACCTTAAAACCTTATAGGCCTCTGTCTCTGAAACTCGTGTTGTCGGATTAGTCAGTGTACATTGTCTGCTATATGGGCTAGTAACAACTATTTCACTCTACGTTGTGGTGTTGTTGGTACACCACCCAAAGATGCTATCGCTGAAATTGGTCCATGTACTGATTCCTCATCACTTGGTGGGCCATCATCGTGATCCCTCACTTGAATCCTGGCATGTGATCTACATGGAAACATCCTATACGTAATGAGATGCACCACATTTAATAAGTTATACCTGGTGATCTTAATTAAAATGAATCAAGAGAAAAAAAATTTCTAAACACAAGCAAGCAGTGATTTCATCTACTATGTCAGAAAACAGAATTTAGGGTCCTCATGTATGGATACATCAACCACCGCACCAACACATGACTCTCTAAACTAAAATCCAAACTCAAGAATCTTGATACTATTTCCCTCATAAAACATACAGAATCATAGTTCTTCTGGTAGAACCAACCATCCTCTAATAAAAAAATTCCATGACCTATACCATGGGGCCCAGGCTGTGACTATCCCATCCCCACCTTCCATAGGCCATGGCCCAGGGAATATCAGCAAAAATTTGTGTCCGAATAATGTAAGGAATTCCCTTTTAAACCTGTTCAAAATAGATAGGGAATAACTACAGAAAGAAAAACAGAAAGTAAATAATGTAATACAACCACCATAACATACCACCACTGAGGGTAGAAGGTGTAAACTAAATGTAAAGGGGCCAGAATACATGAACAAGTGAAAGGAAAGTACAAAAAATGAAGTAAAATCTCTGAAGGTCATCCGCTAAGTGTTCTACATGATGGGTAGGTATAGCTCACAGTCAGATGTCACTACAGCAAAACACATCAACTGATCCACCTCAGAGCACCGTCTATCCATATATCTTCAATGTCCCAGTCAAAGTTGTCCTTCATCATCACAAGACAATATAGGTGCGGGCTGATCCCTTTTAGGGGTGGGTATAAAACTACATAGTAGGTTCCCTGATACCTACTCGTGTCTCATAGAAACCACCAATGAAAAATACCCAAATGAAGGATCTCAATATAAATCACAAAGAAAAATACACATCTCACACTAGGATATAACTTATGTACATAATTAAAGATTATTAGTTGTAAATATATATCATATTATTATTTTAAGAGGCTCTGGTGCTGATCCACAAAGGGTAACTCTACTTTTGATCCATCAAGGGTTTCTCTACTGATGATCCATGATGGGTTTCTCTATGGATGATCCACGATGGGTTGTACTACTCATGATCCATGAAGGGTTGCTCTTATAATGACCCATGAATTCTCTCTCTTATAATGATCCATGAAGGGTAACTATTATGTTGATCCATGAAGGGTCTCTCTTATGCTAATCCATGAAGGGTCACTCTTATGTTTTTCCATGAAGGGTCACTCTTATGATGATCCATGAATGGTCCCTCTTATGATGATCTATGAATAGTCTCTCTCCATTCAACACGTAACATCCATCCACTGGATTTACACACTTATCATGCTTGCATTTGAGAGGAAATCCTCCCCAGTCCGTTTTTTTTCAACATCACCCTCCTTGAAGTCCCACCAATATTAACCCAAAGGATCGTCTTGTCATAAGGGTCCTGATGCAATAGACAGAATGTCGAACGGAGGTCCAGTTTGTAAGATATGATCATTTTTGTAAAAAGAGGCCGACTGGATTTGACTCCAATCCAACCTAGTCATATTCCAACCTCCCTCAAAACTCACTTAGAGTATTCCAAAAGGACCTCCATGTCATAGGGGTTCCAATGCTGCTAATAGCGCGTCAAACACACACATGTTCTGTTAGTTACGAGGGTTTTAATGAAACTTGGGTCGGTTGGATCCAGATCCAGTACGACCTGGTTTTGGGGTCTACTGACCTGATCCAGATCCTATCCAGTTTGGGTTCAAATGGGTAGGGTGGCTCCGGCCTGTTGGGGTGGTTTCAGCCTGAGGGGGGTGCCCCACACCTTGCCCAATGTCCCTGCCTAGGATGCAGCCGGATGCCGCATCCCCCCCTACTACCCCCAGGCCACCATGGGGCCTCCCTTCCACCGTGGTTGAGTGACCGCATCCTATAGTGTACCCTGCTGTATGCTGCCTTCGAATCGACCGAGCAGCCACATCCTTACATGTTAACTGTGGACCATGTCTGTGGGTAGACCAGTCAATGTCATGCTAGCATGGAGTTGCTGGTCTCCAGCGCCGCGACAACGGTGGTTGCGGTGTTTACCGATCAGTGCACTGCTGGTGCATGCCATCTCTACAAGCCACCAACATGACCGAAGGCTCTGTTTCCTTTCTATCCAGTACACGACCGATACCACAATATTTCACTAACATGGCACATGATTGAACATCAGCGGGCCATCAGAAGCTCTACGGTGGTCAGTTCTTCACGCCTCTTGAACCTTTGGCCTTTAGGGGATTTCCTATTCATCGTGATGACCTCTGATGTGTCTTACCATCACTTGGGATAATTGGTCATTAATAACTCATAGGTGGAGGTATTAGGGCCTTGTTTATGTTGGCATGCGCCCTCTGATTTATAAGTTTAAAAACATTGGGAGGTCCAGGGATTGTCATTCAAGACATGTTAAAATTTAATCCCTAATAGGGAAATCCCCAAAGAAGTATCCCTCCCACAATAACAGACTATCCGAGGATAAACATGTTTATGGGATAATCTACATTCATCATTTTTTGAAAAATAATAGGGGAATGAATTTAATCAAACAACCCCTACCCAGATTGTTGGATCCACTGCTGACACTGGATGAGATCTATGTCGTCCTTGTTGATCCATGAATCATTGGAGTTCATCATTCTTCATTGGAGATAAATTCCGTCGTAGGATTATCAGAGATTCACCATGGTTTAATTATCCACTCTCCAACTCGTTAGTTTAATAAAAATAATCACATCACATTGTTTCTATTATGCTGTGATGTTGTGTGATTACACTATTTCATTTATGAAACAACATGGCTCTTACACTTGCACAAC
The DNA here is from genome assembly GCA_963277665.1 of Viscum album. Taxonomy (NCBI): domain Eukaryota; kingdom Viridiplantae; phylum Streptophyta; class Magnoliopsida; order Santalales; family Viscaceae; genus Viscum; species Viscum album. The sequence continues at coordinate 220,434,748 of OY728146.1, read as the reverse complement.
AAGACATTAATAATCCTCATTTAATGTGTTTTGTCGTCACCTCATCTTCGCACCACAACACCACCGTATTCAACTCTACAGTGAAAAATAATATAAAATAACAATTATATGTTATTTTTTTATTTTCCAAAAAGACAGAAAATTAACTTATCCGTCCGTCCCTTGTTGGTTGATGTTAAGTCCTACCATGGAGAATCCTGATGTTCTGAGTTCAACAGTGCCATTAGATTTTTGATCTGAACACCAATTCAAAATTTAGAAAAACCCACTCTCACGATTATCTAACATACAAGAAAATATGTTCAAAATTACATTCTGGGAAACTCGGGCCTCAAAATCATGTGTCGTCTCAGTGCCTAGTCACGAAATAATTTCATATATATATTTTTTAAAAAAATTATACATAAATTCAAGGACATTACATATTGAGTAGTGAAATTATGGTAATAGATTGGGGAATCAAAATTAGGATGTGCAATCATGTTGGAGGAAATTTCAGCCAAGATGCTAAACTATTGGGAATAGAGTAATGGAAAGTCACCCATGAAATGTGTTTTTTCAATTGATTCATCCATGGTATTTATTTAAGGGAAGCAATGAAAAACACAATATTTTGGATGGCCTTACTTTGATGTTTTTTGATATTTTACGATGGGATCTATGTTATAGAGCTATCCAGAGATAAGAGTGTGAGTCCCCCTATGTAAACTGATGTGAGGGGGAAGTGAGAATTAAATCATGGGGATCCCTTAGGCCCCATTTTAGTTGGGCAATATGGAGTTTCACTACATCATGGGATAGATTTGATATACTATAGTGAAGCCTATAAATCTTTTTAAAATGGTGATATTCCAATTTTAACTATGATTAATTTATGGACTTTGTAGAATATTTCATTATATTACACATAAAATATTTCATTATAAAAATACCCTCCACCATATTATTCTTATTATTGGGGATTTATCTCATATTTTTTTTGAATTTATAATTATTCATTATTACTATGTTTTATTAGAAAAAATATCCTTCTTTTACCTTCATTCTTTTTTTTCACCATATACTTTTATCATGACTTTATATCCATTTAATATATATTTTATGTTTTTTATCTACTTCTCCAATTTCATCCATTTGATAAATAAGGAAAATACATGTTCTAATGTGTGATATTCTATGTGTATATGGTTGGTGGTCCATATAATATTCTATTAGTAATCGTTGATATTTATTTGTCTCTATTGTGTGGTTTAACCGACTAACTATAAGTTTTTCATAGAATATAATTATATTTCCAAATTAATTGAATTTAAATTGAATTGTTTTCCTATTATATTTGAATGACCCCTAAATTAAGGGACTTCCAAATTGGATTCTTTGGAAACTATATTAACTCATAATTGGGATATGATAATTGATGAATTGAGAATGGTTGGATTGAGAATGTAATGGTTAAAAATGAATGGATAATTATTCCATATTTTAATGATAAATATATTGTGGGAGAATGTTATATTATAGATCCTGAATTGATATCTAGTGACCCTTGAGGAAAATTTAATTTGAGGGTGGATTGTAGTAAATATAAATTAGATATTTTATATATCTATTATTGTGTTATGAGCAGGTAATGTAAATATCCTTTTGGTTATCTAATGTTTGATGATATAGTGTTCCCTAATGAGGTTATATTTTGGTTCTATTGATTATGTTCTCGAGGATGGGTTTATGATGGTTTCATAAATGGTGTTGTATTTGGGTGGACACTCGAGTCCCACATGGGTATATTTATTTTGGAGATATTCATGTTCTATAATGGGTAAACATAGCCAGTAGATATTCATGTTTGGATATTGTCATATTTCCCTAGTTTCTAATGATGTTCTAGGATGTGTATATTTCTATATATAATTACCACCATTTAGAGAATTCTAGAACTAGCCAAATAAAGAATGTTAAATACCAATTGTCACCGAGAAACCTAAGTATTGACTTTTTATTTATATAATTATTATTTAGCCTTTGGTTATATATATATATCACTTATTAATTCACCCTCATTGTATAGATATGTTTATTGAATATATTGGTGGTGTTATATATATTTCTATTAACACCCTGATTGGGACGTCGTTAGGAATCTGATAAGATTTCATGGTTGTAAGACCTGAAAAGTGCATGTCTATTGTGAATGATGCATGATTTGGAAGGATTTGATGTAGATTAATTGATTGGAACTATACTAGGACCCAGAACCATTATTTTAGATTCTTCTAGTGTTGTTCTTTTGGGTAACTGATGTATATGTTCCACCCACAGTGTGGATCAACAGTTTGTATAACCAGACTTGTATTTATATCAATCTATTTCTTTTAAATCATGTGATGCTGATATTACATTATTATAAAATTCCATTTTTTATGTTTATTATGTTTGATATATTATATTGTCATTATTTTTACTGATACTAATACTCTAAAATAATTAAATAGTTTGAAAACCCTGAGACCCATTTCATTAGTTTTGAGCCTTTGGAATATGAGGACGAATGATTTTGGACACATAACACCTGGATATACATAATATAAAGGGAATTAGGTCATGAAAAATTTAATTACATCTATATGATCAATAAAATAGATCATAATACAGAAAATGGAGAACCATATATATTAGTATATCAGGTTAAATATTTCATTCCTATAGAAACCTGTATATCCATACTTTTTGAAACATTTAAAAAAAATAAATCATTATTTATAAAATGATATTTCTCTGTAGAATTTCCCTGTATTTTATAACTATAGTATGATATTGTAGGATTAAAACACTTAAAATGTTAAAGACTTAATTTTACAAGTAGTTTCATTATAAAACGGTTAACACTCATAGAAAAACCATATCAAATTATGTAGAATTATATTTTTACAAAATTCATATAACACAATATTGATAATACATGTTTTCATTTTTGGTATAGAATATAAAATTAATTATCTTATAATTTTCCTCATATTTTTACCAAATTTCCCTATATTTTATTATGATGTATTGATTAATATTAATAGTTAATGAACATCAATTAATTTAATATAGGTTTATAACCTTGTTATCCACTATATCCATATACAATGAAGCATTCACCTATTTATCATGTTCCATATAATAATGAATCATTCAATTTTAATCCATTCAACCCAACTCTCAGTACCATTAAAAATTATATCATTTATGATAATACAATAACTCCCAATGTCATAGATTCCATGGATGATATTAATCCTCATACTATAATATATACATTTACACCTCTCCATAAAGGTAGATGAGAAATTGTGTTCTTTTATATTATTATTCTTCTAAAATTAGAATAAATTTAATTTAATAATATGTTCTTATTTTATTTGGTTGAGACTAATCTTCCACCACCAACCGTTACAGTCCTACGAAGATATGTTCTATCTAGAATCAATTTTTATTAATTATGGGTGACTATAATAAAGATAAAAACTGTTTTTTATGAATAGAAATGAATTCAATATATATTTAGGAATATTGATGAAATATATTTATATAATTTTGATAAATTAAAATACATGTAAGGAACATTATACTACATTTAAGGAGAGATGATGGGATAATATTTTATTAAAAATATATTTTTTATTTTTAAGAACCAATAATCATTTATTTACATATAAATATATATTTCATTTACATTGTGTCATTATCATATTTTAGATGGTGAAATTTTTTCATTAGTTCATAGAATGGAGGTTGAATAACTCTAGAGGGAATAAAAGTAATATTTATATTAATACTGAATAAATAAAATTGAAATCAAATGGGAGAGATTATCTTTCTTTATTTATTGTTTGACTAATCAATACTTCACAATGATTGACCTCTAGTCATGATAAAAGTTTCTAGTATATATTTAATATTTTTTATTTATCATATGAAATTATAATGTTTATATATAATATAATTTATTAAGCCAATAGTTACTATACATATAATTATAGAAGAATAAAAATAGGGTACTGATACTACATTTAGACACTCTGGGACACAATATTACTCCAAATAATGAGTTGTGTTACATAAATTTTTATATGTTTTTTATATAAATTGATATATATACATAAGAAGAACAATTATATATTCCTATAAACTATTGAACTATTTATAAAATATTATATTGAATATTAGGGGTCAAATCATCCATGCACGTATTTTTTCAGGTCTTAAGAAGATGAATGAGAATGTGATAAATTACACCATCAATGACTAAATCGTAAGAAAAAATTTAAAAATATTAAAATAGTATTGTCTTATTTATATTTAATTTAGATATATGGTCCTAAATTTTTATTTATTTTATCTTACTAAATCAAAATAATTTGACATATAATTCCATAATCTTTTTTCTGTAATTATTATCATAGTTATATTGGGGGGGGAACCCTTCTAGGGTTATAAATACACTAAGAATGAATGTTATGATAATATAATATTATCCTACATCGAGAACCTGAGGTTATTTTAACACATACACATATAATAATGTTTTAGTTTATATAGGTGGTAATATAATTCAAGTATGTATCATAAAAATTATAATAAAAATTGTATTTTTAGATTCAATTTTTTTATAGGCTTTAGCAATATGAGTTTGATGTTTCATGGAGAGATGATAGTATTGTTTAATTTATGTATGAAATTCTTATAGAATCATTATATCTTAGTCGGTCACATTCCACTATTGTCCCTTATAGTATAAAGGATAGTGGGGTTGTTAAATCTATTGAGGATGTTGTTTCTACATAGAATATTTCAAATGAGGATGTTATTAGTTATGATAACACTTTAATTGATATCAATTATGATGAAGACCCATGTTGACATTTTTTATTTCATACATATCAATATAAGTACATGTTTTGTTTTCATATATAGTAAAATTTATGGATATTATATCTAATTCTAAATATATAACATTCTCATTTGGTGTATTCATCATTAGTCTCTTTATAGAGGGTAATCTGCTCAGAATGAACATTGGTTTATAATACACGACAATGGTTTTTCTCTTTAATAATGTCTATATATATTGGGTTTTTTTAATTTTAATTTACTATTGAATTATTTTATTTCGGTTTCTTATATTATGCATATGATATTTTAATGTTAAAAAATAAATATTTTGGTATGAGTTAGTAAATGTGATGAGAAAATAAATTTTGTTAGATGGGAATGGTTTTTTGGATATAAGAATTTCACATTGAATTATTTTCGTGACCATATCTGACATAATTGTTTTGTACAGAAAAGCATAGTTCATTTTAACAAAAGCATGATAATATTGATTTAATTAATTTATAGGTACCCATATAATTCATTAGTTCCATGAAGATCATGAAATATAGATTTCGAAGTTATGATTTATTATATAATGTTTATTAGTAGGATATAATATATTTTTGAAGAATAATTTTATTTTAAATCCAATATAAAACTTTAATTAATGTTAATGAAATAGTAAAATATTTTAAAATCATCTGTTCATTTTTATTGAATTTGATTGAATATATAATAAAAAATATATAATTATTCTATTATTCAATGGTATATTAAATTTTCATATACATTAACAAACATTTTTTATGTTCAAAACATCACTGCTTATGGAAATAAAATACTATTACCCATTTTACTATGTTGTCCTTAAAATATAAAATATATTCATATACATATATATATATAGTAATAAACTAAGATTTTATAAGATATATTCTTTTTAATTTCATTAATATCTTCTGTTTTACAATACACCATGATTGTCATACGCTATACGCAATACCATATTAGCTTTCAGTATACGCAACATTATTCTTGGATCATGTTACACACAATTTCATGTTTGATTAGTAGTTGTTATTCTATACAAAATTGAGTGTGTGTATATATATATATATATTCAATGTATAAATGAAATATGGTTTTATTTTGTTATATACAACAAAAAAAGTGTCTTTCACTACACGCAACCCTGATTTGTCTTGCATTATAGGCAATTGCGACCTTCCTCAATAGCGTGTGTTGTACGCAATACCGGGTTTCACTAAACAATGATATATGATTATAATATTATTATGAACTAGATTATATGAATATTATTAACTATGTTTTTATTTTTATAACATTATTATTCATCATACACATTATCTAGAACATGGTATGAGAACAAAATAATTTTTTCGTGTAAAATAAGTATTTTTTTAAAAAATGCAGTTTTGTGGCCTTTTGATGGAGCACCCACATTAAATCTAGTTTTTGACATTTTTATAAGTTATATTTGACAAAATAAAATTCTTATTTGGAATCAGGATATATAAATTTACTTTGGATAAATTTTTTATATTATTCTGATAACTTTCTTATTTTAAGGAATAGTAAAAACACTCTATAGTTTAATTAAAAACAAATTTTTTCATCGCAATAATTTATGTGGTTAAATTATAATATTTAATGGGTTTAAAGTATAAATAAAATATATTTTCACCATTTAATATAATTTATGTCATTAGTATTAATTTTACATTGAATTCGTTTGTTAAATCAATTCAATCTTTTGCAATGTTTTAAACAAAAACCTGTTTTCTTTCAAAAATGGGATTAATTTTAATTTAATTTCTGCAAATTATGTGTATTGAATTTGGAAAAATGGATTCAATATTTGTAATTGGTGTGTCCAAAATATATTAATAGACTACTTTTATTGATTTTTGGGTGTTATGAATAGTAACTATGGTAAATTTTATTTACCATAGTGAAAGGTAAATCAGGTGATTAACGGTAAATATAATATTATAAAATTACCCTAACACATGTCTTAATAAAATTGGATGATTATATTTCATCCTAATTCATATTTGGGTCGAAATGGAATCCATTATAACCCACTTGGAGGTGATTAAGACCTCTAGTTTATTTTATTTAAAGGAAAGTGAAATATGTCTCACTCAACTTTAATAATTACAGTATATTTAATATATGTTTATATAGAATATAAATTCGGTTATAAATACTAATTTGAAAGGTAAAACGTTTTTATTTATCATGGTAATTTATTTATAATTTTTAAGAGATATTTAATTACCTTAATAGCTTATACATTAATGATGCAGAAATTATTTATTTAGTGAAAAATAAGTAATATAGTTTTTATTGAAATACTAATACCAATTAAAAGGTAAAAAAACCAGCCCAAAACTTATTGGTAGTGTAATGATACACTATAATCATCCAATTACCGAATATATAACCGTTTGGAGTCTTATAAAAGTTATTATGAAACTTATATTATATTATTTTAAATAATGCCAAAGTTTTCACCTTCATAATTTAATAAATATAACATTTTAAAATTTGGGTTCTTTAGAAGATAAATCCAACTGAAATAATTCTTATGGAATATGTAATATCTATATTCATCCAATTATTTTATTTTTATGTTTTGTGCAATACAATATGTATATTAAATATTTATTCAAAAATGTTGTAGTAATTATTTTATTAAGGGAAATATCACATACATGGTTTTAAAAATATTAACATAAATATTATATGAACTATTTAATGTTCTCCAATAATTTTCTAGTTTAATATGACATGTTAGTAACCTATTAAATATTTTAGTTCGAATATATCATCCTTTTGGATTTTATTTAAATTCACATAAATTAATAGTTTCAAAATTGACACTATTGTTATTTTATAAAAATAACATATTATTAAATTGTTTAAAAATCACAAAAATATTTAAAAATTATAAATTGAGACTTATATAGTCTAAAATTTCATAAAGTATCCAATTATGGAAAATTAACAACACATAAGTGATTATTTATAACCATTTAAAATTTAGAATTTTATTACCACAAATAAACATAAAAACATTAAATAAGTATAAATCAAAATGATAAGGATTAAAATAAGATAGAAACATGTATAAATTTTATTTTTTGATTCTATTACAACCCTATCTCATCTAATCTTCGAATTTAGTCATTTTTGGGGGTTTTTATGTGGGGTTTAAATTTATATTAAACTAATATTTTTGAGGATTCCAAAGGTGCCCCTCTCCTCCCTTATAAAATGGAACCTCCTCCCTCTCTTCCTCACACCATTTTGAGCCTTGAAGCTCGGAAAAAATCTACCCATTTAACTTCCCCACTTCCCTAGAAACCTTATAGAGGTACTTTTCGTCTCAAAAGACCTACCCTAGTACCCTAAGAATAAGTTTAAAGGAGGTGCGTCGAAGAAGAGGTAATCTCTTCTACTGATTATTTCAAGCTTATTTCTTCTTCAACTACTTCTTATTTAGTTGTTTCATTATAAAGTAATAACATAAGTATCACTGATATAATGATATGTTATTATAAATATGAAACAACCCCATTTCACCTTCTATCCATCCAACGGAAAATGAAATCACCGCGCGTGCTTACGTACGGAATACCGTCTCCACGCCGTGGTGTAATCTGTTTTTCCAATACCACCTTACATGGATGGGTATAATGGTTTAAATAATAACTATACATAGTTATTATAACATCCTACTGATTCTGATATATTGTATCATCCACTCCAATTCAATTCAATAATTATGGGAACGATATTATCGCTCGTGCGTACGTATGGACTACTGTCTCCACGACGCGATGAGATTCATTCTCAATGATTAACCATTCATGAATGATTACAAAGTATATATAATAAGTAATCATGAAATATATGACATAATAATGATAATAGATTTATGTATATATATGTGTGTGTCATCCAATTAATTCCATTCAATTCAATGAGGAAACGAAAACAACGTTCATGCATACGTACGGCCTACCGTCTCCATGAACGGTGTATTTATTTCCATTTATCGATCTATTATATATATGTATATTATGAATATATATTATATATAAATAATGTCTTATATTCTTGAATTAATTAATCATGATCTAAGTAATCATATAAATAATAACAAGTCAAAACACGGACGACAAATAAATCAATTTTACCCAAAACGCTATTTAACATGGCATTTACAAAAGAACGAGTAATATAAAGTCATAAGTGAACCATATATGATATCATAACAATTAATATGATTCAATAATAAGTCAATGGAATTATTTATATCATTATACCGGAGGATCGGATACATACGAAGCATATTAGACCTAAGGTAAGGGATAATTTTGCAAATCTCATTTTTATCCGAGATTGCTTATTCTTAAGTATTTACTGGGTTTATATCAATCATCTAAGTCCATGTTTTATAAAAGTGTTTTCATGTATGTTTAAATAGATTTTTACCTATTTTGACTTTTACTACATGTAATGTAAGGAATCATTCTTTTGTTTACACTACGAGGTACTTTTTTGACTTTTCTTGAAAAAGTATGAGAATAATGTTTTTTAACTTATATGGCATGAAAGTATTTTTACAGTTTTGTAAAGACTTATTTTCATGAAGCTTACTCCAAAAGTTTTCATGACTATTTTCAAAAAAATATCCTTATTTTAAAATTGAAGAATGTTTTGTGAAAAGAAATTGATTTTGAAGAAGAAAGGATATTTTCCTAAAGAATTTATTTCAAATGTTTCATCAAGACCATTTTCCATATAAGATGAAATTATTTCATATGTGTAGGTTTCAAGTTTAATGTCTCTATGATTTTCATGGTTTCACTTTTCTTATGATGAAATGTCTATTTTTTTATTTGGATTACGAGATGATGGAATGATGTTTATGAAACCCATTTTATTCTTTGGGTTATGGTGAATGTTTTATGTTTATTCTATGGCACATGTAAAAATGATTTCATTATGAGATGGGTGGGACCTATATCTCCCTCCAATAAATTGTGTAAAGATTTATATCTCATGAGATAGACATGGATGGAATGGTAAGTTAATCCAGTTCAGTGTTACAGGACTGAAACGAGGGGTGAACTCAATTCAAAAAGTGACTTTGTCCACTAAGATGGTTTTGGCAGCAATGCCTTGGCTACTATGGAAATCATGACATGTACTGAATGGTTTCCACAATTAAATGTTTTTCTCCCAATCTATTTTATCATGCTTAATGTTTCTTTATGATCTATGCCTTACGTACTTCAATGTTTTATGTCATTGCTCAAGCTTTTGATGTTTAAACATTATGTTCATGTTTTTAAGTTCAAATTCATATGATTTGTTTTATTTTATACATTCTTACCCTTATTGAGCTTTTGATATCACCCTTTATATGTTTTCATTTCCCCGGGATATAACCAAAGGTTTTAGGTAAGAAAACAAAAGGGGAAGATCTTTATGGGAGATGTTGATGATCTTTCACCATGAATAGAAGATTACATTCCATGTTTTCAAAGACAGTAAACTATTATGGTCCTTGTGTGTCTGTTTTTATTATGTATTAAGTATTCCGCAAAAGTAATGTAATGTCCATGTACGTCAAGCTCCGAGTATCTATAGTTGCTATCAGAGGAAAGGTTTAGTCAACCTTTGGAAACTAGGATGCAAAAATGTTAGTGAGATCCCTAGAGATATTTCTATGGTATTTCTAGGGATGTATCTAAGGATAAGAATGCGTATAGGATATAGTCCTAGAACGATGTAAATGATCGTAGAATTTAACCTAAGATGTTAGATATTGAGTGTACTCCCCCTTTACTATGTTGTTTTCTCTAGCATGATTTTTTCCTCTCACACTATTCTTTTTGGGTTTTAGAAAATGGCTGGAAACAGGAAGATTCACGATAATAGAGGATATTACGGACAATGGAATGATATTATTCATGAGCAACCAAATGAAACAGGATTAGGAAGTCCAAAAATCGTTATTGTGCCTAATCATCAATGTCATAATATGATCAACAATCTCAACTTTGGTATGTTTCCCAACTCAGATAATAAGAGAAAGATGGAGTTTCAAGATGATCATAGAGGAAAGAATGTTCAATTTCCCTCATGTAAATCATGTTGGAAGAGGCATCAGAGAGATAGTTTCAAAGGAACTGGATGATGATTTGGGTGTGGAAAAGAAGGACAAAAGACCAGTAAGTGAAAATGAAAAGTCTCAATTAAAACCATGGACAAGTATAATGGTATTACTACAACATCAACAATGATTAAATGTTTTAAATGTGGAATGTATGGGCATTATAAAAACCAATTCTCTAAGGGAAAATCTCATGAAGAGAATCATCTGGTCATATGAGTAGTATTTATGTGGATGATGATGAAGAGACTACAAATGAAATATGAGATGAAAGAAATGATGAAGCTCAGTCAGTGGTTTAAGAAGATAGTGGAATGATTGTATGTTTATAAAGAATAATGTATGGTACTATGGAATAAAGAATCATCTAAGGATTGTTACACTATTGTTTTTTCTAAAGTATTTGGAAGTATATGTTGAATGTTACCGGTAACCATGGAAGGTTATTCAAAAAAATTTGGAAAGTAGATGATATGTGCATAATGAAGGGATAAGAAGATAATGAGATGTTTGATTGTATTCATGAGCTCATGACTGATATAAGGACCATGTGATATTATGGTTTGATTATATAGATTTTTGGGATTTTGGTATGAGGAAAGAGTTACCTTTTGACAGTATTCATGTTTTCACTAAGGTTCTATGTTAATTAATGTTTCAAGAGAATATATGACTAAGGTATTCATGTGTTTGGAATGAAACCAACAAGATATATCTTATGATATATGTGAGATAAATGTTTGTATTCACATTCTTGGTAGATAACCTTTCTAGTAATTGTTTTCATTATAAAATGATCTTGGACCGAAGTATTTTAGATAAGCATAAAGATTGGAATGAATTGTGTTGGACATAAGTTAGTATTGTTTAAGGATAGAAATGTTTTCAATATTATTGATGGGATGTTATATTAATGTAGTTTTAGTAAAAGAAAAACCTGCAGGACGGGTGACAGCCCATCACGTCAGACAAGGCTGTGGGAATCGAACCCACAACCGAAGTGTGACTGGCCTTTATCTCCTACCACTAGCCTACAGGAAGTCCCTAGTTAGTATAAACTAGTTCTATTTTATTAAGCGGTATGATATATGAAGTATAAGTTCAATTTTGGAACCATATATGATTAATCTAACCATAAGATGGACTTATAACTTTTTCTAACCTTTTGCTTGAAACAGATGGAATGAACCATTATTCTATCACATGATCTGCTAACACATCACGAATAACAAATTCAACTTCATTTCTTTAAGGGATGAAGTGTAAATTGTTCAATTCATGAACAAAAGTGATATTGTACCAAAATCATGTAAGTATTTATTTTAATTAATCAACTTTAGGGAAATGATATTGAAAACCAAAACTGTTTTCCTAATTCCCTCATATCCGATGAATCCGATGGTACCTTAGATCATCACAACTTTATGGCTTTTTGATTGTTGGCATTTTCATAGTCATCTTCTTTACCACTCTCTATTAGAACACTATGGTTAGATTTCTCTTCCATATCCATATTTTCACCTATGTTGTCCTATGTGGAAACCCAGTGATTAGTTTATTTGGGTAACTGTTACGTTTCATACTTTAGTTTTTAAAGATAATTTTTGGTATACCTTATTACGATGTGGGTTTCAATTAAAGAAACTTTCATGTAGAAAACCATTTATAACCCCGGCGAATTTCGAGGGAGAAAATAATTTTAAGGGGGGTAGAATGTAATAACCTGAGATTTTATAAGATATATTGTTTTTAATTTCATTCATATCATATGTTTTATGATACACCATGATTATCTTGCACTATATGAAACACCGTATTAGCTTGCAGTATACGTAACATTATTCTTGGATCATGTTACACACAACTTCATGTTTGTTTGATAGTTTTTATTCTCTGCAACATTGAGTGTGTATGTATATATATATATATATTCAATGTATAAATGAAATATGGTAGTATTTTGTTATATGCAACAACAAAGGAGTATTTCACTACACTTAACCCAGATTTGGCTTGCATTACACGCAATCGGGACCTTCCTCGATATAGTGTGTTGTACGCAATACCGGGTTTTACTAAACAATTATATATGATTATAATATTATCAAAAACTAGCCGTTATGAATAATATTAACTAAGTTTTTAATTTTATAACATTATTATTCATCTTACTAATTTTCTAGAACATGGTATGAGTACAAAATAAATTTCTCGGGTAAAATAAGTATTTTTAAATAAATGCAGTTTTGCCGCCTTTTGATGGAGCACCCACATTAAATGTAGTTTTTAACATTTTTATAAGTTCAATATGAAAAAATAAAATTCTTATTTGGAATGAGGATATAAAAATTTACTTTGGATAAATTTTTCATATTATTCTGATAACTTTCATATTTTAATGAAAAGTAAAAACACGCTGTATTTTAATTAAAATCAACTTTTTCATCATAGTAATTTATGTGGTTAAATAATAATATTTGATGGTTTTAAATTATAAATAGAATATATTTTTACAATTTAATATAATTTATGTCATTAGCATTGATTTTACAATGAATTCGTAGGTTAAATATATTCAATCTTTTGCAATGTTTTAAACAAAAACCCATTTGCTTTCGACAACGGTATTAATTTTAATTTAATTTATGCAACATATGTGTATTGAATTTGAAAAAATGGATTCCATATTTGTAATCGGTGGTACAAATTATATTAATATACTACTTTTTTTTATTTTTGGGCATTATGAATAGTAACTACAGTAAATTTTATTTACCATAGTAAAATGTAAATCAGGTAGTTAAGGGTAAATATAATATTATAAAATTACCCTAACCCTTGTCTTAATACAATTTTATGATTATATTTCTTCCTAATTCATATTTGGGTCAAAATGGAATCCATTAGAACCCACATGGAGGTGATTAAGATCTTTAGTTTATTTTATTTAAAAGAATGTGAAATATGTCTCACTCAACATTAATAATTAAAGTATTTTTAATATAAGTTTATACAGAATATAAATTCGTTTATAAATACTCATTTTAAGGGTAAAATGTTTTTCTTTATCATGGTAATGTATTTATAATTTTTAAGAGATATTTAATTACTTTAATATCTTATACATTAATGATGTAGAAAATATTTATTTAGTGAAATTTATGTAATATAGTTTTTATTAAAATACTAATACCCATTCAAAGTCCCAAAAACCAGACCAAAACTTATTGGTAGTGTAAATATTCACCATAAGTATCCAATGACCAAATATATCACCGTTTGGATTCTAATAAAAGTGATTATGACACTTATATTATTTTATTTCAAATGATGCCAAAGTTGTAACATTAATAATTTAATAAATATAATATTTAAAAGTTTTGTGATTTAGAAGATAAATACGACTAAAAGAATTATTATGAAATCTGTAATATTTATTTTCATCCTGGTATTTTATTTTTAATTTTTTTGTAAGAAATAAGTATATTAAATATTAATACAAAAATGTTGTAATAATTATTTTATTAAGAGAAATATCACATACATGGTTTTAATAATATTAAAATAAATATTATATGAACTATTAAATGTTTTACACTAATTTTATAGATTAATATGACATTCTAGGAACCTATTAAATATTTTAGTTCGAATATATCCTCTTTGAGGATTTTATTTAAATTCACATAAATTAATAGTGTCAAAATTGACACTTTTGTTATTTTTTAAAAATAACATATTATTAAATTGTTTAAAAATCAAAAAAAAATTAAAAATTATAAATTGAAATTTATATAGTCTAAAATGTCATAAAGTATCAAATTATGTAAAATTAACAACACATAAGTGATTATTTATAACCATTTAAAATTTAGAATTATTACCACAAATAAACTTAAATAGATTAAATAAGGATACAACAAAATGGTAAGGTTTAAAATAAGATAAAAAAATGTATAAATTTTATTTATTGATGATATTACAACACTATCTCATCTAAGCTTCTAATTGAGTCATTTTGGGAGGTTTTTATTTGGGTTTTGAATTTATATTAACCTACTATTTTTGAGGATTCCAAAGGTGCCCCTCTCCACCCTTATAAAAGGGCACCTCCTCCCTCTCTTCCTCACACCATTTTGAGCCTTGAATCTCATCCAACCGCTTCCCATTTCACTTCCCCACTTCCATATAAACCTTATATAGGTAATTGTATTCTCAAATGACCATCCCTAGTGACTTAAGAAGAAGTTTAAGGGAGGTGCGTCGAAGAAGAGGTAATCTCTTCTACCGATTATTTCAAGCTTATTTGTTCTTCAAATTCTTCTTCATTAGTTGTTTCAATATAAAGTAATAACATCAGTATCAATAATATACTTATATCTTATTATAAATATGAAACAACCCAATTTCACCTTCTATCCATCCTACATAAAACGAAATCACCGCACGTGCGTACGTATGGAATACCGTCTCCACGCCGTGGAGTAATCTGTTTTTCCAACACCACCTTACTTGGATGGGTATAATGGTGTAAATAATAACTATACATAGATATTATAACATCATACTGATTCTTATATATTTTATAATCCCCTCTAATTCAATTCAATAATCATGGGAACGATATCATTGCTCGTGCGTACGTACGAACTACTGTCTCCACGAGGCGATGAGATTCATTCTCAATGATTAACCATTCATGAATGATTATAAAGTATATATAATAAGTAACCATGAAATATATGAAATAATAATTATACTAGATATATGTATATATATCTTTATTTCATCCAATTAATTCCATTCAATTGAATGAGGAAACGAAAACAACGTTCATGCGTACGTACGGCCTACCGTCTCCATGAACGGTGTATTTATTTCCATTTATCGATCTATTATATATATGTATATTCTAAATATATATTATATATAAATCATGTTTTATATTCTGTAATTAATTAATCATTATCTATGTAATCATATGAATAATTACAAGTCAAAACACGGATGACAAACGAAATGATTTTACCCAAAATGCTCTTTAACATGGAATTTACAGAAGAACGGGTAATATAAAGTCATAAGTGAACCATATATGATATCATAACAATGAATATGATTCTGTAATAAGTCAATGATATTATTTAAATCATTATACAGGAGGTTCGGATACGTACGAAGAATATCAGACCTAAGGTAAGGGATATTTTTGCAAATCTCATTTTTATCCGATATTGTATATTCGTAAGTATTTACTAGGGTTATTTATATCATCAATGTACATGTTTTATAAAATTGTTTTCATGTATGTTTAAAGTCATTTTTACCCATTTTTTAATTTTACTACATGGTATGTAAGGAATCTTTCTTTTGTCTACGTTAAGAGGTACGTTTTTGACTTTTCCGGCAAAAGTATGAGAAGAATGTTTTTTTAACTTATACAACATGAACATATTTTTAAGTTTTTATAAAGCCTTATTTACATGAATCTTCCTCCAAAAGATTTCAAGATTATTTTCAACAAAATATCATTCTTTTAAAATTGCATGACATTTTGTGAAAAGAAATTGATTTTGTAAAAGAAAGTATATTTTCCTCAATAATTCATTTCAAATGTTATATCAAAACCATTTTCCATATAAGATGAAATTATTTCATATGTGTATGTTTCAAGTATAATGTCTCTATGATTTACATGGTTTATCTCTTCTTACGATGAAATTTCCATTTCTTTTACATGGATTATGAGATGATGGGATGATGTTTATTAAACCCATTTTATTCATTGGTTTATGGTGAATTTTTTTAGTTTATTATGTCGCACAAGTAAGAATGATTTCATTATGAGATGGGTGGGACCTATATCTCCCTCCAATTTATTGGGTAAAGATTTATATCTCATGATATAGACATGGCTGGAATGGTAAGTTAATTTGGTTCAGTCTTACAGGTTTGATACGAGGAGTGAACTCGATTCAGAAAGGGACTTTTTACACTAAGATGGTCATGGCAGCAATGCCTTGGCTACTATGGAAATCATGACATGTGCTGAATGGTGTCCAAAATTACATGATTTACTCCAATGCTATTTTATCATGATTAATGTTTCTTTGTGATCTATGCCTTATATACTTCCATGTTTTATGTCATTTATCAAGGTTTTGATGTTTAAACATTATGTTCATGTTTTTAAGATCAAATGTATATGATTTATTTCATTTTATCCACGCTTACCCCTACTGAGCATTTGAGATCACCCTTTATATGTTTTATTTTCCGCAGGATATAAAGAATGGTTTTAGGTAAGAAAACAAAATGTTAAGATCTGTATGGGAGATGTTGAAGATCTTTCACCACGATTAGAAGATTGCGTTCCAAGTTTCCAAAGAAACTAAACTATTAAAGTCCTTGCGTGTCTGTTTTTGTTATGTATTAAGTATTCCGTTAAAGCAATGTAATGTCCATGTACGTCAGGCTCTGGGTCTCTACATATATATTCTTATAATATTATCTAATTAATTATTCATGGGACATAATATGGTTATTCTATAAATAATTATATAAAATATTAATTTTCACAACAAAGTTAATCATTAAAATCGAGACCCACAGAACTAAAATTTATTTAGGTATAAAATATTTAATAGATAGAGTCATGGATTATTTGGGAAAATGATCAAAATATAATTGATAAATATTTCCTTTCATATATTTTTACCCCTAAATATGAATTTTCACTCCTTACTGATGTAGTAGAAAATTTTCATTTTGGCTAAATTGATAGAAGATTTCATGACATTAAATAGTATATCACCATATAATACACTATATTTCCATTAATTCATTGAAATATCCATTCATTTTGTTAAAAATTAATGTGAGTTCTAATTTAATGTGAAACTATATGATGTGTGGGAGGATATTAATCAAATAAATGTAAATATTGATCTATATATTTTTCAAATTTTATAGAAAAATATAGTTACTAATTATTCGGAATAATTTCCCATGATGTATTATATTTTTTATATGACAACATGAATTTTTTACTATACATAATAAATTATTGTTCATTAGATTATTGTGATAGTAGTTTATTTTTAGTTAAATTTATATTATCTATCTAAAATTTTACCATTTAAAAAAAATATACAAATAAATAAACTAACTAATAATTGTTTTGATAAAAAAATATAACCAAATATTTATTTTTAGAAAATATTCATATGAGATATGATCTTTAACATAATGAAAATATTTTTCGATGGATTTGAAAATTAAATAAATACATAAATAATTTATTTTCCATATGTTGATTATTATAGGTGCACTAATGTTTTTTTGAAATATTATTCCAACATGTTTTTATGTATTCATATAGTTACCCAAGCATATAATACCTAGATATTACATCTTTTTTAGATATATTCATTAAAAAACAAAAACAAACAGAAGAGAAATGTAATATTATGGTGGCATTGGAAACACAGAAACATAAACATTGGTCCATAAGTGAGATACATCATCTCCCAATATGTTATACAAAACTAGAAATTTTCTTAGAAATATTTGACGAAATATAATTATCTATAACTGTGTAGAATTAAACATAATAAAGGGTGATATAAAATAGTTAATAATTCTATATAAAGTAGATAAACAATAAAAAAATGAACATAAGAGTATCAGAACATGATAAAGGCAATAAAAAACCATAAAATTGAAATAAAATTTATTAAATTGATTCATGAAATTAATATAGGTTGTTTATAATAAATAAATCATAAGGGAATCAAAGAACATTACCCATAAGAGAAAAACATTGGAATGAACCATATATTATATGACATACAAATTAAAATAGAAAATAATTTCCATTTACTCATGTCTCACATCCATGGATATTAAATTAGAATGGTTTCACTCCCAAAAACATCATAGTATTCAAGGATGACTCTCAAGACCATTATAGTTTGAAATATTACCTAATGAACCAATTTCATGCCTCACTCTAGTCTTTATTATCTCATGGGTTATATATTATTACCCAATTCGATGGAGCGAGATATAAGTTCCACGCATAACGTAATGAAAACTATATTTATGTGTTCACAAGTCAGTAAAAAATTCATCGAATCGTAGCCCATGAAATGAGATATGTAATATAAATATTTCATCATATCATAAACTATTGTAAAGTATCATGTTTCACAATTATTACATCATTACATGATATTTGAAATGAAGCGATTTTGATAAGAATTCCCACAAGGTATAACCCGTGGAAGAGAAATGATCTTCATAAACATCATTCCATAAGAAAGATTAACAATTCAAAGAAATAATGTCAATGGTTTTGTAGGACCATATCCCTCATATGGAACTGTTAACATCATCAAATTTCATCTGATATAGAAAATGATTTTGAAATATCATTTAAAACATTTCATGAGGATAATATCATTTATTCTTTGAAAAACACATTTTAAAATTTATAAAACATTGAAAATATTTTCCTTTATAGATAAATTTGAAAAAATATAATCAAATCTTCAAATAAATTATTTTTC
The DNA here is from genome assembly GCA_963277665.1 of Viscum album. Lineage (NCBI taxonomy): Eukaryota > Viridiplantae > Streptophyta > Magnoliopsida > Santalales > Viscaceae > Viscum > Viscum album. The sequence goes on along the minus strand of OY728146.1, from coordinate 220,415,107 downwards.
TTGTTGAAAAGAACTTTGTTTCATGTCATACTTGTTAAAACAAGGATTACATTCAAATCTTCGATAAAATAAATAAGAGCATTGTTGAAAAATGACTTGAAGACTCCATTCATTATTTTTAAAACCCTAAAAATGGGTAAAAATTTATTTAGATAACAATAGGAGAATGATAAAATGTTTTTAAATTTTTTTTTAAAAAAATGAATTGGAATAATATGATTTTGGATCGAAGAGAGAGAGTTAATATAGAATTTTTTAAAAACAATTTTCAACTATTTTATGTATCCAATAGTGGAAAAACTATAATTTCACTTTAGATAAAAAGAATAACCATAAAATAATTATTATCATGAATACTCATGAGAGGTATATCATGTGATTTAAACATTAGAGATTTAACCATAACAATCCAGATAAACAATGAGATTGTAACATAAAAACCTTACTACTCTGGTAACCTTGAATCATAGAACACATGAGATGATAAAATTAAATGAATCATTAAAATAACACGAGGATAAAAATATTCTTAATAATATATTTAAAAGTGGTTTTATATGAAATCAATGAAATAATATTGCTGTATAAGATAACATACATCTCAAAGAAAGAAAATTGAGATAAAAATTGTATCCCTTAAGCCTTGACATCCACAGTAATCATTCAAAACACATTTGAGCAATGTCATCTCCCACTAAATTCTTCCAAGATGCAACCTTCTTAATATTTTCTTAAAAAATAAATATCTTCTTAAACTTTTTAAAATAATCATAAAAATGGGAGAGCTCATATTTTCCATAAGGGTAATCCCGAGTGATATATAAGAATAACATGAATATAAGGGTATGTGAACATGAGAATAAAATTTGAAAATCATACCACTCATAACAATGATAATAAAACTAATTAACAAAATTATTATCGAATTTTCATAATAAAACTCTCATAATAGAATTAGGTAACATGATCCATAAGAGCATACCATTAGAATAATACCTAGAATTTTTGGCATATAAATGAAAATATAAAATCAGTTTAATATTATTCCAGGATCACTTACAAGGCTATCATATTAGAATGGGTAAACACCCCAATCCTTTATATTAGTCAATGTTGACTATTAAGACCATTATAGTGTAGAAATTACCATACTAAATTAATACCACTACTCATTAAATTCTTGTCAATATCATGAGATATAAATCACAAACCAATGCATTTGAGAGAGATATATGTCCCTCCCCTCACATAATTAATTAAAAATTTACGTTTCACACAAGATCATAAAACATTAATAATGTCATAGCACATTAAATAAAATGGGTTTCATTAACATTATATCATATCAAAACATATAGAAAAGAGATAGGTTCAATAATAATTTCATTATATCAGAACCTATTAAAATAAGAGTGTTTTAGATGAATTTCATCATGGTATTACACATGGAAGTGAAATGGGTTTTCAAAAAACCCTTTCCATCATAAAAGTAAACCATCCATTGAGATAATATTAATTGTATCATTGCTTATTATCACCATTGTGTAATATTTAACATCAACAAAGTTCTTCATAGATTGAAAATTATTTTGAAATGTCATATAAAATATTATACGGGGAAAATATCAGTTCTACTATGAAAATAATTAAAAAACATTCAATACTTTTAAAATAGTTTTTATTTCAAAATGGAATTTAAATATTATAATGATTGATTCAATGAAATGATTAGTCATGAAAATGTGAGGTTTTTTATATTACATACATATTAAAATAATGATTACATTCACATTTCCTGTAAAACCAAATAATATTGATTGAAAAATGACATGAATGTTACAATAAAACACTTTTTTAAAGTAAAAGATGGTTAAAAATTTCTTTTAAAAATAATTGGAGAATCGTAAATATGTTTTCAATTTTTTTGAGAAAATATGGTCAAATTATAGTACAAATTTATAACTGGAGAGATATAAATAATGTTAGATTCTCTTAAAAACAATTTGACAATTTTGTTAGGTACAAAATATTGGAAAAATTTTAATATTACATGCAGATATCATGAATAACCAATTAATATAAAAATTATAGAGAAATATTGAGAGTGATGTCATGATATTTAATAATTGGATACTTAATCTTAGATAATCATGATAAATGATTAAATTGTTTCATAAAACACTTAGCACTTTGGTAACCAAAAATCATAAGACTCATATAGGGAAAAATACGAATAACAAATAATGTATCATGAGTATAATTAAATTCATGATATTTCATGTCAGAGGGGTTATATATACACATCATGAGAGAATATTTTTTCATAACATAATGTATATCTCTATAAAATAAAATTCATACAAAAACACCTTACCCTTTGACATAATTTCCATTGAATTCTTGTAATAGTATAGTATAATAAATATATGATTATTTGACATCTACTATAGAAGAATATTAATTTATATCATACAATATGTGATTTTATATTGAACTTTTATTTCCAGTTTGTCAATTATTCCAGGTTAAAGTTATGTTTTGGGTAATTACCGCTTTTTTCATCTATGTTTTGATTTATGAATATTGTTTTCTCTTAATTTGATATAGGTTTATCATTAAATAATTCTATACAAGATATAAGAAACATATATATTCATTATATTTTTATTTTTAGGGATCAATAATATTTAGAGATATAAAATGAAATGCACTAGTCATGGATACAATATACTTTACTTATGCATGAATTTTGGTTCATCTTCATTTTCATATAGAAAAAATGAAAGGTAAATGATAATTTATCATTATATAATAATATTATTTCATATATATAACATATTGTTATTAAACCCATACTTAATAAATTAAATTTAAATGATGAATGATTCCCATCACTTTGTGAAGCGGTATTCCACCATACACAAGAGTGACATTATCATTTTTTCGAAAATAGAAATCATGAAGGTAAATATGATATAAAAATTAAAGAGAAGTAATAATATTATAAATATAATATATAAAAAACAAATATTTCATTATTTACATCCTTTATAGTTGTCAATAGAGAATCTAATGACATCGGTTTGCGATGCATTATTCTTCTCTACACACAAATGTTGATTTTATAAGAAATTTGGTTAATGTGAAGATGGTTTTCAGTCATGAACCTAATATAAAACATAAAAATATATTTCATATAATTATTATATCTATATAATAATCGTATAATATGAATTTAATGTGGTGGTGGGATAAATTAAAAAATAACCCTTAATGAATTTTGCCCCTTATTCCGACATATTCCTTATGTTTTCACCAATATCTTTACGTGGTTGGATTTATATAAAAAATAAGGTGAATAGTATGATAGGTGAGAAGTGGGGATGCTATTTGGTTATTTATTTTCTAAACCGAATGTTATTATTGTGTGATTTATAGAGTAGAGGGGGTTCATTTTAGAAGTGGGTGAGAGGACATACTTAGTATTTTTGAAAAAATTGAGTGCGCCCACATTTTTCATATTTTGAAAAGGGTATAAAATTTTCCATTGTAGAACAATAGATATTTAATGTTTGAAATCGGTTATAAAATTTTTTTTAGAAAATATTATATGTCATTTAACCTGTATCTATTTTTTTTAACCCATGGTAAACCCATTTTTACCTTAATCTCAATAATTATTTTTAACTGCATTCAATAAAAAATTTTGTCAAAAATTATATTAAAAATATTAGATATTATAAATTATGATGATTAAAAATAATATATATATATTTAAAATTTCCATTAAAATAAATGGAAAAAATAATTTTAAATCTAATCGCTCAAACACGACCAGGAATCAAGATTTTTAAGAGGAAATGTTCAAAAATTTACATTATTTTTATATTTAATTCATTATGAATTTGATTACAATTAACTATATTGTATTTATGGATTTATAATTGAACTGATGATATATTTTATAAAATTTAAAATATAGTTATCATTATTATTAAATTTAATAAAATGAATTTTTCAACTAACATTCATAATCTTTTACATTTCATCAAAAAATGAATCTTTTTAGAAAAAACCATAAAATTATCTAGAATCTAATATTTACATTATGATTTCAAAATTTATGTTTTTTTATCTAATTAATTTTTTAAATGTGTCAATTTTTATTAAATATTCAAAAATGTAATTATTTTTTAAAAAAATAGAGTATCTTTGATACATATAAAGACTTTAATGGAAATTGAAGTACTATTTTAGAATATGATTTTTATATGAAACAATTATACATGATATTTAAAATGTAATTTTAATATTCATATTTCTTATTTTATTTATTATTTTATAATTATCATATTGGAATTGTTATATTAATAATACATCACAATTTTGTGAAAACCTTGTTGTGTATGTTCTAAAAACTACTCTCTGGGGCATGTAATGCAAGCTACTAAATTATTTTAATTTAGTTGTAATAAATAATTAATTAAATCATAAGGTGATAAATTGAAACCACTTTAATGTTAATTTTTCCCTATAAAAATTTCACTATAACACAAAAAAACGATACAACGTATTCATCATCATATCTACAAGTTCCCATATAGCTTGATCAAACTGGGGGTTTCTCCTCAAAATGATTACCATGTGAGTGGTATTATTTCATAGAATATTATTTGTATGATATAGAATCACAACTATTTGTTCATTAAATGAAACTAATTTTTATTATGTTATGACATATGAGTTCAATAAATATGAAGGTTATAATATATATTATTCCTTAGGGGAGATACATAGAACAAAGCATAGACTTGAGAGAGGTTAAATGGAGAACAATGAGAAATGTTACGGTCCTGATATGATCAATAATTCTAATGTGACCAATATCCCTGGGGAATGACTTCCATTTATATTTTTATCTCATAAACATTATCCCTAGAGAGATTCCAATGAACAACTTGTCACCAAATTCAAACTATCGATCACATCAGTGATTATCAGTATAATGTTTCTGCCTACTCTAATCATAGTTGTTCTGTAGTTGAATGGATCTAACCTTATATATATCATTACATTATCTATCTCATGACCTAATAGATTTTATTATCAAACATCATTCCATCATGTTGTAGTTATACATTTTATTCCATAGTGGGATTCATAAGTAGTCATCTGAATTCTTGAGTGAATTTTTTTTGTATGAAAACAAAACTCAAATATGGTTTTGATCACAACAAAATTTAGAATCAATAGAATAATATTTAAACATAACCTCTATGGTTTATATTATTTTCTCAGAATGATCATCTGTTTAGGGATGATATATTCTGGTAAATCTTAACATTGTATCAAGAGATTACTAAATACATTTCCCAAACATTAAGGTAAATCTTGGATTTATATCAGAAACAATGGAATGTAGTAATATATGAAACCATACCAATTACATTATGTATTTACAGGTAAGATGATCCAAAGACATGTATTTTTGATAGTGTAGAACTATTTTTATATATTAAGGTGATCAACATTAACTCATATACAATTATTCCATTTATAAATTTTGGTGAGCCCAATGAAAAAATCAATGGTGATGTTTTCCCATTCCCATTAGGTATGGGTACCTATTGAAACAAACCCTTATAATTTTCCTTCATCCATAACATGCTGAATTACTAAGAACCAATATATTAGATCCACAATATCATTATTCATGAAATCCCACCAGAAGTATTATTTTCAATATCTATACATCTCTATACATCTAGGATGAACATAAAAATTAGAACAATGAGCTTCCTCTAACAAATTCTTCTTAAAACCTATAATGGATGAAACCAAACCTCAATTCTTGAACATTATCATTATATCATGATCAAGCTGAAGCTGTATATCATTTTTGACGTTCATCAGCAACTATAAATATCCCTTCTACACCTTTTTAAAATTCGTATGGATTGATTGTTTAATATCCAAGTGAATAAGATAATATTTCAACTTCCTTATATATTTCCCTATCTATCCTTTTTAAATAATTAAATATTAGATCTTTTTTTGTTCTAATCATTGATAAGGTAGCATGATTCTATCAACTCAAAGAAATGGCCACCTCATTTTCCCCAGTGTGGTAATGTATTTCTCAGTCATAATAATTTATTATATCTTACCATCTTCTTTAGCAAATATAAACATCCTACTATGTGAATATATACACTAAACTTTTATGATTAGCATATATATCAAAATATTCACCATAAAGATAATGCCTCCACATTTTTACTAAAAAAATTCCTAATCTAACTCTTAAAAATGAGTTGGGAAATGTTTCTCATGATTCATCATATTATTTTTAGGAATAAGATAAAACCAAGTCATTATACAAATAAACACAAATTATCGAAAACTTCTAGATAAACTAATGAAATATGGATCTCAATCACCATGGTTTGTAAAAAACAACATTCAATATCCTACATCTTTGATGGATCTCCTACTATACCCTCTTTGAGATTATATAAGCCAAAAATCATACCCTTCTCTACCAAAAATCCAACACTTAATATTTTCAAATTTATCCTCCTTTGAGATATTTAGTAATATTCTCATGTTGTCCTCATTCTCTTCATTTCTCTTTAAATAGATGAGAATATTACCTATAAAGACTAAAAAATACTGATCATGGTAAACAGTAAAGGATATATTCATTAAATACATGATTATAGATGGAGAATTAGTAATACCAAAAGGGTAAAAATCTTGACCTTGGAGCCACTAAACTAGTTCCTCGAGCCTGGTCTCCACATGACCACAACCACGTCTCCACGTATGCCAGAGGTTACCAACTAGTAGCGATGTTTTAATAGGTCACATGAGGAGACTATACCCTCTTTACCAGAGTAAACTATAGTAGAAAAAAATCAAATAGTTGAAACAATAAGAAACAAATAATAACATGCATAAATAACCAACTCCCAAACTAGGTACAACCATATACAACAGTAAATGTGTTATGCAATACTATAGTGACAATTGAAAAAAACCAAAAAATAAAGACAAATAGTAGAGTCCCTAAAATGGTTCAGACTCAAAATATGGATCCTCACCCATATTATTCCCATTTTTAACTCCACTCCATATCATAGGGCCCTTTCACATATCATAACCTGCAAGCATGAAACCTGCTCGGGTACCCAGTGGTGGCCTGATCAGGGTGTGAGTATAACTCTATTGGCCACCACCAATAGTGTCGGTAAAATATCTAGCAGATGTAGATAGTGTATGAAAGTGATAAATATTGGAAAGTAAAGGTAATCAGTTAAATAATACATTCTAGACTATGTTATATAAATTATAATACCATTGAATATAGGTTCACTATTTAGGCATCCCATGGTGTAATCTAAAATTTTCACGTGTTAAATGGATTAGGAATGTTGAATATTCTCATGAATATGGGAATAACATAATGTATTATCTCACTAGGAATCAAATTATAACAACCTCATAATCGTCACCTCGAAGCCTCAGTCCAGGTGGAATGTAACTACAAGGGGAATAAAACATCATCCCATTCACTAACCCATGCATTAGGATGTAGAGTTAGAACCTTTGTCCAAATTGACATGTGGGCATAGAACCTCAGGTCTATACCCCACTCTACCAAGTACCGTGCACGTGATTTTTTTATTATTCATCACAATTAACCATATCACAACTGAGCATAACTAATATAACATGAAACATTTCAACAATATCAATAAATGGGAAATTAATATTATACCTTAATCCTTTAATAAATTAATCATTTATTACTCTAAAACCATTTATTCCCATTTCCCATTTCCCATTTTTATGTCACTAAGAATATTAAAGTGTAAACATAATTCATTTTCATATTAAAAATAATACTATTTAACCCAATTGCATGTTAACCCAATAGTCACGTGGACTTAATCCACATTAGACACAACTAACCACAATCCATTCTAACTTATTGCATATACCAATTAACCTCTTCACTAATTCACTGCATCATCATCTGCCAATTTCGCACCATGTATTTCTATTATCTCCATCAGAAGGGCCGGTACATACCATGGGTGGACCTAATATGGGCAATTCATCCTCCTTTCATTCCATGGGGATTAAGAGGGGTTTAATTAATCATTTACACACCGAATACACCACATATTGCTAATGAAATCAAGAACACATTAAGAAGAGAGACAATAATGAAACCCTATATGCAGAAAACTTACACACAAACCAAGGGGTATAACTTATAGACCACCTACATTGAATCTATTGGCAAAAACACTCTTAATCAATGATATTGATCCTAATTCTGCACACCTTTGAAGACTAAACCTAAATTATACAAATGATAAATGTTTTTAGAGCTTCGGATGGATATGGAGTAATGTTGTGAACCATAAACCAAAAAGAAATGTAAAGAGGAGATTATACTTACCCATATCATTAATCTAAAACTTACGACACTCCAAATTACCTATGATTTGATGGAGAACCCCATCTTGGAAGATCGTGGAATCTTGGTCCATCACTAGGGATGAAGGAGGAAGAATGGGGAGAAATCCCGAGTTGGAACATAAAATTCCCTAATGGTATTTTTGTAATTTTTTCAATTTTATAGAGTCGTATGATTATCCGGCATGGTTTGATAAACTGTGCAAAAGCCGTGGGAATGCTTCTATCTGAAAAGAAACCCCTTGTATGGTTTCCTAGGATTTTTTCACAGTTTGTTTAAGTATGCCATAACCATGTTAATCCCTCTGATCAATGCTGCATAGTTACCTAGGATGATGCACATGGTTTTTAATAACTATTAAAAAACTGTGCAACATGCCAAGACACTCTTTTTTCCTCCATTATCATATCTCGAACCCTAGAAACTCCTTCCAGCCTCCTAGTAAACTTCAGGAAACAAATATTCAACCAAAATAAAAGACATAAACGTAATCATAAACAAAAACATACCTTAAGGGTGATCTATGATCTTATAACCTCCCCACCTTATGATGGCTCCTCCCTGAGACACTCTTACTGAGCACCGTTGAGTTCCTAAAGAGAAGAGATTGGGACACTAGACCCATATATATGATTATCTATACCATATTTCTTCCTAAACATTCCCAAGTTTCCATGGACCACAAACCAAATGAAATGCCTTACCTATAAGTCCTTTTCACTATGATCCACAATATGAATATGGTGCTTCTCAAAAGTTGCATCTGCCTCAAGCTCGACATTTTCATAGTTTATCACATGTGATGGATCTTAGTGATATATTCAGTGTTTGGAGGCATGGAAAACATCATGCATCCTACAATACCATTGAGGGAGTGCTAATCGATATGTCATGGGTCCGATGTGGTCCATAATCTCAATTGGCCCCACAAACCTAGGCTCTAATATGCCCTATTTCTGGATACTGCAATGTCCCAACCTTGCTGACACACATTGAAATTCACTATCACCCACTATAAACACAAGAGGTCTATGATCTTGATCATTATATGACGTTTATCTACTCTGACCTATTCCATAAACTTATGAATAAATCGAACCTTCTCCGACGACTCCTGCACTAGAGTCCATCCAAACAAATTAGACTCTCAAACTTATATCGATCAGAACAGAGATCCACACTATCTCCCATAGAGTTCTTCAAAAGGTAACATCTAAAATTTTTTGTTGTATGAAAACTCAAAAAGTGAAATGTGTTATTCCCATAAACCACCAAAATCTAAAACACATGCTTCCAACATGTCTTCTAATACATTAATTTTATGCTCCGACTACTTGTTAGTCTATGGTTGGTAAGATGTAATCAAAAACACCTAGGTACTAGGTTCCTTTTTTAGTCCCTTCCAGAAGTGTGAGGTGAAACATTGATCATGATCAGAAACTATGGTTCTCGACACATCGAATGACCATACTATTTATCTAATATATAATTATCCAAACTGGTTGGCTGTATAGGTTTCTTGGATTGGTAATAAATGATCCACTATTTTAAGCCAATCTACTAACACCCAAATTACATTATTATCCAAGGGAATCCTTGTAAGAAATCCTATGAGGTCCATCATGATGTCATTCTAATTCCTCTCTAGAATAGGAAATATCTGAAAAAACCCACATGGATGCTGATGTTCCACCTTCACCTGCTGATAGGTGAGGCATCATTCCACAAAACATTCTGTTTCAATCTTCATTCCCAGCCACCAATACTTCTTATGAATATCACAATACATTTTATTCAATCCAGGATTTACTTTCCACTTTGATGTGTGAAACTCAACCATAAACTTCTCGCGTACACCTTCCAGTACGACTATACACTAGTAAACATAAGTAACTCCATCAGCACCGAAAGTCTAAACAAAGGGTGACTACCCACATTTATGAATTTCCTTCATAGCCAAAAACTCATGATCCTCTAGCATAATCACATTATGTCAATTAAAATGTTCATATTAAAATACTATAAATACGTGGGTCATCTTCCCATGCCCATCCTATACCTCTTAATGAATCTCAGAAAACCAAGCCATCAACTTCCACTCTATAATGGATTCCTGAACTACCTAATTCAGAGAATTCCATATTAGAGTATTAGTGAAACTATTCCCTTTCCCTAGTGTGTAGTCTAAATGAAAATAATATTTCAATATATACTCATCCAACCGTCACTGTCGAAGACTCAAATACTACTGAGAGAATATTCACCTGAGACTATTATGGTTGGTTGACACCGTGAAAGGTTCTCCCAACATGTAATGCCTACAACACATTAAGTCATGTACCATAACATAGAGCTTATAGTCACGATTAAGATAATTCCTTTATATGGCCTTTACTATCTCGACCCATAAGCTACACCCCGATCATCCTGCATCAACACATCCCTATGTCCAACACCAGATGCATCACAGAACAATGTGTATCTCTTACCAGTTTCGAGTAGGACAAAAATCGGTGTGGTGGTCAACCACTACATCAGATCCTAAAAAACATTTTCATAAGCCTATGACCAAACAAAATTAACCCCCATCTTGGTTAATCCTGTGAGTGGAACTTCAAAAAAAATCTAATAAAACTTCGGTAATAACTGAACAAACCCAAAAATCTCTGAACATCTGAGATGTTCTTTGGCTGCTCCAAATACAACACAACCTGTACATTTTCCGGATCCATCAGCACAGTTGAATCAGAAATGTCATGTACCACAAGGTGCACTCCATCAATCTAAAACTGAAATTTTGATATCTTGGCGTAATGCCTATGCTCTCTTAGTGTACTCAATACAATTTCATGATGTTTTTCATGATTGTCATGAGTTCTGGAGTACACAAAGATGTAATCAATAAAGGCAACTACAAAATAGTCTAGAAATGGGTGGATTATCTTATTCATCAATTCATGAACCCATATGGTTCCTTGGTCAATCCTAATGTCATCACCGAGAATTCATACAACTCATACTTTCTTCATAAAGCATTCAGGGGTATGCCAGAAGGTCTCACACTCAACTAATTGTACATTGACCTCAAATCGTTCCTGGAAAACATCAAGGCACCTAGGATATGATCAAACATATCGTTAATTATAGGAAGAGGGTGTTGGTTATTAACCATCACCTAGTTCATTTTCTTATAATCGAAACATATACTCATTGATCCTTCATAGTTCTTAGAAAACAACACAAGATATACCAATGTTAGTTTACTTGGATGGATAAACCCATTATGCTCTAACTCCTCCAGATGAACCATCAGTTCTTGGAGCGTTATTAGTGCTATTTGATATGGTGGAATAGAAAATGGCTCCACTCCTAGTAACAACTCAATTGTAAACTCAACATCTCTATCAGGTGGTAACCCACAGATGTCCTTAGGAAACACATCCTAAAACTAGTCCACAACAAGAGGGAGGAATGGCCACTCCTTCTCCCCATCATCCACCAAAAGAAATTCAACATGGGCTGTGAGTTCTCCCGACTATTCATGCAGTGACACTACATAGACCACTCGAGTATCGCACTCACCATGAAGGACATAAGTGATTCCACTGAGAGATGTGAATGTTTTCTAATGTTGGTCAAAGTCTATATGAGATTGATATAACACCAACCAATCCATCCCCATGATTTGGTCAAAACCTGAAATCTCTTCGACAAACAAATCCCATAGAAAATGAAACCCACAAACCTCTAGAGACGAACCCTTACACCAAATGATGTCCTAATCTCATACCCCAAGAGGAGTATCATGCGACATTACCCCAAATGTAGTCTCCACGGTTAATCCCAACACAACTATGAACTAAATAGAAATAAATGAATGCATACTACTTGTATCAAATAATGCACTAGCTAGCATGGAATATACATGAATTGAAACTCTAATGGTAGATGGTCCCACCTCACCACCATTAGGTTTAGTCTGAACTATGTGGAGATGACCTTCCCCTTTACCATGGGATCAGGCCTCAGTACCCTTCCTTGAACTACCCTGTTGATAAGGTTGATCCATCCTCAGAGTTCCATGTCCACTTACTCTACCAATAAATCTTGTGGAACACCAAATTCTTTTCTGGTATGGGGTAACTGAACCCCTTCCTATACTTGGAATCTTCCTTTGACCTCAATCATTCCATAACATTCACGAGATCCTGCAGAACCTCTACACGTGGCCTAGCCTGCAGCAAGCTCAGCACTCGACTGATGGGTGGGGACCCTGGTCACAATTGTGCCCCAACTATCCACATTGATAAAGAACATCTGGTCACTACCCTGAGATGATGACTCCTTCTTATGACTACTCTGTTCACTTCGAACCTACTGAAAAGTTTTAAAATGATGCTTCTTACTATCAGAAGATTCACCACTATATCACCCAGATGATGCTACAAATTATCAACCTGAAGATCCCTCTAGGTTCCCCTTAGAAATAAGGGCTTTATCCACCAATATAGGAAAACTTTTTAGGAAAAATATATTCACCTGAGACATCATCTCATGTCTTAGCCCATACTAGATGCATTTTTCTAGGGATAACTCATTTCCTATCAACGTCTGAATGAAGCATATCAAATCAGTGAAATGACCAGAATAACCCATTACACACAATTTCCCTTGAGTTAATATTATAAAATATATAGACTTCTTATACCTCATGGTTTCTTGGAGGAAGATCTCAAGATACATCTCCTGAAAATAATTCCACAGATTTCCTTTGGCCTACTCCCTCTGAAATATGATGTTCCACGAACAATTTTCCTGACCTCTCATCATATAGGATGCTTACATATCGAGGTTCTCATGATGACCCTTTATATGGTCCCAATTTTTTTTGATGTACTCTATCAAAAACTCTGTTCCCACTAGACCACCCTATCTGGTAATGGTTGGAGGGTGTTGTAGCTGAAACTCCCAGGTCAGCTCAAACATACTCGGTGCAGTCCTCCCAGGGTCCCATTCCATCATTTTCATAAAACATGAAATGTTCTCATAGAATTTATCTTTCATATCTTCTTGGATAACCATGTTCTATTTCGCCACTACAAGAGGAGAATTCTAGGAAACATCCTTATATCACCCAAATGACACCCATCTTTGAGGTGGAATTACTCTACAATGCCAAACATGAGATTTAGAACGAAACAATAATTCATTTATTAATAAGAAAAAGATATAGGTATGCTGATCACATGCCACCATACCATTTCGTATACAAAACCCGAACATTACAAAAAAACTGGATCACCACCCTTGGCCATCCCTCCTAATGACAAGACTAAAACAAGTATTTATTTCACAATATTACAAGACATATCTTTTACACCAATTCAACACAATTTCCACATCCCAATTTACACATACAACAGGTTAATCCACTTTTAAATCTTTATTAAGGACCATTTTTTAAATTTTAATTACCATTTTCACATTTATTTTTACCCATTCATACCATCCCAATAGGCACAATTTCATTACTTTTAAGGAAAATAAATTCATCCTAAAATTTTTATCCAACACACCCATCTTATGTGTGTGCCATCAATGATTCATGTCAATTAACTACATAGGTATCTATAATGATGTCTCAATACACAACCTCGTACTCTTTTCAAACATGAGATCAATATAAAAATTAAATCAAATCACACAACAAGTGTATCTTCTAATAGTGAAATATCATCAATTATAATAGCACACAACTAGATCAAAAATTCCCTCCCATGGTGACATATGTTTTCCCTAGTACACAAGTTATCTACTCCTAAAAAAAAGCTCATTAAAAATTCCTGACACGTTCTAAAACTCTGGTCTACAATTCTAAAAATAGTAAGAAATATAAAATAACCTACCTTTTATACCACTTTGAAATTTCCCCGACTTGGGAGCCACTAAACCGGTGCCCCGATCCAGGTAACAACATGATATCAGGTGCGCCTCCCATTATGACAAAGTTTACTGACTAGCAGTGAGGGTCTAATAGGTCACGTGAGGAGACTATAACCTCTTAACCAGAGTAAGCCATGAAAAATCACAGTTCAAATAGTGTAAAAAACAATAAAAATAATAATAACATGCATAAATAATAAACTCCCAAAATGGGTGTAACTATATACAACAGTAAATATGTCATGTCATACTATAGTACCAAGTGAAAAACTCCCAAAAGAATGAAAAATTAAAAATCTGCAAAATGGACTACACTCTAAGTCTAAAACCACACCCATACATGTCCCACGTCCAAATCAACTCCCATGTATAGGGACATTTACCTTGTCTTGACCTGCAAGCATGAAATCTGCTCAGGTACCCTACAACAGCCTTATTAGGGTGTGATTATAACTCAACAGGCCACCACCAACAGTGTCTACAAAATATCTAGTAAATGTAGATATTTCATGCAAGTGATAAATAATTTAAATCCATTCAATAGGCTATTATAGACTATGTTCCTTTAAATTATTCTACAATTGAATACAGGTTCACTGTTTAGGCATCCCATGGTTTAATCAACCTTTTTCATGAGTTTAATAAATTAGGAATGATCAATATTCTCAATAATATTGGAATAATATCAAGCCTATCTCACTAGGAATCACATTATAAAAACCTTATAATCCTTACCTAGAAGCCTCATTCTGGGTGGAATGCAACCGTTTGTTGAATTGAACTTTGTCCCTTTCCCTAATATGTTTAATTAGGTGAGGAGTGAGAACTTCGTTCTATGTTAACCCATGGTCATTGAACCTCATGTATATTCCCCACTCTACCAAGCCATGCATAGATTCTTATTTATCATTCACTATAATTAACCAAATCAATACCAAGTATAGCTAATACCAATGGAAATATTACAACAATATAAATAATGGGGAAATTAACATTATTCTTTAATCCATCATCACATTCATCATTTTTAACACTTAACCCATTTAGCCCCATTACCCATTTTCTATGCCTATTTCAGTAATGATATTCAAGTGTAAATATAATTACTTATCATATTTATAATAATACCATTTAACCCAATTACATGTCAACCAAAAAATCCTTTATCATTTAACCACATTAGAAAAATCTAACCACAATCCATTATAACTAGTCACATATACCAATTATCCTCTTATCTTAGTCTCTATATCATCATGTGTTGATTTTTCACCTTATATTTCTATTAGCCCTAGGGCCAACACACCCCTTTGGTGGCCTTAATTTGGTCATGTCATCCTCCTTAAATCCCATGGGGATCAAGAGGAGTTCAATTAATCATTTATACACCCAATAGACCATATATTTCTAATGGAATTATGAACAAATAAAGATGATAGAGAATAATAAAACCTTACAAGAAAAATTCTACAAAAAACCAAGGGGTATAATTTTTAGACCACCTACCATGATTTTTATGGGGAACTCACACGTAATAAAGGACTTAGATCCTGATTAAACAAAACGTTGATGCCTTATCCTAAAACTCACTAGAAACAAAGTGGTTCAGAGATTCAGAAGGAGATGGATTAAATGTGTGAACCTTAACCCAAAAAGAGATGTAAGAAAGATATTAGACATAACCTAATATTTAATCTGCAACTGAGGTAACTCCAAATAGCCCAGTATTGAAGGAGAGACACCTCTTGGAAGATCATGTAAGCATTTCTCATCACCAGTTAAGTAGGATGATGGGGGAGAAATTGTGAGTTGGAACTTCAAATCCCATAATGTCATTTTCGTAATTTTCTCAATGTCATAGGGTGGCATGGTTTACCAGCATGGTTTGACAAGCCGTGCACAAAGCATGAAGATGCTACTATGTGAAAATAATCCCATCCAATGGTTACCTAGGATTTCAACATGGTTTTCATAACCATTTAATAACCTTATGAAAGCCTCCGCCAAAGGTTGCATAGTTACCTCGGATGATCCGCACTGTTTTCACTAACAGTGCGCAAACCATGCAATATGCCCGGAAACTCATTCATCCTCCATTTTCATATCTCAAACCCACAATACACCCTTGATCCTCCTTTTGAACTTTGGTAAACAAATATTCCATCGAAGTAAAGGACATAAACTGAAACATAAAAAACAACATACCTTAAGGGAGATCCAGGATCTTACAGAAAGAATCACTTTATATTCATACTGTGCATACCTTGTAAGGAGTTTTTTCTCTAAAAAATAATCATTCATATCCCTCAATTGATGAGATCAAAAAATGAGGTTCAATAATAGAAAATTATTTGGAAAAACGCATTTTATCACGTAGGTCATCATTAAGAGGTAAATGATACTTTTTATTGATTTTGATCTTTCTCAACTACCTATAATCAATAAATTATGACATCAATCAGTATTTTGTTTAAAAAATAATATCTTCACACAATGCTAACATAAATGTATTAATGAATCCATTTTCATGGTTCCACTAAAGTTTCATATATAATTAAAGCGACTCAATTTGGGACATACTATTGGTTGTCTATCAAATTAGTATGGAACCAGTTATGAGTTATTTTTAGAAGTGAATGTCATGTTTTGGTGGAAGAATATGGGATTGTTTATTAGGACATAAAAAAATTCCTACAAAATATTTATTTCATTGATTTTGAGTTTCTCCATAACCATTTGAGATAGGCACCCCTTATTAATTGAAATTAAGACCCATTAAATCGTTGTATTATCTATAGGATTTTTATAGTTATAATCATTTTGGTAGATGATAATATGAAGGTTTGGAATATAAAAAATAACTTCCCTTTCTCAACAATTGTTGTGGGATTATTTCATAGAAATCTAATCTGTGCATATAATTAAATCAAATTACACTAGTGGATGAATGAAAAGATTTATGGGAATCACATTCCCAAACACATCAATATTGGAGGAATAATATACATGATATGAAATAATTGTACAATTAGTGGTTCTAACATATAATCCAACATATTGTATTTTGTTTCGAATCATCATACCATTAGAAACTTCTTTATATTTTAAAGAATTAAAATATCCACATTAAAATAAAACATCGGTAGTCCTAGAGTGGATGACAAAGGTACAATTCACCATGTCTTTATCCCACCCCTAATAGAAAATAGTGATTATATGAGATTAATCGTTTTCCCCTGGCTTAAGAGGATACTGACATCGATAATCATCATTGAAATTTTTATATGGTCAATAGTTAGCACAATTACCATACTTCACATATTTAAAAACTAGTTTGTGGGTAGTGAATTCAATATACCTTTATCTCTATTTACATTTTTTGCTAAATTATTCAAATAACATTTGAAATAAATTTCTTGTTGGCCTTCCTTTCCACACATAAATCACAAATTAGTCCCTTTAGAAAACTTCGTCTTTCTTCTTCCCACACATTTATCATTGTGGAAATCACATCATCATCACTCCATGGTTTTTATATTGTCCTATTAACTCTACACGCCTTTTCTTTCCAAAACCATGATATTGATAACTGACTCCATCCTCTATTTCAACCTTTATAGAAAACTGAACAATGTCTTCATTGAAACTAAATATTATTTTAGATAACACAACCAATAGAAATTTTTTTAGGCTATAGAATAATTGATCAACATTACATTATTGTGGGATGGTAATACTAGAAGTATACCTCATAGTCCTTCAAGAATTAGAGATTAGTTAATAATAGAGAACTATATAATCTTTAAAATTTACTTTAAGGATGTATAAATCATGAAACATTCTTCATTAATATGTTAAACCTTAGGATTATAATATGATATTAGTAATCATCATATATTTATATAATTCTTGATGACTCATAAATAGATTTTGAATTTTCGAAGCATATATCATGGGAGTGTCAAACTAGGTGTGTAAAGAGGAAAATTTTTATACACAATGTAACAATATAGTCTAGATTAAAAAATCCATTTTAAATTTATTACGCCTTGGTTCCTCTAGTCCATATACATATCAACTAGTATTATCTAGATATGGATTAATTTATTGGAAACCACACTCTCTTTTGATTACCAAAATTCCATGGCATTTTTCTATACAATAGCTCATCCATAGACTTATCTTTAGAAATTTCCTTTGTCATCTCTCTATGGTATAATCATCTTAGTTTTCAATGGATAAGTAAATATATCCTATAATACCAATTATTTTGTCATGGTTTTATCATAAATATATATTACATCATTTTTATGTATATTAAATATAGTACATAAACACTAGTATGGGGACCGTAATAGTATATTGAATTTAGAAAAGTGGAAATAGAAACACAAGTCCATAAGTTAGAAGGATCATATCCCAATAAATTATTCATAACAAGAACCATTATTAGAGTTATTATACATATTATGTTTCTTTATCACCTAGTGAATGTAAATGTTATAAATGGTTAGCTTAGATAATCTATATTGGTAAATAAGGGAGATAAATAACAATAAAATGAAATTTTTTTATCAGGAACTGAGAAAAAAAGTTAAACCCAAACCCTTCACATCAGTGTTCATAAAATTGAGTCATGAAATTAAGATAGGTGGTTCATAAGAAATGAAAAATATTGGAATAAAAGAATATGAACCATGAGAGAAAAACATTAGCCTATGACATGGATGATGTGGTATACAAATGAAAATAGAAAATCATTTCTATATTAGTTACGAATCGCTACAAAGGCTATCATTTTGGAATGGGTTCACTACCCAAACCATTATCAATTTTAAGGTTGACTTTGAATTCCATTACAATGTATAATGTCCCTTACTGAGCTAATTTCACTCCAAATTATAGCCATATATATCTCACGATATGTAAATCTAAACCCAATCCAATTGTGAAAGATATTAGTCCAAACTATCACATCATGAAAAACATATTTATATGTTCACATGTTCATAAAACCACATAAAATCATATCCCAAGAAATTAAATGGTTTTCACAGGAAATAAAATTAACGTAAAACATGGGTACAAATGCATTTTAAAAATAATAAAAGAATAATAAAAAATTGAATAATTTTATTAAAACATTGTTTTTGAAGAAATATATAATTGATCTAAGAGGGAGATAGATATATATAAATTTATATTTTGTAAATGCTTTTATCAATTATTTTAATTAAAAATGAGTCGAAAAATTATAATAATACATTAAATTATCATGAATAACCATAGGATAATTACATTAATGAGAATTCATGAGAGTTAGGCTATGATATTTAAATATTTTTTATTTAATTATAAAAAATCATGATATATGATGAAATTGTAACATAAAACTCGTAGCATAAAGGTATCATTGAATCATAAAACCCATTAAAGGATAAAATAAAATGAAACTTTATAATATAATGAGGAAAAATAAAATCATAATATTAAATTTCAAAGGAGTTTTATATAAACCTAATCAAATAATCTTGGTGTATAATAGAAGGTACAACTCAATAAATGAAAATTGAGATAAAAATATCATACCGTAATTCATTACATCCACATTACACATTAAAAATTCTTATAAAATAAATAAAATTTTATTATAAATATATTATAGAACAATATTAATTTGTGTCATAACATATATTATTTTCTTATGACCATATGCAACCCATTTCTTAAAGAATCTATGTTAATTTTTGGTTTTGGGTAATAACCGCTTTGATTTTTTATATTTTTGTATTTGTTATTTTTTTGTACCCATACATTGATAATGATTTAATAATATCTATAATTTTATCTATTATATAAATATTATATATATTGAATATATATTTATTTATATGAATCTGTAATAATTATAGATAGAAAATGAAAATCCTCATTCATGGAGATGATATGACAAAGGTAAGATAAAACAATATTTTGATTTTCATGTCAGATTGAGAGAATAAAATATATATTATATATTATCACCCAAGAATAATTTTTTTTATATATCAAATATATTTTAAAATAATATCTTCAATTCATTCTATGAAATGTCTGAATGAATCACATCACTTCAATAAGGCAGTAGTTTGCTATACACGCAAGCAGCGTTATTATATTCCCACAAAATGGAAATCGTACAATTTATTGTGATATATAAAATAAAGAATAATAATAAAATAATAAATGTCATTTATAAATAAGTTAATCCCTAATTATTTCTAACCATTATAAGAGGTAATTGAAAAAATAATTACATTAGTTCTCGATGCGGTAGTCCTCCCTACAAATGAACGATGATTTCATAACCCATTTGAGGGAAGAAGAAATGTTTGTAGGTATTAAACTAAACATAAAAATATCTTAGTATGTGGAATACAATTATGTTATTAATTTATACTATTATTATAATTATTTTAGGATTTGAATTAATAGATAAAATAAGGATACTTTTTTTTGAATACTACCTCTTCATCAGGTATCCACTATAGGCTTTCACTAAATGCCTTCTTTTTATGTATTTGTTAAAAAATAAGGCATCTAAGATGTTATTATGGATTTCAAGAATTTATGTGAAAAGTTAATTAAAAAATGGGTTTAAAGTGTGACTAATATAGGAGATATAATGGCCTTTTATAAGTGAGGGATAAAATACACGTGGTATTTCTAAAAATAATCAACTGCTCCCATATATTTCATATATAAAAAGGTTAAAAAAATGAGACATTATAGAACCTTGGAAGGTTTTTCTATAAATATATCAATTGCATTGTTCTATACATGTTTATAGGTCATTGTTTATATTATCTATTTAGTTTAACTATTTTATAGACACATTGTTAACTTTACCATGGTAATTAATTTTTACATTGTTCATTATTCATTTTGGAGAAAAATTAAGATAACTATTTTAGATAATATAAATTATGAATATTCCAAATATAGAAAACATTTTACAATTAATATTAATTTAATTTTATAGGTATAATTTCAAATTAATTATGTATTCACTTTTTGAGATATGGGATTTAAAGAGAAAATGTTCAAACCATTAAAAGGGTTTTTTATCTAAATTCCATATTAAATTATTTATAATGACCAAAATTGTATTAATGGATGTTGAATTGATATATGTTTACTTTAAAATAAATCTAAAATGTAATTTTTCATATAAATAAATTAACTTAACAATCAGTATTGAATTAAAATTTTGTACATTTCACTATTCATAATAAAATAAAACTTTTTTGAATATTTTTACCCAAATCAAATTTTGAAATGATGATGTAAAAAAAAGTAATATATTTTTATCAATTTAAATTTCTAAAAGATTGAAAATTTACTTTTATAAATTTTTACAAAAACAAATAGAAATCATTTTCTTGATATAATTGAATTTTCAAAACATTAAAATACATTATTTATGATTTAAGTAATTCTAATATTAAAAATTGTATAAATATATTATACAGATTATTTAAAAATTAGTTATTTCTATTTTAATTTTAAGTTTAATTTCTATGTTATTATAGTTAGGTTTAAATAAATACAATAATAATTTATCATTTTTTTAAATAAAATATTGGATGTAATGTAGGATAAAAATGGTCATTCATATAATAAATGGTATCGAATAAATTATATTTTAAAAAAAAAATCATGATAACTTATGGAATTATAATTCAACAGTTTTGTCAAAATTAAATACATACTTTTAGATTATTATTAAAAAATTATTAATTTATTTTAAATCATATAATAATTTTTTACTAAATATATTGAACAATTCCTATAACATTCATTTTAATATGTTAGAGAAAAATGGGTACTAAATACAGATATGAAATGACACACATTTTAACCATATTTTTTATATTTAATTTTGTACTATACATTTAACATTTACATATTTGTGTTTTTAATATATTTATTAAATTAATAACTATTAATTGGGAGTGGTTATTTTATGATCAAAATGATTAATGTATGTATTAATCACAAAAATTATATTCATCTACAGTAACATTTTTTATTAGGATTTTCAACTACACCTATATTGATTTCCAATGTAATTCTACAATTTAAAACAAAATTTAATGTAAAAAATATGCACCACATGATCAAACTAAGAGTTTAAAATATTATTATATTTATATTATATTACGATAATGAAATATTAACATGTGACATGTATGGAAAAACATTTCATCAAAAGGGAATTCCAATTTTTTAGAATGACTGATATTGTAGTTTTTAAATTTGATAGTAATTTTATAAATACCGACATGTTTCATTCACTAATAACATAGTGAAATATATATAATTTACATGAAAGTGTAGTAATTTTATTATTAATATATGATATATAGGAACAAAATGCATTTCAATACAACATGTTTTTAAATTGAAAAAACCAGAACTATATTTTTACATTTCAAAATATAGTTACAATTAAAATTTCATCTATATGCCCAAAATGATCCAATGAGGATATATTTTCATGATATTTTTAAAAATGATAATTTATTATTAGGTGTTGTAGATTATTAGACTATGAATAAATATTACAATCAATTATTCTAGAGTGAAATAATATGTGAATTTGTAGTTAAAAATAGTGTCTAAGGTTATAAAAATTTATCTCATATTCAATCGTAAAAAATTATATCAAATTGATGTAAAACAATAAAAAATTATTATGTTTTAAATGTGATATATTTAAAAAACCAAATTTCAATCTATTGTCCCATTTATTCCATATAACTAATTATGATGTCTATATATTTTTAAAGGGGATTTTATATTTAAAAAAAATGTGTCACATACTCAAGAAAAATGTAATTGGATTGATGTTAATGAATATGATAATAATAATTGATTAATATCGGACATGTACCAATAATACAGACATCATTTTGATATGTTATTTTAGTGGAATGAGAAAAAAAATTAATATAAAATTTATTTATTGGTTAAAAACATGTTC
Source organism: Viscum album (assembly GCA_963277665.1). NCBI lineage: Eukaryota > Viridiplantae > Streptophyta > Magnoliopsida > Santalales > Viscaceae > Viscum > Viscum album. The sequence continues at coordinate 220,391,651 of OY728146.1, read as the reverse complement.
CACGTTATAATACATGGAAAAAATTTCCAAATTTTGTGAAATTGTTTTTAAATGATAATTAATTAAAATTGGACATTTTTAAGTAATCCACACATCAGTATGGCATATATTACAATGACAAGAACCAAAAGTACATTTTAATAAATTCAAAGTCTTTTGAATGTTAAAAATGTGTTTCACATGCTTAGAACAAACAATTTTTTATTTATTTATATGAAATAGTGGTATAGAAACTTTTCAACAATATTTTATGTATAGGAACAAAAAATGAATCAATTTGGAATACTATTTGTTTGAAAGGTTGGAGTGTGTTTTTTTTCAAATTAAGCATATTTTAGAAGATAAACACATGTCTTACAAACTCCCTATATAGATACAACTATATTAATATTGAAAATATTTTATAATGATCAATTATTAATATGTCATATGTAGGTATAAGACACACCTCAATTTGATGGTTGGTTTGTTCAAAATAATTTAAAGATTATTTTATATGTTTAATAAAATATTGTTAAAATTTTTTCCACACACTCAAATTGAGAAAAAAAATTTATGCAGAATTTAATTAAAATTATCAATGATTAATATGTGATTTGTTTGTGGAAATGACACATCAATATTAAATTTCATTTTGTTAGAACAAATTAAAATGAGAATTTACTTACTATGAAATATTTCATAAAAGATAAAAACTAGTGAAATAAACTCAAACTTAAAAAATAATCTCTTATGGACATGAAATTATTTAAAAATGGGGATTTATTGATATTTGAAATTTAGGCATAAAACATGCATCAATTTTAAAATTAATGTCTCTATCGTGGACTCTAATTCTAAAGGGACATTATGTTAGAGTAGATGTATTGTGTGTGATTATTTTATATATTATAAAAGAATATAAAAATTAATGTACAAAATTAGTCCTCTGAGGAATAAACATGATCAATAATATAGAGAATTTTACGTGAATTTCAAACTGATATTTTTACAAAATAAAATTGAACCGATAGTAATTAAGAAAACGTTATTGGATTAATAAAATTAATTACAAACTAAGCAATGTATTAGTTTTTGTAGCACCCCCTGAATTCAATGTACATTTTATTTAATAGATTTTGTTTAACGCAACAACGAGTTCAAACACAACGTGATATATTATAACATATATATTAATATTTCAAGAGTGAATATTGATAACCTCATTATATAAAATATATTGGTCAACATTATATCTCTGTTTTTCTAGATATGATATGTGAACAAATCCAATAAATCATGTATTTTTTTAAAACAAATTTTTACCACATTTAAATGGAATACACATTTCAAATCAACTTTTTGATACATTTACAAGTTATATTTGACAAAATAATTTTAATATTTGGAATTAGGACTTTAAATTTTACTTTGGAATAATTTTTGGTATTTTTCAGATAAATTTCATATTTTAGTGTCTAGAAAAAATATTGCATTTTTATTGAAAACTTCTTTTTCATATAATTTATTTATATTATTTGATTATAATTTTTATTTATTTTAAATTATAATTTTCTTTAAAAATAAAACCAATATAGTTCAATTGATTCAATTTAATATTGAAATTAAATATATAAACATTTCAAATGTTTTAACGTTTCACTTTAAAAACCCTCTTTTTCATTTTTTCTTTGGAATTATTTTTAAATATAATTTTACATATAATTTAAAATTGAATTAGGTAACATGGATTAAATAATTTGAATAAAAGGGTCAAAATTAGGTTAGAATGTCTATTTCAATTTTAGGTATAAAAAATTTACCATCATAAAAAAAATTACTATTGTATTGGAAAAATAGTGACAATAGATAAAGTTAAAAGGTTAAAGCTTAATATTCCAAAATATTGCAGAATTTAATGGGTTAATGAAGTGGGGATTAACCCTAACTAGACAAAAAACATTAATTGATTTTATATTTTATTAAAAATAATTCCACCTCAATGTGTTTAACATTAAATATATAATAATCTATAATTTAATCACTTGAACCCACCTCTCCTCAAGTATAACTACCACCCTCACCTCCACATTTCTAAAAAAAGACTTGTATATCATAAAATATCTACCAGCACCCCTCCACCTCACTCTCTCCATGTCCAAAATCATATTATCTCATGAAAATACCAAATCCTAATTCCTCAAGGGTCATTCATGAAGGGGATATTCAAGAGGTAATTTTTTAAAAGTACCTCTCTTAATTTCATTCCTTTTTATACTTTCTACTAACCTCCTTCATCCATTAATTAATAATAAAACTATAATAATATATATAGGGGAGTTTTAGTTATCCATTATTGTATCACATATCCATTCCATTTCTCACGTCAACTTATTCATGGAAACAAAATTGATCTCTAAGTCATGCTGGTTAATCCAATCTGTGAATATTTGTTTTTTTCTTTTTCTATTTCCGCCCAAATGGATGGTCTTAAAAATATTTTTTGGTTAAATAATATTATAATATGTACATTATAAACTATTAAATATTATTATATTTTTATATTAATCATACCTTTATTATCTCCATAATGTGGATATATGATAACATTATTTTTGGAAGTGTGGACTACCTACCACATAAAGTGATGTGATTCGTTAATGCTATACATGGAGCATATTAGGTATACATTTAAGAGAAATATGTATCATATATAACCTAAATATGATACATAAATTAATATATACATATTTACCATTCAAATTTAAGTATTTTAATATGAAAAAAATGAATTTAACGTTCATGATTACGTACGACCTACAGTCTCCATGAACGATGCATTTCATTTATTATCATCAAACATTATATATTATTTAAAATAAATATGTACAAAATAAATAAGATGATTATGTTGTGGTTTAAATTTTTGAGATAATGAAATAATTATCAATGTAATATAAGAAGGAAATATCAATTCAAAACATACATGAGAAAACCTGGTAATTAAAACCAAAATAATAAAATAATGAATTATTATTAACAAATGTGTAAAATTATATTATAAAGAGATAGAATATAATATTTTAAACAAGATTATTATTATATAATAAGTTAATATCACTCTTCAAACAATTATACATGAGGTTACTGGATGTTAACCGAAAAGTAATCTCTTTGTAAGAGGAATTACAGCTCACAATAAATTTTAATGAGATATAACCCATGTTAACCACCAATTTAATCTGCACGGTATATATACTACCCCTATTATATTTCATATAATGAACATATTTATATTCATGGTATTTAATTATTCATTTTATGATTTCAATATTATGATTCAAATGTTCAATGTGGCATGAGGTGTTTTTAATGTTTAATGAATTAATTGTTTATCCAATTCAACATTCTTAATATTATCTTAAAAACTCTTTATATTTATATAGAAGGAAAAAAAGATAAATTTTATTTAAATTTTTGAGTTTATTGTAATGGTTTAAAAAGGAATCTTTTATAGTTTAATGTAAGGTTTAATCTCTCAATCTAATTATTATCCATGATTTTTTATTTGTAATTATTTGTCAGTACATATTTATCATCCATGTCCATTTTTAAAAAAATATTTTAAAGGTCTTATTTAAGTGACACGTTAAATAAGACATAATTTTAAATGTATCTATGGTTTATTTCCCTAAATAATTATAATTCATGTCCATGATTTCAAAATGTGTTTTTTGTTTTATTTAAAAGGATAAGAATATTTTTAAATGTTAATTTTTTAGTTCTTATAAAATGTTTGAAAGTGGTATGGGGAACATTGATTAAAAAATACGTTTTTAATTGAAATATTTTATAAATTTTGGGATTTTTTATAAATTGTTTAAAATAAAAATGCTTATTTTTATAAATAAATTTTAATGGGTTTTAATAGATTATTTTTATCTTTTTTAATATCATTTTTTGTATTTTTTTTCTTAATTAAGGTTGATTTATTATGATACAATATTCTACACTATATTGAAGGGATTATAAATTTGTTGATTATGGATTTGATGTTTTTATACCATTCATGATTAATATTTAATGTTATAACATTCCATATGGTAGTTTTAATATGAATGTTTATGTTATGTTTCACCCTTTTCAAATGAGGAATGAATTGCACTTAGTACATGATGGTTGGGTCCTGCTATTTCCCCTTGATGCATCATTAGGTCTCATGAGATGAAATTATATGAAAAAAACTCTTTAATTTTTTTTCCAAATAGTATAACATTTTTATGAAGATATATATTGACACATATTATATGGGTTTCTACCCAAATACTTAAACACTCATGAGGATAGACAATAACTTTCTTGGGGATATATCTTAATAGTGAAAAAATCCAAAAATTATGCATTACCCAATAATGAAAATAGTTATTGCATATTATTATTATAATGTTATAATATACATGTAAATGTTTAAATAGAATTATTTTGATATATTCATTCAATATTATGTTCATGTCTATGTTTAAAAGACTTTTGTTTCGATTTTATACTTTTTGTAAAAGCTATTCCTAATTTAAAATATCTTCCAATATATTGTTTATCATTAGTGAGAATGTGTGATGACCCATTTATTTATTCTTATTTTTCTATGATTCCAAGAAGTGTATTATGGAAGATTTTCAGGGTTAATCTAGGAGAATAATTATGTTCTTAAAGGATTATTTTTATTATATTTCATGTTTTGAATTGTAACGTAAGGTTCATGTATTTAAACTTTTTCCATGATTGCTAAATTGATTGATCCTTTTTGATTTCATTCATTTTAATCATGATAATGAATTAAAATAATGTACTAGCTCTTGGATTTTTTGGTTGGGGTGTTACAGTTGGTATTAGAGGATGTTTATAAACATACATGATAATTAAATATAGAAAATACTCAATAGAAAACCTAACACTATGAATGTCAGTGAAGAAAAAATCTAGGTATAAAGTATCATCATTTTGATTTGGTAACTTGTTAACAAGTTTAATCCTATGTAATTATAGATTTTAAAGAACATGGAATATTATAGATAACTTTTAAATGAATATTCAATACTATATCACTATGATTATTTTTCTCTCACATTACACTTAGTGTTTTGGTCAATGGTCATTATTATCAAGGGTATACGTAAAATGGTTATAATAATTAATATAAAGAGATTAAAAAAGGTAAATTATATAAATAAGGTATTATGGAATGTTATGTTGATGTGTTGGTAAGGTTTTATTAGTGGTGTGGAGTGATTAAGGTTATATTGTATTTTGATTTCAAGAATAAATACATCAATGGTTTAATAATTATAAGAGTCATGATATATATAAGGATTTGGAAGCATAAGAGTTTTAATTAAGGATTTAAAGGTGTTCAAATATTTGGTATTTTACAAAAAGATAAACATTATCTTGTTTTGTAATCAGATGTTAAGATTGATTTTGGAAATTTATATACCTTTTTAGACAGTGAATCTTGATGTAATAATTTCGGAAGAGTCTTAATTTTTTATTAGGTTTTGTTGAACATTGGATATTATATTTTAAGTATTAAGTATGATTTATTTTATATTATGTGTTAAACTTTTTTGTTTTAGAAAACATAAAAATAACTAATGAAATACTTATGGTACATAAAAGTCGTTAAAATTCATCAATACTTGAATAATCTTCTTGAATATCTATCTCTAGGTGAACGAAATGATTTGAAAATGGATCAAAGAATAAAAAATGAATAACATTGAGACATGGAATGAAATAACATATTTTTTCTTCAGTTCTTATTTGGATACAAAAATAATCTCTCAACTTAAGGAAAATCATATAAAAAATGTTTTATCTAAATACATTAATTTTTGTTGAACTATTGTTGTTTTAAATAATCCAATATTTATGGAATTAAGGTCCTAAAATTTCCATTTATCATTCATTTGTTTATTATTTTTGGCATCAATAACTCCCGGTAAATCATTAAATTTTCCAAATGTATGTATCTCTACTCTCTATTAGTTTTCTCCTACTTGATAGCCTAATTTGGTGGTGAGCTTCACATATCCCTTTCCCTCTTTTTAAGAGTAAATTTTATTCAACCTATTTCTAATGTGAGTTTTCCAACAATGAATCTCCTAGTATAAAAATTTTATTTTCTATGTCAAATTTCAAATTGAGAGGATGAAAATTATTTAAGGATGGGAGAATGAAATACCTCAAGATTTCACGGTACATTATCTTTAATAGCTTCCATTGCACCCAACAACGAGTTCAAAAACACCACAATGTATTCTAATCTATCCATTAAAATATAATTATTGAATATTATTAACCAAATGGTATGAAATAAAATTTTTACCATTAACTATGTGTGTTTTCTAGATATGATATATGAAAAAAATCCAATAATACAATTATTTTTTAAAAATGCAGTTTTACCACATTTTGTTCTTGAATTCATTTTAAATATATTTTTTGACACATTTATAAGTTTTGTTTGAAAAAAAGAATTTTCTAATTTGGATTTATGTCATCAAAACATAATTTTGTTTAATATTTGGTATTTTTTTGATAAATTTCTTATTTTAGTGAATAGAATAAAAATAATAGACTCTAATTACAAACTATTTTTTCATCTAATTTATTTATATTAATAGATAATAAATTTAATATATTTTATAGTAAAATTATATATGTTTTTTATAAATAAAACAAACATTTTACATTGTATTTAATTAAAAATATATAAAAATATATAAAAACAACTCAAATGTTTGAATGTTTCACTCTGAAAAACTCGCTTATTTAGAATTATGTTTAAAATTAATTTTCACAATTATTTGAAATGAATTAGGAAAAATGGATTCCATATTTTGAATAAAAGGTTCCATATTATGTAATAATGTATATTTCATTTTTAGTTATAAAACATTTACTATGGGACAAAAATTATTTACCATTGTATAAGTAAAATTGTTACAAGGGTTAAAATTAAAAGTTAAAAGCTTAAATACCTAAAATTTTCAAACTTTATTGGTTTATTAAGGCTTTTCTTGACCCAATTCATCATAAAAAGTTAATTTAAATTATAACTATTTGAAATTAATACCACATCAGTGTGGTAAGATTTAAATATAAAAAAATCAATAATTTAATAACTTGAACCAACCTCTATTCAATTATAAATACCATCCTCACCACCCCAATTTAACCCAAAAAGCCTTGCAACTCTTCAAATATCTACCCACACCTCCCATAATCACTCTCTCCACTTCCAAGCTCTTCTGGTCTCACACAAAAACCAAATCCAAGTCCCAAATGGGTCTTTCAAATAGGGGATATTCAAGAGGTAATTTTCTCAATATTCCTCTCTTATTAACTATTTTTATACATTCCCCTCACAACCTTCATACATAAATTCTTGATAAATCTAGAATCATGTAAATAAATTATAATTATTTTTATAATGTAATATCTAACATCCATGTTATCTATCACCTCCCCTTGTTCAATGATATGAAATTGTTTTCCATGTTATGCTAGTTAGTCGACTCCATGAATATTGTTTTTGTTATTTTTCATTACCACTATAATGAAAGGTCCTAAAATTACTTTTATAGGTAAATAATATTATAATATGTACATTGTAACCTATTAAATATTTATTAAATTTAATATTAAATAGACATTCATTCTTTCAATACAGTGGATATACGATAACATCGTTTAGGGAAGTGTGGACTACCTTCCCCCTCAAAGTAATGTGATTCATCCATGCTTTATATGGACCATATTATGGATATTTTTAACAAAAATATGTAACATATATTAAATAAATAATATACATTAATTATAATATACATATATATCATTTACTTTTCATTATTTTAATATGAAAAAATGAAAGTAGCGTTTAAGCATACGTACGACCTACTGTCCCCAGGAATAAAACATATAATTTATTATATCAAATCATTATAGAGTTATATAAATAAATATATATTAAATATATAGTATAATTAAATCATTTTTTAAATTCACTAGTTAATGAAATCCTGATCTACATAATAGAAGAATCAAATCACAAGTCAAAACAAACTTGAGAAAACTAGGCAATTAACACCCAAAATAGTGAAATAATGACTGGTTCTTAACAAACTGGTATTAAAATATTATAATTAGATGATATATACTATTATATAAATGATTATGGTTTAATAATAATTTAATAAAACTCATAAAACCATTATAAATTAGGTTAATGTAAGACCACAAAAAAGGAATTAATATGTAAGGGGAATTTCATCTCACTTTTAATTTCGTGAGATATAGGCCATGTTCACAAGACATTTCTTATGCATGATGTATATAATACCCATATTATATTTCGTGACATTAATACATTTATGTTCATGGTATTTACAGATTAATTTGAAGACATCGGGCTTATTATTTAAATGCTCAATGTGGTATGGGATGTTTTGAATGTCTAACGAATTAATCTTTTATCCATTTCAATATTCATTATATTATTTCAAAAAACTATTTATATTAATATAAAAGGATTATAAATGAAATTTTATTTCAATTTTTAATTTCATTCAAATTTTTTCAATAAGGAATACTTTTAAGGTTTTATATAAGGTTTAATTTCTCTATCTCATTATTCTTTGATATTTTTAATCTATAAGTATTTATTTTGAAGTATTTATAATCCACGTCCATGTTTGAAGAAAACTTTTCCAAAAGGAATATATTAAAAGTATTATATAAAGGACTGTTTAAATAATATATCATTTAAAATTTTATACTATTTATTCCTCTTAATCTTTCTCATTAATGTCCATCTTTTCAAAATGGATATTATAGATTTATTTGGACATTAATATTTTTAAATGAAATATATTTATTCCTCTAAAATGTTTCAAAGAGGTATGGGACACTATGATTCAAAAAAATGTTTTTAAATTTATTCATTTATAAATGTTTTGATTTTGAATAAAATATTTTAAATAAAAATTTTATTTTTATTAAGAAATTTTAAGGGTTTTTACTAGATTATTTTCATCTGTGTCAATATAATTTGTTGGATTTTATTCTTAATTGAGTTTGATTTAATATATTATAATCATTTGTGTTGTATTGATGGTTTTAGGATCTATTTAACAGTGGAGGTGCTATTTTTATTCCATTCATGGTTTATGGTTAAAGTATTAACATTTTGTATGCTTGTTTTAATAAAAATGGTTTTGTTATGTTTCAACCTTTTCATATGAGGAATTTAGTAGGCTTAATATATGATTTGTGGGGCCCACTATAGCCCCTTGATTCATCGATAGGTCTAATGATATGACATTTGTTGGAGAAAAACCATTCGAGTCTATTTTGCAAACAATATAACATTGTGAGGAGGAAATATCTTGATTGAGATGTGATTGGTTTCTACCCATAGACATAGACTATCACGAAGATAGATAATAGCTATCATGAGGATAATTATGAATATGTGTGGAATTATGCATTACCTCATTATTATATTTATTATTACATGTGATTATTCAATTAACAAAATATCTATTTGAATGTTTAAATGAAATTATTTTGATTTATTCTTGCCATATTATTTTCCAATTTTGGGTTAAAATACTTTAGTTTAATTTTAATACATTCCAAAAAACATTTGGATTATTTATGATAGAATATACTATATTGTTATCCTTACCAAGCATATGAGATCACCCTTTTCATATGTTTTATTTTCATAGGATTTTGAGAAGTTTATTATGACTGATTTACAGGGTTAATCTTGGAGAATAATGACATTATCAAATGATTATATATACTGATTTTAACTTTTTAATTGTTATTTAAGGTTCATTTTTATAATATATTATCAAATACTACTAAACTGATAAATCCATTAGGATTTGAAACCTAGTAATTATTATAATATATTAAAATATTGCATTGACTCTGGGATTCTCAGTTCAGGCTGTTACCATTCCTCCAATGGCCCGAAGGCCTTCATTTTTTAATGATTTTTGATAATACACCTTTCATGGGGTGAGGTGGAATCCTTTACAAGTCCTGTAGGTGTAAGTATTACATGGTCCATAGGCCTTAAAGGAATTCATTTTACCGTAGGCTTCAAACATTACATACAACCCAGACTCACTACTTGGAACTGCTCCTCCCCAGCATCTTCCTCGTGAAATCGACTCTCCACCTTCGCATGGCTGTTCGGCTAGGAATTATTGTGCATGCACATGCTTGTCCCGATGGCAGGTGAGATACCCTCCCATTCTTGCAATTTGTTTAGCATATGTTGTGGTAAATGATAATTGCTCATCTTCATTGTAGAGCTTGTTCCTCATAGGTCGTCTAGTTTTCATTTGCACTTAAGGTGGCCAGAAGGCCTTGAGGTTGCTCGAAGGCCTTACTGACCCAAATTACTGGGTGGCCCGAAGGCCTTAAAGGACTCGAGGACCAAATCATTGGCCTGAAGGCCCATACAGGGGCATATTCCTAGCTTATACAGTGCCAAACATTACATTCTATAGTTCCCCCTACAGAACCTACTACAATACTGCACAGTTCCCACCGCAGTGCCTCCTACAGTAATGCTACAGTACTGCTACAGTACCCCTAGAAATAATGTCTCCACTTGGATTTGATCCTGTGTCTCCTGGATGCACTTACAAAGTCTTTACCAACTGGGCTAAGGCTTATGTGTGGATATTACCATTCTAAATGATGTTTTCACCAACATAACTACACATTTCATTCATGGATTTTGAATGTTAGTTGCATATTCAATCATTATAGATTAACGAATTCAGTATTTTCAAATACATTGACTCATTATAGACCAATATAAATAATTTTTTCATGAATGTAATTTAATCCAAGTGAGTTATGATAAATCTTATTTTAATAAAGTCCAATCCAACATACTTTCGATCAAATAATTCACTCAACCATTTTTATTTTCCTACATCAATAAATAATTTTTTATAAATTATGTAAAAAATAAATATGATTTGTATTATATCCCAAAGTTATATATAAATAAAAATACATTACATGAATGAAATTGACGGTGAATGAAAGAAATCATAATTATGTTGTTGGTCTGTCAACCCAAAAGTGACTAGCCAATCATGGTTAAGAGAATCTCATTTATGAATGAAATGATCCTCTTATTAAGTGAGTAAATTAAAAAATATATAATTTAAATGAATGTAAATTAATTTTGAAAAAAAATTATGGGTAGGGTTCACCACCACCAAAAACATATTTAATTAATACAAGGAAATCACCATTTTACTTAGATAGAGAATACCCATTACATGGACACAAAAACCCATAGGACTATATGACCAAATAGTAATTTCCCATAGGGCTTGAAGGATAGATGGTACTAACGATACCCATCCCCTCACAAACAAATTCTACTAAACGACCTACATTAATCCCACACTCTCAATGTCACACCAACATTCCATCCCCCATCCATCAGAAAAATATAACCTCTAAATTTTCCATTCAATGAATGATGTCACTTGGTCTGATGCCTTTACCACCCATACATACCATTTTCTGGACCACCATCTTCCATATAATAAGGTACATCATTGGGACTGATGCCTCACCACCTACTCGTGCCACACAACATCATGGTGATAAGGTGTATGAAATTCCTATCGCCAAACCATTATTGTTGATTACCACTACCAACAACATTGAGCATCACACCTTCGCTACATCCAAGAGTGATGTGACTTTAGCATCAAAGAAACCAAATGATAGTTTTAATTAGTGAAACTATACACATTTAGGGGTTGAATCCTTGAGATATTTCACAATGGAAACACAACTATTCCACTCAATTAGTAGGTCATGTGTAACAAAATAATTTACATTAATTAATGATCATGTAAATAAAAGTAAAATTCCAAAATGAAAAGAAGGAAAAAATATAGTGAGCTATAAAAATTGAATACAATGTCTATGAATGCTTTTAAAGTCTATATAAACCTTATATTTATTAGAAAAGTATACATTATGGTTTAAGGAACAGTTTCATGGTTTGATGAGATTAAAATTCCATATATGATCTTACATATTCTCCGTATGTTTCTCATTTTTATTTCAAGGAAAGAGGATACGATGTTAAAATTTAATATCTACTCTTTGAGTTCAGGATCTCATTATAATAATGTAGAAAATCCTTAATTTTTTCACATGATATACAATTAAAATCAACTTCATAAATATATTATGGAATTAAGATTGCATAATATGAAATTTTTAAATTTATTTTTATATCTGGAAATTTATTCAACTTTAGTACATATTATATGGGCAGGTATCTTAGTGTAGTATTTTTCATATATATATAAAATATTCTCACTAAAAAATAGTATGGTGTGAAAAAAAGACATGAAACAACGTGATTTTTTCAATAGATACCTTAAATATCACCATACCTCAATCTTACGTAATATAATTTCACTCTTTTATATATTTGGGAACTCCCTAAAACTATTAGGGTTCCTATTTTTTTCCACCCACTCCAGAAATTTTTCTTCTTCTACTATTTTACCATCATGAAAAAACCCTACACTGTGATTATTTCTCTTGAACAATGTTATTAAATGATTTTTCTTTGTGGGACTATAGTGAATGTATGATACCTAAGTGTGTGTGTATTTAAATTAGGTTAAAATTTCCTATAATTTTCCCCAACATAATAATATATACATCTTCATTATTCTATAGTTAAAGTAATATTTTTTGTGGTTTGAATCAATTATGTATGGTTTAATTTATTTTTTAGATGAATATATCTCAAATACATTTTTTTCTAAGGGTATATGTTATAGTGAAAGGACTAATGGATTAATATTCACAGCTATATTTATAACTAATTTTAGTATAGGGGGAATGGAAGTGGTGTGTTTTAATAATAGTTTCCGAAATTTCTCAAAAAGTTTCCAAAGACATCCTTTTGATTATTTTTATAATAAAATAATTTAAAACACCCCTATATAAGAAATATTATGTTAATTTATTAATTAAATACATATTTAATTCATATTCACAATTTAAAGGTATTAAATTTCCCCAGACTAGAATATCTATTAATCCATAAGATAAACATATAAACAAATAACCCATGATATTCAATTCATAAATGATAGAAATGTCTAACAATGTATCTCAAAAAACATTATTTAAATACTATAAAATTTCAATATACTTATTATAACTACTGATATAATTATTCGTCATTATTGAATTAAAATTCCATTTACCCGTATCTTCTATTAACATTTTATAACCTTTACTTATACAATAATTCCTATTTTTAATCTAACATTATGTAAAACATCTCACTCAACAATCTATAATAATTTTAATGACAGAGCTATTAATGGCCCCAAGTAGATGGATTATATCAAATTCCTTGCTCAACATCTCAATCTACAAATTTTTTAAATCAACCCAAACTAATGAATAGTACGTGTTCAATAGTGTTCTGACATATTTGACAGAAAAATTTGGTAGTTATTATTATTAACATTACAATTTTAGGAGTTAAAAAGAGGAAATTGTTTTTTAATCACAATTCATGATATCAAAATTATTCTTGATGAAAACTAGGACACACTTATAATACTCCAAAATAAATTATATCCTACCAACTTCTACTTTTACAATGATTCTCATTTTAAATATTCATGAAAAATGATATAATGTTTCTTCCAATTTTTCTTTTCTTGTATTATTTTAACAGAAATTATATATGGTATAATGATCACACCCATCAAACAACATCTTCTTGATCTCATAATGAAAATATTTTTAATATCTATAAAAATATTATACATTGAGTTTATATGATAATCAAAATTTATATGATAAAATTCAATATTTCAATTTTCTTCCAATGTTATATTGGAATCAAAATAAGAACATTGTAAAACTACATTGAGTCAAACTCCCAATCAAAAATTTAAATGTCATATCATTCCACTAATGTTAAATTCACAACTATAAGATCCATGAATCACTAATATTGCCTATAATCCCCAGAATAAGAATCTTTTATTTATATTAATCAAAAGGGTGGGAAGGTTAAATTAGCACGTAATGTGGTTTTTTAGTATAAGGTATTTCATCGACCTTATAGGCTAAAATTAACATCAATTATAGGTCAGCTCTAAACATAAAAATATTTACAAAATAATATTAGAATAAATCATGTAAATTAGGTCCAAAAAATATCTATACTATTATAATAATAATGATATTATTATATAGTTATATATATCATGAGAAATGTAAATAGAGCGGTTATAATAAAGAATATATTAGATGGTTAACTGTATTTCTTAGGAAAATAATTTTAATTATTTTCAATAATAGAAAATATGAATGTTATGGTACCATTATATAAAAATCAAAAACAAAAAAATAATTATAGGAAAAATTAAAATCATAAATATTTTTACATATCATGCTAATAATAATTATATAAAACTATTTTACAAAATATTTAAATTTTCTTTCCATACTTGTTCTATATTTATTCATATTGGGATATATATATCCAAATGAAAATTACATTATGAAAAATGATTCCTAATAATGAGTAATGTGTTCTATGAATATCTCCCCCACACATAATGTCGAACAGTTTCCACATTATTTGAAATCAAGGTGAGAGACATACATAGAGAAAAACAAGAAAAATTATTAAAGTGTAGGCATAAAAATAGAAAAAATATATGATCATTCATTATATAAATGATATTGTTTTCCTATATTATTTTTAATGGATAAATTTATCTATATTTTATGCATTGGTGGAATTTTTAATTTGGGTTCTGGAAATATGATTTCAATACTTTATCATATCTTAACTAAAAATACACGATAATTGAGTTTAATAATACAATGATTTACAAAAAAAAAATTATTTTATTTCATCAAGATAGTGAATTAAAAATGTATAATATAATCTAAAACAACATAAATACATGGAAAAATAAAATTTACGAAAGAATACATAAAAATAAGTTGTAAAAATAAAAATTGGTAGGAGAGCCTACTATAACTCTAAGGTGATAAAATATTCTCCCCATAAGGATACCTATATTTTTGGGTTTCTTTAGTGTATAGAGGGTACTCCATGTTAAAACAATCATATAACACAAATACAACCTCTAAATTCTCTTAAATACTCACCATATGTGAAAAACTATTTGTAGAAACATTTGTATTAATTTATGGAGGCCCTTGTATTGAATATAATGTGGAATCTGACTATAAATGGGATTAATTCTTGAATATTTAAAAAAAGATCATAGAAGTATAGAGGATTAATATTTTTTCTTCTATGGAATGTGGTTCCAACACAGTATGGTATATATTAGAATACAGCTTTATTTAAATGTGGACATCTTTTATCTACTAAGATATAGATTCAATGGTCCATTTGTCTTCAAAAATAGGTTATTATAGTAGCTATAACAATTGTAACTATCTATGTAAGATTAAATTACGCCTATGATTTATTCTCTATAATAAAAATAGGGATTATGTGCATTATTGTTTAGTAAATAAATTTTACCACATATTTTTCTTCATTAATCATAAAAATTACCTTTCTCTAAGAATCAATTAATATCTAGTGGTCGGTCAAGGCATTTTTTCCAATAGACTAATAGCTCATTGTAGAACATTAAGAAATTTTAATTGATATTAAATAGTTCTTTTACAATATAGGTAGGTTTTTACACTTTTTATATGGGTAATTTTTTCATTTCATGTAAACCATTGGGTTTAATTTGAAGTAAATATCAAATACTGTGTTATAAGGTGTAATTAGATGAATTTTTTTATATTTTGGAAGGGATGTATCATTTAGAGTTATTATAGGAATATTAAATGAAATGTGTTGAAATTAGGGTGAAAATATGATTCAATGGATATATAGACATATGAAAATCTATTGAGAATAAATTTAGGGGGGTAACCTAGTCAATTAATTACATACAGGGATAAACATTTTTACAAAAAAGATGGTTCAAGAGTGAAATAAAAGAGACGAATCTAAAAATAGTTTAATGAATTATGATTCACAGAAGATATTTGTACTCATTTAATGTATTGAGTAATTACTAAATTAATTTCAATGTCAGTATTCTATGTTTAAATTCTATGATATTTTTGGAAAATGATTCCCCAGAATATCTACATCATGGGCTATGTGTTCACTTCAAAGACAATGGTTATTCCTTACAAATAATTGATCATAGGTTTTATTTATAGTGTAAAAAAATCCACATGAAAATTAGTTGTGATACATTAATCCCCAATTTTTTATATTTTAGTGTGATTCATCCTCATTAGTAAAGATGTTTTTTCTTATTCCATTATAAAATTTTGGGGCATGTTCAGTAGTTTGGATCACTCCCAAAAACCAAGTGGTTCTATGATGTTCAAGGGAACAATAATTAATTTTGGTATAGCATGATTATTTGATTCATAACCATACCTTACATGATTAAAATACCATACAACTATAGTATGAGTCATAATGATTCACCTTGATCTTCTTGAAAATGGAAATTTTGATATTATTGATTCATATATTATTTATATAACATTAAATATTTAGTAGGGAACACAGATGGTGAACCCAAGAGTCTCTAAATTAATCTAATCCTAAAACTTACAAATATATTGTTAATAGAAATATAAAAAGAAAACATATTAATGTTTCACCTAGAAATTTATTTATTTAATGTTAATATAAAAACATAAATTTGTTACATCAGTGAAATATAATATTATGAATTCATCTCTCTTAAACACATTCCACGAAGAGAATCAATCATTTTTTGTTAACATTGAATGTAGTTCAACGCTCTATGAATTTAAATGGATTTATATGGAATGATGTTTATCTCCATAAATGATCCCAATAAATGTGACTATAATTTAAATAGGAAAAATCAAAAATGGGAGTAAAGAAATTTCCATTCCATTGAGTGTAATTATTCCTCACTTGAGCAAATTTTCATTCCACTTCAGTATCTTCTATATGTATTACATCACACTCAAATTTTAATCTCTCTAGATATCTTCTTGTTTTAGTTGATACAATATTATATTCTTCTTAAAATGTATTAAATCCATTTTCACTACCTCATTCCCAAATATAAATAATTTTTTAGCTCTACTGCCTTGAGGAATGTTTTCCCAATGATGTTCCAAAATAGGTCCAAACAAATTAGTGTTTTATAACATATTTTGTAATCCCATAATGAATCACAAATATTATTTCACTAGTATTTCAAATATGAAATATATATGTTTTGTATTATTTCAATGATATATTTATAGGAAAATTCAACTATCACACTTATTTGTGGGATACAATCTATATGTGGCATATATAGCTAAATATTTTTCCTGAAATACCCTTAAAAAGTTTTTATTGAAGTGTGAACATTGATAATTTTTGTGTTATTGAGGAATAAAAAACCATGAAAATATATTCTTAATCACCAATTGGATATCCACATTGGATATATTTTTTGATGTGGCCTCAGATTTTACCGAGTTTGATATAGGATCCTGACCCACTAAAATGGATAATCATCCCATGGAACTAAGAAATATCCTCATGAAATTGAATCTCAAAAAATAATTTTTTTTGCATCATTAATTGTTTGATTTATAATCCTGATTTGTCTCCAAATATCTCATGTTCATTAGCATTAGCCAGTATTATTGACTCAAGAACACATCAATGATTTAAACTTTATACATATTGATTGAATAATATAAGATCATCTCAAAATTAATATATAGTGGAAACTAAATATAGTATTTTTTGTTGATAGGTAAATTGAAGGAAAATTGTTCTATCTTCAAAGTAATGTTTTGTGTTTTTAAATAAGGTATGATTAAAAAAATCAATATTATAATTAATCTCATCTAATAACCATAAAAAATATCACTCTTTAACTCCTCTTCTATATTTTACAATTGTAATCATTGTAAGTGATTAGCCATAAAATTATATTTTCTATTTATATATTTGTTCAATATATAAAAATATAATATAAAAAAGAACCACTAAATAAGGCAATTCATTATATCCTTTTACTTCAAAATTTACCTCAAAACAACATTGTTATAGTATAAAATCACCTTGAATGGAACCAAATATGATTTAAACATATAAAAAGAATAGGAAATGGTAGTATATTATTTCTCTATTATCTTTTAGTTTATTTTTGATTCACTATGTGTATACATTGTACAAGAAATAGATAAAAAACATTATCTAGTTGTTGTCGTAGATAATATTCTACAGTGAAATTAATTATATCACACATATTATCATAGTTATCCTGTGAATATTTAGAGAACATGATTTGGGTATCCACCAAATTCAATTTTAATATAATGATGAACTTATTTTGTAAGTCATAAAAGAATATGTAACGTCCTTCAACAAATTATGGGTGAGTGGACTGGCTATCTATGAAATTTACATAATAATGTAGTGATGAAATCCAAAATTCTTTTGAAATATTCAAATCCCATTAAATATATTTGGCTTAGGTATCTCTTCTATCACATGTATAATTCCAAGATCTACACCTGGTCCCTATTTGGATATCCATTTTCCATAAATTATGCCTTCATAATCTAATAAGTTTCACATTTTATAATTGGAAAATATAAACTTTTCATCATTATATTATTTAAGTAAAAAAATCATTTCTTTATAGAATAAATTCAAAGGATCTCCCATTTACTATTAAATAACCCTTGAGTATTTCAAAAAATTATTTCACCATTTTTAGACAAATATATGTTATAATCTAGTGTAATGTCAATGTTCATTTATGGATTGAAGGGGAATGTTACAAAATGATAATGTTTAATATGTTCATGTTAAATTTTTCATATCATGATTAGTTATATCCACATGTATTTGCACATAACTCGAGCTTCAACCCAAATTAAAATAATTATCATATATAGTTATCTATCAATGAATTTTATCAATAAATAGTAATGTAATAGGTTTTTTATTATGGCCATAATCTAATATTGATTGTAAACACGTACTCTAAATATCATGATTTTCCTTATAGGAATTATATTATTATATTTATTCTTTATTATAGTATTTCATACCATATTTGGAATAATAATCAATTGGATAACACATTCACAGTCTAGGATTGAAATTCTGATTCTCGCATCGTCAAATATAAGAAATTATTTATTTAAAAGAACTTTTATAGGTTCTGTCAGTTTTCTTTGTGATTTATATCATGGTTTTATACCTTATTGTAGTTGTACATTTCATGGGAAAATGGTGTGGGTATCCATTATTTTATATTTTATGATTCAAATCTTTTTTTCACATAAAATATAAAATCTATTCCTCTAATTACCTTATATGTACTATATTAATAATCCCAGATAATGTGTTTTTATCATAGAAACATAAGTTACATAGTATATTGTCTTGTAGAATCATCTTAAGAATTATTATATTGATTATTAAAGGGATTAAGTCATATTAGGAATCCAATAAAAACATTCTTATCTACTGCATGATATTTGTTTTTTATTCATTCATATGATTGTAATATTATTACATTAATTCTACAATCTTACCAAAGTGTTTCATAATATTTTCCTTTTATAGTTATAAATTAATGATAGATGGGTTCTCATATACATAATATATTTCATGGAAGTCCTCCAATTTTGTTTCATGCTTCACAAACATCATATGATCGAAGGTGACATGGTTATCACCAATTCAAAATTTAGTTTAACTAAGAAGAAATTAATGAAGGATTTTTTTTTAAAAAAAAATGGTATCCTAATGATAATTGGAACATCATCATATTTACCTATATTGGGGATCAAAATTCCAATAGGAACCATAAAATTGTATAACTTTTCATGAACATATTCTAGGATTAATTATTGGTTCTTCCCCATGAGATCATCTAGTTTAAGTTATACACATGTGGGATTTGGATAATCCAATTCTAAATATTAAAGAAAACCCAGGTGACGTATATTGAAAATTATTCTAATGTCCCGAAGTGACTTCCAAAATGTGATAAAACTAATGATTCATACGATAAAAAATACTCATAGACCACTTATCATAGGAGGGATCTTTCATTAAACTACCACAAAATACTCTTCACATAGAAGAGTAACTCCAATATCTCCAAACATATTTATATTTGAAAATATCTCCTTTATAAAAAATTTAAAATAAAAAATTTATTGATAGGTTCATAATGAGGTATTTCAATGTGGCGTTTTATGGTAATTTCCAGCATCTCCCAATATTTTATCACCACTCTTCCATTACACATTTTCTGTGAGCATGTTTATGGGTGTCTATAAAGTTGTTAATTTGTATATTCCACATAATATTAAAATAAAACATTATTTAGTAATTTTTTAATGTTTCATTATCCATATTATCACATATTTCTCATCCAATTTCTCTTCTCTCTTTCATGCCTTTTCTTTTAGATCTTTCCCATTATGAATATAAAATATCCTTAACCTACTACATTTTTTTTCTCCATGTTATATAGAATTGTTCGATATAATCCTTTTGATTAAATATGAGAAAACTTCTTTATATAGTTCTAGAAGCAATGAATAGTGAATGATTGATTTAGTAGGGAATTTGATTACTTTTCCTTCCACTAATCTAATAACTGAATGAATTTATTTATTATATCATTGAGTTATTTTTTTCATCAATAGGGAGGATAGTTGTTGTTTTAATTACAACGGTGACTTATTTAGTAAATGTCAATAGGATAGTAATGGTTTTAATTGGTACAAAGATTGATTTTTAGGCTTATATATATGTAGACCTCAGTTTTGGATGATATTTTGGCAACATTATTATTGTTTTTAGCCAAAATTTCACTATAAATGGTGTAGAACCATATTCGTATTGTTTTAGGTATTCTATAAATGTTAGTGGAATTATTATATGTATATAGTTATAATAAATGTTTTTTTGTGTATCAAAATTTCCCATTACTCATAATATATAGTAGGTCCATAACACAACTCACAATATAATTAAATTATACAGGGTGAGGATTGTTTTAGTTTATGTGGATGAGTTAGTGCCATAAAAAATTTATGTTTTCCATTTTTTTTATTCAGAATTATATTTTTCAGGAAAATAATTTTTCTCATCCACAAGATGTAATCAGACCCTTGGCAAAAAACTATCACCATTACATAGAATTTAAATGTTAGTAATACCATTAATTATAGCTCATGCCACTTTTTTAATCTTCCTCAGTAAACACCATGTCAATGAATGGAATAAACAACACTGTGTGATAGGTTATAAACCACATTATTTTTTTAATTTATATCCATGTTGATAGACTTTGATGAAGGGCGTTCCTAAGTAGCTCTAAAAATTTTCTAAATCATTTAACTAAAATTATCTGTTTAGTTGGGAGTTATTCTATATTTCAATATGTATCATCCATGTCTTACTAGCCAAAAATATTTTTCTAAGAATTACTTCACCATATAATTCTATGTTATAATAGAACTAGAAAAAATAAATATAGAAATTTTTTTCCATTATCACAGAGTTTGAATTAGATTACACTAAATTGAATGGATTGAAAATTTTCATCATATTATTAAAATGTATCATAGACTCTTATTACATTATAAAAATTTACATACAAAAAATTTCTTTACAAACCTCAAAATATTCCCATGTTTTTGATCATCTAGATCAAATTGGGTATGTAAAAAAATAATTCACATGTAATAGAGGACAAAAATTCATAGGGATGTCCCATCAATGGATAATGAACACTAATCAATAACAGTTCTATGCTGCTATATTTTTTGAAAATAATATTTTTTGGTATCATTATATGATTTCTTATTTGGTATATCATATCCATTTGGGTTCATTTAATTTTTAATTTATTGGTTATTAATGATTTTAATTTAAGTCAGGTTATAGAATGGATTTGTGTATCTATACACTATTTTAGTGTTAGAGGCATCATTGTCAACCTAGAATGCAGTATATGGTGCGGTATTTCTCTTTATTAAATGATTAATAGGGTTTAGAGAAATTTGTTTCATGATGAAAGGAATCACGATCTGTAAAGGGGCACTATAAGAATAAATTTTATGTGTGGGATGTAGAAAATTATATATCATTGAGGTATACAATCCTGATTACTATTTTTTAAGAAAAAATTACTAGGTATGATCGTGAATCACATAGTAGAAAAATATACCATGTCATGATGGGGTTTTTATATGAATTATCGAGGGGTGTGTGACATTAAAATTGTGATGAATGTAAATCATGTTAGGATGGTTATAGAATATGGTTTGAGGGTGTTGTTTATGAATGATAAATTTTGGTGTGTGATTTAAAAACATTGTGCGTGTTTTAGTTCTCTTAAAAGAATAATAGGTTATATAATGATGTGGGTTTTATGTTTGAGAGCTATATTATGAAAACCTCTATGGTCATGGTCATATAATCACGAAGGAAGTGTCACATTGTGATGTGACCCTTGGTAGTGAAGTCAAAATTCAACATAGTTTTGAGAGATTTCAATAGCCCCTTTATAAGGGAGACTCTTGACATGATGGGTACCCAGAATAGGGAGTCACAATATAAACCTATGGGTCACACCGCAATGTTCATCATTAAGATAGTTATCAAACACGATTATTTAATTGGATAAATTAAATATTAAAAATGGGTTATTAATTTTCACCAATAGTATAATGGGAATACCCTAACTGTTTTCCCTCTCTCCCTCTCTCTCATTAGCCATTCAATTTTTAGTGATATCCATTCATTTTTGTTTTACCATTATGTCATACATCTAATTGAGTTTTGTGGTTAAGTGTATCTATCATTGGTTGTCTAATTAACAACTATCATTCCATTTCTTTATTTTTTATTAATTTCCATTAAATTAATGGTATATATAGATTACATAGTTTTATAGTATCTATGATATATGGGATAGATTTCTTTGATAACAGGAGTCCTACTAACTATAGGTATGTACTACCGATGTATTTTATTGTTATATATGTTCCATAAAATATACGGTAATTATAGGCGGTAGGGTCATGTGAGAGACAAAGAATATAACAACTTATAGTTTCTATTATTCATAAATTATATCGTGTTGTATAATCATAATGAAAATGATAATTTTTTTGGTAGGGTAGATATTTTTGGGTTTTGTGGTTTGGGTGATTTATGGCAATGATATCACATTTTTTGTATAAATTTTGATATGTAGTGATAATTAATATAAATCCATTATAACAGTATGTGTGTAACTTTTGTAACTATATGTAATGAGAACACTAAGAATGGGGTGTTATGTTTTAACATTATGAATCCTAAAATTTTGATTAATTTTGAGGATGGAGATATCGGTATTCCGAGTTGTGGTGGTAGGTTCATAGTGATTTCTCCTGACCAAGGGGATTTGGTTATCGGGGTCTTGTTCATACAGTACATGGACCATGAGATGGGTTTCACTATTGTATGTTAGTAACATCTATGGTAAATTGGGTCGAATAGGGGGTATGGTGTTGACCATCTGTATGAAGGTGGGATAGACTATAAATAAATACAAGATCATAGAGGTTATTAGGATTATCAAGTGGGATGGCGATACATTCAATTTATGTGAGATTTGTTGGGACTAATGAGAATGTATTGTTAATGTATTATTATCTAAGTTCAGTTAGTTTCATCAGGCTAGTGATCTATTAGTTGGTTGAGGTTTTGGGTGGGAGTGGGACTTATGATATGGTTTTAGGATATTCCATTTGTTAATCTTGGTTGACCCAGGGTGGTGATATAATTTATTAGGTTAATGTCTCATATCTTTTGACATGAAATTAGTGGTACGAAAAAGGATATTTTTGGTGTGATACATATTGAATGGATTTTTATAATTTTTCCCTTGACTAATATAGTGAGGTCTAACCCATGGATGGGTAAACACTAAGGTATTATATTGAGTAGTTTTCTTTTTTTACTATTGTTATACTTTTCGTACACATTTTTATGTATGGATATAATCTATGAACATAATTGGTGGTTTCCCACTGAGTTTATTATCAAACACTGCATGATCCCTCTAGAATTATATCATAATTTTTTTCAAAAAATAATAAAGTGTATGGAATCATCATATTCAAAATTCTAGTGGAAATAAGGTGATGTTTTTTATAGGAAAAAATTGATCTTGGATAAACACTACATTGATCCATAGTGCTGATATTGGGGAGTTTTATTTTTCTATTTAGACCAATTGTGTGTAATCATCCTAGGGTCAATTTTATTTTTTCTAGTTTGAATGGTATTTAATTGTTCATATCATATGGTATATTAACATTTTTGGTATTTTACATCATATTTTTGATTATATTTTTTTATCCACTATTTCTTTATTGAGTATGGATTTACTTTTAGAGGTTATTGTCTCACTACTAACACCATTAAAACCTCACTACTAGTCAGTACCCACATTAATATTTGATATATTGAATATGTTTTTGTGTTTTTTGATATGGTAAATATAGATTGACTTGGATTCCAACAATATGTTGTTGTATTAGACAAGTGTTTCATATAATTTTTCTATAGGATTTTTTCGCATTGATACATATAGGTTTATTGAAGTGTTGATACATTGGATCTAAATTTTATTGTGTGCTAGATAGATCATGTATGGAATGAAGTCTACGTTATTAGGAAACCAATATTTTTTTCTAGTTATCATGGTTATAGTTGAGTTATTTATTTTAGATAGATTTTTATGTTATTTTATTTATTTTTTTACGAATCTTCTACGAGAGACAATAGGCGGTACATAAATTTTTTTTTTTGGAATTTCGATCCTATATAACATGTATATATTACTAAATTTCTTTTTAATTTTTTATTTTTAATGGAAAATTGTTTTTATGTTTATCAATTAAAAAATAACTTATATGGTTCATTCATATATATATATATATATATATATTTAGTGTGAGTATAGTGTGTTAGAATGGGGATTTGATTAATTGTGTGATAAAAACCTACACCATCTGTTTGTGGTGTGTTTTGTGCGTAACTATGAGATGGGTAGGTGAGGCCACGTGGTTAAAAAGGCATGGGAAAATGATATAATCGGAATGTTTAAGGGATAGTGGACCCACATCATGTGAAATTATTCCCTATTTATTTAATAAAGAATGTTATATCTATATTGAGTTTTTTATTTGTATTTAGTATGATTCCTCCTAGATGAACCATATTGGTGCATCGGGAGGGAGAATATATTGTTTCACTAATGAGCGAACCAAATGAGACCCCTATGGGTGGTGATGATAATTAAACAAAGACATAGGTTATAAGTAATGAATATTATTAATAATGTGTTCAGAATATGGGGTAGTTTTTGTTTTAGATGTTTAGGTGGAATTTAGTTAGAGTAATCTATAATATTTATTTGGGGACTTAAAGAGTTAAGTCTTTAATTAAGTACCTAACACATGAGATACAGTAAAAAATCATCATTTTTTTAAGAGGGAAAGTGGAACTACTATAATTTATTAATGTATTGAGTCTTTATAGATGCACTTTATATTTTCAAGAATCCACCATGGTGGAGGGTGATGCTGGCTATGAATATTCTCAATAGACATTAAAAGTCCATGTCTAATATACATGTTTGTGTAGGAATACATTTGGTTAAGATATAAAATAAACATGAGGTGAGGTTTTGTGAAAAATTATTTCATGAGATGATGAGGGTGGATAGGGGCTGTGTGATTATGATCATAGGATATTGAGATAATATTTTCATGGACTATGATGTGTGGTTTACAAAATTGTTGTTATTTTCACTAATATTGGTGGATCAGATAACCAATGTGTATTGATTTTAATATTGATTATGACATTTTCTCATGGAATATGAATCTATCCTTAGTGGACCACGTTTTATGAGTTATTGAATAATGAACTGATAGTGGTGTAGAATACAGTCAATGGGGTTATATTGATCTAAATAGCGATCTTAGGTGATAGAGGTCATAGGGATTTGGGTAGCTTAAATAGGAGGCATCAGAACATAGGGAATATAATTAAATATATAGGATCAATTCTATCACCATATAGTAATACATAAATGAGGTTTTTACATTATAGGTAAATATAGAATGTTTGGTTATAGTGTGTCCGAATACTAAATGAGTGTCAAGCATGTGCATGTTTGTAATTTTTTTAGTTTTATTGGATAACATTACATTTAATAGAAGTTAATCTTATAGGGAGTCTGAGGAATATAAAACTTGAATTAGAGTAGAATTGAGAGCTAGTGTAATAGTTTTAGTTATATTTTTGGATCATAGTAGTGAACATGATACTTAGTAGTAGAGGTAGTGAAAAACAGTGAGTGTCAATATGAAATATGTCTTTGTATTGGGTGGTGGATCTTCGGGCCATCTATATTTTATTGAACATACATATTTGGAAAACTTAAATGATTCATTGATATTTATGGATAAATCATGCATTTATTGGTTTTTTGTAGGATTTCTACTAGTTTAGGATGTGTATATGTGATAATTTCAATAACTAGGTGATGGTAAGGTCAGGTAATCAGATATTTTTTGTGATAACTATGAGGTGCATTTACCTCATGTAAAATTTAAGACGATAGTAATAATAAAATAATATGAATTATATTTGGAAAATGATCATTATAAGATGAAATCTAAATGTATTTTTATAAATGTTTCATATTTTTTTGTGATGTGAACATGTTAGGGAATACTATGTTGGGAAGATAACATGGAAGGAATCAATCAATTTTAGATTAGTGGATGGGTTTATTGAAATAATTAGAGATTCTTTCAGTATGATTGAAATATTTCAGGAATATAGTGAGAAATATTCTTAGGATTTGGAAATTGTTAGTCCTTTAGTAACTTGAGATAGACCCGGTATAAAATAAAATTTTTAGAGAGGATGTAACTCCCATGGTATTTTAAAGTGGATTTTCAAGCTAGATATTTGATCTACCATATGTAACATGACTATATCAAGGTGTAAATTTTATCAAATTAGGTTCGTAATAATGTCTCATGATCATTCCCTTGATCATGGTGAAAATTACATACTAATAAAAAACCATGTCATGAAACTATGAATCACGATATGGAATGGGTTTATATAAGGGTAGATTTTTGGAATGTGATATTAGTCACAAAATTTCTATATTTCAAAATAAACTAATGAGTTCTGTGTATAAAATAATTGTTGGTGATGATCTAGGATCATGATAAACACAAGGTAAACATGGGGAAATTGGGTTTTTCCTCAAAATGATTGAAAATAATTTAATATTACAACTTTCATGTTAGTGTATCACTTTATGATGGGTTTAGGTTGTTCAATTTCTATTTCATGTAATATTTAGATCTCACAGAATATGATTATAATGATCAATTTTTATTTGATTGCAACAAAACATGGTAAGTTGGTACATAATAAAGTTTTCATGGTTGAGAGAAACTATGAAAATGGAAATAAAACAAATATCACAGCATCCTGAAATAATGTTCATACAATGACGTGACCCTCAGTAGTGAAGTCCAATGTTTTAAAAGTGTTAATTGTGGTTAATCAGTCAATGATGAGGGGGATCATACTGTATGTGGTATCTGGAAGATGGCATAATATCATGAGATCGGGGTTCATGTCAGATATTCCTTATGGTTAGTTTTTTAATAATAATTTTCTAGTAAAATTAAATATTAATAGTGGGTAGGTCTGTTTCATCTAGTAGTATAATGGGAACATTGTAACTATCATGTTTGTCTATCACTCCATTATTCTTCGTTCCCTATTAAGATAACAATATTTAATTTTTTATCTCTGTTTCATTAATCTTATTTAATATTTGTGGGTAATGATAATTACCCTTAAGTGTATAATATTTTTCTCTATCTCTCTCTATTTTTATTTTTATTGGTACTCTCCCAAATTTTAGGTTTTTTAAAGTTTCCTAATTTCCATCATTTAAGATACTCAATTGCTAGCAATCTCTAACAAGTGGATTACTTCTCACATTTGGTTGGTAGTTTTAATAAATTTACTATTCTATTCACGTTTTGTGTGTCATTTTCTAATTTCTCAATGGTGGGTTAAATTGAATGAATGTGAATATAGCCTCTTTAAATTTCCATTGTTCAAAAGATATTCCTATTGGTAGTATCTTGTTAAAAATGGTGTTTTTCTGGTAGGTAAATGATTGTATTCCTGTGAGGATTTCTTGATTTATACTCTTGATTAAATGTGTTGCGGATAATTTTTTATTGTATGTGATGATTAATTTTATTTCTTAATAACATGATGTGTGTTACCTGTGTGATTGTGTACTATGACATCCCCAGTAATAGAAAAATGTGTTTAGTTAGTGTATTGAATATAGTGTTGATTATCATCATAGGAGGATATATAGGATCATCAAGTTGTGTTCTTAGAATATTAGTTAATTATAAACATCATAGGGATAACTAAATGGGGGTTATATTAACCAATGATAGGGTCCATGATGTTGTTTTAACCATATAGAGTTTATGGCATCCTTCATAGATTGATTTTCATTGGGGTTATGGTGTTAACCGTTATTATGGAGGAGTGATATTCCATACGTGGCCATTAGTTGTTGAATATAAATGAGATCTTTGGGATTTATTACAATTATTTCTCTATATGATTGACATATTAGGTCTAATGAGCTAGAATTAGTAAATAATAGGTGTCTCAATTCATTATGTTACATTATATTGTTCAGTCGGTAGTATACAATGTTTATAGGTTAACATGTGATTTTTGACTTGGTATGTGGATATTTCTTGAGGGTGTCTTGGTTTACATTGGATATTTATTTTTTTTAACATTTCCCAAGTTATTTAATGTGATAAAAAATTCGAATGAATTTTTAGTGAACTTCTAACATGATTGATTGCGGATGAGTTATTCGACTATATCACATTATAAATCTTGTTAAGGGCCCATCATGGTTAGTTAGGAATTAGTTGAGTTGGAAAAAAGGTTTTAATTGGTAACTATTTTGGAAATTTTCAAATGATTCTATAAAAATAGTTATTATTTTGGGACACTATTATTAGTGGCATACTGAGTATATACTCGCATCAGGTATGGGCTCCATATATTTTGTGAAAACATTAAAGATCATGAATCATGATTACATAAGGGAAAAATATTATGATTCTAATATAGGTAAAAGTGTATATATTTCATAGGATTCATGTCTAGAATACTATTAGACTCTATGGGTTTTCCGTGTTGAGATAAGGGTTGTAATTTCCCTATTGTAATCATCTTTTTGGTGAACAACCAGCTTGAAATCCCGGTATGTATTTTATGATTGGAATGAAATTATAGTTATTCATTTTACTATGTTTTATGAATATTTTTGTACATATTTTTGTTTTATATCGTATTAGATAGTATATTATTATCCACCTATTATTATTTAAGTTCTTTCCTTTTATACATTTGGAGGGTACTGTCTCCCAACAATATCCCTTTAGACCACTGATTCTAATCGGCAGGCTATAGCATATCAGGTGGTTTTCATGAGTTCTTGTGGCCCTATAATCCAATTAGAGTTTAGTTAGTTGGGTAAACATTGGAAATGTTCTTTTATAGTGGGACATTAGGGGAAAACCTTGGTCATAATACTATACTCTAGCAGATATCTTGAATTAAGGATCCCTGATTGAGTTGTTGGTGTCATACTCATACACCATTATCCTAAATGAATATAAAAAACTAAAACACAAAAAGAGAATAAAAAGTAAATAAAAAAATGGGGTGAGAAAATTTATTGGTTAATGAATATGTTTATTTAGAACCTATGTTCGCCATGCTCCCACTAAATAATTTTAAAAAACATTGATTCAATCATGGAAATATTTAAATCCTATAGTTACATTGATTTTTAAATGAATAATTTTCAACATTCCATTACTAAAACACTAAGACATATAATTGTGAAAGTGTTTGTTTAGTAGTGTGAGGATTAAGGGTCAGTCCTTATTGTTAACTTGAAGGAAATGAAAAATTATATTTTTTATAATATATTTGGCATTAAAATTCATTTTATACAAACATAAAGAAATAATTTAAAAATAAATTGATGGATAGATTTCCATGTATGGATTATTAATTATAACTTCACTTTTATTCATAAATTGGTTAAGTAAATTGTATAGAATATTATTTTAAATTCATTTATTTACAATAGTCTCATCCTATAATTCTAATAAAACAAACTAAAATTAAATTTTTAGAGAAATAAAATTAATCTAACGACAAAAATTTAATATATGAAAAAATTGACAGAATAATTTCCTTTAAATGTTATTTTTCTTCTTTAAATAATAATTTTTTAAAAATCATACCATGAAATAAGATTTAGATTTGGTGGAAAATTTGTTTCTAAAATAAGAAATTATCTAATTATAATTTTGATATATAATGTGAATACCCATCCTTCTAATCTTGACCTTTCACCCATTATGAAATTAGCCACTCTTGGGTGGAAGAAGAAAAATTATAGATGAAATTATCACTATAAAAAGTGAGTTCTTTTTTAATGAATTAAAATTTAATTGAGGAATAAAATAATGTACTTGAATTATTGATATAATAGATAAAATTAAACTAATATAATATAATAAGGTAGAAAACAAGTAAAGGGAACTAGAAAATTTTTCAGCAAAGGATACGTTAATGCTAATATGAACATAGTATTTATAGTCACAGTCTATATCATGGTGAAAGGTTATGTGCCACATAATAATGAGAAAAATATTTTATATTTTCCATATCTATTCTCTTAGAATCTCTCCCACATAGTACAAGTTAATTGGTTATGGTTGGATGGGAAAATCACATCTATTTGAATTCTAGAACATTGTAAAATAAATATGTTAATCCATTCACTTTCAGTAAATATTTATAATTTATATTCCATTATTATATAAATTTTTATGTGATGGGTGTATGATATGTTCCATAAAGTTATGTTTATTCTCTTGAAATAGAGTTTTATCCAATTCATGGTGAAAAAGAATGTGTCATTGAGAAATAGTATTTGGGAACTCCACTTATATTACCCTTTAATACAATATGGATCATGAATTACATTGTCAAAAAGAAATGTGATGTCTTTAGAGGTAAAAATTAATCATATCCTTTATTTTATTTCAATAAAATAGTTTACTTTTTCATATGTGTAGGTGCTCCAAAAACCATTTACAATCTATCATGTTGTTTCCCCATGCCCTAGATTCCCTAACCCCCTCTGGTATCATCACCCCATATCCATCTACAAAAATTATTATCATTGGTGTGTGATTGACACCATAAATAATATATTAGATCTATAGAAGGGTGTATGTATATCTGTGTGTTCATGAACATGAGGAACCAATGTCATATATATTTATCCTATTTTATAAACATTTCTTCCTTCTTCATTCTGAATTATTAATCCAAAAATGTGTTGAAGTGTGGAATCATTATTTATAGGGAAATATATTATACATGTTTATACTTTTCTTCTATATCAAAATGTGAGGGTATCTGTATTATAGAAGAAGACTCTAGACATTATATTATCATATCTGTTTAAGACAGATTTTAAAATGGTTGGACTGGATGAAACATAGTCTTACTATAATTATTGATATTCATGTATAATTATTTAAAACAATATTACCACAACTTTTTATATAAAAATAATCATCAACACACAAAGTTAATATTTATGTATTAATTTTAACAAAGACAAATATAATGAAAATAAATTCAAATTTTTTAGGTTTCAACCATTAATTTTTTCAAAATAACTAAATGGTTATAATATTTAATTGAAAACTACTTTTAATGTCTTCAGTGTCGATCAAACACTGAAACTAAATTTTTTTAACTCTCATTGATATGAATTTTTATGAAATTTATCACTTATTTTTATGTTACATGCATTAATAAAACATGAATAGATCTACCATTATGTTTTTTCAGAGCATGCAAAATGGTGTTTCTATGATTTAAGAATAATTTTTAATTTAAATAATTTTTTCAACATTTTAAAAATAATATACTATATGAGATTTATTTTTAATTATATTAAAATTATCATTTATTAATCATTTATATTTCATAATAAATCACACATTCAAATGATATGCGGTTTTCTAAGAATAAACAAATTTGTTTTTTCATTTAAAAAACTTAATTAATCATTAAACACATTTTTCACATACTCGAACTTTATAAATAAATATATAATTAATGTGAAATCACATTAAAATTTTGACTTATTAATAGGTATTATTTAGGAATAAATCATGCATCAATCAGAAATTATGATTAGTGAATATGACCAAAATATTAAATTTAACATTTAGAAGTATTTTAAAAGCTCAAAACATCTGTCAAAATCATGAAAAAAATATAACAACATCAAAAATGACATAAAAATTTAGGATAATGATATTTTATAAACATATTTTGTTTATAAAAATAAAATAAAATAATAAAACGTTATGTTTGATCGCAGTTTATGAAGGGGATGTTTTTTAAATTTCACAAATTTTCTAATAATGCATGTCATCGGTATTAAGATTTTTTTATTAAATAACTTATGACCCTCAAGAATAATACACATATTAATTTCTTTAATACTAACTGTGTAATGTTTTAAATACTTTTTATGACTTGTTTCTTTAATGATTTCATGTTTTTTTAGTTTTGATGCATTTCATGAATTAATATACATTTGTGATCATATATAAAAATAAATACATTTAAAATTAATTTTATTGTTTTTCTGACCAAAATTAAATTTCTTATGTAAAAATACATGGAAATAGTACTAGGATCTATGGACTAATATTAAACATATTCGTAGTTTTCATTTAAATATTCTTATATATATCCTTATAAAATTTAAAACTAGTTTTTTTATAGAAATGGATATATAACCAAAATTATACATATAATCAAATTTGTATTATTTTAAATATATTTTAACCATGTAAATAAAACCATGATTATAAAACAAAGGTCGTACTATTAGCATGTGAAGAATAAATCCATGATTTTGGAAGTTTTTTTAGATTTTAAATTTGTTCCACATTTATAAAATAATGGTTGTATATATTAATTATAAATAATAATTTTAAAAAAATTATAGTCCTATATTTGTGGTAGCTTCTAGAGGTTCCCTAAAACCATACACACAGATCCAGTAATAAAAACACATTCTATATAAAATGGCCTTGATACTATGTGAGATATCCCAAGCTATACATACCTTTATTTTATATTATTTCCATATGTTAAAATTTTAATGTCACAAATAATCCAAAAATCCCAATAATTGATGTTTTATGGTCTTTGAGAATAAACTGTTAAATCATATTTTTCATAATACATTTGGTCATTTTTTCACATTAAAACAATACTAGACACGCTTCTATAATTATCATTAGTTAATCTCATCTTCACGAATCTATAGAATATAAAAAATAATAAATTTTTGAGCTCGAATTGCTTGTATTATAAGAGATCATCAACATTTCATCAAGGTTTATGTCATCAATATATGAGAAAAAACGGTCAGGGGAGACATTCTATATTAAAAAGTAATAATTAACAATTCTAATTCACCATAAGTTAATGTAAAATCACCTGTAATCTCAAATGATCAAACATATACAATGCCATAATATTTTGAAGTAATTAAAAAAATACCTGTGACATAATAAGAATCATATGGAAGAAATTTATTATAAGCTTAGGCATTAGAAATCCTAATGTTACAAACAATGTTAATAGAAACATATATATACCCAATATTTTGCACAATGTTTGAAGCTTATGCATAATATATGTACAAATATATATGGGGTCTTTTACAAACACCATAATGTGATAAAAAAACTGTAATAATTTACATTCAGAAACATGTAAACAAATCATAATGTATTCATTTCCTCACTCAACATTGTGAACAAATAATATCATTATTATGTCAATGGAAAATATTGTGAACAAAAAATAACATGATGATTTTGGTATAAAAACATTGAACAAAGCATAATGTGATCAGGCCCACTCCCAAAATGATTATATAGATATATATTAAACAATATCATACTAATTTGAGTTATATATTGGACCCCAACATTAAATCACCCATACATATATATGAAACATGAAAACAGTCATTAAAATTTCAAAAACAACATAAATAATTTGAATAATAAAATCAGTTGCATTATAAAATTCATAGAATATTCCATGATCAATCCATAGAAAGAATCTATATAGTAAAATTAAAACATTTCATAGGTGAAGCATAACAAATGTTGTTGTTTTTTGATAGATATATAAACACTATTTTATAATTATTAGATAAAACACTTCGAAAAAAAAAGTTTAGATATCCATTTTTGAAATTCCTATAAACTCTCAATATTAGATTCACGAATGTAATATACATTGAACTTGAAATATTTTTGTATATTAACCTGTAAAAATTTAAATATCTTTCCAAAAATAAATTATATGATGAATAATGTTCCAAAATATATTCTTGAATAACAATTAATAACCTTGAGGTGTTCATTAAAAACAAAAGTATTTAAAATCCATTAAACATAACGAATTTTGTTTTATATTTAACTCTTTGGGAAAATAGAAAAATATGTTTTTTCATTTCATAATCATTAAGAGTTATAATTGATTGGAAAAACATTCTTAAACATGAATAATAATATTAAAAAAATGATGTTTTTAATGGTTAAAGAATATGTACATGATTATTTAAATTTTCTTTACAATAGTCATAAAAAAAGAATTTATGGGTCACATTAAAATCTATTTTTCAGATAGATGAGGTTTAAACATTAAAAAATAATTTTAAAATTTATATGTAATTATATATACTTATACAAAACATAATTTATTGCCTTAGGAATTGTGGAGTCAAAGATAAAAATATTATTTTTAAAGGTTAAACCTTTTACTATTTTGAAAATTCCATTATTGAATCCCACATCATAATGAGAGTGATGAATATTTAATTTTAAAATTGGAAAAGGGTAATTTTATGGATTATATAAATAATAAATATGGATTTATAAATAAAAATAGTAACCATTAGTGGGAAGATTGAATAAAGATATGGATGGAAAATAGTTTATTTGGATAGAATGAGAATTATTCTTAAAGTCATAAAAGTTTATGAAGATGTGAATAAAAAAATTTAATTAACTTTAAATGATATAGGAACAAAATTATAAAAACATCACATAATAGAAGATAACTATCTTTTAAAACCATACTCAATGATGAGTCATTATTACATAAGAAAATAATTTGATTCAAGAAATACCCCTTACATCATAAAAAAGCATTAATTGAATGTACCTAAAAGAGAGATATTGAAAATGAAATTCATTTATCATGAAAAAAATAAATTCATTATATTATATATCTATTATAAAGTATAAACAACTCTAAAACTAAATGATCTTAATAGAAAAAAATTTCTCAACAAAGGGAAATTGTGATTAAACACTCATTGATTTATTATCCCATGATCGAATGTACTCTACCCTCTGATATAAGAAAATAATTAGTGACATATTCTATAATATTTTTCATGTCAAAAAATTTTTATAAAATTCATGTATAATTATTTATCAATCATATATTTGATAGATATATCACTATTTTTTATTAAATTGGATTATTTTCATTGTACTAATTTTATAATGTTATTTTCAATTATAATTTTAATATTCACTATTAGACATTATGAGATAATTATTGGTAATTTATTATATATTTAATAATTATTTACAATATATTATTTAATTTTAAAATTATTTTAGTTCTGATGTCAGATGACAATGTTAGTGAAGACTGTGTTTTTATAATTTCATAATGAACAAATGTGTAGTAAAATATAAATATGTTAAATATTAATATAACCTTTGTAGAATCATAAAATTAGAATTATGTTTCCAATAATTTATAATAATACTAGTATTTATTCTTCTATATAGATCTATGATATAATTCATTAACAATTTTCTTGTATGTGTTTAAACCAACCCGAACAAGAACATAAAATGATTTATAGGTGGGTATGGTTAACATTGTGATTATTATAGCTTATTACCACTATAAAATAATAATAATATTATTATTTAGATTTTTAAATATGTTAAATTTGATTTTTGCATATATTGATCCTGGAAAATGTAATGATGAGTAACAAAATATGCCACTTTCATAATGAAAGTAGAACACACATACCCAAGGGTGACATATTAATTTAGAAAATATGTAATGAATACATGGAATGGTTTATAATTTTATATTCCTAATAATGAATTGAATATAACATTAATAAATTAAAAAATAACTTTTATACATTTGTTCTGGGAGGTAATAAAAGGCAGACCACGTTGATTAATGAGGTGCTAGCCCTAACGTAAAACAATCGATATTTTTAATTTTTTATTTCATGAAATAAGGAAAAAAATTTATCCCAAAGACAAAATAAAAATGTAGTAAAATCATGATAATTATTAAATTATATAAACATGGTTTGATTTCAATTTTATGAGGTATAAGAAGAAAAAATTAAAAAATGAATTAAAAAGGAATGAAAAAGAAGAAATTCATAATTTTGTTTTTCTATTTGGAAGGAGTTCATTGAAAAAAAAAATTAATTATAATTTCATAGGTGGAGTTTTGGGAAAAACAGAACCTATAATAATATACTTTTATTATTGGGCATTTATATTTTTAGTGTTTGATAAAATATGAGATTTTTGGGGTGTGAGGATAAGTTAGGTGATAAATAAACCTTTTATAATTTAGAGGAGTGGAATTTTTTGTACTAATATAAAATGCAACGTCATTGTTAAATGGTCAAATGGATCCAAAATGGAAAATAATGAATTAATGAATGTTTTAAGGCTAATAAATTCAAATAGAATATTTTTAACACTTGTTTTCAACATATTTAGATTTGTTTTTCTCTATGATATTTCACTCTTTCCAGTTTTTGGGTTTTACCGTAGTAACTAATTTTTAGCAAATTATTTTTTTAATGTTAAAAAATAGAAAAATCATTATTGCATAATTTTTTCACTATGAATCCAAATAATAAATCCATTTTTCAAATAATATTTATATGGGTGATAATGATTAATTTTTTAATAGAGGACATAACATGTGAAACCATTTTTAGAAAAAGTATATTTTTATTCTAAAAAATTATGATAATGAAAAAGATATCATGTTTTTAATTTCATTGAATCTAAAATTTTTTTCATATTAACTATATCATTTTTGTGTGGATTTTAATGTAATATAAGACCTAATTAATTCTTATAGATGATTGGTTCAGAGATATAGATCTAAAATAGTATCTATTAAAATTAAATGTTACATTTATTTCCAAAATATTAAACATGGTTTTTATAAACACATAATTGTATTTTTAAATGATTTAATTTAATTTATATCTATTTATTTTATTTTATCATCATGTTTTCATGTAAAATAAGTGCATTCTTGTAATATAAGAATTTTGTAGAAGTGACAATGTTTGTAAACCTGGTATTTTTCCACTTTCATTTTAAAATTCAACATTCTCAGAAAAATATAAATGATTAATAATAAGCTTATTTCTAAATTATGAATTAAAAAAGTATTTATTGGTAAAAAAATATAATTAAAATAAAATTTTTTTTATTTTAAATGAAAATAATACATATGAAATATCTTTTTATATATAAATAAACTTATAAACACAAAATATTATCAATATTATTTTTAAGATTTTTTTAAATATGTTTTAATATAATTTATTGAATTAGAAACTATTATGAAAATAATCTTTTAAATGTTATTGATTTATTTGAATAGGTAATATACA
This sequence comes from Viscum album, assembly GCA_963277665.1. Classification (NCBI taxonomy): domain Eukaryota; kingdom Viridiplantae; phylum Streptophyta; class Magnoliopsida; order Santalales; family Viscaceae; genus Viscum; species Viscum album. Next base: position 220,353,474 of record OY728146.1, on the reverse strand, counting down.
TATCAATTTAAAAATATCATTCTTGAAAATATCAATTTTCAATGTTTAGATGTTTTAATAAAAATTAATTATTTATTTATCTTATAACCATTAAATTTAATCACAATATAATTAATAATAATAATATGTAACTATTTTAATTATATTTTTAAAATAAATAAATTATTTATATTTTTATTTACTAGAGTATTTATTATTATTTTCTTAATTATCTTTCACACAATAGTATATTTTTTTAATTGAGGTACATAAAAATATATTTTAGTTTTCTTATGGGTTTAATGAAACTTATCATTCCCTTGATAATTTTTAAATGTAATTATATATCAAAAATATTAGTGAATTATATTCTCACGATGAAAATGAATTTACCCTTCAACATTTTAATTTCTACTTAGTAATGAAAATACCACATGGAATATTAAAATTCATGAATCAACATATATATTTTATATAGATACAACTTTGTCTTTATTATGTATGATTTTTTAAAATATAATTTTCTATATAATAGAAATATATTATTCTTCTCATCCAACTCTTCGAAATATACAACTGTAGTTATCTCCAAGAAGTTTCTACAAACATACCTTCCACAACATCTTTTCTAATATTCTTTTTCAAAAAATAATTTAAAAGAAAAATGTTAATGATAATAACATAAACATCATAATGAATTATTTTCTGAATAATAAATCACAATCCTCATTTGAAAACTCCTATCAAACCTTCATTTTGAAGTATAAAAAATTCTTTTCAATTGTATCCCACATGGTCCAACATATATGTCACTTTATTTTTCTAAAGTTCTTCATAGTCATTTTATAATTTGGTTTTATAACCATAGTAGGTATATATTTCATCTTTAAATTAAATTTCAATCCTTCATAATTATTAATAATTTGTATGTGAATCTCCAATGTATATTCCATAACAGTGTCTTTCCTGTTGTGCGGTCTTAAGACAACTCATCATGCACTGAGTGACCATATATATTATTCTAAATTTACCCTTTTCAAGGTGATTAACAATAATTATTTCTATTTCATTACTAAATCCACATTCTTGTATCCAAAAAAGGATATAATATCTAAGAAAACCATATACAAATACATTTATGAAATATTCAGGTCCTTATGCCATACATAAAATTATGCTTTTGGATTTTACTAAACCTGTCTCATCCTAAAACCAAAAAATAAATGATATATCATGAATAATAACTTACAGAACCTTTGATAGAAATTTTGGAACCCCATACCCACATTCATAGATCAGGATTATAAAAAATTAAAAACTATATTTGATACTAAGTGATATGAACCAATACAAAAAATCATTATTTTACATCATTTAAATATGATAAACAACATATCTTACAAATAATCATGGAATCCTAAAAATTTATGGTTTTCTATCTTTGAGGTTCAATTGCATGAGAAACTTATTAATAATACTTGATAACACATATCTAAAATATAATTACATTAGACAACCTTCTATAATTCATATAAGATAGACTAATCATCATAACATAGGGAGTTCAAAAAATGAAATGTGGTATTTTGAAAGTCATGTTAAGGGAAAATATCATTAATACTTCATCAAGTTATATTTCACAAAAATATGAGAAAACATGGGTGCTGGTGAAATATGTAATTAAAAAATATTGGAAAAAATAGTATACAAATGTCATTATAAAATTTTGGGTAATCCTAAATAAAAATAAATTTACCATATAAAAAGTGTGTCAGGTGGTTAACATGATCCTTGGAGTATAATAATAGGTATATGGCATAAAAAAGGTCATTGGATACATTAATATAATGAAAATATTAAAGATTAATTATTTAATGTAAATGTATTTTGAACAATGTACAATTCTTTCATGTTGATAAATAATAATAAAAACAAAACTATATTAAATATTGTTTATAAACAGTAGTGTGATTAATGTATAACATGATTATTTCCAAGAATAATCTTGTGAATAAATTATAATGCATTTATATCCATGAATTTTTTTTGAACAAATAATAACAAGATCATATCCATTCAACACCTTGTGAATAATTAATAACATGATCATGTATATGATAAAATTTGTAAACAAATAACAACTTGATAATGTCCATGAAATCCTTGCAAACAATTCATAACATTTTCATGTTCATGTAAATATTTAATATCTCATGATAGATGAAAATATTACCGATTTATTGGAGGGATACAAATTTCCTTACCCATAAATGATACATACTTATGTGTGAACCATTAATATAATAATTAGTATTTCAATCCTTAGTTAATGAACTCAAAGAAAAGTGATATGTTTCATGAAGTAATTCATATAATATTTCAAAATCCATATAAAGAATTAAGGTACATTGTATCATGATATAAAAATATTTTCTGTAATATGAGGAACATCATTGTCTTTTAACATTGATATAAAACTTGGTTTAAGAATTATTTGATTAATAACTTTATAAAAAAGGAATATACCATTTTCAATTGCATGAAAACTCAATAAAAATATTTTCTATAAATAAATATCCTTTTAGGATGACAATTTTTTTAAAAGTATCTTTTGAATGAGAAAAGTGTTTTTTATATTTTTTTACCATTTTCCTAAAATAAGATGATACAGGTAATAATAAAGGCCAATTTTAAAAATGGTTAATTGATAACGTGTACTTTTAAAAATTATTTTCTAATAACAGATCTTTGAGAAAAAAAATGTTTTCCAAAAGAAATGTAGAGTGGGTGTTAATAATAATATCATGAAATTGAAATATGTTATAATATTAGTAACATAAAATTATTGGTACCTACTTCATATTGAGAGAGGTAAATTTTTAAATTTAAAATTAGTATAGAGATATTTTATGATGAAAAGAAATAAAATTATATTAATTTCCATATAAGAAGGTAGACATTAGTTGAAAGATAGAATATGGATGTGGAATAAAAATTTCTCATTTTAAGATAATGGGAATTATTTATAACATTAACAAATTTTTTTATTTAAGATACATAAATATAATTCCCAAAAATATAAATAGGAATATAATTATAATATTATAACTTAATAACGAAAAAATTCAGGAAGAAATATTTAAAGTAGAGTCACTATGGCTGATGAAAATATGTTTAGTCAAGAAAATCCGTGTATGTCTAGAGAAACCTTTAAATAGAAAAACTTTATTGACGGATACTACAAATGATCTTAAATTGACATCAATAAATTGTCAAAAATGGAATTATATACCTAATTGAGATTATAAAAACCACAAAAATTAAACAAGTTTCATAAAACAAAACAAGTATCAATGGAAAGAAATACAATGAAAACAACATTAATAATATTATATTTACAGATCCATAAACCAAAAATTTTTGTCACATAAATATTTATTTTTTTGTATTAATCCTTTATTGAAATTTTGAGAAATTTTCATTAATGTGTTCAAATGAAAACAAAAAAATAATAAGCTATAATCTATTGTATTGTATGGATTGTAAAATTATTCTATTAGAATAATATAAATTTTAAAGAATGATAATTGTGTTATTTTAATTTCAAGGTTTGGAATCATATTTTATGATATTTGGATATATAATTATATTCGATTCTAAATAGTAAATACATTACTTTCAAGGAGGTGGTAGTCCGCACATGTGCATCGGTGACAAATTCATTTACATATAAGTGGAGGAATATAGGGAATGGTTTATAATTTCTGAAAAATTGTAATGCTATCAACTCCCTATTAATAAATTAAATATTCATTTTTAAACTTATTTTAAAGGTGGTGATGGGAAACATATCATGTTTCTTATAGAGGTATAAGTCTGTAAATAAAATAAGCGACCTTATCATTTTCAGAATGGTTGGGAGAAAGGTAAAAAATGGATATCACATACAAAATATTATATTTTTTTATAATACTATTATTTAAATTATTTCATAAACTTGGTTATATTATATTCAATGTGGTGGAATGGTTATGATAATAATAATGGAATTGAAAAGTATTAATAAATAATTTAACCTTACTATTTGAAAGAGAACCTTTGAAAAAAATAAGTCTTTCAGAGGAACAATATAAAGAATATATGAAATTATATGACTTATATAAGATTTTTTAGAGATATATGGGAATAAATTCAATGAATCTATGAGGATTGGGGTGTGAGGAGAAGTGAGTAATTTATGGCTCCTTTTATATTAGAGATGAGTTGAATTTCAATAATAATATTAAAAGAGATGTCAATATTAAAAAGGAAAATAGATCCAAAAATGGAAAAATAATGGAGTGTGAGGAGGGTTTTGGTCTATAAATTGTGAACCATAAATTCTCACTCATGTTTTTATTTTTATTTAATTATTTTACACTCAAAATATTCACTTTATCAATTTTTATAGGGGTAACTACTTTTTAATTATATAAATTTATTTTAATGTCTATAAAAAATGATCATTATTAAATAATTTTGCCTATATGAATCCAAATATGAATTTATTTTTTGAAATAATATTACTAATTGTGAAAGAATAAATTATAATGGTATCAAACATAATGTTTGAAAACTAATTCTTTTAAAATATAATTGAATTTGTTTTTAAAAATTAAGATTGACATAAAATTATCAATGTTGTTCATTTAAATTAAATTTATTGGATTTTTAATATTTTAATAATTTTTATGTTTCATTCAATTTATTCCAAAACATAATTCTACCTTTTGGATTCAATGTTGAAAGAAAAAACCAAAAATAATATTTATTAATAGAAAATATGTTTTAAGTCACCATAAATTTAAACATGAGTCTTATAAATTCAAAATTGTTTTTTAAATAATCTTATTAAACTTATAAATATATATTTTATGTATTTTTATATTTCATAAACGTTAAAATCCTTCACTAATGATGAAAATTTCCTAAATTTGAAAATATTCATATAAAAATTTCATTTCACTATTCTCCTAAAAATTGATCCTCTTTAGAAAAATATTAAAACATAAAACTATAAAATTATTTAAATGATGAATTTTAAAATTAAATTCTCTTTATATAATTAATATACCAAAACAAATATATTTATTTTGTAAATAAAATAATAAATAAAAAAACATTTTTATAAACAAATAAGTTTTTAAACATTACATATTCTTAATCCTTCATCCTATGTATTTTTAATAAAATTAGTACTATATATATTTTTTTAAAAAAATTTAAATATTAATAAAATAATACATTAAAAGTGGATAAACTAATTTATTAGGTAAAGAACACATTACATTAAAAATATATGTTTTAAAAATATATTCTTCTAACGTTTTATACATTTATTCATATTTCATTAATTAATTTTCATCGAAACAATAAAATAAATTAATGCATAAATCATAATAATAATGTGAAAGGAATTTAAATTTGTGTTATCATAATATTGTTTTAAGAAAAATTATTTACTCGAATTATTATTTTATTTTCTTAATGATGTTCACATCATATTAAATTATTTTAATAATGTCTATTGCTATACATTTTAGTTTTGTGTTTAATTTATGGAAATGTATCTACCATATTAGATTTATTTAATAAAGAGATATATAGTAAAGATTAGGGGTTTTATATTTTATCAATAATTGAAAAATTCATGGAAGTTCTTTATATCGAGAGTTTCATATATATTGGTAGTGGATTTAAAAAAATTGTAAATGATTCCGTCTATATTAGATATTCAAAAAACAAATCATAAAATCAATCCTCAAAATAATTTAACTAATATAATAATACTTTTAAATGACATTTTTGGTCTTTTATTGTTAATGGTCTTCCTTTTACTAAATCATAACTAAGTTGTATCCACAATATAGATCAAGGGGTACTAAAAAGTTAGGCAATGCCCTTATTTTTGTACTAATATTCTTGAACTAATGAATATTTTATCATTTGGCGTAACAATATATTTATTTTTAATCATTATATCTAATAAATCCAATATTGTGGTGTGGAAAAATATAATTTAATTTCCCTATGCTATGTATTAATAGTAGTATCAAAAGTCATCTCCGTTGAGATGTTTTATAATCTAGATATGATAGGTGAAAAAGGAAATAATTTTGAACAAGAACACTAAGACTATCAATTGAATAAAAATAGATTTATATAATATTATTGTAGATAAGTGATTGGTTTTATGTTTGGATTAACTTTTGTAGCGATATCTTGGTCTTTTTGAAATTACTCTATTGGCATTATTAATTGTTTTAATAAAGGGATTACTATTCCTTTTTTTCACCATTGAAAAGGTTTGATGATGATGATAAAAATAATCCTCATGGTTTACTTTTATATATTATTTTCCATATATTGTTTTAATAAAACAATTATTTATCATTTAACTACCTAGGAAATAGAAAATCATGTATCAAGATTCCCAAGAATCCTTTTTATATTAATGTTTTGTTCCCATGTTCTCAGTAATCACTAAAATAATATCTATAAGACTTTAAAAAATTAATCAGATATGATAAACAATCATGAGGGAAGTTAAAATTTTTATTAGTCATGAAAATAATTATAATACACAATCATATTTATATCAAGTTATGAAACAATGAATTTAAAAACATTTAAACCAATAATAAAAAACAATGAATTAATGTTAAATACGATAGAAGCATTAATATTTGTATTAAATCCCTTTTACCCAACCATATAGGCTTCAACCCCTATATTAGATATTAAATAATGGTATTATTAGTGGTATAAGCTAAGTCATCATAAAATTAAAGAAAGAAAAATAATTTTGCGGAATTCCCAAGAGTATAAAAAATAATCCTCTTTTGAAGTCTTTACCATCCTATATATTTTTCCCTCTTTGCACAATAGTTCCCTATTATTTATAAAAGTATTTTTTTTCCAATTCCACCCAAAAATTCATAATTTATATCACTTTCTTATCTTTGGAAAAAGAATTCCATTTTTATATTTATCTCTCTTGTGGAGTCTCTAAAAATATGACGTGTTTCAAAATTTCATCAAGTACACAAAAAATGTCATGTTAAAAAAATACAACATAGAATGATTATTCACACATGTCCACTCTTGGGTTGGGGGAATACATTTATTCCATACATGTAGCACCTATCCTTAGTATTTATTCCAAAATTTCTCACATCCCATATTTCACTCTATTAATCATATGAAAACCTCCACAGTGGAGGAATCTATAATGTATATTACCTTAAATATTTGATAAAACCATATCTAGAATCTCCATGGGTAAATTAACACACTCATGCTGCATACCCTCAACCAATTATCCTTGGTTTAGTGATTTAGTACAACCAATTATACCAAAATGAAGCACCATTTTCTTCAAATACATCTTACAATGTATTTTGTTTTCTTTGTTGTGAAACTTTATCCTCTAGAAAAATAATTGATGTGGACATAAGATAATTCCTAAGCTTCTATGGAAGAAAAAATGATTCTATAATGAGAAAAATGTTGTGTTAGCTAGCATCGAGTGGTAACGTAAATGTTAGAGTTTTAGGGAGTAGAGAAAACGAGGGATTATGTCATTTGAGAATATATGGATTATACCCACATATAATAAAACCCATATAAAACATTCATTCATATGATAACTCATACACAATACATATTGTGTTGATATAATGTCATAATTCTATGGTTCTGGTGGATCTACACTAGCATACACATACATAAAATAAAATTTGTAGTTCCGACACAATATAGTAGATGCAAGCCTTGGTCCAACCACAACATGGGTCCCACCTTTCAAGAATCACACTCTCATACTTATTAAAAAGTTGTCCTCTTCGGATCACATGGTGTGATTGACCATCATAGGCTGGCTTGGAGTCTATCGTCCCTTGAGTTGAGAGATACCGTAGTTGGCCTATTTTTTAAATATAAAATGATTTGACCATAGAGAAAAAATTAAACCAAGATATTATGAATAAAATAAAACATCAAGTTCCCATATTATTATTCATTTTAAAATAAATTATTTAATTCCTATTTATTTTCCCATGTTGTAATAAACAATTAATTTCATTGTAATATTATATGAACACCATGAAAATACCATTATAAATTATTAAATATTTTTTATGATAAAATTAGTGAATCAAAAACCCCCACATTTGAACTATGATAGTAAAAAATCATTGAATACCAATATTTAATTAAAGGTAAATATAATGTTTCCAATAGTTAATTGTGAAATAATTACAATTAAATTATTTTCATTGTTAATAAGAAAATTCATGTATAAAGTAGATATAAATTCAAGTTGTAATTTTTTAAAAGAACAAACAAACCATATATCTTACTTTCTATCTATTAAAAATAGTGTATCTTCTCCTTTAATCAATTCATGTTTCTCAATTAACTATTATTAAACATTCTATTTCATGATCTAACTCTATTGTAATTATTTCATCTCAATACTCATGATAAATGTTTTTGTATATTTATTCTCATATCATGAGTAAATTCTCCTATTCCAAATGCAATAAAATGAACTAAATTATCCAAATTATAAATACAAATTTCACAAAAAATCATGAGGAATCTTAAATTAAGGATCTACTTACTCTATGTCTTAAGGTTACTAGGTTTTGAGGTTCCAAATATTTAGTCTCAACAAGTATTTTTATCATATAGAGCATTAATTTTGGAATAAAAAAGTTAAATATGAATGGTATTATTCTTTTCAAAATAAAAATTGCCTCTTCCCAAGCTCATATTAAGGTCATGGTCAATGTATTAATATTAAATGACTTGACCCATCTTCAATTTTCTCTACTTTTTAAATTTTTTGAATTCATTTATTTGAATAAAATTTATATCAACCACCTAATATCTAATGATAAAGAAATCCTAGGTTTGTTAATGGTAATTTTTTATTTTCCAAAGTCACAAAAAATTTTTCAATGAAGGTATATAAATGAATTTATAATATATGAATCATAAAGTGATCTAATTACTCAAGATTTCCTCCTTGCACATTTTCCTTATAATTTGATGAATTCCATTCACCATGAATTCTCTCTCCCCCACACATCAACTTTTAATATCATGAAAATTCAAACAGTAGGGTATGAATGGATATAAATGGATTTAAATATGGAAATTAATAACCATTTAATACATGTTTTCTATGGTTTAATCATTGATTAATGTTTATGGTTCTCTCAAGGATAATGTCTTGTCCAATAAATTTCCTCAGTAATTGTAAATGTGTTTTTTCATAATATAATATTTTAGAAGTTCAAATGCATGACCTTGGAGATTTCATAACCCAATATCAATCAATGAATATTATTAGGATAATATTAAAAGTATTAGGTCCAAAATTACTCTTAGATACAGAATAATATGATTTGGGAAATCCACACATAGCATGGTTTACAATAATAAATCAATTCGCATGAATTTTAAAAATTTTAAGTATGAAAAAATGTTCTAAAAATGTTTCTACATTAATCAACCAATTATTTAAAATAATTATTCATCATTTCAACATCCCCTATTCAATATAAATATTTAATTATATATCATACTAAAAAAAATCTAATTATCAATGAAATTAGAAACCTGGAATCATATGATTCCAAACAAACACTTGAATCTAAGTTTGGTTGATTAATGAAATAATCATTTTGGAATGAAATATATAGTTTGATCACACAAAAAAATTTACAAAACAATTATAGGGATATGAAGTAATTTTTATATTGGAATAAACACTCTTGTCCACATGAAAATTTGTATCCACTTAATTCTCACAACTACGGGTTTTCTAATGACTTCCTTCTATAATGGTCCTATAGAAACAAAACAATCCATACCAATGAATGAGAAACCCTATTAATTAACACATTGATAAGTAGAAGGAAAAATTTATCCTAAAATCAAATCTATTAATAAAAAATTACAACTCAGGTATAATCGAAATGTTATATTTATTAACATATCTATATTGACCTCACCACAAGAGAAGAAATTAGTATATGGGATAGATACCTTTGAGAACTTCCACTAGTACATTAGGAGGATTATAAGGGAAATTTTTCATCCCTTGACCACATAAAATGATTGAGTTTCAGTTTTTTTACTTTACCGTATTTCTTTCTGTGGGTTTTAAAAAAAATTCTCATCTTCCTCAAATTTTTTCCCAATTTCAATTGATATGGAAAGTCCACTAGAATCACTTTTTTGAAATTATCATTTATCATATATTCTTTAGTGGAATTAAAAATCTCTTCCTCTTCAAACCACATACTTTTCAATTCTTATGGACACACTCTTCTATAATATGAAAAAATTCTATTTTTAAAAGTACAATAGACGTAATCACCCGTCATATTCTATGAGATTTTATACCTTTATGATCACTAAAACTCTAACATCATACTTTCTTGTTTATTGGTAAAAACATGTTAAACCTATAAAAATATATTTTGAATCTATTAATACCCCAACACCAAAATAAAATTTTAAATTTAGTAATTCTAGATTTTCTCACCAACTAACCAGACTTGTAGTTTTGTTGTTTTGTTGTGAACAGCTTTTTAATTTTATAAAATGATTTTGTAATCTTGGGTATATTCTTCTATTCACATGATGTAAAATATTATACATAAAATTTATTACCTATATTTTTTTTTTAGGTTTCTCATCATCATTATGAAAATAAATATATATAATTTTAACTTTATTAAGTTGATATTAACATTTTTCATGTGGACCATATTTCTTATTGGTCAGATAAGATTATCATTTCACCTCTATATATTGTGTAGAGTCTTCTATGGACATTTAAAAATCGATTCAAACTATTAATAATATGGGTTGTGCCTTTTAAAGTTTCTCTTCATTTTCTATCAATTAATTTCTAAATTATATGATGATCCCTTTATGTTCGGCCTCCCGACACATCTTCTTCTTGAACTCAAAATATGATTTTGATATTATTCATCAATTTATAATAAAATATAAATGAATAATATTATTATATATACTACTAAAATTAATTAGAATCCCCATATGTTAGATAAATTTCAGGTTTTTTGGGAAAACGATCTCCTATGACTTTGAATTGAAATAAAATACATAAAAATTTAATGGGGGTAGGTACCTTCTACAAAGGATATTCTTAAGAGAAAATGGTTTCATAACGAGTTCTTCTCAATTTCAGAATTTATAAGCACACATTGATATCTACAAGCCCCATTGTATGTGATACTTAGTGAATATTTATTATCATATTTTTTTTATTCAAGAATGATATTCAAAAAATAATAAGTTAATTTCCCAATTCTTTATTTCCCTCCATACATAGAACATATATTTCTTCTAGAAATATATGTTCTTCAACTCAAATAAGAAAATATTTTAAGACTCCTCCAAGAAAAATAATTGACCTATTTTCAATTGCATTACCATACATATATAATTCAATATCTAAATTTGAAAAAATGAACAAATATAATAACACGTAAAATTTATGTAGGCTCTAAGATCATGGAATGCATAAAAAAAATTTAATATCCAATATTGAACAGAATAAGAAATATCCCTATATCTTGAATGATTTGTGGAAATGTTGTGGAGTCCATGGATGAGACAATCCTCCCATGGTTTATTTTCCACTTCCCATAATTTATATTTCATTTTGTATAAATTTCCAAGAGAAATTGAATATATATTTCCAATTTGGGATGGATTCTAAGACAAGCATATTAGGTTAAACCATTTAAAAATTCCCCTAGATACCACATTGATTATTATATTCCTCTGTCATCTATGATTGATTAAAACTTATATATATACGATGTGGAACATACTAATTCTCTATTTTTTCTTTTATAATAGAGTTTCAGATATTTCTTTTATAATTATTTTCATCACATCCTCTTTTTTCATATCTTCTTTTTTTTGAGTGGGTTATTTTTCATATTTTTTTCCATATTTTCTATATAATTTCGTTCAAGTTCATCTTAATATTCTTGTCCTTAATGCTTTTTAATTTCCTTTTCACTATTTGTGATGGACATATGAACACTATCATTGGTATTTGGGATGGTTTGTGTAGGATTATTTCCTAGGATCATGGACATCATGTCCAAGATACATTCTTATTTATTTGAAAAATCCTTCACTATTTTTTTATCTCATCAATCTAATTTCCAAATGTCCACTATACCGATGGTGCACTAATTAGGGGTCTCTGTATGACTTATTTTCAAAAATAGGTGTTTAATAATATTTGTTATTCAAATGATTTTGGTATGGGTGTGTTAAATGTGTTGCGTTCTTGAATTGTTGTAAGAAAATAGGTTTAACCTTATAATTTTGTCCTGAAAATCCATATTTTGATTGAGAACATTATCCACATTGATCACTCTCTAGAAACTGACTTACTCGGAACATGGATAAAAAACTATCTATAATATGTAGCTCATTACAATCGTTAGTATAATGATGGGGTGATGAAAATAAGAAACATATCAGAGGAGGGTCTTGAGGAACATTCATATGATTTAAAACAACATATATAAGTAAAAATAAAATATATTTATGTATAGAATACAATAAGTGTGCCAATGAATAAGAATACCTTACATCATGAATACTTATTGTATTTTGAACTTTTATTTTGAACTATTTATAATTTCATTTTACTTCCCCAATCAGGTTACTATCTTCTATCAGTGATTATTTAATGAAATTTATAAGGGTTGATTCAAAAAATTGGTTTCTATCATTTTATAATAGTACATCCTATAATAAGACACAAAATTGGTTGTCTTCAACAACTTACTAAGGATTATTTTTAAATATTTTTTTAATCTATTTCCAATAATTGTAAAGGGTTTCTTATTTTATTACCCAATGGTTTAGATTTTTGTAGTATCCCCGGGTTGACATACCAGGATCTTACATCAGTTTAGATGAATTTTTTTACACTACAAAAATACATGCCTGAGGACTGTAATAGTTTAGTTTCATTAGAAACATGGAAAAAAATCTTCTATAATGTTCAAATATATTCAACATATCCCAAAAAGATATCCACCTTTATTGATTCTCCCTAAAATAATTTCTCTTATCATGAGGAAAGAATCATAAGAAATGGGGTATCTCTAGTTCCCATTAAGAGTAAATAAATGAAATATTTAAGCATAATAAGATAAAAATGGTGTGAAACTTTAGCATGACATTTAATGATAATACCCTACATATTAAATATTATAATAATGATTTAATGTTCACAATAAATGAATTATATAGAAATAATAAACATAATCCATGAAGGAATAACATATGAATAAATCATGTAATTACAGAAAACACATAAGCATATAAAAACCCTATGTCAAGATGGCCTATATGGGCCATTATAACATGTTGGGCTTAGGTTAATCACTCGTGTGTCTACATTGGCCTTGGAATGTCGTATCATGTTACATCTAGTTTTGGGCATTGAATATACTCTTGTGTAACCTATTTTTTAATTCTTGTTATGTATCCTTATGTACCATCTTATTTCATACCAAGGATATCCCCCTATATATGCTCTTTTTTCAGGCTTAGGTTTCCCTCCGATGTACCCTCTTGTTTCAGTAATCATATTTCCTCATGTATATACTCTTTTTTTCGGATTGGTATTCCCTACCATGTACCCTTTTATCTCATGAAATATTTATCATTGCCTATCTCATTGGAGGTATATATAAGTCCCACCCATTACATAATAAAATCAAACATTCATGTGCCATAAAATATTCATCATACAATGAACCATGAAAAGATATAGGTTTTATAAACAAAAAATCAATACCAATGAAATGAAATGGGTATCATTATCATTTAATCATAGTATAATCTATGGAAAATAAGTAGGTTTTATAAAAAATTCCTTGATGCCTAGCCCAGCAAAAGTAGCAAGTTTCATAAACATATATTCCATGAATGAAAAATGTATTTCATAAAAATATAACATGTGAATGAGAAACATATATCATAAACATATGGCCCATGAAATAGGAATGGGTTCAAAAATAACATGACATAAATCATAATTGATTCAAGGAAATAATGTGAATGGATCACCTATATCATATCCTATAAAGTCATAACTAACCTAAAGGGATGCCATATTTGATGGAAAATATTTTTGATATATCTTTTTAAAAAATTATTGAAAAAAATATTCATTATTCATTGAAAAGGCATTAAAATTCATCAAACCATTTTAAAATAATTTTTTTATAATATTCTTGGAATCCTTATAAACAGGACGCGAAATCATTATGAAAACAATTTTCCTTGAAAACATATAGAATAATATTCATATCATTTTTTTAAAAACAATTTGTAAATTTTAAAAGAATAACTAATTATGACATGAAATACAATTCATTAAAAATAAATTTTAATAATTTAAAGAGGACCTAAACTCATTTTTTAAAAAAAACTTCCTTAAAAACATATAAAATCTATTTGAAATCTTTTTCAAAACATTCTTCCTTGAAGTCCTATATATTATCTGGAAGCCAATTTTCATCAATAATTTATACCTGAATGCTGATGACATTTTGAAAACCATTTTAATTCAAAACATATAAAATAATCATGAAAACATTTTTGAAAAAAATTTCCATGAAAACACATCCACTAATCATGAAAACATTTTAAAAATCATTTTGTTCAAAAAATTATAAAATAAGCTTCACAAAATTTAATTTTTTTTAAAAATAGCATTGAAAAAATACAATGAAATATTTGAAATAACAAATAATTTGTAAAATACTTTTCCCATGAAAATGATATTAAAGGATCATTTTGAAACATTATTTAATTTTTTATAAACATGGTTTTGATAATAAAATAGATTTCTGAACAAAGAGAGATATATAATCAGATTTTTATTAAAGATAATTCATATTTATCTTATTTACCAAAGAATGGAGAAATGGTTCTAATATATGGATATATTATGAATAAAAATCGTACATGTAATCTCATTAGTTTTCATGAGATATTGATCATAAAATTTCCTCAAAATAAGAATAGTCATCAACAATCATGAAAAACGATGTGATTGTCTGAATAAACTATTACCACATGGTTATGTGGAGTCGTACAATTCATGTGTGAAAATAAAATAAAATTATTATAAAAAATCATGAAAATAATTATATTAACTATATAAAATTTCAATTTTATTCATATAAACCTCATTAAATAAGTGCATAACAAAACATGTGTCCTAAAGAAGAAAATTTGGGACAAAACTACTTTACTGATTTGGTATCTCTGGAAACATTAACCCCATGAATTAAAGGTAATATAACAGAAATTTAAATACCAATAAAATTATATATAATAATATTATAATACATCCATAATTATTAAACACACCATATAAAATAAATGGGAGGTGAATAAATTATATATCCCACAGAAATAAAAAGTATGTTGAAATCCCCTTACATTCTGTCTTTATTCACTTCATACTCATAGAAGATTCCATTTGAATAAATTTAATTTTAATATAAATATTTTAAATAATTATATTAATATATATACTAACATATATGGTGTTATAAAGACCATATATTACTCGCTTGTTAACAATCATATGTTATGGTTTTACTTTGGGAAATATTTACATTATTCTTCTCATGTGTATTAATTTATTATATCATTGGTCCTTATACATAAATCATTATATAATGAATGTAAAAAATGATATAAATATAATTTATATTGATTATATTTTTGTTATAATAATCTATATACTATATAATTATGAAATGGGAAACACCATTCATACAGGAAGTCATCCATATATAGGCATGAACGTTGTTTCTATTTTTTATTATAATATTGAATGAAAGAAAGAAAATAGAATATAATTATCTATATGTGTATATATATATGTAATTATTAAATTAGAATTATTATGTCATATATATCATATAATTTCACTAAACCCATCCAAAATACATCTAATGTAGTTTGTGAATGAATCACATCGGTTTAAGGGTTTGGTAATCCACACTTCCCAAATATAAATATTCATATTAACACCAAATGGAAATAAATTTCATTTCTTGTTGTAAAAAGATTAAAAAGAAGAAATAAATGATAAATATATTATATGAAATATATAAATATATTTTCCATCATAATTTCCACCATGAGAGGTTGTAAAAAACGAACAATCATCATTTAGTGCGGCGGTAGTTTGTCAAACACATAAATAGTATGTTTGATAACCATTAGATGGAGGTGTGTTTTTGTTTAGGTGGAAAAATTATCATAACAAAAATAATACTCTATTTAAGATAATGGTATTATTATAGAGGCATAAAATAAATAGAGTGGAGGGGGTGGAGAATGAAAACAAAATAAATGAGTTTGAGAGAAGTCATTGCCTCTTAATCGGGTAAATCCATTTGGTTGGTGCCAAAAGGATTCATTGTATTGATTTATACTAATAGATATATTTAAAATACAAATTAATTGATGTTGGTAAGTGTATTGTGTGGTGTTTTTTCAATCCTATGTGTTTTTATAGTTTTTTGAAAGAGAGACAGTGCATTTCTTTTTATAGTGGAAGGGGAGTATCACTCTTGTAAATACTAAATGGTATTAATTAATTGGTTGTATACAATACCTATGTGCCTCAAAAATGGAAAAAATGGATTAAAATAGGAATACTTTTTGATAAAAATCTCCACCACACAAAAAAAATGTGCATTTTAATAATTTTGTTCTTTAACCACTAAGATTCTTCAATTTAATCATTTTAGTTTTTATTAAAGAATCTAGCTTTATGACCCAAATAATTTAAAAATTTAGGATAAAATATATTTATATTTATTATAAAATATAGAGGCACATAATTATTAATATTAGTAATATTTTATAAAATAAAAAAACTTATCTGTTTTGGAATTTAATTTTAAAACGAAGGCATCTGACACAGAACAAACTACTAAAACCTAGACCATGCTAAATGTTTTACAATCTATGGGTCAATTTGTTAATTATAAAAGATAAATTGGTCCATTAAAAGTATATATTTAAAATTTAATAACAATTTTAATTTAATTTTAATAATAATTTTGTTTTATAAATTAAATCATTTAATAAAATATCATTTATTGAAAAATAACATTAATGTCACTTCTGACATTGTTTATTTAATTTTATTTTAAAAATATAAAAATAATAGTGGAATTAATATATATTGAGATAAAATCTGTGTAAAATTATAAATTTATTTTAAAAATACTAACATTGAATAATTTAATAAACTTATAACACTTGTAGAATATATTTTATCATTTATTATAGTTAATAATTAACTGAAAATCATTATGTTGGTGTTTTGTAAGCATTTTATGTAACTAAATCATATCTAAAAATTATTGAAGTATTATTATGATATAATTAACCCATTTATATTTAAAAAATATATTTATAACCTAAAATATTATTATATTTACATATCTCAATGTTTTATAAATTTTAAAGCTAATGAAAGTTTTGTTTTTGTCTTTTTCCTTACATAACCTATTATATAATGAACATACTTTTTAATAATATCACTACAACATATAAAAATTAAAAAAATAAAGGATATTATTGAATAATTTTAAGGATATTTTATTTGGATAAGTTTAATGTGCATTTTTTTCCTTAACATTAAGGTTTAGTCCTTAATTAATCTTAATCTTATCTTAGTAGATGTGATTAATTTTAATCACTTTCACTAATCTTTTTATTAAAAAATTATGTTGATATTATTAGACCTAAAATATTTTACTTATTAAAATTTTTTATATTGGTTTTTAAAAATTAAATTCATAGATGTGGGAAAAATGTGTTTAATTATAGTTTTGTAGATGTTGTGGGAAATCATGTTTTTAATGTTTAATGTTCACAAGATCAGTAAGTGATTATATCAAATTTCAATATAAAAATTATCACAATGAACTAAATTAGGCTAATATAAGAATAATTGAAATATTTTGGATTTATAAAAAAATAAATATAATTTCAAATAAATAATTATTTATGTGATGAGGATGGTTTTCACTAAAAAACAGAATTTTGTACTATTTATCAAAAAATGAAGTTTCTCTGAAAATTCAGAAAAAATCACCTTATGAAAATTATAATGTTAATAATTAAAAAATGAATTCTATTTTGAAAAATAAAATATATGAATTTGTTGAAATTTATTTTTAAAATAGGTGTACCATTAAAAGGTGGTAAAAACTTAGTCTTACGTGTAATGTAATCTGACCTCAGTGTTTCGTGTAGAGAAAGCTAAAATTTATGCTTTCTATAGTGCATGAATAACTTTTTCATCACATATTAAAAAAATAAATAAATAGTATATTGATATAAAAAACAACTTTTAGTGTGGCATGGGAAGAGAAAAATTTGATAAAGATTAAATTACTTTGAAAAAAATAAAAAAAAATCTCAAGGTGTAACGTTCTACCCCCCTTGAAATGAATTTCAGCCTCGAAATTCTTCTAGTTTATCTATTGTTTAATACATGAATATTTCTTTCATACGAACCCTTAATTTAGAAATAAATATTTATACATCCCATTAAAAGGGAATGTTGTAACCATTATTATTAACCAAGGTAACATATTACTAGGTTTCCTCATTAGGGAACATATGGGGGAAGTGAATATAAGGTCATAGATAAAAAATATTACTATAATGTTATGATGTAGAGTAATAGAGAAATTTTTAGGAGAAATTTAAATATCATAAATCCATAATATTGTGATGAACTAAAGGACCATCTGATTTATAGGAAATATAGGCATTATATATATTTTTTGTTTTTATGTTTGTTTTTCCTAAAGTGAATATTTTCAGGAAATTAAATCCTTGCCTAATTTTAGTATATCCTCTCCCTCTATTGTAACCTTAACCATATTACCTTTTTATTTAAAAAGGATTGAGAATTTTTCATTCTCGAAGCATTAACAGATCAAGATATCCATGATATTCCATCCTATATTTCATCAGTTATCTTCAACACCATGTTTTTATAATAGGATTTCCAATATGCATAAATCCTCTTGTAGTAAGATAAAACTTTATTCGAAGAAACATAATCCAATGTTTAACATAACATTTCCATAAATTTTTATCCTTAAACCCTTCCAAAAGATAAAAATTTAAATCTTTCGAAATAATTTCAAGAATTATCTTAACATTGATCCCCTATATATAAAAATTACCAATTGGATATAAAATTACAAACATTTTAATAACCTCACTGCGTATTCCATGGAACCATGATAGTAACCTTAATTACCAAAAATGATTTTTGAAAACATGAATTATTACTTATTCCAACCATTACTGGATATATTCATTAAATATAGGATGTCTTAAACATCATCCTTAATGACATAGAACACTATCTCAATAATCAATTCTAGGGTAATCTATATCATCTATTATAATTATTCACGTACAAAATATATTTATCCAAACATAATTATCTCAATGTTAGTCATTTATTATGGGTTACCTTCCCTTAATAAAAATATCATGTTTCTATGAAATCAACTTCCTATGTATTCATCACCACCGAACATGTCCTTTTAAATCCTAAATGAAAATGTATTACCAAACTAATCATATATTTCATGATTCATAAAAAATAATATTTGAATTCATAAACATAAATATTAAATTACTCTATCATTATTATTAAAACATTAATTAGGCACCATAAACTTATTCCTTAGTACCTATTTCCTAGAATATGAAAGATGAATCATGTAATATGGTTCCTAAAACTCAATCTAGTCATGATTCTTATGTTTAATGTAAAAAAAACTGGAACACGACTGCATAACATTCAAATGATGTTTGATGTCTCATTATCATCATAAATATAATAGATACTGGTTTTAACTTTATAATTCTTTTTAGGAGATTTCCACATCAGAAATCAATTCACATAATTCCCATAATATTCATATCTGAAACCTGAATTGTGATCCATTTTTATTCAATCTCCCTCCATTAACTAAAATATGAAGGAATAGTATATGAATCATTTATCATATTGGGATACATTATAAACACGAAAAATTACTTATAGGGTGACCAAATCCTGGAGCTTACTTATTTAATCTATAAATACTTTTATTTATCCTTGGTTATTCATAGACATCCTCTATATAAATCAATCATGATGTATTGTGAACAATTTAAAAGTTTCAAAGAATATCGCCTAGGAGTTTCAAACCAGGTGTGAAAAAAGGCCCATTATCGTGTACTAGATTACCCCAAGTCAGGCCTCAGACATCATGTCATAGTAGTTACCCCTAGGTTTATCTATGCTAGTGAAATATATACTTTTTGTATATGGGCATTGATGTATTTCTAGATAACCAATCACTTTATCCTTTTCCAAAATTATAGTACATTATACTAAATGTTAACCTATCATTATACTATACTGAGATATATCCCAAGACATATCCTTATAAATATATATATGGACCTCACTAATGTTTTATCATCCTCGTTTTCAATGTTTTACTAAAAAAATTCATTTTATACCATCTATAGAAACCCAGTCTTATCATAAATGGATATTAAATCTATTAATATTAATATTCGATACAATATAAAAAATAAAATCCCGAGGACTATAATAGTTTAGTGTCTTTGGAATCATGGAAATAAAATATTTTATCAACATGAAAGATCTTCATGATCTCCTATAATGATCTCCACCTTCATCACATATACCAAAAATATTTTCATATAACGTGGGGAAAAGAAGCATAGGTAAGGGTGGACTCAGTTTCACAAAAAGGTTAAAAAAAGGAAGTGAATAAGCACAACATGAACAAAATGGTATGGAACTTGAGAATAAAATATTAAGATAATACCCTACCTATTAGAGATCATAATATATATTTATAGTTTATAATACATGAATCATTAAAAAATATATAAAATAATCCATGATATCATACTATAGGAATAAAACATGTAATTTTAAAAAACACATACGATTATAAAATCCCTATGTCTAGGAAGTCTAATAAGGCCTTTGTATCATTTTATTCTTGGGTTAATCAACCATGTACCTAATTTAGGATTGGAATTCCCTCCTATGTACCCTCTGGTTTTGGGAATGGGATGTAACATCCCAAGTAAGTAATGAATAATAGATATTTTTCTCTATGTCTATTGATGAATTAGATAGTGTTTTAGAGGCCTAAAATGAAAATAAATCCAATCGTAAGCATGGAATACACTAATATTTTTAAAAGATTGTTTTACTGCCTTTTGATGGAAATCCATTTTTAAATCTATCTATTGACAATTTTATAATCTATTTTTGTCAAAATAAACTTATTCTTTATGATTGGGACATCAAAATTTACTTTGTGTGAATTTTTTGTATTTTTTGGACAATGTTCATTTTTTAATGAATAGTGAAAAATACTACATTTTACCTCAAAACTGCTTTTTAATATAATTTATTTACATGAATAGATTATTTTTTTAATTGGTTTTGAAGTGAGATTAGAATATATTTTTACCATTTAATCCAATGATGGTTATTGTAATGAATTTCACTTTGAAATTGGACTTAAACTGGTGTCAATCTTTGGTACTTATTGTTTCAAAAAAACCCGCTATTTGTTTTGACAACGGGAATTATTTTTAAACCAATTATTGAAATTTATGTGTTTGGAATTTGGTAAAATGGATTACATATTTGGAATCAGGAGGTCCAAATTATGTAATTAAGACTCTTTTGTTTTTGGACATTATGAATAGTAACGACGGTAATTATCATTAATTATCTTGATTAATGAGTAATCGGGTAGTTAAGGATAATAAAATAATATCATAATAATATAAAATGACACCAATATGTTTCCTATGGCTACTGGTTGCCTCATGGCTTACCATGGGATTCCTTGTGCCAAACATGGGGGCCCCATGGAATCACTTTTGTTAGAAATTGACTATTTATCTTTTTATTTTTAAAGAATGTTAAATGTGACAAAGAATGTATCACCTAAGTAAAATATTTATACTTTTGTCCACATAAATGATATTTTGGATTATAAATATTCATTATAAATAAAAAAGATTTCCTACATCATGATATTTTTTTATAATTTTTAAACATTATATTTATTAAATAATTTATGACATCATGATGATGCAACGATTACCTCATTAATAAAGGATTTAAATAAAGTGGAAAGATAATATAAAATCTAAGCCCTACACATGTCCAAAACCTATTGGGTGGGTATATTTATAACCCTTATCACCTTACCCTATAATTATATCAATGTGGGACCTTTTGAATCTGAAAACCATTTTAAAATAATGTAACATTTCTTTACTTTACAGGAGTGCCCCTCCTCTCCTCTTATAAAAGGCCCCCACCACTACCTCCTTACCCACACTCCCAAAGCCTTTGGCTCGGCAAAACCCTTCCCATTTTGTCTCTCCACATCCCTCTATTACTCTTTGAAGCCTCACTTTGGGCAGAAGTCTTCCCAAGGAAGCCTTTGAGCTCAAATCTAAGAGAGTTACCGGATTTTAAGGTAATGTCTTCACTTGAGTCCTTTTGTTTTATTTTGCTTCTCCAACCCCCTAAACTCTTTTTATTCATTTATTTTGTAACAACTACAGTATCTTCAATATACTATGATGTTTTTATAATAAGTATTCAAGCTACACTTACACAAACCTACATCTTAGGGTTAAAGAACATACTGTTTCCGTGGATGGAGAATTTATACCTCCCGAAACGATGATTGTTCAACATTGATTTAACACCTTCAAAGGTGGCCATTAAGATGTCACTATATTTATATATGATATATAATATGTTTAGGTTTCCCTTAAGCTTCTGTATTTTTCATTTTGGGAATACCTTTATGGTTTCCATTATGGGTAAACGCGATATCTTCTTTTAAGGAAGTGCGGACTACCGCCCCCTCAAAGTGATTTGATTCGTTAAATACCATATGTGGGACGTATAAAGGATGGAAATATGATATTATATATGATATTATACTGGAGTTATAATATACCTTTATATCATTATGATTCCATTCTATAAAATACGAAATAGAAATGAGAGTAGTGTTCATGCGTACGTACGACATACCGTCTCCATGAACGATGCATTTCATTTAATACCTCTAAATGATTATGTAATATTATAAATGCATGTATATACTGGATATATATGATATATACATAATGATTATAATTCTGGATATAATGGATACATGAACAACATGTAATTATAAAGGGTTTATTTTTGACTCAAGTACCAATGATCGTTAAAACGACCGTTATTAACATAAATAATTACATAGTGTTCATGACATGGAGAGAAGTGATATAAAAGGAATAATGAACTTGAAAAAGATTCTTAAACAAGTAGAAATTAACTCAAGTTTATTATTCAGGTTATTAAAGAACAACTGAGTCAAGTCGGACCCGAGGTATGGGAATTCGTCTCAATCTCCTTTCATTGAGGCATATTTTGTTTTATACACAACTCTGTTTTATATGGTGTATAAACCCCTTTTACTTTTACGTTTATTCAAAAGGAATCTTTTTTATACGAAGCGTTTACTAAATGAAAAAAGGGAAAGTTTTTGTCGTTCGTATGTGGCGACAACGACTTCTCCACCGTCGTGACCGTTATTTGAGTTTCGGCTTCCTCTATATGCCATACCATCTTTTTAAAAGAAAAATAAATACCATGTTTTAATTTTATTTTATTTTAGTATTGAAAATGGTTCTCATAATGTTTTTATATCATTGTGTTTTATTGATATCTTGTGATTGAAAGGTGGAAATATTATGTTTTTTTATGTATGTTTTATGTGATACGATTATGTTGAGGTTCTTGGGCATTATTATGAAGACGGGTGGTTTCGTGATAAACTAAGGCTGGATGATCCCGATATAGCTCTCCAATGCATTGGGTAACGTGAAGGAGTGTAACGTTAAGTTTTCTCCAAAGAGATTTAGGGAATATACTGTGATGGGTATTCCAAAAGTTACCAAGAGGGTTACTCCCTACATAAGAATGTTATGAATGCCTGAAGTTACCTTTATGTCTTATGATTTCTATGATTTATTCATGATTTGATGAGTTATGTTAAAGTGCTTATGTTTTATGGGTAAAGTATGATTTCAATCTTATGTATATATGTACCCATGTTTCCTTTCCATATTTTTATATCCCTTACTGAGCTTTTTATGCTCATCCCAAGTTTTTTGAAATGTTTTTCACTGGTCAAGGGAAAGGTACATGATATGATGATAGTGTCAAGGAAGTGTCAAGAAAGAATCCATGTTTTATTTTAATTATGTATGCATTGCCAGGAAAGAAGAATACTATCTGTATGTAACCACTTTGTTTATATGTGGAATGTAATACAAGTGTTATGATCTAATTATCTAAAACTCTAAACCCAAAATGATCCTCAATGTGTAATCCTGTAATAACTCAAGATTAAGTAAGGGATAAGGCTAGGGCCTTATAGTTGGTATCAAAGGTCAGTTTAGATAACTTTAGGAGTTATAATTATATTAAATGATTATCCAAAAATATTTTTTTTTTGAAATTATATAGCATTTGAAGATTACCATGTTGCTTCATCTAAGACATGTTTGTTTAGAATGGTTTTCCGCAGAGGAAACATGGAAGCAGTGCTAGGAAGGCATGCAGAAGGAAATAACCTTCCGAATCAGCATCCTGAGATGGTCGGAATTGGAACTGAATAGTTTGTTGCAGTAATGGTGCGGTTGACTCAAGCAATAAATGGCGGTGGTATCCATACACGAGATCAGCTAGATCAACCACAGAGGAACATGTATATGGTGGAACATTTCATGAGGCAACATCCCCCATCATTCAGAGGATCATATGACCCTATTCTAGCTGAAGGGTGGATTAAATCACTTGAGAAGATTTTCGATGTCATGGGGTGTACATACAATCAAAAGGTTATTCTTGCTATTTACCGTTTGGAGGGTGAGGGAGATTAGTGGTGGTCTATGGTTAAAAATATCAGGGATGCTGATGAGATTGATGCTCTCGACTGTGATGAATTCAAAGGTATGTTTCTTGAGAAGTATTTTCCTAAGGCTATTCGACTTAGGATGGAAAATCAATTCTTGCAATTGAGGCAAGAGGAAGACTCAGTGGCTGCCTATGAAGAAAGGTTCACTCGATTGGCAAGGTATGCTCCAAATTTTATCCGAGACCTTGATAGTAAAATTAATTGTTTTTACTCAGGGTTAAAGCCAAAATATCGAAGGGATTTAGCTTCTTGTGAATTTAAATGTTATTAAAAGCGTTTCTCATGTGCTGAGATGGTGGAAATAGATTTTGCCGATGACCAAGTGTTCTATAAAAACCAATAGAAGAAGAGACCGAGGTGGCAGGAGAAAGGTAAGAATTCTTCAAAAAAGTCTGATGGTAAGAAAACTATGTTTCCAGTTTGTGATAAATGTGGCAAAAGGCATTCTAGGGAATGTCTTCTGAATTCTGTAAAGTTCTACTGATGTGGTAAGATGGGACATAAGGCTCGTGATTGCAAAGAAAAAGATCAGGGTGATGGTAAGACCAAATGTGATTTACAGTTAGTGAAATGTTATAAGTGTAATGAGATGGGTCACTATGCAAACGAGTGTCCGACAAAGAGCATGGGTGATGGGAAGTAGTTGGACTACAAGAAAAAATGGGTGGTGAAATCCTTTGCAACTACTTCAGGAGATGTCGGGCCATCAAATGAAGTTGTATCAGGTACATTGTTTTTTCAGATTATGCCAGTGTGTTTTTTGATTCGGGGTCTACACATTCTTTCATCACTGAAACCTTTTCTAGTAAAATGGGAATACCATCTCAAGAAATGACTTCTGAACTTTTGGTAAAAACACCTGGGGGAAATGTTGAGGCATAAAGAATTTATAATAATCTTACTATTATTATATGTGGGAAGAACCTACTTGCAAACCTTCTTGTTCTTCCTCTAGTAGAGTATGATGTTATCCTGGGTATGGATTGGCTCTCTATTTACCATGCTAAGATTTACTGTAGAGCTAAAGATGTTTCTTTTCCGAAAGGCTTTCAGTTTGTGTACAAGAATGAACCCTTATTGTTGATAACTTATCAAGAGGCCAAGAAACTTGTAAAAATGGAAATGAATGTTACCTTGCACACATCGTTGAAAATAAAGGAACTGTACAGATTAATGATGTGTCAGTGGTAAATGAGTATCCTGATGTTTTTCCTGATGAGTTGCCTGGAATAATACCAGATCGGGAAGTTGAGTTTACTGTTGGCTTAGTTCCTGATGCTAATCCAATTTCAAAACCCCCTTATCGAATGGCTCAAATTGAAATTTTAGAGTTGGAGGAGCAATTGCAAGATTTATTAGAGAAAGGTTTCATTCGACCTAGCACATCACCATGGGGTTCTCTTGTCTTGTTTTTTAAAAAGAAATATGGTTCAATGAGACTTTGCATTGATTATAGAGCCTTGAATAACATCACTGTTAAGAACAAATATCCTTTGCCTCATATCGATGATTTGTTTGATCAGCTCCAGGGAGCTCAGTATTTTTCAAATATTGACTTGAGATTGTGGTACCATCAGCTGAAGGTAAAGGAATTAGATGTTACAAAGACTTCGTTTCGTACAAGATATGGCCATTATGAATTTTTAGTAATGCCTTTTGGGCTATCCAATGCACCTGCTGTATTCATGGACTTAATGAATAGAATTTTCCATGAGTTCTTGGATAAGTTTGTAGTGGTTTTCATTGATGATATTTTGGTGTTTTCTAAACGTAAAGAGGAGCATGAAAGACATTTAAGGGTTATCTTGCGAACCATAAAAGAAAATAAACTGTATGGAAAATTCATAAAGTGTGAGTTTTGGTTGCAACAAATTTTTTTCCTTGGTCATATTGTTTCTAATGATGGGATAATTGTTGATCCTGCAAAAACAAAGGTTGTTGGAGAATGGCCAAGACCCACAAATGTAACTGAGATTTATAGCTTCCTTGGTTTGGTAGGCTATTACTGAAGGTTTGTTATAAATTTTTCACAGTTATCTAGTCCAATGACTAATCTAACTCGGAAGGGTGTTAAGTTTATCTGGACAAAAGAATGTGATGATTGTTTTCAGGAATTGAAAAGATTAATGGTGAATGCTCTAGTTTTGGCACTACCTTCCAGGAATGGTGAGTTTGTTATATACAGTTATGCTTCATTGAAAGGACTTGGTTGCTTCCTAATGCAGAATGATCAGGTAATTGCTTATGCTTCATGACAGTTGAAAACTCATGAGGTAAATTACCCTACGCATGATTTGGAATTAGATGCTGTTGTTTTCGCTTTAAAAATTTGGAGGCATCATTTGTATGGAGTAAAGTGTGAAATATATACTGATCACAAAAGTTTAAAGTATATATTCACTCAGAAAGAGTTAAACATGAGACACAGGAGACGGCTGGAATTAATAAAGGATTATGATTGTACAATTCATTACCATCTGGGAAATGCAAATAAAGTGGCTGATGCTTTGAGTCGAAAAATTAATGCTTCATTAGCAATGTTGCGTTTGGAACGTGATCCTTTGGTTAAAGATTTGATGAACTTTGGCATTGAGTTTGTTGGTGCAGGATGTTCTTCTGTTTTGTTTCAGGTATCAGTGAGATCATCTCTATCAGACATAATCAAGCAAGCACAGAAGCAAAACAGTGAGCTGTAGAAAAAGGTAGAGCTGGTTCGGAAAGGTAAGTTGCATGAATTCAACATTGATAATGATTGTGTTTTGAGATTTGGGAAGAGATTGCGTGTTCCTTGTGATTCACAGTTGAAGAGAGAGTTGTTATGTGAAGCTCATAGTTCTCCGTTTTCAGTTCATCCTGGCAGTACTAAGATGTATAGAGATTTGCGGGAGTATTACTGGTGGGATGGAATGAAAAGAGATATTGCTGATTTTACTGTGAAGTGTTTGACTTGTCACCAGGTTAAAGTAGAGCGGCAGTTACCGAAATGGATGCTTCAGCCTCTACCAGTGCTAGAGTGGAAATGGGAGAATATATCCATGGACTTTGTTGTGGTATTACCGAAAACATCTCGAGGTAATAATGAAATCTGGGTTATTGTTGATCGCTTGACTAAATCAGTTCTTTTCCTTGCTATACGAGATAATTTTTCCCTAGATCAACTTTCCCATTTGTATCTTAAAGAGATAGTCAGGTTACATGGAGTTCCCCTCGCCATTGTATCTGACCGTGATCCATGGTTCACTTCTAACTTTTGTAAAGGCCTTTAGAAGTCGTTGGGTATTGAATGAAATTTTAGTACAGCTTTTCATCCTCAATCAGATGGTCAGTCAGAATGAAGAATTCAGACCTTGGAGGGTATGCTACGTTCTAGCTCTATGGATTATCAGGGAAGTTGGGACAAACATCTTTCTTCGGTTGAATTTTCATATAATAACAGTTTTCATTCCAGTATACAGATGGAACCATTTCAGACATTATATACGAAGCGGTGTCGAACTCCAGCTTTCTGGGATGAAGTGGGTGAAAGGAAGTTGATGGGACTAGAATTGGTAGAAGAGATGGCAGAAAAAGATCATTTGATTTAGAAGCACATGAGAACAGCTCAAAGCAGGCAGAAGAGTTATGCAGACAACAGGAGGAAGGATCTATCTTTTGAGGTAGGTGATCATGTTTTTCTCAAAGTCTCACCATGGAAAAGAGTGATGCGATTTGGTAAGAAAGAAAAGTTGAGTCCATGGTTCATTGGACCATATGAAATTCTGGAGAGAGTTGGATCAGTTGCATATCAGGTTTCTTTACCTCCGAGTTTATCTCAGGTACACAATGTTTTTCACGTTTCGATGTTGAGAAAGTATATGCCCGATCCATGTCATGTTTTGAGTCCAGAGGTAGTTCAGAGGGAAGAGAACCTATATTATGAGGAACAACCGGTCCAGATTTTTGACCACAGGGAGCAAGTGTTACAAAATAAGGTGATTATTCTGGTAAAGTTTTTGTGTAAAACCCACATGATGGAAGAGGCAACATGGGAATCCGAAAATGCAATGAGGGATAAATACCCCCATTTATTCGATAAGTAAATAAATTGCGGGGATGCAATTTTCAAAAGGGGGGAAGGAAGTAACATCCCCAGTAAGTAATGAATAATAGATATGTTTATCTATTTCTATTAATGGATTATATAGTGTTTTAGAGGCTTAAAATGAAAATAAATCCAATCTTAAGCATGGAATACACTAATAATTTTAAAAGATAGTTTTACTGCCTTTTGATGGAAAACCATTTTTAAATCTATCTTTTGACAATTTTATAAGCTATGTTTGTCAAATTAAACTTATTATTTATTATTGGGACATCAAAATTTACTTTGTGTGAAATTTTGGTATTTTTCGGACAATGTTCATTTTTTAATGAATAGTGAAAAATACTGCATTTTACATCAAAACTGCTTTTTAATATAATTTATTTATATGATTATATTATCTTTTGAATTGGTATTGAAGTTAAATTAGAATATATTTTTACCATTTTATCCAATTATGGTCATTGGAATCAATTTCACTTTGAAATTGGACTTAAACTGGTGTCAATCTTTTGATACTTATTGTTTCAAAAAAACCCGCTATTTGTTTTGACAACGAGAATTATTTTTAAATAAATTATTTCAATTTATGTGTTTGGAATTTGGTAAAATGGATTAAATATTTGGAATCAGGAGGTCCAAATTATGTCATTAAGACTCCTTTGTTTTTGGACATTATGAATAGTAACGACGGTAATTATCGTTAATTATCTTGATTAATGAGTAATCGGGTA
Organism: Viscum album; assembly: GCA_963277665.1. Lineage (NCBI taxonomy): Eukaryota > Viridiplantae > Streptophyta > Magnoliopsida > Santalales > Viscaceae > Viscum > Viscum album. The sequence continues at coordinate 220,323,457 of OY728146.1, read as the reverse complement.
GTTGAGGATAATAAAATAATATCATAATAATAAAAAATGACACCAAAATGTGTCCTAAGGCTACTGGATGTCTCATGTCCGACCATGGGATGCCTTGTGCCAAACATGGGGGCCCCATGGAATAAATTTTGTGAGAAAGTGACTATTTATCTTTTTATTTTTCAAGAATGTTAAATGTGACAAAGAATGTATCACCTAAGTAAAATATTTATAATTTTGTCCACATAAATGATCTTTTGGAATATAAATATTCATTAGAAATCTAAAAATATTTCTTACATCATGATATTTTTATTATAATTTTTAGACATTAAATTTATTAAATTATTTATGACATCATGATGTTGTAGCGCTTACCTCATTAATAAAGGATTTAAATAAAGTGGAAAGCTAATGTAAAATATAAGACCTACACATGTCCAAAACCTATTGGGTTGGTATATTTAGAACCCTTATCACATTACCCTAGAATTATATCAATGTGGGTCCTTTTGAATCCGAAACTCATTTTAAAATAATGTTACATTTCTTTACATTACAAGAGTGCCCCTCCTCTCCTCTTATAAAAGGCCCCCACCACTACCTCCTTACCCACACTCCCAAAGACTTTGGCTCGGCCAAACCCTTCCAATTTTGTCTCTCCACATCACTATATTACTTCTTGAAGCCTCACGTTTGGCATAAGTCTTTCCAAGGAAGCCTTTGAGCTCAAATCTAAGAGAGTTACCCGATTTTAAGGTAATGTCTTCACTTGAGTCCTTATGTTTTATTTTGCTTCTCCAACCCCCTAAACTCTTTTTATTAATTTCTTTTGTAACAAATACAGTATATTCAATATACGAGGATGTTGTTATAAGAATTATTTGAGCTACACTTACACACACCTACATCTAAAGGTTAAAGAACATACTTTTTCCGTGGATGGCGAATTTATGCCTCCCGAAATGATGATTGTTCAACATTCATTTAACATCTTAAAAGGTGTCCATTAAGATGTAACTATATTTATATATTATATATAATATGTTTATGTTTTCCTTAAGCTTCTTTATTTTTCATTTTGGGCATAAATTTATGGTTTCCATTATGGGTAAACGCGATATCTTCATTTAAGGAAGTGCGGACTACCGCCCCCTCAAAGTGATTTGATTCGTTAAATATCATATGTGGGACATATAAAGGATGGAACTATGATATTATATATTATATTATACTGGAATTATAATATACCTTTATATAATTATGATTCCATTCTATAAAATAATAAATATAAATGAAAGTAGCGTTCATGCGTATGTACGGCTTACCGTCTCCATGAACGGTGCATTTCATTTCTTACCACTAAATGATTATGTATTATTATAAATTCATGTGTATACTGGATATATATGATTTCTACATAATGATTATAATTATGGATATAATTGATACATGAAAAACATGTAATTATAAAGGGTTTATTTTTTACTCAAGTACCAATGATCGTTAAAACGACTGTTATTAACTTAAATAATTACATAGTGTTAACGACATGACGATAAGTGATATAAAAGGAATAATGATCTTTGAAAAAGGTTCTTAAACAACTAGAAATTAACTCAATTTTATTATTCATGAGATTAAAGAACGACCGAGTCAAGTCGGGCCTGAGGTATGGGACTTCGTCTCAATCTCCTTTCATTGAGGCATATTTTGTTTTATACACAACTTTTTTTATATGGTGTATAAACCCCTTTGAATTTTAAGTTTATTCAAAAGGAATCTTTTTTATACGAAGAATTTAATAAACGACAAAAGGGAATGTTTTTGTCGTACGTATGCAGCAACAACGACTTCTCCGCCGTCATGACCGTTATTTGAGTTTCGGCTTCCTCTACAAGCCATACCTTTTTTTAAACAAAAAAAAATACCATGTTTTAATTTTCTTTTATTTTGGTATTGAAAATGGTTTTCATAATGTTTTTATATCAATGTGTTTTATTGATATCTTCTGATTGAAAGGTGGAAATATTCTGTTTCCTTTATGCATGTTTTATGTGATACGATTATGTTGCGGTTCTTGGGAATTATTATGAAGATGGGTGGTTCCGTGATAAACTAAGGGTTGGTGAGCCCGATATAAATCTCCAATGCATTGGGTAACGTGAAGGAGTGTAACGTTAAGGTTTCTCCGAAGCGATTTAGGGAATATACTGTGATAGGTATTCCAAACGTAACCAAGAGGGTTACTCCCTACGTAAGAATGTTATGAATGCCTCAAGTTACCATTATGTCTTATGATTTCTATGATTTATTCATGATTTGATGAGGTATGTTAAAGTGCTTATGTTTTATGGGTAAAGTATGATTTCATTCTTATGTATATATGTACCCATGTTTCCATTCCATATTTTCATATCCCTTACTGAGCTTTTTATGCTCATCCCAAGTTTTTTGAAATGTTTTTCACAGGTCAAGGGAACGGTACATGATATGATGAGAGTGTCAAGGAAGTGTCAAGAATGAATCCATGTTTTATTTTAATTATGTTACCATTGATTGGAAAGAAGAATATTATCTTTATGTAACCACTTTGTTTATATTTGGAATGTAATGCAAGTTTTATGATCTAATTATCTAAAACTCTAAACCCGAAAAGATCCTCAATGGGTAATATTGTAATAACTCAAGATTAAGTAAGGGATAAGGTTGGGGCCTTATATAGGATGTCCTCCTATGTACCCTCTTATTTTTTCCTTTAGATGACTTATTATGTACCCTCATGTTTTAGACATGGGATATCCTCTTGTATACCATCTTGTTTTAGCCATGTTATGTCCTCTTGTGTAAATACTTCTTTTGGTCATGGTATGTCCTCCCATATACCCTCTTATTTTATGAATGGGATGCCCTCCCCGGTATGCATGGAGAAAATACAAAATTTATCATTACTCAATGAATTGGAAGAGATATAGGTCCAACCTGTCACATAATAAAATCATATGTTCATGTGCCACAAATAATTCATCATATTATAAACCATAAAAAGATATTGGTTTTATAAAAATCAAATAATAACCCATTAAATGAATTGGGTATCAATAATATTTCATCAAAGTATAACTTATCGAAAATAGATAAGATTCAAAACTATTTCCTCAAAGAATAACCCATAAATGGACAATGTTTTTAAACATATAACTCAGGAATGAGAAATGGGATACATGAACATATAATCCTTGAATGAGAAACGGGTTTCACAGACACGTAACCCATGAAATAAAATTGTGTTCCTAAATACCCTGACATTAAGAATAAACCATTCAAGGACGTAATATGAATGGAACCATTCGATCATTTTGTAGATATACATGAATAACATAAATGGATTCCATATTACATTTTAAATAATTTTTATTGACATTTTATAAACATTTCATAATGAAAATATCATTTCTTCATTAAATATTTCATTTTAATTCGTAAAATCATTTTAAAAACATTTTCATTGAAAATAACTTGAAAACATATAATGAATACCAAAAATCATTTTGAAAAAAAAAATTCCTTGAAAAAATATATATTTAGATTCAAAACATTTTAAAAAAATCATTGAAACGAATAAAAGAAATCCTAAATTTTTCTAAATATCATTTCATTGAAAATAAATTGCAAACATATAAAGAAGACCTAACACCATATTGAAACCATTTTTCCAAAAAAAAAATTAAAAACCATTTTCCTTTAAAAAAATAAAATTATATTAAAAGTATTTTTAATACCTTTTTCCTTGCAAACCTACAAATAAATCATGAAAATATTTTGATAACCATTTCCTTTAGAAACATATAAAAGAAGCCTCACAACATTTTAAACACATTTTTTATTTGAAAATATCTTTGAAAACCTATAATAGAATATTTTAAAGAACTAAATAATTTTTTTAATATTTTATAAATGAAAATGATATTAATGTATAATTTAAAAACTTTTTAATTTTTTTTAATTAAATGATTTTATAATAAAACATATTTCTATCTAAAGAGAGTTATATAGTCAGATTTTCCTCAAAAACATTTTCCTAAATATCTTAAGGAAAAAGAGTTGAAATGGTACTAATACATGGATATACCATTAATTATAAGAGGATAATGAATCTGATGAGTATTTCTAAGAGATTTATTATTTGATTTCATTATAAGATCCATAATCATTAACTATCTAAAAAAGCGATGTGACAGTTTCACAAAACTTCTACCTATTGGTTACTGGGAATCATACACTTCATTGAAGAAAATTAAAATACATGAATCATAAAATATAATTAAAATAAATAGATAAATTATATAAAATTTCAATTGGTATCATATATATCTCAATATATAATGTTGGAGAAAAATAGAACATGTGTCTCAACGAAGGAAATTTGAGAAAAAACTACATTACTAATTTTTATCTTTTGAAAAATTTAACCCCATGAAATAAAAATTATATATATATATATATATGTAAGTACCAATAAATTTAAGAATACAAATCATAGAATACATACAGGGGAAGTATATACACCACATAAAAGTAATGAGTGGTGAATAAAGCATGTATTTCATAGAAATAAAAAGATAGATGAAATCACATTATCCTATGTATTGACTCACTTTAAACTCATAAAATATTATTGTATAATAAATGTGAGTTTATTATACATAATTTGAGGAATCATATTCTAATATCTAATACTATAAATGTTTTTATTAAGACATTATATTACCCACTTGTTGTTAATCATATGTTATGTTTTTTTACTTTGAGTAATATTCTCTTTGTTCTTCATATGTGTATTAATATGTTATATGTTTGGTCATTATATTTAAATAATGATTTATATATTGAAAAAATTATATAAATATACCTTATATATATATATATTATATTTTGGTTTTAATAATCTATTGAATATATAATTATGAAATTGAATACACCGATCATAGAGACGGTAAGCCGTACATATGCCTGAATATTGATTCAATTTTTATTGTAATATTTAATGAATGAAATAAAATGTAATATATTTATAAATTTATGTATATAAATCGTTGAATAGGCTAGAGTTCATCACCGCCCTAAAAATATCCTATATTAACCAACACTACCACAATGGTGCAGGGTCGATCCTTAGAGACAAAAGGTGAGCGAATTCTAAGGTACTTGAATTTTAAACCCCAACTGTTGTCAACAGCGGGGAAAACATCTTCTTAATTTTTTTTATTTATATGATGAAGTTGAAATAGGATGAGGAAACAAGATTTACTAAAAAGAAACTAAAATTTATACAATGTACCGTCAGACTAATGTATTAAAGGAAACTTGCATTTTCAAGCAAAGACAAAGGAGCTCAAATCAACAAAAGTCACTCTAGAAATCTAATCTACAGATTAAAATTATTGACTTCTTCACAAATTTTATTTAATAACCTCTTAAATACATGCTGAATAATTCCCCTCTCCATGAAATTCAAATGGAAGAAAATTATGTTTCGTAGTTCGCTACACCAAAACATAATCGAACTGCTAAGAAGTTTGAAAAAGATTAAATTTGTAAATAAACTCTCCATAAATTTCCAATGTTAATGACATTAATGTTCTGAAAGCGGCATTCAAAAACAACCTCTCTTGTTGAAATTGAATTATTAATTTTGAAATCAGTTGAGAAGTGAATCAACTAAATAGATAATCAAAATTCAATCTCATCGATAGATGATGCTTCTGAAAAATACAATGTATTTGAAGATGTTTTAATGATAAACCAGCAGAGTTGAATTCCAAAGCTAAGAAAATATTGACCTATTATGATCTTAATAAAATAAGTGAAAAACATTTAAGAAAAGTGTACAAAAAATAAGGACAGAGGGAAGAATAACTCCCCAAATACTGCTCTGCTCTCGGGCTCCTTGGTCCCTTGCTCGTCTCTAGTGCTGCTCCTGGGAGTCCGAATGAGAGACTCGATCTGCTTTCGGATCGATGTGATCAAGGAATCAAAATGACAGTCCCCGCTCGAATCTAATGTGTTCGGGTTATGAATGACTGTCCTCACCAAATTCTTCTGATACGTTTCATTTAAAACCACACTGTCATCTACTGCAAGTCACCAATCAATTCAACTGACTTCAAAAGTCCCTCAGTTGTGCACCACACACGTGCGTTCTTTCACGACAGGCACATCCCACTACTTTTCCCCTGATAAATAACTCCCACTAAGATAGTTGAAAAGAACATGCACGGGTTTTTGTCTCATGAATGAACCTGAACATGTTAAAAATAAAATGAAACAATTACAACATGAAGAATGTTAATAAATATTTTATAGTTATTTTTAAATGTTTACTGTTATAATACTTATTAAAATGTAACTAAATTTTAATTAATAAATATCTTAAATGATAATTATTATTAAATATTATGATTATTAATTTATAATAAAATATTTAATAAAGTTATTATGTTATTATTATTAATTATGTAAATAGAAATTATAACATAATTAGATTACTTAAATTTTATTAATATTAATTACTTTATTAATATAATTATGATTTTAGAAATAAAATTAAAGTGTTAATATATTTATATTAATTAATATTTAACTCAATTTATTAAATATAATTGTTTATAATTAAAACTAATATATTATTATTAATTAGTCATGTATTTTGATTTATAAATTTTCAAATTATTAATATTATAATTGTTTTAAATTATAACATTTTCAAATTATATTATATTCATTTGATTATTTTATTAAAATTAACATTTAATTTATGTTTTCTTTTTGTTTTTTATAATTTCTTATTTTTTTCCTCCCCGCAATCAGACTGAAAAGGGGGAGAAGTATTCTCAGAGCATCTAGGAAGACCACATGATAACCCTTTCATCTCACCTTCCTCCTCATGTAATTGCATCTCCAGCGTGGCGTCAACCTTGGCTCCAACAACGACTCCTATAGGTGGTGTGAATCCAGCTTCAAAAAATTTCATAGAAACTCACTTCTACGAATTCATCACAGCGGACACCTCTAGAAGTGATGACCACTTAAATTGGAGACTTACCTCTTCCACACAGTGCCTCTTCGATAGTGGCGCAACCTTAGATCAGCCTCCTCTTCCTCTCTAAACCCTCCACGGCGGCAGTGTGAGTGTTGTTTCTTCATTAAGATGTGACAACAACTCATCCATAGATCTCAGCTCACGGATAAGATCAGCCTTGGAGGAATATAGTCTCCATGGAAAGCTCAAATTTTCCTGAAACAATGCAACTCAACCTTTACAGTGGGTTCAAGTGTCGCGGGTACAACCATTGAGTGTCGCACACAAAGAAACTCTATATTTGTGATGAACTCTTCATATGTAGTGCTAAGAAATAGGTATTCCCCAACAGCGGGTTCTATGGTCCAGTAGTGTAGACATCGAGAGAGTTACAGTGAGACCAGTGGTAGGAGTGACACACCGAAACCAAACGGTGAGACCGTGAAAGATAAAACAGTGCATGGTGTTGCGCTGCAAAGAGAAACGGTGACTGTGAATCTGATAGCAAGGAACTGTGATGCGAAAACCAGTGGCAGGAGACACCATTAGAGGAATATGGTGAAAATGAGACAATAAAAGACACAGTACATGGAGGCACCATGACCGGGATGAATCTGTGAACCTACAAAATAAACAGAGTAAATAATATAAATTAAAACATAAAATAAAAAAACGATACAAAATAATTAATAATGATTAAAAATTAATTAAAACAATTTAAAATATAAATGAAACATAAATTTTAAAAATTGTTTACACATAAATTTAATTGTTATTAAATTTAATTAAAAAAAATTAATTTTTACTGAACTAGAAATAAATATTAACAAGAAAATAAATTATTAAAAGTTAATATAGAATTTAAACAATTATAAAACAAAATTATATTATTTCTTCTATAATAAAGTAAATTAATTAAAATAGACAATTAATTATTATCTTATAGAATATTTGAATTATGTAAAGATGTAAAATTATAAAGTTTGAATAAATTTAATTTGTTTCAAAAACCAAAATTAGTATTTAATGAATTATTAAAAAATATATGATAAATAGGTTTTATTAAACTAATTAATTTTTAATACATGAGATGTCACATTAAGACTAAATAATTTATGTGCAACAAAAAACTAATTAATTGAATAATAAATGTTAAATCATTAAGTATGCAGACAAAGATACAAAACTAAATAGAAAGTAATTATACTATAAAATTAATGTAAGAAATAAATTAACTATTTTAATGCTTAAGGAACATGATTAAATAGAAAAAATTGATTAATTATTAAAATTACTAATAAAAATCCAAAGAGCCATTATTTATTAAAAAGAGTTAAAATAAATAATTAAATTGATAAAAATTAATTAAAAAGATGTGGAAAAACATGTGTTTTTAAGGCCACAACAAATTCCCCCACACTTAATCATTGTTTTTCCTAAAAAATCTCTTTTTTTATTATCATTGAAAAGAAAAGTATGATATTCATGATTTTTCACAACATGTAACAAGACCATAAATTTGTATAAAAGGAAAAAAATATGTTATTAGGCTTAGAAAGTAAATTTCTCAAATTAATCATACATAGAACAAATACCCAATGGTAGTCAAGAAATGTTTGAATCATCCAGTAATGAAGATTTAATACCCCATATGTGGTACTGCAAAGTGACTAACATTAATCCAGGCTAATGTTCAAATTCCAAGAGTGACAAGAGGTAAAATAAATGTGGAATTAAGAACATAACAGTAGGAACCTTATATTTGACTCATCACTTAGGTTCCAATAATAATTTTTTTTTTTGTGAATAACCACAGTGATACAACCTAAATAACTCTCTTATAAACCAATCGACCCCTTCTTCATTTGATGTTCATCATTCCCCTCACCCTAATGAACTCATTTTTGACCCTAGACACATTATTTAATTTTTTCTATGCGATGTATCATTGTGTTGTGCACTGTGAAAATGCACATATTCAAAGTGTAAATAGGGCTTTTAGTAAACAGAAACACACTCATCATCTATAGTCTCAAGGACTCACTGTGGAATCCCAGATGCCCAAACTACTCCAGTTTCAAAAGATTTATATAAAATCCATTTACATTGGCTCATTAAGATAACTACATTTTATCATTAAAAGAAAAATGAGTCACCTATGATCAAAATCAAACTTCCAATTCCAAAATTTATGTTCACAATTTCATTTAAATGTCACCCATGTCACTTTCAGAATTAATTCTTATACAATAATTTCCATTATATCACTAATATAGATCACTCATCAATCATCCAATATCATTAATTTCCAATTAAAAAAATCTTAACTTTCAGCAAGGTACTTTTCCTAAGGCAAGACCCATTTTAAAAAATTGTAAAGCCTAAAATTATGAATGAATTTTTGAAAACATTTAACCATTTTTTACAAGAAATTTCAAATTGTAATGGGAATCGATGGGCTTTCAATTAAGCATAGTTTAACAAAGTCAATAATTGACCCCCTAAACCCCCACACATAAAATCCAACTATGTCGACAAATTTGACATCGAAGGTGGAGAAAAATAATCAGAGAATTAAGGTTCAAAATATATTTTCAATTAAGTAGAAAGATGATATATCTATAAGGGGTCACATTGAAGTTCAAAAATATTGTTTTCCAAAAAAAATATATACGTCAGGTTCATTAGCATGTATATGCATTAAAAATTATGTCAAGTGACACTTATTTTCAATATCGCACAAAAGTAGCATATAAAGTGTCGGTGCACAATTAATTGGGCGTAAGCATTCTAACAAAGTATGACTCAAATGGATGTTCAATATAGTAGAAATATGCATGCTAAATACCCTAAACACTAATTGGTTCCAATGAAAAACCCAACTACCAGCAAGCATTTACCCCCCATACTTAATTTCATGCAATGAATGATTTTTAAAAAATGAATTTCAGTTCACATCAATAAGAACATGCATATTTTTTTTAATAAAAATAGACTTCTGTAGTGGAAAAAAACATGCAACAGATTTTTTTAGGTAAGCAGAACTTATTTTAGAGAGCACAATTTTATTAGCAAAAAGATGAGCAGAAATACATGGAGAAAATTGAAGTACCTCCCTGACTAAGTTCTTGTCCAATGATGATCATGGAAATTGCACTCCTTTATTACACAACATCAGTTTCCTAAAAACACAGCATGAAAACCACAGACAAATAACCTACATAGATAGTAAATACAGAAGTCAACATGGAAGCACTTTATATAACAAAAAATATTAATAAAAAGTGAAAAAAAGATAGAGCATGGGCTGACTCCCATGAAGCACTGATTTTAAATTATTCAGTTAGACTTTAATTAATCATAGTTTTTTATACTGAAAAGAAAAGAAAGAACATTGGTAGCCTTCCATGCAGCGCTAGGTTTATAGTCCCTAGCCAGACTCTCCTAGAAACAAACCGTAGTCACTAGGTGGATGTGGTTTCATTAATATGAACCACCACATTTGTTTGGCCAATTTGTTTTAAACATAACAATAAAAATTGTGGGATCCCAAGCTAAACACAACAAAACTCTCACAACTTATAAAAACCCCCAAAAAGAACCCATTAGAAGTTATGGACATGGTGCACTCAACTTCCATAATTATTTCAGATTTGACAATATTAAAATTGTTAGGAAGTGGTAGCAATGTATTAGGTTCTCAAAATGGTATAAAAATGTCCTCCGAGCTATCTTCTGCAACTTCATCACTAACATATTCACATTCAAGGGTGAAAATAGGTAAATTCTGATTAGAAGGATCTAGAGGAGATTCAATAGAATGCTGGACAGAATTATGAACGTTGAAACTCAAGTATGATTTCCCCTCTAAACCATTATTAGTAACATAGTAAGGCTCAAAACCCTTCACAGTTGTGGATGAAAGTGATAGAAAGCGAAGATAATTTATTTTATCACAAACAGATTCAGGTCTAACAATGTTGGAAATCTGCTCCAAAAGATCCTCATCTGTTAACTCACACTGAACATCTACAGCTTCTATCAAATCAGTTATGCCTAATTCATGTGTGTGCTCAACCGCTTTTTCATTTTCAAATTAAATATACTGACATCCCAAAACAAGATCCTTAATGTGTTCTATAAATTTATGTTCAAGGAGATAAGTGTTCAATTCAGCTTCAATAAAATTATGTTCAAGATTTATCAAATTTAATCAATAAATCCCATGTAAAACATAACTATTTTCAATTTTAGTATACTCATTTTCAGACAAACAATCTATCTGAGAACAGGTAGATAAAAACTCCTCATTTAATCATTCTTGAAACATCATTCCCTCATCCTCAAAATCATCCAACATCATTTCAGAAATAGATGTGTTTGGAGTTTCAAACCACGAAAGAGAAGTGTTCGGTTCAAGTTCAATGATTTCATATTCCATGTTAACTAGCTTAATGTTCTCAACCATATTATTCCCAATATCAAGTTTAGACTCATTATTCAAAAATTTAGAAAAGTTGGGTGAAGAGTTTTTAACTTTCAAAGTTTCATTCTAAAAGTCACTTTTACCCGAATGACTTCCTTTTCAAAAAACCTAAAACAATGATTATTATCTAATGTATGAATTATGAATAGAACTCGACATTAATTTTCAATCTGTTTTAATTCAACTTCTAAATTTTCCAACTCAACAGTATTAAAGTTCATTATTGGATTTTCAATGTTAATCTCTTTGTTCAATTAGTTGGTTATTAATAAATTTGGTTCAAAAGAATCATATTTTTCAAAGAGAATGGGTTCTTGTTTGGATTCACTATCACTTTCTTCCTCCACTTGATTTTCGAATATTTTTAAAATATTTCCTTTTTCATTTTCTTCAAATTATTCTTGTTCTTTAACCATTTGTTGTAATTCCAAGAACATGTTTTCTAATCTTTTAATTCTTTGATCTGGCCCTTGAGAATCTCTAAGTTTAATTTAATGGGTTTTATTTAACCATGTGTTAATTAGTTCCACCATAGCATCCAATTTAGTATTAATTAGGTCAATTTTAGATAGGGTGTCAGGTTTTTCATTTTCATCAATGTAATCAATCTGTTGTGGTTGGTTATGGACACACTGCCAGACAGTGTGCCCATAACAGCCACAACACACACAATGAGGCTCCGGTTGTTCCCAGGTTTCATTAACATCCATTTTTAAACTAAAACAAGGTGATATTACACACACAATAGTTCATAGTGAAGAATATTTAAAAAAAACACAAACATTATGTTCCAGTTCAAAACAGTTTATTTTAAAAATAGATTTTTTATATGTTTTTTTATTATTTTTAGATTTTTCTAAAACATAGAACACTCAGTGCGTTCCTTTCCTGAAAATGACTCCAAATTTTTAACAGGAAGGAGGATTTCAAGACCCTAAAAATATCATATATTATCCTACACTAGCACAATGGAGCTGAGTCGATCTATAGAGAAGGCAAGTGAGTGAATTCTAAGGTTCGTGAATTTTAAACCCCCACTGTTGTCACCAGTAGTAAAAACTTCTTCTTAATTTTTTTATTTATTTGATGAAGTGGAAACATGATGAGGAAACAAGATTTACTACAAGGAATCTCAAATTTATACTAAGTACTGTCAAAGTAAAGTATTATAGAGAACTAATATTTAAAAGAATAAGAAAAGGAGATCAAATTAATAATTTCCACTCTGGAAATCTAATCTAGTGATTAAACTAATTGAATTATTCACAACTTTTTTTGATTCACTCCTCAATGACATGCTAAAGAATCCCCCTCGCCAAAAATTCAACTGGAAGAAAATTATGTTTCAGAGTTCGCTACAAAAAAACATAATTGAACTGATAAGAAATTTGAAAAAGATTACCTTTGGAAATAAAATCTCCATAAATGTCCAATTTAAGGACATTAATGTTCTGAAAGATGCATTCAAAAAAAACCTCACCTATCAAAATTGAATTTTTAATTTTGAAATTAATTGAGAGGTGAACCAACTAAACAGAGAGTCATAATTCAATCTCACAAATAGATGATGTTTCTGAAATATATAAATTAATTTAAAAATTTATAAATATAAACTAACAGAGTTGAATTCCAAAGCTAAGAAAATATTAACCTATGATCATCTTGATAAAATAAGTGAAAAAAATCCAAGAACAAATTAAAAAAATTAAGGACAAAGGGAAGAAGTTGTCCCCAAATATTGCTATGCTCTCGGGCTCCTTGGTCTCTTGCTCATCTCCAATGATGATCCTAGGAGTCCAAATGAGATACTCGATCTGCTTTCAGATGGATGTGATCATGGATTCCGAATGAGAGTCCCCCCTTGAATCGGGTGTGTTTGTGGAATAAATGAGCATCCTCCCCAAATTCTGCTGCTACATTTCCTTTAAAACCCCACTGTCATCTATTGCAAGTCACAACTCAATTAAACCAACATCAAAAGTGCCTCAGTTGGGCACCACTCCCATGCATTCTTTCATGACAGGCATGTCGCACTACTTTTCTCCTCTTAACTAACTGTTGCTGAGTCAGTTGAAAAGAACCTGGACGGGTTCTTGTCTCATGAAAGAGCCTGAACATGTTAAAAAATGAAACAATTACAACAAGAAGAAAGTAAACAAAATATTTTATAGTTATTTTTTAATGTTTACTGTTATAATAATTATTAAAAAGTAAATAAAGTTTAATTATTAAATAGCTTAAATTATAATAATTATTAAATATTATGAATATTAATTTATTATAAAATATTTAATAAAGTTATTAAGTTATTATTAATAATTAAGTAATTAAAATGTAAAACGTAATTAGATTACTTAAATTACATAAATATTAATTACTTTATTAATATAATTATTGTGATAGAAATAAAATAAAAGTGTTAATATATTTATATCAGTTAATATTTATCTAAATTTATTATGTATAATTGTTTATAATTTAATCTAATAAATTATTATCAATTAGTCTTTTTTTGAATTTATAAATTATCTAATTATTAATATTATAATTGTTTTAAATTATAACTTTTAAAAATTATATTATATTCATTTGATTAATTTATAGAATTAACTTTTACTTTTTTTTGTTTTATATTATTTCTTATATTATTCCTCTGCCCACTCACGCTGCAAAGGGGGAGATGTTTTCTCGGAGCTTCCAGCGAGACCCCACGACGACCCTTTCATCTCGCATTCCTCCTCATGTAAACGCATCTCCAGTGCAGCATCGACCTAGGATCCTATTGCGATTCCAGCATGTGGTGCGAATCCAGTATCAACGACGACCCATTAGATCACTTCTGTGGCGTCATCATAGCGGACACCTCTAGCAGCGACGCGCACATCCTACGGAGACTCACCTCCTCCATGAAGCCCCTCTTCGACAGTGGGGACGCATTAGATCGGCCTCCTATTCCCCTCTAAACCATCCACGGTGGCAATGTTCATGTTGTTTCGTCACTACGGTGTGGCAACAACTCATCGGTAGATCTCAACATGCGGCTCAGCTTGGCCTCGAATGATTGACAGTCTCCACAATGAGCTCAGAATTTCCCGCAGTAGCACAACTCAGCCTTTACATTGGGTTCAAGTGTCTCGAGTTCAACCATTGAGTGTCGCACATAAAAAACCGCTATATTTTTTATGACTCCTTCAAAAGTGGTGCTGCAAAACTGGTCTTCCACAACAGCGGGTTCTAATGTCCAGCAGCGTAGAGATCATGAGAATTATGGTGAGATCGGTGGCCGGAGTGAGACACCAAAACCAAACGGTGATACCATGAAAGAGAAAGCAGTGCATTGTGTTGCGGTACAAAGAGAAATAGTTACTGTGAATCCATGAGCAAGTAACTGTGGTTCCATAATCGGTGGCAGGAGACACCGTAATAGGAATATGGCGAAGATGAGACAATAAGAGATACGGTGCATGGAGACACCATGATGGGGATAAAACCATGAACCATTAAAATAACCAGATTAAATAAAATAAATTAAAACATAAATTAAAAAAAAACAAAACAAAATAATTAATAAAAACTAAAACTAAATTAAATCAATTGAAAATTAAAGTGCAACAAAATTTTTAAAAACCATATACACCTAAATTGAATTGTTTATAACTTTAATTTATAAAAAATAAATTATTACTAAACTGGAACTAAATATTAATAAGGAAATAAATTATTAAAAGTTAATATAGAATTTAAACAATTATAAAACAAAATATATTATTACTGCTGTAATAAAGTAATTTAATTAAAATAGACTATTAATTATCATCTTATAGAATAGTTGAATTAGGTAAAGACTTAAAATTTTAAAGTTTGAATATATTTAATTTGATTCAAAAATATAAATTAGTATTGAATGAATTATTAAAAATTTATCTGATAATTAAGTTTTATTAATGTAATTAATTTTTAATACATGTGATGTTAGAATTAGACTAAATAATTTACATGAAACACCAAACTAATTAATTGAATAATAAATGTAAACTCATTAAGTATGTAGACAAAGATACCAAATTAAATAGAAATTAATTATACTATAAAATGAAATTAAGAAATAAATTATCTTTTTTAATGCTAAAGACACACAATTAATTAAAATTCTTTAGTAATTATTAAAATTAATAATAAAAATACAAAAGAGAAATTATTTATTAAAAAGAGTTAAAATAAATAATTAAATTGAAAAAAATTAATAAAAAAGATGTGGAAAAAACATGTGTTTTTAAGGCCACATCAAATTCCACCAGGCTTCATCATTGTTTGTCCTTAAACAATCTCATGTTTTGTTATCTTTGAAAATAAAAGTATGATATTCATGATTTTTCTCAACAGGTAACCAGTCCAGTAATTTGTAACAAAGGACAAAAATATGTCATTAGGCTTAGAAAATAAATTTCTAAAATGAATCTTACATAGAAAAAATACTCAAATGTAGTCATGAAAAGTATGAATCATCAAGTAATAAATATGTCATGCCTCTTATGTGGTACTTCTTAGTGACTAACTTCAATCCAGGATCATGTCCAAAGTCTAGGTGTGAGAAGTGGTAAAATATATATGGAATTAAGAACATAACAGTAGGAACCTTGAATTTTTCTGATCACTTAGGTTCCAACAATAAATAATATTTTTTGTGAATCACCTCAATGATAAAACCTAAATGGCTCCCATATAGACCAATAAACCCCTTCTTCATTTGGTGTCCATCATTCCCCTCATCTTAATGAACTCATTTTTGACCCTAGACATTTTATTTAATATTTACCAAGCCATTTATCGTTGTGCTATGCACTTTGAAAATGCACTTATTCAATATGTACAGAGTGCTTATAGTAAACAGAAACACACCCAGCATCTAGGGTCTCAGAGACTCACCATGGGATCCCAAATGCCCAAAGTACTCCAGTTTTAAAAGATTTGTATAAAAACCTTTTACATTGGCTCATTAAGATGACTAATGTTTGTAATTAAATGAAAAATGAGTCACCTATGATCAAAATAAAACATCCAATTCCAAAAGTTATGATCATAATTCCATTAAAAAATCACCCATGTCACTTTCAGTAGTAATTCATAAACCAAAATTTCAATTAGATCACTAAGATAGATCACTCATCAATCATCCAATATAATTAATTTCAGATTCACAAAAATCTTAACATTCAGAAAGGTACTTGTCCTAAGGCAAGAACCTTTTTAATACAGTGTAAAGCCTAAAATTATGCAAGAATTTTAAAAAAAATTAACCATTTTTTACAAGAAATTTTAAATTCCAATGGGAATTGATGGGCATTCAATTAAGCACAGTTTAGAACATTCTGTAATTGACCCCTAATTCCCCCACACTTAAAATCCATCTTTTTCTGCAAAGTTAACTTCAAAGGTGGAGAAGAACACATAGAAAATTATGGTTCAAAACTAATTTTTAGTTAAGTAGAAAGATGACATATATTAGGGGTCACAATGAAGTTTGAAAATATTGTTTGCCACAAATATTAACTTACAGCAGGTTCATTTTCATGTATATGCATTAAAATTTATGTCAGGTGACAAATATTTTCAATATATCTTAAAAGTATAATATAAAGTGTGGGTGCACAATTAATTAGATGTAATAATTTTAACAAATTATGACTCAAATGGATGTTCAATATAGATGAAATATTCATACTAAGCACCCAATAGACTAATCAGTTATAATGAAAAACACAACTACCAACAAGTATGTACCCCCAAACTTAATTGTATGAAGTTAATTTTTTTAGACAATGAATTTCAGTTCACAGCAACAAGAAAATGTAGATTTTGTTTTAATAAAATGATTCTTTTGTAGTGGAAGAAAACATGCAACATAATTTTTTATGTAAGAAAAATTTATTTTAGAGAGAAAAAATTTATTTGAAAAAATCGGAGCAGAAATACATGCCTGAAAATTGAAGTGCTTCCCGAAATAAGTTCTTTTCCAGAGATGATCATGAGAATTAAACTCCTTTATTACATAGCAGCAGTATCCTAAAAACACAGTGCATGAAAACCACAGACAAATAACAAGCATAGACAGTACATAGAGAAGGCAATTGGGAAGCACTTTATTCAACACAAAATAGTACAAAAGTGAAAACAATGAATGAGAATGGGTTGACTCCCATGAAGAACTGATTTTCATGTCTTCATTTAAAATTTATTTAATCACAATTTTTTATATTGAAAACAAAAGAAATAACATGGTTTGCCTCCCATACAACACTTGGTTTATAGTTCCCTACTAGACTCTCCTAGCTACTAACCGTAGTCACTTGGTGGATGTGGTTTCATTAATAGGAACCATGATATGTGCTTGGCCCATTTTCTTTTAACATAACAATGTAAATTGTGTGCTCCTAGGCTAAACACAACAAAACTCTCATAGCTTATAGAAATCCCCAAACAACACCCATTAGCAGTTATGGACATGGTTCTCTCAACTTCCATAATTATTTCAAGTTTTACAATATTAACATTTTTATGAAGTGGAAGTAATGTATTAGGTGATTAAAAGGGTATAAAAATGTCCTCATAGATATATTCTTCAACTTCAACACTAACATATTCACATTCAAGGGTGAAAATGGGTAAATTATGATTAGCATGATTTAGAGGAGATTCAATAGAATGTTGTACAAAATTATGAACACTAAAAATCTAGTATGATTCCCCCTATAAACCATTATCAGTAACACAAGAAGGCTCAACACCCTTTACAGTTGAGGAAAAAAGTGACAGAAAGCGAAGACAATTTATTTTATCATAAACAGATTCAGGTATTACAATGTTGTAAAAATATTCCAAAATATCCTCATCTATTTACTCACACTGAACATCTACTGCTTCTATCAAATCAGTTCTTCCAAATTCATGTCTGTGCTCAACCACTTTTTCATGTTCAAATTCAAATGGTTCACATTCCAAAACATGATCTGTAGTGTGTTGCAGAAAGTTATGTTCATGGAGAGAAGTGTTCAATTCTGATTCAATAATATCATGTTCAAGATTAATTAAATTTAATCATTTACACCCATGTATAACATCACTATTTTCAATTTTAGTATACTCAGTTTCAAAAAACAATCTATCTGAGAATAGGGATATGAAATATCTTATTTTAATCTTTCTTAAAACATATTTCCTTCATCATCTAAATCATCCAAAATCATTTCAAAAATATATGGGTTTGGAGTTTCAAAACATGAAAGAAAAGTGTTCAGTTAATGTTCAAAGATTTCAGATTCCATGATAACCAATTTAATGTTATCATCCAAATTATACACAATATTAAGTTCCGACTGATTATTCACAAATTTAGAAAAGGTGGGTGAAAAGTTTTTAACATTCAATTTTTCATTCTCAAAAATCTCTTATACCCGAATGAATTCCTTTTCAAAACTCCAAAAACAATGATTTTTCTATAATGTAAGAATTATGAAGATAACTAGACATTCATTTTCAATCTATTTCAATTCTTCTTCAAAATTTTCAAACTCAACATCATTAAAGTTATTTATTGGATTTTCAATTTTATTCTCTTTGTTTAATGCATTGGTTATATCTAGATTTTGTTGAACTGGATCAGATTTTTGTAAGAGAATGGTTTCTTGTTCAGTTTCACTATCACTTTCCTCTTCCACTTGATTTTTGAATCTGTTGTAAACATTTTATTTTTCATTATCTTCAAATTATTATGGTTCTTTAACCCTTTTGTTGTAATTCCAAGAGCATGTTTTCTAATCATTTCATTCTTTGATCTCTCTATTGAGAATCTCTAAATTTAGTTTCTTGGGTTTTATTTAACCAAATGTTAATTAGTTCCACCCTAACATCCAATTTAGTATCAATTAGATCAATTTTATCTAGGGTGTCAGGACTAGACTCATATTGTTCATTTTCTTCAATGTAATCAATATGTTGTGGTTGGTTATAGACACACTGCCAAGTAGTGTGCCCATAATATCCACAACACACACAATGAGGCTCTGGTTGATCCCAGGACTCGTTAACTTATATTTTTAAACTAAAACCAGGTGAGACTAGACACACAAATATTCATGTTGAAGCATATTTTTCAAAAACAACACAAACATTAGGTTCTAGTTCAAAGTAGTTTTTTTTAAAATATATATATATGTTTTTTTAGATTTTCTAAAACATAGAACACTCAGCATGTGCCTTCCCCAGAAACGACACCAAAATTTGAACAGGTCGGAGGTCGTCACAACCCTCAGA
Organism: Viscum album; assembly: GCA_963277665.1. Lineage (NCBI taxonomy): Eukaryota > Viridiplantae > Streptophyta > Magnoliopsida > Santalales > Viscaceae > Viscum > Viscum album. The sequence goes on along the minus strand of OY728146.1, from coordinate 220,303,601 downwards.
ATTTCATTTATTAACCTAGATTAGCACATTCGTGCATGGTCGATCCACAAAGAAGGTAGGTGAGTGAATTCTAAGGATCTTGAATTTTAAACCCCTACTGTTATCAGTAGTGGCAAAAACTTCTTCTTACTTTTTTTTTATTTAAATGATGAAGTGGAAAAAGGATGAGGAAATAATATTTATTACAAAGAATCTATAATTCATACAATGTACTGTCAAAAAAATTATTATAGAAAACTAACATTTAAAAACAAAGACAATAGAGCTCAAATAAACAAAATTCACTCTAGAAATCTTATCTATTGATTAAAATAATTGAATTATTCTCAACTTTTATTGAATCACTTCCCAAATACATGATGAAGAATCCCCCTCGACAAGAAATTCAACTGGAAAAAAATGAAGTTTCACAGTTCGCTACACCAAAACATAATCGAACTGCTAAGAAGTCTGAAAAAGATTTAATTTGGAAATAAATTAGCCATAAATTTCCAAATTTAATTACCTTAATGTTTTGAATGATGCATTCTAAACCAACCTCGAATTTTGAAATTGAATTATTAATTTTGAAATAAATTGAGATGTTAATCAACTAAACAGAGAATCATAATTCAATATCACCGATAGATGATGATTCTGAAAAATATAAAGTAATTAAAGAAGTTTTAAAGATAAACCAGGAGATTTGAATTCCAAAGCTAAGAAAATATTAACCTATGATAATATTGATAAAAGAAGTGAGAAAAATCCAAGAACAGAGTAACAAAATTAAGGACAGAGGGAAGAAGAACTCCCAAAACACTACTCTGCTCTTGGGATCCTTGGTCCCTTTTTCATCTCCAGTGCTGCTCCTGGGAGTCTGAATGAGAGAATATATTTGCATTTGGATGGATGTGATCATGGAATTAGAATGAGAGTCGCAGCTTGAATCTGGTGTGTTCATGGAATGAATGAGCATCCTCCCCACATTCTGCTGCAAATTTTCCTTTAAAACCCCACTGTAATCTACTACAAGTCACCACTCAATTCAATCGACATCAAAAGTCCCTCAGTTGTGCACTGCACATGTGAATTCTTTCTCGACAGGCACATCGCACTAGTTTTCCCCTCGTAACTAACTCCTACTGGTTCAGTTGAAAAGAACCTAGAGGGGTTCTTGTCTCATGAATGAACCTGCACGTGTTAAAAACAAGATGAAACAATTAAAACATGATGAAAGTTAATAAATATTTTATAGTTATTTTTTAAAGTTCAATGTTGTAATACTTATTAAAAATTAATTAATGTTTAATTAATAATTATATTAAATGATAATAATTTTTAAATATTATGATTATTAATTTATTATAAAATATTTACTAAAGTTATTAAGTTAATATTAATAATTATGTAATTAGAAAGTAAAACATAGTTAGATAACATAAATTAAATTAATATTAATTACATTATTAATATAATTATTGTGTTAGAAATAAAATTAAAGTGTTAATATATTTATATTAGTTAATATTTAACTCAATTTATTAAATATAATTGTTTATAAATTAAAATAATAAATTATTCTTAATTAGTCTTGTATTTTAATTTATAAATTTTCTAATTATTAATATTATAATTGTTTTAAATTATAACTTTTACAAATTATATTATATTAATTTGATTAATTTATTTAAATTTACTTTTACTTGATGTTTTTATTTTTGTATATTATTTATTATCTTATTTCTCCCCCCAATCACGTTTCAAAGGGGGAGAAGTTTTCTTGGAGCTTCCAGAGAGACCCCACGATGGCATGTTCATCTTGCCTTTCTCCTCATGTAACCGCATCTCCAGTACAACGTCGACCTTGGATCCAGGAGTGACTCCAGAAGGTGGTGTGATTCCAGCTTCAATGATAGTGCATGAGCTCACTTCTGCGGCTTTATCACAGTGGACACCTCTAGCAGCGAAACACTTCCAGTAGCGACTCACCTCTTTCACACAGCTCCTCTTCGACAGTGGATAAACATCATATTGGCCTCCTCTTCCTATTTAAAACCTCCACGGTGGCAGTGTGAGTGTTTTTTCTTCACTGTGGTGTGAAAACGGCTCATAGGTAGATCTCAGCTCACGACTCAGCTCATCCTCAGCAGAAGACAGTCTCCACGATGAGCTCGGCTTTTCCTGCAGCAGCACAACTCAGCCTTTACAGTGGGTTCAAGTGTCGCGGGTTCATCCATTGAGTGTCACACACAAAGAACCTCTATATTTGTGACGAACTCTTCAAAGGTGGTGCCGCAAAACATGACTTCCTTAGCAGTGAGTTGTGAGGTCCAGCGCTTTAGAGATCAAGAGAATTACGGTGAGACCGCTGGTAGGTGTGAGACTCTAAAACCAAATGGTGAGACCGTGAAATATAAAACAGTGCATGGTGTTGTGGTGCAAAGAGAAACGATGAGTGTGAATCTTTGAGAAAGGAACAGTGATGCCAAAACTGGTGACCGGAGACACCATAAGAGGAATATGGTGATGGTGAGACAATAAGAGATACGGTGCATGGAGACACCGTGACCGGGTTGAAACCATGAACCTTAAAAATAAACAGAGTAAATAAAATAAATTAAAACTTAAATTAAAAAAGAAAAAAAGTATTTAGTAAAAACTAAATCTTAATTAAAACAATTGAAAATTAAAATGCAACATAATGTTTGAAAATAGTTTACACCTAAATTGAATTGTTATTAACTTTAATTTATAAAAAATAAATTATTTCTAAACTAGAACTAAATAGTAAAAAGAAAATAAATTATTAAAAGTTAATATAAAATTTAAGCAATTCTAAAACAAAATTAAATTATTGCTACTATAAAAAGGTAAATTAATTAAAATATACAATTAATTATCATCTTAGAGAATAATTAAATTATGTAGAGACTTAAACTTATAAAGTATCAATAAATTTAATTTGTTTCAAAAACATAAATTAGAATTTATTGTATTATTAAAAATATATCTGATAATTATGTTTTATTAAACTAATTAATTTTTATTACAAGAGATGTAAGATTAAGGCTAAATAATTTATGTGCAATAGTAAACAAATTAATTTAATAATAAATGTTAAATCATTAAGTATGAAGATAATGATACCAAACTAAAAAAGTAATTATATTATTAAATTAGAGTTAGAAATAAATTAACTATTTTAATCCTTATGAAACACGATTAATTATAAATTTTTGTTATTTATTAAAATTAATAATAAATATACAAAAGAGCCATTATTTTTAAAAAGAGTTAAATTAAATAATTAAAATGATAAAAATTAATTAAAAATATGTGGAAAAACATTTATTTTTAAGGCCAAATCAATCCTCATGAAAGTATCATTATTATATAACATATATCATATAATTTTAGAAAACCCATCTTTAATATATTCCATGAAATGTGTGAATGAATCACATCGCTTTGAGGGTGTGGTAGTCCACACTTCTTGAAATGAAATTATCATATTTAAAACAAATGGAAGGAAAAAATATAAGTGTTTTAAAAGTAATAAAGAAGATTAATGACATAATAAATATAATATATGAAATATATTATTAGAGATTCCATCATAATTTCTACCATAAGAGGTGGTAAAAGAAAATGAACTATCAATTTTTGGGTGCGGCGGGAGTTTGTTGTCAACCAAAAATAGTATGTTCGTTACCCATTAGATAATCGTGTGTATAAGTGTAGGAGGAAGAATTATCATAATAACATCCTATGATCTGGAAGAAACTGGTGTTTTAATAAAATGATGGTAAAAATATATTCTTGAGGTGGAGAAAGAAAATTAAAGAAAAAAACATGAGAGAAGTTGTTACCTGTTAATTAGGTAACACCTTTTAGAATATGAAAAAACTTCTTCCTTGGATTTCTTTATTCCCAATGAATGTATTATAAAAGGAAGGGAGTTTTGTTTAGAAAATTACTTGGAATAGCTTGGATGAACGAATGTGGTTTCTGAGGTGTGAATAAGTGGTGTTTCGTGCCTTTTTATAGTGGAAGGGGAGAGGCACTCTTGTAAAAACTAAAATATATTCATTAATGGGAGTTATACCTAAACTAATGTACCTAAAAAATTAAAAACTAATGGATTAAATGGGTTTAATTTTCAATAAAAACCCCCATCACACAAAAATATGTGCATTTTAAAAATTTTATTCCTTAACTTCAATAATTCAACAATTTAATCATTTAGGTTTTTATAAAAGTATCTAGTTTAAAACATAACTAATATCACCATTAAGACTAAAATAAAGTGATAGTTATTATAAAATATATATCCACTTAATTATTAATGTGATTTACAATTTGTAAAATAATCATATCATCTGTTTTGGAACATAATTTTAAAACAAAGGACTGTGATGTGCAGAAACCCTACATAAACCCCTAAAAGGCTGAAAAATGTATTTAAAATCTATGGATCATATGTAAATTATAAAATATAAATTGATCCATTAATAACTAATATTTAATATTTAATAACACTTCAAATTTACTTGAAAGAATATATTATATTTATTAATTTTAATTCACTTAAATAAAAAATCATTTATTGTAAAACAACATTAATGTCACTATAGAATTTATTTATTTAATTGTAATATTAAAATATAAAAAAATTTTAAAATTCAAAAAAATGGATATATTTGTTTAAAATATATATTCATTTAAAAAATAAATATAGTGAATAATTTTTTATGTTTCCGGGTTTGGGTGCCACCCAAAGGTTCCCCAAACCCAGTTGGTCACATGACCTCAAGTTCATTTCCCCAAATGCCAGAGGTTGCCGACATGAATCAAGAGCCACGTTTTTATATTGATGAAAACATTCCCACATTGTAATCGTATAAACAATGGAAAACAAATAGTAAGAAATAGGGGAAGCGGTAATACCATCTAACAAAATTAAACAACAAAAAAATGATAGTAATAAATCAACAGGATCATATATAAAAATGATGCATGTCACATGTGTCTAGGAAAGAATCCATACTAGTCATAATTTTAGAAATTCAATACCAAAGGAAAAGTACCTAAAATTGAGTAATCTACAAAAACATCATAATCTTCAGCCCGGTCCCATTCTCTGCAGCTCCAACATCAATCAGGTACCTGATGAAGAAGGGTGATTTCCCCTATATATACAAGTAATCATATAATATTCTTCGGTCCAAAAAATGACCCAAATAGAGTGTGATACGTATACTAGTATTCCACCACCAAAACATATGTTCCAAACTATCAGTGAATATATATATATATGGTAATATGCATGAATTTTGCAATAAACTAAGATGTACTTAAAAGTAAACAATCCTATAGTTTTTAATTACATCAATTTACATTTATTATTCAATCCATTAAATCATTTAACATTGGGATATAGCATAATCTATGAATCCCCTATGTAAGTAACAAAATAGAAATATTTGAAGACCATCTAAATGATCATGTAAGACAAAGTCCAAGCTTCTGCTTTCGCTTGGCAGACCCATCACAATCATTCAATTATTTATAAACGACCCTCTATGAATCTCTAATGGTCAAACCCATTTGGTTCCACATATAATATAACAATTAAAAAGGACCTCCTAGGTAGATATCAGGGTCAATACACCCTTTTCAATATAACATCAATAAAATTATAAAGGACCACCTGGAGATCTATCACGGTCAATACCCCTAGGTCAATATAGAATAAGTCAATTCATTAAATAACTACCCTCTGGAAAATATCTAGTGTGATATTACCTTATTGTAAAACATCTACACAAAGGATCTCATGGTCCTCTGTAAATAATCTGGGCATCCCCTTAGTATTCCTTGTCCAGGGATCTCATAGTCCATTGGAAAACATGTGTTCATATTATATCAAAGTAGCTCATATAATATAAAACTATAACATGGATAAAAATTCATAATGTATATATCAGGAATTCCATATAATAATCTACTCTATAAAAAAAATACAAGAAATAGAAAACAAGGAAATCCTAATAGAAGACCTAGACCAAATGGAAATAATTAATCAAACAAGGGAAACACACCAATGGGGTCTCCTGTAAACAAGATATCCCACCATACGCATAAGCATCTACCCTTTATCAATTAAATAAACTATAGTAGGTGATAAAGTGGTTTAAATTCCAAATCAATCAATACCGCAAATGTGGTTATGCATCACTTTAATTATATATAATCCAATACAGTATAACAAATGGAATAAACCACCTACCTTGATGTAGTATGGTCGATATACTTGAACATCGACCTTTGAATTAGCGTAAATCAGCGTAGATCTCTAAAATTGTGAAGAAACCCCAACCATGAATAACTCATGGGAGAGGAATAATATGGATGAAACACTCTAGAGGATTTCATAACTCACCAGTGGGATTCCAACACACTTGACAATGTCTCAATCCATGCTCAAATGTAGATTCATGAGGGGGTCAAAGGATTTCGGCCATTCCATCACTCTCCTATATGAACCATAGTGAGAAAAAGACATATCCAAACATAATGAGCGGCCCTTATATGAGATATAAAATAAAAAACAACATGGTGAGTTCTCTAAATGTACATTCCGTGTTGTATCCGTAACCAGCCCCCAGATTAAGAGGTCTTCCAGGTCACTACACAGCCATGTACTCTGTTATTAGATGGCCAGCACATAGCTGTACACAGAAAGTGAGGTATACAGCGTGTACTTATAATTACATGATATGTACATAAAAAATCCCAATATCTTCCTTTTCCACATAAATAACTCAAAAACAATATCCCTAACTAAAAAGAAGATTCGGGTTCTTACAAACATCCCCCGTTAAAGATATTTGTCCCCAAATTTCCTTTACATGGGTGGTGAAGAAGAATATACAAAAAACTATAGCCACTATGATTACAAACCGGCCTCCCCCTCCTAAGTCTCTTCATGCACTCACATTTGTTTCCATTTCTCCCATACCAAAAAATAGATCAGCCGTGGAGAGCCTTTGCACTACAATCCATAATCAAAATATGGTGCTCCTCGAAAGATGAATCCACCTCCAACACAACATCCTTAGGTTAAAAAACATGATATGGGTTTCGAAAAGTAACATCGTAGTTGAGAAACAAAAGATATGTCATGCATATCATGGAACCTCTGAGGTAACTGCAACTGATATGCAACCAGCCCGATTCTTTCCAAAACCCCAAAAGGCTTGACATATCAGGGTGAAAGCTTCCCCAATATCTTAATCATCCTTTGTCATAACCTCAGTGTACAACGCAGAAAATCATGATCTCTGACCTCAAACTCTAGAGGTCATCTCCATCAATTAGTATAATATTTCTGGTGAAATTGTGTAGTACACATCATTTTATGAATCAAATCCACCTACTCAGTGGTCTCATGGACAAGACGAGGTCCCAGTAAAGCTGCCTCTCCTACCCCCAAGTAACATAGGGGTGATCAGCATGGACTAGCATACATATCCTCCAAAGGTTCAATCTGAATCGTTTCATAAAAACTATTATTATATTAAAACTCTACTAGGGGTATAAGTTTCTCCCAAGAGACCCTAAAATCATGGACGCATGATCGAAGAATGTCCTCTAAAACAAGAATTGTGTGCCCAGATTGGACCTCTGTTTGGGGAAGGTAAGCTTTACTAAGAAGTACCTCTCTACCAGAAGCCCTCATTATTCCCTACCAGACACGAGAAGTAATTTGGGCATCCCTTTATGAGATGATAGATTGCAGAACCCCATGAAAACATAAAATATTTTTGATGTACATCCACAAAATATCATCAACACTAAAGGACTCATGATTAGTTAGATGTGTGCATCCTTTATGTTCTTGTTGATTACAAACCTCACCGCATCATTACATTGTAGTGACCTTGGAAAATCCATGACTAAATCTATTGTGACATCATTCCACTTCCACTCGAGAATGGGTAACTAATTTAATAGCCCTTCCACTCATTGGTTTTCCACCTTCACCTACTGAAACATGGAACATATCAAAATAATACTAGATCCATCCCTCTTCATGCATGTCCACCAATACTGGTGATGAAGATCACGATATATATCGGTGGCCCCAGGATGAACTGCCCATACTGAGGCATGAAAATCACAAAACAACTCCTCACGCATGTCTTTTGACACCAATGCACACCCATGAAAATGAAAAACATAATCCTCACCTATAGCTCACCCATGAGTAGGATTCTTTCCGGACACACTCTTCTATAGGGATAGGCTATCAAAATATGATTTCTACCTCATTTACACCCCATACCACATAGTAGAGGTAACAAATATATATGAAAGAAAGGTCTTCCCTTGATTGTCATGCACCACCAAATGCATCTCAGAGAACATATCCATAAGCTTCCACTCACTACTAGCCTCCTAAACTACCTGCATTTTAGTCCTTATTCAAAATTCATCAACCACTGCATTGCCTTTCCCAATCATGTAGGCAAGCTAAATGTCAAACGACTGATGGTACTCAATCCACCATCATTGTCTCAAATTTAGATAATGTTTCATAAAGATATACATGAAGATTTTGTGGTCTGTATACACCAAAAAATGCTATCACGAAATATAGTGTCTCCAACAGCTCAATGCACGTACAACACTTGCTAACTAGAGATAGTGTGTTGGGTAATTCCTCTCATTTGGCATCAACTTCCAATACCCATATGAAAAAAATCCATACCCCTAAAAATCCCTGATCTAATCCCAATACTAGATGCATCACATTATATAGTTTAATGCATGCCCAGCTCCGAAACAAATAGTATCAGTGCTGAATTAAACCACCACATCTGCTTCATAAAGGCTGACTCACATCAATATATTCACAAGAACATCACATCCTTCTTATTCAGGACCATCAGTGGTGCTCCTAAGCATTAAAAGTCTTATATAATGTGTTTGTAGTAATCATTCAGCCCCCAAAAACATTGTACCAGAATAAAGTTCTTCTATTGTTCCCAGAAACTACTACTCTCACTTTCAATGGGTCTACAGACATTCGTATCTCTAAGATGACATGACAGAAGTTTTTAATCTTGTCCATCAAAAAGTGGCACTTTGAGAGCTTATCATCTATCTAATTATCTCCTAGTGTACCCAATATGTTCTTAAGATGGATGTCATAATCATGTAGAGTGTGAGAGTACACCAAGATATTGACTGCAAAGAATACCAAAAAAGAATCCATGTATGTATAGAACACTAGGTTCATCAATACCATGAAAACTGCTGACATGTTTGTGAGACCGAACGAAATAACGAAATACTCATATAGAACATACTTACTCCAAAAGGATGTAGGAGGTATATATGATGGTATAACACACAACTGATGATATATATATATCTCAATTCAGTCACTGAGAACACCACAGATCCTCAAATCTAATCAAAGCGATACTCAATCCTCGACAAGGGATATCGATTCTTGACCGTCAACTGGTTCAGCTTACGATAATCCAAAAAAGCTTGAGGGTACCATCTACCTTCTTCAAAAAAGGATAAGAGAACCCCATAGAGAAGTACTGGGTCAGATGAATCCCATTTCTTGAGAATCCTATAACTATTTCTTGAGCTCTTGTAACTCTGGTGTAGCCATGTTATAAGGCGAAATTGACACGGGTGCCGCTCATGGAATAGTGTCAATAGAGAAATCTACCTATAGCTCTGGAGGTAAACCTAAAAAGTCATCTAGAATGACATCTCTAAAAAAATCCAAAATTAGAGGAATTTTCATATGTATGTTCCTCTAGACATCTAGATATATCATAAAATTATAGGCTAGAACTCCTCCCAAACCATGGTTCTTGGGTCTAGCTCTTCTCACCTAGACATACCATTCACACTTGGTTAGAAATTATTTCCCCACAAGTGATGTAAAACTCACCCTAAGGAGATTTCAATAAATAAAGGCATGAAAATAAGAAAAATATTTCATTTGGATAATGAAATCTAATCTTGACATATCTATGACATAGAGGTCCCATAAGAATTAACATCCACCAACCTCAAGAGGGAACTCCTTTCACTAACATACACTTGTCTTCTTAATCCCCAACATAGTTTCTAGCATCATAATTTTATTACAAGTAAAGAAACCAATACCAAGGATCACCCAACTAAAATTGATATAAAACCATGGGAATCTCCAATATCAATGATTGAAGAAGCGAAAAATGATGAAAACTATAATCGTACCTATAACCGTAGAGGGTTTTTTATCCTTATTCTACTAGGTCTGCTCCATTTTAATGGTATGACATGTACCAATACTCTACGACCCTTACAAGATACCCTGAGCTAATCCACCTTAATTTCACTGAAAACATGTTTTCTAGATACAGTGGCCACAACCACCACTTGGACCTAAACATCCGGAAGAACTCCATTTCTCGGACTGATGAGAAATTAGTGGCCTCTCTCCTATAAGTGGAGTCATTACAGATCCCCTACCACTACCATTTGGTGAGAACTTACTATGTTTTTTTTGAAGATGACCCAACATGCCACAATATCGGCATTCAACTGGGTCTCACGGGCTTTACGGTCTCGTGTACCTAATCATCCAACACTGGTAGCACCTCACTTGGCTACCTAAAGATACATCCCTGCTACTAGAATCACTACCCTGCGACTCTCTACTATACATCCTACTATAAAATGAAGGAGTACCTGTATTGGATGCTAAACCAACCTGGCTCACATCCCCTAACTCCCTTAGATTGCACTCAGTAATCATCTCTTGGTTTACTATAACAGTCACCGAAGTAAACCTAAAAATATTCAACTGAGATCAGATGTTGTACATGACACCATCCTAAAATTTCCTAGATATGATAATTTGTCACCCCCATAACATGTGAAATGAAATAATGTTCTATAAGGAGAGAATAAAATCTATTAATGATTGTATGCCCTGCTCCAAATGCATGAACTCTAGGGCTCTGTCATCACTATATGTCTCAGGGTATAAGTAATCATATAAGGTCCTATGAAACTCATCCCACGTCATATCCTGATTAAATCCCACCTATGAGAAAAAATCATACCATCTATTGGTGGAATCATGTTGCCTGTAAGACTCAAGAATTACCCTACTCTCAAAAGGTGTCTCGAGATGCTCAATGATAGAAAGCGTAGCCTCTATCCATGACTTTATAGCCCGTGGTATTCAATTCCCTGAAGATGTGGGATGATGCTATTATTGGAACACCCACATTAGCTTTTCCATATACGGGGAATCAGGTGGTGCTCCTTGAAAAGTTTTTATCCTCCTCATAATGAATTCTCATAACTGGTCATCAGCACCTGTGTCTAGTATAACTGTTGGTGCCATGATGGAAATGAAGGGAGGATCTATTGGCAGTCCTTGATCTACAATCTCTGATGTCTGATCAACACCTTGTACTTCGCATACAACCCAATGAAGTCTTGGGGGCATGACTCTGCATGGTCAAGAACACAACTTAGTACAATATTATCTAAGACTACAACCAAGATGTGAAATAATGGAACAGCTGAAGGAAAACATTCATGTTTTATAAAATAGGGTTACCCAGTATGTTGAACCACTACACAATGTGTTCCCATAATCCTTAACATGGGTGTGCACCTCTTCCAACCTGGTCGTGTGACACCCATTCACACGGCCTGTTCCACTAGTGACACAATGAGTTCTTGAATATTACCTCCTGCCTAAGTACATCTACATGGCTCTAACCACATAGTTCTCTTAGTGTGGCATTACACAATGGGAACAATCTTGAAAAAACAAGTAAAACTATAGTTCCATCCACCCGTGTAATCAATTACATGCCCTGATACATGGACACTTCCACACGACATGTACTACAAGTACACAACATGTTCTACCAAATGATTAAAAACCCCATGTACTTAATCAAACATTCAGTCACAGGGTCATCAACCACATGGCGTGTAAATACTGTACATGAAATCCACTTAGAAAATTTATTTATTGCAGAACAGAAGACACATGGTGTGTGTTCATAACATCACACACTATGATTTCTGGTTTTTCTGAATAGTAATCCAATAAAAATTCCCTAGAACCCCCAAAATCATAACAATTTTCCAAGGAATTCCATGTTCCAATCGTTGAGATCCCATACTCCCCCGAATTAGTTTTTGGAATCCTTATTCATCTCATATCATAACAAAATTCTATTAATGATCAAACCTGGTCTGCCAAATTCTGATCCAAGAGGACCCATAACACCTCAGGGACCAAATCATCGCATCCATCCAAATGAAACTTTACATATACCAATACCCTATCAAAATATCAAGTATTACTATCATTACATATATCACAATAGAATTCATATATAGCACAATGTCTATCAAAACAACATGCAATCAATAATGCACTCAAAATGGAAAATCAATAATGCATGATATGGGATCTCTAGAATGTGCCTATATGATTAATTAGATGGAATAACCTCATATAATTAGGTAGAAATAGAAATATAACCATAATGATATAAAAAATAATAGCAAAAATTAAGTAAATCGCCAAAATTTAGAAATCAAATCAACTGTAAAAATTAAAAAACCTGAAAAATTAAAATATTTGAGGTAACGTGGCTTTTACCTATACACGAGTAAGATACTCCCGGGAACAACTTTTTACCAACAACCTATTCATTCGTATCCTAATATATTGGATCTAAATATTAAGGGAAAAAGGATACAAAATCCTCGGATACCACTTTGTAACGTCTGAAGTATTCCCCCCCCCCCCCCCAAGGTTCCCTATACACGATTGGTTACATAACCTTAAGTGTATTTCCACAACTTCCAGAGGTTGATGACTAACAGTGAGGGCCGTGGTGTGATATTGGGGAAACTATTACCTCATGGGCATAGTATACGTAGTAGAAAGTAGTATTAAACAATATTATAAGTAGTAAAACCATAAAACATAAGTAAACAGTGGAATACTACTAGTAGTCATCTACCTAACAATGAACGGAAATGGACCCTATCAGTACCTGCAATCATATAATCTTGGTGGGTCCAACACATGACCAAAATAGTGTGTGAGATGAATCCCAATAGGTAACCACCAAAAGATTTTTGCCCAACTGTCAGTGAATATATATATAAGAGGTAATATGGAAGAATGAAGCTATAAACAAGGATGTACTCAAAAGTAAACAATCCTATAGTTTTCAATAACATTCATTTACAATTTTTATTCAATTCATTGATTCATGTAAACCATGGGATCTAGCCTATTCTCTGTATACCAAGTGTAAGAAACAAAATAAATGTCTCAAAAGACAATAGAAATGATCAAGTAAGACTGATTCCAAGCTTGTGCTTTGGCTTTGTGAACCTTTCCCAGTCATTAAATTATTATTAAATGACCCTCTGAGAAGATATCATTGTATAACACCTTTAGTTTTAAATAGAATATATCACTTTCAAATGACCACCTGGGTAGCTCTCATGGTCAATACCCGTTGGTCAACATAGCATCAATAATATCATTAATGATCTCCTGGGAAACTTGCACGGTCAATACACCTGGGTCAATTGAGAATAAATCAATTAATTAAATAATAAACCTTTAGTAAATATATCATGATCTATTTTCTCTAGTCAAACATATACACCATGGATCTCATGGTCTTGTGTAAATAATCTTGAAGTCCCTTTAGTTTTCCTGGTCCAAGGATATCACGGTCCATTGGAAAACATGCACACATATTATATCAAAGATGATCATGTAATCTAAAACTACTACATGGATAAACATTCATAGATTATACCACATACATTTCATATAATCAACTACTCCATCCAAATGATACAAAGCATGGAAAACAAGGAAATCCTAATAGGAATCCTAGAACAAACATCCATAATTAATGAAACAATGAAAATACACCCATAGGTTGTCCCATAAACAAGGTTAACCATGTTATGCATAAGAAACTATGCTATATCAATTAGATAAACCATATTAGGTAAAAAAAACATGGAAAATTTACTAATCAGGTAGAACCCCAAATGTGGATTTGAAAAACATTAAGCATATATAATCCAAGAAAACACAAAATATGTCACAAATCACATACCTTGATATTCTATGATCAATATACATGAACATCAACAATTAAATAGGCCTAAATATGTATAGATAAACAAAACGGTGAAATACACCCAACTGTGAATAAATCATGAGAGAGGAAGAATCAATAAGTTTAACGTCCCGGTTCCGAAAGCCATCCAATGGCGCCCCGTACCTGGTTGGTCACATGACCTCAAGCACATTCTACTGAATGCCAGAGGCTACTGACTTGCAGCGAGTGCCTTCGGTGTGATAGTGGTGAAATTATTCCCTCATTGGCAGAGTAACACATCGGAAGTAAACAACATGCAACAGTGAATGCATTAATAATCCATACAAGATAAAACAGTGCAATACTGATGTAAGAAACAAATGGAGCACATATATAAATGATGCATGATACATATGTCTTAGAAATAAGCGAAAAAAATCACAATGATGGAATACAAATAGTTCTAAACCAAAGTATGAGAGAAAATAGGTAAACAACTCCTCAGCATCACAAGCATTAGCTTGGTCCCATGCTCCCCAACTCCACAACAAGTTAGGTACCTAAAGTTGATGGGTGCTTTCCCATACCAATACATACAATAATATAATTTATTTGGGCATAAAATCATGGCCCAGATGGGGTGTGAGAATAAATCCCAGTGGGAATCCACCCAAATATCTGTGCATAATAGTCATTGAGTAGATATTCCAGGTAATAAGCAAAGGTACAGTAAACCATAAGTATTAAAAATTAAACAATTCCACATATCTATTAAGTAGCTAATAAAACATGTAACCCTTGGGAAGTACACATAGCCTATCTCCTCTGGTTTAGTTATAATAATATACAACGACTCTCGGAGGAAGCACTAATAGTAAATTCCCCATATATTCAGTAGTAATCCAAAGAATCTCTGAGGAAGCTCACATGGTCAATTCCACTTATAGTCTAATGTAGTCAAGGGATCTCTAAGAAATCTCACCCTGTCAATTACCCTTTTACCCCAAGTGGTTCTAGGTTCTCTGAGAAAGATCACTCATTCAATTCCTCTTATATCCCAAAGTGGTTCCAATACATTCCGAGGAAGCTCACTCGGTCAATTACTCTTATTGTCTAAAATTTCAAAGACTCTTTGTGGAATCTCACTCGGTCAATTCCCCTTATCATATTAATCGATCAATGACTCTCTGAGGATGCTCACTCGGTCAATTTTCCTTATAGTATACTACACCCGGTTCTCACAGGCATGTGTAGGTCAATGAGCATAGCAAGCAAAAATGACCAAAGTAAACCTCAAGAACTACTTTTAAAATCAGTCTAAAATATATAAATCATGTTAGTAATCAAACACTCTATCCTATAGGACTAGGCATGGAAAAAGGTCAAGACATCCAAAAAGGCTAAGCAGACCAATGGTCCTAAAAAGAACATGCATGGGAAAAAACATCCAAATCATTGCAATAAACCCTATTCATATCCAATTAACCTCTACACAAACATACAAGCATGGTAGGAAATCAATAGGTGTAAAACGGTAAACACACAATACCCCGTTCATGGGAATTGGGAAAATCTACACATATAACTCAATGAAATTCAACAAGAAGGCACAAACCACCAACTGTTATGGTTCCGACGAAAACGATCCACAAGCTACCACACATCCTCAAATTTGGCAAGCTCACCACCAAAATTTCTCTATATCCCCTTCCCTAACATCCACAAGTATTATAATCAACTCCCAAGGAAACCATAACCCTAGATCTACACTCAACAGTTTTATATCTAAAAATCCTAGTGAGAGAGAGAGAGATTTAGATCTAGAGGAAAATATAAGGAAACTAAGAAGAGTGATTTACCTGGGAGAAACCACCTTCAAACCACCATGAAACCCCATTTATTTTCTTCCAAAATGAGTGGGAGGGTCCCTTAAACCTATGAGAACTGAAAATCCTGAGAGGGCATCTATTGGGAAGAAGAAATAGGGAGAGATGGGAAATATCAAGTGGTCCGAGACATAAAAACCCTAACATTAAGTGGCAGCATGGTTACCCACATGGTTTGGAAAACTGAGCACCAACTATGTGGTTGCCACTATCTCACCTAGGTATTTCCCATAGCTTGCCTGCATGGTCTGAAATGACATTGCGCCACCCGTGTGAAGCCCACTGTCAAGGGTACACAGTTTCCTGGGCTTCCTGCACAGTTTGTTTAGACTGGGCACCAACCGCGCACCCCTGTACAACCTCCACAATTTTAAAAGTTTCGAAAAGAAAATTACATACTTCAACCAACCATTAAAAAAAACATAGCAGAAAAGATGGTCTGGGTTATTAAAAACTTCCCCATTAAAGAAATTCATCCCCAAATTCCCCTACTGCAGCGTAGAAGAAGAAACCCTGAAAATCTCCAGCCACTGTTCTCATACATCAGCCTCCCTATCACAGGTCTCGTACTATAATCTCCCACACTGTCATTGCACTTGTACCAGAGGAAAAGACCGACCACATAGATCCTTTGTTCTATGATCTATAATCCAAATATGATGCTCCTCGAATGATGTATCCACTTTGAGCTCAAACTCCTCCGGTTTAAAAACATGAGATGTCTATGAAAAGTAACGTCGAAGCTGAGAAACGTGGAAAACAACGTGCATAGACCCGTACCTCTGAGTAGCTGAAACCTATAGAAACTCGGCCCAACTCTCTCCAACACCTCAAACGACCCAATGTATGTCGGTGAAATATTATCATGTATTCTAATCCTCTTGTGTCCCAACCTCAGTGTGACATGTAGGAAAATATGATCCCTGACCTTGAACCCCAGAAGTCTTCTCCGCTGATCATCGTTAGACATTTGTCAAGACTGTGCAGTAGCCATCCAGTTTTGAATCATCTCTATATACTATGTAGTCTCATGAACAAGAAGAGGCCCTAGAAAAACTGTCTCTCCTGCCACCAGCCAACATAAGAGTGATCAGTAGGTCCTACCATACAATCCCTCATAAGGTGCTATCTGAATAGCTTATTGAAAACTATTTTTGTAGGAAAATTCCACAAGAGGTACGTTATTCTCTAAAAAACCTCCAAAATATAGGATGCATGCTCGGAGCATGTCCTCAAGCACATAAATTGTACGCTCAGATTGGCCATTTGTCTAGGGGTGCTAAGATGTACTCAAAATTACCTGTGTACCCAATGCCTTTTGAAGCCCCTTCCAGACCTAAGAAGTAAAGTGAGCATCCCTGTATGAAATAATAAAGTGTGTAACTCCGTGCATATGTACAATCTCACAGATGTACAACCATACAATATGATCAACATTAAAGGTGTATTTTATTGGAAATAAGTGAGAAAAATTTGTGACTCTGTCTATGACAACCCAAACTACATCATTCCCTTCATGTGACCTTAGAAAACTGGTCACGAAGTCCATCGCGATGTCATTCCACTTCCACTCGGTAATGTGTAACTACTGTAAAATCTCGGTCGGTCACTGAGGCTCTGCCTTCACCTACTGACAGGTGGAACACCTCATAAAAAAACCAATGACATCCCTCTTTATACATGGACACCAATATTGGCGGTGTGGATCACGATACATTTAGATGACACTAGGATGAAATGCCCAAACTGAGGAATGAAAGTCCGGCATCAGCTCCTCCTGTATGTCTTCTGGAACCCATACACACCTCTATAAATGAAAGATATAATCCTCACCTATGGTCCATCCCAGAATAGGGTCCTCTATTGACATGCTCTCCCATAGGACTAGGCCTTCTAAATCTGATAGCTTCCTCATTCTCACTCAATCAAGAATAGTAGAGGTTACAACTACAGAAGATAGAAAAATCCATCCATGTCTATCGTGCACCTCCAAATGCATCTCAAATAATAGATCCATATGCTACCAGTCACTACTGGCCTATTGAACTGCATGTACATGAGTCTTCCTGCTCAGCACATCGGCCACTTCATTGCCATTCCTAGGTGTATAAGAAAGATCAATGTCAAAACATTGAAGATACTCGACCCACCTATGGTGCCTCAAATTCAAATGATGCTGAGTGATAATTTACTTGAGACTTTTGTGGTGGGTGAAACCCAAAAATTGATCTCCCAGAAGGTAATGTCTCCAATAACGTAAGGCATGAAAAACTATTTCCAGCTCGAGATTGTGCATCGGGTAATTCCTCTCATGTGGCCTCAACTGACGAGACCAGTATGCAATGACTCCTTTCCCTTGCATAATCACAACTCCTATCCAGATACCTAAAGCATCACAAAAAACAATGTAGTTTTTTCCTGGCTATGAAAATATTAGTATCGGTGCTGAAGTCAACCTCTCTTTCATCTCTTGAAAGGATGACTCACAAAAATCTGACCATAAGAACTTTTCACCCTTCTTAGTTAGACCCGTCAGTGGTGATGCTAAGTGCAAAAAGTCCTGTATGAAGCATCTGTATATACGACCTACCCCAAAAAACATTATACCTCAAATATGTTTTTCTTATGCTCCAAAGAATCTATTGATACTCCCGTCTCTAAGACAACATGACCCAAGAAGTGAATTTGATCCATCCAAAAGTGACATTTTGAGAGCATAACATATAAATGATGCTCTCTTAGTGTACTCAAAATGATCTCACGATGGGTAGCATGGTTGTCTCGAGTGCGAGAGTACACCAAGATATCATCCATGAATATGACCACAAGGAATCCAAGTACGGATGGAACACTCGGTTCATCAGTGCAATGAAAACTACTGGCACGTTTGTGAGACCGAATGGCATAACCACATACTCGTATAGACCATACCTACTTTGGAAGGCTATGAGAGGTATATCAGAGTGTCTAACGTGCAACTGATGATAACAAGACCTCAATTCAATCTTTAAGAACACTTGGGCTCCTCAAAGCCAACCAAAGAGATCATCAATCCTAGTCAAGGGATATCAGTTCTTGACTGTCAACTAGTTCAACTTCAGGTAATCCACACAAAGCCTAGGGGTATTATTCACCTTCTTAACAAATAGGACATAAAAACCCCATGAAGAAGTACTGGGTCTGATGAAACCCTTTTCCTTCAACTCCTCAAACTACTTATTGATCTCTTGTAGCTCTGGTGTAGCCATCCTATAATGATGAATAGACACTAGTGCCTCCCATGGCACAAACTCAATAGAAATGTCTACCTCAAGCACCGGAGGCAAACCTGAATAGTATTCTGGAATGAAATCCTGGAAACAATCCAACACTGGAGGAAAGTATAACAGTAAAGTCCCATAATCATCAATATATAAATAGGAAATATGGTATATAACTCCTCCTAACCCATGATGATCAGGTCTCGCTCTGCTCGCCTGGACATCCAATTCCCCCTTATGAATAAACGATACTCTCTATTGTGATATGAAACTCACCTAGCGACGATAACTATCGAAGACTGCCTGGAAAAGAACTAACCAGTCCATTCTAAGAATGAAGTCATAGCCTATCATCTCTGGGACATAGAGTTCACATAGGAAGTGACACCCACCAACCTCTAGAGGGAACTCCCTGAACTAGCGTACACTAGCCGTTCTAGTCCCCAATGGAGTGTCTATAGTCAATATATCAGAAGAAGAAAAGATGCAGAGACCAAGGCTATCCACAACCACAATAGATATAAAGCTAAGGTAAGCCTCTGTATCAAAAAGCGTAGAATCTAAAACTGGGGATACTAAGATCGTACCTCAAATGGTAAAGGGTTTGGGATCCTTCTCATGCAGGGTCTGCTCCACTACAAAATTCTGACATGCTCCACAGCCCTATGAACCTGCCTAAAAACTCTGAGCTGATCCGCCCTGATGTCGCTGAATGAATGGTGACTGGAAACCACCACCACAACCTCAACCTCGGACTGAACAGCCGAAAGAACTACAGTTCCCAAAATAGTGATAAACCGGTGGCGCTGCTCCAGAATACTGAGTCATATAAGAACCCCTGTCACAAAATACTGGTGAA
Source organism: Viscum album (assembly GCA_963277665.1). Classification (NCBI taxonomy): domain Eukaryota; kingdom Viridiplantae; phylum Streptophyta; class Magnoliopsida; order Santalales; family Viscaceae; genus Viscum; species Viscum album. The sequence goes on along the minus strand of OY728146.1, from coordinate 220,283,428 downwards.
ACGATCTAATAGAAACACTGATGGTGACAATCATTCCGCAAGATTGGAACTCCACGGGGGTCTCGCGAAATGTTTCCTTGTATGCCCGCTCCTCCCACACTGGTAGCACACCACCTGGCTACCAGGATATGTATGCCGCCAACTCGGGTCTCCTCATACAGTCTCCCTATGGTGGTTCTTGCTATCAGTAGGAGGAATACTAACTCTAGATTCCAAACTACCGTAGATCATATCTCTAGAATCCCTCATTTTATGCTCTATAATTAGATCCTAGTTTCTATAATGGATATCAAAGTCAACATGAAGATGTTCACCTGAGATCAGATTTCGTGCCTCAGACCATACTCAATCATCCAGGCAAGGAACAACTCATCACCTCCTAGAATAGGTGTGAAACATTGAAACTTAGTGAAGCTAGTGAAATACTCCATAACAGTATGAGTACCTTGCTTCAGACTCATGACCTCTCGGGCTCAATCATCCCTCAATGTCTCTAGATAGAAGTAATCATAGAAGATGCGCCAAAACTCATCCCAAGACATATTCTGATGGCATCCAACCTGTGTGATCACATCCCACCTCCTCGTGGTGGAGTCTCGAAGCATGTAGGTAGCGAGATTCACCCACCTCTTTGGAGGTATCTTAAGATACTCTAATATTGTCAACATTCCTTCTAGCCATGACTCTGCGTCCTGGGGTCCTATATCCCCTGAGAAAGTGGGAGGATGCTGGTGATGAAAGACCCACGTCAATTCGGCCATTTACGGGGCTAGAGGCGGTGCTCCCTGAAAGGTCTGCATCATCCTTATAAATCCCTCTCTTAAATCTGAATCAGCACCTATTTTAGGTAGAACACCTGGTGCCCAGAATGGCACAATTGGAGGATCTGGAGGAAGTCTCTAATCTTCCATATCCAGTGTCTGTTCACCGCCTGGAAACTGGTGAACAAATGGAGGACATCTCGATGGCATGACTCTGCAAGGTCAAGTGCACACATTAGATCAATATTATTAAGGATTGAAAACTAGAAGCGTAAGAAGGTCACACGATAAAGAAAGCATTCACATTTTACAAAACATGTCTACATGGTATGTACAACTGGTACACGGTGTGTTCCTATCAGAATTTCCCTTTCCGGTGTCTCTGACCACACAACATACGACACATTCAAAGACTACATGGCGTGTACATATGGTACACGACATGTACATTTGAAAAACAGTTTCTTCCCGAACAGAAGAACACATGCCATGTTTTCATGTCTAGATGACGTGTATTATTTGTTTTTTCATACAGTAAGCCTTAGAAACTACTCTAGAGCCCAGAAAAAAACATTGAAACAAACAATAAAGTTCCAAATTCTGATCTATGAGGGCCCATACTCCCTGCAAATCAATTCTTGGAATCTTATACAGGTTATAAACAAGGTCAACCAGTCAATGATAAACCAATAACCGGTCCTTGAGGGCCCATAACATCTCAAAAACCAAAATTTGGCATTCATTCAAACAAAATATTGTACAAATGATACCTTATGAAACAGAAGGTATTTATCAAGGAAACTATCCCAATAATATGAATATTCTACACAACATCTATCACAACAACATGTAATTGCTAGTGCACCATAAATGGAATGGAAAGAATGCAATACATGTGATTTATGGAAAGTATCTATATGATGCATGAGGAGGCATACCCTCACCTCTTTGGATTGAGACAGAAATAGAACCTCAATAACATAAAAAATAATAGCACAAAACATGCGAGTCACCCAACATTTAAAATCAAATCAACCATAAAATTGAAAAACAAGAAAAATTACAATACGAGGTAAATTTTCTTTTCCATGTTCTAGAGTTAGCTCCTCCCGGGAACATCTTATTACCAAGTACATATTCCTTCCTATCACTTCTTAAAGGCTCCAAACAGAATGTTAAGGGAAAATAATTCCTCTGATACCACTTTGTAATTTCACGGTTCCAGAAGCCACTGAGAGGCGCTCCGTACCTGGTTGGTCACATGGCCTCAAGTGCATTTCCCCGAATGCCCGAGGATTCTGACTAGCAGTAAGGGACATTGGTGTGATAGTGTGGAAACTATGCCCTCATTAGAAGAGTAACATTATGAAAGTAAACAAAATGAAATACTGGAAGCAGTAATAATCCATATAAGAGAAAACAATGGACGACTGAAGTATGAAAAAAAATGGAGCACATATATAAATGATGCATGATACATATATCTAAGAAAGAATCCAAACAAATCACAATGATGGAATAAAAATAGTACTAAACCAATGTACAAGAGAAAAAATATAAACATCTCCTCAACATCACAAGCCTTAGCTTGGTCACATTCTCTCCAGCTCCACAGCATGTCAGGTACATGAGGTAGAAGGGAACATTCCATTTTCTATACATGCAGGAATATAATATGTTTGGGACCAAAAGAATGGCCCAAACAGGGTGTGAGACTAAATTCTAGTAGTCAACCACCCAATGATATGTGCCTAACAGTCAGTGAGTAGATATGGAAGGTAATAAGCAAAGGTATTGTAAAAGAGAAGTATTCAACAGTAAAAAATTCCACATATCAATTAAGTATCTAATCAAGAATGGTAACCCTCTAGGAAGTACACAAAACCTATCCCCTTTGGTTCAATTATAATAATATATATAGACTATCTGAGAAAGCACTCACAATCAATACCCATTGTAGTCAAATGTAATTCAAAGACTCTCTAAGGGAGCTCACACGGTCAATCCCCATTATAGTCTAAAGTAGTCAAGGACTTTCTGAGGAAACTCACTTAGTCAATTCCCCTTATAGCCCCAAGTGGTCCAAGGCTCTCTGAGAATGCTCACTCGGTCAATTCCCTTTATATCCCAAAGTGGTTCCAAGACTCTCTAAGGAAGCTCACTCAGTCAATTACCTTTATATTTTAAAATGATCAAGGACTCATTGGGGAAGCTCACTCATTCAATTCACCTTATAGTCGAAAGTGCGAAAAAGAATCTCTGAGGAAGCACACTCGATCATTCCCAATTATAGTCTACTACACCTGGTTTCACGACTATGTGTAGGTTAATAAGAATAGCAAGCAAAAACTACAATAGAAAACCTCAATAACTACTTGGATAATTAGTCTACATCATATCAATCATGTTAGAAATCAAACACTCCACCCTACAACACTAGGCTTGGAAAACAGGAAAGACAACAAATAAGGAGAAGAATACCAATAGTTGTAAATAGAACATGCATGGGCAAAAACATCCAATGCACAGAAATCAACCCTATTCATATCCAATTAAACTATAAAAAAACATACATGCATGGCAGGAAATCAATAGGGGTAAAACGGTAAACATGCAATACCCCGTTCATGGGTATTGGGAAAATATGCACATATAACTCAAAGACTTTCAATAGAAAGGCACAAAACACCTACCTTTAGGGTTCTTATGAAAAATATCCACAAGAAACCACACCTCCTCAATTACGGTGAATGCACCACCAAAATTTCTAAATATCCCCTTCCCCAAAATCCACAAGTCATTAAATAAACACCCAAGGCAACCACAACCCTAGATCTACACTCAATAGGTGTAGATCTAGAAAACTGAGAGAGAGAGAGAGATGTAGATCTGGAGGAATACATAAGAAAACCATGATGAGAGACTTACCTAGGAGAAACCACCATCAATCCACCTTGAAAACCCATTTATTTTCTTCCAAATTGAGTGCGAGATTCCCTCCAATCCTTGAGAACCAAAAATCTTGAGAGAGCATCGAGTGGGAGGAAGAAATAGGGTGAGATGGGAAATCCTGAGTGGCTCGGGACATAAAAACCCTACCATTAAGTAGTGGAATGGTTACCCTGCACAGTTGGGCAACCCGTACGCCAACTGTGTAGTTTTTATTGTCTCACACAATGACTTCACACGGCTATCCCGTAATATCTAAACAAACCATGCACTGCCCGTGCGGAGCCCACTATCATGGGTGAAGGGTTTCCTGGGATAGACGCATGGATTGTTCAGACCATGCACCAACGGTGTGCCCCTTCACAACCTTCATAATTTTAAAAAATTTCCCATGAAAATCCCAGACTTCAACCAAGAAGAAAATGAAAACAAACCTGAAAAGAAGGTCCATGTTCATACAGTAAGAAAGGCTCTAGAGGATTTGACAACTCACCTTTGGGATTATAATGAACTAGAAGGTGACTCAATAGGTTTTCGGATAGATAATCGGTAGGAGTTCATATTTTGTTGGTTGTTTCATCGCTCTCCTGTCCAAAATAGAGGGAGAGGAAGAATTATCCAGACATAAGAAGTGACCCCACTCTGTTATATCAAATAAAAATAAAACTACATAGATCGCTCATTAAATGTTCATTCCATTTAGTATCCTTTATTGTCCCTCGATTTAAGTTGTCTTCAAGGTCACCACATGATCATTAATTCAGTTGTTACATAGCCAGCACATGACGATGCATAGCAAGATAGTTACATGACATGTACTTAGAAGTACACACTTTGTACTAAGAAAAATTCCATTTTCCTACCGTTCCTCAAAAAAACTGAAAATTAAACTACCTACTTAAATAAATGACCCAGGTTCTTATAATTCAATAAATTAACTTCACTTCTAACATTTATATATATATTTAACATAATAATCAATATATTAGAATACTGTAAGAATTTTATGTAACTAAATCATATCAAAAAATTATTGATGAATTATTATTATTACAATAACCCATTTATATTTTTAATGGTTGTGTATAACCTAATATATGTTTTTTTACAAATCTCAATGTTTTATAATATTTAACGGTATGTAAATCTACCCTTTTGTCTTTTTCTTTATCATTTTATATAGGGCACTTTAATTTGAAAATATCACAATGACCCATAAAATATAAACATAGAGAGGGTATGTTTGAATTATTTATAGGAAATGTTTTTTTAGAAAAGTTTCCAGACCAAATTGGTCTTTATGTTTAAGAATTTGATTATAATTAATCATAATCTTACATTAACTATTATGTTTAATAGTAATCACATTCACTAGTCATTTAGGTCAAAATTTATTTTTATCTTATTTGAAAAGTAAATTATATACTAATTATAACTGTGCATGTCAGTTTATCAAAATTCAATTTAATGAAATGGGAAAATTAATTTTAATTATAATCTCATAGATGTGATGAGAAAATGTGTTTTTAATGTAAAGCGTTCAAAAGTTAAATAAATTTTTATATATAATTTCATTAAAAAATGATTACAATTACCTAAATTGGATTAATATATGCATTATTGATCAATTTTGACTTTATAAAATAATTTAAAAAAAAATTTAACATTATTATTTTTCTAGACGAAGAGGGGTTTTAACTAAAATACTGTATTTTTCACTATTCATCAAAAATTGAGGTTTCTTTGAAAAAACAAAAAAAATCAACATATGATTATTATGATATTATGAATAATAAAATGTTGTTTTTTTACAATAATAAAACATATAAAATTTCCATTTTTTTCAAAAAAATATGTGCACCATTAAAAGGTAGTAAAAACTGGAGCTTACGTGTAACGTTAACTAACCTCGGTGTTCGTGTGGAGAAAGGTAAAATTTTCCTTCTTTGTATTGAATTATTGACTTGTTTTTTCAATTAATTCAACATGAACATGGTTCTTTAATATAAAATTAACTACATTATAGGTTGCGTGAAATGATAAATATCAAAAAGATTAAATTATTTCAAAAAAATAAATTCAAAAAATCTCAGGGTATTATAATTTCCTTCCTTATTATTATTCTATTGTATAATGGGACAAATATTTTCATGAAATATCATTAACTTCCCTCCCAATCATGCATCTCTCTATGCTATATGTTACACATGAATTTCTTAGTTTCTCCCATAAGAGAAATTAGGAATGACATCCACTTGACTTGGTCCTCAACCACTCCTCTAAGCATCATGCTTGAACAAAATAAAAATTAATCAATTTCTATTTAGTATCTTCATATTTGAGGTTATGGGATTTAAAATTGACCATAATCATTTTTAAGCAATTCAATTTCATTTTTTTCACATCCATTGTTAATCTATTGATTTATATTGATAATTTGTGGGCCCACATGTCTCGTAGTGTCTATTGTGGGATTGTTGTTCTTATTGTGGCCATATAGTGATTAATGAGGTTTCACCCAATTTTTCAAAACTGTTTACATAAATTGTTTTGATATTACATTTTCTATTTTCAAGGACACTCTCAATCTTAGGATAAAAAGTTAACAGTCTTTCATTAGAGTTCTTAGTCATGTTATTAATCGTATATTAGCACTCAAACCCTGGAATAGGAACCATGTATTAATGGAAACCAATCATATGGTATGGAAAAAGATATTTAAATTCCCAATAGGGGTGTAGTATTTTTTGTAACCGATTTCATATCTGTGGAGCAATGTTATAATTAATTTTTCATTGGTACAAAATAAAATAAATTAAGTAAGAAAATGAGGAATATTAAACAATGAACCACATATTTTGAAAATAAAATTAAAGTTGAGTTAAGGGGGTTGGGTCTGACTTCACTTTTGTAATGATATCATCATACTTTAAATATTAATATATTTATTAGTTAATTTATTTAATGAATATTTTAATAATAATTTTTTCTTTTTCACCATTTCTCAATTTCGATGATACAAAATGTAATCCTAAGATTATACTTTTCAAGACAATTCTAATTCCAATAGTTGAAATCCAAACTAATATTTCTATTGAATTACCTAAAAAATACTAATTTAGGTTTTAGGGTCCCCATGAATCAATTCCATATCAATGTTTCCTCCCCAAAATCGTAATAATCACTATTACAATATCTACTGATCAATATAAAAATATATTTATATATTCAAAAACCATGAATAGTTAAATAATATTTTTGAATCAAGGAAATAGTAAAAATTTAGAATAAAACACAATTTTAATTTTATGATTGTAATATTATAGCATTATGAATTTAAAAAAAGTGAATAGAGAATTTTGATTAATGAATTTAGTTAAAACAAGAACCATGCAATACAATTTGGGTCACATTACCTTTTCCCAACCACTTAAGGTCTATAACCATCCATTTAAGAATAATTATTGATTTCATGATGGGAATAATGAATGCTAAAATAAAATAGATAATGAAAAAAATACATGATAATTCTCTATAGGGGCATGAGTCACCCTCCACTGAAGTGTTCAGTCACCTATGTGTGTCGTACCTATTGACATAGTAGTACCCTAATATTTATAATGGGAAAATTTTCCTATTTTATCCGTGAATTTTCATCTTATATATCTTTATTTATTATTATTTATAATTTCACTTTTTAATTTTTGATATCTCTTGGAGTCTCCTAAAATATCAGGTGATTCCAAATTTTATTGAGGACTCAAACTACGACAGTGCAAAAAAAGGCATATCTTTTTTATTTTTTCATTGATATTCATTAGATACAGGGAAAAAATTTCTTAAAAATAATTGAGACTACACTTCATATATCATACAACATTTCCCACCTTCTATACTACACCCTCCATGGAACATAAAAACCTCCACGGTGGCAACTCATTTATGCCATTTTTTCCTTCAAAATAAGGTACTGCCAAATAATGAATCTCTAATAAGTAGTTAAAACAACCATGTGGTATAATATTTACTGATAAACTCTTTTGTATGGATATTATGTTGTTATTTATACCACATTTCATAACAATTTTCTTTAGATTCATCCTTTTGTAAAAATGGTTCTATATGGTGTAACCTAATCCTCACGAAAAACAATTCTTATTACTATTATAACACATAAACAAAAAATATCATATTCCTTGGATAGATCCTGGAACACCCATTGTTGAAATGGGTTAGGAATTACCTCCTTCCATCAAGCAATTCTAGTGGCCATATGGGGCATGCATGGATTCTTTCTTCTTCAAAAAGGGATTTATAATGGTCATTTGAGGCTCCAAAATTAATCCCTGGTGTTTCAGGACCACTTTATTTTGCATATTATCATGTTTAAGAATACATGGTAGTGGAAATGGAATCAATAGTCACCACCAAAGGGATGAAGGAATCATCAAGTAGTGAGTTAAATGTTCGAGTTCGAGGGAGTGGAGACGAAGTTGAATGGTGTTGTTTGAGTAAGTATGAATAATACACACATAAAATTTCATCATATATAGAACATATTCACATCAAATAACTCATATAAAATTCTTCCAAAGTTGATATTCTCTTGAAACCCCCTGACTATGGGGTTCAGTGCCCACATACTTTGACACATAATGAAATAGGCCCATTTTGACACACATATGCCCATATGATCCTTTACTCAACCATTTCAAATGTCCATCCATTTAAAGATCTCATCTTACATCTAATGGTAAGAACATACCCTATTACTCTCATGGTTGGAAGTCCCTTCATGGGATGGCTAGGTGGATTTCATCACTTCAATTGAGGGAAAACCGAATTGGACTATTTTTCTACCTATAAATTATTTAAATAATAGAAAAGAAAATAAACCTAAATATCTTGAATAATATTAAATCTCAAATTTCCATATTATTATTTATTTTAAAACAAATTACATTAATTAAATTTTATTTATCCACATTTTCCTAAAAAAAATTAATTTAATGAGAATAATAATTGAATATCATAAAAACCATTTTATTTTTAAAGAACCATGTTAAATAAGTGTATCAATTTAATACATTGCTGGTTACTTATCACTATTTCTCACAGTGGTTCAAAAATATTGGTGAAACATAAATCTAAATAGATCTTAAGATACATCATTTATGTTTTGGAAGCTAACATCATTACAAATTTTTAAAGTGAAATATTCATCACCTAAATGATTAATATTAAATCATAAGTCCATCATAGGTACGTCATTATATTTTCAAAAATATTCATGTTTCATTCATTTATTTTTATTTTTATTTTGTTTTTATAGTCAATGATTAATAATAATTAAGATGACTACAAAAAATATTGTACACTGTTGATACTATTATTAAAAGATAAGGTGTATTTGATATGTTTTTTCATACTATATAATCAACCAAAATTTAGCCTTCAAATACCCATGCGACTTAAACATGGAATAAACCATTTATTATAGTTTTACATTATAATGTTACTTATCACATAGTTATATATGTGTTACGACTAAATCTAAGAAAACTATTTTATATATCTTTATTGATCTTAATAATTATTATATTGGTTTTCATAACCTTGAGTTTTATATGAATTTTTTTGAAAACATTCATTTGTTATCAAAAATGATTCTTTTGTATTTTTAATGAGAAATATATCATCCATATATAGATGGAAATATACACTATATCATAAATAATAATTCAATGAGGTTAACCATGTCATGGGATGTGTTATATCATCATTCATCAAAATATTACATGATGTTCCGGATCAATGAAATGGGATATCATTCAACCAACATTATTACACTAATTATAATGTTTTCTAATTCAGGTGACACTACATAAGATGAATTTATAATGGGTGTTAATCTTATGGATATATTACAAAATATAAAATGATTTAATCTAATAGGATACATCATTTCTGGAAATAGTTCAACATTATGGTGTATATTGACCTAATTTTGGTAATTTGAAAATAACTGTCTAACGTTGAATCACTCTCACCCGATATTCACTTCATTTACCATAATAAAGAAAGTATTAGTAGATATTTGATGAAGAATTTCAGAAAATGAATCCTTTTATGATTCAATAATAATCATTATATATCTTTTGTCGAAGGAATTTATAATTTTATACTAAGGTGGCTTAATATAAATTTTTGTTTTGATGGATTTAGCTATGAATGTAAGGTTTTCATTATTTCATTGTTTTAATTTTATTTCATTTTAAACATTCATAGTAGGTCTTTTTGATGGATTTTTTGTTTTATATAACTAATTTTGGTCATAGATATATCACATAAAACCATACATATATACCCTAAAAAATATAACACTACTGCCACTATTGTACTTATATGTACAAGTCTCATCTTTTTTTTTAAAAACTAGTCTCTTTGATTTAATTATAAAAATGAATGTTATAACATTAAAATGTGTGTTTTAATATATAAATTGATCATTTATTCTTTCGTGCCATATAAGAACAATTTTAATCCTTCAAAAGCATAATGTTTATTCATATACAAGAAATCAAATAGATCCTATTATGTAAAATAATTTGGATATTCATTTGGTAGAACTCATAATTGAATTAAGGTAATTTTAATATAAATATCAATAACGGTAAATTAATTATGATTAAACTATAGAAGAATAAGATGAAAAACATAAAAATGTACATTTTTATAATAATTATTTCCATCATATGGTTGACGAGAATCATTATAGAATAAAAAATGGAATCATGAATGTAATTCCACTCTTACAGTTATGAAATATCTCCAAAAATTTGGATGTACCTTCCTGTCACCATTGTATTTGAGAACATGGGAATGTGAAGAAGAAAATATGAATAGAATTTTTTTGGAAATCATGTAACTGGTATGTTATATCAATAATAAAATAATAAATTCTATTTTATAAAAACCCAAAATTAGTAAAAAATATTTAGAACATAAATATTTTTGAAACACTCAATCAATGACCAAATCATATTTTTTACATTATAACACTAACATAACGTAATAATGTTATTATCAAACTCTTGAGGGTGTGATTTTAAATTTACAAATTAAAAAATCAGTTAATAATTAAAAAATAAAAAATTGTAACATTTGTGGAGGAAAATAAAATTTTTTATAGATAAACCTCTCATATTTGTATAATAATAAAGATAGATATATCATCATATAATTTTTATTATTATGGATTTATGGTATTTTTTTTCATTTTTTCATTTCATATTTTTTATTAAAAATCATTTCCTAATACACATATTCATCATAGTTTGATTCTTTCATTGATACTAGAGTATATAATAATAAATTATATGAAACAAAAAATATCATTTCAATTTATAAAATTTTAATAAAAACAAGAAATATCTTTTATAATATCAATAAATATATAATGGGATTATTTACATAAATAGTTAAATATCCAAAAATATTAAAATTTTATTGGATTTAGTATCTTAGAAGTAAAAGTCATTGGAATGATGTATGAAATTAACATATATCATTATAAATTATATCGGAATTTTGATAACCCAACAAAAAGAACTATGTTATTGATGAATGAATGAATTATGTTTTATATAAAAGTGTATAGTCTATACGACTAATTTGTGAGGCTAATGTCATCATTCGAAATATGAGCATTAGTGTAATAAACTAAAAAATGTAATTGTAAAAAAAAAGGGAAATAATGAAACAACTAAACGATTCATGTTTATAGTGAATAAATTATACAAATATATTTATTGTAATTCCATAAAATTATTTCCCAATATTTGTAATTTAATGCATGTATAAGTACACATTGTTAGTAGAACCTACTTTCTATTATCTAGTTCTAACTCTATTTAATAATATAAATTTATAGGTTACAATTACCCAAATAAAAAAAATTACTTAAAATGGGTAACATATTTAGAATCAATGAATTCGAATTAACCAAAAGTGACCTTTTTATAATTTTTTAGAAAAATTTTAATTTTAGGATGAATTACAAAAAACATGTCATGTTTGATAATTTTTATGAAATTATTAAGATATAAATATTACTCAATAGTTTATAAAATATCATTAATATATTAATTTTTTTTAAACTGGATAAACTATATATTTATATTTAATAAATTGGATTTTCCAAACTTATAAATCAATTTCTAGTGTTTAAATTATATTTTATTCTAATAAAAAAATATTTTTTATAAATGAAATTGAATTAAATATTCCAATGATAACTTTTCATTTTGATAGTGATTAATTATAATGAAAATTTATATATTTAATTTTTTGTTTTATAGTAAAAATAATCAATATTAAAAAAATCCAAAAAAATTAAATTTATTAGTTAATTAATCCAAGAAAACCCAAACACTTCAACAACAATGATAAAAAATATTTCACACATTTCTCTTCATATTAAAATACTCATCACAAAACTAATTTCTAAAAACCTAATATAATAAATCACAATATCATTTATTTTGAGTCTATAGAATAAATAATAGTCCATTTATGGAATCCTTGAGCTATAAAAACATTATTTATCCAAAAGGTAAATCTCACGATTCATAACCAAATTAAATATTATATTTTCTTCTAAAGTATTCTTTTTTCCACTATCTAATTTATAATATTCACTCTTACGAGATGAAATTTTTATTATTATTTTACTATAATATAATTATTATCATCTGTTACATATTAATTTTACTTTAATTTCATGAATAGATCGTCCATAACATCTTTTGTTTATATTACCAACACAGATGATTTGTTTTCATACTCATAAACATATTTCATGGATTTTTCTAATTATACTATTAATCTATTTTTATATTAATAATATTTTATTTACAATTTTTAAAAATTTTATAACAATGAGTTATATACTAAATTAATTTTACTTTAAATAAATTAACATGGCTAATGAGACAACCTCTATCGTGATAGTTGTGAAAATTTATACATATATTATTTATACTAATATTTATACATCTTATAAGTTATAGAATATTTTATACTAGTAAATTGTCATGAACCAATTAAATTACCACATATAAATATTATAGAATATATTTATAATTAATTTCAAATTGAATGATAAGCATGCCTATGAATTTTTCATTGACCCTTAAAGATATATTTTCAGTTTTATGTGGATTAAAACCAATTATTTGAATATATATTTGTTTCAAGACTTTTATAGATATAAATAAAAATTTTTACATTCCACTAATGTCAATATATTCATTATTGATTAAAAATTATCATATTAGATTAGTTAAAATAATATAAAAATGAAATTTAATGAAGGTTAAAATAATAAACCTCCTGGATGAAAGATGGTTTAGAAACCCACATGTCAATAATGTGGTATTAAAAATTATTCGAACTAGTTCAAGGGAATAGAAAAAATGGTTCATGTATTAAAACACATGACATAAATATCAATTTTTCTAAAATAAAATACTAAACTAATCAATATGATGTATGAAAGGATAGTTAACAAAATCCTTCACCCACAGTCCAGTTTTTATATAGAAAAAAAAATTTGACTATATGCATGTTTGTTAATCCATTTCTAGCTATAGATAACCAATGAAAACAACTTCAAAATAACAATGAACAAAGAATTGTTTATTTTATCACTAATTTGGATAATGAAAATGAATTTTTAAGGGGTATTTTTGTTAATTATTAAAAAATGATGAATTTTTTGCATAATGTGATTCTATGAACTCTTTAATTTCATGAGTGCTGTGTATCAATATAAAAATAACACATAAATACATAGAGGTTGAATTAAAAATTAAAACACTAAGTGTTTCAAATATTTCATTTCATGTGGGATGATAATTATATCAATTCTTGTTAATTACCATTTTGTAAAATTAATTATTATACTAGGAATGGATTTTTTTGTCCTCATATAATACCAATATCAACTTCTGAAAGTGGAAAATCACATTTCAATTATAAAATATCATAAAATTATATAAAAATAATATAGAACCTGAAAGTCCTTTATAAGATATTTCACATGTATGTGTTTTATTTCTACTCGATAATGAATAAATAACTAAAATAGTTGATACATGTAGAGGAATAATAATTAATAACATGTTGATTATAATATAATATATGTATTTCATCCTTGAATAGTATCCAGGTCCTCCCGCTGATTTAGTTATTGATTTATCTTTATAGCCTGTACATGGAGCACTTCCCATATCAAATAGTCAATACTAAATAGACTCATTGAATTGGTTGTGTTAAATATGAAAATATAAGAGAATTTGTATAGGGTTTTTCTATTCCCTATGACATTACTAAGGAGTTACTCTATCCAAATTATTCAAAATAATCTAGTATTAATGCATTTCTGTATTGAATATCACAATCCTAAAAAGATCATAAGAAAGAACAAGTATCTACATGAGGTATAATAATTCATAATGGTGGATCCAAAATCTAGATATCAATAACTACGATGAAGAATTTTGATATTAAATAATTGTGTTTGGAATATTTTATAGACACAATGAGTACATAGTGATTCCATTGAGACACACTCTTCCCCAGAAATCATTATGGACATGATATGGGGATCCTTTAGAAATTGACTAAAAAATATTTGGTTGCCTTTATGAATGATATACTCATATATTTTGATATATAGAAATAATGTGAAAATAATTTTAATTTTTAAGGGATTTATGAAATGATAAGTTATATTAAAGGTACAATAAATGAAACTTATTAATAGATAAAGATACATTAATTCGAAATATAACAAAAATCATGGTTGTAATATTTGATGCTTAAAATTAATAGGTGAAAAAATTACCTAGACTAACATCTATTATAAAGATATATAATTTCCTAAGAGTATATAAATCCTATCAATGATATTTTATAAAATTACATGATTTTCAAAGCCATTAAACAAGTAAACATTTAACTTATTAATATTTATTTCAAAATATATAAATTAATATATCTTCAAGGAATATATGAATAGGTTAGTCACAACCTCTTTACTTACTTAACCATCTTGTAGAGAAGGTTTCAAAAATTCCATCAATTTGTAAAATAATGGATTGGGTTAATTTTTCATTAAAATTGATAAAGTTTTTTGTCATTCATAAATATATTTAAATATATAGGAAAATAGTTTCATGAAATATCATTTATAGTTTTTATATAAAATAATTTGTGAAATTTAATTTTTTTAACAGAATATCATCAATATAAAAGCATTGTTTATAGGGGATAAAAATGGTTTAGTATGAGATAATTTTTAGGATATATATTTTTACATTATGGGGGGAGGACTAAGAGGATAGAAAATAGTGAGATTTATGGTGTAATCACTATTAGATACCATATTATCCTCACTCTATTCACCTTAAACCAAGAATGATTTAATAATGTTTGATAGTTCAATAATATTTTACATTTTTGGGTAAAATATATGAGGGATAATTGAGATGGATAAATTCTATACATAAACCAAATAACATGTGTTGAACTATATTATATCATGAATAAAATGATACCACTTATTATTTAAATTTATAAAATATAATGAAGTTCCAGTGTTTCATCCTTTATTGGACATCATTATCTATAGTATGTAATGATGTTAAGACATTATTTCATCAACTATAAATAATCTTATACCATGGATAAATCCAGTAGGGAATGAACCTTTTTTATCCTATAACCTGATAATGAGGGGATCTATTAGACATAGTGTTTTTGATCATAAACCATGATTATGAGGGGATCCATTAGACCCAGTCCCCAAGTAATATTGACTTAATATTTCTACAATCAACAATAGGTTCCCCATGAAGAACCTGAAAATGTCATCGTGTCCCCAAACAAGAAAAGGAATGATATTTATAAGTATGATCAACATATTTAAATACATTGGAAACATGGATGTAATGAAATTCTTGGGGAGTCATTAAATTTCATATATATAATCTTGTAACTATCAACTAAATAAATAATCCTATCACATCCTACACTAGAATTATAACATTCCTCGTTAAATCATTTATTTTAAACTGTCTAAATGGAGTTGGTGATAACGTAGATATTCAATAGATTTATGAATAACTACAGGATGATTTGTGCCTAATATCCATTAAAATTATTACCATATATAGAATTTGTGTGAAATATTGTATTTGAATTGATGGGATTGCAGGAAACCATATCACTATATTAAATTTTCAATGGGTGACACATTATTTCAAACATCCTATACTGTAAATATGTTCTTTTAGGGGATGCAATTTTTCTAATGGGTGTCTTCTTGATTTTTATTATATGTTTATGAATTAATGTGGATTGTTTATTTTCTATTACATTTAGATAATGTTGACTAAATGAGTTTCATTCAACATAAAATAGTTGGTCTCTTCCATTTGGTGGATTCTATTGAACAAATATTTATTTTCATAATTTAGGATTTTTTCATTATGGGTGGGAATATTAATATCCTCTATGAAGGGTATCTTTGGGAACTATAAAATTGATATGTAGAATGTATTTTTTTTTGAAATTTATACATTCATTACATTAAATACATTTTATTATAACCCACTATACATTCTTAATGAGGGTGAACATATGTTCATTATGATTCTTCCATACTTGTGGGGCCACTGAGTTCAAATCTTGTGTCAAATATGATCTATTCAGATATTTATTTCTAGTGAACTAGTCAAAAAAGGATTTTACTAAACAAAATTCCATAGATGGTTTAGCTCACAAAGCCTATATGTTTTCATCTAGGAACCTAATATTAATCCATCATTTAATAATTGGTTTCTATAGATACATTGAGATCCCCAAATAGAAAATATCATCTTATTGTAAATCAAAATTAAATTAAATCATATTCTTTTCAAGTCCATTAATGATTACCTTTGGATCTTTGGTAACCATAATTATATATATGGAAATAAATATGAAAAAAATTAAACCTAGTGTTAGTCTTCCACTAAAAGAGATGAAATAAATATTCTAATAGTAAATGATACATGTTATTTAATTTGTAATGTTGTTAAAGTGATGAATTCAGATTCTTATACATGGAAAATAGTCTAATAGGTAGTTCATATAAAATATACCCCTAGGTATCCCATTCCCAACCCTAATATATTTATCATGCATCCTGAAACAACTACTAAAAATCAAGAAATTAAATTTAAAACAATTAATCATTTTACCACTTCTAGTTAATAATATATTAAATATTTTATTGAAAACACTGATAGAACTACACAATTGATTCTTGAATAATATAATGTCACATAAAAAAAAGGTGTGAAATTCTCACTGAACTATATATCAAATTAAAAAGAGGGATCTGTCCAATATTTATCATATGTTGAATACAATACAAGTTATTCATTTTAATAATTGATGAATTTGGGGAGATAAGGTTTTCTTGGAAGAGGTCTTTGGTGACATCGAATATGGAAACAATTTTTCAAATAAGAAAAAATCAAGAACCAAAAACAATAGTAACTACGAGAAAATAGGTCAAAGAACCAATCAGAAAAACTAAAATTTTATATTCCATTAATAATGAAACACTATTCTAATCTATCATATTATTTTTCCATACTAACGTTGATCATAATTTTGGCCATTATAACTCTCCTATAATGGTCATACAAAATCTCTTATACTAGAACAATGGATCCTTGGATGTTCTTGTTTTGAATAAAATTGTTTTTCATCTTAGTAATCTATATGGGAAGATAAAAATGTATGCTATCATTTATGATTTATGATAAAATATTATTATATATGTTAAAAAATAATATGATGGAATTGGTTAAAATTAATTGGATAATTAACTTTTATAATGATATTTAGAAGAGATATAATTGTATCTATAGGAAAAGACACACCAATATATTATTATTGAATAAATATGATGATTTATTTTTGAATGAAATCATATATAGTTACCTATAATGATATAATATAACCACAAGGGTTTGGAAAAATATTTGTATTCTATTTTTTTACATCATCAAAAATCTAAAAAAATTTACGAGTGGATTTAAATAATTGATTAATTCTATACTATAATACACAATTTTTAGGTTATAGAAATAATTTTGTTCCGAAATATTATTATCTCCAATGTTGTTGTTATGTAATTCACAAAAATTCATGAATAAGAGATCCCAAATAATAGTTCTAATGATATTTATGTCACTAATTATAGAAGCAAACGTGTTATAAATGTTATATATCAAAATTTATTTTGTATCATTTACGATTTTATGAAATTATTCTATGTTTAAATATTCTTAATTAAAAAACCATTCTTATACTTTTCCCAAAACCAATTTATTCCTCTATGAACCTATCTATGAATATCAATGATTAGATATAAGATTAATAAACATTTCATTATCCCAAATATCATAAATCCTTACTTCTAGTGTTCTGTTTCATACTCTATCTCATTAAAGAAATTATTTTTATTCCCATGTTGTTGATCACATTATAAAATTTAATTCATTAGTTACATGAATTTACTTTATTAGATATCTCATATATTTCCATCCCTCGATAGTTATAATAATTTCTATGGGAAAAACCTTGAAATCGTATAATTTTATCAATCATATGACTTATAATTATTCATTTTATGGATTCATATTTTTTATTGTGGTATGAGTAGTTTTATATTATTTTTCATAAGAAAAAATTTATACTTATTTTTTTCTAATATTTTTTGATGAACTAAATAGTTATAATTAACAGTTAAATATGATGAAATAGAATTTATTATACAATCATATTAAATATATCATTGGGTGTATTTTTTTACTTTTCTAAAAAGATTTATTTATTGGGTTATAAGTGAATGTATTATTTTTTTAAATGTCAATTTTTCATGTACATTATGTAACATCATGGACCTGTGTCTAATAAACTAGTGATCTGAGCCGCTTCACACTAATTCCTCATATTTGCATCAACATATGCCCATTGCTACTGAATAGGAGTATGGTTTTATGGTGGATCTATTATGAGACTATACTTATATATTAGAGTGATCAACTAAATGTAAATAACCAAACATCATATGGATCGTGTAATGTGGAGGATTGAATAAACTAAATCCGAAATATATAGTAATTAAATAAAAATATATAAATGGACTGAACAACCATGTCATACATACAACCATGATCTCCCTCAGGGTTAATCACAAATTCAAAATAAATAACTAAAAAGTAAATACAATAGTCCATACTGCAAACGACAGGCCGTAACACATACCCAGTCACTAATACCCTATCATGCTGCTCCTGTGGAAACTATAACTCCACAAAATCATCCCACTGAATTATGATAATATGTTCCATGACCCGATTCATAATTAATTTATTCTTTACCAAAATGTATGTAGATGTTTTGTACTCACACCTATGTGCATGTACAGGGCGTGAAAAATATTTCATAGCCGGCATCCCCCTATGGTGAACCTATAACTGCTTCGATAAGTAAAAGCTCCTACAATATGACTAGTACACGTGATAAAATAATAAAAATATTAGAAAATAAAATAAAAAAACCCTCAATTAATTGGTCATAAATGTTTATCAGAAATACAAGCTTTTTCTAATTCCCAAATATCTCTAAGAACATCTCAAGGACCGTGCATCCAAAAATCTCGTTGGCTCCATACCCATGGAAGAAACAACCAAACCCTCACATATCAAATAACAAAATATTAAAATTTCCTATCATTGAGGTAATATTCTATGTTATCATATCCCATGTCCTCATGAACCAAACATTATATCACACTTGGAACCTCAACACCTCTATCCCCAAATAACACAAAATATTACAATGAATCCCTAAACCTCAGTTTGAAAACTATCTCATGTATCAAAAAATAATACTTCCTAGAGAATAACTCCAATTAAAATACCATATGTAAAGACTATTAATACTATTATAAAAAGTAAAGCCTATAAATCCCATAATAAATTATAAAGGAATTTAAAAGAATGTTCATCCAACAACCATAAATACATAACATTTGTTGTGCCCATAGGATTGGTATATCCCAAACATAAAGAGGATCATTGATCCAACATCATATTTCCCACTGAATTCCATTATTAACAAGATCATTAGTCTACAATATAACCATGAATCATACTATTAGTTTCTAGAGCCTTAGTCTAACAACATCTAAAAATCATACGACATGTTTGCAGAACCTCATGTCTAGCATTGACCACAAACATGTGATGTCACAAACACTATACTCACTAGGATAAAACAACAGGACATGAACCGTGGCCTCTCACTCAAACGATGGATACAAAAAATCGTTTTACCATTAATCTGGCCGGTATACCATTACATTACATTACATCAGTTTGGAACATTAATAAAATGTATACTGTCTATATATTGATCCTTGGTCTGACACTTAATACATAGTATACAGACCATATCTGGAACCTAATTTACAAAAAATTAATAAATGTATATTTATAATGATTCCTGTGGATCACATTTCCAACACTTTCATCTATTGTAGATCATACTATTCAGCAGAGTTCCATAATGTGGAAACCCAAACATATCAAATCTCCATTTGGAAAAAATCTAGGTCTCAACCACAATGAACTAAAACATAATAAGGTCTAGATATATGTCCTTGTCGGCCAACTACATCATAGGCCCATCACATCCTATATCATCCTAGCCCCCAAGAAACATACATAACTGAAATACATAAAAAAAAACCCTCTCGGATTTGTCCTATCAATTGGGGCCACACTTGAACCTATGGAACCAAAAATAAATAGAAGCATGCCTCCATGGATCCTTAGAATTAGCATTGAAGCAGAAAACTCATCTCTAAACCCTGGATGTGACCAAAGACTTGTTTTAATACTTATCAATAAGTTATATCCTCTTGTATCTCTCATTGGACTTAAAACAATCATTGACAAACTGTATACCAATAAAGAAATCTAAATAGAAACCATTTCCATGTGAGAAATCTCATCAGCTAACCACAACATCCAACGATCACTTACTAGAAACATGACAACCATTGGAATCCTCAAGGGTCCCTCCAACTCATATCAATACCATAATGAAACTCATTTATAACCTTCATCCTTTCATCTCAAACAATATTGATGTAACCAACCTCTATGACCCTCAAACATATGTTCCAAACCATAAATTCTTTAAAATCAGTCCACTAGTCCTGATACATTCGGAAAACCTAATATATTATTAGACATATTGCTAAAATCCCACCTTTAATGATTCATCCATGAAACCTCAAATATATCACCAAGGCACACTCAGTCCATTCCCCTCACTAATCTCAAACCCTCACTGGGTCCTTCTAGCTCACAACCCTACCCACTAGAAGAATAAGAATCCAAACCTCAAGGAAATCCTCATATTGAACTAAAATTTTAAAAAAAACCATAAAAATATATTTATATGTTAAAATGATCCCCAAATTTTCATCTACATGAAAAAACACTAATAATGGACTACTCACAAGCCCAATTCTGACTTCCATTAAACAAAACTCCCCAAACCACCAAGATAGAAAAAGGGCATGATGTGCAATTTCAAGTATATGGTGTGTAATGTCATCTCTTCTAATGGACATGTACTTTTACATGGCCAGAGGAACATTGAGTCTACCCGTGTACTACTACATAGAATGTACTAAAATTACAAGGTGTGTACTTTCCAAACATCATATTGCTATTTACTATTTGACATTTCCAGACACACATCCATGCACTGTTACAAAACATGTACATAATTTACACAATGTGTAATTATGAAAATTCCATCTTCCATAAATGGGAATAACATATGGCATGTGTTCATAGAAGAACATACTGCATAGTTGAGGATTTCAAATGGGAAACCCCCGAAAACGAATTAAAAACACTATTTTTCACAAATAACCATAGATAGACCTCCATGGGTTCCTTAGAAACAATGAAAAGAAACATAAATAAACAGATATATGAGGATTTCTGTGTAAAACTCTTAACAACTGGCCTACCACATGGCATAAATTCTAAATAATCAGGTCCAAATTAGCTCCTAGAAGTTGTTGAAGCATGTTCTGCTCTCGATCTACAACAAGGATGAAGTTATAATGAATATCTTATCCTCCTACTCCTCTCAACACATGATTTATGTGGGGGAGAGTCCTCTTCCCCATTCATTCCATGTTGGGAGCCGTAATAGGGAGGGAGATCCTTTTAATTAATTACCCATTTAACACTGATCAGGAGTCTGACTACCTGAAGTGATATTATACATCAGCTATTCAAACCCAACATTTCATAATCAACTACTAAGTTATAATATCAATCCAAAACTCCATTAAAAATATACAAACACTAAAAAATGCACAGATAATTTAATATTTAATTCATTTTATATTAAGCATTCCAATAAATTTTAAATTGATCTTAACTCCACCAAACTATTCTCCTAGTTAAACCACCATATTTCAGGACCAATGGGATGGTGAAATAAATTATCAGAGACCATATGCTAGTGTAAAATGACCACTTGACCCCTTGTGAGCACCCACGAAAAAAAATTAAAAATTATGCTCAAATTTCAAAACCTTGAAATCGTGGGTCTCTACAACTATTAAACCATAAAACATATCACCCATGAGATGAATCTTTGGTATAATAAACACAAAATCTGACTGACATTGTCTATCAACTCAAGAAAATTTTTTTTATTCTTCTCAAATACACCATTTGTGTTTATATTCATATCTCTAAGGAGATGTCATAAAACCCATCAAAGTACAAGCCACTGCATTCCCCCATTAACAAACCACTATGATAGTTCCTAATCCACACCTGTCTATCTCAGTAACCCACATTATGTTTTTAAAATATTCATCAAATCATGGTTCTCCACACCCTAGTACTCATACCACATCTAAAAAATCTGATCCATGATGCTTCCTATCAAGGAAGAAGCCTTTGAAAACAGATTCTTAGTGGTCCACCTACCTTCTCGACATCATCCTCTCTATATCCTTGACCCTTCCGACACAAGTGTCACACCACCCTAGGATTATTCGTATCATCACCTCATAACCAAACATCATCTCACCAAGCCCATTCCCTAACGACATCCAAACCCTGGAGTTGGGCATTGATATGTCACTCCACCAGAGTCAGAACAAGAAATCTACTATCAACCATTCCCATCATCCACGATCAGCACTTATGGTATTCATCAATATATAATCTTTGATAGGGACCTATCCCACCAGAATTCGATGGTGTGCTACCATCTATATGACTTTACATAGACCACTCTATGAGAAAAACCTCCCAGGAGTCTACTTATACACCAATGAAAACATCTATATATCATGGTATACATCCCATACAATTAAAAAACACACTATACAATGTCAAGATATTGGGAATGATAATATCAAAACTATGATTATACTAAGAAGTCCAAAATTAATTCCAATACAACATCATCTATTTTTGATCATCAGTTTTCTAGTGAAATGCCTTATCTCACCATGCCCAGAATCCTCTCATCATAACAGTTAAATTTATTAGTTATCTCGTGGCTATCTTCCCAACTCAAGAACATCGGATGTACACTTCGGTAATGTGCAATACATAATAAAAATGATAAATCCCATTAATATCAATTATGATTCCCAATTTCAATTACCACATAACCTTTACACTCAATTGTGTAACCCAACCCCAAAGCCTACTTCAACTCCAGTGATTCATGTGACATGAAAAATCAGCTCATAGTCCCTAACCAAAAAAACTCAAGAACATCATATGTCATTATCCAACTCAATCCACCAGGCCAAACTAACCTACACACAATTTTCTAGCATAGGAACTTGATTGAACCTTCATTCCATAATATGAAACCCAATATAGAAACATAGTCACAAAAGTTCACTATCGTAGAAACAAAATAGGATTCCAATAATAGTAATCCTCAAAACCTATCTTCACCCATCATGCACTAATTTCAAGAGTCCAAATCATCGATTTCAACATAAAACTCAATGGAAACACTCATAACTCATTCAAACAATATCATATGACACCCATGAATGTCAAACGACTCTAAATCCTGAGTATAGAGTAAAATTAAAAATTCCTTAGGGACTCCCACCTAGAAATACCAATCAATTCTAAAATTAGGTCACTATGTCCAACCACCTAGGTCTAAAAAAAATCTTATAAGGCCACATCTCATGGGGCATCAAACTGAACCATCTAATCATCACATGGAATCATCAAGTGAAAACATCATCATCTTGGGTCTCAATCCATCAAGTTCTCATACACCAAACAACTACAAAAAACTAGGGAGTTTGTCTTCTATGCATTATCATATCACATCACTCTTGGATGAATGGGGATTTAATCTATCCCCAATAAATACCATCTTGAATTGGGTACATAACCCTACACATATAAAATACTGATACACAATAGTTACCAAACTAGTCCCAGACATGGACCACCCAAAGACCCTACAATCAAGAATCTCAAATTAGATGCACAAATCCAGCCATCAGAATGAAATCTATAAAGTCCCACACTTGATGATCTAAAACACGAGGATCTTACATGCCTATAATAATGCATGTTACATTTCTTTCCTTTGTACTTTATGATACAAACAAACTCAAAAGTCTCTCACCAATGGGCCATGATCCATAAATCCAGAATAAACCATAAAATCTAAAAAACATGGTCATCACCCGAAGAAAAATATAATATATAATGATATCATAACCAATAATAAAATATCAATCTCATTCCCCGTTAAACATGACAATCTACTAGAATAGGTGTTCATGATTCACCTGCTAAATATACATTAGAAATTACAATACATTCATATATATACAATTTATAAACCCCAAATTCCAAAATAATAGGAAATTAACTGCTCTACAACCAGTTTGTAACATCTCATCTTAGTATCCACTAAACCAGTTCTCTGAGATAGTTCCCCACAAGACCTCAAGCGCCCCTTTTTATACACTAGAGGCTGCTAATTAGCAGCGATGGTCTATAGTGGATCTATGAGGAGACTATAATGCCACATATGAATTCAATAATAGAATTAAATAAAAAAACATCATACGCATCAAAATAATGTGTAAGTATAAATGAAATAAAACTGAAATATGCTATAATAAAATGAAAATGTCGCAATGGCCCAAACAACCTAGTCTTATATACAAACATGATTTCCCATTGGCTGATCACACATAAAAAGTTACTAAAAATTAAAAACAACGTGACATAATTCCAAATTCGGTAAGTAACACATTCTTGGACTCCAATACCCTATCATGCTGCTCTATCGTGACCTATAAAATCCACTATAGAATCCCAATCAACATTGTAGATGGATCCTTGTCCTGATCTATCATTAATCCATGATCAACTAAAATGAAATTAGATGTTGTTTACACACACCAAGGTTCACATACCTGGGGTGGGGGGGTCATAAATTAATAATAGTAGTCCACCACTTATTTTTAACATATAATTGATTCCATAAGTGAATTATTAGGAAATCGAATCATCCTAGATGATATATAAAAAAGGAAACAAATATAAATAAAATATACATTGATCAATATTTTTGAGGCTAAAAATGATTGTACCCATTTCATCTAACATATGATTGTCTATGAGAACATTTAAAGGATCATGCATCCCAAAAAACCTACTATATATAAATATATGGCATCCAGAACATATCCATCAAAAATAGGAAACCCATATTATGAAATTACTGTAGTTAGTTTAATAATTTAACTCATAATATGCCCTATACTCATCAACTAATCATTATATCATACTTGGAGCCTCGACACATCTATGCCCAAATACCACACAATATTACTACCATAACGAGACCCTCATTGAGACATCCATCTCATGTATGATAACCAGTAATTCCGAGAGTATCAGTCCAATTCCAATACCATTTATCAAGACCATCAGTATCGAAACAAAACATTTGGCCTATAAATACTATCACAAAACATGTAGATTGCTCCGAAAACCACTATCCATAAATCATAAATACAAAACAACAATGGTTCCCATAGAATCAATATGGACTAGACTATGTAGAAGGGGAATCAGTCCAACCTCATATTTTACATGTCATTACATCATTTCATAGATCCCCGGTCTTCACTCTAACCATGATGTATAATATCAGTGTGTGGAGACTCCATCAAGCATCATCTTAGTAGTATACCTCTTATGCTCATATCATCATGCCTAGCACCATACATAATACAAGTGACGTGGAATAAACTATACTCTAAATTATAAAAAACATTCTCGGAACCTTAGTAGAGTACTCGAACTATGGATGTGAAGTATCATTCTACCATCCATCATGTTCGTATACTATTAATTCCCATAACATCATTCGGTACACAACCAAAAATGTACACAATATGTGTCTAGATCCTCGTTCTGACACCTATTATATAGTATAATAACCATACCTATAGTATCTTGTCCAAAAAATATAAAAAATGGATATTATAAATGATAACTATGGATCATATTTCCAACAAATTCAGCTATCACAACCCTTTCCATTCAATTTTGATCCATAATATGGCAACCCAACCATATAAAATCACCACATGCACTTACTCGAGGTCTCAAACTCAATGAACTAAAACATAAAATGACATTTCTTCCCATATATCTCAGCTAGCTACATCATAGAACCATCATCGCATACATCATCTCAGGTCATAAAGAATTTCCACAATTGAAAAACATTATCAAATTCACCCTCTCAAGGTTGTCGTATCAATCAGGTCCCTAATTGACCCTATGGATTCCAACATAAGCAGAGTCATACCTCCTTGGATTATTATAAATACAACTCAAATTGAGGAATCCTATCTCAAACTTAGTAATGACCAAATTCTATTACTATGACCTATCACAAGAATCTTCCTCAAGAGGCACTCAGTGGCCTAAAAAGGATACCTGATCAACTACATTCCAATAAGGAAATCCTACCATATATGAAATCTCATCAGCCAAACATGACATCCGAAGATCACATATTGAGAATTATCCCACCATGGATTCATCATGAGTCCCTCATAAGAAACACAACATCATAACAAAACTCACCCATAACCATTCTCCCATGATATCATCCAATCTATAATACTCCAACAACTTTTACCCTCATTCATGGTGTCAAAACCTCAACTAGTCTAACCTCAAGACACTAGTCCAAATATGTAGGGACAAACCCAAATCTTCCCATAGATACTGGTTAAATACCAAGTTGTGAGAATCATCAATGAATCATCAAATAACTCACTATGGGTTACTCAGGAAGAGCCAATAATTGAGCTCATGAACCTCACCCGAACCTCTTATCTCACAATCCAACACACTTTAGAATTCAAAAACCAAACCGCAAGGAAATACCATTAAATAACTACATTTAAAAAAACATATATAATACCTTTATATGTTGAAAACATCATACAATTGTGAACTATGTAGAAAATGAATCAAATGGACTACTCCCAAGCCAAATTTTCACTTCCATGACACAAAATTCACAAAACCACCATGCTTGAAAGATTACAAGGCATGTTATTTTGATTATATGGTGTGTACAATCACCTCTCTTCCTATCCATATACTTTTACATGTCTAGAATAATATTGTGTCCACTTTGCACTACTATACAAAGTGTACATGATGTAGGTGACATGTACATTACTAACATTATTTCCCTATGTACTTTTTTTAGAGTTAGGAACATTTTAATGTGCTGATAAGTATTATGTATTTTAATTTCACAAAATTCACATTTGAAAAATAGTTCTTCCTTAAATGGTAATAATACATGGAATGTGTCCGTACAACCAGGCAACCTTTTATTGGGGCATCAAAATGTGAAACCCCTAAAAACATCCGGAAATACCCTTTCTCCCAAAATGAGAATAGATCAACCCACCTCGGTTACATAGTAACCATTATAAGGAAATTAAACATAATAATATTATATATGGTGATTTGGGAAGAATAATCAAAATCCATCTTACCTCATGGAATAAAAACTGATGCCTCAGGTCCAAATTAGCTCCTAGAAGATGGTACACCTCGAATCCATCTCAATATATTCCATGGAAGATATCTAGGGGAATATCCTCTCAAACTCCTCCCCTAAATACATCAATCACAAGAGGTATAACCTTTCCCCCCATCACTACTGTGTTTGGGATCCAAAATGGGTTAGGGAATATTTTTAATTAATTTAATTAATTAAATAATTTCCCATTTAAATCCATTCCCGAGATGAGAACCCAAAGAGAGTATATACATTACCTAATAGAATACCTCATTATAGACTCAAATACAGAGTTAAGAACTTAATCGAATGATCTATTCAAAATATACAAACAATGAAAACCACATGAATACATTAATTTGTAATTAATTAAATATTGAGTATTATTCCAAAACTCCAACAGCTCATAACTCCATAAACTCCATATATTAGGGTAAAAACACAATTTTAGGACCTACACAGTGGTCAAAAGAAATATCTTAATACCATATAATTGGGTAAAATAACCATTTTACACCTCACGATCAACTAAGAATAAGAATTTAAAAATCCTACTCAAATTTTAAAACCGTGTAAAACATGTGTCTCTATAATTTTAAAGATCCATTATATCATTGATTGATTTTAAAATGATATTAATCCTAATTGTACATTCATAATATAATTAATTACATTTTAATTGGTATTATAATTCAGTTTTGTGTGTGAACATTTTCATGACTAAATGAGGCATTTTCTAAAAATTATTTTCATTGTGTTTTTCATTTTTATATTAAAAGTAATTTTTAAAACTTATATTAATTGAATATAGTGTTATATATTAAAAAATTTGGATACATGAAGTTGAAATATTGTAATTAGAAAAATAAAATTTTTTTCATTATAAATAATTACCGTGATAAAAATTAGTTACCATGGAAAAGTGGAAAACTGGTGAATAACGTTAAAAATAAAGTTATATATCCTATAAATCAAATATTAAATCAAATTAAATGACTCTCTAAGTTTACCATTATAAAATTATATTTTGAAATTTGATAATTTTATATACACTTTACTATTGATAGGACTTTACATTATCATTAAATAATGAAAAGTTATAAAACTGTCACACCACTTATATATTAATGGGAACCTCCTATAATAATTTTTTCATGCACTTTGATCAGTCTATAACATCCAAGAAATTACTAGTTTCCACTAAAAATATCATAAAATTTTCATTGATTTCTTGTTCACAAAAATATGATATCCTATGAATTCTTAATGTGTAATAAAATGACGGTTTTCCATAGAATAAGTCTAATTCAAAATTGGTTATACCATATATATTTATTTATCTACCGTGAACACATATTATTTAATGATGATAAAATAATGTTTCTAATAGAACCTATATAATAAATTACATTATAATGATTTCACAATCCCTTCTCATTTAATTTTTTGAACTATAATAAATTAACACATTTCTCAAGCAGATGTGTGAACTACCACCCCCACAAAGACATGTGTTTCATTTTTCATAATTGAATTATATGTTTGGTTAAAATTATGTATCAATTTAATATATATTATATTTTATAAGTAATTATGATTTTATAAATATAATTTATTAAAAACATTCATACCTATATATCGATAATAAAATGATAGTTTCACTTATCTGTATTTGTGGAATACCACCTCCATGAATTATTGTCGTTTATTTTTTATTTCCACTTTAATAGGGTGGTAATACATATGGAATTAATGAATAAATTTATATATTAAAAAATAATTACCATTATAAATAATTTTAATATTTTAAACATAATATAATTTACACCCATTATAAAATTTAATTTTTCATTAATCTATACATACACACTACAATATTTATGAAATGATGTGTTTTATTTTCAATAAAAAAACATGGATAATTATAATGGTTTATTGAATGTATATAAATGATTAATATAAGATTTATAATATTCTATATATTATTTAGTAAAGAAACTATTGATCACTTCCAATTCACCAATTTAATTTTGAGTTTATTAAAAAAATTAACTCTAAAATGTCTAATAGGAAATTTACCATTATAGTCACTAAATAGGACAAGGTAATAAATAAAATAAATTGAAATAATTATATTTTAATATAAATTATTATGTTACCAAAAAAAATAAATAAAAAATTATTCTCTTATTATTCTATGATGATATACGAGACATAAAATAATGCACTTCCTTTAAAAAATATTATATTATTATTTTCGTTCCAATAAGTTTAATTTCATGTTGACGTCAATTTAAATGTATCTAAAACATTAATATTTATGGTTTAATGGATTATAAAGATAATTTTAAAATATATATAACTATAATTAAATTAAATTGAAAATTCAAATTTTAAACATTTTTATAATAGATTATTTTAATAATTTACAAAAAAATATATTTCTTAACATATGGCTTTATCAAAATTACCTACCATCATTTCAAATATTAGTGATCATCATTATTCTATAAATTAATATGGGTTTTAGTGTATATACCATTACTTTATATCAATGTATATTTTCATTATTTATGATAATTTCAATTAAAAAATCTATATTTCTCTTTAGGTTTATGTGAAATGTGAATGCTTTTTTTATTTGATCAGATGGTTTCTTAAAGGGATTTTGATGGAAAAATGAAATATTAGTAAAAATTAGTGATAATGTAATTTATAATTATAGATGGTAAAAGTTTCTACCAATATAGTTCTTAATAATGGGTGATACATATATAACTCTCCTAATCCTTGGGTAATGGTTTAGTATTCAAAGGAGAAAATGAGAGAGACAACCTTGATTGTTACTCCTTTGGAATTAACTAGGATCGGGTTGTCCTAAAATGGATAAAACATGAGTGAACAAGGGTTAGGAATATTATTCTCCAAAATATATTTATTATAATTAGAAATGAGTTTTAATAAAAATATTTTAATTTTATGAGATAAGAAAATCATTTGAATTTTTAAAGGTGAAAGAAATGTTTATAAAACTAAAGATTTCTGGAGTTCCATCATTTTTCATGATTACATAATTATAATGCTAGTACATTATAATGAGGTTCAAAGGATATCTTTTGTAAATTTTATAATTTGACATGAATAAATTTTTTATTTATATTAATAATGATCTATTTTGAAGAGAGAAAAATTTATTTATGAGATATAATGTTTTTCATTAGAATTATGAGATTTCTTTATCATTATTACCCTTAATATTTTTTAACTCATGTTTATTTTTATAATTTTTTTGATATGATATATGGATCATCAAAATGTTTATCACGATCGTTATTTCTACTATAGTTAATCATATGAATCATTGAAAATGTGTCTTCGAAAGAAAAATGGTATAAAAATGGAGCCCCATTTAGTGGAAAACATTTTATGATGTGTAGAAGTGTCAACATTTTTATATAATGTTTTTAAACATTCAAAAAAACCTTGAACTTATTATGTCATGTAAGGTAGAAAATGTGAAATCGAAATTATTAAACTCAAAATTAAGGGTCGTTAATGTATTGTGTTATTTTATTTAGTATCACAGAAAACTTTTAGATAAATTTTGACGTTAGATTGATATTAAAAGTCAATATAATAATATTACAATTTATAGTGATATTATCATGAAATATATTTTGAATATGAATTTTTTTTAATCTAATCCATATTTATATAGAATTGTTTTCTATAGATGAAATAATGTTGATGAAATTGAATCTAATCCTAGTGATAATGAACTTTTTAAATATAACGATGGAATGGTTTGAGAAATAAGATTATATAATTATTGAAAACGTTTATGTAGGTTATTAATGATGGGACCCATGAATATGAGTTGTTGATTTCTCTATAAAGTAACATTTTTATTGTTGGGAATTTCATGGAATAGAACCCTCTAACTTTTAATGGTTCTTTAGACCTGGTGAAAGATGGAGAATGGATAGATGCATAAGGTTACATAATTAATGTATTAGAATGTATGAAATATCAAAAGGAAACAATTTTTATTCTGAATTCTAAAGAGGAATTCAATTGTTGATGGTATTTTATTAATAATACTAATGGAAAGGATGATATTAGTCTCATTTAGTTGATAGTATTTAAAATTATTTTTATTAATAAGAATTTCATTAATTTTCATCAAATTTGAATAGACATGTAGTTTATTTAGGTAATGAAAAACGTATAAGACTCAATGGATTCTTGTAATGATAATTTTACAAAACAATCCATGTATGAACTAAATAATTTTCTAGGCCATTAGTGTAAAATTGTAAGATTTTACATTATCATGAATAATTTTATAAAAAGGGTATTGGACTATCATGATTTTAAAACTTGTAATGAGGATAATTTTTTTGATGATAAAGTTTAGATATATTTTTTTACACTTATACACTTTTAAAATAATGGTAGTAAGGGATAATGGTGGAAATAAATATAGAAGTATTTATCCACGAAATCTGGGTTAAATTCTACAAAATATTCCAAATTTTTTTAAATTAATTTTAATGAATTTTTTGTAGGACACATAAATAATTACATTTGTAGTAAGATTTTTTATTTGGATAATGACTATTGAGAAAACAGATATCCCTCTAGAAATAATATGTGATAAATGTAATGATTTGGTTCATTATGCTAACATGAATGTAATGTTAGTTACTCAATGTGGGAATCATCTTTATTAGAAACAAAAATGTTTGTTGAAGTATTTTACATTTTAAATTGAATTTGTGGGACCCTCATATTTAGTAAGGATACGTAAATTACTTATTTATTCAAATTATTACAATATCTTATTTGATTTGTGATCTACAAATTATTTTATTTCATTTAAATTTCCATATTAAATGGAAACACCATCTCACATAACGAATGAATAAATTTTTTTTAAATTCATGAGGGTTATATAGAGGAAATAATAATTTATATAAATATTTCATTTATCATTATTGAAATGGTTATTTTCATAAGCCTTATTGTTTTTTTCATTTTAGAGATTGATGTTTATCTACATATGGAATTACTTTTAGTTTATATTGATAAGATATATTGTGAACCTAATGATATTATTTTTAATATTGAGTTTTAGTTTATAAATAAGAATTATTTCACACTTCTATAACAAATAAACATGTTGATAACATGATAAAATATGGACGTAACGTTTTTCCTGAACATATTGCTGAAAAGAAAGAAAATATTAAAATATATGATGTATCAATAGTAAAAAAAATTCTAGATGTTCTAATGGTTATTATCATAGATTTATTCATGGATAAGAGGATAAATAACTATTTATGTTGTTCAAAATTATATGTATATTTAAAAATATATCTATTTAATGGAAGGAATTCTATGTTACAATTGAAAAATTAGTTACAAGAGTATCTTGATATGGTTTTTATCACCACTAGGAAAACACCATAGTGTCCCATACAATTTGTAATAAAAATAATGAATGTTCCATGATAATTTTTATCGATTATACATATAATTACCCATACATTACATAAATTGTTATTACATCATAATTGAATAATATTTATTAAAAAATATAACAGAACCATAACATGACTATATAGGTATAGGGTCTTTAGAAATTGGGAATCATAAACCACTAGTTCATAAAACATTGACATTGTCTCATATTTATTTAATCATAACTTGAATCCTTTTTGGAATATCATTCGTAATACCCTTCTTCCTATCATTGGGAAAAGAAACATACAAAATTGATATATAAAATGATCAGTAAGGTTAACAAAGGAAATATCAATCATATATAACATTTGAAAATCTTATCCCATATATAAGAGATCAAAATATCTTGTCATGGGAAATATCATATAAGTGGAATGTAATAAAAATAATCATAACATAATACATGAACCTTTTTCTCATATACATTTAAGCATACAAAATCATTTCATATTAGTCAAGGCTCATTGACAATACCATCATAGCAGACAAAGTTAATTACCTAACCGAGTTCACTCCATGTTCCATCCCTATATTACTGAACCATTACAGTTTTTGCTATCTATATCTCCTAAGATAAAAATATTTACCCAATGCATTGGTGGGAGATATTGGACCCACCCTTCTCATAATTAAACCATTCTTATGTGTTCCAAAGAAACACAAATCATTCATCATTGCATAACCCATGTAATAAAAAGGGAATTATTAATCATCATTTCATCATAACATAATCCATATAAGAGAAATGGACTATATAAAAATAATTCCATAATAAAAAAATCAAATAAATGTAATAATTGGTATATAAACATATCCCTATGTCATATTATATGGAAAATAATTTCTATAAAACACTTTAACTTAATTGCTAAGAAAAATATCCATTTTCTTCAAAAATATTTTATTTTCTCAAATTGTCATGCTATTTTAAAATAATAGAATTGATTTGAAAATAAAATTTTAAATGAGTAGTAGAAGAATCATATAAATAAGGCATTATGAAGATGTAAAAACCCATTCATGCAGTATAAGTTAAAAAACATTCTCCACATTCTTTTTCTGGACAAGTTAAAAACTAACTCATATGGTAAAAAAATGAGAGATTCCATCAAACCCATTTAATAAAAGTAAAAATGGGTAAAAATGAATGTAAGAATACATATGAAAATAGTTAACATTTTAAGGGAATATTTTTATAAAAAAATGTACATAGATGATAAGTATACCCCCATTAGATACTTACAAAAAACACCCTAAAAAAAGAGATCAGAAAAGTTATCCCTTACCTTAGGTATGATATGATTCGTAGGTATCTCATCCTCATGGATAATTATTTAAATAATGTCACTGATTTATTCTAGAATCATTTTCATTTTTATGTAATAATTTATGATTACACTATCATATGTATTCCAGTAACATTTCAATGTTACTCATTATTCAGGCATTAACTGCTTTACGTTCTTATGTATATTGTGTCAGATAATTACTTATTCCTATTTTTTATAGTTATATCATTTTAATAATGGTATTAATATTATATATATCATATTTATTCATTAAATTCATTTATATAATCATGATTTAATGAAGATTATGTAGAACGAATCACATCGCACCGTGGAGACGGTAATCCATACATACGCATGAGCGACGATATCATTCCCATAATTTTTGAGTGATATTTAAATAGATGGTTTATAGTATCTAAGAATTAGTATCATATTATATTAATTATATATTTTTTTATTTACACCAGTATACCTATCTATGTAAGGTGATGATGAAAAACAAATTACACAACGACTTGGAGACTGTAAACTATACATTCACACATGTGGTGATTTTTTTTAATATGATGAATTGAAAATGAAATTGGGTTTTTTAATATATATAGTAACATATTATTACATTATTGATACTTATGTTATTACATTAATATGAAAAAACTGAAGAAGATTAATTAGAAGAAGAATGAAATTTGAATGAACTTATAGAAGACATTACCTCTTCCTTGACGTGCCTCCTTCAAATTTTCTCTTACGACTCCAGAGTTGGTCTTTTGAGAAGACCAAAACCACTAGAATGTTACTATGTATGTTTATAAGATAAATGGTCATGGTTTGGCTGATATTTATTTCTCAAAATAGTGTGAACTGGAGAGTAGGAGGTTCCCTTTTATAAGAGAGGAGAGGGGAACTTTAGGAAACTCTCAAAATATTTAATTTATAATATATTAAATTATATATAAAAATATACAAAAACATATTTAATTAAAATATAAGATGATTTTGGTTATAATAGCCATCATAAAATAATTTTTAGACATTTTTGTAATATTTTTTGACCTTATCAATTTTGGGTTAACCGTTATTTTATTGTTTTTAATCATACCATGATGACATGTTATTTACACATTGTGGGTTAATTTAATTACCATATCATGTCAAATGACCCAAAAAATTCTATTTATAAAATATTTGGACTTATATTAACCATTAGAAATAACTATAGATTTTTAGGATTTTAATATCTTTTAACAAAATATTTTATATTCTAAGTTATGAATTGTGTCAATTTTGGGCACTATTCATAGTTGTCTTTTTTAAAATTAAAAAAAAACTTTATTCCTTAAAAAATAGGCATTGAACCTAATATAATATGTCAATTTAATCCATAAAATTCTTGGAAAACATCAAAATAACCAAATTACTTTTTTTTATATTTGTAAATTCGTTAATTTAAATAAATCATTAATGAGGTCTTCACTACATCATATTTGGGTCATAAATAAAACTATTTATATAATCTCTATAAATTATAAATAAAATACTATTATGTGGAAAATATTTTTATATTTATAAATAATATTCCTGAGCATGGATTTGAATTATATATACCTATATTAAAATCAATTTATTAAAAGATATAGGTTTAGTTTATAATTATCCTTAATTTAAATTAAATCTTATAAAATGTCGTTTTCACATCCATGTGAATTCATGTGGTCCTCAAATCGACCAGAGGATGCCCATGGTCGGAAATATTTCATCCAACAATATTATGACACAATTTAGGGTAATTGTATATTATTAAATTGTTATTTTTTTACCCTTATTTACCATATTTCATCTTTAATAATGATAAATAAAATAATTACAGAATTTACTATTCAAAAAGTGTAAGACCCCAAGATTTTATGAAAGATATTCTTTTTAATTTAATTAATGTCTTTTGTTGTACGCTACACCAAAAGAAGCATGCACAACACGCATCCTTGACTTGTCTTGCATTACACGCAATTGCGACGTTCCTCGATAGCGTGTGTAGTACGCAATACCGAGTTTCACTAAACAACGATATGCTTTTAAAATATTATAAAAACTAGCCGTTATGAATAGTAATAACCACTTTTTGAAATTTTTGAAATTTTATTTTAAAAACGGACTTCATTTTTGGATTCAGAATATCGAAATTAGCTTAGGGTGAAATTTTGGTACTTTTCGGATAACATTGATTTTCTGATGAATAGTGAAAATTACTAAATTTTAATTAAAAACAACCTTTTTAATCGAAATAATTAATAGTGATAAATTATTAATTTTAGGGGTTTTAAAGTATATTTAGAATATATTTTTAAAATTTAATACAATGTTGTTCATTGGATGTAATTTCACATTTAAACCAGACATAAACAAGTGTCAATCTTTTGATATTTATTATCTCTTAAGAACACGCTATTTGTTTTGACGACGGGAATTAATTTTTAAATTAATTAATGCAATTGATATGTTTTGAATTTGGTAAAATAGACATCATTTTTGAGTTCATAATATCAAATATATCTTAGGCCTAATTTTTTGTATTTTTCTGGAAACTTTCATTTTTTGATGAATAGTGAAACCACTAAGTGGTAGTTAAGAAAAATAATTTTTTCATAAAACTTAATTGCACCGCTTCTGTGAGTGGAATTTCAAAAATTTGAGAGACACGGTTGATGTTAGTGAGTAAAATGTGATTCAATGAGATGAAAATAATTTTTGGTGAATAGTAACTTTTTACTTTTTTTTTACCACAGTTAAAAGTAAATAGGGTAATTACGGGTACAAATGATATTATTATTACCATAAAAAATGTCCTAATTCTATTGGATAAGTTTAATTCGACCAAAAACAACCTTAGGAATAAAATATGACCATTTAGGCCCACATGGATTAGATTGGGACATTTATTATTAATTTATTTAAAGAAGGGTTAAAATAGTTAAAATAAAAGTTTAATAAGTATAGCATTTTTAATATATGGTTATACATAGGATAAATTAGATTATAAATATTAATTAGAAAGATAAAACTATTTCCTACATAATGATATTTTATTTGTAATTTTTAGACTTTAAATAAGTTAATATATTTATGACACAAAGATGATGATGTAATTATCTTATTAATAAAATATTGATATAATTGATGTTATAAATACCCAAATAAATATAATTTGAGATTTTTTATGAATTACACTAATTATCTAAGTTAATATAACATATAAGTATTTATTTAATTAACTTTTTTCGAACTAATCATTCTTTTATAATTTTCATAACAATCAATTACTAAATAGTGTCAAAATTGACATAAAATAGTTTTTAAAACTAATATTATATTATTAATTGATAATTTATTCCTAAAAATATAATGTTCGCCCAAATGACTTAGATAACGTTATATATATTAATAATAAACAACTTGGGGTTCGTTTGGCTTGTTATAGTAAGTTTATTAACCTTATAGTGTAAGAACACAAAAAGACACGGTAAAAGTAAAATTATATAACTTAAAGATAAATATAAATGATAAGGTTAAAATAGGAACCTAAACATGTCTAAATTATATAAGATGAGAATATTTCGAACCATTACATCCTTAGATTCGAAATAAATCAATTTGGAGCTATTTAAAACCGAATTTGGCTTTATAATAAAATAATATTTTTAGTTATTCCAAAGGTGCCCGTCTCCTCCCTTATAAAAGGGAACCTCTTATCTCTCTTCCTCACACCACTCTGAGCCTTCAAGCTCGGCCAAACCCAGAAAAATTCACTTCTCCACTTTCATAGATACATCCTAGAGGTTATTTGCTTCCTCAAAGACCAATTATAGAGACCTAAAAGAAGATCACAAAGAGGCGCTTCAAAGAAGAGGTAATGTCTGTTACCGATTCTTTCAACTTTATTTCTTCTTCCACTTCTTCTTCTTAGGTTGTTTCATTATGAAGTAATAACATAAGTATCAAAAATATAATGATATGTTATTATAAGTATGAAACAACCCTATTTCACCATCTATCCATCCTACGGAAAACGAAATCACCGCGCGTGCGTACATACGGAATACCGTCTCCATGCCGTGGTGTAATCTATTTTCCACCACCACCTTACTTGGATAGGAATAATTGTGTAAATAATAACTATATAAGATTATTGTAAAGTGAAATTGAATCTTAAATTGTCTACATACAGTCTAATACAATTCCACGATCATGAGAACGATATCATCACTCGTGCGTACGTACGGACTACCGTCTCCACGACGTGATGAGATTCATTCTCCACATTAACCATTCATGAATGATTATAAAGTATATATAATAATTAATCATGAAATATATGACATAATAATGATACTAGATTTATGTGTATTTATTTCATCAACTTAATTCCATTCAACTCAATAAGGAAACGAAAACAGCGTTCATCCGTACGTACGGCCTACCGTCTCCATGAACGGTGTATTTCTTTCCATTTATCGATCTATTATATATATGTATATTCTGAATATATTTTATATTTAAATCATGTTTTACATTCTGTATGCATGTAATCATGATCTAATTAACCATATTAATAATTACAAGTCAACACACGGACGACAAATGAAACGATTTTACCCAAAACGCTCTTTAACATGGAATTTACAAAACAACTGGTAAATTAAAGTCATAAGTGAACCATATATGATATCATAACAATTAGTATGATTCTGCAATAAGTCCATGACATTATTTAAATCATTATACAGGAGATTCGGACACTTATGAAGCAAACCGGACCTAAGGTAAGGGAAAATATCACAATCTCGTTTTTATCCGAGATTGTTTATACTTTGGTATTTATTGGGGTGTATTTTATCATCCACATCCATGTCCCCTCAATATGTAATATTGTATCCATCCACCTACAATTGTTTAAATCCAATTTTACCCTTCGGTGAGTTTTTAGTAAAGGATATGAAAGAAATCTTTTGTCGTTTTTCGTATGAGGTAATTTTTGACTTTTCCAAAAAAAGTACGAGAAGATTTTTTTTTAACTTATACGGCACAAACGGATTTTTACGGTTTTATAAAGCATGATTTTAATGAAGCATCCTCAAAAATATTTCATGAATATTTTCAAGAAAATCATTTTCTTTTAAAAATGCATGACATTTTCTGAAAAGAAAATGATTTTAATGAAGAAATGATATTTTCCTCAAGAATTCATTTCAAGTGTTTTATCAAAACCATTTTCCATCTAAAATGAAATTATTTCATATGTGTATGTTTTAAGTATAATGTATGTATGATTTAAATTGTTTAACTTTTATTATTATGAAATGATTTCCATTTATATTATATGGATTATTTTATGATTGGATGATGTTTATGAAACCCATTTTATTTGTTGGGTTATTATAAAGGATGTATGTTTATTTTGTGGCACAAGTAAGAATGATTTCATTATGAGATGGGTGGGACCTATATCTCCCTCCAATGCATTGGGTAATGATTTTATATCTCAAGAGATAGACCAGGCTAGAACGGCAGGTTAAACCGGTTCAGTGAAACAGGACTGAAAGTAGGAGTAAACTCGGTTCAAAAATGGACTTTTTCAACTAAGACAGTCTTGGAAATGAGTCTTGACTGATAAGAAATGATTCTATATGATTATGTGTGTATTCCATAGAGTATCATGTTTTATGTTATGATTATTTGGATTACATTTAACTACTATGATTTATCCCATGTTATGATATTATGATCTGTTTTGCAGGTTAAGATTTCCAAAATTGTTATGTTCTTATGAATATGATGTGATTGATATTTCTTTTGATTACCCTTACTGAGAATTTGAGCTAACCCTTTTTTGTTTTCTTTTCCCTAAGATATAAAGAAAGGTTTTAGGTAAGAAAAAAAAAGGGAAGATCTTTATGGGAGATGTTGAAGATCATTCACCACGATTAGAAGATTATATTCCGAGTTTCCAAAGACACTATACTATTACGGTCCTTGTGTGTGTGTTTTTCTAATGTACTAAGTATTCCTAAAAAGTAATGTAATGTCCATGTACTACAAGGTTAGGGTCTCTACAGTTGGTATCAGAGGAAAGGTTTAGTCAACCTTTGGAAACTAGGATGTGAGAACTTTAGTGAGATACCTAGAGATATTTCTACAGTATGTATAGGGATGTCCGTAAGGTTAAAAATAAGTATAGGTTATAGTACTAGAATTACGGTAACCTAATATGTTATATATTGAAGGTACTCCCCCTCTATTATGTTGTTTTACCTAGCTTGATTTTTGACTCTCACACTATTCTTCTTGGGTTTTAGATGATGGCTGGAACCCGAAAGAACCGTGTTGATCAATGCAATGGACAATGCAATGATTGTCCTCCTGAAAAAACAAATGTTATGGGAGATGGAGTGAAAAATCTTATTGCTATACTTACACAAGCTATGAATCATTCTGGACTTCCAAATGAGTTGATAAGGGAACAATATTCTATTGATTACTTCATGAGGCAACGCCCACCTTCTTTCAGTGGGTATTCTGATCCACTTGTTGCTGAACAATGGATGAGTACCACTGAAAATATATTTTCAGTTCTTCAATGTTCTGAACATGATAAATTCATCATAGCAGTATATCGTTTGGAAGGTGAAGCTGATCAATGGTGGAATCTTATCAAGAATACGAGGCCAAGAGATGAAATTGAGTCCATGGAATGGGACTAGTTCAAGAACTTATTTTTCAATAAGTACTTCCCTCGTATTCTTCGAACAAATATAGAGAAGCAGTTTCTTGAACTAAAGTGAAAGGATGATGAATCTGTTGGTATATACAAAGAGAATTTTACAAGTCTTGCAAGGTATGCATCTTTCTTTATCATCCAACCTGAAAGTAAAGTTGATCGATTCTTTAGTGGCTTAAAACCGAATCTTCAAATGGAATTAGCTATAAGAGACTTCAGTAGCTACGAAGAAATTGTGCGTTGTGCTATAAAGGTGGAAATGGAAGTTAGTGTTACATATTCATCTCATGGTTTTGACAAGAAACGAAAGATGGAGTTCAAGGAGAAATCTCATAATAATGGTGAAAAGAAGATGAATGTTTCCTTATGCTCAAAGTGTGGAAAAAAGTATGGTGGAGATTGTCTTAAAGGGTCTAGAAAATGTTTTAATTGTGGAAAAGAAGGTCATCGAGCAGCTGAGTGTCGAAGTAATGGAAAAAAGGTTGCTAATGGTGTGAATAATGAAATGACTGCAGAGAATGCACCAACAACACTTCAATGCTTCAAGTGCAATGAAATGGGGAAGTATGCTAATCAATTCCCTAATCATAGGGTTAATGATGATCTAATGAGCAACCACTTAAGGCAAAGGACAAAGGGAAGTCACATGCGATCACTATGGGCGATGTTGAAAAAGTCAACGATGTGGTGGAATGATTAAGTGTTTATGTAATGGGATTCCAAAATAATGTTGTATATAGTATCGTGGAATATTGGAATATTTATTTATTGGTCTATTGTGGTTTTCAATAATTTTATGGAACCGGTAACCATGGAAAGTAATTGAGATATTTTTA
Source organism: Viscum album (assembly GCA_963277665.1). NCBI lineage: Eukaryota > Viridiplantae > Streptophyta > Magnoliopsida > Santalales > Viscaceae > Viscum > Viscum album. The sequence goes on along the minus strand of OY728146.1, from coordinate 220,240,998 downwards.
GTATGCAGATGATATGCACATAATGAAGGGATACAAAGATAATGAGATGTTTGATTGTATTCATGAGCTCATGATTGATATAAGGACTAAGTGATATCATGGTTTGAGTATAAATAATTTTGAGTAATTTGGTTTGTGGAAGGTGTTAACATTTAACTGCATTAAGCTTTTCACTAAGTTTCAATGGGTATACCTTATTAAGGTATTCACATGTTTGTAATTTGACCAACAATATATATCTTATGATATATAGGGGATCAAAGATGGCATTCATGTGATTGTTATGTGACATTTCAAGTAATCATTTTTGTACTATGAGCTTGGACCGAAGTACTTTGGATAAGCCTAAATATTGGGATGGATTATGTTGGACATAAGTTAGTATTGTTTAAGGATAGAATCTTTTTCGATATTATTTATGGGATGTTATAGTAATTTAGTTTTAGAAAAAGGAAAACCTTTATGATGGGTGACAACCCATCGTGTCGGAGAAGGCTGTGGGAATCGAACCCACAACCGAAGTGCGACTGGCCTTTATCGCCTACCACTAGCCTACAAGAAGTCCCTGTTTAGTAGAAACTATTTTTATTATGATATAATACGTATATGTCCATTTTTGGAACCATATATGATTAGTATCACTATAGATCGACTTATGTTTATTTAATAACTATTGCTAACCTTTTGTTTGAGACAAATGGAATGACCCATCATTCTATCACATGATCTGCTAACACTTGACGAATAACAAATTCAACTTCATTTCTTTACGAGATGAAGTGGAAATTGTTCAAGGCACGAACAACAGTGAGATTGTACCAAAATAAAGTAAGTATTTATTCTAATTCAAATTCTTCAACTTTAGGGAAATGATCTTGAAAACCAAAAATATTGTCCTAGTGCTCTTATATCTGATGAATCAGATGGTACCTTAGATCATCACAAATTTATGGCTTTGTGATTGCTAGCTTTTCCATAGCCATGTTCTCTACCACTCTCCATCAGAACATGATGGTTAGTTTTTTCTTCCATATCCATATTTTCACCTATATGGAAACCTAGTGATTAGTTTATTTGGGTAACCATTACATTTCATACTTTGGTTTTTAATTATTTGTTTTGGTTTTCCTTTTTACGATATGGGTTTCTATTAAAGAAACTTTCGTGTAGTAAACCATTTATAACCCCGACAAATTTCGTGGGCGAAATTTATTTTAAGGGGGGTAGAATGTAACACCCTGAGATTTTATGAAAAATATTCTTTTTAATTTCATTAATGTGTTGTGTTTTACGCTACACCAAAAGAAGCTTGCACAACCCGCATCCTTGACTTGCCTTGCATTACACGCAATCACGACGTTCCTCGATAGAGTGTGTAGTACAGAATACCGAGTTTCACTAAACAACGATATGCTATTAAAATATTATTAAAACTATTCGTTATGAATAGTAATAACCACTTTTTGAAATTTTGTAAATTTTATTTTCAAAATGGACTTCATTTTTGGATTCGAAATATCAAAATTAGCTTAGGGTGAAATTTTGGTACTTTTTGGATAACTTTCATTTTCTGATGAATAGTGAAAATTACTAAATTTTAATTAAGAACAACCTTTTTAATCGAAATAATTAATAGTGATAAATTATTAATTTGAGTGGTTTTAAAGTATATTTAGAATTTATTTTTACAATTTAATACAATGTTGTTCATTGAATGTAATTTCACATTTAAAGCAGACATAAACAAGTGTCATTCTTTTAATAGATATTATCTCTTAAGAACACACTATTTGTGTTGATGACTGGAATTAATTTTTAAATTAATTAATGCAACTGATATGTTTTGAATTTGGTAAAATAGACATCATTTTTGAGTTCATAATATAAAATATATCTTAGGCCTAATTTTTTGTATTTTTCTGGAAACTTTCATTTTTTGATGAATAGTGAAACCACTAAGTGGTAGTTAAGAAAAATGAATTTTTCATAAAACATAATTTTACCGCTTCTGTGAGTGGAATTTCAAAAATCTGAGAGACACGGTTGATTTCAGTAAGTAAAATGTGATTCAATGAGATGAAAATAATTTTTGGTGAATAGTAACTTTTTACTTTTTTTTACCACGGTTAAAAGTAAATAGGGTAATTACGGGTAAAAATGATATTATTATTACCCTAAAACTTGTCCTAATTATATTGGATAAGTTTAATTCGACCAAAAGCAACCTTATGAATAAAATATGACCATTTATTCCCACTTAGATTAGATTAGGACATTTATTATAAATTCTTTTAAAGAAGGGTTAAAATAGTTAAAATCAAAGTTTAATAAGTATATCATTTTTAATATAGCATTATACATAAGATAAATTCGACTATAAATATTCATTAGAAAGATAAAAATTTTTCCTACATAATGATATTTTATTTGTAATTTTTAGACTTTAAATATGTTAATTTATTTATGACACAATGATCATGCTGTAATTATCTTATTAATAAAACATTGACATAATTGATGTTATAAATACCCAAATAAATATAATTTGAGACTTTTTATGAATTCCACTAATTTTTTAGGTTAATAAGACATGTTAGTATTGATTTAATTAACTTTTTCGAACTAATCATTCTGTTATGATTTTCAAAAAAATTAATTATTAAATAGTTTCAAAACTGACATAAAATAGTTTTTAAAAAAAATATTATATTATTAATTATTATTTTATTCCTAAAAATCTTATGATCGGCCAACTGACTTAGATACGGTTATATATATTAATAATAAACAACTTGGGGTTCGTTTGGCTTGTTATATTAAGTTTATTAACCTTAGAGTGTAAGAACACAAAAAGACACAGTAAAAGTAAAATTATCCAACTTAACGTTAAATATAAATGATAAGACTAAAATAGGAACCTAAACTTTCTAAATTATTTTTGATGAGATGATTTCGACCCACCCCCACCTTAGATTCGAAATAAATCTATTTGGAGACATTTAAAACCGAATTTGGCTTTATAATAAAATAATATTTATAGTTATTCCAAAGGTGCCCCTCTCCTCCCTTATAAAAGGGCACCTCCTCCCTCTATTCCTCACACAACATTTAGCCTTCATGCTCAGCCAACCCCCACAAAACTCTCGTATCCACTTCCATAGATACATCCTAGAGGTTCTGGTATTCCTCAATGACCAATTTTAGTGACCTAAAAGAAGATCTCAAAGAGGCGCTTCAAAGAAGATGTAATGTCCGTTACCGATTCTTTCAACTTTATTTCTTCTTGCACTTCTTCTTCATAGGTTGTTTCATTATAAAGTAATAACATCAGTATCAATAATATAATTATATGTTATTATAAGTATGAAACAACCCTATTTCACCATCTATCCATCCTACGGAAAATGAAATCATCGTGCGTACGTACGTACGGAACACCGTCTCCACGCCGTGGTGTAATCTATTTTCCACCACCACCTTACATGGATAGGTATAATGGTGTAAATAATAACTATATGTTTTTATTGTAAAGTGATATTGATTATGAAATAGTATACATACACTCCAATAAAATTCCACGATCATGAGAACGATATCATCGGTCGTACGTACGTATGGACTACCGTCTCCACGACGTGATGAGATTCATTCTGCACGTTAACCATTCATGAATGATTATAAAGTATATATAATAAGTAATAATGAAATATATGACATAATAATGATACTGTATTTATGTGTATGTTTGTCATCTACTTAATTCCATTCAACTCAATAAGGAAATGAAAACAGCGTTCATGCGTACGTACGACCAACCGTCTCCATGAACGGTGTATTTATTTTCATTTATCGATCTATTATATATATGTATATTCTGAATATATATTATATATAAATCATTTCTTACATTATGGATGTAATTAATCATGATCTGAGTAATCATATTAATAATTACAAGTCAAAACACGGACGACAAATGAAACGATTTTACCCAAAACTCTCTTTAACATGGAATTTACAAAAGAACTGGTAAAATAGAGTCATAAGTGAACCATATACGATATCATAGCAATTAGTATGATTCTGGAATAATTAAATGACATTATGTAAATCATTATACTGGGGATTCGGACACTTACGAAGCAAATCGGACCTAAGGTAAGGGAAAATATCACAATCTCATTTTTATCCGAGATTGTTTATACTTTGGTATTTATTGGTGTGTATTTTATCATCCACATCCATGTTCCGTCAATATGTAATATTGTTTCCATCCACCTAAAATTGTTTAAATCAAATTTTACCCTTCGATGAGTTTTTAGTAAAGGATATGAAAGGAATCTTTTGTCGTTTTTTGTACGAGGTACTTTTGGACTTTTCCGGAAAAAGTATGAGAAGAATGTTTTTTTAACTTATACGGCACGAACAGATTTTTACGGTTTTATAAAGCTTGATTTTAATGAAGCTTCCTCAAAAAGATTTCATGAAAATTTTCAAGAAAATCATTTTCTTTTAAAAATGCATGAAATTTTGTGAAAAGAAAATGATTTTAACGAAGAAAGGATATTTTCCTCAAGAATTCATTTCAAGTGTTTTATTAAAACCATTTTCCATATAAAATGAAATTTTTTCATATGTGTATGTTTTAAGTATAATTTCTCTATGATTGACATGGTTTAACTTTTCTTATTATGAACTGATTTCCATTTCTTTTAAATGGATTATTTTATGTTGGGATGATGTTTATAAAACCCATTTTATTCGTTGGTTATTATTAATGATGTATGTTTATTTTGTGGCACAAGTAAGAATGATTTCATTATGAGATGTGTGGGACCTATATCTCCCTCCAATGAATTGGGTAAAAATGTTATATCTCATGAGATAGACATGGCATGAACGGCAGGTTAAACCGGTTCAGTGAAACAGGACTGAAACGAGGAGTAAACTCGATTCAGAAATGGACTTTTTCCACTAAGATAGTCTTGGAAATGGGTCTTGACTAATAAGAAATGATTCTCCATGATTATGTGTGTATTCCATAATGTTTCATGTTTTTATTTATGATTATTGGGATTTAATTTCAATACTATGAATTATCCCATGTTATGATAATATGGTCTGTTTTGCAGGTTAAGATTTCCAAAATGTTATGTTCTTATGAATATGATGTGATTGATATTTCTTTTTTTTACCCTTACTAAGCATTTCAGCTAACCCTTTTATGTTTTCTTTTCCCCAGCATATAAAGAATGGTTTTAGGTAAGAAAAAAAGTGAAGATCTTTATGGGAGATGTTGAAGATCTTTCAACACGATTAGAAGATTATATTCCAAGTTTCCAAAGACACTAAACTATTACGGTCTTTGTGTGTGTGTTTTTGTAAAGTACTAAGTATTCCTCCAAAGTAATGTAATGTCCATGTACGTAAAGCTTTGGTCCTCTACAAAAATTCCTAAAATAAAAGGAACCTATTCACAAAATTTGGACCTTATGATTCCAAATATGGAATCGATTTTATTAAATTCAAAACACATAAGTTATAGTAACTGATTTAAAATTAATCCCTTTTTTGAAATGAGAATACGAGTTTTAAAAGTTAAAACATTTCAAAATATTGAACTTTTTTTACTTATTAATTCAATGTAAAATTAATGCCAATGACATAAAATATATTAAAGGGTAAATATATAATATATTAATACTTTAAAACCTTTAAATTTTATAATTTAATCATTTAAATTATATCGATGGAAAATATTTTTTTTAATTAAAATTTAGCATATTTTTACTATTTATCAAAACATGAAGGTTGTCATAAAAATATCATAAATTTATCTAAAGTAAATTTTTTATATACCATATAAAAATAAAATGTTTATTTATTCATGTAACAATTATTAATGTGTCACCATCTTAATTTAAAATGATTTTCCATTCAAAGGTAGAAAAATAACCTTAAAATAGTTTCTTATACATATAATAGGGTTTTATTCATACCTTATGACTAAAATATCAATTTTATGGATATAAACAAATATTTTATTAAGTATATAACACATATATCTCATTAATCTCATTATTAATGTAATTCACTCAAAAAATATTAATATCAAATTGATTTATATTTTTCACAAAAAATTAATAGCCAATTAATTCATAATGCATCTATATAAGATAGTAATTATTATTACAGCTAACCTAATAGATTAATTTTCACAATAATTTTATATTATATTAATCTCACGGTACGTTTAAACTCATGATTGCGTGAAAATCAAGATACTGAATAATAAAAATTATTTAAATAAAATATTTTATAAAAACATATAAGAGTTACAATACAACACTAAATAACATACTGTTTATGAAAATGCATCCCTTTTTCTCATATTGAATACCTCCTTGATCCACACCATGGTTATAACAATGAATAAAATATTTATTATAGGTCTTGGTATGACTTGCTAAAGGTGAAAGAGGTAGAAACTTTATGTATGGAGTTCTATACTTGGTATCAAAATTATGAGTTTGTAGTTATTCATTTTCGATAAAAAAACTTCCCCAGCATTATTTATAGGTCATAGGATTAGTATTTTCTATAATTATAAGTATAAATTTTTGGTTACATTCATTGAATAAATTTTGGATTATTCATAAAAATTATGAAGATCATGAAGGATATATAATTATTAATCTATAGTCATTAAATGAAAAAAATATAAAAAATCATCAACTATGAATCATGATTGTAACATATTTTATTCCATGGGAACATTTTTTCTAAATATGAAAAAACTTTTCATCTAGGAAATCCTATATTAGTAGAATAGTGAATATGGAATATAAATGTACATGAGTTTTAATGTATTCTTGTATTAATGGGTTACTAACTTTTTTTGATAAATTCTCTCAGTTATGTAGCCCACTAATCATGTTTACTCAAATAAAATTAATCATCATCTTGAAAATCGAATGTGATAAATGTATCTAGAATTAAGAAGAACAATAGTCAATTCACTTGTGTTAGCATTTTTTATATGAAATGGTGAATATAAAATTTATAGGGACGCATCATTAAAGGGACTCTATATTTTATGAATTAATGATGAAAAAGTAATTAAATATGGTTCATTTTATCTACAAATCTATGGGAAGAATTCATGTACACATGTTCTTGGGTATTGAATGGTCTTTTTGGTTTTAAAAAAATTAGAGAAATATTTTTGTTGCGGTAATTTTTGAAATATACATTTACCATAAATGTTAATTGTAAATATTCACTCAAATAATTGTTAGAATGTCTTTTAGAAGATGATTTGACTCAATAAAGTGTGATTATTGTATGATTAACTATCATCTAGTTAATGAAAATATAGTTGGTGATGCCATGAGTTGAAAAGATATATAATAATTATCCATGATATGTTTGTAGAAATATATTTTGATTGATGATTTAATTAATGATAGTATAAAAATTCTTCATTCTCTCTTATAGTTTGGTTTTAGGGTATCTATTATTGTTAGAAATGATTAAAAATGCTCATAATAATGATCCTGGTTTGTATAAAATAATAGAATTTTCAAGATGATAATTCTTCATGGAATTATCATAGAAAAATCATTTTTTTTGGGATTTGGAATGAGATTGTTTGTTCTAAAGGATCATCATTAAAATATGTTTTTTTAGTATAACTCATATTACTCAATATTCTATTCTTCTTGCAAGTACTAAGATGTATAGTGACCCTCAGTAATGTTACTGTTGTGGTGGGATTAACATTTTTTAATATTTTAAATATGTTAAATAGAAATAAAAAATACCAAAAGACATGATTCATTATTTTCTCATTCCTAATTAGAAATTAGAAAATATTTCCATTTATTTCATGGTAGGATCACCAAATACATCATAAGGTAATAATTTTATTTGGATTATTATAAATGATTTCACTAAATCAGAACATTCTTTTCATATTCATGATATAATGTATTTAGAACAATTTGATAGTATTTATATTAAAGATATATTCATACAATATATAGTATATATATATATTATGAACGTGACCCCATATTTACATAAATATTCTAAAAATTCATAAACATTTTTTAGGTATTGAATTAAAATTGAGTAAAACGTTTTATCCACAATCTGTTATGGAATCAATGTGAAGAATTCCGAAATTAGACTATATCCTTGATGATTTCTCAATGGATTTCTAGGTAATATGGGATAAATATATTTCATTTCTATATTTTTCTTATAAAAACCATTTCAATTCTAGTTTATAGATGAATCCTTAAAAATAATTATATGTAAAATATTATCATACTTAATAAACTTTTGAATGAAGTCAGTAATTTTTTTATTGGAAAAATAATTAGTATAAAAGATGTATTAGAAGGTAAATATAATTTAGCACTATATGAGGAAACATCATTTAATGAGAAAAAATCATAAATATAACCAAAGGAGAGAGATATCATTTGATGTTGGGGGTCAATTTTATTTTATTAAAGTATATCATTAATGAAGTATTATGTGTTGTGGAAGGAAAGGAAATTTAATTACATGATATATTTGTATATAAAAAAATATAAAAAAGTGGGATTGATTAATAATCATCAATTATATCCCCCAAGTTTGTTTTATGTGCAAGATTTATTTCAGGTTTCAATGCTAATGAAGTAATTACGTAATTCATCTCAAGTTTTAAGACTTGAAATCGTGTAGTTGGAAAAAAAACCATCAGTTCAAGAAAATACGATCAATATTTCAGATTTATATTAAATTGTGCTTTGAAATAATGTGATTCACTGGGTTATGTTTTAATGGAAGAATCCCGAGACTATTAAAGCACTGTGATAATCCAAATAAGCTAGGAGAATAAATTACCTCAACTTGTTAAATATTGAATATATATTGAGGTTGAAATTTTACAAAGAGGGTAAGATGTTAAAACCCATGTAATATTAGAAATAAATAAATATAATTATTTATTCATGTTTTTTACCTATTCATATTCATCATATTTTTATAAATAAATTTATATGACATTTCTATAGAAGAAGAAATAGTTTTATCGAAAAATCATTTCTCACATATTACGCGTTCTTATTTAAATGTAAAATTTCTCAACTTTAGATGCATACTATTAATAAAGGGTTTATAATTTTTATATCCTCATATTAAATATATCCAGGGGTATGTTTTTGATATTTTTCTAAAAAGATTTATTTTTTGGTAGAATAATGATAAATCCAAGTTTTGATTAAAACTATCATTTCATTTGGAGTAGTCGATAAGTAACCTTCTAAACAAGATTGATTTTAAAATGAAATTAGTAATATTTTACTATAATTTATTTAATTATTTACACATTAATCAAAATTCTATTTTTTATAAAATCATTTCAATTCTTTAAACGGAATTTTTTCAAAAATATGATTTCATTACATTTTTCATATTTATTAAAAAGATAATTATTTAATGTTATTTAAATTTAATAAGGACAAATATTTTCAATTTTATTAATTATGCGGTTTATAACATTTAATTTGTAAAATTTAATTTTTAGTCATTGTGAATAGTTACAATAATCAAAATTTGTTTCCATGATAAAGGGTCAAACATGTTAATTATAGTAAAAACTAATTAAAATAGACACCAAATTTTATATAAATTTTATTTGGAATATATAATTTATTCTATTATCACTATATTAGTGAAATTTTATTGTCTTAGGGCCACATTAAAATAAATAATAATTTCGATTATATTAAAACATTGAATAATTTCAGGATTTCCACCCTCACAACTTTTAAAAGGAAATATCCTCTCATCACATATTCACACACATTGGGAACTGATAATTTGAAAGTAAATTCCGAAATCTAATACCAAATCCCCTAAACATGCATTTTAAGTTATTTTCTAAAAAAATTACCTTCTAAAAAAGTCATAATGTGTAATTGATGGGTCTTTTTATGTAGAAGTTGTATAATTATTAACTAAGTGTTTAAGGTTTCTTCATTTATCTATCAATTTAAAATATTATTTAACCATGTTGAAATAAAAATAAAATTATATTCCATATATATAAATTCATTATTATTATTGCAAAAACATTTTCACATATCCCTTTCCGCCATATATAAAATGAAAACATCACTCATGCATGCTAGTAGAATACCAACTCCACGAGGAAATGTGTTCAGTTTTTTTTCTTATTGGATAATATTGATGCAAAAAACAATTTTTAAATAAATGTCTTTAAAATTTTCTACATATTTATAATTATATAAAGATAATATATTAATCACCTTTTTAAATTTTTACCTATTGGAAAATGATAACATAACTCATGCATACTTATGAAATACCACCTCTTCCAAGAGATGAAGTTAATTTTCAATTTACACTCTATAATAATAGATATAAGGATGGATGTAATGAAAAAATATTTCTTTTATAAAATATTTCTGATATTTTAAAAGGAAAATAAAATATTTAATATTTATTTTATACAAATTATTAAAATTAAAATGACATTTATACATAATTAGGGACCACCATCTCTATAAAGGGATGTGCTTTCAATTTTTTAACAACATTACAAAAAAGGTTATAAATGTATATTCAATATAAAAAATTATAATGATAATATATTTATTATTTTTGATATTATAGAATAATTTTCATTTTGAATAATGGCAGTTCTCCAATGTTATGTTGACGTTATAAAACAAATGACTATGAAATGTTCAAAATAAATTAAATCATTGTAGTAATAAAATAAAACAGGAAAATAAATTTCATAATATAAAAATTCTATTTTAATGAAAAAAAAAATTCATTAGAACATACATTATTTTTATAATTTTATTATTCTGGATTTGGAGAATATGTTAAAAACTAAGGGATATTAGGAAAGATACAATATTTTAAAATAATATTGTTTTAATTTCAACCTTATAACTATTATATATATATATACTATCATTTAAATTTCTTGTTATTTTTCTTATTTATGAGTCATGGTTTCATAAATTTCATATTAAGCTATATTTTACTTTCTAATCAAAGGTTTGAAAAAAATATTTTCAATGTTTTCTGTATGGGTTATTTTCGACTATTTATAAATGTGAAAAAGAATGATTTTAACTTATATAGATTGAAATCTATTTCCCCTCATCATGTTTATTGTTAATTATCAAGAATACATTAAAATTTGACATATATTTTCAATATAGATAATATTTGGACTGCTTTATAATTTTTTCATGTTTTATAATTTTAAAAAGATAATTTTGTATTTCTCTTTAGGATTATGTCAAAATTATAATTGTCTTTTATATTAGTCAAAATTTCCATTAAAGGGTAATATATTGATAATATTAAATGTTAAAAAAAATTCAGGATACAATACGTTGGTTTTTTATATGATGAAAAATGTGAATGATAGAGCACATTATTATATGTGATCATGATAGAGTTCTTCAATGCATTGTGTAATGATGTACTTTAGAAATATAAAATGTTTTACATAACCTGGATGGTTACTCTATTAGAATTAACTATGATTTTATTTTTATAATTTGATTTATACCTGTGTGAACTTTGGAAATTGGTATGATTCTCCATGATAGCTATTTTATTCTTTTGAAATATTTTTTATGAAGATATTTTGATTTTATGAGGTAAATAAAAATAATGAACATATAAAGAAGAATGTTCTCTTTTGTAATGATTTGGTTTCACAAGATTTCACATTTTTCATGATTACTTCCAGAGATTTTAAAAAAATTATAATGGTTGTAAAAGAATTTATTGGGGTAAAAATTTATTTTCCCAATCTGGAAATATTTTATTCATGTTAGAAGTGTTTAATTTTAAAAAAAATTATGTGTTCAACGGGATTCATATTTTTCACTGAACTTATGTGATTAATTTTTTAACAAACCTTTCAAAGGTTGTTTTCCATCCGTTATTATCTAGTTATTTTCACATGATCAATGTATGTATATAAATTAAATCAAGTTCAATATTTATACTATACTGAAAGTACATAAATGAATAAAATGTGTCTTGAATTAATCTAGGGTGTAAACCTAAAGCCTTTTTATAAGAAAAATTATACAATTTGTAGAAATTGATTTATCTTTATTTAATTTTTATCCCTATATTATTGATGTATTATCCTAAAATATTTTGATAATGTAAAAATTAAAATACATTCAATTAAATTCACATTAATGGGTTGTTAAAGTAATTGATCCCTATTTTATGACCCCCTTCATTAAGACGATTGATTGAATCTAAAGGGTGAATTAGTGAAACATTGTGTGTTATGATCCTATATAAAGTAGTTTAATAAATATTAGTTAATTATTAAAAAAAATTCTTGATGATATTGACAGTATAATTCATGATTTCTTTGATCCCCTATAGGTTATTTAGGTTTAAGTAAACTTTTATCTATAATATTGGATTTCAATTATTTTTATTTAACCAATTGAATAGGTGTGTCTAGTTTCAATGATCCAAGATTATTAATTTTGAAAATAAATATACAGAGTCTTGTATGGTTAACCTTGAATATCAAAATCCTAAATTTTTTCTCATTTTAGTTTATAATTCTAGTTAAATATCCTCTGATAAAACACATATTAGAACTTGAGTTCAATGTGGAAAAAATTTAATAAAATTATCTCTCTCGCATAATTTTTATAAATAATATAAATGGGAAAAAGATAATATTGATTTAGACTTAATTTTATTGTGGTATATTGAGTATATGAGTTCAAAATATCCATAAAATTGATTATTTTATAAAAAATAAGTAATCATTCATTAATAGAACACTCATACATAGTGAAACATAAATTCAAATATGCAGTGTACATCTAAATGGTACACATGTTGTTCTTTAGTTCCATGATGTATGGATTCCCAATTTATTTTTGTATATTTTATTTTAAATATAATTTATATTTTTATTATCATTGGCCCTATGAATTAGATATGATAATTTATTTCATGATTGGTGGTTTATTGAAATCATGGCCCCTTTTTTCACCCCCTGTGACATGGGTATAAATTACATATAGGAATTTTCATTTTGTGTGATTGAAATACATCGTAATACAATTTGAGTAATAGGGTGATTAAGAATACATATTCTATTTTATAATTATACGCTATAATTTCATCCAAAACATCATCTAAAATGATAAAATTACTATAATAAGCAGATGTCGATTTCTAATCTACTATGGGGTGGAAAAGAAATCGGAGGGTGATAATATCCTCATAAAAATGACATTAGAGGTTGGAAAAAAATCATGTAGTCTATGATTCTGCATAGATGTATAATCTTTGTTGTATACCATTTAGAAGTACCTAATGTGAGGGGAGTATAGAGAAACTAAATTAAAATAGATTACTAAATATGCTTTTTGGAAAGGTGATAATCCCATTCATAACTAAATAATGAAGGGGGTTTCTAAATATCACCCAAGATATTCTAAACCTATTCCAAATAGAAATTATCCAAATCCAACATAGTATTTTTATTGATTGAGTATTAATTATCAATATTATCAGAAAAACATCATCAAAATGGACATGAATGGTTTATGATCCCCATAAAAAAAGATCACAATGTGCCTATAGTGGGAGGAATAGACCAAAAAAGGATTGAGAGAGGTTATTGTAAGAGGATGAAAAAATGGCTTCCCTATATCAGTCCTAATATATATATATATTTAGTTATAACCTTTATAGTGAATCTCATTTAAAAATAATGAGGTGTGACCTTGTAGATAATATAGGGAAAAATCCATATTTGTCATGTGATTTTAGAACTATCTCAAAGAGTGATATTCAAGAGTAATAGGATGAGATGTCGATATCAATGAATAACTAGGATTACTTCATAAATATTATTTTGAAGGTGGCCGTGTCCATGTAATGTAAGAAACTAAAATTGTGCATGATACACTCTAAAATTTATGGATTAAATAATGATTTTGTAAGATAGGATGTCTAACTAAAATAGTGAGTGAAGATAGACCATTCCCTTCAAAAACATTCAGGGGAAATTGAAACAATAAGATGTTTACATTTCCATTGGTCTTTTATTATCTATTATAAGCTAATAAAAAATCCACTTGAGAATATATAATATTATAAAAGTCTCTTAAATTGAAAATGGATATCATCATATAATCAGATTGGTTCCACAATGTGATGATGAATTCAATTGTATAAAGAGTCAAAATATTTGTTCCCTGCATTGTAATCAATGTAAATTTTTGGATGATTTTTTCATGTTGAAATATTTAGAAAATGGAATAATAATATGGATACTGTTGATTAAAACCAAACACTTTAACAAAAGAAGAGTTGTGGGAATGAATAATATGGGTTCTAGTCATCAATAATCCAACCCCTCTATCGGAAGGATGCTAAATGGTAGAGGATGATACTAATAAGACAACCTTGACACCTAAGATATTCATTACATCTTCACCATTAATAGGTTGGATGGAACTCCACACCCTACGGGGTTACATCTAATAAAAGATCTGAAGAACCAATGACATAGAATTTTGATTGATGATTAAATATAAAATACACAATCAAATTATGAAGTCTTAGGATATTTGAAAAATATACATACAACCAATGAAATAGAATAAATTCTATTTCAGGGTGAAGTCGGATACAGAATGTATAACAAAAAGATCAAAAAAACAGACAAACCTAGAGTTTCATTTGGCATGTTCAAACCACTAAAATAATAATGTATATATTTTAACACAAATAACCAACAAACATGTTCAAATAAATATTATTAGAAATGATCAATGTCTATTATTAACTAATCTGTTATGAGCATAGGTCTTCAAAAAAGTGGAATAAACCTTACATATATATGATCATATAGCCTTATATATGATGATGATTGAAAGATAACTAATCATATTTGACATGAATATGACATATATGAAAATAAAAAACTGAAACCCTACCTGACTCAAATTATTAGTCAACCATTTATCATGGTGATGAGAAAATTGAAATAATCGTTTGGTATTGATATACAAATAATGGGGGAATAAATATCGAAGATCAAAACCATAATTTTCAATATTGAAAAAGAAAGTGTTATGAGATTTAGAACATGATTAGATACACAATAATCATCTGATATGAAAAATAAATTAATAGATGTTACAAATTTCTAATCATTCACAATAAACAAAATAATCAAAAATATTTGTAGTGAGAACAACCTAAATGGGATGATATTAAAAAGGATATTTTTAATATATATAAATATTGATGGAATTTCTCTATGACAAGGATAATTCGACTATATCTCTGTGTTTGATGAATAAATTACCAATGCTAATTGAAATTGGATAATGTCACCATGCATTTTTTATAATACATTAAAGGATATATACTCTTAGTGATTCTATATGGGTTATAGTGGAACAACTTACATATACATATTTATTCATTTCCATTAGAGAATAATTTCACTAAATAAACATTCTATAATATATATATATATATATATATATGTATATCAATGAATTGGTGAGGTAACTTAGATTAACACTATTAATTTTATCCAATCATGAATTGATGTCCACAAAAATGACAAATAGATTAATAATAGAACTGATTACAGTGTAAATATTCATATTGGAATATCATCCATTTATAATCAGTTAATTTACATGGACAAATCAAACTCTAGAATATATTCTTGGATCCATCTCAATTTTTATTAAAGGCTGTTGGGATCAAAATTTTCCCTCAATGAGTTCCCTTATCATAATATCATTCATTAAATGTGTCAGGTATCCGCCTATGAATTTCTTTATAAGAAGAAATTAATATTTCCCATATTTTAGGACATTGGTATAGAAATGAAGATATAAGGTCTATTTCAATTTTAGAAATAAGAAATAGGTTTAAAGGTATTTTAAAAAACAATATAACTATAAAGATTCAATAAATGTTATATGAAATAAATTATCTATTATAACAGTAGTTTGATTCCGGGGATAAAATATATATATGGATATCAATATGGAAATGATTCATGTGGTTTGGGAATGAGGGATAGGTGTGACCTTAGTGGATTTTACACATTCAGAATCTTGATTAACTTTATGTTATGAGCCATTGATTGGAACATATACTAAAACATTATTAAGTACATAATGTATCACACATATCTCTCTTGAGAAGGTATTCACCAAATCCCTCTCTTGTCATGAATCTTGTGGTGGTACCATTTGAATATATTCTCTCTTATGAGGATTATTTAGTGAATATCTAATATTATATGGATAAGGTGATATTGAATACGAAAACTCATCATTATAAATTCTTGTGGAGAAAAATATTATCAACAAACAAGATAGAAAATTGGGCATATAATTAATGAAAACCCCTATTAAAATTTATTTTTTATAGTTAAAATTTCATTGATGAAATTTCGAATTGTTGAAATTAAATAAAATCCATTTCGTTAAAGAAAATTAATTCATTAAAACTCATATTCATAATTTTTATACAATTTCTTTAGTAATAAAATATATTATTATTTGAATCATGTAAAAAGTGATACATTATTTAAATTTCATAATATAAAATTATATATTAGTTATAAATATATTCTATATATGTAATAAAATTATATTGGGAAAATTTATGAAATTATGTAGGTCTCTCTTACACCAAATTATTTTATCTAGGTATCTTCTAAGGCTTACCATTTAGTTTTCTAGGAATATACCAGAATTTTATCAATAGAGTTTCCCATATTATAAGTATTTAATGTACTATAAATAACATACATCTCATAGGGAAAACGAAAGAACATTATTCTCATAAATGATGAATGATACGATAGTTAACAACTAAACTAATTTGATTTTCAAACATTGAAATTGGATGGAAAAAAGTAATATATGTAATATATGAAAATTTAGATCTACTTGAATCACCATAATGAAAGCACTCACAAAGAAATTTTATAAAGAAAACATAATTTTAATAATAAATTATATATTTTGAAGTTTCTTATAAACATAACCATATGATAAAAACTATTGTAATTAATATTAAATAGAATTAGAGCTGTGTATAAGAAAAAGGGAACCCATATAACCATTAAAAATCTGACCATTAGAATAGTAATCTAACAGTTAGAATAGTTATATGACCATTGGAATAGTAATATAACTTTTAGGATTAGTAATCCTCACATTGTTAGCATAAAATAAGGGTATGATAACTAATAAAAATATAATATGATATTTTTAAAAAATTGTGTATGAAAATAAATGTTATATAAATGATAAATTAAGACTTTTTATGTTTACAAAAGATAAATGTTTTAATCATAGTTCTATAATAAAAACAATGTTTTAAAATAATTATTTTTCAAATAAAATGATAGTTTGACTTTATATTATATTTATTATAATTATAATATATTTATATAAGACCGTAATAAATATTTGAAAAGATCAAAAAATCTATTATAATAATAACACTACTCAAATAAAAATTATTTGGGAGGGGGACCCATATAAAATGACATATACCAGAAAATCACATCAGAAGTTTTTCCTCTAATTGGGGACTAACACATCACAAAAATATTTTACCAGTTGTATAAAATTAATTATTTGTGATGGGATTAATCTCCAATCAAAAATTTGTTTATATGTATGGAGATCAATATCATCGCAAATAATAAAAATATAAAATAAAATAAAATAAAATAATAAATAAAAGGAAAATTTAAAAGTTTAAAATAATTAAAAAATGAAAAACATTACAATAATAACAAAATGTATTATTTAATACTGTAAATATTAGAATTAATAATAATATTACAAAAAATATGTTCACTCAAATATATATCATAATAAATGTGTTAAGAAATTACATAAATCACTCGAGGTTATCTAATGGATGTGGTGGAGGAAAATCCACCCCTTTACCCTACGCCAGGTGTTGCATGTACTCTATCAATCTCTACTAATGTTGCTCAGGTTCTCGACATTTTTTCTCCTACTACTACTTATGTTATAAATGAAACTCTTCATAGTCTCTATGAAGGTCTATATATACTCATCCTAAGCTTGTAGATTCTCCTCAAACTCTGTAGGTGATGATAAAAACAATCTTATTAGATCCCCACTAACTGGATAATGACAATAAAGTAGAACCATAATATCTTCAAGGATTCTATTGAAAAATGACACCAAAAACTCATCCTTTCTTAAAAGAATATAGAGTCTCATTCATCTATACAAAATCATAATATCCTATTGCAATGGTGTCATAACCCTCAGTCTCGACCTAACTCTCATCACGCGTTTGAGAAGATGCATCCTCAAAGGACTCCCTCAAATATAATTTTTAATTAAAATAGATAAAATATTCTTTTTGGTTGATTCTAAAAATAAAAATGTTTTAGTAAAAAAAAATATGATGTTATAATCAACCACTGATATATATTGATAGGATCAGTTAATGTCCTCTTGTAAGCCACAAACAACATAATATCAATACTCTCATCCTTATAAATAAATAATAAAATAAATATTTTACATTTACATATATATAAATTATTAAATATAATTGATTAATATATGTCATCAATGAGTGATTATGTTAAGACTATTGGTTTTATGAGTGACCAACTACATCCCATGGTTCTACAAACCTAATTATAATCTCATCCAAAAACTATATGCCATAAAAAATGATATAAATCCATCCCAACCCTGTGAGGATATATAATTATGTCATTGGCTCCAAAAAGACCTGTAAAAAACAGTGAATCTTCATTTCTCCAGGGTTCTCTTACTCAGATTGTAAAAAATCTAATGAGTGTGCTCATGCATATAGGAATCATAGGACACATTGATAGATTTCATCTTCCTATCATCGATGGGATACCATAAACCCTACAAATAATTAATATGTGAAAGTTAATAATTAAGAAAATCATGAAATAACTATTTTATATTTATGTTCTATCCACTAATCAAATAGTTGTTCCAGAACCTCAATGAAAATATTTTACAATATCACACATGCTCTAGAAAAATAATTCCACAAAATATCACTCTTCATAGAATATTTGTAAGTTAAAAAATATGGTTAAAAACAATAAATAAAAATAAAAATAGTACATAAATAAATTATTGACCATTAATGATAATGATAATTAGCTGAATTGGACAATTGGAAATACCTCCACATTCATAGATAAAGATAAATATGTGGAAGTCATTGAATAATAGGATCTAGAATAATAAATCTCTAAATAAAACAACCCATCCAATTCGACACATACCCTGCAACCTGAGGGTTGAATAATGAACCATCAGGCTCATCATAAGGAAGTGTATCCCCATTGAGGCTATGGAACACATCGATATAATTATCATAATCCATCTAAAAAATGAAAATAATTTGAGTATAAAATAATTGATGATGAGTTTTATATATAAATATTAATTATAACTGTAATAAACAAACAATTTTGTATCTATTTATCTTCATCCACATCTTCGTATACAACGGTTTAAATATCATCATCTTTCTCGTCAGTATCATAAATTTCCATTGGATTTTATTCTTCATTTTCTCTTACTAATTGAAATTAATTTTTTACACCATCAATATCATTGTCACCAGTGACATGAAACTATAGTGAGTGATTATCAATATTCTTGTCTCTTCATTGAAAAATTTATTTGGTGCTTTCTCTTGAAAAATATCCATTCCTTGCACTTTAATAGAACCGAATTCACATTGAATGAAATAATTTTCTTGGGTTTTCATTTTATATAATTATCTCCTATTTAGTTAAATCTTTTTAGGAAGAATAATAATTTTGATAATAAATTTTAATTTATTAATGATCTAACAAAAATGGATCATTTAATACAAGGAAATTTTTATATTTAATGTCATTGATTCCATGGAATTAATTAACATGACATCCACTATTTTTATCAAATAAATGGAATTTAAAAATCATTGTATATTTTTTTATTAGAAAAAAATGTTCAATTATTTCATCCAACATTCCAAAAAAGCCAACTTCACTTCCTCTAATAAGAGTTTCTGTTAAAAAAACACCACTATCAATTTTTTTACTCACCATATGCAAGTGTTTGAAGTCCAAAACCATTCATGAAATATATTTAATAATATTAAACCATTTTGGAAGATGTGTTAAAAATACACACAATCAATTAACAATTTTATCAAGTTGTTGTGATACCTGAAAATTGATAAAATTAGCAATATAACTAAGAATAAATTTATTTCATATGTTAAAAAATAAAAAATTCACTTTACAATTTGTTAAAACTAGTAGAATACATTATGTTTCCAACAAATTTAAATAGAAACTAGTGTCATTTGAAGAACTATTAATTGATATGATCAACATATAATATATAAATAAAATACAGTTAATTTACATTTAAAAACGTTATTTAATAGGTGATAGTAACAATCACTCTACACATCGTTTCATTTCATCATAGTTGAGAAGAAGATATTTATGAGCCATGTGATGTTCATTTTTTGAGTTAAATGTTCATAAACTAAACCAAAATTATGTTTAGGTTGACTAAATAATGATAATTTAAATTTTTGTTCATTGAAAAAAATTCAATCATTTTTCCCATTCAATTATATTTTAAGTGATATTAAATTTGTAAGTAATGGGACAAAAAATGAAATATACTCACATAATTAAGATTTTATAGTTTACCCATCAACCTATTATTATATAGATACATTTTTATTTGATCTATGATATTTGGAAACAATATTTCAAGGTATCATTGAAGCATTTTTCAGGTGATTGTGTTTGTTGACAAAACGAACATTCGTGTTGTGTTTGTTGACAAAGAAAACCATGACATACAACTTTGTTGAAAAGGGGATCTCATGGTGGCATGTCAAGTTCAAGGGATCTTGTTAATGATCCGTGATTTATTCAACAATGTTGAAAAAGGTATGGTCAAACTGGAGGTGGTTCATAAAGAGTAGATACAAGTTGAGGCCGTTTTCCAGTGTTTGCCAAATTTTTGGGCCTGAAAATCAACAAATGGAGAAAAGTGGTTTTAGAAAAGGGACTTTCACGCCGTTGTCTTTAAGTAGAGGAAACTTGCACGCCATATTTTTTCAAGATCAGAACATCAAAATATGTATAAGGAAAAAGGATCACGCAAGTTGTATGTTTGGTCATGCAAGTGACTAGGGCGACAAGGACAAGCGTGGCTGGAATTGTGCACCAAGACTTTCGCACCGAGGGGAAACTTTCACGTCGTCGAATAGGGTGTCCAAATGCCTATAAATATAGGTCAACCTCTCCTAATTCAAGGTGAGTTCAACACTTAGAGAAAATCAGAGCTCTCGTCATGTAGGTGTGGTGGTCGCGCAAGTGGCTGTGTGGTCGTGCAAGTAGAAGTTGTGCACCAATTTATTGTTGCGCTTACAGAGTTGTTTGGGAGAGAAAGGTAGGGAGTCTTCCAAGTTTTAAGTTGAAGAAGGGGGTGTCACGTAAGTGTTTTGGAGACACTTGTGTGCCAAATTTTGATGAATCGCGATAGTTGGTGGTTGTGAGCCAATATTGGTTTGGGCATAAAATGGAGTGAGTCGCACAAGTTTGGAGTTGCAGAAGCTTGTGTAGCGCAAGTGGTTGAGTTGAACTTGCATTCCAGTTTTAACATGCATGTAGAGACTTTCACGATGGCTTGGAGAAGGGTTCCTGGTATGGTTGAAGCATGAAAAAGATTCAGAGCTGCGTGAATGCTGGGAGATTGCCTGATACCTTTGGTACAAAGTGAGATTCATCTATGGGTGAAATATGTAATTCAACAGATCATCTACATACAACCAAAGATGTATTCATTAGTGAGAATGAAGAGACCTACAGGTCTATAAACAGTGAGTGGAGCCTTTCTAGAGCAGTGAGAAAAGGAAGAGGAAGAAGGTGATCCTCTCCACCGATAGTGGGCCAGAGAGAGAGAAACAGGGAGTGAACCTTGGGAAAGCAGTGAGCTGACCCTAAACATTGTAAAGGCAGTGAGCCTGGGAATAGAAGCGATCTATCCCAAACCTTGTAAAAAACAGTGTTCTTATAGTGGATTTGGTACATCAACACAATTCTGGTGTATGCTCCATGGACGTAGCCCAGTGAGGGTGAACCAAGTAAAAATTGTTGTGTCATGTGCATGCTTTACTTTATATTTATTTTGTTCAATGGGAAATAGAGAGAAGAGTGTTTTTATTAACATCGATTGAAGTTTAGAACATCCTTTAATTTTAAATTATTCATACCCTGATTCACCCCCCCTCTCTGGGTATTCATCCTTGTGGACCTAACATATGCATGTTTTTCTGATATGAGTATGTCCATCAGAACTGTATAGTCCCTGCACAAATGTTATTCATGAATGAAATATAATGTCAAAATTGCCACTAAATCAAAGAAATCTAATGGATTTTTTTCCAATTTATATATAATTTAATCAAAATAATCTTACAGTATAGTAATTTAATCACAGTGTCATTCTGTTAAACTTATGTCTCATAAAAAATAATATATTTATAATATATTATCCCAAATCGATGAATTCCAAAATCCTCTAAATATAATTGATAATATTATTTCTTATATAGAATGAAAATCATGATTTATTAATACAGTAACATGATTATTTCTAAAACATATAGAAAAATTTTATTCATAACCATTTAGTATCCTTAAATAAAAAATACACTTACAAAATGATAAATGATATTGTTTTCAAAGTGTAGAATACACTTTTGGTTTCATTAACATCGGTTATTTAACATTTTTAAGGAACTCAATTTTTGGCCCACTAAAAATTGGTAAAGATCTAATCATTCCCTTGAATTATATTTGGATTTTATATGGTTTACTATAACTATATAAATATTTTATCAAAAAAATTCTTCTTATTATGAATAACATTCAATATATGACATATGAAAAAAATCAGACCAATATTGGAGATTCCAAAAAACATTACATTTAATCAAGTTGTGATCTTTCCCAAATTTATCTAAATTTTTTATATTATAGTCATTTCAAAGGTAGTGGGATGTAATAAAGAGAAAATAAATTTTAAATCTATACTATAGATCATTTAAGGAGGTCCATCCCTTTAAATTGGTCCATTTTAATAATTTTTTGTTACTTTTAAATGGATGATCAATTAGAAGAAATATGTGATGCCACTTAAAAAATATTGTATCCCATTGATGAGAATAAACACTTTGATGTCACTTGTACTATATGGAAGTTATTTTTCCCATGTATACTATTTCTAGTTAACATGCCATATGGGGGAAGTCACAAATTTTTAATATTAATATAGCTTTCATTATGAAATTTTGTTTCACAATAATAACATATGTAATGTCACAATTACTCCATTATAAATTTAAATCATCAAGAAATGGCTCTAAATAAACATAAATTTCATTTATTAGATCCCAAATAATTAATATTGTTTAAAATATATATGGTTTATTTTTTAATATCAAAGGAGGTCCATTTTATGATGTTATAATGATGTACTGACAGTAATATTGACTATTATATAGACCAAATGGGAAAAACCATTATTTTAAAAAATAAATTGAATGTTATAAGATTCAAAAAAAAGAATGATTTACATGGTCAAAATGATTCCATGATTCATCATTACAAGTATGAAATAATAATTCACCAATTGAAATATTCTTTTTTTCATGACATCGATTATTATCTGTTATAATATATAAACAAACACAATAATCTAGGTGTAAGAAATAAATAACTCAAAAATATATTGAGAACCTATCCATACATCTCTTGTGGGGACTCCATGTAATACAGTTTTCTACATAATGGACAGCTATATAAAGAATACATTTCATTATAATATAATATTCAATAATTTGAAAACTAGTAATTTTTTTAATAATCAATAACCAAATTATGAACTAGCCACTTGGTATCATAGAAATTAGTCGAAATAAAATTTAATTAATGTAATAATGATTTAAACAAAGTGAATATCTAATAAAAATAGAATCATGACATTCCATTATCTTTTTTACTTGTAAAAAAATAGAACCAGTATATTTTTTTTCTTACAAATATCATATATGGAAGCCTCAACATACTTCAATAACTCATAAAATAAATGTGTTTTTTAATCTAGAGTTAAAGTGATATAATTAAATGTTTTTTGTATAAAAGACAAGACAAAACCACATGTAGTAAATGTTAAAACCATAATTGATCTAGAACCAAATTTCTAGTATCTTCTCCAAAATGAAAATCTGTATATTGATACCAAAAAGCATAATCATTCGGAAATCCAAAATTAAATTGATGGAACATAACATTATCAATTGTTTCAAATTTCCTCAGATCAAATATCTTACATGGAAACATAATTTTACCCTCTAAAAAATATTCGTTATATATTAAGAAAATGATTAAAAAGATTCAAGACCCACAATATTTATAGAATTTACACTAAAATAATTCAGATTCAGGTGTTGATTTACCAAATCATAATATTGTAACAAATAACACTAATTACATCCTTGTTATATATTTTTCTATAAAAAATTGAAAGGAATAATATTTCATCTCACTACTCTAATATATTGAATAGATATTTCAAAAAACATGGAATATAAAAAATTACAAATTAAATGTAAATATTATCAATACAATCTCATTACCACTATATTTTTCTAATTTAAAAAATTACCTCTATTTTTTTCTAATTACATTGAATTTTTTCTAATTACCATTACTTATCATTAAGTTAAATTTAAGGAAAACCTATTGGTGTAAGAGGACCATGGTGTTGAGGGGTTGCAGGTGACGATGGAGTGAATGAATTTTAGTTCCAAACATTGAGACTATTTGGGGAGGTGTCAATAATGGTTGACCTTTAATTTTACCAATGACTGCTTTTCTTATAAAGGTTTGAACAAATGTGCACGTGACTTATTTCAATATTTCAGCCCCTCCATAACCTCCACACCATGATTTCCTCAAGTAATAAAGGGAATATATGGGTTATAGGTGAACACATAGAGAAATAATTTTGGCACCAGAATTCATTCACTCGATCATCCCCTTCCCCACCTCTTCTTCATACTTCCATCATTCTCCTCGGTAGATTTTCTATTCCTAAATATTGTAAATTGTGGTAAATTTTTCATGATTTTGATTAATTATTGTGAATTTTGGCTAATATTGGTCAATTTTGGTACATTGTGGTTAATTGTTATCAATTCTAGTCAATTTTCGTGAATTCTTATTAGTTACCGCTCGTTACATATATTTTTGATAAAAAAGGTCTCATTACCAGTAGTTTTTACTAATTACCAGAAATTATTGGTTTTTTATTAACCAATAATTCGCATTAATATTATTTTTTACGATATATTTCTCATTACTGGTATTTTTTACAAACTACCTCTTATTAACTATACATTATACATTATATCGGTCATTACAAATATCTTTTTACTAAATACATCACATTATAGGTATGTTTTTACAAAATGCTACACAATTTCCCTATTTTTTTACTAAATAAAACTCATTATGAATATTGGTTTACTAAATATGGCTCATCACTAGTAATTATTAATAATTACCCCAAATTATAGGTTATTTTTATTTATTACTGCGTATTACAAGGATTTTTTATTAAATAACTTCATTACTAGTATTTTATAATTGATACTACTCATTACCAGTAATATTTTTAATTTACAAACATTAAAAGGTAATTTTTACTAATTACCACTTATTATTAGTAATTTGTACTAATTAAAACTCATTAAGATTATTTTTTATGCATTACTAAGCATTTAGATTTTTATATAATTACTCAAAATTATCGGTATATTTCTCTAAATACATCACACTACCAGTATTTGTTAAAAAATAATACTAATTAATAGTATATTATACTAAATATTTATTTATAATTGTATTATTTACTAAATAATGGTTATTGATAGTATTCTTTACTTAATACCACATTTATAGGTATTTTTTAATAAAATACCGCTCTTTTTGGATTTTTTAATAAAATACAGCTCTTTTTGGATTTATTACTAAATAACCATCACTAAATTTATTTTTTGAATGTTAAATCTCATTTCTTCTTTTTTGAAAATACCACTCATTATCGGTTTTTTACTAAATACTACTCATTGTAGGTATTTATTACTAGTTACCACTCATTACAAGTATTTTTTACTAAATACCATTGCATATCGGTATTTTTTATTAATTTCCTCTCATTTCTGATATTTTTTACTAATAACTAGTAATTGTTGATATTTTTTTACAAATTACTCACCATTACAACTCATTTTTAATAATTGTTGCTATTTTCAGATATTTTTTAATTATTTCTTCTCATTTAAACTAATTGTGTTATTTTTTCTACTAATTACCAATATTTTCTAATAATTACCTCTATTGTCTAATAATTATTACTAATTTAAAATAATCACCTCTAATTTATAAAAATAAATGCAAATTTTTCCAATTAACCCTATTTTATAATAATTACAGTAACTTTATAATAATTACCACTAATTTTACAATTTACCACTATTTTGTATTAATTGCAGCCAATTTCTAATGATTTCTAGTGAATTATAATAATTACATCCAGTTTTGTTAATTACAGCTATCTATTACTTATTAACTCTATTTTTTACTAATAATATTCAAATTATTAATATTTAATGTTAATTAATATAATTTAGTGTTAATTAATACTAATTACTAATTACTCTTAACTATTAAAAACTATTAATAATTATTACTTAGATCTATGAATTATTACTATATTTTGTTAATTATTACTATTTATCTTTCATTTATATGGATTTAAAACTAATGCAAACTACTTACTAACAATTAAAAATAATTATTTTTAATTAAAACTATTTACTTATAATTAAAAATATTTATATAAAATTAAGAGTAAATATATATATATATATATAAATGATTAATGCTACATTAAACTAATTAATTATAGATAAATCAAATTAATTATGATTAAAATAAATTACATTTTTTTATTAATTTAAATTTATAATATAAATTAAATAAAAAACTACCAATTAATTTTTAAAAAAAAATAGAAAAAAAATGGGGATTTAATGAGATGAAAATATAAATGTTTTATTCTCTTTAAAATTTCAAACTTTAAATGGAATACATTTTGAGGAGTAGAAGAATGTAGATGATAAGAGAGTTTAAGAGATCATTGAAGACAAATGGGGTGTCAAAATTTGCTGGGAATATATATATATATATATGATTATTTATTAGAGATGAAGGAATTTAATACATGTATATCATTTCAAATATAATTATTTGCAACGCAGACCACCACAATTAGTACCCATCATAAATACAGTGGTCATTTATTAAAAAATAATTTTTTGATGGGTCGTTTCTTAAGTAAAATTATTCTTACATAGTTCTTGGAATATGAAATAAATTTCCATCTCAAATAACAATTACTATGAATATTATTCATGATGGGAGTAAATAAACATCATAAATAATTGTTCTTATGACTTTGCATGCACACATACCAAAGGTATTAGCAAAGAAAAATTCTTCATGGAAAAATAATATTTATAACTAGAATTATTTGGGATGGGATTCTTATACCATTATAATTAGTACATTTGTAAGGACTATTTGATGTGGCCGAAGGGCCAATTGAATATAACTGCTCACAAATACTATTTTCTCTTAATGTGAAAAATCGTTATTTTTTTAATAAATTATGAATTTACTCAAAAATTCATTTTCATTTAGTTAGAAAATTATTTTCTTAATTTTTTTTTCTATTTTTAATATATACACATAGAAATATGGATAGGTTGAATTTTAGGTATTTTTCTAAAATATTTTAATTTTTGGTAAATAGTGAAATGCTTTAATTTATGACATTTAAAATTATAAGTCAAATACAATAATTTTTCCATCATCGATCATTTATAAAACCATTATCAAAAACTCACATTCACCATTTACTGTATACACCCAAAAGAATAATTACTATTGATATTATTGAACAAAAATAGTAAACTAATGAATATATCATTCAATCCCCCTCCTCCACTTATAAATATAATCTCTAAAAAAATTATAGTCACACACTCAAATGCTTGAATCATGTGAAATACCTACCTAACCATATCCACCCCACATTCCGCCATGTTCAAATACTACTAGTCTGACAAAAATACCAATTCCATGTTTCATAAGTGGTCCTTCAAGTAGGCAATATTGAAGAGGTAACAATCTCAGGAGACCTCTTTTAAACTATTTTCTTCTTATGCCCTATTTTTATATCCATCTTCCTAAATGGAATAAGTAATCAACTATACTAAATATAATATAATTTTATAGTTATAATTTAATAATTAACCTTTATCCTTTTCTTTTCTCATCTTATAAAAATTATCGAAACCATTTGACTATATTTTATTGGTTGAAATCCCCCATGAATAATTAGTCTTTGTTATCTATTATTGCATTCATGGGTAGTCCAAAAACTATTATTATTATGAAATAAGTTTATAAAATTATATGAAAATATATTTCATGTTATTGAATTAATATTTCCACAAAATACTAGATTTTATGAAACTAGTTCATGATGGTTAGTAAAACTGCCTAAATAAACGAACCACATAATGTTAACATTTTTTCCCAAATAACCATACCTATATCACAACAGATATGGAAATTTTAGAATATATAAAATATTTGAATCTCAATAATTCCATTTAATTTCACTTATATATTTGTATTACCTTTTTATGGGGTCGTTAATAAACAACCCCAAGTTACCTGAAATAGGAATCATGAAACAAAAACACTCAGAAGAAAATAATTGAACATTAAAACTCATCAAAATGGCCATAAATTAAATTAATAAAATTTTAAAAAATAAAATATTTATTTAATATATTATTAGTTAACTAATTAATCAAAATATTATAGTTATTCAGGATATTATGGTCATGTGCAAAATGATTCCAGAATATACAGTAATAGATCTTTTCAGCCACCCTACATCCTTTAGGGTTATGCATTCAATCTCTTAACAGTATTATAACTATATTTTTCATATTCACTTATTAAATATTATTTAAATATTTTTCACAAACATATATATATCAAATATTATCAGTTTTATTTTATTTCGAAATACATTTTTTTATAAGGATCCCTTCTCAATTCACCTCAATATGAAAACTCGATTAATGAGAACATACGAATTTCATGCCCACTTTCAATTACACTCTTTAATTATTTTAATAAAAATAATTATTCTAAAATCATCCATTTATCAGAGAAAAACACTCTATATTATTTTCTATATTTATGTAAATTATTAATTCTTTACCCTTTTTAGAGACTCATTACCCATTTTCAAAAACCCTATATTATGAGGCAGTATTCCAAATAGATTTTATCTATTATTTTTTACATATTAAGATGATTTGTAAATATTTTTACATGTAATAATTATAATTTTCCTTAATTAATTTTTTAAAATTATTTACACACTTCTTTAATGGAATCCATTACAATACACAATTTGGTTATGGGATATTACATAATTATGAAACCCATTTCTTTCCAAGTGTAATACTTACATTTATTCCTTCTATTTAATTTCATTATTTTGAAATAATTTGAATGTACATATAATTATGGGTACATAAATATACAAATTAAATTAATTGACTAAGGTTTTAGTCTTATTAACCATTTTTTGTGTTATTTTGAAGTAAACATAATCTATTATAAAACTCTTTCTACAATGTGATATTATATTTAATGTTATCTTTCACACATTTTTATGTCATGTTATTTTTTTCGTCAATAATAAAATATTTCCATGATCTTATTATTCCATGTTCTATATGTTATTCGTTTATATGTTTTAATAGTAACTATTCCTTTTATTTTATCATATTATGTTTTTAAAATCATATTTTATTGTACATTTCTATGTTAATTTCCTTACTAGGATTTTTTATCAACCCCATTTTCTACATATAGAATAATTTATCTTATGATGTTTTTGGAGATCAATTAAACTTAGTAACTCATTGTGGAGATTAAAATAAATAATTGTTATTTTAATTTCATGTTTTATATTTATGTACCTAGTCCCTTAAAGGAACTAGAATTTTTTATCCTGGTTGTATTTAAAGGGTATTTATGTTGAAATCATAAAATAATATGGATAAATGGTCTTGGTATCTATTGTTTTTATCAGGGAAAATACTATTTTTGTTTAGGTATTTTGATTATAAACCATTAGTGAGAACCCTTATGAGAAGTTGATGTATAAAAATAATTACCATAGAAAACCATAATTTGATCTTAGGGATACATAAGTGAGGATAATATTTTCATTTGTAAGTTATTACTATTATCATCAAAATTTACCTTTTTTGTTCTAATTTTCAATGTATTGAAACCCTTAATTTTCATTTTCAAATTTAATTAATAGTGGGAAATATAAGAAAATATTCTAGAAACAAATTTGTTGATTTCCCAAATAAGTATCCTAACCTGATGGGAGAGGTATCTCAAAACATCATGATAGTACTATCTCAATGGGATCATGTTATAAATAATCACATAAATCATTTAGGACACCATTATTCTCTTATGAATATTCATGTTGTGATTGAATTAATTATTTGAGAAACGCCTCCCACATTTAGGGGCTCATCGAATCCACTATTCATGATAAAAATAAAGTAACACCACTAAAAGATATTATCTTTCTCCAATTCCAATAATAATAGATAATCCTATTGGGGGGTCTATCATTTTAATAGTGAAGGTAATCAGTTTTGGAAAATGGTCAAGAAAATGAGATCCAAAGAGGAAATTGTTTCCCTGTAATAGGAAGCATTCAAGAAAACATTTTTCAATAAATGTTTTCATAGAACTCCCTATCCTGATAAGGAGAGGGATTTTCTTATACTAAAGGAAGTGGAAGATGTATCTATCAGGTCATATTAAGAAAAAAATATAAGAAAACACATAATACTCATCAATATTTTCATGAATACTATAAGAATTGTGGATATATTTTATGTGTATTAATTCTCTGTCCATTGAAATTTGCAAGGATTTGTAAAATATCATGTTATGAGAAGATTTTCCATTTTTTCATTAAGTTCGAGTTCAAGGTTGGTTACTCTCAATTGTCCCAGGGCATGAATTTTAAAAGTGTGAAATATTTTTTTAATGGAGATGATCACTGGAAATATATCATGTAATAATAAAACCCAACACCCCACATGTCAAAAGTGTTGGAACAAGAATCCCAAAAACTCTCTCAAGGGAGCGTGGACATGATTCAAATCAGGAAATTATGGGCCCAAACAAAATCATTATGGAATTTATATAATGAATCCCACTAATCTGGAAGAATAAAATAATGTTTAGAGAATAAAAAAACCTATTTTAATGTGTTTTAATTTTAAGAGAAATCAGAATTATGGGATATTGTTCCCCAATCCCTGGGCTATCAGAGATATTCATAATCAACAACCATTATTCTCAAGTGAGAAAATATGGTAACATTATATCGCTATTATTTAGGTGATTCATGAAAATGATTAGGTGATAAGTGTTCACATTATTCAAACAATAAAAAAAATTACTATATGTTTCTATTCCTATCCATTTTATCATATCATCCATGATTAGTCTAACTACTCATGTTCAACCTCACAATCTGGGGATTGGTGTCTCTTTCAAAATAGAAAATGAAGTGGTTATTTTATCTCAATTATATCACTGCACCCCAATCAATTCTTGTATATTGAACCTCCCAATGAATGTCTTCATAATTCTTTTGGTGAATTTTGACGTAACCTTGAGAATATATTGGATATCATAACATAATGATAACATAACTATCATGAACGGGAGATCACTATTCACATATAGAATCATGCTATGATTTTGTACAAGTATAAAGAGGAGGGTTAATCTCATTTAGAATATTCATCCCAATTTTTCATATTATTTCCTTAAAAGAAATCGTTTCTATATCAAATTATTGAGAAAAGGGATATTATTATGCTTGAATAAATTCCCATTGTGAGGGTTGATAATGAGGTGTTCTATAAAGAGTTATTCATTATTTTTGTTAAATGATATATTTAGTTACCAATAAATCATATACCTGGATCTCTGACCATATCCAAGTCACCATTCTAAATATAAACCATATGTTTTATGAACTAAAGAAGTAGTTACTAGATTTTCTAAATAAGTGTCTTACACGTATGAGTTCTTCCGGATGGATACATCGGCCATATTTGTAAAGAATAATTATTTTTCAATTTACTTATGAATATATTATTATAATATCAACAAAATCATGAGATAAAATAAGTATCCCCACCCATGGAGACATGACTTATTCTATCAACTACATAAGGCTCATTATTCTCCACTGTGGATCATCATCCATCATATCACCTATTAATTGTAAAGAAGGAAGACATACCAAAACATCCTTTATTATAGGATATCAATACTATGAGTGCATAGTTATTTCCATTTGAATCAGTATATCCCGACCAATTTACATGGACTTAATAAATATATTATTTATAGATTACGGATGGAAAATTTGTGGTAGTATTTATATGAAATTATGATATTCTCATAGAGATTGGAGGATAATGAAGGGTATTTGAATATTTTTCAAAGGATCTTAGGAGAGAAGAATCTACATTAAAAATATAGTAAATGTGATTTTGGACAGAGGATTCTTCATTCATGGGGCACATTATCACCAGAAAGAGGATCTCTTTAGAGAATTCTAAGAAACATGCAATTGAGGAGTGAATTGGATGAAAATATTTAATGGGTATCCATTGTTTCCTTAGACAACATTAGTGTTACTGATGCTTTTTAAAAACCCCTCTAAATTTTCAAAGCCACTAACTATGTTGACTCAAAAGGGAGTAATGATTTTCTAGACTAGTGAATTTGATGAAAGTATAAATGATTTTTAAAAGTGGATTTTTACTATACTAGTATATACACTACCCACTGTGGGAAACACATTGTTTTATATAGTGATTCTTTATAGAAGGTATTATACTGTGTACTAACGCAAAATAATAAATTAATTTTCAATTCCTAATGAAAATTGAATAATAATCCGAATAATTATAAAACACATGATAGGGAGTTTGAACCAGAAATCCTCATACTGAATATGTAGAAGAATAATCTCTATATGGTAGAAGTATAAGATATATATAGATAATAAGAGTCACAAATAAATATATTCCCTCAAAAGTATTGTAATATGAACCAGTGAAGATGACTAAAGATGATCAAAGATTATAAACGATAAATCCACTCCTAAATTGGGATTAAAAATAAAGTGGTAGATGATATAAGTTAAAGATAACTTATGAAAAAACCAATTAAGATAAATGAGATAGATCCAATCATCTTAGACTATTATAGGAATGATAATGGAATACTAAAATAAGTATTATCAATTTTCCATTCACAAATATTTTCCAAGCCACCGCTTATAAAAATGATGAAGAATGATCAAAGAGATGATGTTTAAATTAAGAATGGTCTGGAAGCTATTATAAATCATAAATCAAAAAGGTTCACAATTTAGGAAGAAGGAGTTTTAATATTTGGTTCATAAATATTTATACCATCAAACCCCCCAGTAAATAATATTCTTCCAAATATTGGACAGATCTAAACCATATCCTTACACCCAAAGAGTATGAATATGTATCAACATCTCTAAGATCATTATCTCTATTATAATAAGAATAAAGAGATTGTGAAGTATAAAAATAAATTCATTCTATGTCGATATGTGATGGATAAAAGGAAAATGTTAATGGGGATGATGCAATAATTACCCATACATACATAGAAATAAAAAAACATCACTAAGAAAATTTTCACCAGTCTTCCAAATATATCAAGAGTAAACAATGCCCTGTGGTTGTTTTGTTTCACAATATAAAGGCTTCTCAATTTAATGAACTTTGAGAGGAAATATCAAAAGAATTAATATCATGGATAAAAATAAGTGAAGTGGAGAATATTCATAGAGTACAACTATGAATTTTATCTGATGGATATATGGTATTGGAATCTATGATATGCATAAGACTTTAACATGCTCTAAATAATCTATTTTACTTTTCTAAAACTAATCACCCCCAACATATAGCCAACATTATAAGTCAATTTATACACATCAATAAATATTGAGGGCATGATTGATGGAATTAAATGGGGGATGGTAACATAATCTCCCTTCATTTGATTTCCCATATTACAATATTATCCACTCAAGCAACCAAAAGGTTCCAAATCAGATCCTTTATAAGAAAATATTAAAAACACCCTTATGATGGGATGATGATAGTGAACCCAAGATTCTAGGATTGGAAATGTTCTTGGAAATGATAGATATGTTAAAGACCATTCAACAACACATTATATTTACGCAATGTTGATAGAAGAACAATGTTGATAATCATTATATAGAATTGGTGTTTGATATTAGAGACTAAGTATTACTACACATATCTTATGGAAAAATATTTATAAGATTTATAAATAACTAAAAACTGTGTCCCAAGTGCATAAGCACATTTGAGATTATTTATCGCATCAGAGCTATATCCTATCTACTATAATTCCCATGAACTAT
This sequence comes from Viscum album, assembly GCA_963277665.1. Classification (NCBI taxonomy): domain Eukaryota; kingdom Viridiplantae; phylum Streptophyta; class Magnoliopsida; order Santalales; family Viscaceae; genus Viscum; species Viscum album. Next base: position 220,206,088 of record OY728146.1, on the reverse strand, counting down.
GTCTCAAGTACATGATATTTTCCACAAATCAGTATTATTGAAATACATATTAGATCTCTCATACGTACAAAATTTAGAGGTTTTATAGGTGTAAAATTAACTCTCTTATGTAGAGAATATAGTGATCATCCTTGAATATAGAGATAATGTTATACACAATAAGAAAACTCTCATAGTCAAAGTAATATGGATGAAAAATAAATGCGAGGGAGACATAAGAACAAAGGAAACCAAAAAAATAGTATTACCCTCATAGATTCTCACCATAGTGTGTAAAATAAAATGTTTAGGGAGAAAATTCTTAATGGGGATGAATGTAATGACACAAAATTTTATCAATGTTATTTTACATCTTATAATTATTTCATTTATTATAATTTACATTCATCACATAGAGAATCCAAAAAAAAATTATAATTAATTAATAATGATATGTTAGTTATTAAATAAACCAATAAGAATTTTAATTGTTATAATAGGATAAATGATATAAAAATAACAAAAATAATTTAGGAAAAGTTTGATATACTCAGTCAACAAGAATAACCAGTCTCACAAAAAAAATATATATATATATAATCATAATGTTTGTAGTAGAATATTACATTTAATGGTGAATTTATATATAAAACCATGAGTGAAAATAGATGTGAATTAGGATAGAATGTGATAATACGTATTTATAGGAATTGTGTATCATAGAATTTTTTTAGAAATCTGATGGTTGGAATACTAACATGATTGTTAAAATAGTAAAATTAATGTTAAGAATATTAAGAATAGTAACCTAACCTACGGAAGAGCGATATAATTTTTAGATTATTTATAAAATTAAAATATGTTATATTAAAACCATGGTAAAAGTAAATAATTTTTTTGAAATTTTAAATTATGTGATTTTATTTTTGTAAAATGTAAATTATTTAATAATAATTTATAATAAATATAATGATTTAAAATAGTGTAAATTTACCTGAAATGAATTTATAAATTATTATTCAGTTGTATTATAATTATATGATATTTTTAAGATACCATAAGTAATTTTTTATAGTGTCATAAAATCCATTATAATATTATATTTAGTTTTGTTCAATATATGATAATTTTGATTGAAAATAAAATATCTGAAAAATAGAAACGTAATTTCATAAAATGGATTTTATTTCTTAAAAATAGAAATAAATTAAATTGTTTGGGTTGTTTTTTGGTATTTACATAAAATATTTGAATTTTGGGTCAATAGTGACATATGGTAATTGAAATTATTTTACATTATATGTAAAATACACGATTGTTTGTGTCATGTATGGTGTAATAACTCATTATTTAGAACTAACATTCACAATTTATTATATATAGTCATAATAATAAATAATATTGACAGACATTACTGAAAACAATAATACAAATATATAATATTCAAAAGCAATCATCTCCTCAAATTATAAATTGCAAGCCTTAAAAACCCTTATCCTCGAACCATGAAACACATGTTGATTTCCAAATATCATCCAAATCCCCTCTTACCCACTCTCCAATAATTTTACTTTCTACTGGTATAACCAAGATACCAATTTATTATTCATTAAGGGGTCCCTCAAGGAGGTGATATTCAAGAGATAACATTCTCAAATGACCAGTTTTAAATTCATTTTTTTTCTCCTTACTTCTCATGAACACCATAATCATAAATGGAATAATAACTATATTATAATATATGATCTATAATTTCATAATTATTATTTAACACCTACCATCCTTAATTTTATTTTCTATTCATATTTAATGAAATGAAACCATAATCCAAATTATGTCATTTCACCACCTTTGTGGATAATGTGTTTTTATTTTCCATTTGAACCTTTATTAATGGTCACAATGTTATTATTATTTTTAAATAAGATGATGATATATCTGTTAAAACAGATTTCATGTTCTATAATTTATAAGCCTATATAATATATAATAAATCAAAACAAATTCACGATGTTTAGTAGAGCCGCCAAATTGAACTAACAACATAACATTAACATTTTAACTAAAAGAACCATACCTATTTTAAAACACATATAGATATTTAGATCCATTTATATTTATGAATGTTCATTAATATCTTTTAATTTCACTTTTGGGGTTGTATTCAACATTTTACATTATCATCAATGAATAATCCCAAGGGATTCGACATTAGATCCATGGAATGTATACGCTCAGAACAACAAAATTGAACATTATAACTCATCAAAATGGCCATACATGAATATAATAAGATTATAATAAATAAAATATATATTTAACATATTATAAATTAAATAATTAATGAATTCATGTTTTTTATTCAGGTAATTATTTTCATGTGAACAATGATTCTAGAATATATGCTGAAGGCGCTTTCTAACCCTCCATACTTCCTTTGGGGTTATGATTCCTATCTATTATCTATCTTTATCACTCAAATATTCCTAACCAGTTACTCTATATTAATTATTTATATTACAAAAATATATATCATCCAAAAATCATCTTTCTTTTATTAGGAAATATATATTATAAAAGTTTCCTTTCTAAATTCATCTTGATTGGAAAACCAGATTAAAGGGAACTAATCGTTTTTATACACCATCTCAAGAACACTTATTAAAATTACCTATGAAACCCGTGATTTCTTTAATAGTTTATTTTATCATGGAAACCCAATTTATAGTATTTTCATGATTTATAAAAGTTTATATTCCTCCACCCTTTTTATTGATTTTTTACACATTTTCTTAAAGCCTCGCATAAGATGAAATCAACCAAATGGATCTATCTATTATTTTTAATGCATAAAATTCTATGGGATATTTTTCCTAATTATCCATGAATACATTTCATTTATAGATGTCAAATAATTATTTAATCACTTAATCCATGGAACCCATTATAATACTTCCTTTAGTAATTCCTTTTGAAATCATTATGAAACTCATTTCATTGCATCAGTTATACTTATAATCATTCTTTTTAATTTATTTCATTATTTGGGACACATGTGAATGTAATTTCTAATGGGTGAACCCAAATAGCACTCCAATGCATTAACGAATTCTTTAGTCTCATGAGTCTCAAGACCCCTATATACAATGATTCCCCTCAATGGCTAACAATAAAGGAAGGGAGAAAATGACCCCCATGTCCCTCCTCCAGTAGGACCTGATTTGGCAACTGACACCAAGGTTATACAAATCTAAAAAAATGATTAAATTATCCATTTTAGGAAACATGATTAGGAGAGAAGTTGTTTCCTCCACCAAAAAATACATTATATATGTATATATATATAATTAATACAAAAACATTCCAACAGTCATGTATATAGTAGAAATGTCACAAATACAGTGAAAACTACAATGTAATTTAATTTCCCAAATATAAAGCTAAGAAGAGACAATAAAACTATCAAGATCCAAGATATTATGGACCAACATGAGTAGTGAAATCCTCCTGGTAATATGAAACAACTTTTATATACATAGGGTGAGCATGTAAGTATACCCAGAAATAAAACCAAATTTTCTCATGAACATCTGAAAGAAGAATACAAATGCCCTTTTGAGAAAACTTTAGAACCAAACAAAACCTAATAGGTATAATAACCATCCCAATATTAGTAGGACACTATCACCAAATAACACATGTAAATTAATGTAATAAAATTAACATTAATGATAGGGTACCCCATACAACATTCCCCTTGTATGAAACTCTTTCCCAACATCATACATCCTGGTGCTCTCATCCCCTCCACATACCACATCACATACCGCCTGCACACAATTGGGCCTCATAATAAATCCTACCCTCAAACATAGGCCACAAACCACATCACAATCCCCTAGAAAATAAATGGGCCACAAAACACATCTCTCTCACTCACACCTGGGCCACAAATAAAATCACATCTCATCCCAAAGACACCTGGGAAAACACAATCCACCTCACCTAAAAAACCTAGGCCATCTCATCCCACCTGAGGAAACCTAGTACATCACAACCACCATCTTAGACTCTAAAAAACTACCAACTGTCATATCATGTTCCATACATACCTCTATTCAAATAGATAGTATAAAAAGATTAAACCCAACCTTCTGTACCCCTCTCTGGATGTTGGGGAAAACACCCTCCCCCAGGAAAATGCGGGTGTTCGGATTATAGTCCTCAATTCGGGTGGGGTTCATATATAAATAAAAAAGGAAAATAAAATTATGTAAATCTATAATACCAAATTCCCAAAACAAATCTATGGGTTTTCAAACATATTACGAAGTCACAATACTTCCACCTTAGATGATACCTCAAAATTAACAACAACTCACAACACACCAAAAACCCTGATTCACAATCCCAACCAATTTATTTAGACAGATTCATTATTTATTAAAAATTAATTTATCCTTTCTATCACATCATGGGAAAATACTTAGCATGAAAAAAAATAGGAAACACATTTTTGGAAAGGTGAAGGTCCCTGATTGTTGGTGGAATCTTTACATTTCCTCCCCATTAACACCCATTCATATCATATCATATATCAATATCTATATACTCGATGAATTTTTCTATATGTTATCAATGGAGAATCACCCATAAAAGTCACCAACATCATCCTTCAATGTCATACCACTCATTTCATATAGAAATAGACTCAACCCCCATCTCAAAGCCCCATCCAGTAACATATTACCACACAACAAATTTTCATCCCTTCTGCACAAAACATCTTAACCACCCATTAATCAATCAAACTCTCAACCTGAGATTCCATTACACCACCCAATCCAACCCACAACACACAAACATGCTCAAAATCATACTATAAAAACCCAGAGAAATCCAACACCCATCACATTCCAATATGTACCTAGTTGAACACAATTCTAGATTTAAAAAGGCATACCATATTTAATTACACTAGTTAATTTAGGGGTTATCATATAAATTGTATGATTGTGGGGCCTAGATTCATTAGATGAATATATGTGATAAATAAATTTATATATATATTATTCTAATAAAATAACAACAAGAATTCAATATTTTTTATTGTGAAAAATCTCCCCCAATGACCTTTATTTTTATTAGGTATTTGTACTATATATTCATAATATTAGAAGTAACAACAAGGTTGTGAAAACCTGAAATTCAATCCCCTATAACCTCAATTTCCATTAGAAATATTATTTATCTTCATCTAGGATGGAAAAAATTTATTATCAGATAATGATAATTAAAACCCGTCATTAATGATTTAAAATATAGAGAAATGAAGGAAATCCAACCACGAAAAGGTGTCAAAATTCTTCGCATGAGACAGATCATGTAATATATCTCCAATAACCTCTCCTACAAGATCTTCACCCACCCGAGGACGATGAGGCACCACTACATCAACAAAAACCAATGATAAAACCGTTGAACCATGAGAGATCATATATAATTAAATGTAAATAATAATAGTAGGAAACCAGAGAACAACTTGGAATAAATCACATGAATGGGGGGAGAAATCACATTAAATTAAAAACAAATTTCTACAGATCGAAGGAGAGAAGATAAAAATTGATCCTTGAACAAGGATTCCTCCAAACATATAATAGTTATCTGTGGGTCACTTGGGGTCAAGGGAGAGTTTCAACTTCCATATGGTTTGACAACCAAAGCAGCAGAAAAAAAAATAGAACAATACATCTGCGGGGTATTACATGATGTGTAATTTCCTTTCACATTGTGTAATGATTCGATGATTATTTTTGAAACATACCCTATATCATTTCTATTTATTTTATTTTTCCATCCCCAACACATTTCAAACTATGGAACACAAAGAAAAATCCATTAAATAATGATTCTTGATGTGTAATCTAAGTACATGATGTGAAACCACCATAGAATCTTTGTTTCCACCATAATTCCTGTGTGAACTCCTGGAACCTCAACTGAACATTTCCAACGAACAAAAAAAGAAAATTAAAATACCCAGAGGACAAAGACAATTAAATAAGATACCTTTCAAACAACTCTCAAACTAAAGAATCAAAAACCGAAACCATAAGGAAAAGAGTTCCAAATAACCACCACATGAGATAACTCTCAAATGTCTCGCCACTCCTCATGCATTAACACCAACCAAACATGCCAACCCAAATGGCCACAAACATACTGCCCAACCTCACCACCACAACCACATGCTGCCTCCTCTCACATTACCACACTACTACACAACAACCGCATTACAATATCGATATCTGCATAGCCCAAACAACCATATGATACATCTAACAAACTACACTATCATGGAAAAAAATAAAGGAATTTCATTATCCATGTCATGATACTATCCACTTTTTGTGGTACTGACCCATCCACATGGGTTTAATCACATCTCAATTAATGTGTCTTGAGTAGAAACCATGACCTTACCTATCCACATGTTTGGACTTTATCACATAGTACACCACACACAATCATAAACCAAGAGATAATATCTCATGTCATAAAACAACAATTTTACAAAATCACATTTCAAAGTAACACGTGGAAAACAATTCAAAAAAAATCTAGGTACTGGTCACAAATATGAATCTATCACTCCAAGGAACTCTCCTTTTGACCAACATTCTTTCACAGCACACAAACCAAAGGAATGGTCAATCCACACAACACATTATTTTGAAAATATTGGATCTCTACAGGACGCTCCATGAATGTTGGGTAACCCTTGATATCTAACTCTCCCTAGTTAAGGACATGGGATTCATCCTGAAGATACCAATAGAGTTGAGAGACATGGAAGATGTCACAGATTTTCAATAACCATGGTGGCAATTCCAACTGGTATGCCACCTTTCCAACTTACCACAACACCTCAAAGGGTCCAAATAACATGGGATAAAGCTTACTCCCTATGAAAATAATAATATTACCACATCATGGAGAATAATTTAAAAACATGTGTTCCCATAATATGAACTATAATGGCCTACTCCTACAATCAGCATAAGACTTCTATATTTCATGCACTACTTTAATCTTGTAATGACCAAGATAAACCTTTTATATCAATATTTTCAATACCTTTATACCTTGAAAAACGATCTACCCAACCTCTATCATGAACAATAGTGAAAAACATGGTCTCTCATACAAAGAATAAAATAGATCAATGATAATTGGAGGGTGATATCTTTTTTTATAAGAAAACACAACCAAGGGTAAGTGTTTCTCCCAGGATCCAATAAATCCAAAGACACATTCTCGCAACCTATCCTCTAATATCTGGATAGTCTTTTCTATCTAAAAATCCATCTAAGGGTATAAGTTAGTGTTAAGGTGTAAATAGTTGCCAAATTCATGTGGTAATCCCTTTCAGAATCGTGAGGTAAATTGTGTGTCCAGATCCGAGATAATAGAACTAAGAACACCATGAAACTGTACCACCTATTCCATGTCACTATTCTTCAATGCATCCCCTATTTCTAACTCCTGGATCACTAATAAGTGAGTTAATTACATCAGTCAATCCACTATTACCCAGATTGGACCATATAATCTTTGATCTCATGGTAACCGTATGACTAAATCCATCAAGATATCTTCCCAATTCCACTTAGAAACATCTAAAGGCTGTAACGAACCATCAAGACCAAGGTGATCTCCCTTTACCTTCTAGAAAAAAAAGCATCATTCGTCAAACTCTTCTATTTTACAATTCATCCCAGAAAAAAAAATCCGTGTCATAGAAAACTTGAAATATCTTATAAATTATTGGGTGTACCTCTATAGGCGAGTTATGAAACTCACGATGGACTCCACCATGCATAACAACTGGAATGAACAACCTCCCAATGAACAACATATAATTCTGACCATTCACTGACAATAACTTCGAGCATCACCATGTCCAACACGATCGTGGAACACCTCTACCTCTAAGACACCATACTAAGACTCTTCCACCTAATACATCATAGAATATTGTACTATCATTTAAATCAAACATATTCTACCATCATCTACTCCTACATCCATGTGAAAGGCAGCCAAATCCTCTTATGACATTGATTAGACTCATATATAATTTATGAATATGATGATTAAATGGTCAAGGAAATCATGAAACAAAGAGTTCATGAGTCCTATAAACATATCTTGTGCGTTTGTGACACCAAATGGCATGAATATAAACATAAATTTACAATACCTTCATCTAGAGGAAGTCTTCAAGATATCATCATTCTTCATCATCAAATAGGGATAACCTGACAACAAATTGATTTTATGAAAAAACTCACCCCTCTATGTTGGTTGAAAAGATCATCTATCCTTGGAAGAGTGTTAGAGTTCTTGACTATCACCAGATTCAACATCCCGTAGTCTATGAAAAACCCAAGACAACTGTTTCTTTATTTATAAAAAAACTCTGGGGCACCCCTAGATTTCTGACTAGGCTTGATAAAACCCTTGTGTGTTAAATCATTTATTTTAATCTTCAGATCCCACATATCAGAAGTTTCTATCTGATAAGGAGGCATCGAAACTGGATAAGCATCAGGAAACATTTCAATAATGTACTCAACATTACGTCGACAAGGTAGCATCACAACATCCTTGGAGAAAACATCCAAGAACTCCCCAATGACACTAAGAAACCGTTCCATTTCATTATCCACAAATTACATTAACATCTCAACAAAAAAATGAGAAAGGGGCTCCACACGCTGACTGCCCACGTAACAACCCATCTTTCCAACAAAAACAACACTTTGACCATAAAAATATGAGTATATGTCTCTTCTTTAAAATCTATTGGTAAAAGAACATATAGAATAAAACCATTAAATTATAATGATTATATCATATGGCTATATCTATAGATATAAAATATTCCAATGGGGTTTATGTGGTCCCATCATCATTCTACAACACCGACACACATCGAACAAGATGGTCTACTCTCTGACTGGCATACTCAACACCAAGGGAATAGAAGGTCACTTAATATCTATTATAAAATAATGGGATAGAGATAGTTTAAAAAAGGGGTGAAAATCTCTTAAATCATATAAGTAACAAACATGAGTACAGAACAAACAAGTTGTACCTATAAAGATCTATGTCCCCTAAAAAACTGCTCCCTCCACTACATGAAACTGATAACGCCATCCTAAAATGCCTCTATAACATAAACCACAACTATGAACATGCCTATTTCTAGGCCTCTAAACCATAGGAATATCCTTAGGTCGGCCTCTATCTTCTCCTCCTCCCCTTGGATGATCATGAGCCTATTTGCACTGCTGCTAAAATGGCATAACTGGCAACTGCTATTGAGGTTGTCTCTAAACGTCTCCACCTCCACCATAATAATCTTGAAAATCAATAAGAAACTTGTTTTGATAGTTCCCAAGAACTCCAATTAAGGTAAAAAATAACCGCAACCCCATAAGAAAAAAATGGGAACCACTAGCACTAAAAGGCCATAAAGGAAGCTACTATTGTCGAATCCCTAACAGTTGTAACCTAGAAGCCCGTTGAACCTAAGAACATCCCTAGATACCCCCCCCCCAAGAAATTACTTAGCTCCCCTATCATGGTAGATCTCGTATTAATTTCATCTACTCGATAACCACTTCCCTCTTTTGATCCCATAAGTACATTGGCAATGTAAATGGAGTAACTATATACTGTATAAAAGGATGGAGCACCTCCTATAGACATCTCGCACGAGACTCCTTATTTGAAAATATATTTGGGAAAAAAATAATTGAGGTCTTTGAACATTATCCCCATCTCCCACTCTGACATACTTCCTAGCTAAAGAGAGAGGAATTACTAAATCTCCTCAACCATAATGGCTAATAAAAGGAACTCTGCTTGGAAATCCTTCTCGATATTTACCCACAAAATGTCTACCTCCTTCCTATCACCCCGATACAGTTTCAATCAATAATGTACAACTCCTTCCCTAAGACTGACAACTAAAGGAACAAAATACTCTATCAGGTACTAGATAAACAGAAGGTGATCTCAAGCTCGTTGAGCCATATTTTAGAATCCTTGTCTGAAACACTCCCTTCAGACATCACCATATCCTACCACTAGAAAGAATACAATGTCACCTATCATGGGTCATCCTCCTCAACATGATCAACCCACTATTGATAAATTGTTTCAGCCTACTAAGCCTCATCTGCCATTTCAACACGCAGTTGATGATTAGGAGACTTACCTGAAAGGGTAAATAAATATTTCCTTCGATTGAGTCGTAGGGAATTTCTAGTTCAAATTCACTTCAAATAATTTGACTCATTTTTTTCATTAAAACACTCCCAAAATAGAAAAAAAATAATATAATAACATAAGTCATTGTGAGGCATTTACCCTTCCTGGGGCCTCTAACCTTGAAACGGTGTAGCCACACATGGTCATTTTGTATTCTCAAGTCCTTGAATCGAACGATGGGGGCCCTAAAATCTATGGTCCTAGTAGTTCTTCCCTAGACTTTTCTTGCACCAAGATCATATGACACTATTTCCTTAGCAACCAATGCAATTATCACTATTACTAATGCCAGACCGCATCACATATCTCAACCATCACCTTTGATAAAATTCAATTATAACCCCTCCCTCCAATGATGCCCCTCTTAGTGTGGAAATAATGAAAAGTAGATAAGGATGACCCGAGTCCCACCTCTGGTAGGCCTCAGGTTGGAGACTAACACCAAGGGTATAAAAATCACACAATAATGGGTGTTATTACCCTTTATAGGAAACAAGATCATGAGATATGATGGGTCATCACCAAAACAAATAAATGATACACATATATATATATATGTATATATATAACAAATCCAGAAAACATCCTAAATGCATTCATATAGTAATAATGTCACAAATAGAATGAAAAATACAAATTAATGGAAAAATCGAAAAGTAAATATACTCAGTAACAGAAAAAAACTGTCAAGATCAAACCTAGTAGGGTCTAGAACGGTTTATGAAGTCATCCTGAAAATATGAAAAACGTTTTATATATAAGTTTGATCGTACAAGTATTATTAATAATAAATCCAAAGTCTCTCATGCACATGTGAATGAATCATACTAATTCCCCTATGAGAAAATAGAATAACCAAACATCACCTAACATGTATACTCAGCACACCAATATCACTAAGGCATGTTCACCAACTAATTTAAGCCAAGTAATGTAACATAATTATCATTGATGATTGGCTACCCTTTACCACTTTCCCATTAGTATGTCGCTCGTTCCCATCATTCTAAATCTTGATGCTCCCATCCATTCCATATACCAAATCACAACCCATCCTTACCCACCTAGGCTTTGCAACACATCTCGATCGAACTCACATGGGCTAGAAACCACATCACAACCCATCTATACACAACTAGGCCTCAAAAAATATCTTTCTAACACACACTTGGGCCACCAAATACATCATATATCATCCTGAAGTTAACTAGGAGAATAAAAACTACCTTACACAAAAACACATGGGCTGTCAAATCATCCATGAAGACACATGGGCAATCACTACCACAATCTATGAAATTAAATGACCATCAAAAATAAAAACCTATTCCATACATATCTCTACTAAGAGAGAGAGAGAGAGGGAGGAAGAGAGAGGAAAAGATAGAGAACCCATCAATCTGAACCCCACACTTGATTTTGGGAAAAATACCATCCCACATGATGATTGGGGTGTTTGGAACATAGTGCTCAACTAGGTTGGGGTGCATGTAGAAAGCACAAGAAAATATATGTAGATAAATATATAATACCAATCTCTCAAGAATAATATATGGGTACTCATACAAACCACATAGTTACAATACTACCACATTTGTTTCTAACTCTATTATGCAATAATACACCACAATCCACAAAACATGATTCACATTCCCAACTGATTTATTTAAAAACATTCAGTCTTTATTAAAAAATTCATATATCCATTTCATTACAGCAAAAGAATGTACTAAGAATAAAAAAAAATAGACAACATAAATTTTAGAAGGTTAAGATTCCCAATAGATTATGGTGGAATTAAATTTCCTCCTCATATAACACCCATTCCTTGAATATCATATATTGATCTATAGATACAAGATAAACCTTTCTACCTATAATCAACATTAAAGCACTCATAACAATCACCATGATATTTCTTAAATGTCATACTACTAAGGTCAGATGCCAATAGAACCAACCCCAAACACACAACCCCATTCAGTAACATATTACCACAAAACCATTATTCATCCACACTACAAAACACTTCTCATCTACCCCACAATCAATCAATATCTCACCCTAAGATTCAATTAAAATACTCAATCCATCCCCCAACACAAAACCATTCGAACAACCATAATGTAGAAAGAACAATAGAAATGCCACACAAATCATGTCACAACACATACCACGGTAAAAAAGATTCCATATTTAATAAGGCATAACTTACTTAATTCCACTTGTTAATTTAGGGGATATCACAGAAACTATACAACCCTTGTATATCCATTCACTAACAGAATATATTGGAATGGACAATTTTCATATATAAGTGTCCATCCAAAGAACATCATGTATTCCATATTAGTATTAGTGTTCAAACAAGTCCCCCCAACAAACCATGATTTTTAATGGGTAGTTAGCTCATAAAATCATAATATCATAATAAAAAACATTGTTGTAGAGGCCTAAAAGGAACCACCTCTATACACAATTTCAATTTTCTATTTATTTATCTTCATTTAGGCAAGAAAAACCATGATTAATAGATAAATAAAAATATTACACTTCTCTTATATGCACAATAGTGTGAAATGAAGGGAATTATACCACAAAATGGTGTCAACATTCTTTGTATGAGATAGATCATGTAACATATCTCTAATAACCTATCACACAAGATCTGCACCCACTTGAGGTTGCTGGGACAACACCACATTATCAAAAACTAATGAGAACCCTGTTATAACCTAGGGAGATCATCTACCACCACATGGAAAGAATAATGAGAGGAAAATTGAGATCAACCTAGAAGAAAATACCAGAACGGAATAAGAAAACACCTTAAGTTAAAGAATGATCACTTCAAATCGAAGGAGAGAAGCTTGGATTCGATAGTTGATAGGGGATTACTAAAAATACTGAATATGGGTCACTGGGTCACTAAGGGTTGAAGGAGAGTATCTACAGCTATAGGTTCTAACAACCCATGTGGCTGGAAAAAACATAAAACATTACCATGGTGGGTTATTACCCAATGTGTAATCCCCTTTCACATCATGTAATACATCAATGGAGGATTCCACAAAAAATCCCATATCCTTTCAAAAATTATTATTTTTGAATCAACAATACATGACATATTGTGGACCACCAAAAACAATCCATGAATATAAAATTCACATGGTGTAATATACATAAATCAAATGTAACCTCTACAGAAAATTTTTTGTACCCCATCTTATTTGATGCCTCCTATAACCTCCTTCTAACATATCCAAAAACAAAAAATAATAAAATTAATAGACTGTGAGGACATAGACTGTTACATGATGCATTATGAATGAGATTATTATTTAAACATAATCCAATATGGGACCTTGTCCACTATCGGTTATTTTCTTTATAGTCATCCTTGACTCATTTCTATTTCATATTATATATTGCTTCTAAATTAATATAATTCTACAATATTATGATTCTTTAATCAATAGAGTATGAGCTCCTATGTTTTTTATGAGCCATTCATTTTATGTTATCAGGTTATTCTTTATGACTCATATTTCATGCATCATTTCCATATTTATTCCCTTACTATGATTTTAATCTCAACCCATTGTTAAAATAATTCAATATGTTATCCTATGGAATTTTTAGATCTCAAGTGATGTTAGAAGGTCATTATAGTGATTAATGTAAATAATCTTTGTTTTAGTTTCATGTTGCCTATTTATATACCTAGTATCCGAAACAAAATATTTTTTTTGATCCTTTCTCTATATTTAATATAAAATTATATTAAAAATCATGTAAAAAGATGTGTAAAATGCTTGGGTATCTCTATTTCTAAAGTTGTTGGGGAGTCACATCTCATACTCCCATATTTTTTTTGATTAATTTTATATATAACAAAAACTAGTGTAATATTAAAATACTTTCATAAGAAATATTCTTACTTTTAACCACCATTGATAATCAATCCCATTATTACCTATTTCTCACTGGTTTAACCTATCACCATATATATTTATTTCCAAATACAAAATGAATTTGGGATATTCCCCATGTCATTGTGGGTGGAATCTATATTATATGGTTATGGTTAAATATTATCCATGTAAATAAAAATTTAATGTCATCGATGATATTTTGGGAGATATAGTGTCCCTTTTGAGACAACAATAGTGTGACAACCAGATAGAGAAAATGGGATATGGTATGTGAATTGATGTGATATTTATGTGTCATAAAATGGAACAGTAATTAGTTGCGGTGACTAGGTCCTTAAGAAGTAGTTGTACGGATTTTCATGTTCATATAGGGAACCATGAATAAATTCTTCCCCCTAGGTTTCTTAGTTTTTGGATTTAGTACATTGAATTAATTTTGAATTTTTTCCTTTTTTAATTATATTCATTGGTTAGGTTACATTTATATTTATTCCATGTATTCATTTTGGAAATTTTTTATTCTAACATTAATTAATGGATATTTTTAAAAGATGGTAATAGGTTAAAGAAGAAAATAAAATACAATAAAATAACACAATCAATGATTGAAATATTATGGTACATGTTATCCTAGATGTATCAAAACTTTGGAAAACACTATAGAATTCATTTTAAATAAAATTGTGATTTTGATAACCATGAGAGAGAGTACTATTTGAATGAATAATAAAGTATTAAATTATATATATATGATGTATATGGGAAATATGACTATAGTACGTGAAGGTAGCTGGTTATAGAAGATACATTCAGGGATGATATTTTAAAAAATAATTACTTGAATCAATAACATAGAATTTGATCCTATATACCATTACATAGATTCATATAAAAATATTAATCAATATAATTAATGTACCAATAAAATTTACAAAATTATACATTTATCATTTTTTGGATCTCAACATAGATGGATCATTAAAAGTTTGTTATGGATTTAAGGATCAATGACATGATCCATATATATTATCCAGATTTTGTCCATGTAGATTTTAGTTCATTTATCTACAATTTATGTGTGTTATCATGGAATATTGATGTGATTCATGGTTGTTTAAGATAATTAGAAGTGAAGACAATCAATTATGAAAAATAAATAATATATTATAGTTATTTATTCCCGATACACACTTTTAGGCTTATGAAAAAGGGTAATAAGTGAAAGAATTCATGAAATTGCATTCCATTACAATTATTTGGGCATAAATAAATTTAAATACCATGGTTAAACTTTCATTATTTTATATATTTACTTAATAAAATCAAACAAATAAAATACTCACATTATGTCACTAATTTATTAGTTAACATATTATAAGTATTAATAACATTTAATAAAACACAAAAAACACCATTATATATTTCATGATGACATATAATCTATTAAATTGGTTCATTACTCCCAAATATATTTAAGAAACCTCATATATTAAATTGTTATATAAAATTGTGTTTACTCATATTCACTTATTTTAACATAAATTAAATATGAATACAATGAAAATTAAATTATTTAACTGTTATTATATAAATAAAAGAAATATAATTGAATTTATCTATTTATTTACTTTCAATACTTTACACTCAGATGTTCACCAACCCACAGACATGGTGCCCACATCATCCTATACTCTAATTCATCTGAATGGGTGGATCTCCTAGAAAAACATTATGTGTTGTCCCCTAGTCCATTATCTCTATTATGGTGATTAATACTCATATTTAATGAACAATATATAAAATATAATATTTTCCCAAAAAAGATATGTATGAGTTAAAAATGATAAAATGTTCCTAAGAATTCCAAATTATTAATAAAAACTATTTTTCATGTGATTTTTGATAAAGTATGATACATTTTATGTGTCTCTTTCTATCTATGATTTATATATTATTTTATTCAACATATTATAGGGAATTATATTCCTATGTTTGGGTAATTTTTTTAATTACGACAATAAAATACATGTCAATCAGATATGTTTATCTTTATAATACACTTGGAAGTGAAAAAAGTCATCTAGAGCATTTAATTAATGTCAAACTAATAATGATTCACCTGATGTAGGCCACCTTAAAAAATCAATACCACTCATGGTATTTATCATGAAACAAGTTGTTTGATTAATAAAATACATTAATAAGGATTTCATGTAAGGATAATTGAACACATGTCATAAGTGAGACCAACCAATATACCCATAAACATATGAGGAATATATTGTTGTGTCAATTATTATAATCTCCCATACCTATATAATATCAATTTTAATATTTATAATAACATGTCGTAATACATATGATCCCCTAGAACATTATTTTTATGAAAGATATTTTTACTATCAAATTAATGTGTCCAGACAATAGTATGTGTTCAATAATTATAACCATTGTATCATAAATATACCATTATATAATATAATTGTTAAAAAATTTGGATGATATATATATTATACATTCATATAAATATATATTCTATTGATATGATATGATAATTTATGGGTATGATGTATATATATATATCACAAATTATATACAAGACATGGTAATAAAAATAAAATGTTTTGAGTTGGGAATACCAAAACCATTCTCACAACATCCCGACATTCACTAGAACCTACTTATAATAAATATATATTAAGTATTTCCCATAATAGAATAAGTATTTTATCTAGATAATGATTTAGTTAGTGGGTCTGCCACATTTTTATCTATGTCTAGTCTACTATTTGTGACATCACCTCTTTGATTAAAATCTCTAAAAATATAAAAATGAAGTATATGATTTATTCTCATTTCTGGTCCAAGATATTTCTAATGTTCCACAAATATCATGAAAAAATTACATATTAATGTATTAAAAACTAGGTAAATGATATGATTTTAGACAATCCTACATAATTGGATAGTTTCCTTAGTTGTATCAGAATCTACAATGTACAAGGATTATTCTATAGAACTAGTGAACATGGCAATCTTATAGGTTATCTTGATCTCTACACCAAAATTCATAAAAATAAATATAAATATTACAATTTATTATTATCGTGATATTTTTAGTCATTTAAATGAGTTTATGCCCACGCAACTAGATATTTATCTATTATATAAACAAGAAACACATTTTTTATTCCTCCAGTACAACAAGATAATATAAACTTATAAATTATTCATATCATCATTATTTTATATATATATATAGACATACTATTAGAGGAATATGGTACATCAAATCATGTATATAAAATGTAAAATAAGATAGATCTCACTCTCATTAAAAATATATTTTATATTAAACTACATATTTATTCCTATGTTTATAAATACATTAATTCTATATATTATTTTATATCTCCATTGGATTTTTGATTTATTATACTTAGAACTAAAGAAGAAATTAAGAAAATAATATCTTCAATGAATTTTAATTCTTTGAGATCAATTGAATTTTTGGTCTATGTGGTTGATCACATTGTAATATGAGACATTATATCATGGTATAGAGGGTGAAAAATATTAAATCTTGCATTTAGTATATGAATAATGTAATAGAATGGGGAATTGCACCATGATCCCCATATATAATAATAAGTTAGGTAAATTATGGTGGGGTACCATAGAAATTATCTTCACACACCATGAATCCTTTTATATTTCCACAATGAGTGGCCATGAATTGTATGTCTTATATTGAAAATAGTCATTATGTCATTTGGAATATAGTCATGAAAAAATATAACCCATGTTTTGGGAGTTATTACATGAAAATAATGTTCATGTTACAAATCTTTTTTATTTGTATTTTATAATGGATTGATTAAATTTAGAGGATAAGTCCCCCATTATTTTTTGAAGTAAATAGGGATTATGTGGGGAGCCTTTTAACTATCCTTGACCACTTTACTTTCCATAGTTATGGTATCCCAATGATTATGTGATTGATTAGTGGTGATTTTTATGGTCGATTATGATAGGAATGATTCATAATCTATTATATCTCATTTTTTGTATAATATTCAGTAATACTTATATAATTTTTAGGGTTTTTCATGATTTCATATATAGTGTGTAGAGTAGGCTTGGAATATTGATTATCATCATTGTACATTGTTACTATAATTGTATGTCACTCAATGTATTTTATTTTTCTATTATACTGAAATTATATTTTATTTATTATTGATTAAATTTTATAAGTCATGGGTTTTAATTTCATAGGATTGTGTAATTATCAGAAGCACAACACATATTGTTTCTTTTATATGACATTATAGGGTCACCTAGTGAGTTTAAATTCAATTGTCCCCTTATGAGTTCTAGTAATTATGTTAATTTATATGGTTTATGATTAATATATTTTATATTTAGATTTGATAATACCCCATATTAACGTAAGATAAATGAATAGAATAAATATTATCCATGTATTCTTCACACCATTTGTCAGTTTTCTCACTTATTGGTATTATGTTCAATATCATCATTATAATTAAAATTTTCATGTTTATATGTAATTTTCATCAGTTAGAAAATAACATTGAATTATATCATTATATAATAATATTCAATAAGGAATATTTGGGTAACTAAATGGTTATTTGGTCTTTTTATTGTTGAACTAGTGTCTATGAACCATTTTATATTTTATTTTAGTATTATGAGATATATTTCAAAAATCAAATGTGCATTTTATTTTTAATGCTATTTAATATAAGTTTTTATAGAGAACATAAATTTTTATTCATTAAAATTAAATATATATTTTGGAATTATTTAATAATTAAACAAACATATTTATAAAGATCATATTATTCTTGTTCCTTTAGAAAAATAGAAACATAAAAAGTAGTACACCGAGTGAGATAAATTATCAATTACTATATTATTCATGACCAGAACCCATCATAGACACATAATACAAAATTAATATCATCATAAAGATGGTAATGAAAAATAAAAATAGGTGAGCTCAAATATTCAGTTAGGGTAAAAAATAGAGACATTTAATCATAAGCATGAGCATAAGGGTATGAGAACTTTATCATAACATTATAATATCATATCCTGTATATCATAAGATAATAAAAATAAATCAAGGAATGAATATTATATTTTCATAAGACAGTAATCATAAAGAAATAAATAACATATACCAAGAAATTATAACATAGGAATTATACCTGGAAGTGTAAAATAAACTTATGAATATATAATGATTTCCATTGTAGTCAAGGCATCAATACCAAGATCATATTAGTTGATAAAGACCATTACTGAACCAAGTTCACACCCCATTCAATATAGGTATTACTAATCTAATTTCCCTAATCTATCTAGCCTTGAAATTTGAAACAAATTTCATTTCTTGTTCCAACCATATCTATATCATGAGATATAAATCATTACACACTTCATTGGAAGGAGATATAGCTGCAACCCATCTCATAATGAAGTAATATAGACATGTGCAAAAAATTCATCAAAAACATATAATAAATAATGATAAAAATGATTATCATAATCATTTAATAATATCATAGAATGTAGATAAATTAGGGTTTCATAATTATTTCATCAAAGCATAACCCATGAAATGAAACGGGTTTCTAAATCATATAACCTATGGAAGAGAAAATTGTTACATAAGTATCATTCAATAAAAACATAAAACATTTAAGAAATAATATGAATATATGTCTTTATGATTTTTTATAAATAAATGAGTAACATCAACAGATCTTATAATAGAGGGAAAATAACTTGTAATGATTTTTGTAAAACATTTCTTGGGGAACAAATCTATTTTTATATCAAATAATACTATTTAAAAAATAAAAACCTTATTAAAAAAAATTTCATAAAAATAAAATCAAAATATTATAAAGTTTTTAAAAACCTTTTGGAAAAATTTTCCTTCGAAAATATATAAAGAGAGCTTGAAAACAATTTAAAACCCATTTTCCTTGTAAGCATAAAAAAGGAGGTTAAAAAAAATTTCGACAAAATATCTTTGAAAATATATAGATTCCATATAAATAAGTCTTAAAATCAGATTGAAATTAGTTTTCATTGAAAATTTACCAATTATTCCTGGAACGTCTTGAAAAAAAACATACATGATAATTTATAAAATAATATTGAAAAACATTGGTAATAATTTTTCCTATAAAACCTATAAATGATTGTCATTTTTTTTGGGAAGAATAGTTTTTTGAAAAATTTTAAAGGAATCATTGAAATCTTTTCAAAAAAAATTACATGAAAACATATAATGAAATATTAAAAAAAATTAAAAACATTTTCCATAAAAATTTATAAAATAATCTAAAAACCACTCTGAAAAACACTTTCCATGAAAAATACTTTGAAAACATATAATGAAATAATGAAAATGTTTTGAAAACCATTTAAATGAAAATTATTTTTTAAAAAGATTTCTTAAATACAATCCTTTTAAACATGAAAATCAAGCTTCACAAAAAAATGATTGCGGTTAAATCCATATATGTCGTATTAGTTTAGAAGAACATCCCTTCTTCGTGTTAGATGGTTAGATAATTGCCTTTTTCGGAAACATATAATAACATTCCATTGGAAATTTTTTTAAAAGGAAATAATGTAAAAATCAATTTTGAATATTATAAGATAATAGTAGGATTTTCGTGTAATCTATTTTTAGAGAACATTGTTTTTAAGGAACCGAGATTTACGATCAAAGCGAGAGTAAATTTGGTATACATTAAAAGCAGTTTCTTAACTATAGTATATATGAATGAGTAGAAAAAGGTACCAATACAATAATATATTTTTAATATCTAGTTAAGATTAAGGTTTTTGAATTTTATCATGATATATATTTTATTATTTCATCAATGGATGGATGAAAATAAATAATCATGAAAAGTGAAAAGATTGTTTCCCTAATCTCATACCACGTGGTAACATTATACCATACTACCCATGCAATAAAAATGTAATTAAATGAAGAATAAAATATAATTAATGTAATTATATTCATGATATTACATATCATTGTTAATATTCACACCTCATATAAAAATATTGTTTAATAACATGGCATGTGTCTTAAAGAAGGTAAATTGAGACTAAACTTTCTTAACAATTTGGTAACATTTGAAACATAAACCCCATGAAATTAAGATCATAGAATGGATATGTAACAACCTATAAATTTATGATTAATAATCATATAATACATCACTAGGATGTATATAGACCATGAAAAAGTAATGATTAGTGAACATGACTTGTGTCTCATTGAAATAAAAACTGAAGTCAAATCTCCCTCAAATGATTCTTAACCCTCTTCACACCCTTACAACATTCTTATATAATAATGTAATGTTTATTATAAATATTTTATAGAATAATTTTATTATATATAATACCATATATGGTTTTATTATGTTCTTATATTACTCTCTAGTTATCAATCTCACGTTATTGTTTCACTTGGGGTAATATTCAGTTTTTTCATCGAATGTGGCTTAATTTTGTATATATTTGGTCCTTATACTCATATAATAAATTCTAGAATATATATTATTATATAAATAAAATTAATATTTAGTTTATTTTTATTTTAGTAATCTATAGAATATATAAGTATGAAGTGGGATACAATATTCATAGGGACAGTTAGTCGTACGTATGCATGAATTTTGTTTCCGTATTTATAATCTCATTGAAATAATGAAAGAAAATGATATACATATATATATATCATTATTAAAATATTATCATTATATCATATATTTCATATATTTTCCCTGTACCCATTATTAATTCATTCCATGAAGTGTGTGAATGAATCACATCACTTTTTGGGGGTAGTAGTCTACACTTTCCAAATGAAATTATCATATTGAAACAAAATAGTATGAATAAATATATGTGTTTTGAAGTAATTAAATAATATTTGAGACATTATATATATAATTTATGACATATATAAAAAATATTCAATCATATGGTTCACCATGAGAGGTGGAAAATAAAAAAATTAAGAATCATCGTTTCATAAGGTTGTAGTTATCCGTACACATAAAAACTATGTTCGTTACCCATTGGACAAAAGTGTGGGTAAGTGTAGGTTAATACCATAATAATTTTTTTTATTATAATTATGATATTGGCGTTATTATATGAATAGATAATGATGACATTCGAGTTATTATACAAGTAAATAAATTACATGTTATTGTTGGAAGTGTTACCTTTGAAATTGAGTTACTTCTTTTGGTATGCACCAAGGGATTATAAGGATTATTTTCTACTTAAGAAGATAATTATAGGTAAAATGGAGGGATTTTTAGGTTTGTATTTTTTAGTTATTTTCATAACCTAGGTGTTTTTATATTTTTGAGAAAGTGGGAGGAGAGGAGGCCTTTTATAGTGGAGGAGGAGTGTCACTCTTATAAATATAAGAAGAGATAATTCCACCCATGTTTTTTATAGTGCACATTCATCCCATAATGGACCAAAGAGGAGAAAAGGGATGATATGGTAAAAATATTTCTATATAATGGTTCTTTTAAAAAAAATTTGCTGTTTTGGGTCTTAAATATAAGGTTTAGTTATTTGTTAAGATAATTTTGTTCATAATAATCATAATTAATTTTAATCACTTTCACTAATATTGTTGGTAAAAAACAATATTGAAATTATTAGAAATTATAAATTATTATTAGTCTAAACTTGGAATCCCTTTTTCAAAACCACAATCAATGAATTGGATAAAAATAATAGAAATTTAATCTTGTAGTCGGGTAGACAATACGAGTTTCTACGATAAACCCGTTGAAAAGATTGTTATGCTTTATTGTTCAATTTCAAAGTGAAATTGATTAAAATGACCAAAATTTAGTTGGTTTATTAAAATATTATATATTTCATATTTAAAACCAAAATATAATATAATTTATTATTATATCTAAATCAGATGAAAAATCACTTTCGAATTAAAATTCAATATTTTTCAATATTCATAAAAAATGACATTTCTCAAAAAAATCCCAAAAATTAAAAAAAGAAAATTTATCAATAATATATTAATAAAATTATTTTATTTTATCAATATATATTTCTAAGTGATTCTATAAATAATTTTATTATTTTTTATGGAAGTACATTAAAAGATGGTCCTTTGAGAAAATCTTATTTTTAAACTTATTGGGACTTTACCACATCCTATACAGTTCATTATCCATATGTTTTATTTATATTAAAAATTATAAAAAATATTTGAAAATTATTTATTTATATTCATATTACAATTTTTAAAGGATATTTTATAATTATCTTTTTTATATAATTGAAACAATAAAATTATGCCTATTCGAAACTCAATGTTTCGTGTAACGTACTCCGAGTCAGTTTTTCATGTAATGTATTACCAGTAATTATTCTTTGTAAAAAAATAAAATTTATGTTGTTTGTAGAGAATTATTAACTTGGTGTCACATATAAATTAATACAAATGTACTGATTATAAAAAATAAACATTTTTTTGTTTCGTGAAAGGAAATATTTCTAAATGATTAAATTAATTTGAGAAAAAATATTTCACAAATCTCAACGTGTTATATTATATTCCCCATACTATAAATTTTTCATTTGAAATTAGTCTAGGTTATCTATGGTTTAGCATTTAAATGTTTCATTCATAGAAACCCAATTTGTAAAATTTAATTCTAAAACATCCTTCAAAAATAGAATGTTAAAACCATAATGGTTACCCAATGTAACATATAACTAGGTTTCAAGATAGAATATCATAGGTTGGGAGTGAAGATTTTTTATTGATAATATCAACAAATATTTAGAGGGAGTGATTGAGGGAATCAATCTAAAATATGTGAATTGTTGGTAGAATTTTTATGGCCTCAAATTCCTAGATCTATGATGATTTATAAGGCCATTAGTACAACAAAAATTTAGTTATTAAGACAACATTTTATTTCATCATTTTCTTATCTTGGTGTAATTATTTAATCGAAAAATAATTTAAGGAATTATACATACATTATATATTTATATATATATGTAATCTCACTATTTGGTTTTACTTTTAACAATCTAAATTTTTTTCATTACATCAAGACGTGGATGTTCAAAAATTAACATTAATACCCGAAGCACTAATATAAACGTGTAGAAAATATGAAGGCCCCTAAATGAATAAAATATATAAATATATACCTATATTTTTTTTATTTATTTAAAAATCAATATGGATAAAAAATTAATATCTACAAATGAATAGTAATACTAATTTTTCATCAAAAATAATTATTCTTCAAAATAAATTATATATTAACAAGGATACCTCATAAGAAAGTCATATGAGTGAACCCCTTACATCCTTCATTAATGGGTTCATGATGCACGACCTTCCTAGACATGATTGGTTTTCACATAAAATATAGTATGTCCTTCTCTAAAATAATAGTAATATAATTTTCAATATAAATATATTGTAAATCCTTGAAATATTTTTAATCTGTAAACAACCTTTTAATCATGACTTTTAATAAAATATCTATGGAGGAGTTCTTCTTTAGAAGTTTAACACAAGTATTTCATGAATGGTTTATCTTATATCCATATTAAAACATGAAAATAAAATTCCATATAATGAAATTCATGAAATTATCTTAACATTGATCCTCAATATATTACAAAGTATCTCTTGCTTGTAAAATTCCAAACACATGAATACCCTCATGGTAAATTCTCTTCAAACATGGTACCAACCTGAATTACCATAAATATATTTATAAAAAATGCATTCTTCTTTATTCCATAGATTACAAGATATACTCCTTAAATCTAAGAAGTTTCAAAGTTCATCCATGATAACATGAACCACTTGTCGACATGTCCATAATTAGTGCCAAGGAAATTAGTACCATCTAATTTACATATTCATATCACACAAATAATTATCAAAATACAAATATCTTAATATAAGTTACATATTAGGGGTTATCTTCCCTTATGAAAAATATTACCTTTTAATTAAATAACTTTTCCATTCCATCAGTAACATTCAACGCAATATTTTAAATCCTTAGTGAAACAATTAACTGTAAAATACTAAATTATTTTACCGTTTGTTTAAAATTATTCTTGAATCCCAAATACAAAAAAAACATCAATTCATTCAATTCATCTATAATCCATAATAAAGATACATAATCATATTACATAATACATTTTTCCTATCACCTTTCATCTATAGTCTCATAATCATCATTAATATAACCATTACATGAACCAACTTGTTGATTATTTTAAATAGATTTTATATTGGGACATTTAGTGTCATAATTTCCAATTATTCTATACATAAAACACATAAAATTTGATTATTACTTAAGTATTTTAGTATTATCATCCATTTTGATAACTAAACACTTAAATTTTCTATTATATTCACTTTTTGTGTCATTATTTTCAACTATCAAAACATTATATTGTTCCACTAAGACATTCACATAGGTGATTATTTCCACATTCATGAAAAAAATGAAACTGAATCATATTTCCTCTATGGTCTTTATTACCGAAACTCTTTGTTAAATCCTTATCTATATTCCCTGGTGACTCCTAGAGTTAGTTAAGGATTGCATTATTAATCATGTTCCATGAAAATCGATTATGCATGATCACAAAATCGTTCACTCCAGTGATCATACCATATAGAAGTTCATCAACATATTATTCATCACATTCAACATTAATCATGTTCCTTACAGTACCCACCATTTATTAAAAGAAAAATCATACTGTGATTATTACTTGTGATAGTATAAAACCATATAATAATGAAAATAATTACTTATAGGATGTCTAAATTATGACACCTTTATTTATTTTAAAACACCTTAGGTTTACCCTGCTTTACTAAAAGTAATGTTTAATTTAAATCCTTTATAATGGATTATGAAGAGTTTGTGATTTTCCAAAACATATCCCCCTAGGATTGTCGATCAAGGTGTGCAGGAAGGCCTGTTTTCATATACCAGATTACCCCGAGCTAGGCCAAGAACATCTTTTTGAGTTGTTATTCCAAGGTAATTTTTTCCTAATCGACATCCCCATTTAGCATCCAGACATGGATATATTTATCGAAAACAAATCACTTTACACATTTCCAAAATTTTAGGACATTTTCTATACTTGTACTTATCCTTATAATTATCTTTAGACATGTTATTGGGGTTTTCCTTAAGATTTTATCATCCTAGAATTTAATGGCTAAATAATACTTTTCTCTATTATAAAGTATAAATACCCTCATATTATATACATTAAAATTACGCGTAATTTCCGGAATACATCAAATAATAAAAAAACATATATCCCAAGACGAAATTAGTGTTGTGTATTTAAATACATGGAAACATTAAAACTATTAAATAAGTGAGATACATTATCTCCCACTATATTATTATTAACTACAACCCTTCTTAGACACATTATATGTAATACATATCATTATAACATGGGGAAAGATACGTAAAAAAGGGTGAGCTCAGAATCTCAGTAACGGTAAACAAGGGAGACATGTAACCATAATCATGTACATAAGTATATGAGAAGTTTATCTTGGAAGATCATTCCCAACGTATCATAAGATTATAATCATTAATCATGAAATAAATATTTTTAGTTCATATGAAATAAATCTTATGGAAATAGAGTACATAAGCCATGAAATAATAACATATGAATATTACATGGAATTTTGGAAGAAACATAAGAATATATAGTAATTTTCATAATAGTCAGGGCATCACTTCCAAGGAAATCTTAGTAGAAAAAGACCTTTTTGTAATTGGTTACACACCCCATTCTATACCTATATTACTCAGTTGATTTCACTCCTTGTTCCAAACATATAATATTGAATTGTGTTCATTTCTCATTCTATCCAAGTCTATCTCCAGAATTATAATTCTTTTCCCACTATAATAGATTTATACATAGGTCCCACCCATGTCATAATTTAATCATATATACATGTCCCACAAATTAAAAAATAATCACATCATAACCCCTGAAATTCAATGTGTATTATAAACATTTAATCATATCATAAACTTTTAAAAATGTTGTTTTCATAACCATTAATCAATGCATAAACTGTGAAAGTAAGCATATTTCAAGAATATAGAACACATGGAAGAGAAAAGGGTGTCATAATAATCCTTAAATTAAAATATAAACCATTAAAGAAATATTATTAAATGATATTTTTTATTTTTTTTAATAAGGTAATGAGTAATAAAAAATATTTCATCACATACAGAAAATAAGTTGTAATGATATTATGAATAAATTTATTGATGAAAAATCACATTATTATTTGATAAAGGCTCTTTTAAACATAAAAAAATTAATACTATTTTATATAAAATAAACATGAATGATTTGAAATAAATATTTAAATATAAATTTTAAAACACTTTCTTTAAAATCATATAAAGAGAGCATGATGAAATTCTGAAACCCATTTTACTTGAAAACATATATATTGAGCATGAAAATGTTGTGAAAATAATTAATTTGAAAAAACATTTATTGATTATAAATAAATCTTGAAATAAATTTGAAAACTATTTTACATGAAATCATATTAATGTTGAATTAAAACATTTTGGAAAAATTATTGAAAGCATTTAAAAGAATCCTAAAATAAATTTGTAAATAATTTTCCTTAAAAACATATTAAATATTATTTAAAACATTTTCAAAAAAAATTCCATGAAAACATAAAAGATAAACATTGAAAACATTTTTGAAACAATTTCCCTGAAAATTTATAAAGGAATCCTGAAAACGTTTCAAATTCCATTTTCCTAAAAAACCTATAAAATGATCTTAAAAACCATTTGAAAAACACATTCCTTAAATGATAATTTGGAAAACTATAAATAATACATGAAATTTTTTTGAAATCCATTTTCATAATAATTATATTTAAAAACATTTTGTTATAAATTTAATTCTTAAAAATTAAAATGAACTTTCATTGAAATTATAGTGGGAAAATCCGTACATGCTATAGGAGGTGAGAAGAACATTCATTTTTCACTGTAAAAGGTTAGAAAAATTCCTTCTTAAAAAAGTGATAAAATGATTCCTTTGAAAAAATTGGATAAAAATAAAAAACTCTAAAATTTATTTTAATTATTATATAATAATATAATATTATTCTTTGAAATGTTTTTTAGAAAAAATGGTTTTGTGAGGAACATGGATTTTCTGAACGAAGAGAGGTTAAATTCATGATTTCTCAAAAATAATTTCTTAACCATATTAAGAACTAAAGAGTATAAAAATGGTACCAATACCAGAATATTTTATTAATAACTATAGGGGAATAAGATTCATGAATGTTCTTGAGATATGTAACATAATATTTAATCAACAAATTCATGATCATAAAAAATCTCAATAAACAATGAGGTTGTTTTTATAAACTCTCCCCATATGGTAAAATTGAACAATAAAACCTATAAATTAAGAATTAAATGAAATGAAGCTAAAAATTTTATTAATGTATTTATATTCATGATATGAAAACTCAAATGAATTATGTACACCTCATAAAATAATATATGTTCATAACATGGGATGCGTCTCAAAGGAAGAAAATTATGACAAAACTATCTTACTGTTTTGATAACTTTTCAAACATAAACCCCATGAAAGGAAGGTCATTTAATTGATATGTAATTATCTATTAATTTATAAATAATAATAATATAATAAATTCTTGGTTTGTATATACACCAAGAAAATGTAAAGAGTGGTGAACATGGCATGTATCTCACTGAAATAAAAAGTAAGATAAAATCCCATTTCCTTGTGGCTTTACTATCTCCGTACTCATAACAGATTCCTATATAATAAAAATATGACCGATTAATATTCTTATATATAAAACCATATATGGGTTTATTATGACAATATATTACCTACGTATTAATAACCCCATGTTAATGTTTAACTTCGGGTAGCATTTTCTTTGTTTTTCGCATGTGTCTTAATTTGTTCCATCTTTTGTACTTACACATAAATAATTATTTAAATAATTTATAGCATGATATAAATATAATTTAAATTAATAATATTTTTATTATAATAATCCATTCAATATTGAATCATGAAATTGAATACACTATTCATAGAGATGGTACATCATACATATTCATGAACATTTTATCTGTTTTTATTATTGTATTGAAAGAAAGAATGAAATTGAAAAATATATATATCATTATTCAAATAGCACTATTATAATATACTTATATAATATAAGATCACTTTACCCATCTTTAATTAATTACATATGGTGTGTGAACAAATCATATCGCTTTGAGTGGTTGGCAGTCCACATTCCTCAAAAAAATTATCATATTCACAAAAAATGGAATGTATAATGATATATTTTTTAAATGCATTAAATAATATTAATACATTTTAAATGAAATATATAAATTTTATAGACAATATTTTCATCATAATTTCATCTATGAGAGGCTTTGATGGAAAAATGAACAAACATCGTTTCTTGAGGTGGTAGTTCACCATACATGCAAACAGTATATCCATTACCCATTAGATTGTAGTGTTTGTATGTGTTAGTAGAACCCTTAATAAATAAAATATAATTATATTTAGGATAATTTTGTTATTATATGAACATTTAGTAATGTGATTTTAGGAAGTTTTAAATAAAATAAATAAATGTGATCATTGGAAAGCATTACCCATTAAATCAGGTAACTCTTTTTGGTTTGCACCAAAGAAAATGAATTATTTTTTTCATCAAAATGGTAGAATAAATGGTAAAGTATTTGTATGTTTTGGAATGTATTGGGTATATTGAATTAACTATAGTGTTTTGAGATGGGTGAGGAAGTGGGAGGAGAGGATTCCTTTTAATAGTGGAGAAGGTGTGACACTTGTAAATATTTGAAGAGAGAATTATACCCATGATTTTCATTTTGTAAGTTGATCCAATAATTGAAAAATGTTAGGAAAATAGATTATAGGATCAAAATATGACCATCCAATGGATCTTGGACATGATTCTATATAATTTTGGGTCTTAAATTTATGGGTTAGTCCTTTGTTATGTTAATTTTTTAAAACATTGTAATTAATTTGAATCACTTTTACTAATCCATTCGGTCAAAAACTGAGTTAAAATATTTAGAAATTTTAAATTTTACTGATACCAAATATGGAATACATTTTTTCAAATTCCAATCACAGAATTGGTAAAAATTTATTTACTTTTAATCCAATAGTTCAGTTGAATATTATGGTTTTTAAGTAAAAACATTCAAACGTTTTCCATGTTAATATATTTAATTTCAATGATAAATTGATTCTAATGAAAAAAAATTGGCTTATTAGTAAAAATATGATCTAATTAATCTTGGAAACCAAATTATATTATAATTTAAACTTATAAATAAATTAGATGAAAAACATTTTTGAATTAAAATTCAGTAATTTTTACTATTCATAAAAAAATGATGTTTCTATAAATAAAAAAAATTACCCTAAGATAAATTAAGCATTATAAATTTTAAAAATAAGTTTATTGTATCATATTTAATTTCATAATGTGTTGATAACTTATTTTTTTATTTTTCACTAAAATACATTAAAAGCAGTTCCTTTGAAAAAATTATATTTTTACATATATAAGGACATTACCAAAAAAATTATATTCAGTTTTCAATCTGTTTTATTTATATAATATAATTTTAATAAAAGTTAGAAATACTTATTACTATTAATGTTACTATATTTAATGTCAAGGTTATAATTATCTCATTTAAATATTTATAACACTATGATGACGTTTTATAGAAACCCATTGTTGTATGTAATGTATTCCATGGAAGTGTTGGGTGTAATGTATGGTAAGTCGATGATCTGTATAAAAAATCAAAAATTTGTGTTCCTTGTATTGAATGAATATCTTGGTGTCACATATAACTCAATCCAAACACAGTTCTTTTATAAAATGAACTATTTTTCTTGTTGCATGAAATGAAAAATATCAAAAATATTAAATTAACTCGAAAAAATTATATCAAAAAATATCATGGTGTTATAGTTTATATTATTAGTATATTTTCCGAGGAAATTCTTGACTAAAATAATTTTTTTCAAAAATGTATTTAAAAATGGATGTTTTCCTTAAAATTATTTTAATAGTTTTATAATTGGGTATAGTATGAGTAAATTTGAAAAAATGCTACTTTTTTAAATTATTTGTAAGGAATATTCCAACTGAAAATTCAATGGTAATCATTGAAAGCTAGTTTTAGTAATTATTTTAATTTACTGGACCTCATATGGGTGAATCCAAATTTTCTGAAGCATATACAATTATTTTTGAGCTTCTTAATTGTTTATTTGTAAGTTATCGTATTTTTTATGATATTTTTAATAGTATCTGATTGATAGAAGAAAACAATGCGTTACATGGTGGGTTGGTTGGATCATTTTGAAGCATCAGATATGTTTCATTTAAATGTGGGTTTATAAGAATTAGTTATAACCTTGGGATGGTGTGATTTATGATAATCGACTGAGTTATTGAAAATGTGTTCATAATAATCCTTTTGGAAATTATTAATGTTAATGAGGAATTTTATAGAAACATTAGTTATTAATGGTTGAGACATGGGGTTTGAAGTTAGTGGTTTAGGTTGGAGTTATTCCCTGTGTTCTCTAATTAATGGATTCAGTAAAATTCCTTGTTCATGGGTTTTATCATAATATTATCATTAATATGGAGTGAGGGATTATATAGTACGGTTGAGATGCAACATTAGTTATATATTTAAAGGATGTTGTTTAGTTTCCACTTGAACAACTTTGGATAATGTCAAATTCATAAT
Organism: Viscum album; assembly: GCA_963277665.1. Taxonomy (NCBI): domain Eukaryota; kingdom Viridiplantae; phylum Streptophyta; class Magnoliopsida; order Santalales; family Viscaceae; genus Viscum; species Viscum album. Next base: position 220,173,810 of record OY728146.1, on the reverse strand, counting down.
AGAGTGAATTGGAACATATCTAAATATTACACATTACCTGTATGATAGAACACATCATGGTGTGTCAATAACCATGGGTGATAATTTTATGGATAACTATTAGGATTTATTTTTTTCTCTAAAAGAAAATGTTTTATTTTACAATTGGGTATTTTTCTCGGTTTATTCTCCAAGTTGAGATATGAATCACTTTTTTCTGATCTTTCCCATTTTTATATAGAACTAGATTGACACCAAACAAGGCTCTAGGTGCTATGGTGGCTGTAACACCCCAAGTTTCAACGGTATGTTTCCCATTGATTAATGAAATTTCTTACATTGTACACTACATGGAGTTTTAACACACCATGATCAATCAAAATAGTCATTATGAATAGTAATACCCACTTTTTGAAATTTTATAAATTTTATTTTTCAAAATGGAATTCATTTTGGGATTTGGAATTTCAAAATTATCCAATGGTGAATTTTTTGTTTTTTTTTCGAAAAAATCAATTTTTAATGACTAGTGAAAAACACCGCGTGATTGTTTAAAACCAAATTTTATTTAAATAATTAGTTATTTTAATAAAATTTATATTGGATAAAGATAGATACATAATACCTATATATTTTCAATATAATTCATTGGAGTAATTTTATAATAATATTAGATATATAAAATTTTATTGAACTTTTTACTATCTTTTACCCACCTTCTAGAAGCATTTGAAAATTCGAATAAAACATAATTTTACCACTTCTGTGAGTTGAATTTAAAAAAAATGAGAGACATGGTTGACATCTATAAGTAAAAGGTGGTTCAATAAGATGAAAATAATTTTTTGTGAATAATAAATTTTGACTTTTATTTATAACCGTTAAATGTTAAAAGGGTAATTAAAGGTAAAAATGATATTATAATTTCACTAAAACATGTAATAATTGTATTAAATAAGTTTTTTTCGGCCAAAATCAATCTTAGGATTAAAATATGATCCTATTGGTCCACTTTTATTATATTAAGACATTTATTATTATTTTATTTGAAGAATAGTTAAAAGTGATAAATTCAATGTTTAATAACTAAACCATTTCTAATATAGGGTTATACATATTATAAATTCATCTATAAAAATGAATTATAAAGATAAAAATATTTCATATATAAATGTATTTTATTTATAATTTTTAAACAGTAAATAATGATATTTATTTATGACACAATCATGATTGAGTAATTACCATATTAATGATTGACGCAAATAATTGATATAATAAATATCAAAATAAATTTAAATTTCTATTTTTGATGCCTTAAAAGAATATCATAGATTAATATGAAATGCTAGGGTTGATCCAATTATTATTTTTCTGATATAACCATGTTGTTATGACTTTCACATTAACAAAATACCAAATAATGTCAGAATTGACATAAATGAGTGTTAAAAAAATACTATATTATTAATTAATATAATATACCAAAAAATAAATTTTTCATCCATAAATAATATATAAGGATATATATTAATACTTAACCACTTGGGGTTTTCTTGGATTTTTATAGTATTTTTATTAACCATTATTATATAACAGTACAAGAATACATGGTAAGAGTTAAACTATTTAACTTAGAGTTAAATCTAAAAGATAAGGTTAATATGGTGACCTAAAACTGTCTAAAACATATTAGTTGAGAGGTTTTCGACCCATACACACATTATCCTCTATATAAATCATTTTTGGATCCATTATATACCGAATATTATTGTATAATGATATAATATTTGAAGCCTTTCCTAAAGTGACCTCACCTCTCTTATAAAAGTTTACATTCCATTATTCCAAAATCTCTCCTCCAATTCGATTTGGATCGGCCATACCCTAATCCAATATCCTCCCAACTATCCTCTCATCATCATAGAGGCATTAAATCGATAATAAAGCTATCATATGGAGACCTTTTGATCAAATCAAAAGGAAACACCCGAAGAATATGTAATAATTTCACCAGCTCTTTCAAAGTTCTTTTTTTCTTCCAATTCTTATTTCATTGTTATTCCCATACCTAAATAATTACTCCGGTACATTATATATACTATTATGTTATTATAAATATGGTATAAAAATATTCATTATTCTATCCATCCTTTGAATGACAAGTCACCATACATGCATACGTATGGATTACCGTCTCCATGAACGCGATGAGATTAATTCCCCATCGTAACCATTAAAGAATAATTTTTCATTTTATGATTAAAAATAATGTTTTAGAACATAATATCATACTTGATATGAATTAAATAAATCATATTCATAACAAACATGTCTTACATAACCACAAATATAAACGAAAATGAATCAGTTAACACCCGAAACAATGATACTACTAAAATATTATTAACAAAGCAATATTAGAAGATCATATATGATATCATATTTATGTATATGGTTCCTATATAATTTAATAACAACGAATTAACTATTATAATAAATTATAATATACCCTTGATCATGGAAAAGTACTTTTTCAGGGTTAATTCTACTTTCTCTTCATTATCTGAGGTTGTTTATACGTGAGTATCTACTGAGACCTCTTTATCTTCCTCATCCGTGTACCTTAAAAATGTATTCCAAAACATTTTTACTATTTTATAGAGTATGGGTTAAAGTCATTTATATCCTTTTTTGAATTTTTATATGAATTTTAAAATGCAATCTTTCTGTCGTTTTCCAAACAAGGACCGTTACGACCTTTTCGACAAAATTAATGAAAGAATTTTTTTTAACATATATAGCGGGTGTGACTATTTTCTGTAGTTATAACAAATTATAAGTTTCCGTTAAAAGCTTATATGAGTGTTTTGAAAATATATTTTTTTCTTTTAATATTACATGACTTTTAAATTATTTAAAAATAGAAATATATATTTCTCTCAAATAGTTTGGATTTAATCTATGTCAATATCGTTTTTTGGAATTTACACTTGTTTGTAGTTGATTTATTATGATATAAAATTCCATATTGTATTGATGGTTTTGTGATATGTTTGACTATGGATGAGATATTTTTATACCAGTCATGGTTTCTTGTTTATGTATTGACATTTCATATGCTATTTTTAATACAAATGTTTATGTTATGTTTAAACCTTTTCATATGAGGAATGAATTGGACATAGTATGTGACGGGTGGAGCCTGATATATCTCTTAATTTTATCAGTAGGTCTCATGATACAATGGAGTTTCTTAATAAAATTCCTTGAAAAAATCTTATTTTTAGTCTTGGCACGAGGCCTTGACTATGTGGTTATGATGTCCGGCATTATGCATTCCATCATTGTGAAATTGGATATTTGATATTACATGTGATTATTAGACTAGTAGAATATCAATGTGAATAAGTAAATGGAATAATTTGATATATATTTTTTATAATATGCTGATGTTTATGTTTAATAGGATTATGTTTTAGTTTTATACATTTTCTTAAAATTTTTATGCTTATTTATGAGTTTTTCGGCTATATTATTATCCTTACTGAGCATTTGAGCTAAACCCTTTCATATGTTTTATTATTCCCATGATGAGAAGATGAATTTTACTATTAAACTATAAGAATAGGCTAAGGGATAGTACTGTGTTCAAGGGGTATACAATTTTTATATTTTTTTATTTTATTATGTAATGAAAACCTTATTTATGTATCTAGTTCTTCCAAGGAAACTAATCTAATAGGAATTTGAGACATGATCTATTGTGATTAATCCAATGTTTTGTAATAATTCACCAGCTTCAGGCTTCTTGGGTTGAGGCGTTATAGTTGGTATGAGATAATGTTTAGTAAAAACTTTGGAATCTAGATTTTAAAATACTCTGATTAAGGAACATTACCCAAAGTAGAATTTGAGGATTAATATAGAAGAACATCCTAGAATTATGGTAATATAAATATTTTGGGAGTATTCCAAGAAATACATCCTCGTATGGATACGAGTGGGTAAAGGAAGCTTTGTAATAGATGTACCAAGGAGTGAAAACTCTGACAAGAGGTTTTGGGCTTGACCGGGGGTATCTCAGTATATGACAACAGGCTTTGCTTCACTCTTGGTTACGAAAATCCCAAGGTATATTCTTAGGATAATTCACATTTTATGTAAAACCCATTATTAAGGATTTATGAGTATATACCTCCTCAATTAATTATTTTATGATTATGGATTATATCAATAAACTTTTCCATTTATGTTAACTATTTTACATGTTTGGAATTATGTATTGTGATTCATATACTAATCTATTGTTTTCCATTGTTTAGAAATGGAAACTATTGGAAGGAATAAAAACTATATCAATTTACATAATCCATGTGTGGATTTCCCTCCTACTAATGATAATTACAGTGGAGATGGTGATGCAATTGGTGCTGGTCATCTTATCACCATACTAGGAAAACTCACTGATGTTATAAATAAAAACCATCCAGTATAGAGAACCCTGATCCACAATGTAGAGGATTAATGTTAATCCTATTGATGAGGAAAAAACCACCAAAAATCAGTGGGACTTCATATCCATTTGTAGTTTACCATGGATAAGATCCTTATAGAATTTATTTCATGCATTTAGAGTAGTGATAGGGAAGAAGTTGTCATGGAAGTTTATCGCCTCACAGGAGATGCAGATTCCTGGTGGTCGTTAATTAAAATCACAAAGAAGGATGAAGAAGTATCAAATAGGTAATGGAGATATTTTAAATATATTTACATAGAATAATAATTTCTTTGTGACCATTGAGTGGATATAGACAGAAAATTTCTAATATTGAGGAAAAAGGATGATAAGATTATTGTAAAGTATGAGGCTAAAATTACAAGGTTAGAAAAGCATGGGGAAGATTATATATGTTACCAAATGAGTAATATTAATTGATACATTCATGTGGAAAAAAATTCTATACTATGAAATAGTCTCACAATCCTTCTCACCAGACAAAGATATTGTCTCATGTGATATCAAGAGAGAAAAGGAATTAATTTCGTCTTACAAAATTAATGCAACGCAGGAGAAGAAGATATTTTCTGAAAATTCTAGAACTATAAATAAGGGGAAGAAGGGAAAAGTGGAATATTCATCCTGTAGTAAATGTGGGAATAAACACCATGGAACTTGCCAAAAGAGATTGAGAGTCTGTTACAAGTGCGGTGAAAAAGGACACCAAGAACATGATGGAAATGGAAAGAAAGAGGCTGTCAATGTTGAATGATACAATTTTAGAGAAATGGGGCATTATGAAAATGAATTTCCTATGTTCCAAGGGAAAATATATAAAAAAGTAAAAGGGAGCAAGTCCAGCATATGTAATCACTACTGTTGAGGTTGAAGCTGTGAAAGATGTAGTGGCAGGTAGTTTAATATTTTCCTCATGTTTAGCTAATGATTTAATTGATTCTGGATAATCACATTTTTTTATATCTTCTATGTATTGTATAACAATTAGATAGTCCCAATTTGATATAACAAGGGATTTTTCAGTCAAAACTCATAAGGGATGTATCATTAATCCAAGATATTGTGAATCAGTTCCCATTAGGTCATATAAATGTTCTTTATATGCTGATCTCATCATCATACACATGATTGAATTTAATATAATCCTCAGAATGCATTTGATTTCATTCTGTGATGCGAATTTTTTTTTGTTATAAGAAGTGTGTTACTATTTTCAATGCTAATAGGGAGTACCTTATCCTTATAGCATAAACGTCACCACTTGATTCTTATCTCGATCCACCCCTAGTAGCTCTAATAAATTAAATTATTGGGGAGGAGGAGAATTAAATAACTATGATTGAGGAAATGAATGTTCAAATACAGGACGTACCAGTTGTGCAAGAATATGTGGATGTGTTTCCCGAGGATTTACCTGGACATCCTCAAAAATGAGAAATTGAGTTTCCCATTGATTTAATTCCTAGTTTAAGGCCTATATCGAAGACCCCTTATATAATAGCTTCTGTGAAATTATTAGAACTAAAGAAATAAACTAGAATAATTGAATAATAAAGGATATATTCACCCTAGTCTTTCTCTCTGGGGAGCCCCAATTCTTTTTGTTGAGAAGAAAGATGGGTCTATGAGTGTGTACATTGACTACAAGTAGATCAATTCAATCACAATAAAAAAACAAGTATCCCCTACCTCGAATTGATGATTTATTCATCCTAATTCTTGGAGATAAATATATTTTAATGATTGAAAATTGATCTGGATATCATCAGTTGTGTGTGAAGAAGGAAGAAATTCTGAAAACATCATTTTGAACCAGATATGAGGATTATGAGTTTAAAGTAATTCCTTTTGGAGTAAATAATGAACCCTATGATTTCATAGATCTAAGGAATAATGTTTTCAATGAATAACTTGATGACATTTTAATAGTATATATTGATGATATCATGGTATACTAAAAAAGATATGAAGATCATTAATATCACTATCACACTATTCTGAAATCCCTCAGAAGTAATGAATTATATGGGAAGTTTAGAAAGTGTGATTTCCGGCTTCAAGAAATTTCATTTCTTGGCCATATATTCTCTATGTATGGAATCTTTGTTGATCCTTCTCTGACAAGAGAAATATAAAAATTCCCAGCACCGACGAATATAACTGAGGTATGCTGTTTAATTGGTTTAACACGTTATTATCAGCATTTCATCTTGAATTTTTCCCTATTGGAAAACCCATTAACCAAAATCAAATGCAAAGGGGTTAATTTTATTTTGGAAAAAAGAGTGTGATGAATGTTTTGAATAACTGAAGAGAATATTAGTAAATTATCTTATCTTGAATCTACCCTCGGGGAATGATGGGTTTGTTAATTATAGTGATGTTTCAAAAAAATGACTTGGTTGTGTCCTTATAAAGGATGGTAGGTTTATTTCCTATGCATCATGGAAGCTAAAAATTCATGAACAAAACAATCCCACTCATGATCTTGATTTATTAGCTATAATCATTTATTTGATGATTTGGAGACACTATCTCTATAGTGAAAAAAATGATATATATACTGATCAGAAGATCATGAAGTATATTATCTCTCAAAAAGAACTCAACATGAGGAAAAGGTGATGGCTCGAGCTTCTCAAGGATTATGATTGCACTATACTCTACCACTTTGTGAAGTCCAATAAGGTGTAAGATGCATTGAATAGAAAGGATCATGGAGTTTTGAAAAAGATGAGAGTTGAAAGGGATCATATTTTCATGGATCTCGTAAAGATAGATATGGGAATAACCATGGAAGGTAAAACATCAATACTTTTTCAAATGGTTTCCAACCCATCATTACTAGAAATTATAGAGTTCTCAAATTAATGACGAGGATTTTAAAAAGATATTTAAAGCTATGAATGATTAGATATTGATTGAAATGGTATAGGAAGATGTGATTTTGAAATTTGGGAAGAGACTTTGTGTTCCTGACATACCTGATCCAAAAGGGGAATTTTTGGATGATGCTCATAGCTCCAATTTCTCAATACACCCTGGTAGAACTAAAATTTATATTGAAAGATCATTTTTTGTGGGACAATATGAAGATGGAGATTGATGATTTTGTGTCAGGATGTATGGTTTGTCAACAAATGAATTCTGGAAGACAACATCCTATAGGAGTCATGAAACCTCTTACCATACAGAGTGGAAATGAGATCATATTATGATGGACATTGTCATGGGAGAACCAATTACTTATATAAGGAATGATACTATAAGGTTCATTGTTGATCGTCTTACCATGACAGCATATTTACCTTCAATAAAAGTAGATTTACCACATGAATGTTTTGGAAGACTATATATTAATGATGTTTTAAGACTTTATGGAGTGTCTCTATCGATTGTTTCTGATCGTGATCCCCATTTTACATCATGATTCTAGAAAAGTCTTCAGTAGGACTGGGATACTGAACTTCGTTTGAGCACTTCCTACAACCCTAAAACTGATGGAAAATCTGAATAGACTATTCAAACCTTATATGATAAGTTGAGATCTTTCTCACATTAATTTCAAGGTATGTGGGATCAATATTTACCTCTGGTAGAGTTTTTCTACAACAATAACTTCCTTAAAAGTATTTAGATGGCACCATATGAAGTGTTATATAGAAAGAGATGTCGTAAACCAACTTATTATAATGAAGATGGTGAAAGAAAACTTGTAGGCCCATAAATTGTTGAAGAAACAATAGAATAGGTGAAGATTATCCAAACCGACAACAAAGCAGTTCAAACTAGGAAAAAGATCTATATCGATAACTAAAGGATGGATTTTGGAATTTCATGTAGGTGGTCATGTTTTTTTGAAGGCATCTCTATATAAGGGTTTTATAAATTTAATTAAGAAGGGTAAATTAATTCCCATGAACTTTAGACCTTTTTATATTCTATAATGAATTAGAATTATAGCTTATTGTTTGGAAATGTCGCCATGTCTCTCCAAAGATCATGATGTGGTCTATGTCTAGCTATTAAGAAATACGTGCCTGAACTAATGCTTGTACTCACCTAAGAAGAAATAGATCTCAAACCCGACCTGTCTTATTTCGAAGATCCTATTAGAATTCTTGATATCAGAGAAAAAGTGTTGAGAAACTGGGTGACTCATCTTGTAAAATTTCTATGGTGAAACCATAAGATGGAAGAGGCAACGTGGGAACTCAAGGAACATATGATAAATAACCACTAAAATATTTTTATGCAGTAATATTATAGAAATTTAGAGGAAGAAATTATTTGACGTAGAGGAGAATGTAAGACACCAATCTTGCAAGATATGTTTTCCTTTGATTAATGCAATTGCTTGTGTTGTACGAAACATGGAGTTTTAATACACCATGACCAATCAAACTTGTTATTATGAATATTAATACCGACTTATTGAAATTTTATAAATTTTATTTCTCACCATGGACATAATTTTTGAATTTGGAATATCAAAATTAGTTTAGGTTGAATTTTTAGTATTTTTCTGAAAACATTAAATTTTTGATGAATAGTGAAAAACAATACGTTATTGTTTAAAACTGACATTTTATATAAATAATTTTTTATTTTATTTAAATTTATATTAGGTAAAAATAGATACAAAATACCTATATATGTTTAATTTAATTCATTAGGGTAATTTTATAATAATATTAGATATATAAAATTTTATTGTACTTTTACCGTCTTTTACCCACCTTCTAAGAGAATTTGTAAATTTGCATAAAACATAATTTTCCTACTTCTGTGAGATGAATTTAAAAAATGAGAGTGACATAGTTGACATCAATAGTTAAAATTTTGTTCAATAAGATGATAATAATTATTGGTGAATAGTAACTTTTGACTTTTATTTACCACGGTTAAAAGTAAATAGGGTAATTAAAGGTAAAAATGATATTATAATTACCCAATAACATGTCCTAATTCTACTGGATAAGTGTATTTCAGCCCAAATAAACCTTAGGAATAAAATATGATCCTTTATTTCCACTTTTATTAGATTCAGACATTTATTATTATTTTATTTCAAGAACAGATAAAAGTGTTAAATTCTAATTCTAATGGAAAAATAAATTATAATATAGGGTTATAAATAAATTAAATTAAACTATAAATATTAATTAGAAATATAAATATATTTCCTATATAAATTTATTTTATTTATAATTTTTATACATTAAATAATTAGATATATTTATGACACAATGATGATGCAATAATTACCTTATTAATGAATGATTAAAATAATTGTTATTATAAATATCAAAATATATGTAAATTGATTCATTGGAAGAATTCCACGAATTTCCTAGATTAATATGACATGACAGGGTTGATTAAATATTTTTTTTTGAAGTATTCATGATGTTATGTGTTTTAAAAAAACAAAATACCAAATAGTGTCAAAATTGACAAAAATGAGTTTTTGAAAAAATACTCTATTATTTATTGATATAATATTATTAAAAATAAATGGATCAGAAAAAGGACTTATATAAAGTTATATATATTACTAGTTATCCTCTTGGTGTTCTCATGAATTTTTATAGTTAGTTTATAAATCATTTATTATAATAATACGAGAGTACATGGTAAAAGTTAAACTATTTAACTAAGCGTTAAATCTAAAAGATAAGGTTAATATGTTCACCAAAACCTGTATAAATCCTATTGGTTGAGAGGTTTCATACCCAACCCCTACTTGTCCTATAAATAAATCAATTTGGAGTCATTATTAACTGAATATGATTTTATAATAAAAAAATATTTCAAGATTTTCTTAAAGTGACTCTCACCTCTCTTATAAAAGGAAGCATCCCTTATCTCAAAATCACACCTCCAAAGCATTTTGGCTTAGAAAAACCCGAAAAAATATCCTCCCAACTACCCTCTCTTTTACCTAAAGGCCTTACTTTAATCATAATACCAATCTATGGAGCCATTTTGATCAAATCAGAAAGAAACACCCAAAGAAGAGGTAATAATTCCACCACCTCTTTAAAAGTTATTTTCTTCTTCCACATCCTCTTTCTTTGTTATTCACATACCAAAATAATAAATCTATCAACATATATATACTGTGATGTTATCAGAAATATGGTACAAACATATTCATTTTTCTATCCATCTTATGAATGACAAGTTACCATACGTGCATACGTACAGATTACCGTCTCTACGAACGCGATGAGATTTATTCTCCATTATAATCATTAAAGAGGAATTTTCATTTTATGATTAAAAATAATATTTATGAAATTAATATTATTATGGATATTAATCATATACATCCTATACATGACAAGAATTTCTTATATAACCATGAAAATAAAGTAAAATGAATCAGTTAACACCAAAAACAATGATACTACTAAAATAGTATTAACAAAACAACATTGGAAGACCATATATGCTATCATATTTTTGTATGTGGTTCATGAATATTTTATTAATAATATATATATATATATATATATTATTTAGTAATTTAACTTACCCCCTGTCAAGGAAAAGTACAAGTTAAGGGTTAATTCTACAGTCTTTTCATTATCCGAGGATGTTTATACGTGAGTATATACTGGGACCTCTTTATCATCAACATATATGTTTCTTAAATTGTACTTCAAAACAATTTTACAATTTCCTAGACTATGGGTTAAAGTCATTTATACCCCTCTTTGAATTTTTATTTGATTCTCATAAGGTGATATTTCCATCATTTTCCAAAAAGGTCCTTTATGACCTTTTCGATAAAATTAAAGAAAGAATGTTTTTTAACATATATGGAGGTTGTGCCTATTTTCCACCGTTATAACACCTTCAGAGTTTGCCTTACAAGATTACAATTATATTTTCAAAACAAATTTATTCTTTTAAAATTACATGACTTTTAAATGATTTTAAAATATAATGAGATATTTCTCTCAAAATATTTTGATTTCATTTATATGAACATCCTTTATTGAATTTAACAATTGTTTATAGTTAATTTGTTATTATACAATCTTACATATTGTATTGAAGGTTTTGTGATATGTTTGATTATGTATGTGATAGTTTATACCATTAATGGTTTATGGTTAAAGTATTGAAATTTCATATTCTAGTTTTAATACGAGTGTTTATGTTATGATTAAACCTTTTCTTACGAGAAATGCATTGGACTTATTATGTGATGGGTGGAGCCCACTATTACACTTTAATGCAGTAGTAGGTATCATGAGAAAAAATAGTATCTCAATGCAAGGCCCTGACAAAATCTTATTTGTATTCTTGGCATTATACCTTGACTATGTGGTTATGAAGTCTAGAATTATGCATTCCATCATTGTGAAATAGGATATTTGATATTACATGTGATTATATGACTAATAGAATATCCATGTGAATGAGGAAATGGAATTTTTTGATTTATCTTTTCCATATTATACTAATGTTTATGTTTAAAAGTCATGTGTTTTAGTCTTATACATTGCGTTAATATGTTTATGTGTATTTTTGAACGTTTCCGCTATATTATTTTCCTTACTGAGAATCTGTGCTCAACCATTTCTTATGTTTTATTTTTCCTAGGATGTGAATAATTACTTTATTATTATCCTATAGGAATTGGATAAGGGATAAGTGTGTGTTCGAAAGGGACACAATGATGTTTTTTTCATTATTTGATTATGTAATGAAAAACTTATGTATGTATATAGTACATTCAAGGCAACTAAACTAATCAGCCTTTCGAGACTTGATCTATTCTGATCAAACAAATGTTATATAATAATGCACTGAATCCAGGATTCTGAGGTCGGGGCATTATAATGGAAATTTTTTTGGAATTTATAATTGACTATATAAAATAAATATGTCCTTATACCTTCGAATTATCCACATAATATAATAATATGTCCATTAAATTCCCTTTTTTAGTTTTATTAAAATGATTTTGAAACAAAATCTGAGTAATAAGTGAGTAGCCAAATTACTGAACCAATGCATAGTTGTACTCAAATATTCGGATGACATATGATATATAGAATCATATGATAATTTTTATATAGTTATTTTAGTACATATTTTGGAGAGGAATGTTGCAATGAGTTATGTAAATGTGTGAGTGAAATGATTCTAATTTAATAATATTGGGATCTATTCCTTAATTTGTCCATTTTTCGAATCATATAATTATTATTATGATTTAATTTTATAATTTGGGAACTCTTAAATATCTGAATTTTTTAATTGTATTTTTTTATTTTTGATATTGATGATTGGGACCACATTCATTAACAATTAATTAAATTCAAATTTCAATTTTTCTTTCACATGTTAATTTGGATATTTTTCATTTATTGTTAGTTATATAAAAATTGGATCAGTTGGGATGTTGATGAGTATGTACTAATGATATAGTGTTACCTTCATTGGTATATCTACTGTGGTAGAATATATTGAGTAATATGTTGTTGGGTTATGATGGTATTTTAGTCGCTAGTTATTGAAAATAGAATATTATTCAATTTTGAGTTGTATCATCACGATTCATTAGAGAGTTTCAGTTACGTGGAAATGTTAGAACATTAATGGTTTTCATGTTCATCTTATGCTATTTTTTTATACATAAGTTACATTGATCACTAATATGAACACATTGAAAATTTTAATATGCACTTACATGATCATTATCATTATTTTTATTGAGGAAAATTGGAGAATCTTACTGGATCATTGTTATTATTAGTATTAATTTCATAGAACAAACTACATTACACATTTGATTTATGATATATTTCCGATCTTGAATAATAAACAATATCCAATCAAATGATGAATTTTATTCTGCATAACATTATTATGATGATTTTCTTGTAGTACATGTCCAATTGAAAGCTAATTTAGTTCCCCATTGTGATGGGAACCATCATTTGAATTAATGATATTCATAAATTTATGTTCTATGGTCAGTTTAATTCTATATGATACGATATATATTATGTAGGTTATCTGGTTTTGGAGGCTAAAGACTTATAGAGACTTATTCATGTTATTTTTTCCCTTAGAAATCGTAATGAAAGAGGATTCTTGAGAATAGACTCACTCATAAAAAGTACACATGTTTTATGTGTCATTATATATTCCCATATATTAGAGTTTATATGGGAATTTTTACCTATGAATTTTATTAATTCGTATATTTATATTCATGCATTGATGTATTAATGAAAATTGTGCTGACATATGATCATAGTGAGGTTCTGTATATAGGGTGAATATCTATTCATGTGGACTTAATAAATAATTCATAGAATTAATTGTGTCTTTATCACTAATGCATATTGATATTTTAGGCCGTTTTATTGAAATGTAACTATCCAATAATTTCCATGGAAAAGGTGATTTTATCAACACTTTTAATTCTGGAAATCCTATGAAGGATACTACATAATATAGGTTGATGGAATATGAATAAAACATGGTCGATCAGATATCAAATCCAAGGTATTATATTACACATTGCTCATCTATAATTGGTTGTTTCTGTTAATATTTTTTAATTTTTCTTTATGGGTTCTATAAAATGTTATTATATTTTGATCTTGAAATTTATGAAAATTGGACAAAAGACACTAAGAAATAGGCATGGAGGTTCACAATTGTAGTCAAAACCTTAGTCAAATTCTATAAGAATTTAATATTCAAATATATATTATTATCATATTCTAAGGAATAATATTTATTTGAGTTATTTTGATCTTATATATTCTATCACAAATGATTCATGATATTATATATTTGAGTTGAGTATTGAATATGTAATTATTTTCATGTTAGTTAATATAATGTTAATTTATTTATTCAATGAGTAATATAGTGATATTTGTGTATTTAATTTAATATCTAATATTCAATGTTTCAAAAATATAGATGAGGATTTATGGATCGAGTAAAGGGATCTATAGGAATGATATGTTAAATATAATTTTTTTAAATAAATTAATTTAAAATATTAATAAATTAGATGAATGTCAAGGAAATTCTAATGATAATAATAGTATTATTATTAGATGTGTGATTAAATTTAGGATTACAAGATTTATTATGTTCCTAGTATTCAAAAATAAATATATGACCTAATTATATAAACCCAATTATATATAGTATTTAGGTTCAATGGTGGACATGTAGAATATATCTTTTATAGAGAATTCTCTCGACAATAGTGAATATTTTCTCAAGAATTAACATAAAAAGGAATATAATTGATCCTCCTTCTACATAATTTATCTATAATATTTTCAAGAATGGTGAGTAATGATACCAATCCTCCTTATAAAATCTTATATATAATGAAATAGATTCCTTCCAACCATGAAATAATTCTCATTTAAATAAAAAATTACAACACAAAGAAATTGTTCTTCAAAGAATTCATGAAAAGATCTATCTTTGATATTCAAATGAATTTGGAACATGCATGTATACCACTAGATTTATTATACCCTTTATCCATTCATTGGTGTGATTTTATAATAAGCGTGTTCCAAATATTGGACAAGGATGTAAGAATTACAAAATAAGGGTTATCATTAATTTGTAAATAAATCATAAATTCTAAAATAATGACCCTATCTTGAGAATTCCAGTCATTCTCAAGATATAGTTCTAAAGAAAAACCCACGTAAACTGATGATAAAATGTTTTATGACATAGGATAAACTACATGAACTTTGTTCTAGAATCATAAAGTTGTTTTAAATAAGTTTCATAAAAATTAACAATTAAATTAATACATAATATAATCGATTAGATATTTTATAGTTAGTTCTTAATTTTTATTTCTTATTTTAATTTATCATAATTTTGATATATCATATAAATTCATCTCTATATAAATAATAATATAAAAATAACACTCTAAGGTCCCATCTATATGTGTTAGTGATTTTGTTTATATAAAATTGACACATAGAATGTATCTAAAATGAATAGATTATGTATCTATATTTACTATATCTGTAATATTTATATAAACCATAGCCCATAAATTTAGAGAATAGTATATAGAATCATTACATGGTTTGATGAAGACACATGGACTGCGTCTTGAAGGGTCACAATACGTGTAGATTAAATACACATTATATTACAAAAAATGTGTTTCCCCAATGGGAATCACGAAAACTATTCATCTAAAATACATGAAATGTATTAATTATATGTCGTTTACTATCTAAATAATAAAAAAATTTGTTCCTTTTTGGATATAGAATATGTGTGTATAGATATAATAAATTCCATGTAAGGAATAAATCTCTACTCATTTTACACATTGATTCTCTATGAATGTTTTTTGTTTGGCCAATGAATGGATTTCCTGGAGGGTAGTAGGTTGTACAAGATCTAAAATCAATACATGATTAAAAAAAGTACACAATAATCTAGTTTATATGCTGAATTAAATTCACACTTCAAAAAAACATTTTACAAAAAATAAAAATTAGGTATATAATTAAATATAAAATAATATACATGGATGAATAATTTCATCGAGATTTTTTTTGCTGTGTGGTGTGTATTGTCATCACACTCATTGTGTACATAACTAACTTTTCTAATGGTATATGTTCTAAATATCCAATTTGTTTTATATAAAATAGATGTCTTGAATACTGTGTCACTTAACTATTGGAAATTAAAATCATGTGATATCATGAAAAAATTTGTCAACTACATTTTATTTAATTATAAAATACATTTTATGGAACCTAAAGTGTGTATCAATACACAATTTTTGTGAGAATAAATGTATTTTCAAATGGTATAAAACCTTCTACCTCTTATAAATGACTTGGTAAATTCCATAAGGATGTTAGGAATGGACAGAAGAGTACACTCTATGTCTCATACCAACACATGTTTTGTAGGTACAAACTATACATTAAATTAAATTTCACTATTTATTAAAATTACATAATTAATCTATCGTTAAAATTATTTTGAAAAAATATTAATGGAAATGAAATAGGGAATTAATAATAATATTAATTAATTAATTCTAATTACTAGTCATTATAATGGATGAATAAAAATTATTTCTAGTTAGTTTGTTAAATTAATATCCATTGTATGAGTGGATGATCCTAAGATTTGACAATCAATTTATGTTCTAGATTTATATTTAATTTAATACTTATTTCAGGTAATTATAATTTTTTAAGGTTTTTATAAAATTAAATATGATTTCCAACAAATAATACATCCCACCATTGTTATATTAGACTTATATGTCCATGTAATAAATCATATGTCCTCATGCGTTAGTTCCCCTAAACTATGTGTGTGTAAATATATTTTAATGATTGGTCTCCAAGTATGGGAGGTGATTTAAAACATGAGACAAAATAAAACCAAATAGGGAGATATATTGGATCTTGGAGGAAATGAAAAATCCAATACCAATCCTATTTCTAGGAATTATTATCTACGATTTAAATTTTATTTTATCAACTAATCAATTACACAGCCAACAGAAAATAAAATGATTACAATAATTTTGAATTTTATTTTCTTAAAATTATTATATATTTATGTCTATTGAGTTATTAATTGAGATTAGTAAACTACAAAAATTAACATGAATGAAAGATATAAAAAAATAAAATGATTATGTTTAAATGTTTTTATCATTAAAAGGTTATTTAAATATGTATGATTACAAAAGTATTAAAAATCATGAAAAATATAAAATAATGGTAATTTACCTATATAATAAAAATTTATCATGAAAATATTATGTTGTTATATCCTTCTATTACATGAGTTAAAATGAAACCATACTTTAATGTACTTTTCTCGCCTGCATCAGGGTGGTTTCAATTATTCAGGTGTTTTGAAAACATAATTCATAAACCCAACCTATTTTTCATTGAGAGTTGATTTACATTATTATAATTGGTGAAAATTGGGTTAATGTGCAATAATAAATATATCTCTATTATTTGAGCATTGTATATTCCACTTATTAGATCAAGTATATCTATGTTCATGTATTTTTCATAACTATATAAAAACAGTGTTGAATAGAATGATAGGAGCTATTTTGGGTTATAAAAATTAAAATATTAATCATTGTGGCTAGAGTATCATTTAGATAAGATATTCCTAGTCATATGGTTAGGGATATTATGACATAATAATATATAATTATTCTCATAAGTTAAAAAATTATTATAACTCTTAAATTTTGAAGATAAATATTAAGTGATAAAACATATTATTATTTTATTGAATGAAATGTAATGTAATTTGACATTGAAAATATCAAAACTATCCATACTGGAGAAACTTTTCTATGACATACCATGACATCAATGAGTTTAATAGTATCATTTGAATCATAATTCACCAATATTTAATGACATATATTTTGGATTCACATTCTCTTGATGTTACCCTAGGTAGATTATTGAGGAAGATCTCACTATCCACCTAAGACACTTGTATGATTCTCCAAATTTCATGTTCTGTATGATATAATACATTAATAGAGAGCCATATAAGATGAAAAACAATAAGGATATATGTCACATGATCACTCATATCTTTGATTCTTATCTATATAAGTCTATATAAGAGTGGTTTGAGATCTATAAGTCAGTATTTACATGAATTCTTGGAGACTGTGTGTTATCCAAACATAATGTATTCAAGGATAGTGTCTATACTGATTTTTTTGGCGAACACGGGTTTTATAGTAACGAATGACATTCAAACTGAACTAATATTTACCTCACATCCTCATATCTTCATTATCACAATTTTAAATAATAATATGATCAATTTTGAGAAGTATCACCCTTATAATATTACCTTGAATGAAGAAATAGATTAAGATATGATACATGAAAAACACGTAATCTTTTTTGTCAGTAAAAGGAAAGGAAAGAAAATAGGAAATAGAATAAATCCAAGACTATATAATCTATTTACAAAGAAATATAAAAAGGATGATCCAATGGTAATCTATGGTTCACGATGTATAATATTTTTCATATTGATAGGTTTAAACCTGGAAGAAGAACTACACCTCAATAAAGAAGCTCGAGGAAGTTTCTAGTGAATTTGTTATCAAATGTAAACTCTGTATATCTAAACATTGATATTTATATACAACTAGTGGTTCTTATATTTTTATCCAAATAAAGGATCCATGGTAACATATAATGTTTTAAAAGGGTTAGGTGGATCTTAGAGCTACCGGTAATGAATGAGTGGATTCCATGGCAATAGGATACGACAAAATTTCATTTTCATTATGATTGATTCTATTTTTATATAATTTTTATTGCTTGCTTCATGTTACCAAATACATTATATTAATTTATATTCTATACATATATTTATTTTAATTAATTTCTTGCAATAAATATTGTTACATCCCAAAATATAATTTTTTTTGTATAGAACATCTTAATAATAGTCTTAATGTATTAGATTTCAAAAAAAACTTAGTGGTAATTGATAAAAAATCAAGATAATATTAATTACCAAAAACCATGTTATTGAATCACTGAATGAGTAAGGTAAATTTATAATCACATGAAAAAGTTATATCAACATGGTTATGTTTATTGTTTTTAACTAAATCAACTTTGTATGTTCCATAGATGTTTATAAGAAAAAATTGATAATATATTATTTTATGGAAAGGGTGAATGTGCCATAGAGATTCTTGAATTTGTAAACATGTGTATGTGTAGACCATTTCCAGTTGACGATAAATGTGGATAACCAATACTTATATCGTGTAATGATGAATTTCTTTGATATAGATTTTTATACTCAATTAATTGATATAAAAGATTTTTTTTAAATTTATGGATTTTAAGAATGATGTTGGGAATAAATTTTTTAAGAAGATAAAATTTTTTGACTTGATCGAATTAAAGAATATCATAACCATGTTGTCATCAATTATATCAAGAAGATTAGGAATCAGTCTTAACTCACTAATTATTCTCCATAGTGGAATTATGTTAGGGAAATAAGGAATTACACCATATATATATATATCAATGATGAGCTGTATAGATCATCCATTATCTTTGTGGGGATATGAATTATAGTCCCTGAAACATATTCTAAAATGAATCTCAACTAACTTGGAAATCAAAAATTCATACATGTAATTGTATGGAATGAAATATTTTTTTTATATACATGTTTTTGGGGATACAAAATTCTTCTGAGGAAATCTTCAAAAAAAATACAACCATTTGGTTCTAAACTAATCATTATAGGGAATATAATGTAAAATTTCTCTTATTATGAAAAATAATCCTTACAATAATTTTATAGTGGAGATAATGGATAAATTTCTTTTGAGGGAAGACCTCTAAAAAATATTGTTGGAAATTGTTTTACCTTAATGAAGTTGATTCTCAAAATATACTAGGGATTGAAAAGGAAAAACATTATAGTGTTGGGGAAAATGATTCATCATGAAGTAGATGTGTTATATAGGATTACCATATATGCAACATAACATGATATATATGATTTTATAGTAAACATTTATAGTAAAACATTATTAGTTGAAAATTAAATTTCCATGTTTTATAAGGAAGTTATAAATTTATATAAAGTTCATGATGTAAAGAATCCATGAAATATGAAATGGATTCAATAAACTAAAACTATTTCTAGATTCTTATAGATATTATAGTGGATATAAATACTATTGGATGAAATATATTATTCATGAATAAAGTGCAATGGAATTTAAATTTATGGTATATAAGGCATGGTAGTGGCTAAAGTGTGAAAGCTACATTAAAGAATATACTACAAAGAAACACTTCAGCCTGTTTCTGTAATTAAATTTTTTATAATTATACTTTCCATTATAGATTATTAATATTAAAATATTTAGAATATGTTTTTAGAAAATTTTTCCTTCATGTAATCCTTTTAAAAGAAATACATATTCCAACACATGAGGAGTTATTGAATAGAAGAGATGTAAATAAAATATAAAAATATCGAAGACCCATTTGTGGGTGAATGATAGAAATCAGGAAATATTTTCATTCATGAAAAAATAAGTGGATTTAATTTCATAATTAATAAATGTAAAACTTGAGTCTATTATAAATTTAGAGGACATGGAGTCATTTTCCTATTATTATATGTCAATAAGATACTTCTAATTGGAAATGAGATGTTATTATTACTATCTGTTAATATATAATTGATTACATGATTCTATTTGAAGGAATTTTATGGTACATCCTAAATTATATGGAATAATATCATTCATGGTATATCAAATATACTGATTTGACTATGTTTGGGTGTATAAATTTACAAGGCATTGAAGAGTCTCACCATTGAAATAACCAAGAGGGAAATTTTAAAAATTTCACATGGAATACATATCTCTATTGAAATGAATCCTCAAACCCAAGAGGAGGGAGAGATAATGACCTGAATTCTTTATACTCTAGAGATATTATCCATCATATATGGTAGGATATGCACTTGGATTTTGGTTAATTATTCCTTAGTCATGGTTGATAGATATTAGGATGATCCAAGATACATTAATTAGATGTTATACGTGACTATACAAAAATATGTATGCCATATATTCCTATTTTACGGAGGATATGATGATATACTAGGCATGGGATATATAAATATGTATATACATATATATATATACTATAATTGAGATTTATCAACATGACATAAAATTTTATACAAGATATTTCATTACACTCAATGTAAGATATGAGATTTGTAAGAGATCAAAGTATCTAGTTGTATGTTATTTTATAGTAAGGCTTGATTATATTACAGATTATGTTATATATAAAGAAGCATTATTGGTACACATATTTTTCTAGGTTTTTTATTTGGTAACTAGAAGTAAATATGTTATCAATTATTTTCATAATACCTCAGCAGTGTGCCTCATTATGAATACTATGTAAAATAAAAAAATAAAGTATATAACTCAATTGATTCACATCATAATGAATTTATCTAATTAGTGTGAGGTTTTATAAAGTAATGTTTTTATGTAAGGGATTTTTGTGGACATATTATCTAAATCCCTATCTTATTGAAATCATAAATATAATATAAAAACTATTTTATAGAACATAATTAGATTTTTTATCTATAAAATGTTGGGGTATTTTATAGTTAATGCACAATAATATATGAGTCATTATATTCATATACATGTATATTGATGTTATAGATTATGAATAAATATATTATCATATAATTAGTATTTTAATGTATAACAATAATGTTAAATTTTTTTATAGTACCTATCACATCGAATAGTCGTATGATTTTCCCAATATACTGAGATCCAGGATGTATTAGGATAATATTCATAAAAATAAGTATTATTGTTTTAGGACATCAATTTTATGAGACATATATGTTGTATGATATCAGGTCATTGAGGCTCATATTATATTCATACATCATTGTATGATGATTGAACATGGAAATCCATGATATAGGATGAGGAAAGAGCGACCAATAATAACCCAATATGTTTTATATGTCATTGGATATTTTTATTCCTGTACATGTTTACTGGACATTAGGCATGATATAATTATTAAATAATATCTTGATATTTTTAATAATATTTATTGATGAAATCACTAATGATATTTTCTCATGGACAAGTTGGATATATTTGGATCATCACGAGTGATATGTAATTAATGATCAATTAAATAACAGGGTTTCCCTTCTGAGTTAATGAAAATACAGATTTCATTCCATTGGATTAGAATAAAACTATTTAACTATGTCCATCCATATGATAGTTTTATATCTATGCTAAATTTGGGAATTTCAAATAAAATATTCTTGTAGATATATTGATGATATATATTTGAAAAATGTTTTATGAAATATCAAGAAAATTGTGTTAAATTTCATAGTAATAAATCATAAAATTTTATTATCATTATGGCATAAAAATAATTCTGTATGGCTGCCATAATTTTCTCCTACATGCTTATCAGAAAAATTATGATACTTATAATAATTCCTTTGATAAAGGGAACTATAAGTTCACACCATAAGGGTATTTATAAAATTAGTTATAATAACTTAATTTAATTTTTAAATAATTGACTAATCTTAATTTGTGAGGAATAATAATGACTTGAGTTATTATGTTTATATATATTGAGTATCTTATTATTCTAGAGAGTAGATGTATGAGTTAATGACTGAATAAATATTTACTGTTAAATTAGAGAATAAGATGTTTATTTATTTATTAAACATGTATTTCACTGATAATAATTTATTTATGTTATTTTCCATTATTCACGGATCTCTAAATTTGGAGGAGGAATGGAAAACCATGATAAGTGTCATATAAAAATGATATATTTAATACATTTATATAAAATAATTATATTAGAATATCAATATATTGTTTGAGCATATGAAAAAAAATCATAATATTATTATTATTATTATTCAATGTAGGGTTCTATTTATTATTATGAGAATGGTTAGGTGCATGTGTGAAAGAAATCATTTTATATTCTCAATTTATAGTGATGATTATAGATTTTACATGTTTATATATGGTTGTCAACAACAAATATTCCCTGTATAATTCTATCATCTTTGGAGTAAAAATTCTATGGAAATATCTCAAGAGTAGTTAGAATGTATCCTCCTAATCCATACCAAGTCTCTTATAAAATGAGGTAGATTTATTTAATTAGAAAATTAATTATAGAAATGATAAACAGTAATGATTCATCGAGACTAGTCTTCCCTGATTATACAAAACGATTGATTTATAATGGTGTGTAGTTCATGGAACATGTGTGGTTATAACTATATAAATTCTACACATTCATCTTCTGCCAAAATTACATAATGAAAATAGTGTTCAACGAATTTGATATTTAGTAAAAATTTTATAGTAAGAGGTAGTTGTTATATATAAATTATTTAAAATTTCTATTTGGAAATACAATTATTTAGGATTATATGATTTATAACTCCCTGATTCTAAGTGTAAATAAATGGAAAATAATAAATACACATTATTTTTAAATGTTCCAACTCTTTATCATGTTCCTTGAAACCATCGGCCCATACTCATATCCTCATACATAACATGATTTCAATATGTGATGGTAGTCTTCTTGATTCATTTTAGGCACAATTATAACCTTGGATCAGGACCTAAAACTAAATAAGAGTATTATATTAGAGGATAATGATTAAAAAAGGGATTGATATGTGATTTATTTCATAATAAATTGTATGTTGTTTAGTTTTATTGTATATATATCAAATAAAGCACATGTATCTTATTTTTGTGAAAATTATTGTGTATCTAAGGACTAATTTGAAAATTCTATTGCTATTTCTCTATTATATATTGATAAATCATATAGAAATCTAACTTTTATTATATTTAAACCTGTGGGGACTATCATGCCTCTCTATTTTGTATTTATATATTTTTAGATATCTAGTATATAGATAAGACAAACCAAATTGTTGGTAGAGTCATGATTGAGGCTTTTTGTGTTCTATTTGAGGGAATAAACCCCAAATGGATATTTTAGGACGTTGTTTTTAATTGGAATACTAAGGAATATGGTGAGTCATTCATATGGTCATGTGGTACCAATTTGACAGGATTCATTCAAATGATCTAGTTCATGGAGTCATAAACTTGAATTAAAACATGTTTCTTGTTTGGGAAGAGATAGTTTTGGGGGTAAATATGATTTTGAATCATGAGAGGTATTTTAAGATTATGAATTCAAAACATAGAAACATTAAAATACCTATTTAAAAGAGGATATTTTCTTACCTGACTACGAACTCTAGGTATTAGTGAGTTTTTGGGGAAAAAATGCCAATGTGGGATTAATTATACAAAAGAATATTTATAGGGATTTATTAAAATACACTGGTGTTTTTTATAATATATCATCACAATATACTGAATTAGCCATGAAAATTGTAGTAATGGGTATTTTTTGATATGTTTTGTCTTACAAAATGATTCTAGTGACCCAGAATTAGTGGTTACATTATTATAATGATAAAAAATAATTGATCACTAGATCCAAAAGTTTTGTTGTATTATTAGACCACACTAAAATTTGATAAATTAATTAAATTTAAATGTCACAACCCGTCCCTCGGGGTCCGTGTTGTGACTACCCCAAGCCCTCCTTCTATAGGCTAGGGGCTGTCGACTAGCACAAAAGGCGTAATTCAATAAAACTGGGAAGGAATTGCCTTTAAAACCTGTAAACACACACAACAGAGCCCACAATTGGAACCGAATCACTAAGTAAAACTGTATAAAAAAAGAGTGTTGAAAGTAAAAATGGCCAGAATAAAAAACTAACAGTAATGGTACATGTACAACTGAAATTCAATACAACTGAAGAAATAGAAAAACATCTACTGGATCATCCTCTTAAGTTCTTACCATAAGGGATGGTATAGATCACCTCCTCAGCACTCCACGTTCGTTTGTCACCTCCGGGTACCGACACGTCATATGGTCTACCTCCGGGTACTGTCCAATCCGGGAACTCTTTGCCTCAGTCAGCGATGTCCATCGTTTTCATCCAACACAATGAAGTGTGGGCATAACCCATACAGGGATGAGTATAATGATACTCAATAGGGATCCCGAGACCATCAAGGTCTCACAAAATTCCACCAAGGATAAACCAAAAATTATGAAATCATTAGATAACCTTACTTAGATATATTCCTATACATATAATTAAGTTATCAAGTGATTCATCTCAATCATGAGGAAAACACAGAAAAAAAAGAATCATCTCCACTAGGATTTTATTTAGAATATCCAAACCTCGGCTGCTGGAGAACTCCGACTCAATCATGTACAGTGGACCTGCCGTGACACCAAGTGTGCTTCCAACTAACCTTGGACTACTGAGGTACTCCTCCTGAAGAGTATCATGGGTCTACCGTGTTACACAGAGGCGCTCCCCACCATAGGTCTTCTGCATCACCAAGCACACCCCCCCCCCATAGCCTGCTGAGGGACTCCTCTTATCGAGTACCACGGGTCTGCCGCGTCACAAAGCACGTTGCTCCACAGTGGGCCTTCCGTGACACCAAGGGGCTCCCCACTGGTCGAGTAGAGTCACTCTGAGTCCAACGGTCTGTAGTCGTCAGGTCTCAGCCAGCTACTAGGTCTCTGCACTATGCTCGCTAGACTCTGTGAAGATCCGGTCCACATGCTACTTGTCGATACTCCATCTACCATGAAGTCCCAGGTAGAAGTATCTCAAAGGTGTACCATGTCATAGGGGACTCAATGCAAAAGACATTGCGTTAATCGGATAGTTGTACTGTGAGTTATTATTCTTTTAGTCCCAGGGGCCCTGTTGGATTCATGCATCATCCAAACTGACTATATCTCAACTCTACCACAAACTCCAGTGGGGTATACTAAAAGGGAACATCATGCTCCAAGATTACCATTGTCGTTGATGGTTCATCAAATGGACGTCCAGTGCTAATGATATGGCCAAAAGAAAGTAAAGGGTTGTAGTGGGCTGGGTCCGCTCTGACCCGGTCAAATCGACTCTGCCCGACCAAGTCTAAGATGACCCAGTTTTAGTTGACTCGACCTGTTGGGTGGGCCAACCCATTGGGTTCGGCCTTGCCCACTGGACCCAGCCCAGCCAGCGGCGAGGGGTCGCAGAGGGCCGAGAGGGAGCTGAATAGCCGCGAGGGCACGGACCGGCCGCAGGTCGGTGCGAGGGAGATTCGGTCAGGAGGGCACCGCGTAGGTGTCTCAGCCCGAAGGGAGTCGCGAGGGCGGCTCGGCCTGAGGTGCGGGGCCGGTTCGGCTAGGGAACCACGAGGGCACGGGTTGGTTCGGCTGGGGCACCTCGGGGGGCCTACAGGCTAGTGCGGCTAGGGCAGCCCGGGAGGCTGGATGGCCGGTGTGGCCAGGGTGGCTCAGGAGACCGGCGGGCAGCGCGAGCCGGCGGGTGGCATGGCCAGCCTATAGAGCGGTTCGGCTCGGGGCAGCAGAGCCGGTTCGGCCGGGGCGCCAGAGCATCGTAGGGGAGGAATGAGTCATGAAGGTTATGGCTGGCACGGTTGTTGCCTTCGTCACCTTCCTCCATTTTGAAGAACACCACAAAAAAGTACGATGGGGGGTCGGGCTATGTTTTTTGGCTCACAACCTCCACATTTAGAGTGGTAGAAAGTGGTTCATCATGAACATAAACAAAGAACGGGATTGGGAGTTATTTTAAAATATCTATTCCCATAATCCCTTGATAATTTCTATTCCCAACCACACAAAGGAAAAAAGAAGTGAGAACATGGGAAGTGTTAACAAAATAATGAATAAACCCATACAACATCCCACAATAATTTATGCCCAACCCGAAAGGAAAACAATCACATATCAACTTGATAATAAGTTGATCCGCATTATTTGTTTTTAGAAGGAATGAATCAAGATAATAAAATCATATATAATTAAAAACCCTACCTTTTTATGTTGGTTGATATTTTCACGAGAAGGAGGACATCGATTTGATATAGATGAACACGTCCTACATCGAGGGAAGATCTAAGGAAGAAGGTAGAATTAGGTCTATGTTCTTGGTTGGGGAGCGCATTCTTTGTTGGAGAAAATGTTCTTCATTGGAGAAAAAAATCCTCCATGTTTTGTGAGTCACGCCACTTTACCAGCGCTTCGTCGCTTGGTGAAGCCACCTCAAATCCTTCTCCCAAGCTCCATATATATAGAAGAGAGGGGTAGGTAGGTAATGATCATGGAATTTATGAAGGTTCATTTATTAGGACCCTATGAAAATTCCAATGACACTGTTACTTAATTTAAAATGGGGGAAAGACAAATAACTAAGTTTGCACAATTAATGGATTGTGCAATGGAACAATTAATGTTTTGGAAGTTAAGATACTCGTCCATATTAATGATGGGGGTTTAGAGTTTCTCTCAATTAAAAGGGGGTTTTAGTCCTGGGTGGTCCCTACCACCATAACCTCTCATGGGAGGTTATGGCTCGGGTGGTCCCCACCAACATAACCTCTCATGGGAGGTTAAGGACGGGTGGTACCCACATCCAACTTCTACATGGAGGTTTAGTTTGGTTGGACCCCACATCCCAACACCTACATGAGTGATGCTAATAAAAATAGAAATTTCACACAATATTATTTTTATTTTATTCTTAACGAAAAACCCAAAAAACTATCTTTTTCTCTCAACCCACTAACATTGAGGTTAAAGTCTCCTTATGAGAATACCGGCGCTGCTAGTTCAATGGTGCCTTTGGATTTAAATTTCGAGCACTGGTTCAAAATTTAGAAAAACCTGCTCACGTGTTTACTGAACATACCCAAAAAAATGCTTGGAAAATTATTTACAGTCACCCTCCACCCGCGCTGGTTGCAGTTAGGCTGTACCCAAGTGAAACACGCCCCAAAAAACCCAAATGTACTCTCAGATTTCCAATCCGAGTTACCGTTTATATATTATGGATTTTAAAATAAAATAATTGTGACTTAATTATTTTATTTACGTCCAAAAATTAACTTTCACTGGTGTCATGCACCGGCTAAAGTTAGTATCTTTATAAATAAAGCATGACCTCATGAGTTGAGAAGTGGTCTCAGATTTTTAATCCAAGCTACCGTTTGTGATTTATAATCATTTGAAAAATAAAATAATTTCTTTAATTATTTTATTTATGGTTATGCCATTTTTGGGTTTTCTCACAGAAGGCACGCGCCGACTAAACTTAAGTCGCGCTTAGGGTAAACCTG
The DNA here is from genome assembly GCA_963277665.1 of Viscum album. Classification (NCBI taxonomy): domain Eukaryota; kingdom Viridiplantae; phylum Streptophyta; class Magnoliopsida; order Santalales; family Viscaceae; genus Viscum; species Viscum album. The sequence goes on along the minus strand of OY728146.1, from coordinate 220,145,402 downwards.
CCATTTTGAGAGCAATGGTGCCCTCAGATTTCAGATTCAAGTAACCGTTTAAGAGTTATTCAATGTTTTTAGGAAATATGCTTACACACACTAATTAAAGCTTAAAAACATTGATGGATCATTTCAGGCACTTCGTGCCTCAGAATTGAGCGCTGTCCAATTTTGCATTCTCAAAAAATTCACATGTAATTAAAAAATCTTACATGGAATTTTGGGGACTTTACATGGAAATTAATGTACACTATTAAAATAAATTAAATATCACTAATTCCCCTTTAATGTTATTTTTTCAGAAAGGTTAATCTTTAGAATCTATTAAGAAAAGAGAAACAATATAGAAGTGGTGGGACCAAATGCCTAGTAAAGGGGTCATAAAGAATAATCTATCATGAATAAAAATTTAATACATAATATGGTTCGAAATAATTGTAAAATAATTCTATATAACATGTAAGATGAGAGTAATGTATCAATGGTTAATATAACATTATGTAATAACAAGGATTATAATAAATGCTTTTATAGTGATTGAATTAATATTGATGGACATTATAAACTTGTGGTGAATTCTTCAACCATGAAATAATATATAAATTTTTATCCATACACAAAATACCTAAACTAATTTGTCTATTGAGATGTAGTAATACATCAAGGGGAAAAATAGTTGAGGGTCCCACCTATTACGTGATATATATTATGTATTAATCATATGAAAGGGAATTGATAAACAATACATATCATAATGTTTATTAACAAGCCCCAATCATTAATATGGATTCGAAATTAATCATTATCTAGAAAAAAATAATTTACATATATAATATCATGATTTCAATATTTAATTTAATAGAGTATATATCTAGGTGAATATATGGTAATTTATATAGAATCTATAGAGTATTTATAATTTAATGAAAATTTTCTTTATTTAATGAATGATTAGTCTGAAATAATTATTAGATTCTAGTTCCTTTAGTGGAGAAAAAATTATGGTCGGAATAAAAGTATAATCTATGTTTGAGGATTAATGAATGAATTTACAAAAAATCAACAATTATTGTGATTTATTTGTGAAATATTCCTGAAGGACTTGTGTAATCCCCAAATATTGGAAATATATAGTTTTTTAAATAATATAACTTCGTTGATATAATTTTCCCTATGTGACACCAAACAAAAACATGCCACAATATAGTTATTATCATTAAAATTTAGTAATATCAAAACATCATGTAAATATTAATAATATATTAAATTTAAAATTCATAAAAATTATGATTAAGAAAAATTAATGTTTCTAAATGTTCATTTTGTTAATAAAATAAATTTTTTATAATATTTTTATTTTTATTTAATGATTAGTTTTATAAATATATTTATTTTTTTTAAAAATAAACCTTATTTTTAAATTAAACAACTTAAAATTATATTAGGATGTTTATTTGGGATTTTTTGAAAATATATGGGTTTTAGTTGAATAATGATAAATACATTTTTTAATAAAATGATAGCATTTATGATATTACATAGAAGTATAACTCTATAAAAAATCAATATTTCATGATAAAATATATATTTAAGGAGTAAAACCATAAATTTATAAATATTATAATATTTTTATATGTCCTATGTTAATTATTTTATTATTTAAAGTTATATTTTCCAATAAAGTAAAAAAAAATTGTTTTCTAAAAATTAACAATTATTTTATAAAAATTATGTATTTACTAATTTTAATTCCATATAAAATATATTTTTATGAAAACAGTTTTATTATATACATAAAAAACATTGATTATTGTATCCCACATATAAATGTTATGATTTATAATATATTTTCTCTAAAAAATATTTTCTTACATGGTACATGAACTAATTTTAAAATAATCTTCTGTTACACATAGATGTATAAATTTATAAAATGGATTTAAAATTTGTAATCCATAGGTAAATATTATCTAATATATCTTATTAAATATTTAGGAATAAATAAATGAATTATGTTGGTAAAAACAAGTGACCGCAATAAAATCCAAAAGGTAACACACCGTTAACAAAACCGGTAGATGGCCAAATATGTTAAAATTGTTACTAATTTATTTTTTTCTAGTTTTATAAAATAATAAATTATCCAGAATCTATCATTGTCCATTTTATCATATTAATTCCACATAAAATAAGTGCTTTATTTATATAAGATGAAATATTTACCAAAATATGTCATTCATAAAACTAATAAAAGGGGCCTCTCACCACACATTCAATACGACTATAAATTACAATAAAATATTCAACAATTGACCTATTTACTTAGACTATATTCCTTTTAATCTTACATGTTTTCATTTATTGGGTATTTAATATAATCCTTTAATTTTTTTTGAGTTCTCTAAAAGAAAACTGAGGTTATCAATGTGAGAGCTAATCTTTATCTACTTATTTTATTTTAAATAATAATTGTATACATATAATTTTCTAGTTACAATATAATAAGGAATATGTTTTATATATTTTTCTAATACTAATATAAAAATTAACGACCACTGATCCCCTATTACATGTAGAAAATACTTTTCATTAATACGTTTGTGCTCTACCTCTTGTATGAAATAATATACCTATTTTGTCACCAAATTTCATTCTTCTTAATTAAACTATACTCAAAGATTATTAAACTGAAAAAATATATTAATAATATCATAATTTTTTTTAAATAATGATATTATTACAAAATAAACTACTTTCATGACCATACTCATCCATTAATTAGGGTATCTTCATTTTAGAATATTTTTAACCATCTAGTTGAATAATTGTATAAAATAATATCATGGATGACTATGAAAACATAATTTCTGATAATATATAATAAAAATAATTAAATAATGATTTTATTTTGTTAATAGAATGGTTACATTAACATTAATCTAATTAATTATTATACTAAGATTGGTTGATTAAAAATCATTGAAACATGCCCCAATAATGTCATTTCTATGTATTAAAACCCAAACACCAACATAAATAAATAATAAAATTATTAGTAATTGAATGTCGTAAAATTTATTTCCTTTTATTATATATAAATTATGATCTTTTGGAGAAGAACAATGAAGAATCACACTATAAAGAAATTAGAATAAAACTACCCTGATTACATACAATGTATTTAAAAAATTTATAATAATTAACTAATGTTCATGTAGAGAATAAATGTAATTAAAGTTTAAATAAATTATTATATATTATTGAGGTTTTTTAATATGTTATTATGTACGTTACTTTATTACATCAATTATTGAAGCACATTTGTGAAATTTCCTAATTAAAGTAATGGGTTCTTTTTATCATTTCAAATTCCATGAGATATGTTTTATATTACATACTAAACATTTGTTTATATAGTGTCTTAACTTCCTAATTTCATTCATTTTGAATTAATAATTTTATTTTCATCTCATTATAATTTTCACATCAGGGTATCCATCTTATTTTATTTTGAATTTTAGGTTATCATTTCCCTAATGGGTCATTTTTCTGAAATTTAATTTCTTAAGAAATGAATAATATTAAAAACTATAATATCATTATTATTATTTAATCACTACATAATGGATGAATTTTAAAATGATCATGTAATAAATGTGGTTTGAAGATCCATGGAATTTATATCATTAAGATATTTTAAATTCAATGGATAATATGATTTTAGTGTCTTTATAAAATCAACTTCAATAATTGTGGTACAATGGTTCTTCTTGAATTTCATACTTGTATTATCAGTTTTTCCCACTAAACAATTGTCTTTCATGGTAATTTTTTCATCACTACAGAGAATAAAATTTTAATTCAAATACTTTAACTTGATTAATTTCTTATTCAAAATCTGTATCACTATTGATAATAATTATCCTCCCCATTAAAAATGCTTTCCCCTCAATATATATATCTTTTATTATGAAAGATGTTTTCCTTTATAATTGGAAACCTGATTTTGGTTTATTTCATGTGAAATTTATATTTCCCTAATCCTCATTTAAAATGAATGCTTTTTAAATCTTTTAATATTTTGGGTTTTCAACAATGGTATTTCAAAATATTTAAGTAATGGATTTCAATAAATTAAAAATTAAATGGGTTTTATTCCACCACATGTTTATTTTTGGATACCATTAAGTATATTAAAATAAATATTATTTATGTTTATCCTCAAAATTAATAGTTTACTGATAATTAAAAGAATTTTTTTATTTCATTATGTCTTTTTCGGGGATCCTTAATTAAAGATTTTTTTTAATATTAATTTTTTTAAAATTATTTCAAATCATATTTAAACCATTTTTCCATGAAATGATTCATTATTGATATTTAATTACAATGATTTTATTTTTAAAAGTCCTAATTTTAAATTTCTAAAAATTTATCATTTTGAATGTTAGATTTCAAAGTAACCATAACATTATTAATTATTCCAAAAATAAAGGAATATCCCTAAAAACTCTATTATGATTATTTATAATTTCTCTATTTATATCTAAAGGCTATATTTACATTGAAATTATCTTTCATTAAACAAAATTTTAATGTTATATTAAATACATTCTTGAGGATAAATAAATTTCTTATATAATCCATTAACATTCTTCCTTTCAATTTTCGTGAGAATATTTAGATATCAGTACAGAAATTTTATCCTTTACCATTGGATTAGAACCGTTGGTAATGGCTTGGAAACCATAGGTCTATTATATACCGACGGTTTCCCAAACCATGTCCAAGTAAGCTATTTTTATAGGCTTATACCAATGTCTCTATGTAAACTGTTGGTATATGTGTTAATGGAAGAGATATAGCAACAGTTTCACAGACCATTGGTATATGTTACCCTTATACCAATGGTTTAGAACCTTTGGTATATAGTGTACAATATACCTAAAAAGGATATACCAAAGGTTTTGAAAACTGTTGGTAGAAGTTTATACCAACATTTATAACAATCCTTTGGTATAATATATATCAAAAGGTTATACCAACGGTTTTGAAAACTGTTGGTATACATATGCTGTAGCTCCAAATCAGCAGCAGCCAGTGGCCACCTCCAACCTTCTCTCCATGACCTTCAAGAACACATACACCCAAAATCCAAAAGGCTACATGTGATGTTTAAAATTTATACAGAATTCAGAAATTTAGAAATTTAAATTTCATTCTTCACTCAAACTACAACACAAGAGAAAAATCCAAGAACCAATACATCCACAATCCAATACATCCATAATTTAAATCCAATAACACCCACAACACCAATACAAAATTAAAATTCAATATATCCCAAAACCAATACATATAATATTATTCAAAATTTTAAATTCATTACCAATACAGGTAGAATGCAATAGATCTAGAATTCATAAATTTATAATTAAAAAGCAATAACATCCATAACAGTATTCAAAATTTATAATTCACTCCCCACTCAAACCACAACACCAATAAACACAATAGAAAACCCTCCATGTTATAGTAATCAAATGGGATGTTTACTCATGGCCTTAGGTTGACTATCTTAAAACCAACAGAAAAACTAGGGTAGAGTGGACAAGGATCATGATACCCATAAGATAGAAAATGGTATTTGTCATGTGCTTAGACTGAGGATGAGTTGTTGGATGTTCATGGGATTTTTATATTACTCTACTGACTATATATCCATGTATAAATGGTTCTTGATGTGTTAGTGGAAAACATTGTCCAATATCAACAAATGAGATGGGTTACCAGAATAGCCTACATGTCTTTCATAGAATTTTAAATTGGAATAAGGGGGTATGTGGCTAATTGTAATTTGGTCTCTAGGGTGTGATGTGAGATGAATCCCTATTTTGGGTAGTGGGTATGAATATTCAATTATAGATTTGGAAATGGGCATCCAAAGGGACTTTGGTTGGTCATAGAACCCACTATTTGTGGATGGAATTGGCATATTAAATGTCATGTGTTTTAGAATAGGGGTAAGAGTTCCTCACATGAGAAGTGGATTGTGTGAGTCTGGACCATGGTTCCTTGTTCTAAAATATCAAAAATACTTGATTACATTTGGTGGGTTTTCCGTATGCAAGTTGTTGTTTTCACTTAAAATCCTATCCATTTCAAATTAAAGTGAAACAATTTGAGTTGTACTAGCCACACTGTGCATTGGATTGAAGTAGGGTAGACTCATACAAGTCACAAATGATTCATGGATCATTTTTTTAATGTATCAATAGAAGATGAATGCGTTTGGTCGGTTTTCTGTATGTCAGTTGGTCTTTTCACTTAAAATGTTGTCCATTTCAAATAAAAGTGAGACACTTTGAGTGGTACCTGCCACACCATGTCTTATATTGAGACAGGGTAGACTTGTATATGTCAAAAACGACCCAGGGATCCTTGTGATAATGTAAAAAAACAATCAGAATATGTTTGGTCAGTTTTCAAAATGTCTTTTGTTTTTAATTAAAATAGTGTCCATTTTAAACAAAATAGAGCCACTATGAGAGATACCAGCCACATCGTGCCTTATATTGAGGTGGGGATGAATCTTATACATCAAAAATGACCCATGTAGCGTTATCCTGATGTATCAATACAATTATAAAGCATTTGGTCGGTTTTCCGTATGCAAGTAATTGTTTTCACTTAAAATCGTGTCCATTTCAAATTAAAGTGAGAGTATTTGAGTGGTATCGGCCACACCGTGCCTCGAATTGAGGGAAGGTTGATTAGTACAAATCAAAAATGATGCATGGATTTATTTCCTAAAGTATCAGAAGAATCCTAATGATTTTATTTGGTTTTCCATATACCAGTTGTTGTTTTCACTTAAAATATTTTCTAATTCAAATAAAAGTGAAACACTATGATTGGTGCAAGACATGCCGTTCCTTAGACTGAGGCGGTGTTGACTTTTACACACCAAAAATGAACCATGGATCCTTGTGATAAATTATCAACACAATCTGAATACGATTGGTTGGTTTTCCAGATGCCAGTTGTATTTACTTAAAAGGGTGTCCATTTTAAACAGAAAAATGAAACTTTGAGTGATACCGTCCACATCATTCCTCGGATTGAGGTAGGGTTGACTCATACAAGTCACATAGACCCATGGATATTTTTATAATGTATCAACACAATACGAATGCATTTGAGTGGTTTTCCTTATGCTAGTGGTTATTTTCACTTAAAATTTTTTCCATTTCAAATTAAGGCGAGACACTTTGAGTTGTACCGGCCACATCATGCCTCAGATTGATTTTGGGTTGACTCGTCCATGTCCAAAATGACCCATGGATCCTTGTTCTAATTTATCAACACAATCAGAATACGTTTGGTTGGTTTTCCATATGTTTGTTGTTTTTACTTAAAATAGTGCTCATTTTAATCAACAGTGACCATTTGAGTGATGTCGGCCAAACCGTGTCTCAGATTGAGGTTGGGTTGAATCGTACACATCAAAAATGACCCATGGGTCGTTTTCATGAAGTATCAAGATAATAAGAAAGCATTTGGTCTGTTTTCTATATTCCAGTTGTTTTTACTTAAATGGGTGTCCATTTTAAAGAGAGATAAGATTAGGATCCAAGACGCTGAATAAAGAGCGTGATTGTATCCGGAATCAAGGTAGGTTGTCCTCAAAATATCGTGAATTCTCGTGATGTTTTATATATGCTGAATCGCTGCTCTCCCAGTGTTGGGATGTTGGGTTGAGGGGTTGTCTGGGCTCCAGGGAGGATGGTGGGGGGTTGTTCGGGGTCCATGGAGGAGTGTGGCGGGATGTCTGGAGGGCAATCATGGGCCAGGGAGGAGGGTGGGGGGGGGGGGGTTGTCCGGGGTCCAGGGAGGCGGGGGGAGGTTGTCCAGGGTCTACAGAGGAGGGTGGGAGGGGGTTGTCCAGGGTCTAGGGTGGAGGGGGGGGGGGGGTTGTTTAGGGACCAAGGAGGAGGGTGGGGGGATTTATCCAGGGAGGAGGGTGGGGGATGTTAGGGGGGATATCTAGTGGGCTATCCAGGGGGCTATCTAGGGGATGTTCGTGGTCCAGGGAGGAGGGGGGGCTGTCTCATGTCCAGGGAGGTGGGGGTTGTACGAGGTCATTACAGGAGGGTGGGGTCCTATCTAGGGTCCAGGGAGGAAGGTGGGGGGGGCTGTCTGGGGTCCAGGGAGGAGGGTGGGTGGCTGTCTGGGGGGCTGTCCGGGGGGTCGTCAAGGGTCCAGGGAGGAGGGGGGGCTGCCAGGGGGATGGTCTATGGGGCTATCCAGGGGGATATCTGGGGGCTATCTGGGGTCCAGGGGGGCTGTCTGGGGTCCCGGGAGGAGGGTGGGGGGGGTGTCTAGTGGGCTGTCCAGGGGATGTCTGGGGTCCAGGGAGGAGGGTGGGGGCTATTCAGGGTCCACAGAGGATGGGGGGCTGTCTGGGATCCAGGGAGGAGGGGGGCTGTCTGGGGGGCTGTTCGGGGGGGGGGGGAGGGGGGCTATCTGGGGGTCGTCTGGTGTCAAGGGAGGAAGGTGGGGGGCTTTCCAGGGTCCCGAGGGGAGGGGGGTGTCAGGGGTATAGGGAGGTGGGTGGGGGGATGTCTATGGGGCACTATGGGGTCCAGAAAAATGTGATAATCATTAGTCATAATGATCACACCAGGTAGAAGAATGTGATAATCAAGAGTCTTCAATGATTTAAGCTTCAACTCTCTTCTTTTTACCCGTATAGATATGTTCATTGAATGGACATCAGGAACTCTAATAGTCACTAATAATTCAAGAAATGGTTTGTTTTCTTTAGGTTTAATCACATGAGAATCACATGGAACATTCCATTTATTTTCACTAATACTCCCAGGATGAAATTATGGTCTGATGCACCAATCCACCAAGTCACGCCAAGATCGTAAATCATCTTTTTTCTTTCCCTCAACATTTAAAATTATCAAAGGAGACATGTCACATATATTATTTTCAATGTGAATTATATCTAAGAAATAACGTAACAAATTGGTTGACCAATAAGGAAAATCAAAAAAAAGATACTCCTCTTCCTCTAATTGTAATAGGTTTCAGTGGAAACATTCTTTCTCTTACCAGATTTCATTTGACCCTTCCCGAATAAAAAACTAAAATCTTTCAATTCATTAAGAACATTAGTTCTAGACATACGCTAAGGTGGATCATCCGTCTCTATGGTATTATCAAGTCTTTGATGATTATTTATATATGGATAGTCCATTGGAAAGAATCGTCGATGTCCCATAAAACTGAAACTACTGTGATGTATCGGTTTTTTTGGATTGTGTATTATTCAAATAAATAATACATGAATTTTTTACCTTCCTGCTCCATCCAGACATAATTGCATAAGCTGGAAAATCATTGATCATCCACATCATCATAGCACACATATGAAATTTGTCTTTCGAATATGCATTATATGTGCACACACCCACATCCCAAAGAATTTTCAACTCTTTTATTAATGGTTTCGTGTATAAATCAATATTAATGCTGGGATCAGAAGGGAAAATATGATTTTACTCATGAAAGTGAAAGGTTTTTTCATAAACAACCATGGGGGAAGATTATAAATGTGTATACAAACTGGCCATGTGTTGTGTGAAGTTAGCATCTGCCCAAACGGATTAAAATCATCACATGAAAGACCCAGCCTCACATTACACACGTCAACTGCAGTATCGGGATATCGAGCATTAAATCACTACCATGAAAATCCACCTGCAGGGTTAACTAACTCATCAATAGTCTTCTTTCTCCCCGTATCATTCCATCTCATTTTTTGATATTTCATCAGACATAAATATATTCTGGAGACATGGGATCAATGGAAAGTGCCAAATTACATTCTAGGGCCCACGAAATGGTGTTCCATCAGATTTTGACTTCCAGCGGGATGTGACACATTTTATACAATCATTTCATTTAGAGGTTTCCACCCAAAGTAAACTACAATCGTTTGGGCAAGCATGATAAATTTTTCATGAAAATCCATGTTCGACAACTGACTTTTATGCCTTGTAGTGGTTTGAGGGAATATCTGAATCATCTAAAAATCTTTAATGAAGGTAAGAATGTAATCGATTTCTATATTATAAATCCCATACATAGTTTTCCCATGAAACTATCGAATTAAAAATTCCATCTTTTTCATTTGATCACACTATCGATATACTGGAGTTTTGGCATCATCAGTCAATTTTTTCACCCTAACAATATCATCATTTTCATTAGATGCATCATCTGTCCTCATATCGAAGTCTTGTTGAGTCAAAATCCATTCTTTTTCATGATGATGAATAAACGGAAACTGCTCAGCTAATAAATTCTCCAGTCTAGTCCTCTCATTTCGATCATCAGCAATTTGAGCATTCATTTTCTCCCCATTGTGATACCACACATAGTAGTTTTCTAGAAAACAATATTTTGTTATGTGGTAGCTAACTTCTTCATGGCTCAACTAAGGTCTGCCAACACAATTGGTACATGGGCAGTGTATGCGACCACTATCTAAAACATTGTGAAATGAAAAATCTAAAAATCTCTTTAAATTGTTTTGAAAATATCCTGAGATCCGATCGGTATCATACATCCAAATTCTATCCATTCTGTAAAAAGAATTGTTATAAGTTATTTCGTCATAAGAAATTCAATAAGATTGATGTTTAATCAAAAATATGTTTATGTAAATTATAAAGGAAGGAGTTTCTAGTTGATGTAGTGATCAATTAAAAAGAATTTATAGATATACTAATTAACTCACTTATGTTTGCCTAAATTTCAAGTGAGATGTGTTTTTTAATTTTTTAATTTATCACATACCAAGAACACACCATTGAACTGATAAAACATTGTACAAGATATTACAAAGTGAAGGAATTTCATTAAAGATGCAAAATGTGTAAAGATAGTTTTTTAAATAAGTTATTGATGCTAAAAAATGGAATTATTGTGAAAAGTTAGTACATTTCACAACACCAAAACTAAAGTCCACAATAAGTGCCATTTCACCCAACTAAAAAAAGGAAAACCACCTAAAAAGAGTGTCTATGAAGACTTAAAATCATGTTGATTCTTATAATCATAACACTTGAATTATAAAACGAAAATAGAAAACAAATAAATCTACACTTATTGGGAGGGCTGTCCAGGAAGTGGGAGGGATTTCCAGGTGGTGGGGTTGTCTAAAAGGGTGGGGTGGTGTATATGGGGACTGTCCAAGGGGATGGGGGTGTCCAGGGGGTGGGGGTGGTGTCTGGGGGGGTGTTCAAGGGGGTGGGGATGTCCGAGGGGTATCCGAGGTGTGGGGCTATCCCGGGGGGATTTTTAGGGGTTGAGTGGGCTATCTTGGTGGGGGGTGGTGCCTAGGGGGGTTGTCCTATGGTGGGGCATGTCCAGGGGTGGGGTGGTGTGGTGTCTAGGGGGGCTATCTAGGAGATGGGGGATGTCCAAGGGGTTGGGGTGGTGTCCAGGGGGGCTGTCCAAGGGGGTGGGGGTGTCTAGGGGGTGGAGGTTGTCCAGGGGGTGGGGTGGTGTCTAGGGGGTTGTCCAAGGGGGTGGGGGAGGATAACTCCCCTCCCTCTCGGGACATTCCAAACCCCCCTCCTAATTGAAATTTGTATAAGCAAATCATCAGCAATTTTCTTCTCCCATATGACCATATACCATACCACCCAAGGAATACCCTATAACTCAGATATATCCTAATGTTATACAAAATCCCATAAGACATAATCCATATATAGCCAATCTCATCAGCCTCCATCATCCGCATCCCAGCATAACACCTCTCTAGGTATTAACCATTTTCCACAGGCCACAAGGAACACACATAACAATTTCCAACATACCCAACTCACTCAATAATATTACCCCAGAGAGTCACTCATACCTTTATCCCTTTGAAACACATTCCATGTACTACTTGAATAAAAAAAATTAGGATGTCATCATATATCTCCTTATGAAGAGCTGTCACTAAAAAAAGTCTACCAAAAAACCACACTAAGACAACATCTTACATTTATCAATAGAGTCAGAAAGATACATAATAAAATGAACAAAACAGGTTGTCATATTATACATAAATCAATGAATCACATTTCTACTACACTATACATGAAATCCCCCATAAATCTAAATTCATTATACAACCAATACCTTTCATAATTGAGAAAACATAACCCACAAAAAACAAAACCACAATTATCAACACCTCAAATGGGTTTTCACTATCCAAAAGGAACACTAGAGTGCTTTACTGTATAAATTGAAAGGATTATACTAGAAGGAACTTCTACCCATGTCCCCCATAAAATTAAATAATATAAAACCTCACCCTCATGACATGCTCTTGGAGAAGGGTCTTGTGGTAAGGGAACATAATAGGAGAAATATAAATAGATGCAGACCATGCGGATATCATTTAGATGAAATTAAAATAAATTACAAACAAAAACAGATGAACGTTATTCCACATACAAATTAGAAGTGTATAATTAAATAATTACCTACTTGTAGAGAGATCATCGAGAGATACCTTGGGGTGAAGAGAGAGTGTCAGCAGCAATTAGGTTTATGGATGAAATCGAGCAGAGGGATTCGGGATGTGCAACTATTTGGGGGGAAACATTCCCTACAGTTTGTTAAAACTGTTGAGAAGGATTTTATTTACCAACGTTTTTTAAAAAACATTAGTATATAGAAATATTTTACAAGATTCTTCCAATGGTTTAAGTAAACCATTGGGAAAAGCTAATTCTCATCCCATTTCCAAACAGTTTGAAGAAAACATTGGGAAAGATTAAGTATACCCACAGTTTATTCATACAGTTCCAATACAAGTGTTGGGAAAACAGAATTTTCTAACAGATTATGTTGTGAAAAAAATTATTTATGTCCATGTGTTTATAATTAGTTTATGAATGAAACTGATTTAATTCTCATGTGTTTTCATGATATGTTGAATTATAGCTATCTAATGAAACAAATATCTATAGATGATTATTGGAAGAGTCCTAAGTCACCGTCTAATGCATTAATAAGGTTTTATATCCCTTGAGATGATAATAAAAAGTGAATTCTGATACTCTCTAAAATATTGGAATAATGAACTGATCATGCTCTACCATGTTTATGAGAATAAATTAGTCATGAAATCTACATTAGGTTTAGGGGAATCAGGTATTTATCTATCCTCTAATATGTTTATTGAAATTATGTAGTGTTTTTTACTCTATAAAATTAAAGGGAATTTGGTAGTGATTCATCCTTACCAGTGTTTTTTAGAATCAGGTAGTAATTATATATCTACTATTGGATCGAGGTATTGATGCCTACTACAATTTATTATGGGAAATAGTAAATATTATTGCTTTAATATTTTATTATTTATACACATATGTTAGTTTCATATAATAATTTTATGATTTCTACAATTATGCTATTTCCATAGAATACTTTTACGATTTATTTTCATTAAATTCCTTATCATTATAGCTATGATTCTGCTCATGGATCATGTTTATTATCTCATGTTCCCACACCTTTATTCTTAGATATTTGTTTTCCATTTTGAGATTGCATGAATTTTTATCATTAATTATGGAAGGAAATTATTAATACATATTTTTTATATTATATAATTCTCCACTCTATTTTTTCTCATATTATTATGATATAACCATTGATTACATGCTAATGAGTTGCTTCAATTTATTGATCATTCATTATCTCCCTATTCATTTGTTTCCATTTACTAGGATATGAATATGGGAGTTTATCTTGAGAATTCTATTAGTGAGACTTCTTTTATATAGAATTTTTAAATATTTTTTAAGGAAATAGTACTATATAATAGATCCTTAAAGTAATTAAACCTTCCATTATTGGGATTGTGTGTCTCTTGTCATATGTAAGGATTTACTAGATGGAATGATTTAAAATAAAGTTATTTCCATATAAGTTTATATGAAATATAGTGTATAAATATTTATTTTTTTCCACAAATATGGTGGAGTGAGTTTGAATCTCGATAGTTTATATCATAGAAGGTTTTAGTTATTTCATATGATTCGTTTATCATTTTTGGAAAAGGATTTGAGAAATTTTGTGAAAACCATATAGATAGGTCTACGTGGTAAGACAATGTATAGGAAAAATAACCAGATATTTGTAAAATTATCAATTGTGTGGTCATATTTTAAATTTCACCTTGTCTGTGTAACTGAATTTGGATATTTTTGTGAAAAAGATGCACCCATGGGACCCTAAAAACACTATTTTAGTGTCAAATCAATCTTCATTAATGTTGAGGACTAGTATTCATATGAATACACACATGGATAGAAACTCTTATGGGATATTATTTGTTTAATAATATTCTCTTTATAACACATAATAAAGGATTTTTTATGTTGTCAAATTATTTTATGAAAGATGAGTTTACCCATCCTAAATAAACACAGATTTAACATAGAGTGATTTATATTGAATTGAAACCTAATGTAATAATTTTAAAGATTATGAAATATTTTTGTGGTCGGTTTCATCTTATTAACTTTATATTTTTTTGTAAATTTTTCATCAAGGATTATTATCTATTGTTAGTATCAATTATGAGTTAAACTCAAAGGAAATAGTTTAATAATTGATACCATTTAAAATATTATGATTTTCCTCATAAGTAACCATATGAGGTAGAATATGGTGTCAAAATTAAAAAAGTTATGATCACTAAAATATATCATTTTAGGATTTATAACTTGAATCCCTCAAAAAAATAACACTCCAAAGAATATGAGTGTAGAGCTTCATATAAAATTTGGAGACAAAATGATTGAAGAAAGAATATTTAACATCACACATATTGAGAATGTGGGAAAAAGAGACACCGGTAATATCTCAGAGTAATAATAAAATGTTTTATGTATGTATGGATTTGATAAATAGATCATGGTTATAGATTTAGGTAAAATATGTTGATCAATTAAAAAGAGGTGAAGAATGATAAATTCCACATGTGTTAGGTGTTTGAAAATTTTCCATATGATTTCCCTAAAATAATGTATTTCAAGGATAATTAACATTAATCAACTCATAATCCAAGGAAAAAATGGATAGCCTATGTTATCCATAAAACAAAATTTTATCTTGAAATATATGGGTAAATGGTACAGTCACCCTCTAATACATATTTGGGGATATCCAATTTGATTCTAGTTATAACCACCCTAGTAAGCTTAGTATGTTTTAAAAAATAATAAAATAAATACAAAAATAATTTGTTATTATTGAGAAATAAAATAAATTATAATTATATACAATACTATTGTTTATTCAATATTCTTCAAGAATGTCTTATTATACCTCCTATAAAGTAATTTTATTTTATTTTGGAAACTTATTCATTATAACCACATATAATTCATGATATTAAAAAAATAGGGAAATAAAAATTTTATATTTCATCCCAAGATATTATCATGTATCAATTCAAGGATAACTATTATATATCATTGAGTAACATATATTATATGAGGAGTGATACATAATACTGAGGGATTTTTATCTCGAATGATTGTAGAAAAACTCAATATTTGGATTGACAATTTCTATGTGGAAAATATAATATTTCCTATGTTTATTGGTGTCACTATAGATATTATATTAGGAGTCATGTTATATATTTTATACCCTTAGATATATTCACTAGTATGTGATTAATTAAAAAACTGAATTAAATTTATTTTACACGGTGATAATATAAAACCTATTGATATTGGAATATATATTTTTGATAAATGAATCATACGTTTAATATATTTCTTCACACAGAATATCAAACTAAACAATTTTTGACATATTTATTAATGACATAGTTTAAGAATAATAAAACCACTAGAAAATCAAAATGTTGAAATCAAAATCAAATTTATGATTATGTATACCTAATGTTTAAAAAATAGATTTTTTTGTTATAATTAGTTTTTTAATTTAAATTTTATTTATTTCAAATGATAAATTTCAAGATAATATAATTTTATTTTTATAAATCTATAATAATATTCTAATTCTATATTAAAAAATTATCTTCTGGTTATTGTTTTGGGATTTTTTTCTCAAGTATTTTATTTTTTAAATGTATAGTGAAAAATAAAACTTTTAATAAAATAATTATTTTGTTGAATATATCAATAATTATGTATGGAATAAAATCATCTAAAATATTCATTATGATAAAATATATTTTTATAAATTTTAAAAATAAATTTCTTCATACTATTATGGATTTAGAAAACCTATGTTTAACATTTTATTATATTAAATAATATTTTCTAATAAATACTATATTTTACCTTAATTTGATTTTAATTTAATTTTTATTAAATTTATTTTTTTATTCCCTAGGAACCATCATAAATTATTTTTTTTATAAAAAAAATATTTATTTTCTTAATAATAAATATTGATATTTTTATCCTACATGTAAATTTTATGCTTTAAATTATTCATTTTCAAAAAATAAGTCCTTACTTTTGAGATGACATAATGATAAAAATAATCATTCTTACCCATAAAAACATTATTTGATAAAATGGATTTAATATTTTAAATTTATCATTATAAATCATGTTACTTGTACCATATTATTTTTAGATATAAATAATTTATTACTTATGTAAAAACTATTAATGATGGTAAAATTCAAAATAGTAGAAAAAGATAAATAAGTGGTAAAAATTACTAACATCATGAAAACAT
Organism: Viscum album; assembly: GCA_963277665.1. Classification (NCBI taxonomy): domain Eukaryota; kingdom Viridiplantae; phylum Streptophyta; class Magnoliopsida; order Santalales; family Viscaceae; genus Viscum; species Viscum album. The sequence goes on along the minus strand of OY728146.1, from coordinate 220,128,599 downwards.
GTTTTTAATTTATTATTATTTTTAAATATTTAAACTATATAACTTTCACCCCAATATTTTTCATTTTGGAATCTTCATAACATGTGAAACATATGCTCACTTTTTATTAACTATATATATATACAAAAATGTCATTCTCACAACTTATAAAGGGGGCCTCTCTCTACCCATTCAAGAAAACTCTAAATATTTTTCTCTATATAATATATAGCCTCTCTCCATCATCTATAATAATTTCACATGTCATCTATATTAGGTGAAAATATGTTTTTCCCAATATCCTTATTTCCCATAATTTATCTATGTGAAAAACATTTCTCTACATGAATATTAATTATTTCCCTACATATGTTTCTTCTATATCATAAAAACTAAAAAAGGGACATATATCCATAGTTATATATCTGTGGTCAAATGTTTATGTGGCTATATATTACTTTTATCTATAGTAAAATAATTATCTGGCTATAGGTTTTCTAGAGTCTCAGCCACCTCAAATCTGGGCTATATGTTGAGATGTGAATATATTTATGGTGAGCCAATAATGCGGGAAAAAATGATTGTGGAAGAACCTATTTACCTGGTTATTTTTTACATGCCGATATATACATTTTACCTTATCCTTATGAACACTGGAAAATTTATCATGGTTATAAATGTTCTTTATAAACCCTATATCCAATGGATTTTTTGACTGTTTCTATATCCCATAGATCGGGGCCATATATCCATGAGAATGATCACCCATGGTTGTAGTAAAATATATTTACAATTAATTACATATAAATATATAGTGTTTTGATAACATTTCATTTTATAGTACTGTTAAATATGACCCTATCTTCAATTTTTAAATCCATAGTTCGAAACCTACTCAATAATTTCTTTTTCAAACTATTACTTATATATATAATAAATGTTAGCTTCAAACATATAGATTGTATGACAAGTCATGATACATTCGATGTAGTTTTGAATCTCTTTTAATGAAACATTTCATTCCCATATAAATATACATGTGTGTATTTTAAAAAATAATAATTTTATCCATACAATAGTTAAAGGGTCCTTCCTTGAGTATTTCCTAATTCAAAACCTTATTTCCCTTTTACATTTATAGATATTTAATAAGTATATATATATATATAATATTGGGAATTAAGATAGATAAGATGATTCATAGTAGAGTGGTTGAGGGTCGTTTACAACTATTTTTTGGTGAATGTTCAAACCCCTGAGCAATTATTTATTTTTTAAAAAATTTCATTGCTTATGTCCAGGATACTATGTAAATAGCTTCATCAATGTTTACCACTCATGAACATACAATATTATATGGCCTCATACTCTGGCCACAGGTTTCTCCCATTTCATTATTCATAACATTTTCTTCCATTTTCTCTTCAACTATAGCTAAGCCCTTCATATTCATGGATACATTGACTATGATAATAGCATAAAACTAATGACATTTGGTCAATATTTTTGTCATGACCCCTAGTTATTTCATTTTTTTATGAATTTTTACATTTTCCAAAATAATTCATTCATTCAAGGATAATATAATCATTATTGTTTGTATACTCAATTTTATTATTCTATATTAAAAACCATTAACTACATATACCATATTTTATTAACAAAAATGAAAAAGTAATTCGTATGTGTGCGTGAACTAATACCTCTATGAAATAACATATCCAAAATTCCATATTATTTCTTTTTTTGTTAAATATATTAAAATATAATTTACCACCTTAATGATATATAAATTGTTTTATTATTTTATTCAAAAATTGATATAACTAAAAAAACAATATTCATAACCGTACTCGTCGATTAAAAATTTTCTGTTCATGTTTGGGAAACTTTAACCACCTACATAAATAATGATATAAAAAATATCATGGATTAATGTGATAAAATAAGTATTGATTGTACATGAAATAAATGTGAAATTTATTGTTATTATTTTTGTTCATGAATGGTATTATTAATATTAAACTCAATAATTAAGATACAATTGTTTGTTCATTAAAAATAACCAAAATATGATCATCATTGATTTCATCATAAAGAATCAAAACCAAAATAACAATACAATTAAATTATAAAACTATAAATAATAATGATGAAATTATTCCATTACATTGTGTGATTATAATATAATGAACATCAGGAGAAGAAAAAAACCACTATTATAAAACAAATTCCAAATGATCAAAATTAATTACACCAAATATTAAAATATAGTAACATATAAAAAATAAAATAAATATAATTGAATATTATAAATATTATAAATGCTAATAATTTTCTATAATATTTGATTGATAAGATATTTGTTTTACATAGGTTATTCATGTTATTTAGAAGATGTCTCGAATTAATTAAAGGGTTTCATTGTCACATTTTAAAATATTTGATACATATTTGACATTTTGCACCATAATCCATTTTTTATAAAGTATTCGCTTACCAATTACTTTCATGAAAAATTTAATATCATTCATTTCAAGAAATTTTTTTGTCTCTGTTATATTCTTTTGATTCTTAGGATATAATTATAGAATGGGGTTCTTTATACAAATTCATTTTATTGAGATATATTCCATATTATGCATCATAATATCATTTATATGGAGTGATTACTACTTAATGGATAAATTTTACAATATTTATTTCATTAATGGTGTTGGAAGAGACATTTTTTGTTCCCTCATTATGTGGTATCTATTCAAATGATTCCATGGTTGTAATGGTATTTATTAACTCAACTCTACTTTTTAATTTAAATTTATTCTTCAAAAATTTATTGCCTCTAATATCAATTTCATCCCCTCTATGATTCAATTTTAGGGAATATAATATTCTTGTTTGTTATAATTAAATTTTAATTCAAATATTTTACCATGATAAATTTCTTCATTATAATATATATAATTTCTAAGAATAAATAATGTCCTTCTAAATGATAGTTTTCCCTCATTGTATATATTTTTCATTCCCACAAATTTTATCTATTATAATTTCAGACATAATTAAATTCTATGACATGCAACCATTATATTTAATTTATCTTGTTTTTAAATGGATTTTTTAATCTTATTTTATGATGTGGGTTACCAAAAAATGTATTTCAATATATATAAAACAAGGTTTCCCATACTTCCAAAATAATTATTTTCATATTATATTTAGTATTTATTTTATAATATTTATGTGTTTTCATGGTTATAGTATTGAATTTTGTTTTAAATTTAATTGTTTTTATAATTTTTCATCACTTTATTTTGAAACCATAATGTATCTTTAATGGATACATCTCTAAAGAGGTCATTTTAAAAATGAAAAGTTTTCAAATTTTTTCACTCAAATTATTTATGACCACAATTTCTTACCAAGTATTAATTATTGATATTTTTCCCAATTATATATTATTTAAAATTATTCTTTCCAATATAAAAAATAATTAAATTTTTAAAAAATATTTCTTAATGCGATCTCTAACAAATTCCCTTATACAAATGTTAATAAATTTCCCAAAAAATATCTTATGATTTAGATAACTATTTAAAATTTATATATATATATATATATATTATTTACAAATAAATTATTTTTCATGACCCAACTTGTTAATTCCTACATGAAAATACTCATTTAGTTTAAATTAATTTGTGTTTTTAATCATATATATTCTTATAGTAAATTTTGTGGATGACATCTAAAAATATTAATAAACTAATTTTTTATTCCATGGGTTATTTATGATGTGATTAATGAAAAAAACTATTCCTAACTATTTTCATGAAATGTAGAATTATTAAAATATTATTCAATACATTTGTATGGATGATGACTGATGGGGTTTAATATTAAACTCTATTTTATTTGTTAATGATATATTTCCCATGTGATGATTATGGGATTAATTTATTTATTATTGGTACACTGTAGAAATTATGAATTTATGTTTAATACACTTTATAATACTATATTTTAGTAAGAAAATGATTATTTTTCCACTATGATTACGTGAATCTGGTAGGAATTCTAAATCCATAATGTTTGTGGGAATCAAGATGTGATTCGTACAATACTATGTATATGGTAATAATATTACGATCACTTGTGTTCTATGTTTTTTAGAATTAGTAAAATATATCTCATAAATTATAATGTAATAATGCTTTCACCACTATGGTAATTATGTATTTATTCATACTACACTATGTTATGGGAAAGGAGATATGATTGTACCTCAAATATTTTATAATTTCTAAAGTATTTATAATTCCATATTTTACTATGGTTCATAATTTACATTCGATTAAATATCATTATACCAATGATTATACTAAAATAATACTTACTATTAACTCATGCTTCTACTACATTATGCCATTATATATTTTTTCTCTTATTAGATTACGTAACATTTAATAATCTCCTGTGTACATTAATGACAATTCCATGTGATTTGATATAAAATATTTCACTCAAATAATGATTTCTCATATTATTATGATATATCATTTTATTACATGTTCATGACTAATTTTCATAAATTAATTTTCTTAGCTCACCCGTTTCATATATTTCTATTTTATGGGTTATAAATACGAGTATAACATATGGTATGTATAGAATGGAGTCATGTGTGGTTATATTGTCAATAATAATTCAATTGTTTTGTAAAATATGTTTTTAGTGTAACTGGCCCTTAAAGACACTAAACAATATCTTCTTGATATTGTGGGTTATTTTTTTTTTAAAATCAAATCTTATTGAAATGATTTAAAATAAAGATAGGATCTTTCTAATTTGTATCAGTTCTAGTATTTAAATAATATTTTTTTCACTATATTAAGGACTGTAGGTATTTTCAGTATAATTGAATTTTTATTTGAGATTATTTATTGATATCTTGAATTAGTCCAAAACAAATGAAGTGATGGTGAAAATAATGGTCAGTGGGTGTCTCTGTGATGAAGTGTAAATGTTTTAAATTAATAGTTCATTTCAGTATTGGAGTTTTATATCAGGACTGGGTTTGGAATTTATAGGTAAAACGTGAAAAAATTTAATATGAATTGATGACCATTATATGTTTTGATATATCGTTGAAATTCCATAAAAACATTTTGTGTATGGGAGGCATAATGGCGGGATGTCTATAAATACTATTGGATTTAATTTTTTTTATGCCTGAGGTTGAACATTCTTCCATTAAACATTTATTGGGGGAATTTAAATTTTAATAGTTGAATGAAATATTTTCATAGGGTGTAAATGATAATAATAAAAAGTTGTTATGGAATTGAATAGTTGTTGTAGAATTTTTAATTTTTTATTCGTAGTGTGGCATAAGACTACAGAAAAATGATTTTTATTGTGAACCCTCTGTATAAGAATATGTTTTGGAGCTTGTAGTGGGTTCACATAAATCTATGGTGGGTTACACCATATAACCATTTTTAACAATGTAATTAATGGTAATTAATTTTAAATGCTGCTCAAAATGGGTTATTATTTAATTAATAAATTTTTTGTTCCATAATGTGAGCCATTTTATTGAATTAATCGATGATGATAGGGTTTAATCCACAATGACTTATTTAATATTCTCTTTACAAATCCATTTTCATAATTATATGAGAGAAACCCCTCAAACTTATATCTTAATAAGGATTAGGGGTTTTTATTTTGGAAAGCCTTTCCAAATTTATATCCCCCATTCATGAAATATTTTTAAATTATTTTTATAATGATGGATTAGAAATATTATTCATTATTGATTGATATAAGATGGAATCCTCCACCCATATTTCTCCTTAACCTCTATTGATTTGTGATTTTGGGGAAAATATTTAGGTTTTTCCCATGGGATTTTATAAACTATATGTGGAATTGATTCCATTCCATTGTGATTTCATGTGGGGTGTACATAAGAGTCATCTAAATATTAAATTATCATCCGTAAAGACCATTTATCTTGAATCATGTTTTTGAACGAAGTTATTTTTTTTTCTATAATTGGATTAAATATATGGTTGGTTTATATTCATAATTTAGGGATTTCGCATTGATTCTGATAATGTGAATACATCAAATATATTGTAGATTTTTTCTCATAGTTTTATCAACCTAAGGTCTCCATGTGGGTTTTTTAGTTGATTATTATTTGTAAGATTTTTTTATAAAATGGTTTATTGATTAAGTTATCATGGATCATCATTGGGATAAAAACGCATTGGAGTGGATGAATCATGGTATGATATTTCGATAAATTAGTGGATAACTTGATGATGTATGTTTCCTTTATATTACTATATTTTTTTATATTTAGTGATATTATGTTCATGTGTAATTATAATTAATATTATGGTATTTTATTAGGGGCATGGTTTGATCATCCATCAGAAAATGGGATTGATATAATCATCCTAATATTCAATAATGACCGTAGAGATTACTAAATTGTTCCATCAAGAACAATGTTCAGGTGAGTATGAGGGGAAAATTTTATTGTTTTTTGGGGGAAATAGATGGATTTCATAATGAAAATTGTATTTATTTTTTTAAATGTTATTTTTAAACAAAATTTAATTTACATTTAAATGTTAAAATATAATATTTAATTATATAAATGGTTTTTAATATTGTTTTGAATATAATTAATGGATTTTTGAATAATATTTTCACAATTTTTTTTAGGTTACATTATTGCATAATATATAATAAATTTCCATTTTAAAATGATTTATATTAATACTTTTGAGATATATTTTAATGAAAAACCCTTGAGGCCTAGTTTTGGTACTTATTTTAGTCTTCGTGACATCATATAGGTCATTCATTATTTTAAAAATCTTTTATGATTTTGTATATACATATTAATTTTAATTTCATTTTATATATTATTCTATCTTATGATGATACCAAATGGTATTATAACTATTGGAAAAAGATTCCCTTATATGATTTGTTATTTGGTTCTATTTGAGGTGTTAGATGGGTTTCACTATATAATGGGTTGATAGAAATCATAGGACACTCTTGGGATGCCTATAAGTTATGAGAAACCAACATGTCATGGGGGAGGTGATCACCATTATATTTTAGTAAAATTTTAACATTATTAAGTGTTTTTATATTATATATAATTTAATTTTAGGGAGAATAATGTGTTGGTATTAGTGGTTGATATGTGAGTTATTTTTTGTATTATTCAATTGAAATATATGGTTGTATGGGTGGGATATAATCCGAATAATATTTTTATTATTAGTATAGAGAAACAACTGGGATATGAAAGGGGAGATTCTGAATTTTTTTATTGAAAAGGGGATACTAAGTTCCCCTTTTTACTGAAATGATATTATATCATTTCAATTATAATGTCTCTAGGAATTTTTCTAGATAGGTAGTGTAATTTTTATAATAAAAAAATTATAAAGTATTGATACCCACATAATGTGTTTTTTAGGATTATTATTATGATAAGATGCATATATCAATGAGGGTGCTAACATTTTGGATGGTTTCATGTATATTATTGATTTTCTATGCTAGGATATGTATGTGTATTATTGTGGTAATCCTAATTTTTATTCGTACAAGGAGTTATGATTAATTAGGTTTAAGGAGGGATAGTGGATTACCCATGGGAGGCAATGGAATGTTGTTTATAATAGGGTTGACATTGATCCTTCAAAAGGCCAATATATGGTAAGACAATGGTGAATGTAGACAATGTATTTTTGATGAAAATATTAATATTACACAATTTCAGTGATCATTGTTCTTTTTAATTATCAATGCATCATATAATTGAAGGTCTCCTATGATGAAATTTGAGATATAGGACGGCAAAAAAGTTTATCTACTGGTAGTATGACCTATTAATTTTTTGAGTACCAATTATAGGATATGGGACTAGGAATGTAACAAATCATCCCTTACTAATATGAAATATCACAATAGATGTCCCACTATAAGGTTGTGATCAAATAAACAACCAAAAACTCTCACAAATAACCCAAAAGGATAAAAATTTTAAAACAAGGAAAAAGATTATACCTCCATGATACATAAATTATCAATCCAAAATAAATAATCATGAAGTTAATATAGAAAATGATAGAGATGAGTCTCCATGTGATAATCAGTCACCATAGTGAAAAACCACACAAAGGGATTGAACAACCATGAAAATAGTTTGTGAAAATAGTATCTATACCATTACTAGTAATGAAAAAAGGCAAAACTATGAATATAAAAAAATGTGGTCTGAGCACTATGACTATTAGTATACAACAAATGAATCAATAAAATTTCTATCACATGAAACTATATGTTATAGTTTTAAAACATCATCGGAATATAAAATAATTTCGATATGAAAACCATTTAGTAAAACATCTATTACTTTCATCTCGTGATTTTCAATCTTCAATGCTAGAAAAATAGTAATGTAATAAACAATTAAAACATATGGAAATAAAAATCCACAACATTATCCTAAATGAAAACATTGTAATTATATAGATAATGGTACATATAATAAACTGAGATGATAATATCTAATCTGGATATCCAAGGGCAAAAATCATTAAGTTAAACATGTGAGTATATAATGGATGTTACAAAAGTGAACCCATCATGAAAAAAACATTATTGGGATGAAGACTATGGAAGTAAAAAACAATTAAAATTTTAAGAAAAATATTATAGATTCATGTAAATCATAATGATACCATATCATTCAAAAATAAAATGTTGGTTCCAGGATACACATCTTGAGAACCTATTAAATATATTATCACATCCTTAGTTATAAAAAGTTTTCATGTTCCAGAAAATCCTAAAACAATTAAGTAACCATTATCACATTCTATGAAAATATTTTAACATAGAATCGTCAATTCTCCATGAAAGATAATCTATTTTTAATAAAAAATATATCATAGTAGTTTCTAAAAAATGAACATTCTCACTCCAATGATATGAAAATATAATTTTGAAAAAAATCATTATTTAATAATAATATATAACACAAAGAGTGCATAAATTGTATTATGGATATACACCATTTTAAAACATTTTATAAAAAACTCAATACAGAATTTGCAAAACACTACCAACAATCATTCCAACTAAAATAATTATTTAAATCAACTACAATGATTTAAAAACATAATTATGATAAATAATTAATCCCCCATAAATAATTATTCTTTAATTTATTGTTTAAGAATATATAGAAGATATTTATTATGTGTAACACCCCATGTTTTTATAAATACAAATAGAAATGCATGGAACATTGTTTTAAGTAGATATTTTTAACTAGCCTTTAAAACATAATTTTTCAACTTCTATCTTTTGAATTTTAAGAAACTGTCATCTACAATTGTGTTCAGTATATTATTAAGAGTCTATTGGAACAAAATTCTGTTTTTGTGAATAGTAACATACCCTTACGAACAGTAATATGAATAGTATTATGACCCTAATGAATAAAATTTTTTATTATTTTTTATTTTCTTATGGATTTAAGATAATAACTTCGGGGTAAATTTTTCTTCGTGATATAGAAGTTGTTTTAGAATTAGAGTTGTTAATTTTTGAATTAAGAATTATTTTATTTAATAATTAAATTAATAGTATTCAGAAATTTATTTTAAAAATGGAATTCATTTTTTAAATCTACACATCGATAAATGATTAGGGTGAATATTGGGAATTTTTATGGAATAGTTGATTTTTCGGTGAATAGTAAAAAATATAGTTTTTAGTTTCGGTGTGTTAATGACATCATTAATGATATAATAATGATATCATAAATCTAGTAGACTTGTGTATAGTTAATAATATTTGAGGTTTTTCATGTGGCTTATACCACGAGCAAATACCATGGGAAAGTTCATGGTTTTGCAAATACCACCAATGAGGTGTCCCTAGAAAATTATTAAAATATTCCCATACTTTTCCTATAAATACCAACCCATTCCTTAATTAACATAATTCCCAATTCTTCCTCAATAAAGATCTGGCCTCATTAACTTTATAGTAGTTTACCCAAGGTTCCCGCAATCCCCCAATGTCCTAGCCTTCTTGTTCTAAGGGTTACTATACAAGGTACGAAAATTCTCAATTTCTTTCACTACTGGAAAAGTATGTTATACCAACGGTTTAAAACCATTGGTATAGGCTGGAAAACTGTAGGTATACACTATACCAATGGTTTTCCAAACCGTTGGCTAGTAAGTCATGAGGAAAGCCCTATACCAATGGTTGCACATAAACCGTTGCTATAGGTGTTCCAGAATTCTGGAAAAGTCTGTACCAACGGTTCTGAACCGTTGGTATAAGCATTCCAGAATTCTGGAAAAACTTATACCAATGGTTCAGAACCCTTGGTATATCTTTTCTAGAATTCTCGAAAAGGCTATACCAACGGTTCAGAACCGTTGGTATAAGATTCACCCGAAAAAGATATCCCAATGGTTTAAAACCATTGGTATTAGATTTCCAGAATTCTGGAAAAAGCTATACCAACGGTTCTGAACTGTTGGTATAAGCTTTCCAGAATTCTGGAAAAGGATATACCAATGGTTCTGAACTGTTGGGATAGACTTTTCCAGAATTCTGGAAAAATATATACCAACGTTTCTGAACCGTTGGTATAACCTTTGCCAGAGCTATTGAACAGCAGCCCCCAGAAGCCCTCCAGTAGCCCTACCATCCACCTGCATAAAAAAAAATTGCACAACAGCCCTAAATATACCCTCCACTATACACTTGTATAAAAAATATCACAAAAACCACATACATATTTCAAACAGTATAGAAAACACCGAAAATAGCCCAAAAAACACATATGACAACAATCATCTGGTGGTAATTCACCTCACCCATGCACAACCCCACAACTAGCACACCTCCCCATCAAATTCTAATAGGCAGAATAGTTTGATAAATATCTATTAGAGTTGAATAATAATTTCAAGTTGGCTAAAATACCTTTTTTTGTGATCCTAGGTTTGGGTATGTAATGATTTGTGAGGAATTTTTCATTGTAATTGTATTGTTTATAATATATGGTGAAAAGGTATTTTCCTAGGAGTCTCGTCACTTATGACCCCATTAGTGAAACTACCCAACTCATGAAAAATAGTTTGCGAATATCATTGATGAGTGTAAATTTCAGTTGTATTCACTTAAAATGATTTCCTTTTGAAATAAAATAGAAAATTTGAGTGGTGTCATCCACACCACGCCTCGGATTGCGGCAGAGTTGACTCGTACACGTCAAAAATGAACCATGGATCGTTTTCCTAAAGTATCAAAACAATCCGAATGCGTTTGGTTGGTTTCCAGTATGCCGGTTTTTTTACATAAAAGCGTAACCATTTTAAACAAACAAAATACACTTTGAGTGATACCAACCACACCATGCCTCAGATTGAGGCAGGGTTGACTCGTACATGTCCCAAATGACCCATTGATCCTTTTCCTAAAGTATCAACAGTATCTAAATGTGTTTGGTCCGTTTTCCGTATGTCAGTTATTGTTTTTACTTAAACAGTTGTCCATTTCAAAACATAGTTAGACACTTTGAGTGGTGCCGCCCACACCTCACCTCAGATTGAGGAGGGGTTTATTCCTACATGTCACAAATGACCCATGGATCATTTTCCTAAAGATTCAAAAGAATCCGAATGTGTTTGGTCGTTTTTCCGTATGTGGTTTGTTTTATTTAAATGCGCATCCATTTCAAATAAATGTTAGACATTTTTAGTGGTGTCGGCCACACTGGACCTCGGATTGAGGCGGGGTTGACTCCTATACATCACAAATGACCCATGGATACATGTCCTTAAGTATCAACAGTATCTGAATGCCTTTGGTCCGTAGTCCATATGGCAGTTGTTTTTTTAACTTAAACTGTTGCCCATTTCAAAGAAAAGTGACACACTTTGAGTGGTGCCGGCCACACTGGCCCTCAGATTGAGGTAGAATTGACTCGTACACGTCACATATGACACATGGATCGTTTTCTTAAAGTTTCAACAGAATCTGAATTCCTTTGGTCGGTTTTCTGTATGTTAGTTGTTGTTTTTACATAAACTATTGTCCATTTCAAAGAAAAGTTAGACACTTTGAGTGGTTTCGGCCACACCACACCTCAGATTGTGGCGGGGTTGACTCGTACAAGTCAAAAATGACACATGGATCATTTTCCTACAGTTTCAACAGTATCCGAATGGGTTTGGTCAGTTTTCCGTATGTCAGTTTTTGTTTTTACTTAAACTGTTGTCCATTTCATAGAAAAGTTAGACTCATTGAGTGGTGTCGGCCACACCGCGCCTCGGATTGAGGATGGGATCACTCGTACACGTCACAAATGACCCATGGATACATGTCCTAATGTATCAACAGTATCCGAATTCCATTGTTCCATTTTCCGTATGTGGTTTTTTTTACTTAAAAGCACATCCATTTTAAACAAAAGAAAGACACTTTGAGTGGTACCGGCCACACCGGCCCTTGGATTGAGGTGGGGTTGACTCGTACACGTCACATATGACCCACAGATCCTTGTCCTGTAGTTTAAACCGAATCTGAATGTGTTTGATCTATTTTCCGTATGCCAATTGTTTTTTTCACTGAAAATCTCGTCCATTTCAAATTAAAGTTAGACACTTTGAGTGGTGCTGGCCACACCGTGCCTCGGATTGAGGTGAGGTTGACTCCTACACGCCACAAATGACCCATGGATACATTTCCTAAATTATCAACCGTATTTTAATGCCTTTGGTCCATTTTCTGTATGTGGTTTTTTTACTTAAAAGCGCATCCATTTTAATCAAAATAAAGACACTTTGAGTGGTACCGGCCACACCGGCCCTCGGATTGAGGCGGGGTTTACTCTTACACGTCACATATGACCCATGGATCATTTTCCTATAGTTTAAATAGAATCCGAATGCGTTTGGTCTATTTTCCGTATGCCAGTTGTTGTTTTCACTTAAAATCTTATCCATTTCAAATAAAAGTTAGACACTATGAGTGGTGTCGGCCATACCGCACCTCGGATTGAGGTAGGATTGACACGTACACATCACATATGACCCATGGATCGTTTTCCTAAAGTTTCAATAGAATTTTAATGCCTTTGGTCGGTTTTCCGTATGTTAGTTGTTGTTTTTACTTAAACTGTTGTCCATTCACAGAAAAGTTAGACACTTTGAGTGGTGTCAGCCGCACCGCACCTCGAATTCTGGTGGGTTTGACTCGTACAAGTCAGAAATGACACATGGATCATTGTCCTATAGTTTCAACAGAATACGATGGGGTTTGGTCAGTTTTCCGTGTGTTAGTTGTTGTTTTTACTTAAACTATTGTCCATTTCAAAGAAAAGTTAGACACTTTGAGTGGTGTCGGCCACACCGTGCCTTGGATTGAGGCGGGGTTGACTCGTACACATCACAAATGACCCATGGATACATTTCCTAATGTATCAACAGTATCTGAATGCCTTTGGTCCATTTTCAGTATGTGGTTTTTTTACTTAAAAGCGCATCCATTTTAAACAAAAGAAAGACACTTTGAGTGGTACCGGCCACACCGGCCCTCAGAATGAGGCGAGGATTACTCATACACATCACATATGACACATGGATCCTTTTCCTATAGTTTAAATAGAATCCAAATGCATTTGATCTATTTTCCGTTTGCCAGTTGTTGTTTTCACTTAAAATCCTGTCCATTTCAAACAAAAGTTAGACACTTTAAGTGGTGCCAGCCACACCGCTCCTCAGATTGAGGCGGGGATGAATCCTACATGCCACAAATGACCCATGGATACATGTCATAAAGTATCAACAGAATCTGAATGCCTTTGGTCTGTTTTCCGTATGTGGTTTTTTTACTTAAAAGCGCAACCATTTTAAACAAAATAAAGACACTTTGAGTGGTACCGACCACACCGGCCCTCGGATTGAGGTGGGTTTGACTCGTACACGTCACATAGGACCCATGTATAGTTGTCCTATAGTTTAAACAGAATCCGAATGTGTTTGGTCTATTTTCCATATGCCAGTTGTTGTTTTAACTTAAAATCCTGTCCATTTCAAATAAAAGTTAGACACATTGAGTGGTGTCGGCCACACCGCGCCTCGGATTGTGGCGGGATTGACTCGTACACATTACATATGACGTATGTATAATTTTCCTAAAGTTTCAACAGAATCTGAATGCCTTTGGTCGGTTTTCCGTATGTTAGTTGTTGTTTTTACTTAAACTGTTGTCCATTTCAAAGTAAAGTTAGACACATTGAGTGGTGTCATCCACACCGCGCCTCGAATTGTGGCGTGGTTGACTTGTACTAGTCAAAAATGACACATGGATCATTTTCCTATAGTTTCAACAGAATCCAAATGGGTTTGGTTGGTTTTTCGTATGTCAGTTGTTGTTTTTACTTAAACTGTTGTCCATTTCAATGAAAAGTTAGACACTTTGAGTGGTGTCGGCCACACCGCGCCTCAGATTGAGGCGGGGTTGACTCGTACACGTCACAAATGACCCATGGATACATGTCCTTATGTATCAATAGTATCCGAATGCCTTTGGTCCGTTTTCCATATGTGGTTTTTTTTACTTAAAAGCGCATCCATTTTAAACAAAAGAAAGACACTTTGAGTGGTTACGGCCACACCGGCCCTCGTATTGAGGCGGGGTTGACTCGTAAACATCACATATGACCCATGGATCCTTGTCCTATAGTTTAAACAGAATCTGAATGCATTTGATCTATTTTCCGTATGCCAGTTGTTGTTTTAACTTAAAATCCCGTCCATTTCAAATAAAAGTTAAACACTTTGAGTGGTTTCGGCCACACCGCGCCTCAGATTGTGGCTGGGTTGACTCCTACACACCAAAAATGACCCATGGCTACATTTCCTAAAGTATCAACATTATCTGAATTCCTTTGTTCCATTTTCCGTATATGGTTTTTTTTACTTAAAAGTGCATCCATTTTAAAAAACAATAAAGACACTTTGAGTAGTACCAGCAACACCGGCCCTCATATTGAGGCGGGGTTGACTCATACACGTCACATATGACACATGGATCGTTTTCCTATAGTTTAAACAAAATCCGAATGCGTTTGGTCTGCTTTCCGTAAGCTAGTTTTTGTTTTCACTTAAAATCCTGTCCATTCAAATAAAAGTTAGACTCATTGAGTGGTGCCAGCCACACCGCACCTCGGATTGAGGCAGGATTGACTCGTACACGTCCCATATGACGCATGGATCGTTTTCCTAAAGTTTCAACATAATCTGAATGCCTTTTTTCAGTTTTCTGTATGTTAGTTGTTGTTTTTATTTAAACTGTTGTCCATTTCAAAGAAAAGTTAGACACTTTGAGTGGTGTCGGCCACACCACGACTCAGATTGTGGCGGGGTTGACTTGTAAAGTCTAAAATGACACATGGATCATTTTCCTATCGTTTCAACAGAATCCGAATGGGTTTGGTCAGTTTTCCATATGTCAGTTGTTGTTTTTACTTAAACCGTTGTCCATTTCAAAGAAAAGTTAGACACTTTGAGTGGTGTCGGCCACACCGCGCCTCGGATTGAGGTGGGGTTGACTCGTACATGTCACAAAAGAACCATGAATACATGTCCTAATGTATCAACAGTATCTGAATTTCTTTGGTCCGTTTTCCGTTTGTGGTTTTTTTACTTAAAAGCACATCCAATTTAAACATAAGAAAGACACTCTGTGTGGTACCGGCCAGACCAGCCTTTGGATTGAGGCGGGGTTGACTCGTATATGTCACATATGACCCATGGATATTTTTCCTATAGTTTAAATAGAACCCGAATGCGTTTGATCTATTTTTCGTATGCCAGTTGTTGTTTTCACTTAAAATCATGTCCATTTCAAATAAAAGATAGACACTTTGAGTGGTGCTGGCCACACCGCGCCTCAGATTGAGGCGGGGTTGAATCCAACATTCCACAAATGACCCATGGATACATGTCCTAATGTATCAATAGTATCTTAATTCTTTTGGTCCGTTTTCCGTATGTGGTTTTTTACTTAAAAGCGCATCCATTTTAAACAAAAGAAGGACACTTTGAGTGGTACCGGCCACACCGGCCCTCATATTGAGGCAGGGTTGACTCATACACGTCACATATGACCCATGGATCGTTGTCCTATAGTTTAAACAGAATCCGATTGCGTTTGGTCCATTTTCCGTATGCCAGTTGTTGTTTTCACTTAAAATCATGTCCATTTCAAATAAAAGTTAGACACTTTGAGGGGTGTCGGCCACACCGCGCCTCGGATTGAGGCGGGGTTCACTCGTACACGTCCCATATGACCCATGGATACATGTCCTAAAGTATCAACAGTATCCGAATGTGTTTGGTCCATTTTTCGTATGTGGTTTTTTTACTTCAAAGCGCATCCATTTTAAAAAAAAGAAAGACACTTTGAGTGGTACCGGCCACACCGGCCCTCGGATTGAGGTGGGGTTGACTCGTACACATAACATATGACCCATGGATCGTTTTCCTATAGTTTAAAAAGAATCTTAATGTTTTTGGTCTATTTTCCGTATGCCAGTTTTTGTTTTCCCTTAAAATCCTGTCCATTTCAAATAAAAGTTAGACACTTTGAGTGGTGTTAGCCACTACTTCAAATCACATTTTCCATATCATATTCTACATGCATAAACAGGAAATACATGGTTAACTAAGAATGAAATGTAAAAAAATAGAAAAATGAGTATCAAAGTACTGAGGAATACTAAAGGTCTAGGTAGTAGACTAATCATACAATAAGAATCAAGTGAGAAAAACAGAATCTGAATGCAATGTCCCTATGAAGCAGAGGAAACCCCCAAAGTGGAAAACCACGTACAAAAATAAAGAGTTATACAGAATTCAATAATGTAATGGATCAATCTTCCTCTGATCACCATCACCATCACCACTATCATCATCAGCCTCATCCTCGCCGCCATCTCTGTCCTCGTCGTCATCCTCGTCATCGTCCACATGCTCATCGTCGGCCTCATCCTCGTCCTCGGCATCATCCTCACCCTCGTACCCATCCTCTCCCTCGGCCCCATCCTCGCCCTCGTCCACATCCTCATCTTCACCCTCTTCCTCTTCAGCATCCTCATCATCACCAGGAACGTCATCATCTCGATCACCACTAGAGCTGCCGCTTAGTGCATTGGATGATTCACCCATCGACGACATAAATGTATGACAAGCCGCACTAGCCTCTGGTAGAAGTGATGAAGATAATGCTTTCATCAATTTCATAAATTCTCTGTCTCTTGTTTGAACTTGTACTTCCAACTCTTTGACCCTTTTATCAGACTGTCATGCATGCTCCTTAACATGTTCCAACTCGGTGGTACTAGAATGGATACCTAGAGACGACCAATACCTCGTCGGGACTATATTCTTACCTGGTCGGCAGCGTACTCGACCTGAGTGCTCATCTCCCAAAACCTGATATAAATGATCGTGTGGCCCAAAATTGTCCAGATCCTGGGCATCAAGAGATTATAAAGAAGCCTGTAAAAAATATTAATAGATTATTAAATTTTAAATTAGATATTAAACATTGAAATAAACAAATTAAAACATACAATCTTCTCCTGGGTCGGTTCATTTACCGCAGTTCCATCTTTTTTTCTTCTACTCAAGCAAAACAATTTTGCTCAAGGGATACGTCCTTCAATATTCATTTTGTGCTTCTATAATGACATTGAAACAAAATAAAGTGAATGTATAATCATATATTCATTATTCAATAAATCACATAATTTAAGTAGGATCCACTAAAAAGGGAAATTCCTAAAGAAAAATTATAAACAACTATATCGTACCTGCCGCCTCTCATGATCTGACATAGTTGTGTGCCCCAAAGTGTGGAGGTATTGCTTTGTATCAATGTTTTTTTCTTTTTTTAGAATATTCTTAAATAATGATTAATAATTAATATGATTATATTAATGAAAAATATGAAAACTCTCATTTAAATAACTCAAATGAGATTAATACCCTATATTTGGCAGTCGGCCAATGGGTAATCATTTGAAGATATTGCTCTATCGGGCAGTCATCCACGATAGGAAATGTCTCTAACTCCGTGCCCACTCTATCACACCAGCTATCATACAGCTCATGCTTATAAGCTCTCCAAAGCTCACCTAGCACTTTTAAACGCGCTGGTCGTGCACCTTCACCATTAGGGAAGTTAAACCGAAGCTAAAACCAAATTGATTAGTTGATTTAAATACAAAAATATACTACATTAAATCCAATAGATTTTTTACCCATATTTGTGCCCACGCGTTATCCTTGACTTCGGGTGGAAGATGTCTCCAAGAGAGAGGGCTGACCAGAATGATATCAGAGTATTTGGCTAGAATCCCCAAAAAACCCTGACATTGCTGCTTAAATTTCTAAATCATTTGTCCATCAACATTTTATTCAACCATAAACTATGTCTGGCAGTTCCATACCGCACGCAAGCAAGTACGCCCCCTCCCCCGCCTCCTATATGAAGATGAATCTATTATTAAAGAAAAATAATATCAATACAATTTATAATAAAAATAAATTTTGGTATAAAAATTTGATAGAGTTATATAAATGTACCTGTGGTAGTCGGATCAATGGGTGCAGAAGCTGAAGGAATATCCTGTATAGGTGGAGTGTCCCTCGGTGTATGCTCTTCAGCCACATATTGTGCCAGAGCAGGAGTCGAAGAAGGTGGAATATAATAGCCCGGAGATAATGAACCAGAAGCAAAAGATGATGGAATAGACGTCTGGCCAGCTGGTAGTGTAATCATCGGAGGTCTAAATATCTCATATGTCCCTAAAGACACGCCCGGATCAAAATAGGGCGTAGAAGATACGTCTGTGGTAGTGGGTTGTCTAACTCTCGCCCCACGAGCCCTCGTACCACTGGCCTCAGTACCGGGACCACTATATGATCATCCATCTCTGAAACCACCCCCCTCCTACCACCAACCTCTCTACTGGGAGCAATATCAGGCTCCTCGTTAGATATCTGTCATCTAGGGGGTGGATCCTGAAAAAAAGTTTGACAAAAAAGTAAACACGTGATATTATAAGTTATTGAAATATTTATATTTGAAATAAAATACACACAACATGGATGAGTGGAGGAACACCCATCTGTACCATGCGACGATTATTATCTATCATCTTTTTCTGCCGCCTCTCTTCAATGGGTTTCATTTCCCGCAATGAAAACAAATATGGAAGTAATTAGAAACAAATAACTAATGTGTAACCCAAAAAACAAAATATAGAAAAACCATTATGATAAAAAGAACATAATGAAACAGAAGATTTATGGTGTTATGAAGGTAAGTACTAGGATACACACTCTGAATGATGTAGGTGAAACATGTAGGTGAGAAAATGACTATATGATTCTATATATTACCCACCACAACTTCGGGTTCACAATCAACTCTGACAATTGAGTTGTTGGGGTCATCATAAGTAATAAATGGGTTGCTTCCAATTGTAGTAGGGATAGTGTCAACTTCATCATCACCATCATCAAGAACATGTCTGGGATTTACTTTAATAATTACACCAAATTAAGGATGACGATGATCTTTGACATAAAAAACATGTTTCACCATGGATTCCAATACATATGGTTCATCGGTGGCAAGAGTGCGAGTCATGTCAATAACTCGGAATCCACAATCATCAATAAAGGTGCCTTGACTCATCATTGAATCAAACCATTGACATTTCATCATCGTGACTCAACCATGTGAGTAATAATCCAAAATTATTATTTTCTCCACGACACCATAATAAGAAACCTTTTTAGAACGAGGTCTAGTGTCCGATGAACTGGCATAACAGTCTATTATGGAAGTTAGCATAACACCATTATGCTGTGTTCTCATGTTTATTGCTCGTTCAGTGATAATAAATTTGTATCCACTGATCACAATTGATTTACAAGAACGAACCATGGTATTAGGACCAAAATCTAAAGCTCTTATGTCCTCATAAACAGAGTCTGTAGGCAAACTCGATACCTGAAATATAAAAAAATAGTAAAATTAATTAAATATTATTTTTATTTAGTTATTACATAAATATTTTTACCTTCAATTTCAACCAAGAAAAAAACCCTTTACTATGCAAAGTCTCCTTCTTTCTCAAAGATAAAGAACGATTCTTTCTATATATCAATTCTGTATGTTCCATGTAGATAAAAATAATTATAGTTTAACAAATATTTAAAATTACAAGAGATAAGATAAGAGATACATGTACAATTAACATACTTGAGATACTCATCGAACAAATCACAATTGAACAACATTGTGTGATGTGCCATCTCTCGCTCTTCAAGGCTTAATGTTGTCAATGTATATGATCCCGGAATTATTCCTGTATGAGGAAGTGATGGAAAACTGGGTTCAATTTTTCCATACTGTTCTTCTTCATTTATCATTGGTCTGTTTCTTCTCGTAGTATTATCAGAAAAATACATTGAGCAGAAATCCATACATTCTTGATCCATTTAACCGTTCACAATAGAACCTTCGGGATAATTCATGTTCCAAACATATGATTTGAATGTGCACATCTTTCTTTCAGTTGGATACATCCAACAGAAAGCAACGGGTCCACCAAGAAGTATTTCGGTCGGATGATGGACAGTCAGATGCAACATGCATGTAAAAAATGATGGAGGGAATATTTTCTCTAACTCACACTAAATTAATGGTGTCTCTGCCAACAATTTTTTCACGAGGGATTTGGACAACCTCTTATCATAATGATCTCTAAAAAAATAGCACAACCGAATAACTGAGACTCTAACATTATTGGAAAAGAGATGAAGGATTTCTATTGGAATCAACTCATGCACAAGGACGTGATAATCATGAATCTTAAAAGATTTCAACTTCAACTCTTTTCTATTGACCCGTTTTGATATATTTCTTGAATATCCATCAGGAACTTTAATAGTCTCTAGCACTTACAAAAATTGATTTTTTTTCAGAATGAGTCATCACATAAGAAGCACATGGAACTTGCCATTTATTTTCACTGATACAGACAGGATGCAATTCTGGTCTGATCCCCCAATCTACCAAGTCGCGTCAAGATCGTAAATAATCTTTTGTCTTCCCCATGACATTTAGAAGAATCGAAAGAAACATTTCACATATATTTTTTAATGGGCATTACGTCTAAGAAATGACGTAACAAGTTGGTTGACCAATATGACAACTCGAAGAATATAATATTCTTCTTCCAATTTTAACAGGTATCATTGGAATCATTTTTCCTCTTTCTAGATTTCATTACACTCTTCCCAAATGAATAACTGAAATATTTCAATTCATTAAGCACATCAGTTCCAGACATACGCTGAGGTGGATCGTCATTCTCCATGGTATTTTCAAATCTTCAACAATTTTTTCTATATGGATGGTTCATTGGAAAGAATCTCCGATGTCCCATAAAACTAAAACAATGACGATATTTCAGTCTTCTCGATTGAGTATTCTTCATAAAAACAGGACATGAAAATTTTCCTATTGTGCTCCATTCAGACATCATTGCATAAGAAGGAAAATCATTGACAGTCCACATAAGTGCAGCAAGAATCTGAAATATGTATTTTGAACATGCATCGTATGTGGGCGCACCCACATCCCAAAGAAGTTTCAACTCTTTTATTAATGGTTTCATGAATACATCTATATCATTTCTGGGATCAGAAGGGCTAGATATCAGTATACTCAATAAAGTGTAAGGATTTTTCATACACAACCAAGGGGGAAGGTTGTAAATGTGTATGAAAACTGGCCTCGTGATGTGAGAAGTAAGCATCTGCCCAAATGGATTAAAACTGTCACATGAAAGACCCAGTCTCACATTACGCACGTCGGCGGCATATTCAGGATATCGAGCATCAAATCTCTGCCATGCAAATCGATCTTCAGGGTGAACCAACTCTTCATTATTCTTTTTTCTCTCAGTGTCATGCCATCACATTTTTACGGATATTCCATCAGACATGAAAAGGTTCTGTAATCTGGGGATCAATGGAAAGTTCCACTTTACTTTTTGTGGAACACAAGATGGTGTTCCATCATCTTTTGGCTTCCATCGGGAGGTTCAAAATTTTATACAATCATTTATTTTAGCAGTTTCGTCCCAAAATAAGCTGCAATCATTCGAGCAAGCATGATTTTTTTTAGAATCCAAGTTCATCAACCAACTTTCATGCCATATAGTGGTTTGAGGGAATATCTGCATCATCTGGGAGTAAGTCCTTCAAGAAGGAAAGAATGTAATCAATTGTAGTATTTTAAATCCCATACATAGTTTTCCCATGAAACAATCAGATTAAAAATTCCAACTTTTTCATTTTATCACATTGCCGATATACTGGAGTCGTCGCAGCATCAATCAATTTTTTCACCCATAAACATCATCATTTTCATTGGACGCATCTTGTGTTCTTGTATTGAAATCTTGTTGGCTAGACATACTTTCCTTCTCATGATGTCGAATAAATGGAAATTGGTCATATATCAAACTCTCCAATTCAGTCCTATCATTTGGATCATCAACATTTTGAGATTCCATTTTCTCTTCATTGTGATACCACACATAATAGTTTGTTTGGAAACCATATTTGGTTATATGATAGCTAACTGCTTCACGGCTCAACCAAGGTCTTCCAACACAATTAAAACATGGGCAGTGTATGCGACCACTATCTGAAGCCTTGTCAAATGAAAAATCTAGAAAGATGTTCAAATAATTTTGAAAATTGGTTGAAATCTGATCAGTTTCGTACATCCAACTTCTATCCATTATGTAAAAATATCGCAATAAGTCATTTCAAAGCAATTCAATAATATTAAAGTTTAATCAAAAAAATATTTGCGTAAATGACAATTGTTTACTCTATATAAAAGCATAACTGACACATTACTCTATATGAGAATCATATTAAGAAATACAACAAAATATAGTGTATATAAGAGAATAAGATAAAAAATTTCTAATGCCTATATTCAAGGACTGACCAGTAATATATTGGAAGTGGATCAAGGAATACATAATCCTTAAGGGTCTTATTGGGAGTATATGAGTTTTATACTTTAACTTCTTCAAGTAGATCAGGATGAGGAGTAGGATGAGGATCATGGGAGTGGCGGGACTGTCCAAGGGGGGTGTGGCGTGTCCAGGGGTGCGGGGTGTCTAGGGGGTGGTGGGGCCGTTCGGGGGGTCGGAGGTGTCCAGGGGTGGGGGGCTGTCTAGGGGGGTCAGGGTGTCCAGGTGGGCGGGCTGTCCGTGGGGGTGGTCAGGTTGTCCAAGGGGGTCGGGGTGTATAGGTATATTTATATGAAAAGAATACCCCCACAATAATCATGCATCCCTATCATTAGTCTAAACCCCTAGAACACATAAAAGAAGCTAGTATGGACATTTAATAAAATATTTAACACCATACGAATGAAAATACACTCTAAATATAGTTTGAGAGGATATAATGGTGTGTGTGAAAAAATGATATTAAATCAATTTAAATGAATATGGAACAAATGAGGGTTTATAATACACTAATAGTACCTCAAAAAATCCAAAAACACTATAGCACCACATATTAAACTTCATGAAACAGGACTTGGAAATCTTACCTACGACTTTACTGATGACCACCTAATTGGAACACTCTATTTATGGTTCTTGAACATAAGGAACATACTATGTTTGGTCTATACCCACTCAATCACCCCCTTTTAGATCATAATCTCATTTCCCCTTATACTGAAATGGTCTCACTGGAAGCTACTATTAATACTGGACCTAAACCATTCATTCTCCATAAAACAATGATCAAATAACCATCGGAGGTATCTCTCATATATCCAAAACCATTTTATCTCTGATGTAATGAAATTCACAAGAATAACTTTTATTCAATAACCTTTTGGTATATAATTTTCATCAACAATGGTTCAATTATATGGTTCATCACATTCCAATTTATTAATCACCCATACATGATAAAAATTGAACATTGAATTTCATTTAATTACAACCATAATATTTCATTTAATTCTTAACATGCATAGAAGCATGAAAATTGGAATCTAATAACTTTAATTAGTCCCCAAAACTTTTTAATAAATTTAACATGAAAAATAAAACACTTTGAAATCTAAATAATCACTATGAAGTACCATGAGCTTGGAATTCTATTGCACAAGTAAAAACACTCAACGATGGAATATATGAAAAGATTATTAATATAAATTATTGACACAAGATAATAAAGTAACTATGAATGTTAAAACTAAACATGTGATTGAATTTTATAACATATAATAAAACATTCTTGGTAATGAAACATGAAAGGCACATAAAAAAAATTAGACAACTGTCTAATGCAATCTATATGGGCTGGAATATGCATGGAATTTAATAAAGAACCGAAACATAAATAGGGATGGAACATAAATTGGGTGGGAATATGAGAATAGAAATTGGTCTCATCCTAAAGAGAGACATATACACATCAAAATCAAAAATAAAAAGTGAATGTTAGAGAAAATAACTCACCTTGGATGGGATGGAGGAAGAGAAGTAGAAGCACCTCCAAAATCGCCGATAGCTCCCATTTAGGGATCTGGATCGCAAATGGGGGAGAGGACGGGCTACTGCCAATTTGGGGGAAATTTTTACCAAAAGCTTTTAAAAACCGTTGGTATATACATTCATCCCAAACCTTTACCAACGGTTCTATTGAACTGTTGGTAAAAGGTCACCGAAATCCAACTTTTACCAACGGTTCTCATTGAACCGTTGGTAAAAACTCCTCTATACCAACGGTTGTAATGAACCATTGGTAAAAGTGTCTATAAAACCATCTATACCAACGGCTTTTGAGAACAGTTGGTATAGATGGCTATTCCCAACGGTTTAGTAAAGCATTAGGATATAACCATTGGTAAAACTAGGATTTCCGGTAGTGTTTCTTTTTCCATTAAAGTTATCTTTTATGTGGTATAACATTCATATTTCCATACCATGTTCTAATTTAATTCTTATTATCGATCTACACAATATTATGATTCATTTATGGATGGGTGACCATTTTCCCCTCTCTTTTTAATATTTTATAATACCATGTTGCGTAGCTGTTAGGCTACCGAATGTTTGTAAAAGATTTATCAGTTTTTCTTTTATTTTGATTTCCATCCAAATTGTTTTCTAATATATCCTTACCCAAGAGGGATGAAATCTCCAGAAATCATGTATATTCTTGATGTTATCATGTTTATGGAAAAGTCCTCATCATTATTCTTCTCCTCTCCCACTTATTTAAGGAATAAAAAACATTGTTCGTGATGTGTCAAATTACCAACATCATGGACGATATGATTTCAATTTCCATTAATTCTTTAAATTCTGGTCATGAAACCATTTATATGGGTCAACAAGGATATAATATATATATTATATCTCATACATGGTTTAGGAACTATTTTAAATAGATGGTTTTAATTTATAAAATGAAATGAGGACGTTATTACCAAAGAACCACTAAAATGATCTAAACGAACATCATTAATGTTTTAACATATGAATAATCCTCATATTAAACCTAAAACTGATAAATGTTATAAATTATGGTACTAGAAATATGTAAATATCTTTCCATTCCAATTTTTTAATTTCATATCCAATCGACAAGAACATCCACCTTTAACCGATCATGGAAATCATGTTAAGAACTCACCAAAAAATAGTGCAAGGAGAAAAATACTAACAATTAATGGGTGAAATGATGTTATGAAATGATAATATAATACCTTATAAACATGAAAATGTTTCTTTAAACTACTAATAACAATATTTTAATCATTATACAGGATTTTTAAACATGTTTGAAGTAATACATACCTGAGGTAAGGGAATTCTTAACCCGATTTCAATTGTTTGGGTTAACCTTTTACTTCATTATTTATATGATATTTAAATGTTTTGGGTGATGGGTTATATTTATATTATGTTCTATTATTTTTATTTATAGAATATATACATACTCCATCAAATCTATTAGGTCTTTCTTCAATTTTATGATATTTATAAGGGGATTTTCGTCACAAATCATCCTTTTAAATTCGGTTTTACGAAATTCCAAAGTAATTTTTTTAGGGAATTATTAATGTTGTAGGATTATGTTATGGTTTTTGAGAATTATTTATGATAAAGGGTGGGACATATATTTCCCTCCAATTCATTTGGGTATGAGTATGTTGTAGGTCGGCCGTATGGTCACTCCAAGTGTAATTGTGATGGTTAATCAAAGTAAGGTAGCCGTGAGGGTTACAAAATATAAGGTATCCAAGAATGGTTACAAGATTATGTAAGTAATGTCCCAAGATACATTTATGATTATATTTATGTTCTTATGTTTCTGTGTATATTTTTTTAATTTCATGTTACACAAAGTAAGTATATATGGGTTACAAGAATGTCTTTTGAAAATGCTTTAATAGGTTACGAGTATTCATGGACTAATGTTATCATTCCGTCTTTTCCATACTTTACTGAGATTTTGTGCTCATCCCAAATTTTTAAAAGATTTTCATAGGTTAGTGGATGTTTAAGACAAGGAAGGAATCCATGTTAAATGTTGAATAATTTTCAAAGAGTCTTTTTTTAATGTTTTAATGTATTATATTTTGAAAAAAATGAAACAGTTTTTATGGTATCCACTCTGTAATAATGTGTAATGTTATGAATGTATTGTAATAATTCTATAAAACTCTAAACATGAAAGGATACTCAATGTAAAAGGAATTGTTTTCTTGTCTAAAATAAATATTATGTGTGTAATAAGGAAGGGTCCGTATAGTTGGTATTAGAGGATTGTTTAGATAACTATAGGTTTTAGGGTGATGTTAATAGTATACCATAAAATATTTTCACTCTAGTTTATATTTGAAATTTTTTAGAATTTAAAGATTACCATGATTCTTCATCTAAGAATTTTTTGTTTAGAATGGTTGTCTACAGAAGGAGTAGGGATGATAAAGAGGAGAGGCACCGACAGAATGACATCCTTCTGAAACTACAGCCCAGAATTGTAGGGATTGGAACCGAGTATTTTGTGATAGTAATGGATTAGTTAACACATGCAATTAATAGTGGAGGAATCCATGAATGAGAACCAATAGAGGTACCACAACAGAACATGACAGTAGTCGAACATTTTATGAGACAACATCCTCCCGCATTCAATCGATCTTCTGAACCAGTAGTAGCTGAAGGATGGATCAAATGCCTTGAAAAGATAATCGATGTTATGGGATGTTTAGACAACCAAAATGTATGTCTTTCCATTTATAGTTTTGAAGGGGAAGCTGATCAGTGGTGGTCAATGTTAAGGAATATTAGTGGTATAGAAGATTTTTATACCTTAGAGTGGGATTAATTTAAATGTCTTTTCCTTGAAATATATTTTCCTTAGGTGGTGCGACTTAGAATGGAGAATAAATTCCTAGAATTGAAATAGAAGGAGGAAGATTTATTGGCTATGTATGAAGCGAACTTAAACCGACTGGTGAGGTATGATCCGAATCTTATTTTGTATCTTGATAGCGAAATCAACCACTTTTACTCAAGATTGAAGCCACGGTATCGAAGGGCATTGGCCTCTTGTGAATTAAATTGTTATGAGAAACTTGTCTGATGTGCTGAGAGGGTGGAGATGGAGTTTGTTGATGATCACGTGCATTTTGCAAGCAAAGAGAAGAAGTTTTCCAATTGGCAAGTAATGGGTAATAATCAACCAATGAAATCTGATGGTAAGAAAATAAAATTTCTAGTTTGTGAAAAGTGTGGCAAGAAACACCATGGGGAATGTCTTAGAAAAACTTAGAAGTGTTTTTAATGTGGTTAGTTTAGACATATGGCCCGAGATTGTAACGAAAATGATCCAATGACTAATCCTGATAAGTAGACTATAAAGTGTTTTAAATGTGGTGAGATGGGTCATTATGAAAATGCCTACGCAAAGAAAGATCTGAAAGATGCAAAGAAGTCAGACTACAAGCAGAAATTTTTAGTGAGATCCTTTGCGACTACGTCATCAGATGTCGGGGCATCCAATGAAGTTGTATTAGGTATTTTGTTTGTTCACTCAAATTTTACTAATATTTTGTTTGATACGGGGTATAAAATTTCCTTTATCTCTGAGAAATTTTCCGTTAAATTGGAAATATCCCCTTAACAAATGAGACCCCAACATGTTGTTAATACACCAGGGATCAATGTTATAGAATAGAGAAATTATAATAATTTTTCTATTGTGGTATGTGGAAAGACTTTACCTGAATACCTTCTTGTTTTACCCATGATGTTATTTTAAGAATGGACTGGCTTTCTGATTTTCAGGCTATGATTGTTTGTAGATCTAAAAAAGTTGTTTTTCAGAAAGTGTTTCAGTTTGTATACAAGAATGAACCCATACAATTGAAAACATATCAGGAAGCTAAGAAACTATTGAAAGATGAAAATGAAAGTTATCTTTCTCATATCGTTGAAAACAAGTGAACTATACAAATTAATGATGTGCCAGTGGTAAATGAATACCTTGATGTTTTTCTTGATGATTTACTCAGTTTCATACCTAACCGAGAAGTAATATTCACAATGGACAAAGTTCTTGATGTAAAGACAATATCAAAACCCCCTTATCATATGGCTCTAATATAACTTCTTGAATTGAAAAATTAGTTGCATGGTTTGCTTGAAAAAGGATTCATTCGTCCTAGAACTTCACCATGGGGAGCCCCTATTTTGTTTGTTAAAAAGAAAGATTGTTACATGAGACATTGAATTGATTATAGAGATTTGAATAACATCACTGTTAAAAACAAATATCCTTTTCCTCATATCGAGGACTTGTTTGATCAGCTCCAGGGAGCTCAATACTTTTCCATGATTGACTTGAGATCCGGATACCATCAGCTGAAGGTGAAATAGGATGACATCCCAAAAACAGCCTTTCATACTAGATGTGGGCATTATGAATTTGTTGTCATGCCATTTGGATTAAATAATGCACCTTCCGTATTCATGAATCGTATTAATAGAATATTTCATGAGTTCTTGGATATGTTTTTGGTTGTATTTATTGATGAATATTTGGTATTTTATAAAAACAAAGAGGAGCATGAAAACATCTAATGGTTGTTTTACAGACCATAATAGAAAAGAAACAGTATGGAAAGTTCAGAAAGTTTTATTTTTGGTTGCAACATATTTCTTTTATTGGGAACATTATAAATAAGGATGGAATAATATTTTATTCTACCAAAACAAAATTAGTTGATGGATTTTCAAGACCAACAAATGTTACAGAGATTCAAAGTTTTCTTGGGATAGCATGTTTCTATAGATGGTTTGTTAAGAACTTTTCATGGTTATCTGGCCCGATAACTAAGTTAACATGGAAAGGGCTTAATTTTTTTTTGACTGAGGAATGTGATGCTTTTTTCATGAACTGAAGAATAGATTGGTGAATGCTCCTATTTTGGACTTACCTTCTCGAAATGGTGAGTTTCTAATCTACAGTGATGATTCTTCGAAGGGAGTTGGTTTTGTTTTGATGCTGAATGATCAGGTAATTGCCTATGCTTCGAGACAACTTAAACCTCATGAGGTAAATTATCCCACAAATGATTTGGAATTGGTAGATGTGGTTTTTGCTTTAAAAATTTGGAGGCATCATCTAAACGGAACCAAATTCCAAAAATATACTGACCATAAAAGTATAAAGTATATATTCACTCAGAAGGAATTAAACATGAGACAGAGAATATTTCTTGAACTGATAAAGGATTATGACTACACGATCAATTACCACCCTGGAAAATCAAACAATGTAGCGGATTCCTTGAGTCGAAAACATCATGCATCATTAATCGTGTTACGTTTAGAACATGATCCCTTGAATAACGATTTAATGAATTTTGGCATAGAATTTTTTAGTGTAGCGAATACCTCTATTTTCTTTTAGGTTTCAGTGCAGTCCTCATAGTAATACAGAATTAAGAAAGTGCATAAGGAAGACCGTGAGCTATATAAAAATGTAGAATTGGTTAAAAGGGTAAGTTTCCATAATTTAACTTTGAAAAATATTGTGTTTTATGATTTCGGAAATGGTTGGGTCTGTATAGTGATTGTCAGTTGAAGAAAGAATTTTTGTGAAAAGCTCATAGTTCTCCATTTTGTGTTCATCCTAACAGTACTAAGATGTATAGGGACCTTCGGGAGTATTATTGGTGGGATGGAATGAAAAGAGATATTGCTAATTTTACCATGAAATGTTTGACATGTCAACAGGTTAAAGCAAAGCGGCACTTACTGAAGGGGATGCTCCAGCCTTTTCCAATACCACAGTGGAAATGGGAGAATGTATCCATGGACTTTGTGGTGGGACTACCAATTTCATCTCGATGTAACAATGTGATTTGGGTTGTTGTTGATCGATTAACAAAGTCTGCACATTTTTTTCTATTCAAGACACAATGAATTTGGATAAGCTTTCTCAATTGTACCTCAAGGATATTATCAGGTTGCATGGATTTCCTCTTTCCATTGTATTTAACCGAGATCACAGGTTAACCTGTATCTTTTGGAAGGGACTTTAGAAGTCATTGGGCATAGAGTTAAATTTTAGTAAAACTTCTTATCATCAATCAGATGGGCAGTCAAAATTAACAATTCAAAATTTGAAGGATATGATCCGAGATTGTTCAATGGACTATCAATGAATATGGGATAAACAAATTTCTTTAGTTGAGTATTCTTATAATAATATTTTTTATTCTAGTATTTAGATGTCGCCTTTTCAGGCCTTGTATGGGATGTAGTGTCAGAATCCAGCGTTTTGGGTTGATGTTGGTGAAAGAAAGTGGATGGGGCAAGAATTAGTTGAAGAAGTGACTGAGAAAGTGAGGATGATCTAGCAGCACATGAGGATAGCTCAGAGGAGGCAGAAAACATATGCATATAATAGAAGGAATTAATTCCCTTTCGAGGTAGGTGACCATTTTTTTCCTTAAAATATCTTTTTGGAAAAGTGTGATGCGTTTCTGTAAGAAAGGGAAGAAAAGTCCATGGTTCATCGTTCTTTTTGGAATCTTAGAGATAGTTTGAATAGTTGCATATCATGTAGCTTTTCCTTCGAGCTTGTTTCAGGTACACAATGTTTTTCATGTTTCGATGTTGAGAAAGTATGTGCCTGATTCATCACATGTCTTCAGCCTAGAAGTAGTTCAGTTGGAAGAGAAAATTTCTTATGAAGAGAAACCAGTTCAAATTCTTGATCAAAGGGAACAGGTATTGCGGAATAAGGTAATCCACCCGATAAAGGTTTTGTGTAAAAACCACATGGTTGAATAAGCAACATGGGAGTCTAAAAATGATATGAGGTAAAAATACCCTCAGTTGTTTAATAAGTAAATAAAATTGCAAGGACGCAATTTCAAGAATGTGGGGATAATGTAACACCCCATGTTTTTCTAAATGTTAATAGAAATGCATGGTACTTTTTTTAAGTAGATATTTTTAACTAGTCTTTAAAACAGACTTTTTCCACTCCTATGTTTTTAATTTCAAGAAACTATCATATAAAATTGTGTTTAGTATGATATTGGGAGTCTATTGGAACCAACTTGTTTTTTGGTGAATAGTAACATAACCTTATGAATAGTAATTTTAATAGTAATATGACCATAATGAATAGTAATTTTTTTTATTTTTTTTCTTAAGGCTTTAAAATAATAACATTTGGGTAAATTTTTAGTCGTGATATAGAAGTTGTTTTAGAATTAACGTTGTCAATTTTTTAATTAAGAATGATTTTATTTAAAAATTATATTAATAATATTTGGACATTTAATTTCAAAAAATGGACTTCATTGTTGAAATCTACACCTCGATAAATGGTTAGGGTGAATTTCGGGAATATTTCTGAAATAATTGATTTTTCTGTGAATAGTAAAAAATACAATTTTTAGTTTATGTTTGTTAATGACATCATTAATGATATAATAATGATGTCATAAATATGGTTGACTTTTTTATAGTTAAATGTGATGTGAGGTGTCCAAAGTGACTTATACCATGAGAAAATACCATGGGCAATCCCATGGTTTTACAAATACCACCCATGAGGAGTCCCATGAAAATTATTAAAATATTCCCTTACTTTCCCTATAAATACACACTCATTCCTTCATTAACATCATTCCCAATTCCTCCTCAATGATGATATGCCCTCCTTAACTATATATTATTCCTCCCATGGTATCTTGAAGCCCCCAAGGTCTCAACCTTCATGTTCTAAGGGTTACACTACAAGGTAAGAAAATTCTCAATTTCTTTATTTTTTTTAATCAAGTTATATTTTATGTGGTATAACATTCATGTTTACATACCATGTTATTATTTCCTTCTTATTTTTTATCTACTATATATTATGATTCATTTCAGGATGGGTGACCCATTTTCCCCTCCCTTTTTAATATTTTCTAAAATCATATTACGTAGCCGTTAGCCTGCTGAGTTTTTGTAAGAGATTTCTCACTTTTTCTTTTATTTTGAGTTCCTTATAGATTATTACTTCATATATCTTTACACAAGAGGAATTAAATATCCATAAATAATTTAAATTTTGGATGTTATCATGTTTACGGAAAATTCATCATCATTATTCTTCTCCTCTCCCACTTATTTAAGGAATGAATAACATTGTTCGTGACATGTCAAATTACAGACATCGTGGACGATATGATTTCAATTTCCATTAATTATTTCAAGTCTAGTCATGAAACCATTTTTATAGATAACCAGATTATAATATATATATTATATCTCATCCATGGTTCTGGAATTCTTTTTAACACATGGTTTTCATTTATAAAATGGAATGAGGACGTTATTATCAAAGAACCACTAAAATGATCTAAACGAATATCATTAATGTGTTATCATATGAATCATCCTCATATTAAAAATAAAAATGATAAATGGTTTAAATTATGGTACTGGAAATATGTAAATACATTTCCATTCTAATTCTGGAATTTCATTTCTAATCGACAAGAACATCCACCATGAACCAATCATGGATATCATGTTATGAACTCACCCAAAAACAATGCAAGGAGAAAAATAATAATAATTAAATGGTGAAATGATGTTAGTAAATGATAATATTGGATGTTATAAACATGAAAATTTTGACATAAACTACTAATAACACTCTTTTTAACATTATACCATAAGATTAAACATGTCTGAAGTAAGACATACCTGAGGTAAACGAATTCTTAACCCGATTTCCATTCTTTGGGTTAATATTTTACTTCTTTATTTATGTTCTATTTAAATTATTTGTGTGATTTTTTATGTTTATATTATGTTTTATTATGTGTATATACATTATATATATGTACATCATCCACTCGATTAAGTCTCTTTTCAAATGTATGATATTTATAAGGGGCTTTTCTTCAAAAAAACCTCTTTTTACATTTGGTTTTACGAAATTACAAAGTAATGTTTTAATGGAATTATTCATGTTGTATGATTATGTTTTGGTTATTGGGAATTATTTATGATGTAGGGTGGGACCAATATTTCCCTCCAATTCATTGGGTATGAGTAAGTTGGAGGTCGGCCGTATGGCTACTCCAAGTGTAACAATGATGGTTACACAAAGTTAGGGTGCCATGAGGGATACAAATTATAAGGTTTCCAAGAATGGTTACAAGATTATGTAAGTAATTCCCCAAGATAACTTTATGATTATATTTATGTTCTCATGTTTGTGTGTATATTTTGTGAATTTCTTTTTACACAATGTATGTATATAGGTGTTACAAGAATGTCTTTTGAAAATGCATTTATACGTTACGATTATTCATGGAATAATGTGATCTTTCCTTCTTATCCTTACATTACTGAGCTTTTTTGCTCATCCAAGGGTTTTAAATGATTTTCACAGGTTAATGGATGTGTAAGACAATGAAGGATGCCATTTTAAATTTTTAATAATTGTCAATGAGTTTTGTTTTAAGTTTTAATGTTTTATATTTTGAAAAAAATGTAAACTGTTTTTATGGTATCCACTCTGTAATAATGTGTGATGTTATGATTGTATTGTCCTAATTCCCTAATGATACAAACTTGAAAAGTTCCTCAATGTAATAGGTTGTGTTTTCTTCTCTAAATTCAAGATTATGTATGTAATAAGGTCGGGTCCTTATTTTATGAATATTGTGTAATATATGGTTTACAACCACTATACAAAAACACCAACCTTGAAATCAATATAAACTCATATGGAGAGAACCTCTAGTGAATAAGATTAACCTACAATTACGTGTGATGGTCTAACACCAACATTCACGAAAGAATTCATTATCATATATCAATAAATTTTATAATGAGGAATACAAGATACCATGAATTTGGAGCCCCCTTCTGCTACAGCTAACCACTTGAAACTCTTCTCTGGATGAGATGGAAATTCATGGGAAATAGTGGTTTGGATGTTTCTAAGGGAAAACACCAGGTTTTCTTGTTTGTATCAAATTAAATAACAAATTAAATTAATGATTTTCTATGTACATTAATCCAATTATAATAGGAACTAATTTCAAACACATAAAAATGAGTCTAAAAAATATAAAAGTAAAAATATAACTAAGTTACCATGATTTTACATCTATATTAAAGAATTTATGGAATCACTTGGTCCATATAGAGAAAACAAAATATGACATAATATTTTTAATTCATTTTCCTTAAAAAATTCATGTCTGCGTGTAATAATTATTTTCCCTTATGTGGCTTCCATGTGTTGCATAAGAGTTCTCGGTTACCAATATGTAACTATAGAAGGGATGAAATTAAACTTATATAACTATAAATAACAGTTATGAATGTTTTTATTACCCTTAAATATCCTTTATAAAATAATTTTTACCATTACATAATTCCCAATTCATCGTTATGTAGCATTAAAAAATCAGAGGCTACCATTATAGATGTCTAGAAGCCTTTATATTTTATCTAACTTACCATTACCCAAAAACATTACAAGACCCTACACCCTAACACAAACACCCTTACAATAGATGGTTCCCTTTGGGGATCCATGTGTTACCCTTAAAAACACATAAATAATCCATTATTCCCTTTTTCAGTGCATGGTTATCCTAATTTAGTATCTATTTATATATTCCTATGTTTCTTGATACCTTTACATAATGCATTGAAAATAGGGGTTAACCTTATGAAACTCAATGAAAAAAATTGTTTCCCTTAAGAAACTAATGTAAAACCCACTAACCATTACAAAACACTAGTAAACATGGTCTTAATTTATATGGCACTATAAAATCACTTTTATCCTCATGAAACACTAAATATTCTTCTTATATATTGGTATAACACATTCCCTTTACATAATACAAAACCTATATGTATTAGTAAAAATTAAACATGATATTTTTTAAATTTCCATTAAAAGGACATAAAAATTTCACAATCAAATATGAGTTTCAACAATTATAAAAAACATATTATTATAAAATGTTGGTTGATACAATTCTCCCCTCCATAAATGCTTCATAATTCCATAAAGCAATAAGGAATCTAAATTCTCTATGAGATGAAGAAATAACCTTATAAAAAAAATATATTACTATTCCCATTTTACATTAATATCCCATCTAAATTGTATAGTATAAAACGAAATTCCTAATTTTACTACAATGTACCTAATTCTGGTAATAAATATTCTGAACATCATCAATTTGGAATAGATTATTACATTTTGATGTGATGTCATGTCAGATGAGAAGCCTAATTTATTTCCCACATTTCGAAGTTGTTCAATGATATTGGATGGTAAATACCAAGATGATGCATTTGAACTTCATTTCTATAGGACCCCTTGAGTTAGGCCTCTCCTCCTTACTTCCATTTTTTAGTGTCCCCTACTTTTTTATATTATTGGTTTTTTGGATGTTCTTCTTTTTTTATTAATAACATATGTTGTTGGTTGGTGGTGAATAAGATCTACCATACCCATAGAAAAATAACCCATTCAATAAAATATAACATCTCAAATTATGTATGATTTAGTTAGGGATACTCAATCATTCACCCTGACCTCTATCAAATAATGAAAGTATATTTCATATTATATATGGTGTCTCATATATATATATATATCCAGACATTACTATGATAATTGAACCATCCCAATCACCATTGAATAATATGTGGTCCTAGAAGATATTTTTTATGTATATCTTCATAAAATCAAGTAGATTTATAAGGCCACACTTACGACACATTATTTTTAATTTCCATAATCCTAGAGGAGGGAATAGAAATGAATAGAAATCCAAGCACACCATAGAACCAAAAAACCCATTAAACATAATTTTCAATATATTATTCCCTGGATATATCCTTGGTAGTAATAACCTAATCAAATTCATGAAATAATTTATGATTACCTCAATCGTATATTCTATACCACTAAAAGTTAGTGGGGTCCAATTTTTATATATATTGACTATCTATCCAATATATATAATAGGGTGTATATGTATATGAACAAATGGTAGGATTTTAGTCTTTTATATTACTTTTCTAACATGTATGATATCATAAAACAAATTTTTTATATCAACTGACTCACTGTAGAAACTAATAGTGGTGTCTCAAATTCTGAAAAATCCTTATAACCCTAGATTGCATGCAATACCTAAACATATGTTCTATATCCATAGAATCCTATTCTAGATCAAACAAAACATCCAACTACTTCTAATGTAACTAGGTAACATCAATAAATAGAACCCATATTTCTGGGGTCTTACAATAATAAAAGGATGAATTAAAATACTAACAACTGGAATCCATTACTTTCATGAGCTCAAACATATTACTTAATGAAGAAACTTATTGATCAAAAGATCATAACATTATAACATTAATTTTTTAAATAACTAAAATCATTTTAAAAATAGGATCCATAAGGATACATATACTTTTTATTTATCAAATACTATATAAGCAAAACCCTAATAAACTTTTTTCAAACCACATAACCAATTTTTGAGAGTTTACCCAATATTAAATAAATTATCTGAAATAATGTAACCATTAATATATATATTAATAGTATATTAAATGGGGTAAAAATAGATAGAAAAAAATTCATCTGAATATATTATAAACTTCACTCAAAGATATTTTTTTAACAATTATCTAAAATCATGTTCAATAACTTTCAAATAAAGTCAATAGTGTTATAGATTATTTCCATTGGGGAATAATAGAAAAAAATCAATATTCCTTTAACATATTTCTAACATCAATATATATCTTAACTATATGTCTATTGATTCATGGTGATGTATTCAACACCAAACTATGTTTTTTTGAAACAAGTCTAGCGATGAAATTCAACCTCACTTCCATTATTTTGAAACATTTGATGGTTCTAAATTTTCTAACATGGAGAACTATAGAAACCATAGAACTAAGATATGTATCCCCACCTTTTTTATTAAATCTAATATGGATGAAATAATATAAAATAAACTGAAAAATAATAAAATAAACATGAAAACTGATATTTCACAATTCAACCCTAGGAAACAATGTATATTTCTATTTGTTACCATGGGATAAAACATACTTCTCTTGGGTGAAAACAAACATGTGAAAAACTAGTCTAATCCAATGGAAAGGAACCATTCCCAATAAATTTAAAATTATAAACCTATGTTTTTTTAAATACAATATAGAATATCAAATCTACCGTATCACTCATGACCATGAGATAATTCAAACTAAACATTCCTTAGTAATAAATTACATTGATCAACTATTTTTTTGGTTAATGTTAAATATGGTAAACATAGTTTAAAAAAATCACTAAGGTGGTCACCATGATCCATCCAATAATAATAAAACTCTAATATATCTCTTATATAGAACAATAATGAATCTGAATCTAGTTAACCTTTCACAAAAACTAAGGTACAGTATGATTAGGGAATATAGCAGAAACACATAGAATATATTTTTTCCATAATGTTATACAATGTAAGAAGTTCAAATTGCTAAATGAATCAAAATGTCCTGAATAAAATGGTATGAACACCACTATCAATGATGTCTCCCAAATTCTTTATAAATGTTATTATATATATAAGTAAATCCCAAAACCAAATCTATTCCAAAAATATATTATGGTAACTCAATGGGATCAACACACAAATCATAGGATACATGTATGATCCCAATCATCATATGTTGCATAAGAAAATGATGATTATCAGTCTTTAAATACCCATATATCCAACCCAAGTCATCATATTGATTCACCTCAAGACCTTCCATTATTAAAACATTAAGTGGTGAGAAAACACAAACACCCCATTTAGAGTCTAGGAAAGAAAAAATAGATTTCAAAGATAAATAATATTGAACAAAGAATCATAATAAAACTCAAGAACTCCCTACAAGACTCAATATAAAAAAACTAGAGGTGAACTCTATATGGTTAGGACTATTATATGACAACATATTACCCTTGTATACAAGAAAGGGTCAGACTGTGAATAAAATTCATCAAATCATGTTAAAACTTTTAGAGAGGTCTCAAATTAAACCCATTCATAAAGGAGATACTTATTTCAAAATTTATTACATTAAAAAACTCAATATATCTCCTAAAATGAATTATTAAAGATAATAGATTTCATAAGTAAACATACTTCATTGCGTTAGAAAAATATTCAAAAGAAAAACATTTCACAACCCCAAAATTACAGGGTACTCCTTACACCCATTTAGATAAATAATCAATAAGATTAATTTTTATATTGAATCACATTATCGATGATTAATGTTATTGAAATAGGATCCACCATTCATGTCATTAAATCAGTTTTCCCTAAAATTCAGAATTTTATATTAAGAAATCATTCCACTTTTAAAAAGCATTTACTCATCTAGATTTAATGTTGAACACAAAAAATTATTATTCATTAAACCCAATTAAACTCAACCATTAAATTGTTATGTTAAAAACTATTTAATTAATGAAAAATATATTACCAGTTTGAGAATAATATTATAACCCATGTTGTCATAAATAGATAACTGATTAGAAGAATATGAGTTAAAAATAAGAATTACATCACATGTAAGAAATAAATCATCACTTTTCAGACAAAACCCGTTTTCATGAAATCTATTTTAACTCAATGAATGGGATATTCCACCAATGCATAAATTTGTTTTCTATAATTGTTAGAAAAACTGATTCCTGATATCAACATATACCATGAACCACTTTGATTATTTTCTTATCAATTAAATTCATTTATGTAATCCTATATTCTTCATTTTAGTATACATATATAGTAAAGGGATGTTGATTTATTCTAAACATACTAATGTGTTAGATGAACACGTGTAGCGAATCCCACAACACCTTGAACACATACTAAAGTATGTTTCTAGTAATTGAATGGGTTGTAAGGGAATAAAATTTATCTTCAAAACATAACTTTTCATTCTATAATAACAAAAAATCTAGGATAAACCCCATGGAGACCAACACATATAAATGAGGATCATAAGTGAATATATCAAACCATAACTTATGAAAGTCATCAAATAGAAAATAAAACAAAATTGCACATTACAACTCATGTATCACCGTGAAGGGTTTTGAACCAGAATCAACTCAAATTGTATACATTGAACAATAAAAAGTCATACATGTAGTCAAACATACACCATAGACCCTACTCAGAGGGTTTTATAAAACATCATACTAGACACGGCTGTAATACCATTTTATAACTAACTAATATGAGTCAACCTAATTGGTCACCTGGGATGGCCTTCAATAAGTTCGTGATTAACCAAACAGCTTAACAAGTATTATGAATAACCATAATAAATACAATACAATATAGTATAAGAAAAAATTATAGTATAAATCCATGATTAATAATAATATAAAAACAATAATTCAATACATGAATTTAAAATAAGTCTCAAAAAGTCCAAGACCGTATGTGATAATATATTAGCACCATCATAAACCACACTGTGGGAAAGAAGAACCAAGATATGTAAATGTGTCATTTGACTCCTTTACCATTACTTGAATCCTATATACCCCATCATAAAAATTCCCAAAGTAAAAAC
The DNA here is from genome assembly GCA_963277665.1 of Viscum album. Lineage (NCBI taxonomy): Eukaryota > Viridiplantae > Streptophyta > Magnoliopsida > Santalales > Viscaceae > Viscum > Viscum album. Next base: position 220,088,185 of record OY728146.1, on the reverse strand, counting down.
TAGGATGTGAGAACTTAGCCCAGTAATATACCACTGAATAATATATACATATTCTATCATCATGAAGGGGTTAGTTCTTGATATAAAAGAATAGTAATTTATAAATACATTTCAATATGAAAACCATTTTTATTAACTATAATTGGGATTCATAACCAAATTTACATATTACATAACATATTAATTTGAAAAAAATAATAATATAAATCTAATGGAAATAATAAATAAATATCATAAAAGATAACATCCTATGAATAAAAAACAGTGTACACATAGGTAACCATTACAATACAATAAAAATGGGTTGACCGTAGTGAAAATTCAATAATATTAATATGATTGTATATAAACATGGTACATAATTAAAACCATCTTTCATGAAAAATATTTGGGAACTAATATATAAAAATGAAAAACTAGGAAAAATAATGAATATTATGTCAGCAAGTGAACCATAAAGATACGAAGGCTAACAAAATAGTCTCTCACTATCTAGATACCCATTATGATAACCTATTATAAGTATATCTCCACCCTTGGTTCTCTAGTGTTACAATGTTCCATGTTTTCAAAAAAAAATTATCCTGCTCACATATTATGAATACATTTGAATGGAAAAGAGTTTCTAATACTATAGCTGAAAATACATTTAAAATAAATACAATTTATTAATATTGTTTTCATGAACAATGCGTCAACACTCCCTATCATTGAATATATATAATATAATTGAATCAATCATTTAAAAATATTATATCCAAATTTAAATTACTAATTTCATGAAAATGAACCCTTTAGAAACAATTTTTCAAATCACCCATGATGGAATTTAAAAATCACTACCCTCATACACTCTGAATAATTTTTTTAATAAATAAAGTTGAATTATTTCCTTGAAACACATTGATTCTCCCTCCCCTAAATATTTTTTCCTATAATTATCATATAATTACATGAAGAAGAACATTATCAAGATCAATAGGTAATTCTTGGTTGATCACCATTTTACATAAACACCTACCTAAAAATAAAGATCAACATATATATAAACCACCACTAGTGACAGAGGAGAAAACAATAGTAGCAAGTGAATCTCCATGAATAATATCTAATGAAAAACAACCCATAACCCAATTCCTCGGATTTTAAAAGGAGGAAGAAAAATTAAAAATAATATTTACCCCACATCAACAGTATTTAAACACCCAAAACCTCCTCAAGATGATACCAAAAAGCATAATTTCCAAGTTTTGTATATTTCAAACAAAAAATACCAGGTGTACTTTTTTCATCCTTTAAAACAATATATAAAATTCCCATTTTGTTTTTTATTTAATATATTCATTATTCAAAATAATTGAAAACTCTTAAATAGGAGCTGAAAATAAATAAATGAGTAACAAGAATTAGGTTTCCATGATTTCACATCATTGAATAAGTATTTAAGGAATTATTGGTTTTCTATAGAATGAAATAAATAGACAAATAATTTTTTATTTATTTATATCCTAAAATGAATGTTGTGTAAGCATGCCATTCAATTACCCTTATGCACATCCCATGTGTTATATAAGAGTACCATGTTACCATTACATAACCGATGAGAATTATGAATTACCATTATGTAATTCTGAATAACCATATCCTATGTCATGACTACACTTACACATCCTTTAGAAATTATTGGTTTCAATTACACTATGCCTAAAATAATTTTACACGCACTTTTAAAACTCATTTCTTATATTATGAAAGTCTACATAACCGTACACCAAAATCATCATAAATTTACGTAACAACTTTATAGAAGCTAGAACCCTGAACAAAATACCCGTAGACAATTTGATACCAATTTAAAACCCCTTGTCTATGCTTATATATGATAATGAAAATTAGTTATATCCTTAAGCAATGAATGGATGCCATTATTTAGGAATTATTTTCCCTATAGAAGTTGTTTTATACCTATACACAGTTCATAAAAAAATAGGTGTCATACTTATGAAAATAAGGTAAAACACTACTTACCCTTATTGATGGTTGGGTCTTCCGCTCCTGTGTCACATCCGATCAGCTCCTTTTATGGGGCCAGTTATTCGCATCAGTGGTCCAGGGAGGTTCTTCTGGGTGGATCCAAGGGAAGGTCTGTAAGATCCTAGTTTTTGGAAAGGTAGGTTTTCATCATGTTTTGGTTGAATCACTTGTTTTGGGATTCAAGGGATGTCTTATGAAATTATGAGAGGACTTGGGTGTGTTTTGAGGTCTATAGGCACGAAATTAAGGAAAACTGGGCAAGATTGGCCTGGGCGCACGACCAGGGAAAACATTGCGGCCTACCCAGGTAAACTGTGCAACCCTTTTCCTCCAGGAATTATCATGCACATGGTTTGCACATGGTTTTCCAAACTGTTCGGCTAAACCATGTGGCCACGTAAAGATCAGAAAAATTAAAAGTTTTCCATTCCAGGCTATTAAACCACTACTTGATATTTCCTCCCCATTCCTCCTTCTTCTCCCTTGTAACGAACAAAATCTCCCAAGAGCTCCAAGAGGTCGATCTCCCTCGTTTCTATGGAGATTTTGGTGCCGTTGGATGCAGATCGAAGCTCCGATTATGTATAATCCCATACTTACTTATCTTTTTGGTTTAGGGTTCGTATCTTCTCTCCCTCTTATTTGGAATCCCTAAAACCCTATCTTTTGGGTGAGTTTTAGGTTGAAGCTCCATAGGTTGGTCGGATTGAGGTCTAAGGACTCGATTGAGCAGGCTTTCAATCGCGGTTTCGAGTTAGGTGGTCTACAAGTTATATCCCATTGTTATTTGGGTATTTGTGCATGTTTAGTTGTGTTCTTGTTTTTCCTTGGTTATGTTTTGAATAACCTTGGAATGTTTGGTAATAATGGTGTTTTAAATGGAAAATGGGAACCCTCATGATCCCCATGAGATGTGTTGGGATTGAGTTGCCCTAATTTAGGGCCATCCATGGGATGTGCCAGCTTTCCCCGAACATTTGGATTGTTATTAAACAAGTGACCTTGTTGTAATAAATGGTAGATCCTTGGTGAAAAATATTGGCATGATCGGTAGAACATGGAATAGAAGTTATGTGATGCACCTATACTTGGAAATAAACTATGGGTTAATTGGAATGGGTTGAATGGTTGATTCATGGGGATGATGAACGGGTTAAATGGGTTAATGTGTAAACTGATTAAGACCGCAATTGGGTAAATTATGGGTCCAGTGTTGAAATATTCGTGAGATAGGAATAACACATGGGAATTGGGTGAATGGTCAAATGATGTGAAATGAAAATGTGTTAATGGGTTAAGGCATGATGTAAATTCTCGCGTGGTTTGTTGTGAATGATTTTTTCAAAGGGAGATGGTATGGTGGGTTGATGGTTACTTATATATAAATAATGTGCACATGGCTTGGTAAAGTGGCGTATGACTTGAAGATCTACGCACATGGGTCGAGCTAAGACTGATGCTCTAAACTCCACTGTAAAATCATGGGTTAGGAATGAGGACTGATGATCTATTCTCTTAACGGTTGCATCCACCCAGACTGAGGCTACGAGGTGAGAATATGGTTTCTATGAGGGGGGTTAGTCCTAGTGAGATATGATAATGATGTTTTTACCCTATTGCATGTAGTTGATGGCCTTAGTCCCATGTAACATAATGTATGTGATTAACCCATGGGAATGTGATGAAATGGTAAGTGATGGTAAATGGTGTGAAATGAATAGAAATAGAAGTGTCAATGGATTTGGCTGTAAATTAGTTAATGGCACCTTGAATAACTGTTGGGTAACTATAATTCATTTTCCTTTTGCATGAAATACCTGTTTATACTGGATATTTTGTAGACACCATTGGTGGTGGCCTACTGAGTTGTACTCACACCCTACCCGGGCTGCCGTTGGATACCCGAGCAAACTTCATGTTTGCAGGTCAGGAGAAGGGCAATGGTCCTTGCTAAATAGTTGAGTGGACATGGGTAAAACTTGGTGGAGGATCCAGAATTAATGTCGGGACTGCTTTGGGGATTGTGGATGTTGTCATTATTTTTGGGTTTTGTTCACTCTTGCACTTGTAGTATGACATGAAATATTTATTGATGGAAATGGTTGATATACATGTTCCTTGTTTATTTTTTATTGTTTTTTCTATTTGGTTTATTTCTATTGTGGCTTAATCTGATAAAAATGGGGTATAGTCTCCCCACATGACCCCATAGACCCCCGCGGCTAGTTGAAATCCTTTGTCGTATAGGGAGGCGCACTTAAGGTCATGTAACAACCCAGCTCGGAGCACTGGTTTAGGGGCTTCTGGGTCGAGGATGTTACAAAGTGGTACCATAGGAGGTATTTCTTCCCTTTCTCTGAGGTCTTCTTATTTGGGATAGGTTTCCATGGGTTAAGATGTGTCAGGCCTTAGTAATGAGCTCGTGCTTGGCAGTAGCTAGCCCATGTACGAGGGAAAACCCAAGTCACCATGGTTGGGAAATGTTGTTCTTGGTTGTGTGTTGTTACAGTTGATGATATTTCACCGTTGGGTGATGCACATGTGGTTGGATGTGACTGTTTTATGATATTTGGCTCGTGGACTTAACGTCACGAGGATTTTAATTCATGCATCATTGTAGGAACCTAGGGAGATAGGTGACATGAATCATGTTGGGCACACGCACAGGGTGGCTGTGTGAGGAAGGAAAGTAGGGTGCATCATGCATTTCATGAAACCAAGAAATAATGAGAAGAACGAAATAAAAAAAGTGGTTAAATGATGTTTAATGAATAGAAGGGTTTAAATGAAGTGGGAAATTTTTTTGTAACATGTTGTGTGAGTTTGGTGGTAGTGCATGGTTGTTACCCCATGTGGACCATGGACTGTGGTAGGGATGGTCAGGGCGGCGAGTTGAGGTGTTAATGCTGTTGAGTTAGTATATTAAATGGTTTGTTGTGGCTAGTAAAGAGCTTTTTGATAAGTTCGTGAATGTTTTATAGTATGCGTGCTAAATCTCGTTCTTGGAAATGTAGAGAGATTCCACCACGACATCGAATTCTAGTTGGGAAATGGGAGGATGTTGCTGAGAACACTCCACCAATAGAAGAGCAAAAAAATGTGGTGATCAATGAAGGTAGAGAAGACCAGTTCTAAGAGAAAATGGCTCGCCTTATGCAGATGATGGATCGGGACCTAGGGAGGGTTGCAACCAGTATGTTTGAGCTGACCAGGGAGTTCCAGCTACAGGACCCTCCGTCCTTCACCGGAGAGGGTGGGCCAGAGGCAGCGAAGTTCTGGTTAGAGTCTGTCCAGACGATACTGGATTATCTGAGGACCTTTGTTGAAATTCGAGTAAAGATGGTCGTTTATATATTGCAGGGCCAGGAAAGGCACTGTTGGGACATTCAAGCTCAGACCGAGGAGGCTGAGGGGATGTCGTGGACCATTTTCCAAGAGGTTATTCTGGAGAATTTTTACCCAGAGACAATGAGGTAGGAGCGGGCTGAAGATTTTATGAGCCTGACTCAGTATTGGTGATGGAATATGCTAGTCGCTTGATTTTTGACGCATTGTCCCAGTGTTAGCAGGGGATGAGACAGTGGTAGCAAGGCATTTCCAGGATGGGAGAGACATGAGATCATGTTTCAAGTGAATATCTTCCGCTTGAAGAAGTTTGTAGAGGTGATGGATCAGACACTCATCTCTGAAGGTATCCTAATGGGAGCTCTGGGTGGTGGGCTTGTCATGCCAGTTGGGCGGACAAGCGGTGTATCATCCGAAGGTTGAAAGCACCATTTAGAAGGTTTCTAGAAAGGGGTTGGTAGAGGGGGTCAGCCTCTCAGAGTGGGAACTAGGTGTTTTGTTATCAGTGCGGTATGTCGGGGCATATGCGTGGTCATTTTCCTCAACCTCCAGTTGGGTGTCGTTAATGCGGAAGAATGGGGCATGTGCAGAGGTTCTGCTAGAACCCTCGGCATGCATGTGAGCATGATGATGAAAGTTAGGTACAAGGTATGGGAAGGGGATATGTTACCTCATATCAGGTAGGCATTTGGAGCTCCACGAGTCGTACTGGCTGGGGAGGTGGACGTGGAACTCCAGGTCAATATCGCTCACACCAGCAGCGCAATGTGGTGCATGGTACTCAGGTTGGAGCCTAGGGTAGACGGGAAAGTTAGCTTCAGGCAGTTCAGTTTGCGCCTAGTGATGGAGAGGCTAGATCATCAACTGTTCAAGGTACGATCCTTGTAGTTTCTACGTTTACCAGTGCATTTTTTGACACAGGTGCCACACACTCTTTTTTTTCTCAATTTGTGGTAGCGCTGTGTTTACTAGTGGAGAGGGTGTGTGGAGTTATGTCAATTGAAACTTCATTGCGGGTGTGGGTTGAGGATATCAAGTATTGCAAGCGATGTGCCTTAGAAGTTGGTGGGTATCATTTTCTATAGGATTTGTTCATTCTCAAGATGTTAGGGCTTGAACTAATCTTTGGAATGGATTGGTTTGTGTTGTATTGGGTGCACATATATTGTTATCATCGCAGAGTATCGTTCAGGTCTCTTGAGGGTGACGCTTATGTCCATCGTGGTGAATGGGATGTCCGAGCAGGGCGTGTGGGGCTGTTTTTTCAACAGATGAGTGGACTCATGGCTCAAGTGGCATGTATCATGCTTGATGATGATGAGGGAGTATAACAACTTAATTTTCCTCCTATGGTGGGTTAGTTTTAGGATGCGTTTCTAAAGGATTTCTCAGGGTTACCAAATGAGAGGGATGCCGAGTTCACGATCGAGTTGTTGTTCGGAGCAGAGCTAGTTTCTATTCCACCATACTGAATGGCACCAGAAGAACACCAGGAACTAATAGTTCATCATGAGGAGTTGGAGAATAAGGGTTTTATCCATCATAGTATGTATCCTTAGGGATCTCTCATGCTTTTTTCAAAGAAGGACGATGGGTCGTTGAGGCTGTGTGTTGACTATCAAAATTTGAATTAGATGACAGTGAAGAATCAATACCCTCATCCTAGAATTGATGACCTATTTGATCATTTGAGGGGAGAATTAGTCTTTTATAAGATTGATCTGAGGTTAGGTTATCACCACTTTAGGGTGAGGTCTTCTAACGTAACACGGATAGATTTCTGGAGTCGTTAGAGGTTGTTTGAGTTTGTGGTAATGCCTTTAGACTTGAAAAATGCACCGGTGGTGTTTATGGCCTTGATAAACCAAAATTTTCATCCCTATCTAGATCAGTTTGTAGTTGTCTTAGTTGAAGACATCTTAGTGTACTCAAAAACTCACGACATTAATCCCCAACATCTTGACATTTTATTGGGTACACTAAGGGAGTATCGGATATATGCCAAGCTATCAAAGTGACAATTCTTGATAGGCGAGGTTCATTTTCTAGGTCACGTCTGTAAGAACCCGGATGTTCATTCAGGTATGTTTTTCCTTTTTTCTGGAGTTTTTAAGAAAAATGGATTTTCTGAAATTTTCAAAGTCCATGCCGTGTACTTTCTGATTACACGCCGTGTACTCTGTTCCGGCTCGAAGCCGTGTGCTGGCCGTGTCCGGCCCACACACAAGGTGTGTAAGGCTGAGGTGGAGGCTGGTTATTCAGAGTAAAAAAAAATGTATGTACACATCGTATACTCTATAAGTACACGCTGTGTGCGTTTTTTCGTTAAACGGACCGGGGTCGCTCCTAACCCCCATATTAATCTTCTTCTTTAGTTTTCTACTGTTCGAGAGCGTCTGTACGGCCGAATATTCTCTGAGATTCTTCCTTACTATCCATCCTCTGATTCGAGCATGGTCGATTGCATTGGAATCAAAGCGGTGAGTTCTTCCATCTGCTTGAGCCTTGTTTCTTGATTCCTCGTTGTTTTCAAGTTATAATGGGTTGAAAGTTTTGTGTGTTTTATCAAATCTACGTTGTTATAAGGGGAATCTGTCATCGAGGTTCACGTATATCGATCTCCTAGGATCGAGGTAGGTGGTTTGTGCCTTTCTATAGAACGTTGATGGATATTTTGTGCAATTTCCACCAATACCCTTGAACGGGGTATTGCATGTTTCATGTTTTTCCCTTTATACTTGCCTGCTATGCTTGATTGATTTAGTAGTGGTTATTGTTTGTGATTAGAGTATTTTGTTTGTGCACAGTTTTTTTTTCCATGCTTGTTCTGCCTGTTTGGTGATTAGCCAGTTTCCATGCCTAGTTGTAGGATTGTGGACTGTTGCCTTGTTTTGCTGTTGAGACTTAGTTGATAGCCAAGTAGTTCTTGAGATTATATGGACGATGTACACGTGCTCTGAGCATGTATTACCTTTCACTCAGGACTGTGAGAACTTAGAGTAGTAGACCAATGGGAGAATCGACGGAACAGCTTCTCCAGAGTGTCTTTTAATCCCGATGCGAGACCAAGGGGAGAATTGATGGAAGGGCTTTTCCAGAGTGTCTTTTAACTACAAAGTGGGCCACATCGGGAATTGATGTTGAGTGCTTCCCCAGAGTTCCTTTAGCACGATACGAGACTATATGGGGAATTGACGGTGAGTGCTTCCCTAGAGAGTCTACTAAATTATGTAGCTGAACTAGAGGGGTGAGACTATGTGTACCTCCCAGAGGGTTGCTAGTACTTAGAGGTTGAACCATAGGGGTTAGACTGTGAGAGCTACCCAGGGGGTTACTTGTTTTCTTATTGTTGCTGACTTCTTACTTGTGTGTTACGCTTGTTAAAATATGGATTGTAGTTGTTTATGATTTTCTGTTTACTGCTTCTTGTTTTAGTACTGTCATGTATTCATTGACTGATAGGCATAATTATTAGTGTGATTTCCTACTAGGATTGTATATCACACCCTATTTGGTCCATGATTTTGGGCCCAAGAAGACTATGTTGCTACAGGTATAGACAAGGGCAAGCACCCTTCTACTTCGGGACCTTGACTGCATTAGGAGATGGGGAGCATGGGACCGAGCCATGGCTCGCGATGATGAGGATCTTACCTTTTTTTTTTGCACTTGGTTTCAGTTGTATTTTAGAATGTTGTTGTGTTTGTTGTTTTCCTTAGATACTTGTACCTGCTGCATCATTGTCATCATAGTTATATATATACATTTATTCCACTATTTGGTTTCTGTTGTTATGCATGTTGTTTACTGCTTCCGCTGTTTGTTGTTGTTTCTTACATTGTATACCATACCGAATGAGGGCATAGTTTCCCCACCGACTCACCAAGGCCCTCGCTGCTAGTTGGAAGCCTCTGGGGTTTGGGGAAACGCGCTTGAGGTCATGTGGCAAACTGGGTACGGGGCACCAGTGGAGGGGATCCGGACTCGGGACATTACAAAGTGGTATTAGAGGAGTTCATTTCTCTTGATTTATTATTTGGAGACCTTAGCCAGGAATAGGACAGATTTGGTACTTGGCATTAATCTGTGCTCGGGAGTATCTAACCCGTGTACAGGGAAAAGCCATACTACCTCATTAATTTCAGTTTTCTACTTTTGAGATTTTATGGTTGGTATGTTTTCACCTAGACAAATTCGTATGACTTGTGCAGTTATTGTTTTGATATTTTGGTTTTATTTCTGTCGAAACCCGATGATATGATGGTATGCAATCTCATGCATTATATAAGAACTTTTATAAATCACATGTCATGCATTCTTGCTAGGCCATCTAGGGTGCATTAGCGATTGCATGCTATTGTGATAGGCTCTGTGTAAATTATGCATGCTATTGTGATAGATACTTGATAGATTCTCTACTGTTATGTTAGAAAACTGTTTTTTTGTTCCTTGCTTAAAAATGAACACCGATTTTTGGGATCTTGAGGTGTTATGGGCCCTCACGGATCAGAATTTGGCAGAATTTCCCTTGTTTTAGTGTTTCTAGAATTCTGTGCATTTCTTGAGCTACTGCCCAGATAAACCCAGAATACACGGCATTTACTTTTTTGAGTGCATGCCTTGTAGTTTTCAGGCCGTGTCACTGACCGTTTGAGCAGAACACGGTGTCATGGGAGTAACATCAGGAACATTCTGTGTACCATTGGTACATGCCGTGTGAGTTCGGAGCTGTATACCCCACCGTGTCACTAAAAACACGGGCCAGGGAAGCCTGGGTAGAACACACCGTGTCTGTAGGGAACACGCCGTGTAGTCCTGTCTAGGTACCCGGTCGTGTCACGAACAACACGGGCTGGTGTGACCTTCCTTTCCACTTGTCGTGTTTGCTAGGAACACACCGTGTCGTTCTATCCAGGTACCAGGCCATATCACGAACAACATGTCCTGGTGTGACCTTCCTTTCCACATGCCGTATTTTCTATGAACACACCGTGTAGTCTTGTCCAGGTTCCCGGCTGTGTCACGAAAAACATAGGCCGGCATGACCTTCTTTTCCACACGTCGTGTTTGTTCGGAGCACAGCGTGTAAGGTTCAGTCGTGTAGTTGGTCATGTGCTTAACAACACGGTCCACCGAAGCCTTGTCCAGTACACGCCGTGTTTGTTTCGAACATTCCGTGTAGTCCCTGGCTGAGTTGGACCATGTGGGTTAGCCGTGTAAGAAGACTCGGGCAGGGGAATAGTTTTCAAGTACACACCATGTGTGGGGGTCAACACTCTGTGTAGTTTTTAGTGTACAAGACTTGTAGGGTGAGAGTAAATGCCCATGTCTGTAGCATTAGAAGACACGCCATGTAGTCGATATTTGTAAACTGTTTTGTTTTTCTTCCCCTGTTCACATTTTGTACCCTTGTGTTCTGTGTCCTTGTTTTCCGGATCTAAGGTGTTATTTTGATCATTCAGAGCTATGCCTCCAAGACGTCCTCCGATCATACGTCTGTCGTCAGGTAGTGATCAGACGCCAGACAGGGCTGATCAAGGACTTCCTGTCGATCCCCCAGCCAAGCCAGCCTTGGCACCGGTTGTTGTACCAGTCATGGGTGCTGATGCACATTTCAGGTAAGGTTTCATGAGGATGATGTCGACATTCCAGGGAGCACCGCCTCCTGCCTCATCTATGGAAGACTTGACGTGGGTCTTTCTACAGCAGCATCCTCCAATGTTCTTGGGGGAGGGAGGACCTCGGGCTGTAGAGTCATGGCTGGAAGCCTTGATGACTATATTCAAGCATCTAGAGACACCTCCAGAGAGGCGGGTCAATATCGCCACCTACATGCAACAAGACTCCACCAAGAGGTGGTCGGACGTGATCTCACAGGTGGGTCAGCAGTAGGTTATGGCTTGTGAGGAGTTCCAGCGCGTGTTCTACGACTACTTCTACCCGGGGACCCTGAGGGCCAATAGAGCCCGAGAGAGCATGAGCTTAGAGCAGGGTACTCTATTTTTCATGGAGTATTCCTCTCATTTCACTGAGCTGCAACACTTTACACACCTTTGGGATGGGAGTGGGTTGTTCTTTGCGAGGAAGTTTGAGGATGGACTGTGGTAGGAGATCCGCTCTCAGGTGAACATCTTCTAGCTGACTTCCATTACTTCCATCGTCAACTAGGCACTGATTATGGAGCACAATCTGAGAGACTCTGGAGCTGTGAGTCAGGGTGGTTCTGCTTCCAGAGCTAGCTTACCTTCAGATGACAATAATAATCGCCATAGTGAGCCTACACGTGGTGATGCGAGGAAGCGAGATGCATCATCAGGTAGCCTGGTGACATGAAATCAGTGTGGACGGATAGGGAACATGAGGACACAATGCTAGAGGGAACCAGTGGAGTGCCGATCTTGTGGCAAGATGGGTCACCTTCAACGGTTCTGCCAGGTTTTCTCACCAGCAGCTGGTGACCGGGGTTCTTCCATGACTCCGCATTCAGGAGCAGCCCCACCAGTCTCTCACCAGTCAGTGAACTGGAGTTCATCCGGCCATTTGGGCCAAGGTGGAGGTCGAGGCCATGGTGGTCAACCACCAGTCCCTCAGCACCATTAGGGAGGTTCAGCTCAGAGTAGTCAGTCAGGAGCGTAGGGCCACGGTGCATGCCAGTATTTTGCCGTGGAGAAGACTTATCATGGGCAGGATCCCGACCCTTCTACTATTTCAGGTACAATTTTTTTGCCTCAGTTTTATCTTTATCGCCTTTTGATACTAGTTATATGCATAGTTTTCTCACTGTTTCCATTGTGGAGAGCCTTGGATTCTTCATCTTTTCTTCTGCCGACTCGTTGACACTAGACTCAACTTTGGGAATAAGGAAATATAGTGTACGCTAGTGCAGAGAGTGCCCTCTTGAGATTGCAGGGTATCGCTTCCTTTGGGATCTCTATGTCCTAGAGATGACATGCTATGATTCCATCCTTAGCATGGACTAGTTGATTCCCTTCCGGGTAGTCGTTGACTGTTATCATCGCAAAGTCAGTTTCATTTCACTAGAAGGTGAATCTTTCCTTCCTAGAGGCGAATGGGACGTTCGGGCAAGTCCGGCGGGACTCGATCATCTTGGGCTAGGAGGAGTGACGGCCCAGATGGCTATTTATTACATGGACGATCAGGGGACTCCACAATTTGACTTTGCTCCAGTGGTGGATCGCTTCAGAGATGTATTTCCAGAGGACTTTTCCAGTTTGCCTCTAGAGCATGCGGGAGACTTATCTATTGAGATCGTTCCAGGAGTGGTACCGGTGTCCATTCCTCTATATAGGATGGCCACACCTGAGTTTTAGGGGATCAAGAAGCAGTTGGAGGAGTTATAGGCTAAGGGTTTCATCCGACCCAGTACTTCTCCTTGGGGTTCGCCTGTTCTGTTTGCGATGAAGGCAGACGGTACACTTCACCTTTGTGTGGATTATCGAAAGCTGAACCAGTGGATGTTCAAGAACTGATATCCTTTGCCATGGATTGGTGTGCTTTTATATCAGCTTCATGGATCCCGAGTGTTCTCAAAGATCGAAATGAGGTTCTGGTATCATCAGTTTCACGTTAGACCATCAGATATACCTCTGACAGCCTTCAGGAGCAGGTACGGTCTTTACAAGTATACAGTCATGCCCTTTGGACTCACGAACGCACCTGCATTTCTTATGGAACTGATGAACCGAGTGTTCCATCCTTACATGGATTCCATCATCGTGGTTTTTGTGGATGATATCTTGGTGTACTATCACACTCGACACGACCATTCCACACATCTTGAGATCATTCTGAGTACACTGAGAGAGCATCGTCTTTATGATAAACTCTCGATGTGACACTTCTGGATGGATCAGATTCACTTCTTGGTTCACGTCATCTCAGAGGCGGGTGTATCTGTGGACCCATAGAAAGTGAGATATGTAGTTTCCTGGGAGTATTAGAAGAACGTTTTGGAGGTACGGAGCTTCCTAGGGCTGGATGGATACTACAGACGCTTCATTCGGGACTTTTCTCATTTAGAAGCACCCATGACAGGTCTGACCAAGAAGGGGGAGAAGTTCTTATGATCATATTTTTGTGAGCCATCCTTTCAGGAGCTGATAGGGAGGTTGACGTCAGCACCGATAGTAGTCTTGCTAGAGCCAGGCAAGAGCTACACTATTTACTGTGATTCTTCGGGTATCGGGCTGGGAGTTGTTCTTATGCAGGGATATGGAGTCGTTATGTATGGGTCTCAGCAGCTGAGGCCACATGCGAGGAACTACCCTACGAACGATCTGGAGTTGGCAGCTGTTGTTCATGCCTTGCGCTGTTGGAGACACTATCTTCTGGGAGAGCACTTTGTGGTCTTCACTGACCACAAGAGTCTCAAGTATATCTTCACTCAGTGTGATCTGAATCTGAGGCAACATAGGTGGGTTGAGTATATACAGTATTTCGACTTCGAGATCGCCTATACGTCGGGAAAGGACAACGCCGTGGTAGATGCGTTGAGCAGGAGAACTCAGATTCAGGTAGTTCAGGAGGCTAGTAGTGACTGGAAGTTGATGGCTCTGTTCTCTGAGATGCATCTAGAGGTGCACGACAGACAGAGACAGACTTTTCTATCTTCTGTAGCTGTTACCTCCACGCAACTTGATCGGTAACATTTGATGCAACTATCAAACTCGGAAGGCTTAGTACTGTGGGAGAGTGTGTCATGAGATGAACCTCTTCCTAGATGGACAGTGGGTGAGGATGAGATCCTGCATTTCCAAGGATGCGTATGGGTGCCAGCAGACATACGTGAGGAGATGATGCAGGATTTCCATTCCTCTGTTTGGGCAGTTCATCCTAGAATCACCAAGATGTATCAGGACCTTCATCACCAATACTGGTGGCCATATATGAAGAAGGATGTTGCTGTTTTGGTCATGATATGTTCTACTAGTCATCAGGTGAAATCAGAGCATCAGCGACCAGCGGGGCTCTTACACCAGTTACCCATTCCGGAGTGGATGTGGAACGATGTTGTGATGGACTTCGTGACCGGGTTTCCGAGATAAACTTGAAGGAACGATGCTGTTTGGGTTGTCGTTGACAGAATTAAAAAGGTTACTCACTTCTTGCCGATCAAGGAGTCCTTCAGTGTCGATGATATGGGACGACTTTACATCAGAGATATCGTTCGTCTACATAGAGTTATGCACTCTATTGTTTCAGAAAGAAATGCGCGCTTTACCTCTCGGTTCTGGAAGGGACTTCAGAAGGCCTTGGGTACATAGGTACTTTTGAGTATAGCATACCATCCCCAGACTGATTGTCAGTCCGAGCACACGATCCAGGTTCATGAGGATATGCTCCGAGCTAGCATCCATGACATTGGCGGTTCTTGGGAGAAGTATATTCCTCTGGTGGAGTTCTCCTACAACAAAAGTTTCCAGGCGACAATCCAGATGGCGCCATACGAGGCTTTGTACAGTAGGCCATGTCGATCACCCTTATGCAGGCTGGAGGTAGGAGAGGCAGCTTTGCTCTGACCTCGTCTTGTACAGGAGACATCAGAGCAGATAGAGCTAATTCGGAAGAGGATGGCTAAGCACAATCTCGACGGATGTCTTATGCTGATCAGCGGAGACGAACTCTGGAGTTTGCGGTCGGTGATCGGGCTTTCCTATGTGTCGCACTGAGGTTGGGACAGCAGAGGATACAGAGATAGGGTAAACTTCCACCGCAGTACGTCGGGCCGTTTGAGGTCTTGGAGAGAGTGGGGCTGGTCGCCTATCGGTTGTAGCTACCTCAGAGGTATCAGGACATGCACGGCGTCTTCCATGTCTCTCAGCTCTGACATTACTTTTCAGACCGGTCTCACATATTTCAGCCTGAGGAAGTCGAGCTTGAAGTGGATGGGTCGTTCGAGGAGTATCCTATCCGGATTGTCGATCGTGGTACGATGGTTCTCCGTGGGCGGTCCGTTCTTCTGGTACGAGTGCTATGGAAGCACGGGCGAGTATAGGACGAGACCAGGGAGAGGGAGGCCGATGTACGATCGCAGTGGCTGAAGCTGTTCGGGGATTATTCTTCTCCACCTCGTTAGGAAAATTTGGGGATGAATTTCTTTAAGGGCGAAGTTTGTAAGATCCCAGATCTTCGTTCAGGTATGTTTTTCCTTTTTTCTAGAGTTTTTAAGAAAAATGGTTTTTCTAGAAATTTTCAATGTACACGCCGTGTACTCTGTTTCGGCTCGAAGGGTTGTGCTAGCCATTTCTGGGCCACACACAGGGTGTGTAAGGATGATGTGGAGGACCTTTTTTTGGAGTACGGAAAAAATTGAACTACACACCATGTACTCTAGAAGTACACGCCGTGTACTTTCTTTTTTTCATTAAACGGACCGGGGTCACGACTAACCCCCATATTCACCTTATTCTTCAATTTTCGACCATCCAAGAGCGTCCGTACGGCCAAATATTCTGTGAGCTTCCACCTCGCCATCTGTTCTCCGATTCGAGCATGGTCGATTGTGTTGGAATCGCAGCGGTGAGTTCTTACTTCTGTTTGAGCCTTGTTTCTTGATTTCTCCTTGTTTTCAAGTTATCATTGGATGAAAATTTTGTGTGTTTTCTGAGATCTACGTCATTATAAGGATAATCTGTTGTCGAGGTTCACGTATATCGATCTCCTAGTATCAAGGTATGTGGTTTGTGCCTTTCCGTAGAACGTTGATGGATATTTTGTGCAATTTCCACCATTACCCTTGAACGAGGTATTGCGTGTTTCCTATTTTTCACTTGTTACTTCCCTACTTTGCTTGATTGCTTTAGTAGAGGTTATTGCTTGTGATTAGAGTATTTTGTTTGTGCACAGTTTTCTTTTCCAAGCTTGTTATGCATGTTTGGCGTTTAGCTAGTTTCCATGCCTAGTTGTAGGATTGTGGACTGTTGCCTTGTTTTGCTATTGATCCTTTGTTGATAGCCAAGTAGTTCTTGAGGTTTACTTGAACGATGTACATACGCGCTGAGAATGTATTACCTTTCACTCATGACTGTGAGAACCTATAGTATTAGACCAAATAGAGAATCGATGGAAGGGCTTCTCCAGAGTGTCTTTTAATCACGATGTGAGACCAAGGGGAGAATTGATGTAAGGGCTTCTCCAGAGTGTCCTTTAACTATGACGTGGGCCACAGGGGGAATTGACGTTGAGTGCTTCCCCAGAGAGCCTTTAGCACAATACGAGACTATAGGGGGAATTGACGGTGAGTGCATCCCCATAGAGTCTGCTTAATTACATAGCTGAACCAGAGGGGTGAGACTGTGTGTGCCTCCCAGAGGGTTGCTAGTACTTAGAGGTTGAACCATAGGGGTTAGAATGTGAGATCTACCCAGAGGGTTACCTGTTTTCTTCTTGTTGCTGACTGCTTACTTGTGTGCTATTCTTATTAAACCTGTGGATTGTAGCTGTTTGTGCTATTCTGTTTACTTCTTCTTGTTTTAGTACTTCCATGTATTCATTGACTGTTAGGCACAAATATTTGGGTGATTGCCTACTGAGATTGTATCTCACACCCTGTTTGGGTCATGCTTTTGGGCCCAAGGAGACTATGTTACTGCAGGTACAGACAAGGGAAAGCGCCCTTCTACTTCAGGATCCTGACTCCATTAGGAGCTGGGGAGCACAGGACCGAGTCACAGATCGCAATGCTGTGGAGATTACCTTGTTTTTCATTAGCACTTGGTTTCAGTTTTATTTCAGCACGTTGTTGTGTTTGCTGTTTTCCTTAGATACTTGTATGTGCTGCATCATTTTCATCATAGTTATATATATACATTGCTTCCGCTGTTTGGTTTATTTTGTTATTCATGTTGTTTACTGCTTTCGCTGTTTATTGTTGTTTCATTCCTTGTATACCTTACCAAATGAGGCCATAGTTTCCCCACCGACTCACCAAGGCCCTCGCTGCTAGTCGAAAGCCTCTGGCGTTCAGGGAAACATGCTTAAGGTCATGTGACGAACCGGGTACGGGGCACCAGTGGAGGTGCTTCGGACTCAGGATGTTACAACATCATCTCGAAGGCAGGCGTGATAGGGTATCCAGAGAAAGTACTGGATGTTGTATCTTGGGAGTAGCCCAAGAGTGTTTCTGATGTTTTTTGTTTTCTGGGATATGTTGGGTATTATCGAAGGATCATTCAGGATTTCTCTCTCTTGGTAGCACCACTCTCGGGCTTGACCAAGAAAGGAATTAGGTTTGAGTGTTATGAGGCTTGTGAGAACGCCTTCCAATAGTTGAAGAAGCGGTTGACGACCGTACCTATCTTGATCTTACTTGAGCCGGGTAAGAAGTATATCGTGTTTTGTGGTGAATCCTAGATTGTACATGGGGCTTATTGGTCATGGTAATTGAGACCCCATGAGTGGAACTATCCCACTCATGATCATGAGTTGGCTGTAGTAGTGTACTCCTTGAAGTGCTGGAGGCACTATCTGTTGGGAGAACGGTTTACTGTGTTTACCGACCATAAGAGCTTAAAATACATCTTCTCACAATGGGTTCTAAACCTTCGTTAGTGAATATGGGTTGAATATCTTTAGTCTTTTTACTTAGCGTCTGTATACATGTCGGGAAAGGGAAAATTTTTTGCTAATGATCTGAGCAAGAAGGTTCAGAATCAGGTGGTTCAGGAGTCCAACACCGAGCGGAAGGTGATGGATTTGTTTGCAGAGATTCACCTCGAGGTCAAGGATGAGAGTGGTTAGGTCACTCTTGCTTCTTTAAAATTGTAGTCGATGCTTTTGAGTCGTGTTACGGAAGGTCATCTTGACGATCCCGAGTGTTTGATCATGAAGGAAAAGCTTAATGGTGGGGAGCTACCTTCTGGTTTGGTCGTCGACGTGGAAGGTGTTGTTCATGTACGTGATCATGTGGTTGTGCCAAATTGTGTGCAGGAAGAGTTGATGGGTGAGTTCCATGCATCAAAGGGGGCAGTGCATCTTAGTTTTACCAAGATGTACCATGATCTCTGAAGGTAGTTTTGGCGGCCTGGAATGACGAAGGATATTGTGGGCTTTGTGGCACAGTGTTTTACCTATCAGCAGGTGAAGGTCGAGCATCAATGCCCAGGAGGTTTGATGCATCCATTTCCCATTCCGGAATGGAAGTTGGATGATGTAATAATGGATTTTGTTTTGGGACATCCAAGGATGCTGTGAAAGAATGATGCAATCTGGGTGTTTGTGGATCCGTTAACGAAAGTGACTCATTTTTTACCGATTCAAGAGACCTTTACAGTCGACCAGTTGTGTGAGTTGTATGATCAGGATATAGTGCGATTGCATGGTGTCCCACTAACCGTATTTTTGGACTGATATCCTCATTTCACATCGCGTTTCTTGCAAGGGTTACAGAAGGCGCTTTGTACGCAGGTGTTTTTGAGTACGACTTTCCACCCACAGACAGACGAGCAGTCGGAGAGTAAAATCCAAGTGTTGGAAGACATGTTAAGAGCTTCTGTCTTGGAATTTTGTGGTTCTTGGGAGATGCACCTATCATTGGTTGAGTTATCCTACAAAAACATTTTTCAGGCTACGATTTAGATGGAACCATTTGTGGAACTTTATTGGAGACCATGTAGATCTCTATTGTGTTGGCTAGAGGCCGGTGAATCTGAGTTGTTGGGGTCAAGTCTTGTGCAAGAGACTTCAGAGAGTGTTAAGTTGATCATGAAGTGGATGAATATGGCTCAGAGTAGGCAGAAGTCATATGCAGATCAGAGGCATAGACCTCTTGAGTTTGCGGTGGGTGATAATGTGTTCCTTCGGGTGTCACCAAGGTTGGGTCACCATCAGATTCGATAGTAGGGTATGTTCGCACCCAGGTATGAGGGACCTTTTGAGATTGTGGAGGGGATCAGACTAGTGGGTTACATATTGGATCTATCACAGTGTTATGGTAGGATGCATGATGTGTTTCAGATGTCGCAGCTTCAACGATGCCACCCAGACCCATCTCAAGTCGTTGAGGTGGAGGATGTGGACCTTGAGGCTGATGCGTCCTTTGAGGAACATGTAGTTGATTTGGTGGATCGTAGTGAAAAGATATTGCAAGGAAAGGTTGTTCCATTAGTGCGATTACAATGGCAGCATGGGAATGTTCAAGAAGAAACATGGGAGTGGGAATTAGATATGCGGGCTCAGTGGTCAAAACTCTTCTTTTTGGTGGAGCAATGAGGATTGGGAACTCGGCTCGAGGATGAGATGTTATAAGGTGGGGAGATTGTAAGATCCTTGTTTTTGGAAAGGCATGTTTTCTTTATGTTTTGGGTGAATCCCTCGTTTCGGGCATCAAGGGATGTCTTCTAAAAGTATGAGAGGCCTTGGAGGTTTTTCGAGGGCTCGGGGTACGAAAGCAAGGATAACTGGGCAAGACAGGCTTGGGCGCATGGCCGGCGCACGACCAGGTCAAATCGTGCCGCCTGTCCAGGTAAACCATGTGACCCTATTCCTATAGGCAGTAGCATGCACATGGTTTTCCAAATCGTGCGGCTAAATCGTGCAGCCACATAAAGTTGGAAGAAAATTACAAGTTTGCCACTCCGGGCTTTTAAACCCTAACTCGGGATTTCCTCCCCATTCCACCTTCTTCTACCTTGGAACGAACCAAATCTCCCAAGAGCTCTAAGAGACCTATATCCCTCATTTATAAAGAATTTTGGTGTCGTTGGATGTGGATTAAGCTCCGGGTAAGGATAATCCCATCCTTGCTTCTCTTATTGGTTTAGGGTTTGTATTTCTCTCCCTCTAGTTCTGAAGCACTAAAACCCTATCTCTTGGGTTAGTTTTAGGTTGAAGCTCAAAAGGTTTTTCGAATCGAGGTCTAAGGACTCGATTGATCATGCATTCAACCGTGGTTTTGAGGTAGGTGGTCTACAAGTTATATCCCATGGTTATTTGGGTATTTGTGCAAGTTTAGTTTTGTTCCTATTTTTCCTTGGTTATGTTTTGAATAACCATGGCATGTTTGGTAATAATGGTGTTTGAAATGGATAATGGGAACCCTCACAATCCCCGTCGGATGTGTTGGGATATACTTGACCTAATTTAGGGGCATCCCTGGGATGTATCGGCTTTCCCCAAACATTGGGATTGTTATTAAACAAGTGAACTTGTTGTATTAAATGGTAGAGCCCTTGACGAATATGTTGGCATGATCAGTTGAACTTGGAATAGATGTTAGGTGATTCCCCTAGATGTGGAAATAACCTAAGGGTTAATTGGAATGGGTTGAATGGTTGATTCATGGGAATAATGAACAGGTTAAATGGGTTAATGTGTAAACTGATTAATACCATAATGGGTTGAATTACTGGTCTAGTGTTGAATGCTTAGTGAGATAGGCATAACACATGGGAATTGAGTGAATGGTCAAATGATGTGAAATGGTAATGCGTTAATGGGTTAAGGCATGATGTAAATTCTCATGTGGTTTGTTGTGAATGGTGTTGTCAAAGGGAAACAGTATGGTGGGTTGATGGTTAATTATATATAAATCATGTGAACATGGCCTAGTAGAGTGGGGTATGACTTGAGGATCTATGCCCACGGGTTGAGAAAAGACTGATGCTCTAAACTCCACCCTAAATGTATGGGTTAGGAATGAGGATTGATGATCTATTCTTCGAATAGTTGCATCCACCCGGAAGGAGGCTTTGAGGTGAGAATATGGTTGCTATGAGGTATCCACCCAGACTAAGTCTTCGAGGTGAGAATATGGTTTCTATGAGCGGGGATTAGTCCTAGTAAGATAGGATAACGATGTGTTTACCCTCTTGCATGTAGTTGTTGTCCTTAGACCCATGTAACATAATGTTTGTGATTAACCCATGGGAATGTGATGAAATGGTATGTGATGGTAAATGGTGTGAAATTAATGAAAATGGAAGTGGAAATGGCATTGGCTCTAAACTGGTTAATAGAACCTTAAATAATTTCTGGGTAATTATCATTCAGTTTCCTTTTGCATGCACTACTTATTTATACTGGATATTTTGTAGACACCATTGGTGGTTGCCTACCGAGTTGTACTCACAACCTGCTCAGGCCTCCGTTGGGTACCCGATCAGACTTCATGTTTGCGGGTCACGAGAATTGAAAGGGTCCTTTCTAGATAGTTGAGTGGACATGGGTAGCACTTGGTGGTGGATCCGAACTCAGAGTCGGGACCATTTTGGGGATTGTGGCCATGGTCTTTATTATATGTTTTTGTTCACTCTTTCACTTGTAGTATTACATGACATATTTATTGATGAAATGGTTGATATACATGTTCCTTGTTTATTGGTTATTATTTCAACTATTTGTTTTATTTCTATTGTTGCTTACTCAGATAAAAAGGGGGTATAGTCTCCCCACACGACTCCATAGAACCCCTATGCTAGTTGGCAGCCTTTGACATACTGGTTGGTGTACATAAATTCATGTAAACACCCATCTATGAGCATCGGTTGAGTTTCTTCTAGGTCGGGGACGTTACAAGGTCATTCATAGATGTTCTTTGTGGTGTAGGGGTTCTGGGTATTTCTTCTAGGAAGGAGACGGTTGAAGATGAGTTGGGTTGACAAGTTCTCCCATAGATTTCGGTGGGATCCAGGATGCCTAGAAAGGCATATGGTTTCCCTATGGTGGATATTTCAGAGTAGGTGGTGTGTGAGGTGTCGTCTTTGCACTATCTAACTTTGGTGGTGAGGTTCAGTCACAATAAGCCGTTGTTGTCCTTGTTCAAGGAGTTGGTTGGGTCTTGGGGTCTTGTTAATTGGGTGGAGGTTTTGAGTTTTCCAGGATGGATTTTCGCATTCATCTGGCCTTGAACGAGAAATTTGCGAGGGCAATGATGAGAGAAGTCCAAATTTGCTGCTCGTGGAACTTTACCTTGTTCCATTGGTCTTGGTAGTTTCACTATAGCAAAGCATCTTCTTCGAAAGTGGTGTGGGATGGATTTCCTGTGGTTCCTCTTCTCCTTCAAAATTTGGCAATTCTAAGGGTGGTGGGTGAATCAATGGGAGCCTTCCTTTTCTTGGATGATGAGACAACTCGTCTTCAATATATGACATGTCCTCGTATTTGTGTAGAGAAGGATCTCTCATTTAATCTCCCGTAAAAGGTTTTGTTACAATCAGGTGAGGGGCTGAGCTGGTGGTCGAGGATTCTTTTCAATCATTTCATGTGTTTCTACATGGGTTGTGGGATTCACGGTCACTTGGAGAGTGTATAAAGAAGGAAGCGATATTTGATGATCTCTTCTGGTTTAGGCTCATAGGGCGTCAACCCCATCGTATTGTTGAGCAAGGCAGGGTCCCCAGAAGAGAATGTGATTGTTGGGGTGGGAGTGGAATTTTAGAATTTTGAGGGTGGTTACCACACGCTGAAGGAGTCGATTAAGTATCGTGAGATGGGGGATTTTTTGTCGATTTGTCCCTCTGCGCCTTTTCGGATGATCTCAACATCACATCCAAAACATCCCAATTCTAATATCGTTGTGGCTGACATGCTGCTGGTTGAGTAAGAGGTTTCTTGGGACCAGTGGGACCTCCCGCTCCTTTTCCCCTCTAGGCCTTTTCCGTCTCCACCGTCGGAGTTCCGTATCTCGTCGCTATTATATCCAGATTTCATTAATCATTCTATTATCCCCATCTTGTCATCCTCTCCTTTGAGGCCTCTGCAGAGGGAGTCCCCCCAAGTTGTTGTGAGGAATCGGGTTCTATCTACGGGGGCCTCTTCTAAGAGCCATCAGTTGATCTCTCTTTTACAGGAAGATGTGGTGTTCTCTCCGCTTCCAGTGTCTCATCTATTGCTACTGGAGGGATCAGGGAGTCCGGGCAAGAAAAAAGCACAAGAAGTGTGGAATGGAGTATTCTCACAGGAGACCGTTGGCCCTATCACTAGGTTAAAATCTAGGGAGTAAGGTATGTTAAATTCTTTTTCTCAGCATGGTGCTTCGAGCTCGAAGCCCAAGAGGAATCTTCTTTAATGTTGTCAGTGATTATCTGTAATGCTTATGGGTTTGGGGCTCAATAAAAGCATGATTTATTGGCCAGTGAGTCTCGAAAGTCTCGAGAATCAGTTGTGATCATTCTTGAGGTCAAGTTGGATCCTAGTAAGCTTCCCTCCATGTTGAAGAAGATGATATTTATTTTTTTTATGCACGGTTCTTCGGTTAACTCACATATTTGGATTTTCTGGAAAACGAATGTTGAGGTGGAGAAGGTGAGTCTTTAGTATCAATGTATTAATAAAATGATATATAGGTCTGGGGGAGAGATGTTGTTCTCCATTGTGTATGCAAGCAATGATGAACAGAGGAGGACAGAGCTTTGTAGTTTTCTGGGGTCCTTCCAAACCAGCACCCTCCCTTAGATTGTGGGTGGGGATTTTAACACAATTTTGGATACATAAGAGAAGAGGGGTGGTTTGATCATTTATATGGATTCCAAGAAGGTCTTCTGTGACTTCATCAATGCTACAAATCTGCTGGACTAGGTGTTCATGGTTAAGAGGTTCATGTGGGGTAATAATCGCAGGGGGTCACAATGTATATGGATTAGAATGGACATATGCTTCATAGACACCAAAGCTCATGATGAATTTTCTATGTCGATGGTCACCAATTTATCTCGTTCATTATCGAACAATGCTCTACTATGGGGGATGTTAGACATGATAGTGCTAGGATATAGTAATTTCACTACTCTAGTAACTGGAATCTGACAAAAGGCTTCATGGAGCTATTTAGTTCATCTTTGGAGCAGGATGAGATAGAGAACACATGGCGTAGACTCAAGAACCATTTGAAACGTATTAAGAGATACATTCAGGTCTGGTTGGACAATAGGCAGAATGAAATTTCATGTGTGAACTCTATCCAGGTGGACATTGAGATCTTGGAGGAGGAACTGCATATTAATTTGGATGATAACATGTTCACTGTCTTATGCGAGAAGCGAGGGTTTCTTAATGAGAAGCTATTGGAGGTTGAGAGAGATTACAAGTAGAGATTCAGGGTGATATGGTTTAAGGAGGGGGAATTCAACAATGCTTTTTTATGCATGTTTGATAGAATAGAGTAACATGAGGCTCAATATCAACTTGGGTAATCAAGTTTTCTCTTTTGAAGTGGATTTCTCAGCGGATTTGGGCTTCTGGAAATGCATACCCCGCATGGTGGAGGGTCCTAAGAATGATTTTTTGGTGGCTCCTCTGAGTGAGGAGGAAATTAAGAGAATAGTTCTGGCTATGTCCCTGCACACTTCTCCTAGTCCGTATGGTTTTCCAAGAGCCTTCTATGTCGCGGCATGGGGTATTGTTATCCCTCAAGTGGTCTGGGTGATCTAGGAATATTTTCAGGCCGGTGCGCTCAATCATGGGGTTGCTGCTTCAAGAGTGGTGCTATTTTTGAAGTTTAAAGATCATACTAACATCAACCAGTTTAGGCCCATTTTCCTGTGTAATGTGTCTTATAACATTATGGCTAGTCAAATTGTGAGTAATCTGAAATGGATCATTCCATGGTTTGATTCCAAGTAGTAACATGGGTTTGTTAAAGGTAGGAAAATCCAAAGGGGGTCGTGATTTCCAGTGAGCTAGTTTATGATCTAAATATAAGGGATGTGGGTTCAAATGTCATATTCTAGGTTGATATGAAGAAATCTTATGACAATGTGGAATAGAGCTTTCTTATTCGGGTGATGAGGCATTTTGGGTCCCATTAATGGTTTCGCGATCTCTATTTCAAGTTCTACTCTTCTCCATGGCTCACCATATCTCTTAAAGGAAGATTATTTGAATTTTTTAAATCAGTTTGTGGGGTCAGGTAAGATGACCCATATCCCCAAACCTCTTTATCATAGCAGAAGAGGCCTTACCAAGGAATTTACATTGAGGAACGAAGAGTGGAATATTGTTCTGTTTTATCGGCAGGAATGACAGGGTAGCTGTGTCTCACATGCTGTTCATTGATGATATCATGATCTTCATTAATGGTAGGGGGCACTCATTTAGGGTCCTCATGTATATTTTTAAGGTGTATTCCCATTTGGGAGGGAAATGTCTCAATCCAAGGAAGAGCCATGTTTTTATTTATAACAAGTTCCCAATTAGTCATTCGAGGAGTATTCAAGACATATTGGGTTGACCAAAATAACAACTCCCTATGTTGTATCTTGGATTCGCACTACAATGTGGTCACACCAAAAAGTGTTTTTTAGGAAGCTATTAATCATGTGTTTGGGAATATTTTTAACTGGATGAACAAGTTGTTATCATTTGATGGGAGGGTTAAATTTATTAAAAACTTGTTGTTTTCCATCCCTATGCATGTCTTCTCGGCAATTAAACCCCAGAAAGGGTCCATTGCAAGATTGGAAATGGTGCTTGATGCCTTTATTTGGTATGCTAATCACACAGGTCAATATCATTGTGCTGCTTGGTCTTGCTTATCAAAGCTGGTTGAGGAGGGCGAAGTTGGGTTACATGACATTAATCACACAATATAGGGATTTCAAGTAAGGCTTGTGTGGGATATTATTGCTGGCAATTCTCTGTGGGACTCATTCTTCAGAAGTCGCTATGGGAGGAAAGGGGTGGTTTCCAATTCTTTCCAGCCACCACTGACTGCACTGGAAGGACTTATGTGATCATGCATAGATGAACTATAGTGATCATCTCAGTGGATATTTGGGAAAGGTGACATCAGCTTTGGGAAAGTTAATTGGTCATGAGAATGACTGTTTTTTAGGGTGTCTAACTCCGGATATTACCTTCATGGAAGCATCGGAACACCTGATTCTACTTCAGTCTATTCTAAATCTGGATAAATATAATCTTTAAAAGGAGATTTACTTGAACGATGAAGATTACATGTTCTATTTCGCAGGGTCATGTTCAGTTATGTTCTCTATCTAGGAGTATAGGAAACTATTTCAGGGGGTGCTGTTACTCGACGTTTGGGTGTCCAAGTGTTGGTGCAAAGAGATTCCTTTGAAGATGAACATGTTGGTTTAGTGCATCATCAAATGTTCTCAGCCTATATAAGATTGCATTTAGAATAAGGGAGTTCACCAGTCCTTTCATTACTTTTTCTATAGGAATCCTGGGGTGGAATCCATGGTGCACCTCTTTTGTCAGAGTGATTGGTCGACGTTTATTTGGTTATATTTTTCTCCTGCTCCACTGGTGTATCATGATCATACCTCATTCCACAATTTCCTGGCCACTTGGTTTAAAGGTCAAGATGAAAGGTCTTGT
This sequence comes from Viscum album, assembly GCA_963277665.1. Classification (NCBI taxonomy): domain Eukaryota; kingdom Viridiplantae; phylum Streptophyta; class Magnoliopsida; order Santalales; family Viscaceae; genus Viscum; species Viscum album. Next base: position 220,061,509 of record OY728146.1, on the reverse strand, counting down.
AATGTAAGGTAAGGTGTGTCATTCTTTCTTCCATCTACTGGGACATCTTGGAGGCCCGGAACCAATATCAGCTTGGTGATGGGAGACCTCCTCAGAACCTCTGGGTCTGATTGAAAACTCTTCTCTTTGAGTTGGAAACTATGTTAAAAGGGGTCCATCATCTCCTAGGGAATTCCTATCCAAATGTAGAAAATGGGCATGACAACCAGGAAGGTCGATGGATTGGATGGCACCCACTGGTGAGTGGTGTCAAACTGAATGTTGACAGTTTTATGATCAATGAGATTATGAGAGGATGTGGGGTGTTGTGAGATTCACGTGGGTAAGGGTTGGTGGCCTCTATAACATACATTGGATTTAGAAATTCTTTTGGAGTGGAGGTGTGAGCGCTTCTCACAAGAATCACTCTTTGTCGGAGGGCAGGATTTTAGGTGGATGAAGTGCATTCGGTCTCAGAAGTCCTAGTCAGATCGGTGAACTATAGTTATGAAACCCCTGAAACCTGGTGTATGTGATACGTAAATGTGTAGTTGCAATTGATTTTTGGATAATTTTTATGCATTGTTGGAGGGCGACTAACTATGTGGATGATGCTCTCTCATGGGTTGGTAGGAAAGTGGAGGTGCTCATTGTTTATGATAGAGTAGGCTCCCTCCGATTGGATTGTATGTATTTTGTTCAAGGGGATGCCCTTGGTTAACACATTTTTCTCCATCCTTGAATTCTAGGTTTGGTGCTATTTTGTGGCCCCCAACTAATCTTATAATAAAAATTAATTTTTAGACAGTTACTACATATCCTTACAAAGATAACAGAAACCCTTATTTACATTTATAAACCACAAGTAATCAGTTTATTACCTTTATGAAACAATTTTAAACCACATTTTATAATTACTTAGAACTAAAAATAAATCATCTTATTAGTGTAAGACCATACATTATTGTTGATATTAGGTCATATATATGAGTAAAAATTAAAGTATCAAATTATTAATTTACTATTAAAAATTTATAAAAATTAAAACTAATAAAGGTTTTCAATTATTATAAAATACAATTTCAATAAAAATGTGGGTGTTATATAGAAAATGATCAAGGACTATTATATATTATTATTGTGGAAATGTCTTTAGTTTTCTCATTAAATTATCATGTGATTGATTTCTATATGTTATTTAATTAATTTGGACTTTTTTTCTACATAATTGGACTTTCAATATCATTTTATGTTCATAATTTATGGTTAGACACTCATTGATATCCCATTATTGAGATTCTTCATTCCTTTTTTATTTCATTTGAATGTTTTGGTTTTTTTCAAAAACCCCGAAAATATTTTATGAAAAAAAGGAAATACATTTAATTTCATTGATAACTTATGTTATACGTAACACTAGGTTCAAACAGACCGTAATATATTATGATTGTATAAACTATCCATTTAATTTGGAGGTTTTAATAGGAATAAATAAATTCTAAAAATTTTATATTTTAAACATGAATAAAATAAATTTATTTCTTATCAATTGATTAGATATAAAAAAAATTTTAATGTAAAATAAATGTTTTTAAAAAAAATCTAATGCACATTAAGTGTGTTTATAAAAATAAATAAAATTAATTACTATTGGTTGATTATTTTAATTTTTTATATATTATAACATATTTTATCATTCATATAACATTTTTCTTGTTCATGGGACTATAATAATATACATTAATGCTTAAAAACCATGTTTTACAAAAAATATATTTCATTCCATTTTGTGCACTTGTTTTAAAATTAATTTTCACACATTTTTGAAAACTCATTTTAAAAAAATTAAATTAAATTGTTAAATAATAATGTAAAAAATATATTGGGCGTAGTTTTTATAATTTTTTTAAAATGTTCAATTTTTCAGTGACTTCTAAAAAAAATTAATTTTTATTAAAAACTTCATATTCATTTAAATAATATACATATTTTCATTTGGTTTTAAAATTTGGTTAAACATAATTTTTTTTATAATGTCATTATTTATCAAATATATTTCTTTACAATAATTTTAATGTTTAAATTTTATATAATAATTTTCATAATTAGAATGGAAAATAATTTAAAAAACCAATTTTTGTTCATGATTGCTGGTTAAATTTTAAATTATATTATGGAACAATTGTGAATTTAATGTGATAAAATAAATACAATATTTTTGTGAATTTATTATTAGTAAATTTAATCAACATAAATTTGGTTTATAATGAATAATAAAAATATCAAAAATATATTGTCATGGTTATTGGTAAAATAGTTTTACCATGGGTTAAACGAAAGAAATTATGGCTATAATGACCTAAAAACTTATCTAATATATATTAAATAGAAATATTTCAACCCTATGTCATATAATTCCTTTAAATATCCATATTTGGTTCAAAATTTAAATTCTTATTGTTTTAAAAAAAAATTCATGAAAAGGAAAATGCCACTCTTACTTTTTAAAATATATTATGTTTTCACATAGAGATTGAAATGAGGCATTTTCAATTATAAATATTCACATTAAGGATAAATAAATTTTTTCAATAATATAACATATTTAAATTTTTATTGATGATATAATTACCCTAAATTATTATGTAATATCAATAGATAAATAATATTTTTTAAAAAAAATTATATATAATAATTTTAAAAATATTAAAATAAATAAAATTTTAATAAATAATTGTGTGCATAGTTTATTTAAGATAATTATAAAATTTTAAGGATAATTTAAAGGTATATATATTTTTTCATTATATTTATTTCATTATAGTCAAATTAAATTAATAATTTCTTAATTGAGATTTATGATTCTTTATAATAAATAATGTTATATTAAATGATTTATGTTTAATAAATTTATTATATTAGTAAAAGTGAATGGGAAATAAATTATAATATAGGCCATGTTAAATTGTTTTTGATATTTTCTATTTTATAAGAACATTAGTTACCCCCTATAGAGTATAAAATTAATTGACAATGTTATGTCTAAACAAGGTTTTTTGTGTAATACATCCATTTGTTAATATTTATTTCCCCCAAAAAATTATTTATATTTGATGAATTGTGTTTAACAATTATAATTATTGGGTCCAAGTTGTCTTATATCTATTTTCTTATTTTTTCGATTGAAGGATATGTTACCAATGTAGAAATACTAGTTATCATGGTTAAAAATAATATGGTAAAATTAATTAAACATATATGTTAAAGAATGATATATTAAAAACAATTTTTTTTCATGGTGTCAGTTTGGATCAACTATATAACCCCTTCAATACATTATTTATCAATCTTTAGGTACTTGTATTTAGTGTGAATACACATTATTTATTTTTTGGGGTTTACAATATTTTCACTCTTTCTCATTTATAAAGGGAAACCTCTCTCCTCTACTCCCCACAATATAAAAATCTTTTGGTTCTTCCATTCCCCACAGAAATCCATTTATTAATTAAATCCATATGTACTAGAGGAGTGTTTTATCATAAAACTATTATGGGGATGATTTTGGTGCTAAACTAAATAGTTTTTTGGAAGAAGAGATGGTTCGAACATGTATGTATAATATCGATACATAAGGTAAGAGAATTTCGTCTCACTATAGTTTGTGTTGGAAACAATCCATATTCACCACTTGTTTCTATTTTTGTGGTGTATATAATACCCATGAATATATTTTGTTATTATTTACATAAAAATTACATAATATTCGTATCTATGTAAGGTTATTCAATTTATTGGGCTTAATATTCAAAAGATACAAAATTATTTAAGGTTTTATTCAAGAATTTCATTATTTGTTGAGACGGTTTATGAATAATTTTACTATCATGAAATATTATGATCTGTCTCTTATGAAATTAACTATTTTTTTCATATAGTCATATGTAAAAATTACATATTCCTTTCTGATTTCCCACACATTGTATACATAATAATCCAAAAAATGTTTTTAAGGAAAACTAGATACATCTCTTTTCAGTCAAAAAAATATCTCCTTCATGTTCATATTTTTTTTAAGAAAATAACTATCATGAAATGATGTGTAAATTATATTTTTAAACATTTTTAACATCTAAAAATTGGATTTAAAGGATCCATGTTGTTGCTTTTTGAATTATTTACCTCTTATTTATTATCAAAAATAAAAAAGGAGTCATTCTATGAACATGTATAGAATATGTTTTATATTCCGCTGTCCTGAGTACTCAAGGAGTTAAATGACACATTAAATGTTTCCTAGGTTATTTTGAAATAACATTTTTCATATAACATTAGAAGTTATTTTATTATTTATAATTAAACTACGAAATTTTAAAATTGTACTTTACTGGAAAATTGTTCGAAGTATTTTTTAATTGTATTTCTTTTACTCAATGAAAATACATCTTTATTTTCATTATGATATACATGGGATATAGTCCAATAGTAAAATAAAAACTTTTTCTCAATATGGACTATGATAATGATGAAAATAGTTTTATAAAAACCCATTTCTTTTCAATGGATTATTTTTATGTAACACATAACACATCCATGTGTTATGAAATTATGAATTGATAAAATAATTACCAAACCAATTTATTTTTCAAGGGTTATGTATATATTAACTTATTATAAACCACATTTTATTTTATAGTGTTATGATTTTTGGAATATTTCATGTTCTTGGGGAAAAACTCTATACGATTTTCATTATATAACAGCTAGGCCTTGTATTATATAGGACTCTGTTACATTGGGTAAACACAAATGGTCTATGACCCAAAAGGGTAAATGGGAGATTTTACCAAGATAAAAATGTGGGTAAATATGAGTTCAACCCAATCCTAATAACAGAGGGTACACATAGGTTATCCCAATATTAAAAGAGGGTAAATGGGATGTTATCCTAAGAACAATGGAGTACATGGATTGCGAGAAAAATCCTATCATGTTATTAATGGCATGGTGGGTATCCTTGATAGAATATTTAATATTATTTTTTTAAGCATCAAATCCATATATTATACTAATTTAATTATCTTATGTCTCTTGTTCTTATGTTCTTTTATAATTACATTATTTTCAACTTTTGTGATTTATTCCATAACTCATGTTTGTGATCTATGGTATACATGGAATAATTTCCAAATTAGATTCTAATGTTCTTATATTACCGTGAACATTTTAGGATGATATCTTTCTTGTTTACCCTTATTGAGCATCTAATATCAGTTGTTATTATATTTCCTTTACCTATGATAATATGAAACTAATTATTGAAGATATGAATAATATTGGTTCTATTTATGATGAACTTGGTGGGTGATGATGTAGTTCACTTATGAACAAGATTCTTATGTGTCTATTTTTCTAAAGGCAATAGACCTATTCAAATTTATCATGTATCATATTTATATAAAAGTAATATACATATATTAATATGTAATATTTATTTATGAATTGTATGAGATGTTAGTGATGGTATAAATGTAACATTTAGTCAATATTTTGAAACTACGATGAGAAATATTTACTATGAATTGTAGGGATAAATCAATGTATATAAAAATATCCTAGAAAATTTTAAAAGATATAGTGAGTGATTTATTAGAAATTACATCACAATATTGATACATAAAATGTATGTGGATCTGGTATAGATGTGCCTAGGGGTAATAACACTGAAAATGGTACATGTAGATTTGAATCAATCGTCAATTTGGTTACATAAATTGTCCTGGTTTTACACCTTGTTTGACAGTCTTACTGGATATGTTTTCTGAATTCAAAAACACAACATGAAACATAATGATGGTTTTGATTAGGTGATTACCATTAATTAAATATATTTATCTTAATTTTTCAATTGATTAAAATAATGTCACATTATTAAAACACAATGTAATGTAAAATGGGATTTCCCACAGTGGTAATTATTTCCCATACAATGATTTTTGTAATCATATAAAGTATAAAACTAAAAGGAGTATTTTTAATACTTAAAGTTATAGAAAACATGGTGATTATGAAAACGCATATAAGATTATGACTAGATAGAAGGGTATTATTATTACTAATAAAATATCAATATATATGATTATCAACGTGAACCTCAACGAGATTCCTATCTCATGAAATATAAGGAAGATACACATGTATTTTTTTTATTTTAATGAACATAGAGGAGATAAGGATCAATTTATTTTATGTTATAAAATTTTAAAGAGATACTAAGGATAATATTTTACTAGAATAATAAAACTTTATATGTGTGGAAAAAATGTCTATAGAGAAAAAAAAATACATTGTGTTCAATGTATTTTGGGGGGATGGGTATTATCTGTTTACATACCCCAATCTATGTGTTATCTCCTATAACATGTTAGAAAATATTCCATGAGAAACTTTTATGTGGATGTATTGATGTTTTTATGTATTTTTATTTCATAATAATATGTTATTAGTGTTGCATTAGTGATATTTTGGTACTATGAATCATGAAATATCAATGTATTTTTTATTGGTATTTTTCGTTAATGATTTTAAAGAATAAGATGAAAGATAATGATGAACTAGAAAAGTTATTTATAGGTAAGGAAATATATTATTGAAAAAAAACATTGTGGGAAAAAAGACTTTCAATATTTTCTACATATTTATGTAATAATATTTAGTTGGGAGAAATATATTGTTTATATTGATCAAGAAAATCACATAGAATTTATGATCTTGAATAATTTTTTTTGATTTGGGAAAAAGAGATTATTTGGCTGCTCTTGTTCCTCAAACTATTCTAAAGGTGCTGAGTGCTGATAGAAAATGTGAGGGCATCACTATTATTTTGGGGGGTGTGGGACCTTCCTCTGATAATTTTTTTCATGGTGTGGTGGATAAATGTACCACCAAAGGAAATTCCACTATTTTTTTTCGGTTCACATGGGGAAATTTTTTCAATAATTTTCACTTTTCCTCTATCCACATTGACTTGTGTTATTGGGTCTTAGGCTGAATTAGATGCACTTGTGGTTAACCATAATCAACCTGACGCCCATGGAGATGACACTCAGCCGATATGAATGACAAAAATGCAAGGGAAAGAAATAGAGATTTTAAAGCTGGGTATTTTCTCTGTGGTATTTGATAGGGTGGAGGTGGCAGGCTGGTTGGGTAGGATGTGTACTCGCTCCTTTATCCTCTAATCTAGTCACGTGCCTAAGGATTCAGATCTCAACACTGAGAGGGAGAATAATGTTTCTGAAGGTATGTATGCGGATTATTTTTTGGTCTAACTTCAATTGGTATGTCAAATTTTCCATAAAATTGATTCTATAATAATAAAAGACTGATTTTAGTAATATATGATTGAGTTTAAATCATTTTTTCATTAATGGAATGTAATTTCTAGAATATTATTTTATTTAATGAATGAGAATATAGATATTTTATTTTATGAATTTTTTTGAGGTTTAATGGGGACCAAGGTATTCAAATATGTAGTATACGAAATTAGGAGTTACTTTACATTGTTCGGGGAGTTAATTTTAATATATTTATTGAAATATCTTGACATTATTAATAATTTTTTATTTATGAATTTGTTCAAAAGAATTTTTTAAGGCTATTTTGGATAAATACTTTTTTTTTGGATAATTTTTTACATTATGTGTTACTGTATAATTTTTAGTTGTTAATGTATTATATTAGGTAACTTGTGCTAATAATTTTGGTTTTAGTAAATATTTGGAGATATAAATTACGGCTTTTCACTCTTTTATGCATCTTTTATCCATTAAAAGTTAATTTTTGTTCTTTAAGAATAACAATTTCATTTAGAATATTCATTTAATAGTGTTATAATTTAATTTGAAATAGAATGAATCACAACCAAGTGATGAAATTATGATTTTGTAATAAAAAAGATAATATATAAGTTTGCATTCTGTGTTTCACTGTCCTGATAGTAAAATAATTATTCAACATTTGGGAAAGGATAATGAAATAAAAGCATTATACTATTAACTAATTTTTTGATGATTGAATGGTCTTTTAACCCAACATATATTTTTAAGCTCTGTAGTCATTAAAATTCTTTTAACAATGTTATATAAAACTCTATACTAGTCCTTGGGTTCTTTTTTATCCATCGTGAGTATAATTTCACATCCTATTAATTTTTCAAATCTCTAGACCATGTTGTGTGTAATTATAGACAACCATTTTACTTCCCCTTCCCTCTTATTAAGAAAAATCTCTATTAATCCTTTATATGATTTGAGATTTAATAAAATATTTTTTGATATAAAATTTTGACTACAATGATCAACGTAAAAATTACAAGTGAAAATTTCACTAAATGGTGAAAATTTAACACAATGATATTTTATGTAATATTTTTTCAAATTAAATTTATTTTATTCAATATCTTATTCTACACACAACATCCAGTTTCAAAAAACAGTAATATAAAAATCTTTTATATCCTAGTAAGTAAATTCAAATATATGAATAGGACTAACTAAATTATTAAACATTTATAGTTTAAACATGAATAAAATAAATTTATCTCTTATAAATTCATATGAAATGAAAATATAATTAATTTCATTTTAAAGTAATTAATTTTTTCTTGAAAAACTATTTGTATGGGTGCAATATGATTTTATTATAATAAATTAAATAAATTATTATTAGGGAATTATTTTGATAAAATTCATGAATAATAAAATGTTTTATCCTTTAGGAAAATATATCTTCTGGTCCTTAGAGAATAAAAATCCACTTCTAGGAAAAAATTGAAATATTTCAAAAAATATTTTTCACCCTATTTTTCACACTTATTTAGAATTTTTTATTTCTCAAATTGTAGAAAAGAATATTAATATTTATCTTAGTTTTAATTTTCAGAGAAAATTTTTTTAGACTTTTTTGTAAAATATTAATATTGTGATGAAAAATAATAAATGGCGATTTTTATTAAAAATTAACTTTTAACATAAAGGATATAGAATGATTCATATTTTTAATTGGTTTTACAAGTTAAATTATTTCAATTAATTTTTTTTAATCCAATTTATTTTATTTTATTCAATTTAATATTTTTTTTATAAGAAAATTTTTTAAACTCATGAAAACATTTTCTTTTTAAAACTTAATTTTCATCACAATCACTATTTTAATTTCAATTTTAATTATATGAAATCTATGAATACCATCTGATTAAATGAATTTGAAATTTGAAATTTGAAATTAGAATTATTAATATTAAGAAATTAAGACAACTTAATTTTTTCACATAATAAATACCAAAAAATGTAAAAATATATTAAAATAGTTAAGTTAAAACAGTTTTAATAGTGGATAAACTAATTATATAGGGGTTATAATTACCTGAAAACATACATAATTTATATTTTCTAAACATATTTGTACCCTATCTCATTTAATTCTTTGAAAATCACAATTTGGGTTCCAAATTTCTAGGATTATGACCTTTATAATAATCTAAAAAAATGAAAACTACACAATGTAACCCTCTTTAAAAATAAATTATGTAACATTCCCAAATATTAAAATGAAACACTATTCTCAATATCATACAAGATACACCACATCAGGCTTCACATAGGAATAAATATTATTATTTAAATATGATCATTATAAACTAGCTGTAGGAATGGTAGGAATAAATGAGAGTAACTATATTATGATAATATAGTTTAGACATGTTTATAAAATGAATAAACTTGTTAATGAATTTTTATAAATAAAAGTAAAAAACAACTCAACATAAATGGTGTACTTTCATATAAAAATATTTTTATGACCAGAAAAGCATCTTATCTTTAAAATTGAACTAAAAATACTATTAAAATAAAATATTGAAATATATTTTTTATATAATGTCAAAAATGTATTTAAATTTATCAAATATGTTTCACAATATTAATATAACATGAAATCAAATATTAATACAAAATGATATATTTTATTAAAATACATTTTTATAACCTTTTGATGGAGAACCTATTTTAAATATAAATTAAGTAATATTTATAATATTTTTTTTATCAAAATAAATGTAATATATTAAATAAAAAGGCCGAAATTATCCTAGAGTGAATTCATTTATTTTTCTGACATGTTTCAATTATTTGATGAATAGTGAAAATGCTTCATTTTCTCTGAAAAATACATTTTCTTATATTTTATAAATATAGATAATGTACATTTTAAATTGGATTTACAATACAATTTGTTCAATTATACATCAATATAACCAATTTTTGTTATCTGAATCAATTTCACATTGAAATTGAATATAAATACATTTTATTATTTTGAACCTTATACATTAAAACCCATCTTTTTCATTGTGTCTATATGATTAATTATAAATATAATTGTTTGATTATATAAATTTTATTAGGTTAAATTGATTAAATATTTTGAATAACTATTCCAAATTAGGATTTAATTTTAATTTTTTTTTTAGTCATAGAAAAAGCGACCATGGTATAAAATTATTTCCTCTGGAACAAGTAAAATATAAATAGGTTAATAATAAGAATGAAAATGATTAATATAACAAATAAATTATGGATTTAATGGTTGTTATAGGTTGTTATTTACCCTAACCATAATGTAAATTATTAATTATAGCTGATGTCCTATAATTTAATTCCACCTCAATGTGGTTGTCTTTAAATATAATTTAATCATTATTTTAATCACATAAACCCACCTCTACTCAAGTATAAATACAAATCTTTCCCACACTATTGTGTCTAAAAATCCATGAAAATCATGATATATCTTACCAATCCATTCCTACCCACTGTACCCACTTTTTACTTCTTCTATTATCACCATATATCTCAATTCAATGTGTTAAAGTGTCTCTGAAGCAGGTAATATTAAAGAGGTAATTTTATCAAAGTACCTCTCATAATTTCTTTTATTATTCTATATTCTATTTACCTCCAAAATTTACTAATGAATGATTACTCTATATTCATGTATATACTTTAGTTTTATGTATACTATTTAATATCTTAGATCCATTTCATTTCTTAACTGCTCGTACCAAATAAAACAAAACTATTGTACATGTTATGTTAGTTAATCACCTCTGTGAATAACGATATTAATTTTTCCATTTCCACCTTCATGGATAGTTCTTAAAGAGTTACTATGTTTAAGTCATCTTTTTATTATTATATAATATCCAATTTGAAGATATGGAACTAATATATATACAAAACATTAAATAAAATTAAACTAGTTTTGATGTTCATAGAAACCAAAAAAATAAATAAAAAAGTTGTAAATAACATTCTATCTAATAAATCATCCAAATTTAATTAATAACATTGAAAAATAGGAATTTTAATAATTATAATATTTAATTAATACAATTTAATTCCACTTAGAGAGTTTTAATCCCATTTTATTGGAAGAAACATAATCATACACAAATTAATATATCATGAAACTATGAAATAAACAACCTTGAAACTGAGGAAATATTAAAATATAATTAATCAATAGGAAATAATATTTTATAAAATTAATACATAAGGTATTATAAATATTAATATATATTATTAATGACTTAATAAAATTATTTAAACCATTGTACTGGAGGATAATGTATGCACCACTATGGGGAAGCATGATGTAACTGATTTCTTAATTCCATTTCCAATCATTGGTTTAAACATCTACTATATGATTATGTATAGCTAATCTTATGTGTGAAATTAATTTTTAATATCTTATGTTTTATTTAAACTATTTTTATGTTTATTTAAATTGGATACACGTATTATTTTAATTTTAACAATGACCACTTCTAGGATGTGATATTAATAAGGGACTTCGTCTTAATCACTTTTCATTGAGGCATGTTTTGATGATATAAACCCACCTTATTTTTTGATGTGTATATACATCACATTGTGCATATAATATCTTGAATTTATTTATTCATAATTTTTTAAATTTCATTCATTAATAGGGTTTTTAATTTAAATAATACAATATGGTATGGGAAAATTTAATTTAACCATATATTTTTCATGGTTTTAATATTTAATTTCAAAATCTTCTACCCATTGCCAATATTCTTGTAATAATTCCATTTTTTACATATATGAATATAAAATTATTATAAATGGATTTTTATTCATATTTAATTGAATGGTTTTAAAATTAAATCTTTTTATGTGTTTTGTATGAAATGTTTTGAAAAACATAATTCTCTGTTAATAAAGTACATGTTGACAATAATTTTTTCCACCATTGTGACTATTATTTAATTCCCATCACCCATTGAAATAATAAAAGTTTTCTAAAATTAATGAACATATTTCCGTTTTGGGGTATTTTTAATTTCATGATTTTTAAAAAAATTGTTGTTTTTTTATTGAAAATGATTTTTTAAAAGAAAATTGTTTTTTAATATGAAATTGAATTTCATACGAGATTAAAAGATTTTTTAAATGATTTTTATAATGATAATGTTATATTCATTGAATGAGAGTTTTGAAATTTATGAGAAATTACTAACCCTGATTTAGCTTATATGAAGGGTTGATCCCCATTATAAATCATGGGTGAGCCCGATATAGCTTATAATAAAGGTTCAATCCAATTAAAGATCATGATAAATGAGTAAGCATGATATAGATTATATGAAGGTTTGAGCCCGTTATAGCTCATGGGTGAGCTTGATCGATCTTTTTGAAAGGATGATTCCAATTATAGCTCTTTAATTATTTGGGTATTAATAATATTGGATGTTAGTCATATGGATATTCAAATTGAAATGGTTTTGAAATTTTTTTATATAGATGATTCTCTATGTCACCTAATAAAGTCTTAAATTGCTTGATGTGGGTTTGGAATGATATTTATGATAAAAATTATTGTTTTATTGAGGGGATTTTTTTATATTATTAAACAAAAATAATTTTTTTTAATGATTTCCAATAGACTAATTTTTTTCTTTAATTTTTTGGCCCCTTTGAGATATTTTTTTCTCATCCCGTGTTTTAAATGTTTTCTATAGCGTGAAAAGTTGACTATGTGAAATAGTAAGGGAATTATTAAAATTTTGATTTTATATCACAAAAAACCCATGTTTTATTTTACGATGATCAGTTTGATGGAAAATATCGATACATAGTAAAACTATCCACTAGTATTTTATGTGTTTACAAAGAGTTTTTCCTAATTCTATAACAAAATAAACCTGAATGATATTTGGAAAAGAAATTGATTTATATTTTTATAATAACTATAACATGAAATTCCTATGGACATCTCCGTACTGTTGATATCAGAATAGGGTTTATACAACTTTAGATATTAGGATAATTTCTTGTATGGTTTTATTATCAGTTATTGATATCATCATGGGTTTACATGTTTAAGGATAACTAAAATTACAATGTCTTATATAGACCATTAGAGGTTTATTGTGATTAATTTAATGGATATTTATTAAATTTTTTAATATTGTATTTAAAAAATTATCTGATTAAGGTATAAAAGATTTTAACGTTAATTTGTTTTTGAGTTTCTTAGGATATCATCATTTAAATGAACATTTCCAATTTTCATGTTTCAATTATATTCTTTTATAAAGTCTAACGAGCTTTTATCAATATGGAATGAATGAAATATTTCAGAAGCATATAATCTATTCTAGATTATATTATGATCATTATTATTGGAAAATAGTGTTCAAACGAATTTGAAAGATTTTTGAGTATTCAAATCACCTGTATGAATTATCTCCGACTTTCTTAACACCATTTATTTTATCAAAAAAAATTCATGGTTCATGGTATCATTTTAATTTTATTTCAAAATCTATAATTCACCAACTCTCTCAAAAATAAAACATTAATAAAGGACATGACCATTTACATTTTTGGTGTTGAATATATATGGGAGATCAAATAAATCCCCAGGTATGGATTCAAGGTATGAATTAATTTCATATGTTCTAATTATGAAACAATATTTTTATTTATATGGGTGAATCATAAGGATATAATTCATATAGTTGATTGTTTGAATAAATTATTAAGAAATAAGATGATGAATCTTGTGTAATGGTTTAATAACGATATTGAGTGAAGGGTGTGTTTATGTATTAATTTTTAAAATTTATTATTTTGTTGTATTTTATAAATATTACATGAATCATGGAATGCCAAATGAATTTTTATAGTAGGTTTTTTCTAATATTATGTAAACATGTATTGGATGGAATTGATACATTTGAACTATAGTAAAAAAACTAGTAATATTAAGGTATAAGTAATCCTTGAGCCTGTGATATGACAATTGTCATTTGATGAATAATGAATATAATTTTGGTTCACATAATTTTTCAGTTATTTAATGTATTTATGGTGTATATGATCTATGATTTTGATGTACTTGCGATTTCTTATGTTTTTAGATGAATAATTGAATTTATTAGATAACTAGTGAGGAAAAACCATTAGCTAATGTTAAATATATTATTGTTATCCTTTATGAGCTTAATGGATTCTCTATAATATTATAATATTTATATTAATAATGTTTTAGAAAAAATGTCAATTCTCAGGTTTAGTGTAAGGTCTTGGATTTTTTCGTATTTTATATTAGTATTATATAGATATTATTTCAAGACTAGGCTTTGAGACGGCGTGCATTTTTGAGGCCTAGTGAGCTCGGAACAAATGTTTTAACTTAATTAAATATTTAAATAATTCACGAATATGGTTTTCTTAAAAAAATATTATTACTCATGAATGGGTGTTCAGATTAGAAATCTGAGGGCACCGTTGCGTGCAGAGCAGTGAGTTTACCATAGGCGAGGCCTAACATTAGCTGGCATAGGTCGGTGGTGAAATCTAGTTTTTAGACGTAACCATAATACAATATTTAATAAAAATATTGTATTAGATCTTTTTTGCAGCGATGTCTTTTAAATTGATGATTTCACATGGGATCAGGGTTACAAATCACATAACCCTGAATTTTCCCTTGAGGCTCTGGAAAGCTCTGAAGGAAACCCCCAATGCGGTGATGACGTTCTTGATGAGTTTCGCCGGTGATGATGACACGACGACTAGAACATTGAAAACGAACATCGTGGATCTAGCTAGGGTGTTTGATATATTTTGGATTCCATTCCCTTTTCTTGATTTCTACAATGAACATGGACTAATCCACGAACAAATTAGCCAGCAGATTGATTGTTATGCGGGATGGGTTATATGTAGTATCTTATTTTGGGATTGATTCTTGAAGTTTATTTTGGTTTCGTTTAGCCTTCTAACGGTGATGAATCATGATTGATATGAAAATCGATCGAGGTTTGTCCCTCTCAATGTTTTGTGCATTTCGTCTCTGATTTCTCGTGTTCTTCGTGTTCGTTCTACGTGTTCTTCATAGAGATATTAACGATAGATCAATGTGCATCTGTTGTGTGATGCAACGATCCCAAATTGAAGATCTGGCATCAGGGAAACCACATGAAGGTGTGACTATAGTGCAGATGGACAGATCAAAGTGGATCAGAAGATATTTTTCTTTGAACGATTTCTGCACGGGTGATCGGAATCAGATTTCGGAGCCGATCGAAGGCCTGAAACCCACAGATTCAGTATCACGACGATGAGGCGAACTGAGATATCAAGTTTTGTGGAAAACAGAGGACAAAGTATGAATATGTATGTTTGATCGAGGCACAAGGAAGAAGGCATCACTTCTGAAAATTTCCCGACTACACGGCGTGCAGTATGGGCTACACGGCATGTGTTCATCAGTGTTCATGTACTCTAAAATGTACACGGACATGTGTTGGGTACATGGCCAAGGACACGGCGTGTATACCCTTCCCTGGCCAGACCCAGCCAGATACATGGGACACCCCATGTACTGGTACATAGGTATAATGACACGGGTTGAGGCAGTGTACGGGCACATGGCCAGCATACACGAGCGAACCCTGGACACTCATAAATGGTGTGTAATCCTTCCACACGCCATGTAGTTACATTTTATACGGAAAGCCATAAGACATGGGTTGTTTTACATGGGTAGTACCCAGAGTAAAGGAACACGGTGTTTGACCCTACTACACGCTGTGTAACCTATTTTTACATGGCTTGATCCATTTGTCTTCTGTGACTTGGACAAGATTTCTTAGGGTTCGTACCCTTTTTCTATCCCTTAATGGTTTCTGGTATCATTTCCCACATACAGAAGTAGGATCCCTTCTGCATGACTTTCTGAATATAGTTTTTGGAATCCCCTCTGTTGGACTTAGATCCAGATCCTTTATTACTTCCTGGTACCCTAGGTAGAGTTCATGGTATCGACGTGACATACCATAACTGGGCGAAGAACCTCTGCTTAGCGGATTAGTTCACATATATTTTTATGAATCAACCCATAGATATTGGTTGTGATCCTCATCTGAGAATCTTATTCTTATGTACTTGTGGAGTGTGTTCTCCTGGAATGAGTACTTTGTATCTCTCTCCTCAGACCTAGGATTATGTTCTCCATGTTACGTGCTTAGTGGAATTTTCGAGCTGGATCATAGCGGTGGTTTCGTGATACTAGATCGTTTATGAGTATATATGGATATTCTTGTTATATGTTCTATAAACATATACTCTGTAGAGAAGATTGTATCATTCCTTCTTGGTCATGTTGTATTTTTTTTTGGTTTTCGGGGTGTCCAACTAGGTATTGTTATACTCACCCCTGCAAGGGCTTCGCCCACACGTGTCGTGTCTTGTGCAGACCAGCGAGGCTTTCACATGATTCTAGGTGGACAAGGACTGGATGGTGCTCAGTGAGATTGAGAAGGCCTAGGTGGGTTCCTACAGCTACAGATTGCAGTCCTAGTACCATTCTTTACAGGTTGTACTCTGTTGCAGACTTTCATTTGGTGGGCTGGTACTTTTGGCCTAGGGTTTGACATTACTATACATTACTTTCCTATCGTACTCTATTGGTTGGGATTTTAGTGTATGCATGAATTTCGATTTTTAGTAGATTTTTACCTTTCAGCTTTGTGGGATTGGATATGTGCATGTGCGTGTATAGGTTTATAGGCAATGCATGCAATGTTAGTGACATGCCTACTCGGTAATACTCACCAGCCCCTGGACTATTGGAGGTGGGATTGAGGAGTTGTCGTACAGGCCCCACTAGGATGGGTCATGAAAGAGTGGTATCAGAGGTGGTTGGTTCTACCTTAGGACCGAGAGTCTGTGAGTTGGTTTGGGGAAACAGTGTTGAGTGTTTCAAGTTCGGATTTCTGGTTAGGGACCCTAGTGTTGGATTGTGCGGCCGATGCATCCATACACCAGAACTCTGATAACTTTCTTTTTGACTCGGAAAATGAGAACACTAGTTTAAGGGGAAAATAATGGTACATGCATCTTATAGGAATGGTTTGTGGTTTCCATGTACTTTTTTAATCATCTCTCTAGATATAATCACTGACTATAATACAACTTGTTCCTTACAGGATTCCTCCACACTGCATACCTGCTAGGATCCAGCAGCTCGACCACGAGGATGACCACCTTAGTGATGAAGCTTAGATGAAGGGACCAAATCCCCCGGTTTGACCTCTGGGTGGTGTGCCAGTTATTCAACCACCTGTGGAATGGTGTTTAGTGCCTGCTGTACCAGCAGAGGAGGAGCGTAGGCTGAGTGCACTCCACGAGTTTCAGAGACAGAGACCCCTTAGGTTTTGAGGTGAGCCTAACCCTCGGGCAGCTGAGGACTATCATGAGTCTGTGGATAGAGTCTTCCATTTGGTCAGTACACCAGCATACCAGATGGTTATCCGAGCAGCGAGCTTTCTATAGGGTTCGACAGGGTGATGTTAGAGTTTGTTTATCTAGACTCATGATGAGGAAACTCTTGCATGGTCAGAGTTTGAGCATCTATTCAGAGAGGGGTTTTCACCGGTTACCCTGAGAGCAGTACGTATACAGGATCTTCTACAGCTCTAGCAGGGAACCATGACGGTGACCAAATATTCATCGAGGTTGACGGACCCTTCACGGTACTCGAGGAATATGGCCAGGGATCAGTACTTCAGAGCTCGGACTTTTGAGCGGGGCATGCGCAGAGATATCCAATCTAGCATCATCCCTATGAGAATTCTTACTTATGATGGGGTGCTTGAGCGGTCTTTGGAGGTCGAGAGATTCTTGGGAGAGTAGAGACAACCAATAGTTTTCAGTTGTGAGCGAGCTTGAGCAGAGACCTTGGCAGCACGGAGCCGACGTCAGGGACCCATGCGTGGGAAACGTTTTCAGAGGAGATCCCATGACAGAATATAACAACCCAATGTTTTTCAATGGAAATTAAATTCTTATATTTATGGAATAAAAGAACATGAAAACACAACATAATGAACTAATAAGTTATAAGCGACTTTTAAACATAATTTTGTCACATATGTGTTGGTAATTTTGAAAATCCAACATACACGGTTGTGTCCAAGATGTTTTTTGGAGTCTAATAAAACAAAAATATTTTTTGGTGAATAGTAACGTACCCTTGTGAATAGTAACCTACCATTATCAATAGTAATATTACCCTTATGAATAGTAAATCAACCAACATAAGATTATCCTTAACCATGATTAATTAAATAAAATTTAGACATATTAGAAAGTGACAATTTGATCTTAGTAAACGTTTTGGAATTTTATAAGTCATAAATAATTAATTTTAATTAATTAATTAATTTAAAAGGAAATTTATTTTCATAAAATGTTTTAATTAATTATAAAATCAATGTCTTATAGTTTTTAGATAATTTTATAAGACACTGCGTAATTTTTGAAATTGCTATAAAATCCGTTTTAATCGTAAAAACTGTTTTTTAAGTAAATTATAATTTCAATTAAATATTAAATTAATAATATTAAGAAAATTATTTTTGAAAAATTGAATTTATTTTTGGATTCTACACATTGAAAAAGTGTAGGGGTAAAGTTTTAGGATTTTTTTGAGATACTTGAATTTTTTTATGAATAGTGATATACATTAAATTACAAAAATATGCTAAATAAGCTAATTATAGAGTAATGTGTGATGTTATTCTGATGTAATCCCACTTGTTTCGGGATCACCTGATAAAATTACTATTCTAGGTCTTGGAATACTCACTATTACTTGTCTTGTGAGGAAATATTAGACTAATGAATTTTATATTAAGGAAACCCCTCTCCCCTCCACTATAAATACCACCTTTCACACCCTCATTTCCTCACACCTCTTATGCTCCAAGACTTCTCTAAACTCTACCCAAACATCATTTTGTAGCCCTTCCCCAACGTCTAAGAGCTTATGGTCTCATCAAATGACCATGCTTAGGCCCTTAAGGAGGATTTCAAGAGGAGGACTCATAAGGTAATTTCTCTCCCTCTTCTCCTTTAATTTCCTTTCATGTTCAAGTTCATTTCTTGATCCCTTTCCACCTATAATCATCCAAATCGTATTGTAACTCCATTATTATAAATCTAATATAATTTTATTATGATAAGGGGATATTATATCATCCATCTCCCTTTCCATGTTCCTTTTATTTTATTAAGGAAAATGTTGTTCATGAGGTGTTAATTTATCTCCTTTAAGAACGACAAGTTTTCCTTTTCAATTTCAACCTTCAGATCTGGTCATGAAACCCTTTTTATGGATGAAACAGAACGTTTAATATGTATTATCTCTTATTTAATGTTATGGAACTATCTTATGGCCATATTACTAAGTGATATATTAAAACAAGATCATTGTGATCAAAAAACCGCCCAAATAAACCCCAACAATCACCATTTAATTATTATCTAATGATTCACCCCCATGGATATAATATGATTCATTATAATATCATTAAAACTCATGTAATATTATTAATAACATGTTATATCAGTTCTGGATGTTTACCCATGTTCTACCCAAACATCAATTTAAGAATACAGGTGAATTACTCAAGAAAACCATAAAAACAAACATTCCTGAATAATGTTTTTAAACTCTATAACTCATCCAAAGGAACATAAGATCACATAATGAAAACATAATGAACCATATTAATTTACACAAAGGTTCTGTATTTATAATTAATCAATATAATGTCATTATACAGGACATTAAAGAGAAGGAAGCATTCAGATCAAGGTAAGGGGGATGTCTCGAACCCAACATTCATCCTTCGAGTTTTACCTCTTTCACTCCATTTTGATATGGTCACTCATTAAAGATCATTTGATCATCATTTACTTTCCTTTTTGGGATATAATTGTTTTCTAATTAATTTTATGTTAGTCCAAATCTTTTACAAAAGAAAATTTCTTTTAAGAACTCAACTTTTACCTTTCATTCATGGTTGATTGTTCATGTATCAAGTATGTTGTTCCCTATTTCGTTTGGGAACCCAATGTTTATGAATGTATTCGTATGAGATAAAGCCCATTCCTTACCATGGGTTAGTTATGTTAACTTTTGATGCCTGTTCTTTTGGGAAAGCATGATAATGATAATGTTATGATGTGACAGGTGCGCCTGAAATTATATAGCACAATTAAGAATGGTTCAAAGTGACAGGTGTGCCCGGAATTATACAGTGATCCAATGCATTGGATAAGTGATGAATCTCATGAGTAAATGTGAAATGATGTGTGAACAAAATTCTATCTTGGTTCACAAGTATGTGTGTATGTTAACCACCAATACATGATGTTCCATTTATATGCATTGCCACATTTCAAGTCTTATATTTATACTTCCTCTCATGTTCATGATCATTTTACCATGTTATGATTATGTCCACCCCATGCTATATTGTTATTATGTATCCTAATACTAGGCTTATAGATCACCACTTTGGAGGTATATCCCCAGGTGGCTACATGTATTAAGAAGAGGGCAAGTGACAATAATAAGCTTGAGAAGATGAAATTAAATAATTGTATATGCTTGACGTTGTAGTTATTATGTATGATCCTGGTTTTCCCAAAAACTATACCATTGTATCCTCTATGTGTAATACTATTATGTTGTTTATCTTTAAAATTATGGAATTGTAATGTAAGAAAAGGCTTGGTTGCTATAGTCGGTATCAGAGGAAAGGTTTAGTTAATTTGGGAATTAGGATTAGTGAACCCTAGAGAAAACATATAGAAAGAGGCTAAGTACAAATATGCAAACAAGAATATTTACATAGGGATCCCATATATTATTTTTTTGAATAAATTTATTTAAATGAATATTTTATTCATGAATTGTTTACTTATGTTTTGTTCGAACCTTTTCAATTTTAGAAAATGGTGGGAACAAGGAGAAATGAGGACAACAACTCATGCGAGGGACAATGCAACGATTACCCAAACAACAGCCCTAATGATTTGGAAGGTGAAGTTGAAAACATCATGGATATGCTTACCCAATTATCTTATGTTTAAAAAAATAACCAAAATAATGGGGGCACGTCCTCCTTCACCAAAGAGGGAGCAACTGGCTATCGAAATGTTTATGCTCCAACGACCACTGACGTTTTGCGGAACTTCTGATCCACTAGTTGTGGAACAGTGGGTCAACTCCATGGAGAAGATCTTTTTTTTTAGTCATTGTTCTACAATGGAGAAGGTGACTATAGCCATTTATCATCTAGATAGAGAATCTGATCAATGGTGGGCTTTGATTAAGAACACCAAGCTGAGGGATGAAATTTAAGAGATGGAATGGGAAGACTTTAAGATAATGTTTTTTAATAAGTACTTCCCAAGAACACTTTGCATGAAGATGGAGAGAGAATTCATGGAGCTCAATAAAAAAAGAAGTATAATCTGTCACAACCTATTAAGAGAATTTCACAAGGCCTCCAAGGTACGCTTTTGGGTTTGTTATCAACAATGATAGCAAAATTGATAGATTATTTAGTGGATTAAAATCACACCGTCAAAAGGCTCTTGCAACTCTAGACATTGGGAGTTATGAAGAAGTTTTTCGGTGTGCTCTAAAAGTGGAGATAGAGTTTAGAGAATGGTCCCATGGATATGGTGATAAGAAAAGAAATATGGAGTTTCAAGCTTGCAGATCAAATGACAAAGCTGGGAAGAAAAATCAATGACCCACATGCCATAAATGTGGGAAGTTTCACCATGGGAACAACCTCAATGGGACTGGGAAGTGCTTCAAGTGTGGGAAAGAAGGACACCATGATCAAGAGTTGTGAAAACACACGAAAAGGAAGGATAATGTAGCCGATGTAAGGAGAGAACCACTCATGGTTCAATGCTACAACTGTAGGGAGCTCGGGCACTATGAAAACTAGTGCACTAATCCTCAAGTTTATGGGGGTAATCAGCTTCAGTAGCCACCAAAGACGAAGGAAAAAAGGGAAGTCTTAAGCCATCACTACGGCAGAGGTGGAGCATGGTAATGAAGTCGTACAAGGTACACTTCCTATTCACTCAATAATGGAAAATGTCTTATTTTATTCTGTTTCTACGCATTTCTTTATATCTTGCAAGTTTGCTAAAACTATAGAATCGAAGCCTCGAAACCTTGATGTATAGATATCTATAAAAACACCAAGTGGTGCAATCATTACAACCCAAGTGTTTGAATCTTCTCTTGTTAGCATATGTGGGAATATTCTTCCAGAAAATCTTGTAATACATCCCTTGGTGGAATTTGATGCTATAATGGGAATAGATTGGCTCTCAATATATAGAGAACATATCAATGGTCAGAAAAAGAAAATATCTTTTCATATTCCAAACCATCCCATGCTTATCCACAAATTCAAGGAAGATCACTAATCTCCTTTGAAAAATCCTGCAATGGTGTGGGTGTTTAATCCCTATGAAGAAGCATACCTCATCCAAATATTTGAGTCAAAGATATGTTCCAACCTTGAAGAAATTCCCATCATGAGCAAATATGGAGATTTATTTCTCGAAGATTTACTCGGAATTCCTCCAGATCTTGAGGTAGAGTTCTCAATTGAACCCATACCTGGAGATACTCCTATCTCGAAGTGTCCCTATAGGATGGCTCCTATCGAACTGGAGGAGTTAAAGAAGCAACTACAAGAGAATCTAGACAAAGGTTTCATACGACCTAGTGTGTCACCTTTGGGTGCACCGGTGCTCTTTGTGAAGAAGAATGATGGAACAATGCGGTTGTGTATCAATTATCAGGAACTCAACAAGATCACCATAATGAAAAAGTATCCTCTCCCATGGATTGATGACTTGTTCAACCAGTTAAGAGGATCTCAATACTTCTCAAAGGTGGATCTTCATTCTGGATATCATCAGGTAATGGTTAAAAAGGAATATATTCCAAATATTTCATTCCGTACAAGGTATTGGAACTATGAGTTTTTGTTTATTCTCTTCGGACCTACTAATTAACCTAACATTATCATGGATTTGACGAATAGAGTCTGAAGACATTACCTTGACAAATTTGTAGTAGTGTTTATCGATGATATTCTCATCTACTCCAAGATCAAGGGGAACATGAAGAACATCAAAGACTTGTGTTGGAGACATTGAGAAAGGGGAAGTTGTACACCACGTTCAGAAAGTGTGACTTTTGGATGAGAAAGGTCACGTTCTTGGGACATGTGATCACAAGTGGGGTAATTTCTGTGGATCCTTCAAAAAGGGTGATAGAGGAATAGCCCAGGCCCTATAGTGTCACAAAAATCTGTAGTTTTCTTGGATTAGATGGGTACTACCGATGTTTTGTGAGAAACTTCTCATGATTGTCAAGCCCACTAACTATGTTAACAAGGAAATGGGTAAATTATGTCTGGATGAATGTGAGGGAGGCTTCATGGAGCTAAAGAAAAGACAAATCACTACACCATTACTCACACTACCAAAAAGTGGAGAACGTTTTGTGATATACCGTTATGATTCAAAGAAAGGTTTGGGTTGTGTACTCATGCAAAATGATAATGTTATAGCCTATTCCCCACGAAATTTGAATATCCAGGAGCAGAACTACCCGACGCATGATCTAGAGTTGGCAGTCGTGATTTTTGCTTTGAAAATCTGGCGGGACTGCCATTATGGCGAGAAGTGTGACATATACACCAACCAAAGGAGCCTAAAGTATATATTCACACAAAAGGAGCTCAACATGTGTGGAAGGAGATGGTTAGTTCTAATCAAGTATTAATATTGCTCTATTTACTATCATCATGGAAAGGAAAACAAGGTAGCTAATGCTGTAAGTGGAAAAGAACCAGCTACTCTATCCATGTTGTAGATTGAGAAAGACCCTCTCTTCTTGGATATGCAAAGAATGGATTTGGAAATCATAAGGGAAGGGGATACATCCATCATTTCCAAAATGATTGTGCAACCATTCATCCAGGAGAAGATTAAGTAAGCACAAAGGGATGATGTGGAGATACAAAATATGGTGAATGCAGTAAATAAAGGGATGCTGAAAGACTTCCATATCGATGATGATGGTGTGATTCAGTTTGGAATGCATATTTGTGTGCCTTTATCACCCAGGATAAAGAAGGATCTATTGGATAATGCACATAGCTCAACTTTCTCTATCCATCCTGGGTGTACCATGATGTACCGCGATCTCCGATAACAATTCTGGTGGGATAACATGAAGAAGGAGGTTTCGGAATATATATCAACGTGCTTGGTATGTTAGAAAGTTAAAGCTTACTGACAAAAGTCCAAAGGTATGATGCATCCATTGCCTATACTCATGTGGAAATGGGAAAATGTTACAATGGACTTTTTCACAGGTCTCCTGAAGATGTCAAAGGGAAATAATGTGATATGTGTTGTGGTTGAATGACTCACCAAGACTGCCCATTTTATCCATATTTGGGAAGATCTATCGCTTTAACAACTTGTAATG
The DNA here is from genome assembly GCA_963277665.1 of Viscum album. Lineage (NCBI taxonomy): Eukaryota > Viridiplantae > Streptophyta > Magnoliopsida > Santalales > Viscaceae > Viscum > Viscum album. Next base: position 220,036,540 of record OY728146.1, on the reverse strand, counting down.
ATATATGTGAAGGAAGTGGTGAGGCTGAACGGTGTTCCACTCTCAATTGTCTCTGACCGTGATCCTAGGTCCACATTTAAATTTTGGGGGAGCCTTCAACATGCTTGGAATACTGAATCAAATTTCAGCATTACCTATCACCCCAAAACTGATGGCCAGTCTGAAAGGACTATTCAGACACATGAAGTTATGATAAGAGCCTGCTCTTTTGAATTCAAAGGTGGTTGGGATCAACATGTCACATTGGTTGAGTTCTCATACAAAAATAGCTTCCACTCGAGTATTCAGATGGATCCATATGAAGATCTCTATGGAAAGCGATGTAGAAATTCAACCTGTTGGGATGAAGTTGGTGAAAGAAAGCTACTTGGACCTGATCTTGTTCAAGAGATGACAGAGAAGGTTCAAGTCATCCAGAAACACATCAAAGCTACTCAAAGTCAGAAAAAATGCTATGCTAACAACCATCGAAGGGACTTGGATTTCAATGTTGTAGATAGTGTCTTCCTTATAATATCTCCATGGAAGAGAGTCATGCGGTTTGGGAAGAATGAGAAGCTAAGTTCAAGGTATATCAGCCCCTTTGAGATCCTTGACCACTTATGACCTTTTTCCTATCTCCTTGAACTTCCATCGAATATGGATAAATTTTATGTTGAGTTTCATGTATGACTACCGAGGAAGTACATACCAGACCCCTCACAGTTACTAAACTCAGAGGTGTTGCCACTGGAAGATGATCTCTCTTATGAGGACCAACCAGTAAAGATTCTGGACCAGAGAGACAAGGTTCTATGCAACAAGACAACCCATCTAGTCAAAGTGATGTGGAGAAACTATATGTTTTAGGAAGAAACATGGGAACTAGAAGAGGCAATGAGGGAGAAACACCCTCACCTGTTTGTGTAAAGTGATATTTCGGGGGAAAATTTTCATAAGGAGGAAAGAATGTAACAACCCAATGTCTTTCAATGGAAATTCCCTTCTTATATTTATGTCATAAAATAACATGAAAACACAACATAAAGAACTACTATGTGACAAGTGACCTTTAAATATATGTTTTTCACTTATGTGTTGGGAATTTTAAAAACCCGACATACACTATTGTTTTCATGATGTTTTTTGGAGTCTAATAAAATGAAAATAATTTTTGGTGAATAGTAACATACTGTTGTGAATAGAAACCTACCCTTATGAATAGTAATATGACCCTTATGAAAATTAAATCCACCAACATAAGAGTAGATTTACCCATGATTTACTAAATAAAATTTAGACATCTTAGAAAGTGACAATTTGACCTTAGTAAAAGTTTTGGTATTTTATATGTTCTAAATAATTATTTTTAATAAATTAATTAATTAAAAATAAGATTTATTTTATCAAAATGTGTTAATTAATTATCAAATAAATTTCTTATAATTTTTAGGCAATTTTATAAGACAATAAGTAATTTTTGAAACCACTATAAAATCAGTTTTAATCATAAAAATTGTTTTTAAGTAAATTATGATTTCAATTAAATTATAAATTAATAAGATTTAGAATGTTTTTTTTTTGAAAAATGGACATTATTTTTGTATTCTACACAATGACAAATGGTTTGGGTAAATTTTTGGGTTTTTTCTGAGATACTTGAATTTTTGATGAATAGTGAAATACCGTAAATTACCAAAATATGCGAAATAAGCTAATTATAGAGTCATGTGTGATGTTCTGCTGATGTAAGACCACTTATTTCGGGATCACATGATAAAATTACTATTCATGGTCATGGAATACTCACTATTCCTATCTTGTGAGAAAATATGAAACTATTGAATTTTATATTAAGGAAACCCCTCTCCCCTCCACTATAAATACCAGCCTTCACACCCTCATTTCCTCACACCTATCAAGCTCCAAGCCTTCTCTAGACTCTTCCCAAACATCATTCCCTAAACCCTCCCCCACTTCCAAGAGCTTCTGGTTTCATCAAAACACCATGCTTAGTCCCTTAAAGAGGATCTCAAGAGAAGGACTCAAGAGGTAATTTCTCTCCCTCTTCTCCTTTAATTTCCTTTCAAGTTCAAGTTCATTTCTTGATCTCTCCCAACATATGTTCATAAAAATTGTATTTTAACTCCATTATTATACATCTACTGGAATATTATGATGATAATGGGATATTATATCATCCAATCCAATTTCCCTATTCCTTTTATTTTATTATGGAGAATTTTGTTCATGAGGTGTTAATTTAACACCTTTAAGAATGACAAGTTTTCTTATTCAATTTCTTCCTTCATATCTGGTCATGAAACCATTTTTATGGTTTCTAAAGAACATTTTATATGTATTATCTCTTATTTAATTTTCTGGAACTGACATCTGGCCATATTACTAAGTGATAAATTAAAACAAGTTCATTGTGATCGAAAAACTACCCAAATTAACCCAAACAATCATCATTTAATTATTATCTAATGATTCATCCACATGGATATAATATGATTCATTTTAACATCATTAAAAATAAATTAATATGATTAATAACATGTAATATCAGTTCTGTATGTTTACCCATGTTCTTCCCAAACATCAATTTAAGAATACAAGTGAATCACTCAAGAAAACCAAAAAAACAAACATTTTAGAATAATGTTTTTAAACTCTATAACTCATCCAAAGGAACATAAAATAACTTAATGAAACCATAAGGAACCATATTAATTTACTAAAATGTTCTGGATTTATAATTAATGAATATAATGTCATTATACAGGACATTAAAGAGATGTAAGCATTCAGATACAAGGAAAGTGGAAATTCTCGAACCCAACTTTCATCCTTTGGGTTCTACCTCTTTCACTCCTTTTTGATATGGTCACTCCTTAAAGATCATTTTTTCATTATTTTATTTATTTATCTGGGATATACATGTTTTCTAATAATGTTTAGGTAAATCCAAATGTTTTCCAAAAGAACTCTTCTTTTAAGTACTCAACTTTTACCTCTCATTCATGGTTGTTGGTTCTTGTATCAAGTTTGTTTTTCCCTATTTCTTTTGGGAAACCAAAGCTAATGAATGTATTATTATGAGATGAAAGCAATTCCTTACCATGTGTTATTTATGTTCACTTTTGATGTATGTTCCTTATGGAAATCATGATAATCATAATGTTATGATGTGACGGGTGCACCCGGAATTATATTGCGCAATTATGAATGTTTCAAAGTGATGGGTGCTCCCAGAATTATACAATTCTCTAATGAATTGGGTAATGTGATGAATCTCATGATTAAATGTGAAATTATGTGTGAACAAGATTATATCTTGGTTCACAAGTATGTGTGGTAGTTAACCACTTAGACGACATGTTTAATTTTTATACATTGACACATTTCAAGTCTAATATTTATGCTTCCTCTCATGTTCATGATCTTTTTCCCATGTTATTATTATGCTCACCACATGCTATATTGTTCTTATCTATCCTCTTACTAGGCTTCTATATCACCCCTTTTGATGTGTATCCTTAGGTGGTTACATGTATTAAGAAACGGAGAAGTGCCAATAAGAAGCTAGAGAAGAAGAAATTAAACAAATGTTTATGCTTGATGTTGTAGTTGTTATGTATGATCCTAGTTTACCAAAGACACTAAACCCTTGGATCCTCTATGTGAAATACAATTATGTTTTTTATCTTTAAAATTATGTAATAGTAATGTAAGAAAAGGCTGGGTCTCTATAGGATCTGTCGTACGGGGTTCGCAGGGCGTATCCAAGCAGCTTCAAGAGAGGCGATGCTACTCATGTGATGGTAGGGGACCTCTCGCTCGAGATTGCTAGACCCACCGTACTACTTAAATTGGAGCAGTGGATAGACCACCGAGGCAGAGGCAAAGTGTGGAGTAGAAAGATCCATGGGGCGGCGGGACTTGGTAGAGGAGATGGGACAGTAGCTGAAGGTGGTCTGTGTTTTGACCCTTTACCGCCACCACCCCTAAGAGGTCCACCCCAGGCTAGAAAGCTAGTGAACAGAGGCAGTGAAAACTACAGGTAGCAGAGGATTGTTATCTAGGTACTCCCGGAATGATTAGAGGTACAATATATGTATTTTCTACTTTGGATGCTGTATTGATAGACACAGGTTCTAGTCATCCTTTTCTGGCTGCTTATCTAGTTTGAGACCTTGAGAATCCAATTGAGCCATTGACTAGACCATTACACTTAGAAACACCAACTGGAGAAGATTCAGATATATCACACCTTTACAGACAGTGTGACCTGAACCTTTGAGGTGAGAGTTTCGGTTGGAACCTCTTGGTGGTAGCGTCAAGGCCTTACAATTTAATTCTTGGTATGGATTGGCTATCCACAGTTCATGCCCAGATTGACAGTATTAGGCGAAGGGTGCAGTGTTTCCGTAGTAATGGAACGATGTTCTCCTTCATCGGTGAAAAGGAGACCCATGCAGCGCAAGATGGACTCGTGCGTAGGAAGGTATAGATGATTTCACATCAGTTGGCTAGCCTAGCCCTTGGCGCATCAGATGTTATGAATTTCCAATTTCCAGTAGTAGTGGCTGAGTATGAGGACGTCTTTCCAGAGTATGTCCCTGGACTACCACCCTATTGGGAGATAGATTTCTGCATTGAGTTGCAACTCGGGACGACACCGATATCAACATCATCATATCAGATGGCTCCTGCAGAGCTTCATGAGCTGAGAGTGCTGCTGGAAGACTTGCAGAGGAAGGTCTTCGTGAGACATAGTGTTTCACCCTGGGTAGCCCCAGTGTTGTTTTACAAGAATGCAGATAGGGGTTTGAGGCTGTGTATGGATTACCGGTGCTTGAATCAGGTGACCATGATGAACAGGTATCCACTACCGAGGATCTATGACCTATTAGACCAGTCGAAAGAGGCACGATGGTTCCCGAAGGTTGATCTATGATGAGGCTATCACCATTTGCGAGTAAGAGATGAGGATATATCGAATACGACCTTCATATTCCACTATGGACACTATGAATACTTGGTGATTCCCTTAAGTATGATGAACACCCCATCAGTGTTTATGGGACTCATAAACTGGATCTTTCAACCATATCTAGATCGGTTCGTGGTGGTCTTAATCAATGATATCCTTGTGTACTCTGCGTCTGAGGAGGAGCACGTGAGACACCAAAGGATGGTTCTGGAAATACTATGAGACCACCTATTGTAAATGAAACACTCAAAGTGTCAATTTTGGATATAGTAGGTCCACTTAATAGGACATGTTATCTCAGCAGATGGTGTAGTAGTGGACCCAGCCAAGGTGGAGGTAGTGTTAGTCTAGCAGCCACCCCGGAGCGTGATAGAGGTGTGGAGTTTCCATTGATAGGTAGGCTAATTTTAGATATTCATTCCTAATTTCTCCCGGATTTCAGCACCCATGATATATTATACCCGAAAGGGGCAGCCTTTCGTGTGGACCGATAAATGCCAGCAGGATTTTAAGTAGTTGAGACAGAGTCTGACGAGCACCCTGATCATGAGACTACCATAAGAGGGTATTATGTACGAAGTGTTCTATGAAGCATCAGGAACCAGTCTTGGTTGTGTCAAAATGTAGAGGCAAGTGGTAGTTTCCTATGAATCACGCCAGTTGAGGCCACATGAGCAGAACTACATGACCGATGATCTTGAGTAAGCAGCGTTAGTCTTCACATTGAAGATGTGGCAGCACTACCTGACCGGTGAGCAATTTATCGTCTACTCTGATCACAAGAGTTTCAGATATATCTTTTATCAGAAGGATGTGAATTTGAGACAGAGGTGGTGGCTTGAGTTCCTGTAGGATTACAACCTTGAGATCGTTTATACTATTGGGAAGGGGAATTTTCTGGAAGATGCTCTCAGCAAGAAATCCAATTTGCAGTTGTTGGATGAGGTGATGAGGCAGTTGGAATCTTTACAACTATCCTTCATGGATAGAGATGAGGGATCTTACCTTCAGTATATGGTTGTTACCTCATCACTCTTACAATGTTTCAGGGAAGCACAACTCGAGGAAGCTAGCGGCCAGACTCTATATGCTCAGATATCCGCAGGTGATGCTGCAGATGGATATTCAAAAGGTGGGGAGCACGTTGTTCTTTTAAGAGGGCGCACAGTAGTACTAGTGACATTTCAGGAGGAGGTTCTGATGGAGTTCCATAAATCTCCTTTGGTGGTGTTTCCAGGCGTAGAAATTATATACCAGGACCTACGATATCAGTTATGGTTTCCAGGAATGAAGTAGAGTGTGGCAGAGTTTGTTTCTCAGTGCCTTACGTGTCACCAAGTAAAGGCTAAGCACCAGGTTCCTACAGGTTTGACTCAACCCCTTGAGGTTACAAAGTGGAAGTGGGATGGGATGTCTATGGACTTTGTGATGGGTTTACCACGTATTTCTATGGGACACGATGCGATCTGGGTTATCATTGACTTACTCACCAAGTCGACTCAGTTCCTAGACATACAATAGTAGATTTCAGTAGAGGGCTTGGGATGAATCTTTGTGTAGTAGATAGTTCGACTTCATGGAGTTCCATAAATGATCATCTCTTATCGTGATGATCGTTTCACATCCCGTTTTTGGAAGGTATTGTATGAATATTTTGGGACTCAGTTATGCTTGAGAAGAATGTTTCATCCTCAGACTGATGGTCAGACATAGCAGACCATCCATGTTCTGGAGGATATGATATGAGCTTGTATACTTGAATTCAGTTATAGGTGGAAGGATCAAATACTATTGGTGGAATTTTCTTATAACAATAGTTATCATTCACCTATTGGTATGGGACCATTCAAGGCTTTGTACGGGCGACCTTGCAGGTCACCACTTTTCTGGACTGACCCAGGAGACTCAGCACTCATGGGACCAGAGATGGTGCAAGCAACTACAGAGAAGTTTCAGGTCATCCAAGAGTGGATGAAGACTACCCAGAGTTAGCAGAAGTCTTATTCCGACAAGAGTTGAAGGACTTTGGAGTTTGAGGATGGTGACCATGTGTTTTTTTGGGTCCCACCTCGACCGGGATTGCGGAGATTTGGATGAGCCGGCAAGCTATCCCAGAGGTTTGTTGACCCTTTTCAGATTCTGTGTAGAGTTGCAGTGGTGGAGTACCTCTTGGCTCTACCTCCTGAGATGGACCATGTACACAACATCTTCTATGTGTCACAGCTACATAGGTACGTGCATGATCCATCACACATTATCGACTGGAGCGAGTTGAAATCGATGATGGGGTGACCTTTGCTGAGTACCCAGTGGAGATTGAGGATTGGCAAGGGAAGATCCTTCGTGGGTGAGATATTCCCATGATGCGTGTCCGGTGGAAGCACGAGAATCTCTAGAAGAGCACATGGGAGCGGGAGGCTCAGATCCGAGCGCAGTTCCCACATCTTTTTGAATAGCCTTTGTTTTTTATTTTCGGGGATATAAAGCCTTAAGGTGGGGAGGATGAAATGTCTCATATTTTTCTGTATTTTATTTCAGTAATTTATGGGAATTATTTTGAGACCATGCTTTGAGACGACATGCAGTTCCGAGGCCTGGTGGTCCCCGAACAAATGTTTGAATTTAATTAAATAATTAAATAATGTGGGCATATGGTATTACTAAAAAAGAAGAATAACTCCTGAATGGGTGCTCAGATCATAAATCCATTGACACCATTGCATTCAGAGTAGCGAGTTTACCTTAGGTGGGGAAGAACATCGGCTGGCGTAGGTCGTTGGTGAAATCTTATTTTTTGTATGTAATCATAATAAAATATTTACTAAAAATATTTTATTAAATCGTTCCGCAATGATGTATTTTAAATTAAATATTTAACAGGGGATCAGGGTTATAGATCTCATAACCTTGAATTTTCTATGGATGCTTTGGAATGCTCTGGAGGAAACGCCCAATGTAGCGATGATGTTCATGACGAGTTTCCCCTGAGATGATGACACGATGACTGGATCTTCACCGACGAACACCGCGGATCCAGGTAGGGAGTTTGATCTCCTTTGGTTCCTTTCACCGTTCTTGATTCCTACAATGAATGCAGACTAATCCACGAACAGATTAGCCCTTGGATTGATCGTTATGCAGGATGGGTGATCTGCAGGATCTTATTTGGGGATTGATTCTTGAAGGTTATTTTGGTTTTTTTATCCTTCTAATGGTGATGAACCAGGATCGACACGAACATCAATCGAGGTTCATCCCTCTCAATTTTTTGTACCTTTATTCACTGATTTCTTGCGTTCTTCATGTGCGTTCTACACGTTCTTCACAGAGATATAAATGATGGATTTTTGTGCATCCGTTGTGAGACCCATGACCCCAAATTGAAGATCTGGCATCGGTAAAACCCCAAATAGGTGCGAATGTGGTGGTTATGGATGGATTGAAGTGGATCAGAAGATATCATTATTTGAACGATTTCTTCAAGGGTGACTAGAATAATATTTTAGGGATGATCAAATGCCTGAAACCAACGTATTCGGCATCATGATGATGAGGAAACAAAAGATCTCGAGTTTCGTGGCAAACGAAGGACAGGTTGTGAATCTGGATGTTCGGTCGAGGCACGATGAAGAAGAAAGTGCTTCTGGAAATTTCCCGACTACACGGTGTGTGTTCATCGGCGGTCCACTTGGTGTGTACTCTGGAAAGTACACTAACATGGGTTGGGTACACGGCCAGGGACACGGTGGGTATACCCTTCACTGGCCAGACCCAACCAGATACACGAGATACCCCGTGTACTGGTACACGGGCAGAGCAACACGGGTTGAGTCCGTGTAAGGGTACATGGCTAGCATACACGGAGAAAACCCCAGACACTCAGACACTTAGTGTAATCCTTCTACACACCATGTAATTAAATTTTATATAGGAAGCCTTAAGACACGGGTCGTTTTATACGGGAAGTACCTAGAGTCAAGGAACACGGCATGTGACCCTACTACATGTCGTGTAACTAGTTTTTACTTGTCTTGAGCCATTTTTCATCGGTGACTTGGACTAGATTTCTTATGGTTTGTACCCTTGGTCTTTCCCCTGAAATATTCTAGTATCATTTCCCACGTACATGAGTATAATCACTTTATCATGACTTCTTGAATAGTATTTTTGGAATCTCCTTTGTGAGTCTTAGAGCCAGATCCTCTATTCCATCATGGTACCCTAGGAAGTGTTCTTGGTATCGAAGTGACCTACCTTACCCCGACACTGATACTTTGCTTAGAGAATTTGTTCAGACTGAGCTGTTGAAATCACCCCATCGCAATTGGTTGTGATCCTCATCTGAGCTTTGTATTCTTAAGTAATTTTGGAGTGAGTTCTCCCATAAAAAGTACTTCATATCTTTCTCTTCAGACCTAGGAGTGTGTTCTACCTGTTACGTGCTTAGTGGAATCTTTGAGCTGGATCTTAGTGGTGGTTTCGCGATAATCGATCATGTATAAGTATATCTAGATATTCTTGTTATATGTTCTATAAACATATACTGTGTAGAGATGAATGTATCGTTCCTTTATGGTATTTACCTTGTTGTATTCCTTTGTAGTTTTCGGGGTGTCCTTATGGGTATTGTTATACTCACCCCTACATGGGCTTTTCTCGTAGGTGTCGTGTCTTGTGAAGATGAGCGAGCCTTTGACATGATTCTAGGTGGACCAGGACCGGACGGTGCTTAGTGAGATCAGGTAAGCAGAGGTTTGTTCCTATGACTGTGGATTGTATTCCCCTTACCTTTCTTTACATGTTGGACTTTTTTGCATACTTTTTTTGGGTGGGGCTGTATTTTTGGACGAGGGTTTTACATTACTTTACATTACTTTCCTGTCGTACTCTATTGGTTGGGATTTTAGTGTATGCATGCATTTACATTTTTAGAAGTTTTTTACTTTTCAGCTTTGTAGTATTGGAGATGTGCGTGTGCATGTACAGGTTTATAGGCAATGCCTCCCATGTTAGTGACATGCCTACTCAGTGCTAGTCACCAGACCCTGGCCTATTGGTGGCAGGCTTAGGGAGTTACGGCATGGGCCCCATTGGGACGAGTCGTGAAATTTAGAGACAACCTGTCATGTCTTGTAAGGTCGTTGGAAATCAAACCCTCAATTGAAGGAAAACATCAACATATCACGTACAACTAAACCACATGATTTTCTTTTAAGTAAGATATTTTTAGGTAAACTATTTGATATATGAGAATTAGTTTTATTTTTTGATTTTATGTTTTATTGTAATGACAAGTAATGGATGGGAAATTGATTTGGAGATTAAGTGGTCAATGTTATTCGAAAGGATATTCACTATTTTTAGAACCCTATATAATAAATATTATAATATTACTATAGGATTTTATTATATAAATTTTAATATTAAATATATTTTAGAAACATATATGATTTTCAGTGATTCAGGTTATTAATAAAAATAATTTTTATATATTGATGATTATTATGGATATAATTTTTACTGTGAGACATCAAGTGTATTTGTTGTTATTTTTATGTGAATATTAAATTTATTATTGAAGAAAATGTGACAAAATTATATTAATTTTTGGGTTTCAAATTTATTCATTGATATTTTATGGAATTTTGAGGATACTAATTTGTTGAATACTCTATGGAGAACATTGGGAATTAAAATATAATTTTTGAGATTATTGTTCATTTTCGTTATATAATAGTTATTAATTTTGTAAAATTACATTTTTTTATAATAAACATTTTGTTTTTGGTTCATTACTAAAGATATGTGGAAGAAATCATTATAATTTTGTGGATTTTTTGATCCATAGAATTTGATTTTGATGCTTTAGGTTTGAGAATTAATCTTGAATACACATCATCTAGAGAGATGATGGGGTTGAAATTATTCATTTCAAGTAATTTTATTTCCTAATATTCTTGGTCTAGGACTTAAAATAATTCCTAAACTCTATAAAATTTCTTTCATAAAAATATTATCTAGTTTCATTTCATAACGAGGAATATATGGCTTTTCAATCTATCTTATTTGTATCCTTTTTTATTATTAAATTTCTCCCAACTATTATCTCTAAAAATTTCTATATTTCCTTGAACAATATATTTTCTCATCCATGTCCATTTTTTCAATCATGGAAAACTATTTTTTTTATCTCAAGTGACCATAATACTTTATTTTCTCTCTTTCCAAATAAATGTTTTATTAATCCTTATTCCAATGAATGATTTCAACAGAAGTTATTCTAAAAATTAATTCTACTAATTACTCAATCACATTTTAAAATTTTGAGGAATGAATTTATTAAATGGGTTTTTTGTGGATTTTGGATAAAAATATTAAATAGAAACACTATGAAAAATATCATAAAATACAACCCAAAAAAAGATTATAAAAATACAAAAAAGTGATATTGATTAAATACGAGTGTTATAACCTAGATGTGGAAATGGAGGGAATGAATTATATTAAATAAATAATGTAAATATAGTTAAAAAATATTTATAAAATTGTTTTATTTGTTTCTAATTAATTTGAAATAAACATATTATCTAGTTGAATATAAAGGCTGTTGTTTTATATACAAAACTATATTTAGGACCACAATGGAATTTTATATTAATAAATTAAATTAATGTCTATTAATAAATGATTTGAATGAAATTTATATGTTATATATTCCTTACTAATTTTTAAAATTCATCCATTATGTTTGAAAGGATTAAGATAATTTATTTATTTTTAATTATAAAAAGCTATTTTTTTAATGAACAATTATGACACCATTTAGTTACAGACATATTCTAAATACAAATTTTTTAAATTTATTTAAAAAATATATTTAAAAATAAACTTAATTTTTGAAATTTTAATATCAAAATTCTCTTTGTGTGAATTTTTTTACATATTTCTAACAAGATTCATTTTTTGATGAATAATGAAAAGTACAACATTTTATTTGAAAACTTTTTTTGATCTACAATATTTATATTGATAAATTATATTTTAAATTGTATTTAATGATTAATTAGTTAAATAATATATAAATAAAACTAGTTTAGGACATTTTAATCAATTTAATAGTAATATTGGATAGGAAAAAATTTTAGTCTTTTGAACGTTTCACTTTAAAAACACATTTTTTCATCATGTATTGGGATTAATTTTAAATCTTATTTTAGAAATTATAGGAATTTAATTATGTAAAATGTATTAAATATTTGTAATTATAAGGTAAAAATTATTATTTATGTTCAATTTAAACTTTATTCATTAAAAATTTAATATGGTAAAAAATATTTAACATGGTATAGGTAAGAAAATTTAATTGGTTATATTTAAGAATATACATGATTAAAATTCCTAAAAACTATGAAATGTATCTATTTTATGATATGTGTATTGAACCTATGCAACCTAAAAAATAATAATTTCAATCCATGGTCATGGAATTTAAATATATCTCTGTGTGGTTGTATATAAATATAAAATAGTCATTATTTTAATCACTTAAACCCACCTATCATCAACTATAAATACTACTAATCAATCCCCCATTTAGACCCAAAAGCATTTAATCATATAAAATATATTCCTAAACATCTTCTACTGAGTCTCCCCAAATCATAGTTCTTCTATTATCACATAAAGATGAAATCCATTGACCTCAAGGGTCTCGTGGAGGCGATATTCATATTGTAATTTTCTCAAAGTACCTATATGAATTTCATTTCTTTTCTATTTTATCCCAACCGAAATCATCTATAAATACATGATAACTCAAGAATAATTTGTATACTAGTGGGTTTTTTATATAATGGAATATATCATACTAGTTTTAGTTGTCATCTATATTAAATAAAATAAATAAAATTCTTTTCCATGTTTTGTAAGTTAATTTCCTATGCGAACAATAATTTTTTATTTTCCATTACTGAATTTATGGTTGTTAATTAAATTATAGTTAATGTTAAATAATATTTTTAATGGTTATATTATAAAAAATTCAACTTTCAATAACTTATATATAAAAATAATATTTAATAAAGTGAAACTATTTTGGGATGTTCATAATAACCACAAAAATAAACTAAACAATTAACATTACTATTTTTTCTAATGAATCCTCTTCATATAAGGAATAAAAATGTAATATTAGAATAATAATAATTATTTAAGATCAAAAGTAATTTTCTATTCCACTTATGCATAATTAATTTTTTTAATGAACATGCATAATTATACACAAATGAACCAATCGTGAAACCATGAAACAAATGCACCCCAAAACTGTGAGAGTAGATATATTATCAATTAATGTGTCATAATATTTTATAAAATCATCAAATAAGGTATTAAAAATATGAATATTGATATATAATTAGTTAATAATATTATTTAAACAATTATACCTAAGCTTATCGTACACAACAGTAAAAAAAGGCATAATGTAGGTTATTTATTACCACAATTTCTATTCATTGGGTTAAACTTCTACTTCTTGATTATGTAGTAATAATATTATGTTTGAAATTAATTTCTGATATATTGTTTTTTATGATAACTTTATTTTTTGGATTTATATTGGATAAAAATATTTGATTAATTTGATTAATTTACAATTACATGATATGGTAGCTGTATAGAACATCATCTTAATATCCATTCATTGAGTATTGTTTTGATGTTATACACCCAAATTATATTATGAGGTGTATATAATTCCCATTTGAAATATAAAATCATGAATTTATTTATCCTAATTTTATTTAATGGTATTTATTAATAGGGTTAATGATTCAACAAATTCAAAGTTGTAAGGGGCATATTGAATAAAAATTATCATTTGGAAGGTTTAAAGGTTTAATTTCAAAAACATTTCCTCCATCTCAATATTCATAAAATGATATTATATTTTAACATATAATAATATATAAGTATTATAAATGAAAAATTCTGTATATTTAATTCAATGGTTTTAAAAATAAATAATTTTAAATGTTTTATATGGAATTTTTTGATAAATATAATTTTCTATTCTTAATGGACATAATGAAAATGACTTTCTCTTCTGCTATGACTATTATTTATATTGTTGATTCCTTTAAAATATTAAAATTTATCATAAATGAAAATATATATTTAATTTAATTGGATATTGTGTGATTGAATATAGGTTGTCAAGGAAATGGGTTTTTTGGCATTGGAAAATTGTTTAAAAAAATGGTATTTTTATATGAAAGTGTTTTTTAAATGGTATTAAAAGTGTTTTTAAAAGGATTGTATGATGATAGTTATTTATTAATGAAATTGTACATGGACGTCATATGAAAAATGTTACAGCTAGTTATTTCTAATATGATTTGTTCTTCCACATTATAGCTCCTGGTTGAGAATGATATAGATTATGTAAAGTTTGACCCCCCATTATATCTCATGAGAAATGGGGGAGCTCGATATAGATTTTACAAAGTATTGGTACCCATTATAACTCATGGGTGAGCCTTCTATATCATATATAATGGATGATTCCCATTAAATATCTTTTCTGTGTTGGGTAATAACTATGTTGGAATTCAGTTTTATGGTTATTCCAGTTGAAAGGGTTTTGAAAGGGTTCTATTTATATGATTCTCTATGTCACCTTAATGAATGTTTTAAATTTCATGTTATGTGGTTTAATGGATTTATTTGATAAACAAATGTGTGCTTGATTTACATGAAAACATTTTATTTCATTTTTCCCATATCTTGTTTTAAATTTTTTTCCATAGGGATAAAGGATGAGTGTTGACAAGGATAAGGGAAAGATGAAAATTTTGATGTTATAACCTGAAAAGAAACCATGTCTAATTTTATAATGTTTAGTTTGGTTTGAAATACGCATATAATGTAAATTTTTACACTTTTAATGCATTTGTTTAATTTTGAAGATATTTTCCTAACTCTTTATAACTATATATCTAATAGATATTTTGTAAAATAATGTGATCTCTAGTTTTAGAACCATGTGAATATGTAATGTTAATGGTTTCATCCTTACAACATATGTGTTCAAATTGGGATAAAAAGTAGGTCTGTTCAGTAATAAATATTAATTTGGAGAATAAATGAATTTTAATTTTAATGGTACTTTATTTAGAATCGTTAGTAGTAAAATAATTACTTTATATGATTAAGGAATTTCGATGTTGTACATATTTAATTAAAATGATAAAATATAAGTGGTTTTAAAAATAAAACAAGTAATGTGTTTGAATAAATAATTTTTTTACAACATAACATTAGGCAACTATTGAATTTTATAGATGTGTTAAATGTAAATATTTCAATTCCATTGATTTATTGAATTTTTTAATGTCATATTAAATGCACAGTGTCAAAATTGGCATTAATTATACTTCATAATAAATAATGTTTTATTAAATGATTTAAAATTTAACAAAATCTTATATTTTTAAAAGTTAATTGGAAATAGTTGTAAATATAAACCATTGAACTTTTATGTGATTTTTTACTATTATAAGAACATTACATGGACCCTTTTGACAAAAAAAATATTTACTCCAGTTATTGTTAAAGTAGGATTCTGCACATCACATGTTATTGTAGTAAAATTAATTCTTCACACAAAAAAATTTCTATTTTATAACATTAATTTTATATTTTTAATAATTGGGTTCAAATTATATAATTAGGATCACTTTATTTTTAGTATTTATTCATAAATTACGTTGGTAAGAAAGACAAGTTATCTTGGTGAAAACTAAAACGTTAAATTTAAGTAAACCAAGAGGTTAAGGGAATAACATATATAAAAAATAAATATTTTTATTGGTGGATGTGTGGATTGACTATTTAATCGATCTAATACATTTAATATCAGTTTTTATGAACATTTATAGATAGTGACATTCCAATATTCAATAGTTTTGAGTATTAAAAAACCCTACTCTTTCTCACTTATAAAAGGAACCCCTTCATATCCTCCCCAAATATCAAGGGAATTTTTGTTTGGGTAATCCCTACAATAATACCTTGAATAAATAACTCAAATTCACTTAGTTGATTTGGATTGATCATAAAATTTTCTTCTTGGTTGTTATGGTGAAAACCCAACGATTGTTTCCAATGGAGAGGGGCTTCAAACATCCTTGAAGAGTGTTGAGAGTTGAAGTGGTTTCCGTATCAATTTTATTTCTATGATACCCAATAAATATTCATAAATTGTTTCTATTTTGATTTTTATATAATTAAAATAAATATTTATTTTTATTCACATCAGAAAAATTATGTGGTATAATAATCCATATAAGTAATATTCTTTCATGGGGCATATGATTTAAAAGATACCAAAGTTGTAAGGCTTCTATTATACAATCTGATTGTTTCTCAAGGATGTATATTATTAGTTTTCAGTTGATAAAATATTTTGATCTATTACTAATGAAACTCATGAAATTTATTCTCCTCTAGTTATTTATATTAATTATATGTTTTAATTTCATTTTCACTTGTTTATACACTCAATGAAACAAAAATATTATTTTATGGAAATCCTATTTCATTTCTGTTGAGTTGAAAATATTTTAGAATCAATATTAATATTTCATAAACTTTTAAAAATGATTTATTTCTATACTTAAATTATTTATTATATAAATATTTACTTATTTCGATATTTTTTTTTGAAGAAAATGAAATGTATAATTCTTTTCCTTATATAAACAATGTAATTTTGAATATATACAGAAAATGTGAAATGAATAATTATTAAAACATGTACAACATATATGGTATTATCTATAATCCAAAATAATTGATGATTTAAATAATACATTTCATGTTTCCATGTAGATTCTAAAACAATATTTTTTGTTAAATATTTTGGAAATTATTAGATTTACAAATATTATTTTCAATATGTAGAAGATATTTTACTCAAGAATGTTTTTAATGATCATTTAATGGTATTTAAATTTATCAATGACAGAAATTCTTGATTCTAATTATGATATACTGTGTATATAATCCAATGATACCATCCATATTATTTTTGCAGATGATTATTTATTAGGATGATAATTTTTTTATTAAACTCATTTCTTTTCCACGGTTTTTCTGTGAATCGCATTTATTTTCCACAAGTTATGATATTATGGATTTGTGAAACCTTTATGAAACCCATTTTCCTTTCA
The DNA here is from genome assembly GCA_963277665.1 of Viscum album. Taxonomy (NCBI): domain Eukaryota; kingdom Viridiplantae; phylum Streptophyta; class Magnoliopsida; order Santalales; family Viscaceae; genus Viscum; species Viscum album. Next base: position 220,019,329 of record OY728146.1, on the reverse strand, counting down.
ATAGGCTATCTCTTATTTTGTTTTTTATGAACCTTATTTCCATTTCATGTTTTATATTTAATGAATATTAATGATCTTATGTCACACATATGTATGTTTTTCATTATGTGATAGGTGGGCCACGAATTTTTTAACCCTCTAATGAATTGAGTAATGATTAATGTTCTATGAGATAAAATGGAAAATAATATATTATCACAAGATCAAAAAATTTTGGTACATGGGATCTTATCCCAACCCGAAAAGGGGGTACACATGAGGTTATCTCAAGATATACGAAAGTATATGTGTGGTAATATCTAGCCTAATATGTTACAAATGTATCAGTGGTAGAATTAACATAATATATTATAAAATTTTGTGTATTCCAAAAATCCATGACTTATTCCATTTTTATGATATCATGGATCATGTTATTTGATTCAATTATTACTCTTGTCTTATGAACATCAAATATCTAAACTATGTAACCGGTGTATGATCTATGATAGGAAATACATGGTTTTCAAATTTTATTATCCACATATCATATCCTTACAATAATATTATTTTAATATCTATCTTTATTAACCTTAATGGGAATCTGAGATCAGCTGTTAATTTTTTTTACTATCCCCTTTTTATGAAAACAATAAGATTGATATATCTAATAAGGGTGAATTTTATGAAGAACATAGTGGGGATAATATAGTTCAGTTATGAGAAAGTTTCTTATGTGTATTAGATTCCTAGGGAACTAAACCTATATGATACAAGGTTAGATTGTTATGTTATGCAACGAATATAAATTTATGAATATTTAGTATATATCAATTAATATTCTAGGTTGCACTATAACACACCATGTTTTTATAAAATAAATTCAAATACATGAAACACTAAGTCTCTAATAACTATCAATGTATCAGAAAACCTAGGATTTTTGTAGACTCAACTTTAGACTGTTAAAGAATAGATCCACCTTGCTTTCAGTGTTCATAATAAATTCAAAGTAATATATTCCAAGCCTTGTGATGTTTTCTTTATACGTCCTAATGGACTCATCTCCCTTCTTCTTATGTCCGAGGAACTCTTTTTCTATATTGAGATCAAGGGTTAGGGGAAAATATTTATTGAAAAATACTCTCTTTAATTCCTCCCAATTTATGAAATAATTTTCCTCCTTGGACATCATATTTTTCATTAGTGTCCACCACTAATCATCTTCCACATCAAAATTATATATTTCTAGAACAAATTTCTTTTTTTATGAGCACTATGGATATATAATATATTTTCAATGGAGTTAATCCACTATTCTACAAGGAGGGGATAAAGAGATCCACTAAACATTGGAGTAATTTTCCATATAAAAGATTCTACATGAACATTATATTTCCTTGTAGGGTGAGGGTGTTTCACATGGTTTATGATATTATTCATTACTTTAGACATCTAAGCAAGTACTTTCATGAATTCTTGATCACTCATTCCCACCGTATTTGTCATATCATTATGGAAATATTCACATTCCATATTACAATTATTATTGGAAGATGTTATTATATTTCCCTCCATTAACTAATAAAAATAAGGTACAATAATGGGGTTGGAATATATATCTTTTAAGCATCAAAAGGAAACATTGATCATAAAAGTAAATATTTGTAAAGGAGAATTATATCATAACTTGTAATACCCTTGGTTTTAATCTAGGTAATACTTGATCTATTTATTAACTTATCTTCTTATGGGATTTTTTTATTCCCTTAATAATGTTCTATTCTATTCCAATGAATTATACAAATAATATCCCCCATGGGTATCAAACCAAGAGGGAAACAAGGGTCATTATCATTCACAAGTTCTCATTTGAGTCTAGCTCAAAGTAGTTTTTTTTGGGTTTTACCCCTATATATATATGGGCCAGTGCCACCTATAGATTTTTGTATCTTGACAGGGTAGTATTTTCTTTATTAACCACTTACTCTATTCTTACCAAAACTTAGGGGTGTTTTCTTATACTTAGTCTCATCCATATGGTTTTTACTAATGTTCTATATTCCTAGTCTTCAAAAATAACTAGGCCATTGTATGAAACAAACTATATATACCCTATCCTTTTACAGATAATATTAAATGATTATATACATACTTATACTTCGGAATACATGTGAAAGATCATGATGTTTAGTGTCTTTGAATACTAGGTACATAAAACAAAATACAAAAAACATTTCTTTATTTAAGCATCATAAAGTGCTCCGAACATCCACTGTAATCATACATATTCATAGGTTAACCAGGGGATAACGTAAAAATGGGGTTATCTAAAATCACAGTAAAGGAATAAGCATATGAATAGTTATTATGCACATGGGTTAGAAGGCATCACATAATAAAAATAAGAGGAATGGAACATTTGGAATCATAACATATAAACATGGGATCATATAAAAATCGATTCATATTAATTTGGAAGCAACATAAAACCTGAATTTAGCATGATTAATGTCTCATTTAATTTATAGAATCACAAATCAAGGTTAACCACCAAATCCATTTCACATGGTAGCATGAATCAAGGCTAACCACCAAGACTGTTACACGTAACGTCTCTTGAGACTCAAAATTTACCCTATACATTGGAGCACTATCAGGAACACCTTTAATAACATTTTTATTAATATTATTTTATCATAATGAATCATACATAATTAATCATACATAAATATTAGGGTACTCATTGATAAAAAATGGGTATTATAATCATGTCATAATGCATAATGAAGGGGTGTATCATAAAAGTGTCCATAAAATAAAGTAATTATAACATACATGGACACGAATAAGGTAAAATAGGAAAATATATTCATAGTTGATGTTAAATAGAAGTGATAACATGTAAAAAGTGTATTTATGTTTTTTTTGATTAAAATAGTTTAGTGTAGTTTTATGGAAAATACAAAAAAACATTTTAAATAGAAAAGGAAATAACAATTTTTCAAAAATCGTAAGTGATGAAAGATTTTTTTTTTAATAAAGACACTATTTTTATAAAAATATTGGCGTCTTAAAACATATGGTATAGTGCACTTGTAATTGGGTATGAATTTGAGAAGTTCCCTTAAAGGGGTTTGCTTTTCAAGAATAATTGAGGAGGGAACAACTTAAAAATATATATATTCCCGAAAGACAAATATTATTGGACCATGATATAAGATTTTGGATCATTTGAAAATAATTTATAATATTGAAATAAAAACAATATATAACTTCTTTTTGGTAAAAATAAATATAGACAACCTGAATGAATAATGGAGGTTTTCGTAGAACCCCATATATTATGTCTGATGGTGTACTCCACCTGATATTAATGACATATATAATAAAATTAGATTCATTAATTAATATGTATGGAACTTATTTCATTGATTTAGTAAAACCTTTTTGGTTTTATTAATAACATTTTTGATTTGTTATGAGGTCCAATTTCATTGTTCGGGTTTGTTTATTTCAGGATCTGTTTAATTATATAAAAAAACGAATATCCATGTAAAATGAGGATGGTTGACTAGTTTTGGAGTTATATTTTATTATTTAACATCTATAACTTTACATGTTTTTAAATTTAACATGGTTACTTGGAGGGAAGTTGAATAATTATACAAATCATTAGTGGTAAACTTTTGGGTTAATTAGCAGGTTTTGATTACAATGAACACATTTTGTTTTTTAAATAAAACCCGTGTGTAAAAAGTAATTCTAGAACTATTTCTCATAAATAATAAATATATTATAGTTTTGTTCAACCATTATAATTTTTTGTAACCTAAATTCAATATGGTAATTGAAATTGAAAACACATTGTCCTTGAATGTGGTAAATTAACACATTATAGAGAGTATTTTTATTACTAGTATAAAAGAAGGGTTAATAAGATATTATAATAAATTATTCAATTATAATAAAAAAAGTCATATATATATATATAAGTAAATATTGTTTTAATAATATTTGGATGATGATAGGTATGAATATAAAATAAAACAATGGAACTTGAAGGGAAAGTAAATGAATTGAAAAGAGTAATTTTCCTCTTGAATTAATCTTCCTTTAGAGCCTCTTAAGGGGAGTGTATTTGGACTTTTGAGGAGACCGATGTATTTTGGATGTGGAGGAAGATATTTGGGCGAGTTTTAGTTTAATTTATCCATGGAATAAGGCATGAGGGGAGTGAAGAGAAGAGGGGAGTGTGGGTGGTTCTTATAGTGGAGGGGAGGAGGGTTTTCTTAATATTTTAACCATTAGATTATTACTTCTCCCTATGACAAGTAATAATAACGATTACCTGAAGAAAATAGTATTATTTTCATTTTAGTTCAAAATAAAGGTTTTTACATCTTCCATGACTCAATAAACAGTTTATTTAACATATAATGTATATATACAGTAAATTGACATATTTTACTATTCATAAAAACTCAATTTTTTTTTGAAAAATTTTAATAATTCACCGTAAACATTTTTCAATGGGTATAATCCAAAATTGATATCCATTTTTTCAAAAATAGTTTTCTAAATATTAAAATTTTAATAATAAACAAAATCATATTTTACAAGAAAAATACGTATTTTAAAACTATAATAGATTTTATAATGCTTTAAAAAATTACATATGGTCAATTAAAATATTCTTATAACCAGAAGACATTAATTTTTAAACTTATGAACACCTTTTAGGAAAATACATTTTCTTTAAAAATATTTAATTATTTTTAATTATTTATTTATAGCTAATAAAAATACCAATACTTTTACTATGGTCAAATTATCAATTATAATATTCTTACATTTTGTTTATACATTCATGGGTGTGGTTAATATTCTTTTAGATGATTTAATATTCATAAGGGTCGTATTACTATCCATAACGATAGGTTATTATTCCTAAGGGTATGTAACTATTCACAAAAAAAATTAAGTTTCTCATATCGAACTCCAAGCATCTTATTGATCCCAACAATGTCTATTAGATTTCAAAATTCATATCACAAAAGTGATAATATTGTTTTTAGAGGCCACACAGTACTTAGTAGTTAATTGTGTTATGATTTCATGTGATTATATAACATAATTATAAAAATGTAATTTCCATTCATAAAACACTAGGTCATTATAATAATCAATACTACTAATTTTCATCATCCAAAATAATAAACTAAGGAATATTAATGTCAAAAAACCTCTCTCACCCTTATAAATACCACACCTGACAACCGCATCTCGTCACACATTCTAAAAATTTGGGAGTTCCAAATTTCTGAAAAATCCCCCTCCCTATCCACTCCCCAACATTTATGAACTTTCAGTCGCACCAAAAGAATATTCTAAGGTGCATTAATTGGAAGATGAATGGGAGATATCCAAAGAAGAAGGTAATTCCCTCACCATATTCTTTTTATATTTCATCATCTTCATCCTCTGAATAGATATATAAAAATGGAATAATAAATCTAGTATAATATATTTATTAGTTTATTTTATATTATAAATTTAATACCTAATGTCCATAATATTATCATTCAGTCAATTTATTCTAAAATGAAAACGTTGTTTACAGTATGGTTAGTTCACCCTCTCTACAAAAAATGCACATAAAATATCATAACCGCCTAAAAGGATTGTTATAAAAATATTATTATGTTCAAATTCTATTATAATAAGTATATTATAACATTTTTAAAGTAATTTAATTATTCAATAATAATTTTATTAAGAAAATAAATCTTGTTCGAGGTGGTCGGTAAAAAGGCCAAAATTTTCTAACTACACAAGACAAAAGTATTAACTCATTGTATCAATCATATTTTCAAGAACATTTCTGGTTTTGGGACCAATTAAATTAATTTTCGTTAATTAATAACACTTAATTTCACTTTTTTAGTTCCTTCCCATTTTATCTAAATTTAAATAATTATCCAGGGTTATCAGACTATGGAACCATGAAATGCAGAACCTTGTAAAAGTGAATTTAATGATTATATAACATTGGTAAAGTTATAAATGAACATTATAAAATTATAACAAATAAAATATATGTGGAAAAGGTTTTTAATTACATAATTAATTAATTTTATATGATTATTCAGTACATTACATGGATGTGATTAACAATTCTGGAACATAAGGTAAGTGATCTCCGTTACCCACTCTTTCAATTTGTGTTATTACTTTTCTCTCTCTACCTCACATTCACCCTCTCATTGACATTTCATCATTATTTTAATTGTTTTATATTTATCATACATATATACCTACATTATTCTCCCTTAATTTAATGGGGAAATACAATATATATGTTATGATGAAACCCATTTCATTCCACGGGTAATTCATATGATTGTGCCTTATGATTGATTTCCTTTTTCTCGAACGTATAAAAATTTTAATTTTATAATGTGAATCCCCATATAATAATCTGATAACTTTGGTTATATTTTTTTATGAGATGTAATTCATGGTATTAGTGAGTTAACCTAATCCATGATGGGGATATTTCTAACATGTGATGTTCACTTGGCAGTTAACATTAACATATGTCTATGTCATATTGTATGTTGTTTCCTCATTATGAGGATTTTGTGATCTTATGAATCCATGATATTTATGTTATGATCTCATTTTATTACACATGATCCTTACAATTCATGACATCATGTTTTTTCTTTTGACTCATATGATATGCTTAATTATCATGTTTATTCCCCTACTGGTCTTTTTACCTATCCACATTCTTTTATGAATATCCCCAGTTATCCTATAATGTTTTAATAGATCTAATAAAAATAATATATTATGTTTTAGTTTGTTTATATTTTTTATAATTTTTTTCTTATAAAGAAACTAGGAATCAAGAACATTGTCTTTTTACTGTATTTTTATGTTAAAAAACAATAAATACTTTGTGCAAAAGGATTGGGTCACTATAAATGGTATGATAGAGAAGTTTAGTTTTTTATTTTCCTTATTACTATAATAATATATTAATTTACATTAGTATAATTCTAATTATAGTAAAAAATCATTAAATTTTGTTTATGAATAGAGTGGGTTGATATGATAAAATTTATTCCCTGTAATTATACTATAATTGGATTTGTTTCTTGAAACATTGTAATTAAGGTAAAAAAACCTAAAAAGAGTGAATTGGTTGTAAACATGTTTGTCACATAGTACATGAAAAATATGTATTTTTACACACGTGGGTTGGAATTCCCATGTTCCATTATTTTGAAAATTCATAACATATTTGTGAACCATTATGAAGGACTTGAATATATAGTTTTCTTAGAAAACCATATAAGAAACATTGTTGTTAATAGCTTATAATGAAACCTAGAGTCTCATAATCTTGGATTTTATTTTCATTTATAATTTATTCATTCTATTTTAATGGATTTTATTTTTACATAATTTTTTTTTTGATTATTATCTTCAATATTTCAGTTAATGCAGTGATATATGAGAATCCATACCAACAACCAATGTGCTATGAATTTTTATTATTTCCCTAATGATATTATTAACCTCATGGAAGATGGGGATAAGAAAATAATGGAAGTACTAGAATATCTGAATCTTTTTATGAATAATAACTTGAATCATTTGGAACACCCTCCTTGTCCAATGAAATATTATGTTGTGTCAAGTCCTTTATATAAAACACACCTTTTAAATTTAGTGTATATTCTAAAAAATTCATCATGAAAAAATGGATTTCCACCCTTGAAAAAATATTTATTGTTATATATTTCTCACAAAATGAGAAATTCATTCTGGCAATCAATCTTCTTGATGGAGATATCGATATGTGGTGGACAATAATCAAGAACACCAAATCCAATGATAAAATTAATTCCTTGGAATGGAAGGATTCAATAACATATTTTTCGTTACATATATCCCCACAACTCAATATGTTAATGTTGAGATTTATTTCCTCATATTCATGTAAATGGAAGATGATTCTATGAGGTAATATGTGGAAACACCACTTTTATAACATGGTACAACATTATCCTTTTCATCAATAAGAAATTTAAGGTGGACCATTCCTTTATTTGGTAAATTACATGCCTATAAAAATATTTATCAATTGATGCTGTGAAATATGTGATGTTATATTCAATTACTCTCTTGATTCAGAGATCATTATTGGTGATGATCACTGGCCTCATGGTCCTAGAGATAATTAGCACAAAGTAGTGTTTTCTTTTGGATAATTAATGGAAAAATATCAAAGAGGGAATAAATAAAAATATCCCACATGTTATAATGTTGGAAGAATAATTATAGAAATGGTCGCAAGTGAACATTAATATGCCTAAATGAAAATTTCATGGGTACCATTGTAGAAAATTACAAAAATAGATAAATAAATTTGTTCTTATTATTGTTGAAAAGAAATTTCAGATCAGTACTCAGCTTGTGGTAATCTGTTTCATGTTTAAGAATCAATGGTATTCAGAAAACTGATGACCTAATCTAGTGGTTGTTAGAGATAGTCAACAACAAAAACCTCTATTGACTAAAGATAAATGATGGTAAATTATTCCACTACTACTAAAGTAGATCCCAACATTAATGTTGTGATTTGTACTCTTATTATTTATTCAATAATAGTGAATATTTTTTTCAATTTTGTTGTATAAACTCATTCATATCTTACATGATTAGAAAAACTATACAAACACCACTACAAAACATGATGGATCATTTATTTTTGAGAATACTTAATGTATAAATTGTTGTATCCTATGTATATAACTCCTCCCCAATCATTTTTTTAACTAAAAATCCAAAACATATTTTCTACTTCCCTTAGTGGAGTGTAATTATATATTGGGAGAGGATTGGATGAACTTGTATAAATAAAACAACAAATTTTAGGAGGGTATATCACTCTTTAAATCCCAAGTCATCTTTTAATTATATATAATTATAAGGATGGGGATTAATCAAATTTGGTGTCTTCTTCTCAAATATTGAAATTATTTAATTAAGAGAAATCATATATATCACAAATGATTGGGAAAAAATAATAATATTCTTATTGAAATTTCAATTGTGAGGGATTATAATTATTTATTCCATAATTAATTTCATTGTATTCCTCCAAAATAGTATTTTGAGTTATCAATCGAACATATACTTAGATCTCTCACCTTATCTAAGACCCTCTATAGAATTTCAACATTTGAGTTAGAAGAAATCCCACTATGATGATCAAATATACATAATGATAAAATTAAACATAACATAAATGATTCTATTATACATCCTCAAGCCTCTACCAAATCTCAATATCCACATATCTATCATGTTAGACCATCTCAATCCATTTCACATCTCGTGCTCAGATCTTAAACGAAAACCTAAGGTCTATAAGAAAACCATGATATATGTGTTTTGTGTGATCAAATAAATTAGTAGGGAAAAAATTTTCCCCTAATATTTTTGTGTGTGTGTGTGTAATAGAGAATAATAACTAACAAAATATTCACCATAGAGTCATCATACGCTAACATGGACACCACAACACGCGATGATATACATATGTATGATATGCCATAGTGTGCTCACCAAGTCAACACAATTCCTTAAGATACATGTGTTTGCACCATTTTGTAACAATGTTATCACCTCATTCCAAAGAGCCCATCCCCTACCCATATACATACAATATACCATCATCCATTCCATGAATGATACTCCCTTTGATTATTTTATTATTCCAATTAAATGACAACCTTCTCAAGGGATTGTGGTATTTCCAATTCTTAACTGCTACCTTCTATCTCAAGGAATGGTCTCTCCATTGAGCCTATCACAATATGATAAACCATCTAGTCTATCTAAAACCACTTATCATCCCTTTCCACACAAGGGAGGTCATATATCATTCCTTCATCATAGGAATCATATTCCCTCACAAGCCCCATATCAGATATGTTTGTCCCATCATATGTTCTTATATCATATCTCATATTTCATTACACTCATGATATTCCATAAAAAATATTGAATCATATCTTGATATTGAGGGTCCATCACACTCATTGTCGTCAAATCCCATATTATCATGTACAATGATCTCAATCATGATTGGTCCATCCTGTTGAGATCAACAAGATATTTCATGAATGACCTAGTCTCATCCCCCTTCATAATAGTCTCTATTTTTATGTCATGTCACTCATGGTATCTTATATATAACATACCACATAAGGAATATCAAGACCTCAGTTCCTATCACCCCATAAAATAATTTTTTTCTTACCCCTGTCATGTTCACAAACAAAAATATTCTCAAAAATATATATCTCATAAATGGACTCCCCACATCATCTCCACTATAGAGTCAAACAATATTATCCATTTTCCCCATTCAAATATTGAACAACGAAACTGCCATCACAAATATGCTATCACTGGGATTTAGGACCCCCTACCAAATTGATATCTATTACATGAATAGAAAAAATTGAATACAAGGACTTCTTCCATAGTCCACCACACAACTCTATAAATCATTACATCTAGGACTCACCCTTGGATAGCCTCTCATTCCATTAGCACACACATAACACCCATCTGGTATTCTACACTAATCCTAAAGAAACATCTAGATCTATCCTCATTGATACATGTTCATAAATGTCACACCTTGGAGACACCAAATCCCAATGTCTTATCACAATGGTATACATGATAGGAGGGTACAATTCCCCATCTGAATCCCACTATCAACACCTCTAACATTTCATAACCTTTTCCCATAACCTACCCTTGTGTCTCATCTCACATATCATACTGTGACATGTCATCTTAATACATGGAGTAAAGAACCCCACACACCAACCACCTATCATCATCCAATTCCAAGTCAATGGACTTTTCAATTCTGAATAAATAACTGGGACACACCTTTTTCACCATCAAGAGTTCATCATTACTCCTTCACAAGACAATTATACCTTCCCACATGCTCTATACACTTAAATCAAGGATATTTGTTCCTCCTCATGTACCTTGAGACACATCATGGCCCCTCATTATCACATCCTATAGTTTCTCCCAATTTAGACATACTTATCTTGTGATCTTGAATATACCAACTACATCCTGTCAATTATCCCAATTCTATGTGATCAACAACACTATTTTTCTATATCATAATGGTCTATCAATAATCAACAACTATAACTAAACCCATATATTCACACAGTCTTTCATTTTAATTCATTAATATGTATATGAAATTGTATCATAGTTGTTACATAACATTGATGTTGAGGTACATACCAACACAAGCCCCAAAATACCACTACCAAACAAGCACATCCATCTGACAAGCCCTACAATGTGTAGTCCAATATCGTTCCACCACCTAAGATCCAAATTCATGTTATAGGAAAATATTAAATAATCATAAAAATGTATAATATATTAATTAAATAAATTCAATGATGAATAATTTAAAAAAACGGGCTAGTCATTATAGTCGCAACAAAATTGAGACCAACCATGTGTAAAGACTCCCTAGCATATCCCCAACACCATTGTAAGAAAATCACATATCATTAAATTCCTAATTAATCGCCATTTTAATATTAATTTTATGAAAACCAAGATAATATATAGTTTCACCTTAACATAACATAAATTCCACCTAATGAATTCTAATAAATTTTATGGGATATCCTCTATCCACCATGCATGAATTACATATCAGTCGTTGATTATTTCATCATGATTTGGTGAAATATACACCATCCATAACCAGAATTCAAGAAAAAAAAATCAACAACCTTTGATGTGAAATATGAACATGGAGAAAACGTTTCCATACATAAAATTAAATGTCCAATGTTACTAGATCCATCCCCATCAAAGCATGATTATGTGAGGGATAGGTGATGTGGTTCATTAAAAAAATTACTTCTATAAATAAAAATACTATTAAAAAATAGGGTCTCCTGATCTTGAATATATGAGACTCCCCAGATATAAATCAACCCCAAAATCCTCCAATAGCATGTTGGTTGGGCCTCATAATAATTTTTATTGCTCATCCACCAATCGGTAAAATCCCTCATATAGGTCATTAGCCCCCTATAGTGGCCTAATATGTAACCACCCAAAGTTTCATTAATAGAAAATCCCTCTTGATCCAGTTAAATGTTTCTTTATGAAAAATGTTTTTATAAGATGTCAACTTCTTTAGTTTTACGTTAAGATATGGGACCGTTACTTTTATAGCCGTTGAACAGTGATCATCTGAGTAGTATAAATATAAGGCATTAACGAACCCATTTCTACTCAGACAATGGAAGCGATGGCCTCATCCAGTAGAATTGCCCCTTACGAAGCCCATTTGTCAGTGCTCGGAAAAGAGGTGGCGTCTTTGGGCTTTGCCCTTGACCAAGACCAAGCTGAGCTTCATCAAGTCAAGCTCGAACGTGATCGTCTATGGGAAAAGTGAAAGTTTATTGAAATTACCACTCGAGCGATGTTGTCCGAGCCGCCCCAAGAGTCTGTCACCATCGCACACCTTACCCTTAGGTCTTATGCGTCTATTTTAAGGGTTTATGTAACAAATAAGTAGCACCATGTTCATGTACATTATTTTTGTATATAATAATGAATATAATTTCTAGTCATTTTTGATATATTTTAATCAGTTTTTAAAGTACAAATGGTGTTTTTAGTTATTATTTAATTAAGAATTATATTTTGTTAAATTAAAGGATTTTTGAATTAAATTATATTTTAATAAAATATTATTATTAATATTAAATTAATTTTTTATTATGTATAAATGATCTTATAATTTTATGAATGCAATTAAATTTTTTTAAGGTTTGAAAGCCATTTCTGTCAAAACCCGTGAATTTTTTTATAAATGTCGGTTTTTATTTTAACAGTGAAAATTCACATATTTAGAAAATTATTTACATAAAATAAATATTATTTTTGGAATCAGGACGTCGAAATTATCCAACGGTGAATTTTTCATAATTTTTTGAGACAGTCAAATTTTTGGGTAAAAATTAAATACCATTTAAATATATAATGTGTTTTATGACATCATAATGACCCAATGGTGATGTAATAAAATAACATAATCCTAATGTTCGGCCAATATGTGTTTTATCATTAAAATAATGTTGTTTTGGGTTTGTTTGACTTACTTTTCAATGCATTAATGGAGCCCTCAAGACTTATTCAACACTTTGCCTTTTTAAATTAATTTCCATGGGAGTGTGACTCACCTCCACATAAGAAACACTACATTTTTAATAAGTTCGGACCTTGGACTTGTAAAATATTATTTTCCTCTTTCCTTTTCCAGAAACTATGGGAAAATACCATGGGATGGTTTGTGCTTTGGATTATTTTAATATAAGGGGTCCCAAACCTAAATAATAAAGAATTCTCTCACCTTTCCTATATAAACCCACCCAAGCTCCCACTTAATCCTCACTAAAATCCCTTGGTGTTCGTCCAACCTCTTCCCTACTCTCTCTAGAATCCTCCCAAGGTGCCCCAAGCTCCCAAGAAGTCTCTCACAAGACTCTCTCTAGCCTTTGGAAGCACACTTCCAAGTAAGGGTTTTTTTTCTTCCTTTCTCATTTTTTTCAATTTCTTTTAAGTTGTATTGCCCTTTTAATTTCAATTATGAATGTTGGGGTATGGTTTCTCACCTCTCCCATACATCCCTCTTATTGTTTTAATGATGGGAGACCCATTTCTCTCTCATTAAAATCCTCCCATGTACACCAGTTACTATGCCAAAATTCCGAAAGAAACCTTTTTCTCCTCTTTTATATTCAAGCAATAATTTTGTATCATGAATCTAAATTCCTTTTCAATTGTTGTGAAATGTATCTATATGACCTCCTTACTGTCCATTACATTTAAATATGATGAGGAACCCCTTTCTCTCTCATTAAAATCCTCCCATGTACACCCGTTACTATGCCGAAATTCCGAAAGAAACCTTTTTCTCCTCTTTTATATTCAAGCAATACTTTTGTATCATGAATCTAAATTCCTTTTCAATTGTTGGTACATGTGTCTATATGATCTACTTACTTTCAATTACATGTAAATATGATGAGGAACCCCTTTCTCTCTCATCAACCTTTTTTATGAATTCTTATGTCACGTCATTACGCTGCCGAAATCACACCGATTTTCTAAGCCAATATCATTGTGTAGTGATTACCATGCCCATTTATCCATCAAGGGTATTCAACTTTATGCACATTTACTTATTTATTATAATGTTTCATGTATGAATTCTACATTCCTATATCGTGGAATAAATGATTATGTTTTATGAATCCCTGTTTTATGATCCATGTGGCACACTTATGCATGAAATGAAATGTTTAAGAAGGGTGTGCCCTTTATAGCGCTCCAATGCATTGGGTAAAGTATAGTATCATGATACATCATGTGCAATTAGTGTTGACTCATGCTCATTAAAGTGAAACTAGGGTTTACTCGTGCTTCAAGTGCAACAAGGGTTTACTCGTGCTTCAAGTGCAATGAGGGTTTACTCATTCTCCATGTGCAATGAGCCTTGGATCATGATAATTCAATGTTAAGTGTTGTTGCCACATTTCCATGTTATGGTTATCATGGTTTATCATGACTTTATGTTCAAGTTACTCTAATTATCTATTGATGTTCCTATTGCCTAACATGTATTGTACTCCTCATGTTATTCATTGTGTACTCCCTTACTGGGCTTTATAGCTCACCCTTTTCTTATGCATGTCCTCAGGTTATCCCATGCAATGCTAAGTACGAAGGAATGTAGTGGTCATATAATGGAATTTTTCAATAAAGATGATGTATTTCAAGTTTAAAGTTTTTATGTAATGATCCTAAGACCCAAATACACTAAACCTCTCGATCTTCTTTATTGTATCAAGTGAAGTTTTATGTAATAAAGAATGCTTAAGTTGTAATAAAAAGATGGGTTGTCATAGTTGGTATCAGAGGATAGGTTTAGTTATTTTTGGGATTAGGAAACCCTAGTAAAGACTTAGATACAAGACTAAGCCTAATAAAAACAACCCTAAGTTTTGGTAAATACTAAGTAATTGGTTTATCAAACAAATACATCCCTGTCTGGATACGAGCAGGTAGAGGCCGCTCTGGAACAGATGTATCCTAGGGGTATAACCCGAAAACACCGCTTTGAGATAGACTCGAATGGGAACTGGTGCACCTCAATGGGCCTTGATGCACTCTTGGTTACGACCCTCCTGGGGGATATGTTTTGATAAATCCACAATCTTAGTATGAACCCTTATTACGGGAAAAATGCCCCTAAGAATATATGTTAGAAGGAAGATCATGAAAAGCCTGGATTGAATCCTATAGACTCATGAGTTAAAGAGATTAAAGTTTATTTATAAGTCATAAACTTTTGTCTTTGGATTACCCTTTATGTGTTACCCCTAACTTTCCTTTTATTATAGTCAATGGCCGGTAATAGGAGAACTCGGGCTAACAACCGTTGTGAAGATCAGTGTGATGAATGTACTAATGAGATGCCCAATCCAATGGGAGCAGGAATCGCGAACTTTGTCTCACTTATCCCTCAGCTAACTCAAGTTTTGAATAGAAACACGGGTCAAGAGGAACGTTCATCCCCCCCTAAGAAAGAACAAGTCTCTATCGAGAGCTTCATGAGAAAAAGGCATCCTACTTTTAGTGGATCATCTGATCCCACGATCGCTGAGCAATGGATCAACTTCATTGAAAAGATCTTATCTATCCTTCAATGTTATGAACAAGAGAAGGTTCTCCTGGTGGCTTATCATATGGAGGGTGAAGCTGATCAATGGTGGACCTTGATCAAAAATACGAAGCCTGAGGAGGAGATCGAGGCTTTGGAATGGAAGGAATTCCGGAAGACGTTTTTTGAAAAATATTTTCGGCACACCCTCCGTCCTGAGATGGAAAGGGACTTCCTTTCCCTCAAGCAGAAATATGAAGAATTTGTGGGAGCGTACGAGGCAAAATTCACAAGGATTTCACGATACGCTTCCGGCTTTGTCGTTACCCATGAATGCAAGGTTGACCGCTTCTTTGGTGGGCTGAAGCCTAGCTTGCGGAAAGCATTAGTGATCTGTGACTTCGACAGCTATGAGAAAATTGTCCGATGTGCCCTTAAGGTTGAAATGGAGATCGGAGAATCACATGGGTATCATGGGGACAAGAAGCGGAAGGTGGACTTCAATTCTGGTGGTCCGATGGATAAATCCAACGGTGCTAAGAAGTTCCAGCACCCCACTTGCCAAAAGTGCGGAAAGAAGCACCTTGGAAATTGCTTTAGGGGGACAAGAAAATGTTTTAGGTGTGGAAGAGAAGGGCACCTAGGTATTAACTGTCGGCAAGAAGGACCCGCGACTGCAACAGAGGAGAGGAACGCTCCGTTCAAACCTCAACGCATTGTTCAATGCTACAAATGCAAAGAACCGGGACATTTTGCAAATCAGTGCCCTAATCCAAGGGTTATCAGAGGCAACCAACAACCTCCAAGACAACAAGGAAGAGATTTTGCCATCACTTCTGCCGAAGTGAACCCCGACAACGAAGTGGTGACAGGTACGCTAGTTATTCATTCAAGAATAGCTAACGTACTTTTTGATTCAGGTTCTACGCATTCTTTTATATCTCGAATGTTTAGTAGAACAATCCCAGCACCACCACAAGTCCTGGAAGTAAAGATGTCGGTGGGTACGACAAATGGGGAAATCATTGCATCCCATGAATATAGGTCCTCCCCTATTATAATCTGTGGATTGAATTTCCTGGCGAACCTCGTCATACTCCCTTTGGTGGAATTTGATGCAATTCTTGGAATAGATTGTCTTTCCTTACATAGAGCCATCATAAATTGTCGGGAGAGGTAAATGACACTCCATATGGAGAATCGACCCCCGATTCTTTTCAAGTGTTAGGAGGAAGATGAATCTCCTTTAGCTCCATCATCTCAAGCATGGATATTACTGCCTTATGAGCACGTATATCTAGCTCAGATGATTGAGTCCAAGGAAGAAACCACCCTTGAAGAAATCCCTATTGTGAGGGAATTCACTGAAGTATTTCCCGAGGAACTTCCTGGTCTTCCTCCAAGAAGAGATGTTGAGTTCTCAATTGAACTTATACCTGGGGCGCTACCAATATCCAAGACTCCATATAGAATGGCTGTTTTTGAGCTTGAAGAGCTGAAGAAACCACTACAGTAGATTCTGGATAAAGGGTTTATACGCCCATGTGCATCACCATGGGGTGCACCAGTCCTCTTCGTCAAGAAGAAGGATGGGTCAATGCGGCATTTCATCGATTATCGTGAACTTAAAAAAATAACGATAAAGCACATGTATCCTCTCCCAAGAATCGATGACTTGTTTGATCAGCTGCGTGGAGCACTATACTTCTCCAAGGTGGACTTGCAGTCGGGATATTATCAAGTAAGGGTGAAGAAGGAAGATATCCCCAAGACTGCTTTTCGTACAAGGTACGGGCACTATGAATTCATAGTAATTCCTTTTGGACTCACCAATGCTCCAGCAATATTCAGGGACTTGATGAATAGATTCTTTAGAGATTACCTTGACAAATTTGTGGTAGTCTTTATAGATGATATTCTAATATACTCCAAAACCATGGAGGACCATGAGGAGCATTTAAAAACTATACTAGAGACTTTGCACAAGGAGAAGCTATATGAAAAGTACAGCAAGTGTGAGTTTTGGTTAAAGGAAGTCTCATTCTTGGGCCATATCATCACAAGCAATGGGATATCTGTGGACCCCTCAAAAACAGATGCAATTGAGGGATGGCCGAGGCCAACATCGGTAACTGATATCCGTAGCTTCTTGGGGTTAGCCGGATATTATCGACGATTTGTGAGAAATTTCTCACGATTTTCCAACCCTCTTACCAAGCTAACTCGAAAGGGAGTAAAGTTTTCTTGGAGTGATGAATGTGAAGAAATCTTCAAGGAGTTGAAAAGGAGGCTTATAACTACACCCGTTCTCACTTTACCCACAAGTGGGGAGCTTTTTGTGGTATTCAGTGATGCTTCGAAGATGGGATTAGGATGTGTGCTGATGCAGAATGATAAACTGATATCCTATGCCTCAAGGCAGTTGAAAATCCATGAGCGAAACTATCCAACTCATGATCTGGTGTTGGCGGTGGTGATCTTTGCCTTGAAAATCTGGTGGCATTATCTATATGGAGAGAAATGTGAGATATATACTGACCACAAGAGTCTTAAATATATATTCACACAGAAAGAGCTTAATATGCGCCAGAGAAGATGGATAGAGCTCATCAAGGATTATGACTGTTCAATACATTACCACCCTGGGAAGGCGAACAAGGTGGCGGATTCCCTAAGTAGAAATGATCCAGCGATTCTATAAATGATGAGAATTGAAAAGGATCCAATAATCTTAGACTTGATGAAGATGGGCGTGGGAATCATAAAGAAGGGAACATCATCAATCATTTCACAAATTATTGCTCAAACATCTCTTTTTGAAAGGTTAAAGGATGCTCAAAAAAATGATGCGGGAATCCAAGAAAAAGTGGAAGCTATCAAAAAGGGAAAATCCTCAGAGTTTAATGTTAATGAAGAAGGAATTGTGCGGTTTGGGAAAAGACTATGTGTTCCATCAAGTTCGGAGCTGAAGAAGGAACTTTTGGATGATGCACATAGTTCAAATTTCTCTATTCACATAGGGAGAACAAAGATGTATCGAGATCTCCGAGAAAACTTTTGGTGGGAAAATATGAAGAAGGATATCGCTGAATATACATCAATGTGCCTGTTGTGTCAGCAAGTGAAGGCAGAGAGGCAGAAGTCTAAGGGGATGATGCAACCATTGCCCATACCAGAATGGAAATGGGAGAACATCACCATGGACTTTGTCACTGGACTTCCAAGGACATCCAAAGGCAACAATGCAATCTGGGTTGTTGTGGATCGTCTTACAAAGATTGCACACTTCATTGCTATTCGAGAGGATTTCTCTTTGGATCAACTGGAACGGATAAATATCAGGGATGTGGTATGGTTGCATGGAGTACCACTATCTATTGTTTCTGACCGAGATCCAAGATTCAGCTCTATGTTTTGGAAGAGTCTTCAACAAGCTCTGAATACTGAACTGAACTTTAGTGCGGCCTATCATCCTCAAACTGATTTCCAATCCGAGTGGACTATCCAAACACTTGAGGATATGTTGAGAGCGTGCTCAATGGAATTTAAAGGAGGATGGGATCACCATCTTCCTCTAGTTGAGTTCTCTTATAATAATAGTTTCCACTCGAGCATCCAAATGGCACCATTTGAAGCCCTATATGGGAAAAGGTGTAGAACACCATCATGTTGGGATGAGGTCAGTGAACGTAAGATGCTTGGACCAGAAATGGTCAAAGAAATGGTGGAGAAGGTGAAAACCATTCAGCAGTATATCAAGGCAGCCCAAAGTCTTCAGAAGAGTTATGGAGATAATCTTCGACGAGACCTTGAGTTTAAAGTCGGAGACATGGTGTTTTTACGCATATCTCCATGGAAGAAGGTCATGAGGTTTGGAAAGAAAGGGAAGTTAAGTCCAAGGCACATCGGCCCCTTCGAGATTCTTGATCGTGTTGGGGCTGTAGCCTATCAACTAGCACTTCCACCTACTATGACCAAGGTGCATGATGTCTTCCATGTATCCCTCTTAAGGAATTACATACCAGTCCCTTCACATGTACTCTCTTCCGAGGTGGTACAATTAGAAGACGATCTTTCTTATGAGGAGCAACCAGTGAAGATCTTAGATCGTAGAGAAAACGTTCTATGAAATAATACAATTACCCTAGTCAAGGTGTTGTGGAGAAACCACAAGTTTGAAGAAGCAACTTGGGAGTCAGAGGAAATGATGAAGCTAAGTTACCCACATTTGTTTTAGTGTGGGAAAAGGAAAATTTCGAGGGCGAAATTTCTTAAGGGGGGAATATTGTAACGACCCAATGTTTCATTAATAGAAAATCCATCTTGATCCAGTTAAATGTTTCTTTATGAAAAATGTTTTTATAAGATGTCAACTTCTTTAGTTTTACGTTAAGATTTGTGACTGTTACTTTTATAGCCGTTGAACAGTGATCATCTGAGTAGTATAAATATAAGGCTTTAACGAACCCAGTTATACTCAGACAAAGGAAGCGATGGCCTCATCCAGTAGAATTTTCCCTTACAAAGCCCATTTTTCAGAGCTAGGAAAAGAGGTGGCGTCTTTGGGCTTTGCCCTTGACCAAGCCCAAGCTGAGCTTCATCAAGTCAAGCTCGAACGTGATCGTCTATGGGAAAAGTGGAAGTTTATTGAAATTACCACTCGAGCGATGTTGTCTGAGCCGCCCCAAGAGTCTGTCACCATCACACACCTTACCCTTAGGTCTTATGAAATTATTTTAAGGGGTTATTTAACAAATAATTAGCACCATGTTCATGTACATTATTATTGTATATAATAATGAATATAATTTCTAGTCATTTTTGATATATTGTAATTATTTTTTAAAGTACAAATGGTGTTTTAAGTTATTATTTAATTAAGAAATATATTTTATTTAATTAAAAGAATTTTTGAATTAAATAATATTTTAATAAAATATTATTATTAATATTAAATTAATTTTTTATTACGTATAAATGATCTTATAATTTTATGAATGCAATTAAAATTTTTATTAAGGTTTGAAAGCCATTTCTGTCAAAACCCGTGAATTTTTTTATAAATGTCGGTTTTTATTTTAAAAGTGAAAATTCACATATTTAGAAAATTATTTAGATAAAATAAATATTATTTTTGGAATCAGGACGTCGAAATTATCCAACGGTGAATTTTTCATAATTTTCTGAGATAGTAAAATTTTTGGGTAAAAATTAAATACCATTTCAATATATAATGTGTTTTATGACATAATAATGACCCAATGGTGATGTAATAAAATAAAATAATCCTTATGTTCGGCCAATATGTGTTTTATCATTAAAATAATGAGGTTTTGGGTTTGTTTGACTTACTTTTCAAAGCATAAATGGAGCCCTCAAGACTTATTCAACACTTTCCCTTTTTAAATTAATTTCCATGGGAGTGTGACTCACCTCCACATAAGCAACCCTAATTTTTTAATAAGTTCGGACCTTGTCCTTGTAAAATATTGTTTTCCTCTTTCATTTTTCAGAAACCATGGGCAA
Source organism: Viscum album (assembly GCA_963277665.1). Classification (NCBI taxonomy): domain Eukaryota; kingdom Viridiplantae; phylum Streptophyta; class Magnoliopsida; order Santalales; family Viscaceae; genus Viscum; species Viscum album. Next base: position 219,998,004 of record OY728146.1, on the reverse strand, counting down.
ATACCATGGGATGGTTTGTGGTTTGGATTATTTTAATATAAGGGGTCCCAAACCTAAATAATAAAAAATTCTATCACCTTTCCTATATAAACCCACCCAAGCTCCCACTTCCTCCTCACTAAAATCCCTTGGAGTTCGTCCAACCTCTGCCCTACGATCTCTAGAATCCTCCCAAGGTTCTCCAAGCTCCCAAGAAGCCTCTCACAAGCCTCTCTCTAGCCTTTGGATGCACACTTCCAAGTAAGGGTTGTTTTCTTCCTTTCTCATTTGTGTCAATTTTCTTTAAGTTGTATTGCCCTTTTAATTTCAATTATGAATGTTGGGGTATGGTTTCTCACCTCTCCCATACTGCCCTCTTATTTTTCGAATGATGGGAGACCCCTTTTTCTCTCATTAAAATCCTCCCATGTACACCCGTTACTATGCCGAAATTCCGAAAGAAACCTTTTTCTCCTCTTTTATATTCAAGCAATACTTTTGTATCATGAATCTAAATTCCTTTTCAATTGTTGGGACATGTATCTATATGACCTCCTTCCTGTCCATTACATGTAAATATGATGAGGTGCCCCTTTCTCTCTCATTAAAAGCCTCCCATGTACACCCGTTACTATGCCGAAATTCCGAAAGAAACCTTTTTCTCCTCTTTTATATTCAAGCAATACTTTTGTATCATGAATCTAAATTCCTTTTCAATTGTTGGGACATGTATCTATATGACCTCCTTAATTTCCATTACATGTAAATATGATGAGGAACCCCTTTCTCTCTCATCAACCATTTTTATGAATTCTTATGTCACGCCGTTACGCTGCCGAAATCACACCGATTTTCTAAGCCAATATAATTGTGTAGTGAATACCATGCCCATTTCTCCATCAAGGGTATTCACCTTTATGCACATTTACATATTGATTATAATGTTTCATGTATGAATTCCACATTCCTATATCGTGGAATAAATGATTATGTTTTATGAATCCATGTTTTTTGATCCATGTGGCACACTTATGCATGAAATGAAATGTTTAAGAAGGGTGCGCCCTTTATAGTTCTCCAATGCATTGGGTAAAATATATTTTCATGATACTTCATGTGAAATGAGTGTCGACTCATGATAATTCAAGTGCAACAAGGGTTTACTCGTGCTTGAATTGCAACGAGGGTTTACTCATGCTTCAAGTTCAACGCGGGTTTACTCATGCTCCATGTGCAATGAGCCTTGGCTCATGCTAATTCAATGTTAAGTGTTGTTGCCACATTTCCATGTTATGGTTATCATGATTTATCATGCCTTTATGTTCATGTTACTCTAATTCTCTATTGATGTTCCTATTTCCTAACATGTATCGTACTCCTCATGTTATTCATTGTGTACTCCCTTACTGGGCTTTATAGCTCACCATTTTCTTATGCATGTCCTCAGGTTATCCCATGCAATACTAAGTACGAAGGAATGTAGTGGTCATGTAAAAGAAGTTTTCAATAAAGATGATGTATTTCAAGTTTAATGTTTTTATTTAATGATCCTAATCCCCAAAGACACTAAACCTCTCGATCTTCTTTGTTGTATCAAGTGATGTTTTATGTAATAAAGCATGCTTAAGTTGTAATAAAAAGTTGGGTTGTCATATAATCCACTGGCAATCCCACCAATGAATTAGTTCCCTACCACATAATAGATTTTGGAAACTTATTACATAAATTTCAAAAGAGTTCCTCCGAATAAATACTTTTAAACTCCACCTGAGCAATCATACAACCATTTAGCCTTGAATCTTTTCCAAAAATGGCCCTTATAGGCATCAAAATTGTTGTTTCCCTATTTTGAGTTATGATTCTCTAGAAAAAAACATACACAAGATGAAAAATTAAAATTCCATAAATTTATAATCACCCAAAAATCCATGGGAAATTAAAAACTCTCTACAATTGGGATTCTCATCCCTGAGAAGCCATAATAGTCCTTTGAATGTAAAACCCACCCATCCTCAATGGTAAATTCACCATCAATGGTTGTGTCCATTCCCAAATTTCCGAACTTAATTCCATTAATAAATTCAAAAAACCAAGACTGATTCCACTAGATTTACAATAAAATATTTATAATCAAACACCCATACTACATAAACCGTGTCTCAAATGTTGTTTTTGATATATTCTCTATGTCAATGTATCCAAATCTTGGAAAAATCTCTAGTCAATAAACCACTTGAAAAAATCCTCTGTGAAACGATTGGACACAATCAATGAGACACCACCAAACCACTATCTTAATAATGATTCTTTAACACCTATGAGAATTATGATATCTTTGAAACAACCACATAATTAATTCAACCCATATATTTTTGTAATTCAGTGGTTATATCAAGGCCAACCCACACTTTCCATAAATCTCTCCCCCTAAGATTGGTATCATCGATATGAACCTACATTAGATCAATATAAAAATACTCAGATCCCAGTGCCAAAATATATACATCACCAGATATTGCATATAAATATTACCTCTAGTATTATCATTGGATCCTGATAATTGATATATACTCACTCAATGTAATTCTGATTCCACCTTGACCATCCAGTGATCAAACTCCCCAAATCACATCACTTCGGAAATGTTGTTCATTTAACTATATCCAATTCATATATACCCACCATAGGGGTGTCCTTATTTCACATTCCAAGCCCAAAAATCATTCATCCATGAATTATGACTATTCTATCAAATAACGTAATGATTGGACATAACTGTCTCACTCACATATGATTGAAAACATAAAACATCATCCTCTACCCATCCCTAGTTATCTAGGGATTCCATCATTGATATCTTGTATTCTTTTGATTATAGTTGTCATTACCTATAATTGGAAATGGTACACAATATAAAATATGGATTCCCTTATAATGATCAACGAGATATAACAAAAATAGTCCCCAATATCACATGTGTGTCACTCCTACCTAGTCATACTCTCCCATATCAACCCTAGGAGCTCCATCGTGTCCCACCATAAGACAACCATTCCATGGTACCTCATCCATACCTAATGTAACAATATAAATTAGGGATATCCTCATACCTCTACCAAGCCATGTGACACAGTCTCTGCTTGCATGAAACTGAATAAACCAATAAATTTACCCTAGGTTTCGCCTTAAACTGAATCCACTGTTTTAGCACAATAGTATCACAAATCTAGTCCCTATTAGACTTGAATAATTTCCAATGGACCCTCCCATGGTCTATTATTTAATTATGAGATCAATTTGATCCATGGGAACCCATCACATTCATTCACAAAAACACAATGAGTTTTACCAAAAGGTTATTACAATCTTCTCTCTCTTCTATCCAAGGTTGAATACCCACTGAGAAACCTCTCACAAATTTTGACTAGTGATCCTAATTATTCTCACCTGAACCAATTGGATTAATGATCCAATACAACATAATCATTCATCCAAACTCAAAATTCCATTTATTGTAACTTTTTTAACCTAGGATTGTGTAACTAAATACACAAATGATTCTACACCACATGTTAAGAATTTAAAATATCACAAATAATGTAACTCATGGTAAGGCTATCCACATAGACAACCACTACTTGATCGTTATTCCAAATCGATGATCATCTGACCATGCTATGATAGAACTACCCAAAATTGAAACATGAGAAATATTAGATAAAACAAGAATATGATCCTTACCTCACATATCACATAGATTCTAAAAATACCTACACTACCCTATATCATGAGGAAATTTATATCACTCATGAATTTGTGCACAACCCATAGATATTTCCACATTAGTAAGGAAATGAATTCATATCCATAAATAATTCCTCATGCATCTAATACCTACACCAAATCCATTAAGGTTCCATTTTTAGGCACTACATGCGTACGTCGAACCAATAATGGACTCTATGATTCCCTTGATGATGTTGGTTCATTTCCCTCCCCAGAGAACCTCCAACCTAATTATCCAAATGAACATCCAAAAGAATGAATATCATGGCCCAGAAGAGTATAATTCCAACAAAATTTATATAGGTAAAACAATATAATTTTTTGATACGTTAAACAATTCATCCCCTATTCATCAGAATCACATATAATAATACATATGATGTGTGAATCCTTTGTGTCTATTAGGATGAAATTAGCAAGTCCTTCCATCAGGGACAATGATTCAAACTATTAAAATTAAATTTATAGGGACACAATGTATATAGTAAAATTCTCCACTATAAATGTTAAAATAAAATCAACAATCCCATACTATTGGTATATATGAATTTACACAAAAAGTTTATTATGAATTGTCATTATAAGGTCCATTACAGACTCTGAAACATTCCAAGACCTTGTGTATACCATCTTAATAAATAGTAAAACATAAAAACTCAGATATTGTTTTTGATAACAATCCTCACATAACCACATCATCTGATACAGATTTGTGATTCCCGAGTCCCAAATTTTCATCTAATCCATTGTTTCACTTCACCTCACACGTGCCACTATGTACACCAGAGGTTTCCAACTATAAGAATGGTCCATTGAACATGTATTATCGTATTTATATTCTTATATTACTATCTAAATACAATGGAAATAAAAAACCACATACACATCAATAATAATCATTTATTGTGTGAATAAATAAAAATAACATAAAAATGTATAAAAAATGAATGCCTCTATACATGCTGAAAATTATTGATCACCCAATGGTAAAATCAACTATCGAGAAAAGTCAAAATAAAAACACAAGAAGTTATACTATATCTCGTAGCCTCACCAAATCCCAATAAGTATCTACCAATCATAATTCATGGTACCAATCCAATTCACATCATGTTCTCTAACTTAAAAAAGAAAATATATGTTCTACACGTGCATCGATATTCCCATTCAAGGTATGGTCATAAATCAAAATTCTGTATCACAACACACACTTAATATATTTGATAATATGACTATGTATTACATGGAAAAATAAATAACATAAATATTTTAACCAATTAATCATGAACTAACCAGTCCCCCATGAAACGTTATGATGTACAAACACCTGTTGGTCCACTATGTTCTAAATAGGCTACCAGGATGTCTAACCATACATGTTTTGGTTCCATTCTAGAACCTGATCATCTCCACATGACTCAAATGAAATCTCACAACCAAAAAAATCATGGTAGGGAGTATTTCATGTCTAGATCACTGGTCCCTCGGAGTTGGGTAATCTGAAAAAATTTTAAACAAACCCTCATGGCAAACTCACACATACAAGCCTTGACCTCTTCCTTCTTACTGATGGAATGAACTATCCACCAAATCATGAACTACATGAAAAAACATTCAGCCTTTGCCAAAACCCAAACCATCCATTCACATTCAATGTATGTCCCAAATCCATCCATCAACTTTGGAATCATATTTCATCCTAGGTCCCATATCATATATGGATTTCTCATTTTTTAATATAGTATCACATCAAAAAACCAATCACTCATTACAATAAATATGCAATTTACTCTTGAGACACATTCCCTGGACCCCATATCACATTATTGGATGGACGATCATATATTATCATTTAAAAATAATTATTTAATGGATTTCACATCATGATCATGTCAAATATATAACTCATGGATGACCCAGTGTTGTCCACCTCCACCATAACCTTTATAGGGAATCCATCTCAGTTATGGAATTAAATACACATAATATTACTCATGGAATATCCATAACATGGGTATTGTCACTCATATAAATGAATATTTCTTCTATCATTATCCAAAGTAGTATAATACAGTATCACAAGGAATCCATCTCACACACGCACATCCCCAAAAATTTATCACTACAGGGTTTGACCAACTAAAAAATGGTTTTTAAAATAAGAATACCTACATTACATTTTTATCTATGGAGTAAGCACAAGGTACAGATAAAATCAACAAGAACATGGATGCTAAGGTGATTCAACCTAATAACATTACCTCTAATAATATCATGATATCCACGAGGCAATGATATCAAATTAGAGAAAATTGTAATAGATCCAAGAAAATAAACGTTGATTCCATGAAAATGGTAGCTTGATTCACATCACCCCTTGTATGGATTAGTTTTGGAAGGTCTTTGAGGAGACATTTATATCTGTAGTTAAGATAGGTAATCAACCAGGGAGTTGAAATATAACATTAGATCATGTTACAAATGACAATCAAATTTTTCTAATCCCCAGACCAATCAATATTATCCCCATAGTAAATTTTATTTCCATTTCGCATGGCACAAGAGTCCTCTATTTCAGATACACCATGGTCGTAGGTGGAATTTATGGATATGATGAAAAATATATTATAAAACCAAACAATGACACATCCCTACATAATAAAATATCTAAATAATTCATCCACACTCAATTTTAAATATCATGGGGATGATTCCAACTAATCCATTAGCCCTATAGATATGATCACTTCCTGGAGGTTAAGGAATATGAAAATATAAAATGTTCCATAACGGCCGAGAAAAATCCAAACATTTAATAAAATGTTATAATTAATTCACTAAAAACATATATTTAACAACCATGATACAATTCTAATTGATGACACCATCATGTCGATCCTTGCTCATCGATTCAAAAATGATGTATCAACCGATAACCAGAAGGATAACCCATGATTTAATTTCTATGTTATTACATAAAACCCTATTATATTAGATAGTGGGATACTCACATCTCATGGAATCAAGAGTAGAAATCCCTATAATTTCTTGAGCATATTCTATATGTTCAATGTCTAGTCAACTATGAATAAGAGATGGTGATATGTTACTTCACTTGGATTCATGATACATTGGAACATGGAGGCTAGTCTAACACCCCTTCCCAATGGTATCCATAATTGTAACATGAATATATGTGTGAATACAATAACTACTGTCACCACCCATCATAAATCTCTCTGTACATTTACATATAAACCCACCTTTAGACTATCCACTCGTGCCATCTTCCCAAACATCTCACATATTGGGGAATCTATTATGTTCCTCATTCCCATTCTAGCCTCATACCATTGTCACTAACACATTCATTTCATCCCCCCCCCAAATGAGAAAATATACCAAAAGCTTATATCAACATCAAACTTGATAGGATGGTTATATTAAGCATCTAATTCCCACATGAAACACCCATTCTTATTCAAAACCACATTACCATCACCAACATTGGGGTCTCACCTCATATCTTCCAATGAGACCGATCATCATATTAAATGGATAAAGACCCCCTCATTCAATCAGCTTATTAAAGGTCTAAATACATTCTCCAATACTATGTTCTCATAATTATTAACCTTCAACCTCTAGAGGAAGTTGTCCATCATTTGTTCCCATGTGACTCATTAAAACCCATTAGCTATAGGCACCCCATACTACCATATCTATACGTCTTCAAAAAACCTGAGATACTAAAAGGTGAATCATTGTCTCATCATGTTCCATATCCCCTTGTATATATATATATTCATTACTGAATGCAAAATCTCTCAGGTCCTTCCATGAACTTATCATAGGTTCAGGGATCAATGTAATATTTATCATCTAGACTAAGAGGCAATTTTTCCTCAACCTCTCCACCTGAACCCATATAGTTATGTATGCATGAAAACCAATGCATAAACATAGATAAAAAATTTTATAATCTGGCAAACCTACCATTGAAATATATTTTTCACTGAAGACAACCTCTGCAAAACCCCCACTATGACTATGCAGTCCTCATCTGAGAGAATATATGCTTTGTCTAAGCTCTTTCTAACACCAAAATTCCAAAATCATGATTTAAACCATAAATGAATATTTATAAACATTTATAGTAAATTATTTAAATCTATTCAAAAATATATAATAAATATAATTCAAAAAAATCACCTTTTATTCACCAATATCATGATTAATCGATCCTAAAGTGTCCACTTCACACCCCCATCGTCTCAATGGAAAAAATCCCATTCATTCAACACCATATAATCTCCCAATTTAATCTAATTTTTTTAAAGAATATTAATAAATTAGTTTATTATTTTACCTCATCTATAAAATATTATAATGATCTGTGATCAATGTTAGGGTATTTCCTCTAACCACCACACATTAAATACCCATCATGGTCAACTGATTTCACTATGCTCTGGTAATATCATCACAACCCATATCTAATATTAGAGTATGAAATTTGTGGGGTATGAAATGGAAAATATAACATAGAGTAATATGGATATAAATTCTTCAAATAGTCATTCCAATACTCTTAAATACAACTCAATCACTGGGGGACTGAGAGGGGTAAGGGGGGGATCTCTTGATAAAAATTGACACTCCCATAACCCAAACCCTTAAACACCCTAGGGATACTACCATTGAAAATAATAAACATCCCAGATAAAATATAACACAAAAAATCCCCTGCTACCAAGATGGTTGGGACTCACCATCAAGATAGTGGATTTTTGAAATGTCATGGGCCATTATTCATCCCCCTAGAAAGTGGGGGGACCAAAACTTGTTAGCCTATTAAATCCTGCAACTAATATTCAATAGTAGTGCCACCTATAACTGCTATAACACTCCACCAAACTACCCATACCCGCAAGGAGCCTCAAAACCCAAACCAAAAACTCCACATATGTATGTAAAAACACTTCAATAAATAACCTGATTTCCAAATCTCTAGATGAACCATCTAGTAAACGAAAAATTCAAATTCTCTCCGAAGATAATGATACAAAAATCCAAGGACAATTAATCCTATATAGAATTTTATTCTGAAACTCTCTATATATATAATTTTTCTATATGTATACTATATGTTTTATAATGTATGATCCTATTAAGAACCAAATGAATATAGTGAATGATTGTTAGCCATTGGTTCAGGTGTTGTAGAGGTGTTATGTAAACCTCATTCTATAATCACATGGTGAGTAATATTGGGGCCTCCTTTTTTGTTTTATTCAAGAAATTTATTTTTATTCTATCATATATACCATAATAATATTATCTCATTTTCTTTTTGGTTGGATTATTTTTGTATTTTTTGTTTTGGAATAAAATTTTGGTGAATGTGATATTTGGATGTTTGATTATTTTTTTTATCAATTTAAAAATATTTTTTAGTTTTTTTATTGGTATGAATCATATATTAATTTTATAAAATAATTATTCCACATAATGGTTTTATCAACTTTTGAGAGTCGATGATGGAATTTCAGGTGGATGTTATCTAAAAACTAATGATTTTCTTTTTAAATCATTCAACTATAAAGTGTAGTTTGTTTACATAGATCTAGTATCTAGAACATGATAAAGAAAAATTCATTTATGGTATTGTATTAGAATTTATTAGATATTTAATGAGTATATCCCATTTTTTTACATTTCAGTTAAGGTGTATACTAAAGGAAACATCACAATGATAGAAGTAAGGATTCACATCCAAAATCACACTTTTTTTCTTCGTATGTATTCTTATACCTCACTGTAAATATTAATTTCTATTATAAGAATAATGAATAATTATTATAATCCTACTTTCAATTTAATTATGATTATGAAATATTGATTCTTTCCACGTTAATTAATTATATTTAGAAAAATAATTCATTCCATGGTTAATTTCGTCCACCTATATAGATAATTACTTTTCAAAATAATAATATTTTTTAATTAATAGAGTTTAATATAATATTAATGATGAATTATTTCATTAATAATGAACTGAGTTTATTTTTATTAATATATGAAAATATATATATATATATAATGAATTATATAAAAAATCGTACATCATAGTTTGTAAAACCACCTAAAATAATCGAATTGTTTTGTACTTAAATGATTTTTTACTATTTTTTTATAAATATTTTCAATTATGATAACATTTATACAAATTCTTTGGTGGTCCAAATTTTTGGATGGGATGATTATTTGATAGAGTAAATCTCTAATTATATATAGGAAATTTCTCTGGAGATTCACTCTATGTTCGACCAAAAACCTTATAATGTTCCCAATATGTGTGACTAAGTCAAATGTTTTTGATACACTATAATTCACATGTAATTTTCACAAGGAATATCTATGACAAAAACATGTTTAAAAAACAAAATTCACCCAGAGTTGCTTAATTTTATAAAACAATATACCATTGGGATCCTAACATTCACCATTTGGGAGACATAAATATGGCTCAAAGCAATGTTGACATTAATCGCATGCCCATGTCATTGAATCACTTCAAGTAGAATGTTTAAGTGTAAAAAATGGAAGTAAACAAAAATACAGGCTAGTTGAGATCCCAAAGAGAATATAATACCATTAAAATTTGAAAGGAACTATGTCCCCCCCAAAATCATCAATACTAGGGAGAAGGAATCATCTTATTAAACACACTTGCACAACACTCATAAAATTGAATCCATTGAGACAACTTTTAACTATGCTAAATCTCCACCCATGTTCTATTTCTGGGAATATCGACCAACCTAGGTACCAATCAAATTCAACTGTTCTTGATTATCACATTGGATAAACCCCTTATTATCCCTATCTAGGGAAAAACTCTTTGTTAACTCTCACTAGGGTGAAAAAGATTTATTTCCCTAGTATCCCATAAGTGAAATTTTTTTTGATGGTCACTTAGGAAAAACTGCATATTCTCTACTATTGGATCTAAGCTTCTAGTCACCCTAGTACAATATGGGTGATGATCTTTTGATCAATTCACTTTGGAAAACCATCCCCTTCTTCTCCCAAACTAAGGAATAATAAAATCTTTATATTCAATAGTATTGCATTCCTTCAACTATGTGACCTATGTGGATCCCTAATTTCCAATGCCACCATCAGAACTATAAAAAAAATACTATCAAGGCATGAACACCAGTGTACACCCCATTGACCACTCGAACCCTTAATGAAATTATACCCATTGATTATAATACTAAATAAGTAGTAAAATAAATGTGATAATGATCATGAACACCCATGAAAATTAGGGTCCCTATAAGGGTGACACTAGAGTGGTCTCTCCTATCTTAAAGACAGGTTTCTTTTCTACACAACGATCTAGGGAAGAAATAGATTCCCTCATGGAGAAATACCTCATACCTTCATATAGGGGACATAATCCATGTTCCTTCGTATTCCACCTTGATTAATTTAATGTGATAATATGGTAGCATGGGACTCCTCTCTAATATGTGACCCAAGATGGTTACTATTAATGTAATCAACAACTATCCAATGAAACAATTCATGGGTCTTATCACTTGGTGTAAACCTTAGACCTATATTCATTCACTTCTGTAACTTATTGTTTTATTCATTTTCATGAACCCTTATGTGTTGGCACTATTTGAATATAATTATGCATTCTCCCAAATACAATCTCATTAATTATAATAAGATTGGTTCATGTGAGATTAGAGATAAAAATTGGTCATTAAATTAGAATAATTAAAATCCTTCAAATAAGGGAATCATAAAAAAATTTATTTTGTGGAAATCATTATTAGGGAATCCAATGTGAATTAGCCCTCTTCAATCCTCAATTGTAACATATTTCACGACACATATATCCTCACATCATGGTATTAAACTCTGTAACCAAGATCCCCACAACATGACATAAAAAAAATTATATGACATCCATGATGCATAATTTTAAACATCATCATATGATACAAGAAAAAGACCATAACATATGTCAGAAAGTCTATGTAGTATGTTATTTAGTTTTTTTTAGGATATGTATGTTGTCTCTATATGGTTAAATTAAAAAAACATCCTAAATTACCATCCATATAAGGTCCAAACTGATCATGATATCATCTAGATCATTTACATTTCTATACATATACCTTTGAGAATATAATACCCTCCCTCTAAGTTAATATTCCATAAATAACTGACATTATTGGGTCTTATTCCCAATGAAATCATAATCTAAAATGAAATAATGTATTCCTTCTGGTCGACCCCCACATCCTTCTGGTATGATCTTATTTCTAACGTGACTATATTTACTTCCTAAGGATGGATCCCTTGGTAGGAATAAAACCATCCTAAATGGAATGTATTCCACTGGGTTTCAACTATAATGGGCCTCTCAGGTGTATTACCCATAAAAACTATATCAAGGCCACATTCTCCAAGATTATTTTACTTCATGACATGAAACTACTTGTATTAGTCTTTTTCACATGAACAAAGAAGGTATGAAGTGTCCCATTAAGTGTAAACATACTACCAGGGTCATGATTACTTTCGTAAGGATACATATAAATCCCCTATAATGGGATCGATCCCATCAACATGGGAATCTACCACATGATTCGATTGTGAAAATATCCATAGTTTTTATCTATATAACTTTAATCTATAGCCCCCATATTATTAAAAAACACCAAATAAAAAAAATTGATGGAAAACCTATGATTCAAAAATGTGGTTCCATTTAAGAAGAACAAATGGAATAAAAAATGTACATGATTGTGTTGAATCATTGATATATAAATATCATCACATAGATTCAAGAAAACTACCAACATATGAAATATGGGTAACCTAATGTGCATAGGAATATGGGAATGATTTATGAACATGACATAAATATATTATAGTTTCATAGTGTTGGCAATAACCCCCCTAGATGGGGTAATCATATTGACCATCCATCCTTTTTACTAATGTGTGTTCCCAGACATCATTATATTGAAACACTAGTGACATACTAGCTTTGAAAAGAATGTCTATAGACAATTTTTTTGTCATGGATCTTGAATTTTTTGAATTTTTCTAGTTCCATGAAAAAGATTCACATCAGAAACCACCTAAAAAATGATGCACCTAAAATGAATCATTAAACTGTTCAATCCTTTCACAACAGGGTTTTAGGCAATTATAATGTGACCAAAAATAGCGTGACGTGAAGCTTTTAATTGTGACAAATATTTTTTCAATATGTTTTTTACTTGTGATACTACATTTAGGGGTTTTCATGTTAGTTATTTTTATTGTTTCTTCTTCTAAAAAAGTGCTCCATTCATTCCAAAATCATGGAATCAACCTGTTAATAATTACATTCCTCAATAATAGAAATTTTTTGGGTCTCATTGAGATAGATGATGTTTTCACCCACCCAATCACATTATTGTTTGTTGATAGATTCACTAGTGATAAATTCTTCTTAAACTGTATAATATCAACCTTATTGGTTCCTTCTGAAACCCTCCTTGACTTGTATCCTCACCAACCATACGCACAATGGTGGATCATCAAAGACCATGTGGAACCTAATTCCACCTTGAACTTCTTTGGGAGTCTCTCACCAAACCAAAAAATTAGGATCATTACTTATCTTATGGAGGATAACCAAGAGGTCAGTTATGAATTCACCTTGGTTTAAAATATTCCTAAGAGGGTTTATATCAATTATCACCATGTGAGAAATAAACCCCATAGAATCCTACTACGGGAACCACTAAATAAATCCTTTCTCTAATTTACAAAACCAAATCATACCTAAGAGCTCACCCAGAATTGAGAGATTCAAACAAAAGGTAGTGGGATTATTTCTTGAATCCCCCCCAAAATCCCATCGTCATATTGTGCCATAAACCTGTGAGTACAAACATATTCATTAAACCACATGCCAAACGTATTTGTACCCCATAGAGGCATAAGAATATTAATACCTAAATATATTAGTTATAACTAGGGGTATGAAAACATTCCTCCCCCACATATCAACCTCAATAGAATATGTCAATAGAAAATGGATAATAGGGGTGGTCAAATATTATTTATCCTCATATTAAATGGGAATAAATATTCATTCATGTTGTAGAATACCTTTAGTGAATTTTAGTGGTGATATAAGGGATGCCCTATATATCTACTCACATCATAAAAAAATGATATCATGTCATGGAAGTGGAAACATATAATAGTCTATAATTTCTCAGCAGACAAATGGGGAAAGAGTCCCATTATTAAAAATATAATTATAGCATATATTCAATATATATAATGATATATTAGGATCTACATACATTCCCAATACTATTTAGGATGATAGAAAACACATCCTGGTAAAGAAATAATTTTTTAATAACACATAGTCATTACCACTAATGATCATCAACCCATTTCAATGGCCACTTCAGGGTATGAATATATTCCTTACAAATCCTTAAGTACTTACATGTATATTTTGGATATTCCATTAGTGTAGGCATACATACATTCTCCCTTTAGGTGTTATAAATATCATTAACATATAATTTCTAGATACAAATAAACATTCCCACATTAGTTCTCATTCTAAAAAATACAATTAGAATTGTCTAATAGAAACATAGGAGTGGCCTAAGAATATGATGATAAATAAATATCATTATCCACAATATACAACTCCTGCCACCCAATAGATAAAATTATAAAATATGTCACTCTATGTGTAGAAAATCTTATAAGAGTGGGCCATTATTCATTCCCTTCTAAATTATAGTTTCATTAATTCCCTTAAAAACATTTCAATATTGGCACATGATCCTACTGACTGATGACTATTAAGAGGAAGAATATTTAGTCATCAATGTCTTCCCCAATGAATTGATACCAGTGGAATTTGAGGGCCTTCCAAAACACTCACTATGATGGTCCTCCCTATGGATGTATCATGATAAATCATGGGAACTATTCTCCTCATGAGAGATATGAATATCAACCTCCTGGTTAGAAGAACAAATTGTATGAGGTTCCTCATATTTCCACTAACCAATGGAAGGTCCTTACTAGGAAAATTATTATAGGAATCTCCCATAAAAATTAGATTTAATCCAAAATGGTAGTCATCTCTATAGTGGAATTTAAGACGTAGGTCCTCCCAATAGTGACCTTTCTTTTCAACAAGAAATACCTCCACTTATTGAATTGAATTTTTGAAAGTCCTTAGACCAAGAGGTACTCAATAGAAAATATCCAGTTACTCTAGATCCTTAAATATGAGGTGTGATATCCTTTATCAATCAAAAAACATCCCCAATCTATGATCATTTTATATATTAATTTTTGATTTTATAGCTTTCACTATGAGATAAGAAATACCAACTAGTGCCACCTCTCTCAATAAGGTATCTAGAAAATGAGAAATCATGTAAGATAAATTGAAAGAATATCCAAATGTATATAAATAGAATGTCATGATGATAAAGAAAGAACTAGCCAAAGACAATATACAGATCATGTTATATTCCATAAGAAACATTTCAGAATTATATTCAAAACACATTGGGAATGAAATAAATTATCTACTTCCATATTATTCTATTGATGAATTTTCATCATATTTAGGAAACCCCTCTATTATACATAGAATATTCAAAGCAATGTAATTTAATATAATTACATCACCATCAGATCATCTATCCCACCCCTTTAGTGAAATGATACATTAAATTAGGAATGAATTTTGTAGTTCATTGATGGGAAATTTTTAATGCCTTAAAGAATATATATGTAACGACCAAACCCAATAAGGTATGATCTCTAACTCCCCAAACCCACATCAATTGGCCAGGGGTGGATCCATGCACTGAAATGAATATCTAATATGTGAGTCATTTTCATTATTTACATGTACGCACACTATCAACCATCTACATGAAGTAGTGTAGAAGAATAATAATAAAAGATGAAATATCAAAATAATAATGCATGGATATAAAACCTATATGGAGTATAAGTGTGAGACAATGTAAACTAAAGAGTTAAAAAAGGAAAAAATAAACACCCAACCACAAATATGTTCAATGATAAAATACATGAAAAGTAAGGTGTTGAGATATACTGGATAAAGATCTCAAATCCATAGCAATTATATATTGTCTACTTCACTAGGTATCCTTATACCTTTCTATAATAACATCTGCCCAATTTTATGTCAGCAAAAGAAATGAAACGTGGTGGAAAATCCCACGTAGGGGTCAGTATATACATACACAGTTGGGCACCTTGAAAAATAATGTGGGATAAGTAAGGTGAATTAGAGGAATAGACATCTCAATCCAATGAAAGAGAGTAAAAAATGTAATGGATATATATATTTATTCAGAAAAATATGCCCCAACATGATAGAAAGGGGATATCCAACAAACAATCTAGTCCAAGAAAATAATCTACCATTATTTATATGTTCCATCAATGATGCCCAGATTCTCACGTGTCTGTGTATTGGATTAACGATGTGGAAGGCCCACACCTTTCAACTATTCTAAATATTCAAGGGAGAATAATATCTGAGTACATGACCTTCTCCATAATGTGTTTGGGTTGTTCCACTAAGTGTAAGGTGGAACCACACCCTATTAAATATGGGTAAAACTCATGGGATATGGGACCCGTGTCCTATTTATCATGGGGGTGACTCATAGTGCAATGAGGACCCATTCCTGATATGATAAGGTATAGAACTAGAGGGATATAGGATCCAATACCAATCCAACAGGGGGATGCTAGTCATAATATGGGTTAATGTTGTAGAGAGGTACCATAGAGTATGTAAAGGACCCACACCCTAATGACATTAGGCGGTACCACTATGTATATCGTGGAACGTCACCATAACTCTATAGGGGGTATCACTCAATAGACAGGGGACATGTATCCTAACACCATGGGGGGTACAAATCAGTTGATTGAGGACCCACACCCTAATGCAATAGGGGAGTTCCACTCAGTAGATATAGTACATATCCTCTAATTCTGTATGGGGTAAAACTCTATAGATAGAGGAACTTCACTCTAAATATATAGATGGGTACCACTATTTATATAATGTACATGCACCCTAATTCAATAGTGGTGTGTCACTCTAACAACCATTCATGATCAATGTTGTCGTTGAGCCCCGCTTAAAGAATTATCAAACTCAAAACACCTATAATTATATCTCAAAATCTCCCATTAAAGATAGAATCAAATTATATGATGAAAAAAACACAAAATAAGACACTAGTATGCTAGAATAAAGTCCAAATGATGGAGATAGATGGTTTTGATGTTTCCTAAAGAAGAATATATGGGTATACAGTGTGTATGGAGACCCACATAATCTGTGGACCTTCTCCACTACCTACTCATGTCCCTTCCAATACATGTCTCACTACCTGTATAGCCAAAAATGGAATGTAAAGGGGAAAATGGTGTGACTAATCCACTTAGGGACCTTCCTATGATCTTGGTCTGGTCCATGTAATCTTTTACAGTTTTATGTACTTCAACACATGATGTGTCATCCATATAGGGTTACAACTATGTCTTTCGTGCCACATCTATGTACTCTGGTCATGTACAGGTATATGACCTATGTCGGGTCATTACAATGTCCATGTAATCCCAATATACACACTAAATCACTAGCATTGAGTCACAAAACATGTGAATGACCCACATGGAATGTGATATTTAACTAACTTGAAACCATATCCACCACAACTAATAACGACAAGTCATGTGTTAGTCAGACTACAAGGTGTGTAGTCAAGATTTTTAGAGAAGGTCAGATCATTTATGCACATCTCCAATCCCCACTGTCAGATATAATCTATCCTCTAGGCCACCCAAAAACAAGGGTAATCCTCCTTTAATCATTTATGACCATCATTTTCCCTGAAAATATATTTTTATTGATATTTCTAACTCCACAAGCACAAATATCACCCATGAATCTCTCAGTACCTCACTGAATATATAATTCCTTGTCAGAATCACCCATATCCTAAAAATCCACTAAACATATCCTGGATTCTTTAAATCATTCATCTAACATGAATCAAATATGAATTTGTGGGTCTGAACAGGCTCATTCTCACCTGTAAATGACAAATCATTACCCATTCATCCATCTAGTAAAGAACATGAAGAACATGCTCACAACGTAATAGGAGAACATTTTTAATTCGCTAAGACTAAATTTATGTGGATTAGGAATCTCATCATCGTCTGATTTTTATTCGACAGTGACATGGTGGATGAAACTCCACTCAATGATCCAAGGGTTATATGAATAAACCTAGAGATATAAAGTAATGGTGAACTAAAATATAAGGATAAGTTTACATCATTTTTTGAAATAAATAAAATTATTTATTTACTTTAATTAAACAAACCCGCCAATGGACACATTATCTGAAGGCCCGACATTGACCCATTTTATATTGATCATAGGGTAAACATCACATTCCAGATCCAACTGTAGTCTCAAAATTTACATCCCAGACACTATTTATGAGATATCAAATTTCTTTAATAAACCATGATCTCATAAGATAATTTTTTATTAATATTTTAATAATCTTAATTATCGGAACATCGGTTCTAAAAATAGCATGTTTTTTCAGCATCATAATCTGGAAATATTTCTATATATATTACATGGTCACAAAAGAAAAAAATGAGGTCACTACATTATTACATTATTCAATATTTTCATCTCGAAAAAGAAAAAACAAAACAAAAATCCATGGATACTTGGATTGCATCTTGGTCTTATGCTCCTATGATATCTTCTCTAGGCTTTCATGCTACCACAACACATAAACCAATGATGTGGTTTATCCACTCAGGGTCCTGTCCAACGGATCCTCAATCTCCACTGGGTGATATGAAAATGTTTATGCATCAATAATGTCTAGATCACCATAGTCAATAACATGCATGGGGTCATGCATGTTTCACCTCATCTATAATGCATAGAATACATCTTCCACCCACTCAAAATATAGTTGTAGTCTGGGGAGGTAAGAAACCTCACTAACCCTCTATAAGATATCAAATGGATTAATGAACCCAATGGAATGATTTACACTACATCAGTATATCTATAATCCTCTTAATGGGGAAAGTCTATGAAAAAATTTCCACCCTTGTCGAACACCTGGGGAAAAAAGTAAATATGAATAATATTTCTTCTTTTCGAGAGATTTAATCATACACTCCTCGATGACATGGAATTTCTTCGTCATCACACAAACCATCACTATCCCAACAAGATATTCCTTAATATTGGAATAAATGTTTTAATGATCCCAAAACCTTGTTTAATATGATATTAATAAGTTTTATTTTAGTTTTTTGAAATATGTTTTTGTTACAAGGATGTTTGTTACAAAATTCTGGTACATCTTGAGAAGACCCACCCCCACATATCAGACAATGCAATTGAATTATCACCACAAATTATATAACTCTCCCAAAAAATTCTCACCTTCACTTTGATATATCATCCAAGAGTCTCCCCACTAGGATCCAGAATAGTTTATGTACTTGGATGACTCACCATCATCATGAGTCAATGAAAACAAATATAATTTTGATAACTTATGGAAATAATCACCATAAATAATGAATCTTCTTTGGCCAGACATTCCACTAGATCCTGACTCTGCAAAATAAATCATCACTTTTAAAAAGAATCATCATCACATCAAAAAAAATTTCAATTCCTTACTTATATACTCTGATTCAATTCTAGATTTAGAAAATACTACTCTCACAATCCAAAATAATCACCAATGATGTTCTTTCACTTGTCTTTTTGAATTAAATATTTCTATTGGCTAGATTATCCATGTTAATGATGTAACTTATTTTTAGGATTATGTATTAACTATTGTAGAGAATTAATTAAACATCATTTCATACTTGTAGTATGAGGAGAAGAATCAATATAGATATTTTTACATGATTATAATTCTAAAAAGTGAAGGAAACTCCCTCATGCAGTAGAGTGTACTGATTCATAAGTGAAAACTTATAGAGATATTCATTTTCACGTGATCTGGGACATATTATAAGAAAATTAAAAAATATTACATAAATTCACTCTACCAGGGATATTGATTCACAACATAGTTCCATCATATATCTAAGAACAATTAGTTTATTGCACTCCATTCTACTTAAAATATCAGATTCCCATCTTGGGATACATTTTAATATATATATAAGGAGTCACAATCAACAATGAATAACATTCAGAGTTATACAACCATTCTACATTATGAAATTCACTATTTGTTTATTTTAATTTTCATTAAGAGTAGTGTGCCATGATCCGTTTTAGTTTCCCACACTATCTTTTTCTTTGAACTGAAATATATGTATATATCTTCTAAATAACTTTTACTCTTGTTTCCCAAGTGGGGTTGTAGAGGTCTGATTTTGACTTGTTCTTTTTATTCTCACTTGAAAAACTTAAAATTGGTCTTGGTGTGGCCTAGATAGTTTTCGAACTGTATTAATACTTTATACCAGTTTTGTTTCAAAAGGTTTTATATATGATATTCGTATCATCAAGTGATTTCTATGTGTATATGAATAAATATCAACATAATACATAGCCTAATTAATTCAAATTTGTTCTTTTTTTTATTTCATTAAAACTAAATCTTTTTTACCTTCAGGAAAAAACCACTAATTTGATAGTTAGATTTTATTAATATTTATAAAAGGATCTGAATTAGTTTATTGATTTCAAATTTCAATGTTGTTTTCATAATTATTTTAACTGAGACCTAATAAATCATTGTAAAATATTTTAAAATATTTAATCTTATATTAAAAATATTTTTTTACTAACCTGGTTGTTTTATTTAGTTTTGTGGATTTTATTTAAATTCATTGTAACATGACATTTTATGAGGTACTCAATTCACCCCCTCTATAGATACTATCTCTAACCAATCTTTGTTATCAATGTTTTTGAAAACATTTTTAACATTGATTTTAGATGAGATTTGATGATATTAAATTTATATTATTTCTAAATATAATTCACTAAATTGAAAATATAGAAGATGGATTCTATACTAACATAACTACTTTTCTCAATGTTAATAATTATTCTCATTGGACTATCAAAATGAAAATATATATAGAGAGTATGAGTTTGGAGATTTGGACTATTATAGAGGAAAAATATAAATTACCTACAACTGCTAAGGTACATGGGATGAAGCTACCAAAATTGCTTATAAAATAATTGTAACTCTATGAATAACATTTATTATGATTTAGGAGTTGAAAAATTCAATAGACTATCTTTTTGTAAAACTGTATTTGATATTTGGGACACATTAGTTGTTTCTCTTAAAGGAACAACCAATTTTAATGAGATGAGATTGAAGACATATACTATTATGTATGAAACATTTATAATTAATCCTGATTAATAAATTTATGGAATGTATCTTAGGATTAATGAATATTTGAAAACCCTGAGTTTCATATGAAATCCAGAATCTAATAATGATCGGGCTATGTGGTTGTAATGATGCAAGAAATATGGAGAAGAAAAACTATTTTAATTAAAGTAATGTGACTTCAAAAAAATTATTATCAAGGAGATAATTGGGAATTTGATTATGTATGAAGAAGAACATGATTTAAAACAAGGCAATTATTATAATCAAAAAGGAAATTCTATTACATTTAATTCCACTTTATCCAAATTGAGAAAAAATTAATAAGAGATTATACAAGCTGAAAAATCCAATAACAGCTAATCACCATGAGACAATGAGGAGGATATGGCCCATCTAGCTAGAAAATTTAACATGTTTTATAGAAATAACATTTTCTTGGAATCCATTCTACAAATAAAATTATGAATCTAATGTAAACTAAAAAAGTATCATAAGACGTATGATAATTAAATTAATTATTATGAATAAAAAATAAAAGGAAATGTTAAGGTAAACTATCCATTATTATAATACAAAAAGAAATATGATTAGAATTATAGAAGGTATAAGAAATATGTGAAAGTAATATGGAGTTCCTTTGAGTATAGATCCAATTATTCTTACACTACCCATGATGATAAGTTGGATTAAACCACCATGTGCTACCAGCCAAATGTCTCTATGGTACATGTTGTTTCTAATATTTTAACTATGCTTAATTCTAATAATACTAAAGAATAATTATAATGATGATGACATGTATCAAGAAGTTATGTTTTAATATTAAAAATTTATATTATAAAATTTTAATGAACTTAAGGATAAGAATAATGTTCTTAAAATAAAACATGATTTATCTTCCATTATTAAATCTGATTTATCTATTGAAACTACAATGAATTCTCATTTTTTAATAGATAACATAAAACTCAAATTTTTTAAGAGAATCTTTTGAGTGATTGAAAATGATTTAAAAATGGCATAGAAACACTTACATATATTCTAGGAACCCAAGTCACTCATATTTTTGATACAGGTTTGGGATACCAACATAGAAAAAGAAGACTAGTAAATAAAACATTTTTATCAATGTTAAAATAGAATAGTGTTTCTATTAGTAATTTTTCTAATGGGAAAAATTGTATATTTTAAAAATAATAATGCATTTTTATAAGATATCTATTTTGAATATGTGGGTTTTTATTTCCCTTATTAGTAACACATCTCGACCAAAAAAATCAAGTTACTCAAAACATTTCTTGTAAAAAAAATTTACGAACAATTCTTGAGGACCTCATGTAAAATGATATTGTATATGTAATGTGGATATTAATGGAATATGACTAGAGAATACTCATGATTTATGTTACCAATATGGGATGATGGGGGACATTCAACCCTTTTTAACAGTGAAAAGGGGAAAGTCATCAACCATAGGAAAATTGGTAACACCAATTTCGTTTTAATTTCCATTCTATAGTATTTTGATGATTTGAAGTATCAATTTACAAACATCTCACATTTATGTGATTGTGGATTTTATCATAAATTTTCGAATAATTTAGTTAATTTTTTTTATTCTAAATATTCATTTGTCTTTAATACTTCAAGGAAGGGAATTGTTTATTTATTGATCTTAATTATTTAATTTCTTAAAATGTTTCCTTCTTGCGTGATTTTTCGCAAATAATATTGCCTTTGGAAGTGGAGAAAAGTCCACTACAATATTCACTCACTTTAGAAGCTTCCTAAAAAAAATATAATCAATAATCTACCAAAACTAGAATTCCCAAACGAAAAATCATATAACCCCTATCAAACAGGGAAACAAAACAATATGTATTTAAGTAAAAGAAAGATGTTACCATTTATCAACCTCTTGAGCTGGTTCATATGGATTTATTTGAACCATCCAGAGTTTCTAGTAAAAATGAGAAGTCATATGTTTACGTACTAATAAATTATTTTTCTAGGTATACATGGGTGTTATTTTTTATCTAACTTAATTTAAGCATATTATTACTTTTCCAAGAATTCTGGAGAGTATAAAATTTCTGTGGACATTGAATTGAGATAGTATGAAGTGAACATGGATGTGAGTTTCAACATTATGACATTGAATATTTTTTCAAAAAAAAATTCTTCTATCATAATTTAAATTCTCCTAGGACTCCCTAGTATGATTGAATTATTGAAAAAGGAATAGAATACTTCAAGACATATCTTGGACTATACTATATGAATATAACATAATTCTCTACATTTTATAGTTGCTATGAACAGAGCATATTACATAATCTATAGATATATAATTAGTTCTAAAATAATAAATGCTTATTATGAGAGTTAGTATAATATGAATCTTATGGTTAATTAAAATATTTTTTTTTGTTTCTACGTCGTTATTAATTCACTGGGGATGATATTGAAATATTTTCCTCCAAAACTGATAAAGGAATTTTCCTAGTTTATTCAAAATCTTGAAAAGACTATATAGTATTCTATAAATGAACCATGATTTTGGAAGAATATGATCATATCAAATTTGATTATAGAGATCGACATAACCGTACTACCTCTTTAGTAAACCAAGAGGATGGTTTCTCAACTCTAAACATAAATTAGAAACCAAATAATTCAAGTATGAAACCATCAGAAAAATCATCCAGTTTAGAAGAATTTCCAGAAATTCTCAAACATAAATCTACAGAAGAACATGAAGTGACCAACTAATCTTTTCCTAGAGTGGTTAGAACCATTAATTAACATCATGTAGATGCTATAGTTATAAACATATATTAAGGTATATAGACTAGGGATTCTCTAAAAAATTTGGTCAAACATCATGTATTATTTTCTCATCTTGATCTAAAGAACATCAATAATGAAATTTATCATGAATTATGGAAAATGGATATAAAATAATAATTAAATATATTTGAATGACATAAATCACCAAAAAATTTAGATAGACCGACAAAAACATTGTCTAGAGTTACTAAATCATTGTTTAGAAACCAAGTTGATGAATCAAGCTCCATAGTAAGAAACACGACTAGAACAGTTTCACAAGGATATATTCAAGAATAAGAAATAGAGTATGATGAAAACATTGAACAACTATCCAATCATGAATCCATTATAATAAAATATTCTTATGCTGCAACATTATTTTTCAAAAAAATATCACATAGATATCGAGAGTGATTTTTTGAATGGGTATAAAGTTGATGATTTTTTTGTTGAACAACTCCATTGTTTTCAAAATCCTTATTTTCTAAAAAGTGTTTTAATATTTATAATGGAAATATATGGTTTAAAAATGATATTAGAGAATTATATAATAGTCTCAAAAAATTTCATACTTCAATTTTATTTTCGAAAGGCATAGTTGATCATAAATATTTTATAAAATGAACTTAAAAAGAGGTTTTAGTTTTATAAATCTATGTAAATGATATTATTTTTGTATTTTTGAGATATATATTATGTAACAATCTTTATAAAATGTTGAAAAAATAAATTGAAATGAGTTTAATTGGGAAAATAACATTCTTTATTCGTTTTAATATTAAAAAAACATTTAAATAAATGAAAATATAAAAAATACCATTAAAAAGTTTTTACATTGAAAAAAATAAGAATAATGAGACTCCTATGAGTACCACCTAAAAATTGGATTTCGATGAATCTTAGAAATCAGTGGATAGAACCAGTTACATATGTATGATTGAACATTTTTTCTACTTTACTCTTAGACGACCTAATATTTGGTTCAGTATATATGTGTGTTCGTTGTTTCATGAAAATAAAAGATAGACAAACAACATTTAGGTAAAAATAATATGTAAATACATCAAATATGCTAAAAATTTATTATTTTTTTACCCATGAAGAAAAGTATTTGATTTAGTTATTAATTCAAATACTAATTTTGGTGTATATAAGTTAGATAGAATATGATCCTCTAGAACATGTAACATTTTAGTAAAGTCTATAGTTTTTTAGTGTATTAAGAAGAAAAATTTTGTTTCATTGTCAGCATAGAAGCTGAATACATAGCTATAGCTAATTATTGTACACAAATTTTTTCGATGAAATAAATATTACAAGACTATGGGTATAAATTCTACCATGTCCTTATAAACTGTGATAGAAAAAATGATACAAGTATTTCTATGAATCAAGTGACTCATTCTAGAAGAAAACAAATTGATATAATACATCAATTTTGAGGAATGTTTTTTAAAAAGAAATATAAATATTTAATACATTGGTACATAACATTTTATTTCCAATATATTGAGTATGAAATTTAATCCTGAGATAATGAGTTTCACAAATCATGAAAATGGTATGATCATTTTTGGTTAAGTTAAATTTATAGGGAATCACCATTACTGATTTCTCACCATTGTGATTGGATCACCATTGTGAATGTCTCACTATTGTGAATGTATCACCACTAAAATTTTCTCACCATTATGAATTTGTCATCATTTTTAATGTCTCATAGATGAACTACTCATCATCTAACTTCTCACTATCAAACTTCTCACTATTGATACTTGTCATGATTTTACTTCCCACTATTTAAATTCTCACTATTGATAAATCCCACCATTAAACTTCTCACCACTGGTTTATCTCTCTATTTTAATGTTTCATTCAATTTTCAATCATTTTGTTTTTATGTGTATGTTTTAGACTAATGTTTTTTATTTTCCTTAAATCATTTGTTTAGTTCTATTTATTTTATAACGTGATTTAAATTTTTATCCTACATTTTTTAATTTTTATTTGAAAATACATAAACTCCCAAATGATAATAAATGTGATAATTTTTCTAGTCCGAACATTCTACATTTCAACGGGGCTTTTTCATGAGAGCCTTGTGGGGTCCTCCTCTCCCAATGTTAAGCCCATTCTTTCATGTTCCTTTCATCTTCAACTGATCCATCTGATCGTTCATCGCCGGCAAGAGTGAAGTGAGCTTTAGAGTCTTCACTATACAAGTTATGTTCTTCAACGGGATGAAAATGACAATAGAGTCATCATGGTGTAGTAGAACCAGTGAATCTCGATCATTCAAAAAGAGTTGTCATTCCCAATAAAAAAACATCAGTTGAAAGGTTGTTATCTAGTAAGTATGTATTTCATAAATTTATGTAGGCCACAGGTGGATGGAGTGGTTCTATTTAAATAAGATAAATATTTATCAATGGTTGGTAAATCAGTTTTATCATTATATTGAATTCGTTTTTGAAGAAGAAGATGAATACTGGGTATAAAACAATATTAATGGTCATTGAATTGACATTCCTTCAAGGAAATGTCATATTGGATAAAATTACCACATGAATGTGTATTTAATTACTACCAAGTATTGATTATAGAATCTAGAGAAGATTTCAGTTATTAATAACCTTTAGCTAAGATGGCATGTGATGGAATTTCAAGGATACTAGTTGCATATGATTTTGAAGGAGAATACATGTTCTTCTTTAAATTCATTCTACACATGGTTTCCCCAATGATATGTGATGTTAAACCATAATGTGACAATATTTCTATTTTAATCTTATTAGATTAGTACATATGGTAAATCATTTTAGATATGTCATGATTTACAAATGTAAATGTACAAACATAACTGTAGACTAAATTCCATGTTCTATCTTATGTTCATATCTGTAATTCATAAATCGAATGGTTTATTTACTGAATATAAAGTCTCCATTGCAGATTATGGTGGTTTATGTATTACTAGAATAATATGATGAAGAATGAAATTCAAATGGAACCATTGGAGGAAGAAATGGGTAGGTGATAATGAAAAATTTAATAATGATTTTAATCAGGTATACCAACCTTATAGATCAATAAATATGGAATATCTCAATCTAGATCTTGAGGATGTTGTTGATTACTACAGTAGTAATGAAGAAGAAGAGACATTTTCAATTTTAGAAAATAAAGAGAAGGAATTTTTTGTTGATGAGGGAAGTAACAGTGGCCTTCCTCGAAGATCTCATTATATTACATAGACACTCCTATGCCACATAGAACTCCCCCTAATAGAGATAAATAGGTAAACATTGATGAGGATGAGACCCATGTCTATAGAGAAGAAAAATTTAAGTGATATTCCAAATATTATGAGGAAAATAGATATAGTGATGATGAATATAATGAAGTGGAAATAGATTAAAATTGAGATGATGATGATTCAAGATCATATCCAAATATTTCCAGTTGGAAAAATTAGAAAATATGATTTTGATATTCCTCAAGATCTGCTCAATTCTCATAGTGGCTTAGTTTACATAACATAATAGGGGCCCATATTTGTTGATTATATAGATCTGCCTACTAGAAAAGAGAGAGATTCATCTATTGAGGGGTAGAAACACCCATGTCACTAATTAATCAATTGGTTTCACCTATTGATGTAGTTTATAATGTATATTTTTTTGATGGTTATATGATATTATATTTAGTTTTTATAAAAAATATACTAGATATCGTTATTTTCAATAGAATTTGGCTAAGTAGAAGGAAGTTGAGCATGTTGAAGAAGTTATTTGTTAGAAGAGATACATTGATACCCCTTCCATTCAACCATATGTGAATATTATACATATGAAAAAACTTTTGTACTTGTTCCATCAATTTTTTAGTCTTCTTTCTCTGTGACTTTTGATAGTTCGATGAATTAGATGTATGATTAATGTGGTAAGTGTCCCCCAAAAGATGGTAGAGCTTCCATTATAAAAGAAAGGGATTGCAATGGATCATTGATTATCCAGATTGATGAATCCACTAACTTGCATATGTTTGATACTGTTCTGGCTACACCCTTATATGTTCATATTCTTCAATCTGTTGTAAATGATGTTGTCACAAAAGGTGACGAAGATTCCTTGAGGTCAAATATTTAATTCGAATGTGATGTGAATTATAAAAATTAGGTGCTTTTTTTCAATTGATTGACTAAACAGGATGCAAGATACTTTTTATGATTGGTTATCCAACACATTCATCCTAAGATGATACAATATATCCATGAAGTTTAAATTGAGTATAAAATACACTCTATTGAGCTGGAGTTTTTGAATTCTATTTTAGAGGACATTGTTACTACCTTTGACACATATATGGATTATATACTATATAAAAATTATAATATCAATTCTATGGATTCTAGTTCAAGTAATCCTCATCCTTTCATTGATATTATGTTGCATGGATCAGTTTTCAGAGAATAGCTTAGATATTCTTCTACTATTACTTCATGTGATGCAATTGAAAATCATCAAGAAAACTTGAGAATAATAATATATAATAGAAATCATGTTCTGATGTTCATTCCAGAATCAGACAATTCCATTAATTCTAATAAAGAAACTATTACACAAGAAAAAAATTATTATATCTCAATGATATATACTATTCATTCCATATATGCCAATTTGTTATTTCGGCTGAGAATTCTGGGCTTGCTTCTATCACCCAATCCTTTATTGAACAAGTTGATCAATTGAGCATCATTAATCCTCTATTGAATATTTTAATGGAATATAAGTTGGACTTATTTAGTGTAATAGATATAGGTTGTAACATAATAATGAATTTTGTGAATTTCATGAATCCATTCCTTCATGTTCATGGTACTGTTGTTTTTTGTGATGATGTTATCCCTGATAATTTCCATGTAAATCCTCATGTAACAACACTGTAGTTATTCGAACTGGGAGTTACCAATGAACCTATGTCATCTTGTCCAAAAGGATTACATTATTTTTCATTATCTCTTAATGATACTACGCAAAAACTTTACCCACTCATTATCAGAGAACCATGACCACCTACCATTATAACAACTTATCCTACTATTTCTACTTCATTGTCAGATATCGAGCCCTATTCTAAATCCAATGAAAAAGAAAAAACACATTTTTACCCTTCAGTCCAGCTAATAATTATTAATTTTACATTGTGTCTTTGATTGGATATTTTGTTTTCTGTCATTTTTTTACCATTTTTGATGTCATATTTATTATGTTTTAATGGAAATGTTTCTATTTTTTGATTTTCTTTTTTTTATATGACATATCTATTTCACTATGAACATTTGATTATCCCAAAAATAGTAGAACTATTATATGGAATTATATTCAATTCCTTTACAATTTTCTTTAATAACATAGTGATTTCTATTACTGATTACTATGTTTATACATTCGAAACAATATCATTTTTTCATGATTATACTTTAATAGTTTTCATTAATTATCTATAATACCATCTACCTAATATCATTGATACCTTTTGGGTCAACTTTACCGTTGATTCCAATATTTATCTTTTATATCATGTACAAAAATTTTATTATTTGTGATAATCAATGGTTGTTTGATTTTTGGCCTACATGTTTTAATTATCAACCAATCATGTTTATTTGGATATTAATATGATTTATATTTTTTGATAGAATTTTTTGATATAAGATATATTGGAATGATATTTGGATATGTTTGTAAAAGATACACTACCATGTATGTGACACCATCACGAAAGTCTCACCACCAAGGATATCACTCTGTTACCAAATTATCACCATCTCATTAAGACACTGTCAAAGAGTCTCACTGATGAGATGTAGAATCTTCAATGGACTGGGATGAATCAATTTAAACATGATCCACCACCATAATTTAATTTCGAAAATGTCTAAAAATACTAAACATTGGAATTGAGTCACCTCCAGCATGACAGACCTCCAAATCCTGACTCACTTCCATAAGCTATCATTACTCAAAATACTCACTGACTTGTTTTCTCACCACCAGATCAAGTCATTGTTCCATTATCTTACTACAAAACTCTAAGTAATCACTAGATTTAGATTCCTCTAGTTTAATCATTCAAAATACTCACTACCACTATTCTATTACTTATCTATTTTAAGTAAATATTTCTTATTGAATGTTTTTCAAATATAATGTTGAATATTATTTTAAGGATTTTTTTTAAACTATTATAGATAATGAATAAAAGTTTGTGTTAGATGTACAGTATGATGATAATAAATAATTCTGATATTTATATGTACTGGTTTTATTTAAAAATGATGCAAAATCTATAATACAATATAGTGTGTTGATTTATAAGTGAAAAATATTGATGTTTTCATTTTCACGAGAGCATAGACTTATTTTATTAAATATAATAAATTGTGCAAGAATATGCTTGACTGAGGAAGGTGTAGCACAACATAAATCCATTCCCTTCTTATATCTATGAACTATGAGTTTATGAAACTATTTTGTAATATGAATTTCAAAAACCTGACTTGAGATGTTTTTCAAGACATTTTGAAGGGGTCACGAGATATAGAGCATGTCATTCAAAGTAGCCCGACCATTCAACAATTTTCTTATCTATTTGTTTATTTATATTTTCATAATGAGTACTATGTCTTAAAATGTTTTATTCTTCCCATACCGTTTCCAACATTAAATTGGAAGATACATATTTATCTTTTTCATATCGTTTCTCATTCTCCCATGTAGTGTGTTAGAGGTCCATTTTTGAGTTGTTGTTTTTAATATCCTATGATATCTATGGCCAGGAAAGATGTCAAATTACTGTAATTATCAATCCATGTTGTGGATAATTTTTTTTATATATATTTTTTGAAGATGGTGATAAATATGTAGAGAGGACTATTTCATTGATTGATACGGGACCTCTTGTGTTGAATTCATATTGTGTTTTAGTTCTCTTTTTTAAAACTAAATAAAAAAATTATTCAAGAAAATCCACTACTTTGATAGTTATATTTTATTAGTTTTTGAATATAGATTATATTGAGTATGTTTATTTCAAAATTTAATGTAGTTTTATAACAATTTTAACTAACACATAATCTATATTTTAGAAATATTATAAATTAATGAACCTTATAAAAAATATTTTTTACTAACTATTCCATTTTATTTTAATTGGTTGATTTTATTTAAATTCATTTTAACAAAAATTATTATTGGTTACTCAATTCACACCCCTATTGAGAAACCCACTCTGACCACTAGTCGCCATTATTTGTAAAATATATGTGTGACCTATAGGTTATCCAATACATGGACTCAAAATGATCAATGTCGATAGTATAGTAGTATCTATTATTGTTTAGAGACACCAGTAGTGGAAATCGATTTTCCCAGATCCATCCAGACTCTAACATGAAATCCCCCCACATATCCTCCATCACATGGATAATTCTATTGGTATTCTCATCTCTCTTAGAGTGTATGGTTTTAAATATACTCGTATGGGTCTTGAATGCCTCCTGTAGGGCTCCCCAAAATTGTTGATTGAACTGCACATCACGGTAAAACGAAATTTTCTCAAGAACCCAGTGAAGGTGGACGATCTTATATACTGAAAAATGCATTAAATTCTCATCCAAATTGTGTCCTATGATAGTATGAAAGTGCACTAACTTCATGATTTGGTCAACTATCACCCATATAAAATCATAAACTCTCACTATATACAGATTCACTATCACAATGTCCATGAATATTTTTTCCAATTTTCCTTTTAGGATCTCAAGAGGCTATTAAAAAACCTTTTGGAACCTGGTGCTCAACCTGCACCTACATCTTGGTGAGGTACCATTCTATGAACTTAGCCATGCTTCATCTCATGCAGGACCACCGAAACTGCCACTGAAGGTCTATTTACGTATTCCCCACAACTGGATACACACAAAAAAAAGTGTGTGTCTCTTTTTCATTACTTCCTATCGAATCATTACATGGACCACTATTCATCATAGAAAAACGGAGATTTTTCCCTCTTTTAGAAAAATCATTGGGTGAATCTCTTGAGGATATCTTCTCCTGAAAGATATATGAAAAATAATAGCTATCACTACACTATCAACATGGATCACTATTCCTGTTAGAGTCTGGATGGATCTGGGACTCTTTCACACACTATAGGTGTAGAGGTGTTAACACTATTGACAATTGAATATATGAACCCTCATTCTCAACTACTGTTAGTTGTAATGAAGATAACTACTTCAACTCCACCTGCACCAAATGATCATAAGACTTCCTTATAAGGGAATCTACCACTATGTTCCGCTTCCAATGATTATATACTATCTCAAATTTATATTTCTATATGAACTCTAATCAGAGAATATATCTCATGTATAAATCAAAATTCCTAAAAAAATACCTAACACTCTAATGGTCCATGTAAACAAAAAAGTCCTTTTGTAGAGAATAGTGCCTCTACATCCACAGAGAGAATACTACCATTTCCCACACTAGGATGCGAGTTATGTAGTTTCTCTCATGGGGAATCAAGATAATGACTCAAATTCAATAACTATATGTATCTTCATAAACATTCATCTATGACAAGCTCAAATGAAATTGTAATACACTATGTACTCTACACCCTCCATTGCATGTGTCCAAACATGGTCACATTTGATCAATAGCCAATACTCCTCAAGGTATCTCTGGAACTAATTCATAAAGAAAAATAGACCCCATTTCCACATCAAGGTGGACATAGTGGATACAATCATGGATAAGTTTTCCAAAAACCTCCAGTTCCTCCACACCAATCTAAGATATATATTCATCTCTCACACTTTATGGGTGGCTCCCATGAAATCACTGTATATATCTTTACCAGGTAACTAATTAATCCATGCTTATAATTTAAATTCCCTATAATGTGAACCTCTTGTTTCTAGGACTAACACATTATGATCATACCATAATTCTACTATAGTGACCTTATATTTTAATACATGACCATTAAATCATATTAAACATTAATAGCTTTAAAATTTTACAAGACCAAGATCAAAGGTTTAGTTTATTTGTAAAATTACAACCATACATAAAATTGATATGATAAAAAAATTTATTTAATTCCATCTTCACAGGATTCTTAGTTTCCATCATGTACTCATTAATATATTTAATCACCGAAATATATACATCAAATTAAAGGGTGATCAAAAATCCCAATAAGACGTTAGATACAAACACAAATTAATATAATAAGGGTGAATCATCATTATCTAAAAATAAATATGGTATCATTATTATAATAATGAGAATAATAATTAAATAATGTCACAGTATTTGGAAATCATAAAAATGAAACATCATGTAATAGTGTTCAATACCACACAATGTTGTGAACAATTCTAGCATCATGTTCACGTATGACATATACACATAATACTAATAACATAATTTTGCAAAAATATAGCATCATGTTCACAAAAATTTTACATTTTCTCATTAGATATATCACATCACCCAATGCATAGGTGCACCATATAATTAATAGCACACCTATCACATCAAAACATTTAAATAATCATTCATGACACATAAAATGTATAATAAAATATTCTATAAAATAAACATTAGAAAGAAAATATTTTTAACAAAAATTCATAACAAATACCTTCACGAATAAACAATGTGGTTCTGAAAAAAATGGACTAACATATATGGTATAATAATCATTAATCTTGAGTTTAGAAGAAATAATATCTAGAGGAGTAAAATATTTATTTTTTTTAACAATATTTCTTCTGAAAGAAAAATCATTCATCATTCCACAAAAAATAATTGAAGCATGTTTTTATATTTAAATAAAATAGTAGAAAAATTAAATTATATTTGAGAAAAATTAAATGTTTGTACATAAAAAAATTGTATAAAAGATGGAAACCCCAAGGAAATGAGGTTGGTATTGAGAATCTCCTTACGTTATGTCCAAAAAAATTATTCACTTAAATATCCCAGATAAATAAATAAATTCATTAATGGGGGTTCAAAACCCATTGGGTACAGGTTACTGTAGCAGTACTATAGTGTACTGTAGCAGTGTTGGAACTATAGCACCAGTGGGAACTATAGTGGCGGCGAGTCACTGTAGCAGCGGCATGGAACTGTAGCAGTAGCTGGTACTGTATCAGCATGAGTACTGTAGTAGTACTATTCACAGAATGGGCTTTGGACTAAAAAATTAGGCATACGGGCCATATAATGGGCTAAATGCCCACCGGGCCTTCGGGCAATGTAATGGGTCTCCCTCTACCTAGTTAAAGAGGTATTTACTTTCCTTTAGTAATAAATGAGGCTTTAGCCACAACCTTTTATAAATACTAATGAAAAATCCTACTTTACTTATATTTTTTTATTATAATTTTTTATGTTTGTTTATTGCCATTTTATGAGTTCAATTTCATTATTACAGAGTATTTATTTTATGTATTTTCATGATAGATTCACTTGTATATATATATATATGAAATATCATGTAAAATGAGAATAATTAACAAAAATTATGAACTTAAAAAAGATAATATTTCCTTATATATTATTTTGTTTCTATATATGAGGATTATTCATTAATATAAATCATTTAGATTAATTTGGCAGTTTTTCAATCATCGTGAACTAGATTTGTTTTATCCTTTACTATTATGTATATCTGTTAGTTATAGAAAATAAAAATGGTTATAACATAAATTTAATAGTCTTTTTCAACCATTATAATGGTTTATGAAAAACCATTAAAGTAATAGAGTAAAATGAAAACATTTCATCCTAATAGGTTAAACAAAAACACCTCACGAACAATGTTTTCATTTTTAAAATAAAATTGATAGTAGGAGAGTTTCATTGATAGATCATTATATTATTAAAATAATTTTATAGTATTTATAAGATAATTTTGTTATAATGACTCTTTGATATGGTCATGTAAGGATAGAATAATAAAATATAAGAAATTGAAATTAAATTAAAATAAAATGAAATTGGATTTTACCTTTTGATTTCTTTTTCATGAGAACCTCCATAGGGAAATTTGTATTCAAATTGTTTGGAGAAAAAACAATCTCATATATGGGGTAGTGGGTATGGAATAAGATTATTAAGAATTTAAAAAAGCTAAAAATCTTTAGAGGTGTGAGGAGAATAATATCTGAGAAGTGGTATTTATAGGGACATAGAGGGGTATTTTTTGATTATTTTTTCCATTAGATTATTGTTTTGGAACACGAATATGAATAGTTTGATCCCGGAAACAAAATATATTAAATAATTGAGGTGATATTGATATAATACGATTATATCATCCATATATCATTTATAACTCAATTTTTCTTGTATTTTTTAAATACTATATTTTTCTATTTATCAAGAGAACTATTCTTTTAGAAAATTCCAAAATATTCACACCAATAATTTTTCATTGTGTATAATTAAAATATGAAAACCATTCTAAGGAAAAAGTTTTCTACATACTAGAACATTTATTTCTATTTAAAATCATTATTTAATAAAAAAATTGATTATAAAATTATATCTAATTTTAAGACCCTTTGAATAATTAATTAATATCTCATAAAATTATCTTAAATTCATAAGATAAAAATAATAATGAAAGAATTTTTTAAGAAAATATTATTTTAAATTATTATATTATTAATAAAATTGTAAGAATACATTTTTGTTTTATAAAAATAACAACGCATAATTTATCATTTTAAGACATTTATTCACTTAATATGATATAATTATATCATATTATAATTTATAAAATGGAAGATTTTATTTATAAATTCATAGGTGAGGATACAATACTATTAGCTAGATTATTATTCATAATGGTCATGTTACTATTCTGAGGGTTGTGTTACTTTCCAAAAATCATAGGTTCCTCAATTTATATGAATATAAATTATTTTAATCTTCATTTATATGAATAAATATTTTATTATAATCTTAAATCTTTTTATATTTATACACAATATATCATAATTTTTAGAACAGAAAAATTACATTGATAAAAATTTGGGTTGTTATAATAGTCCCCCATGTTCAAATTTGACACTCAAAATTTTATTTTATATAAATTGGTGATGGTATTTATCATACATTATTTCATTTGGTCCCTAAGTCACTTTTTTATACTTATTATTTTTCCATTATATCTTGACGATGTGAGTAGTATTGTGGCATAAAACATTATCTCTATGGTTTATGTTATTCACTGGCTTCTCCATGTAAAAGAGATCATTTTTCAACTATACCACATCTGAATTCAGTACAGGTGTGGGATCCGATATGTACTTTTTGAAGATGGATACATTGAATAAACCATGTATTTGAGACATGGTTGGTGGAAGTTCTTCCTAATATGCCACAACTTCGACTTGATCCATAATCTCAAAAGGTTTGATATAACTGGTACATAGCTTTCATTTCTTCCCAAATATCACGATCATTATCCATATAGATAAAATGAGGAATAACATGTATCTACCCCTAAACTCCCATTATCATCAATAGTTTTCTACCTAGAACTGTTGTAGAATTTGGGCTTCCATGATTTTTTACTGAATGAGT
Source organism: Viscum album (assembly GCA_963277665.1). Lineage (NCBI taxonomy): Eukaryota > Viridiplantae > Streptophyta > Magnoliopsida > Santalales > Viscaceae > Viscum > Viscum album. Next base: position 219,961,181 of record OY728146.1, on the reverse strand, counting down.
TTTACCTTCTCTACCATTTTAGGTACTATCATCTTATGTTCACCAACTTTATCTCACCATGTTTTTCTTTTGAATCTTTTTCTATAAAGAAATTCATATATAACCATTTGGATTCACCATTGGAAATTGTTGTTTTAAAAGAAATTGACAAGATGTAAAATTTAGTGCCATACACCTTTGATTTTTATATAACATGATCTAAACATGTATTATAGTATCTGAATAGACTACTCAATTAGACATCACATTTGGGAAGGCATTTTATATTGAGATCATGTCATTATTTAGTGCATGTTGGGTACTTTTCATGAACATGGAGGTGAATATGATATCTTGATCAAAAGAAATTAATAGTTGTATACCATGTAGCCTCAACACTGCTATAATTATATATCTGTAAAAGTTGTCCTAGTAAAATTTTTGCTCAATTGTCAATAAAGTGATCTATCATTGTGATATGATCCTAAACAAACCATATGACATTGTTTTCTCTAGATTTATTTATAATCCTTGTGAAAAAATACATTGTGATGTTTTCCCATTTCTATGTTTGTATGGGTAATGGTAGCATCCTCCCCTTACAGTTTTTCCTTTTATCCTTCACATAATGACATATCTTGTAATTTGATGTATATTTAGTGATATCTTTCTTCATATAGTCCCATGAATAATGATCTAAATGATCACAACATATCTTTGTGCTTCATCGGTGTATAGAAAATGTTGAGCTATGTGTATTATTTAGAATCTATTTCTTTATCTCTATATTGGATGGTTCATGTAGTCAATTCCCAAATCATAATACTCCTTCCTCATCAATTTTGAACTCTTATTATTTATTCTTTCTAAACGCTTCCACCATCTTATGAATATTCACATTATTTACTTGATCATCTGTTATTTCCTCAATGAATTATAGTTGATAAATTTTTTAAGAAAGTATTTCTTATGTTCCTTCCTTAATTATCACTATTACAATCATTTGAAAATATAATAAAATTTTATCCTTCTAAATTTCTATCATTGATCACATTTTTGGATCATTTCCACTTAGGGAATCTTCCACTTTATTAGATCTTCCATGATGGAAGTGGAATGAGCAGTTATAATCCTTTATAAACTATATCTATCTTAGTTAGTCAATATTATAATCCTTCTATGTGAATATTAATTTTAGGAACTTATGGTTTGTATATATCTCACACATCTCCCCAAAGTGATAATGCCACTAGATTTTCAATGTGAAGATCAAAACTGCCAACTCTATATCATGCATGGGATACAGTTTCTCATAAAATTTCAAAATCCATATGGAATAGGCTATCAGTTTATCATTTCCATTAGTACACATCCTAATAACTTATTTGAATCATTATTTATTACCCAAAAATATCCCCTCCTATTAGATATTTTATTACTATATTAGTGATAAGATTCTATTTAAACTCGTAGAATAAATTTTCACATTCAATTTTATATAAGAACATTAATACCATATGAGTAAGCTAGGTTAGTGGGATTAAACATGGTGAGAAATGATTGAAAAATAATTCATAATACCAATATATATCATGTAAACTATGGATCTCGATTACATATTTTTTCATAGGACACTATTTGATTTCGTTTTTGTAGGATGGGTCTGTAGATATTCCTTTTCTAGTGATAGAATTCCCCAATAATAAAACTTCCTCCATCCAAAACTCATAGATTCTATAATTTTTGTATATATTCTCCCATCACAATGTCCCAAGAACATTATTAAAATTTTTCTCAGTATTAAATTTTATTTTGGAATATATTAGAATATCATTTATAAAGACTACAACAAATTTTTTTGGTAATCTCTAATGACTCTATTCATTAAAATGATGAATATTTATATAGAATTAGTGAGTCTATAATTCATCATTATTAAATCATAGTGTCCATACCTCATTTGAAAGGCAGTCCTAGGAATATATTCCATCCTCACATTTAATATATGATATCCTGACTAATCATCCAACTTAATGAAATACATGTTCTTATGCAGCTAATAAAATAATTATCTATCCATGCCAAGGGATGCTTGTTCTTTATCGTTATTTTCTTGACCTGACAACAATCAATGTAAGGGTTCATAAATCCATCATTCTCCATGATAAAGTGGACTGGCTCACCTCATGGTGAATCACATATGACTAAAATACTCTTCTTGAGGTTCTATTATAACTACTTATTCAGTTCTTCCAAATACATGGTGTCCATTATATAATGAGTATTTGATATAGAGAGAGATCTATGTATTAGTTAAATTGATAAGTCAGCCTATCCATAAATAGGAAGACCTTCCAATTCTTTAGGAACACATCAATGAACTTCCTTATAATGGGAATATCCTCGATCAACATTATCTACATTGTCTCAATCATTTGAGCTAAAAATTCTAACTCATAGGGAAATAATGTCTACAATTTAGATGATTATTCTAAACTAGATTATTCCACCAAGTTACACTTTTAATGAATTTGAGGGTTCCTTGGTATGTGAATAGTGAGATCCAATTCAAAACATTTGATATTGGATTTGTATAAATATAACAAATATAATCCAAATATTGCTTCAAACTCCACCAATGAAAGTAATAATACATTTTATAGATGTTTCAGTCAACACAAATTTACATGGGATGACTTATATATGTTGGATGTAGTAATCTCTAAATTTTATATTACCACACATAACTCAACATCCATATTTTAGGTTGTAAATTAATTATTCAACTGAACTTGAAAGGATAGAAATAATACATTTAACCAGAATAAAATAGTACGTTTTCTATTCATGAATGAATAAATAGAATTCTTGTCACCAAATCATTGATGGGATCCACCTCAAAGTAGTAATGGAATGATATTTCTTTTACTATTTTGTATTTGGTGACTATTGATGTTGATTTCCCTCAAGGAGTCGAGGTTTAGTGCACTAGCTTGTATAGGTCCCTTTATCCCTATAGTTGAAGCACTGATCTATTGGTCATTTTCTCCATTCCACCACCAAATTTGATAGATTATTCATGTATCCATAACATTCATGATCTTGGTGGAGTTATCCTCCAATATAAATGTATTTCCCCATTCCCTTTGAGGTAATTCCATGGATGCTTCTTCCCACATTTTCAACATGTGAGTGGTTTAGTTTTCGATCCTATTTTTTATTAGATCCTCCAGCTTAAAACTGCACACTTATTTTCAAATCATCATATCCACGGGACCATTATCCAAACTCAGTATCCCCTTTTATATAAAATCAAACAAATTCTTCATTATTAAAATAGTATTGAATAGTTATATCCTTTTTAAGGGGTGGTTTTAAGCAACTAAAACTATCCATTTTTCTATCATTGCTGATAACAAAACATGAGGCATACCATGCAAGCATTATGAAATTTTATTTTTAATCAATGATTTGTTTAATTTAATTTTTATTCATTTTTATGAATTATTTCTCTATATTTAAATGATGGGTTAGGGGAAAATATTTATTAGGAATTATTTTCATAAATTCCTCCCCCTCCATCTCTTTAATTTCATCCTTTGGCATGGTGTTCTTAAAAAACATCCATAATTAATCTACCTCTCCATCTAAATTGTAGAAATATAAGGGCTCATCCCCCATCTCAGAATATTGAATCATATAAAATATCTTCATTTCTGAGTTACCCCACTATTCATTGATAAGTGGATCATAGTGTCAATTAATTGTCAGTCTTCATTGCCACATAAAATATTTTTTAGTTAGTTATCCCTCTTTGGTAAAGTATGATGTTCAAAATTATTAAAGATATTGTTCGTAGCATAAGACAAATGGGAAAGAATCACCATGAAATTTTTACATCCACCTCCCAAGGCACTCGGGATGTTGTTTGGGGAATTTTCTTCATTGTCCCTCACATAGGTTGTTCACCAGGTTCCTCCTAGTTCCATACATTTTATGAAATAGAAAATTATTGAACCAAACATAAGTCAATAATTCATGAATAAATAATTTATTCCTTTTTGAAATTATTTCAAATGGAATATCTTGTGATATGTTTTTATTTATAATTTTCCCCCAAAAATATTACTTAGTGAATACATTTAAATAGTATCAAAATATGGGTTTTCACTAGTGTTCACTAATCATATTTCCTAAATTAACTAATCTTGTGCTTTGATACCAACCATATTGACCCTAATTGTTCCTACCCGATTGTTACATCATTTGGATGATAAAAAACATAAAAAAATTACAATAAAATGATAAGATGTTTAATTCCATGGTAAAATTTGGATCATATATAAAATTTACATAATAATATAAAAAATAAATTTATTCCCTTATTTTCTATATTCTTAGTGGACTTCATGTACTTTTTATTATATAGTCACCTGAGGATATACATCAACTAATGGTGTGAGATGAAATCATAGTAAGGGGATAGGTAATATAATGTATCAATATAAAATATGTTAAAAGAATCATTTTCATCTAAACATAAGTATGGGATCATCATCATAATCATGAGGGTAACCAGTATATAATATTATGGAATGTAGAAATTCATAAAAATGAAACATCATGTCTTAGTAGACAATACCACAAATTGTTTTGAACAAAGTAAGAATGACGTTAAGAAATTATTAACATTATATAATGAGGTAGATAAAATTACCTAATAAATTGAAGATCTATATAATTTTGGATTCACCCTTCATATCATAAAATTTACATAATGATGCATGTCACTATGAAATTATAACAATATAGTCCACAAAATAAACCATGTAAAGGAAATTGGTTTCATGAAAATATTATAAATCCTACCTTCTATAATAAACATTGGGGATCAATGAATAAAATGTGAATAACTACATGGTATCTGAATCTTCAGTATTTATTGAAGAAGAAACAATCCCAATGTAACTTAATGATGTGTTTTTTATAAAGAATGGTTTTATTGATAAAAAATCATTGCATTTTTCACAAAGTCATATTAGGAAGATTTAAATACTTGTAAAAAAGGGAAGAATAATTATATTACATTTATAGAATATTAAATGAATATCCATACAAATATTATTGAAAAAGATGGAAAACCCAAGAAAATGGGGTTGGGTTAGGGAATCCACTTACATTATGTTGGAATTTTTTCTTCATTTTAATAAAATGGATGATTAAAATAGATTAATTAATTAAAAATATAATTACTATTTTATATGTATTTGTTTTGTTATAATTTTATTAAAGTTCATTTATGCATATTTTGATGTGTGATAGAGTTCATTTTATTATTTGGCAGTGGCCATTTTCGTAGCTCTCATGATAGATTCCCTTGTATATATGTAAGGAAAAACAAGTAAATTTATAATAATAATCCAAAATTAAAATTTCACATTATTAATGAACATTAGAAAAATTTAATTTTGTAATATATTATTTTCTTTTGCATATATTAGGATGTTTCTTCAATAATAATCATTTAGATTAATTTGGATGTTTTTCAATCATCAAAAACTAGTTTTTTTATCATTTATTATTATATATATTATCTTGTTCCAAAAAATATATATATTTATGACATAAATTTTATAGTTTTTAAAAAACTTATAATGGGTTTATGACAATCCTTTAAGGCGGTAATTGAAATTGAAAACTTTTTGTTCTAAAATGTGATAATTCAACAACTCAAGGATAATGTTTTCATTTTTAGAATAAAAGGGATATGACAAGAGATTTGATGAAATAATATTCTATTAAAATAAAAAAAATCTATTATATATGTGATAATAGAATTATCATTCTACTAGGATATGGGGAGGTGAGGATATTATAAGAAAATAAAATAAAATTAATTGAAATTAGATGAAAATGAAATACAAATTTACCACTTGAATTATTCTCCTTCAAACTATCATAGGGAAATTTTGTTTGGTACTTTTTTAGAAAAAATGTTCATGTACATGGGAGATGTTTTTTGGAAGAGTATTTGGAAGAATTTTAACTAATATAAATGCATTGTATTAGTGAGTAGAAGAGGTGGTGAGGGGTTGTATTTATTGTGCTAGAGAGGGGTGTTTTTTATTATATTATTCATTTGTTTATTATTTTGGCTCTAGAATATGAATAATCTGATTCCTTCCAAAAATAAAATAAATAATAAATGATATTTCTAGATTATGTGCTCTCATATGATATAATTCATATTTGAATCAATTATTCGTGTAATTATTATATACCCTAAATTATCACATTTCTCTATTAACCAAAGATTTGACTATTTTAGAAAAATACAATAAACTCACCATAGCCTTTTTTTGATATTATGAATTAAAAAAATACATTGTATTAAAATAATTATGTAAATTGGAGAAATGTAATTTTTATTTAAAATCATCATTTACTTGAAATATAACGATTTTAATATTATAATTGATTTTATTAGTCTATAAAAAATAATTAAGGTATCATAAAATCACATTACAATAATAATATAGGAAAATATTAATTTATGAATATATTTATAGAAAAAATACTTTTAAATCATTAAATAAATTATAAATTTTAATTAAATAGTTGTGTTTTAGAAAATTTTCCAAAAACAATTTATCATTTTTAAGAAATGTATTTACTTATAATATTATATAATATTTTCATATTTTCATTTCTAAAATTGTCAAAGATTCATTATAATTTCATAGGTGAGTTTACTATAATATTTTCCACGTTAGAAATTTTAATTGTCACATTACTATTCCAAGGGTGAAGTTACTATTCTATCTGTATTGGTTCCTTAATTTCTATGAATATCACTTATTTCATTAATTTTTAATAAGAATAAAGTTAATTTAGGGATATTAATGCTATGCATGTATTTTAAAAAAAATATTACATTATTATAAGATGGTAATAATTCCAAGGATAAATGTTTAGGTTTCTATAGATAGTGATCTCAATGAAAATATAGGATCGTCGTCAAGTTCAATGATCCTCTTCTATCATAGAGTGCAACAAGATGTTGTAAATAGACACCCACACAATGGTCCATGTATGGATAGAATATGTGTTTTGTAAAATCCATAAACACAATAGGTTAATTTTTAGCTCTAAAAGGAATAACTAATAACTCATATTTTTGTAGAAACATTGGAAGGAAAGTTCAAAATATTATCCTTCATAACAAAACATTGGGTATATCTAGACCAAATATTGATCATGGTGAACCAAATTGTGCCTCAATATTAATATTAGAGGTTGTAAATACTCAGAAAGGTGTATTTATTATTTCTCATGTCCTAATTTATGTAATGACAATCCACAAAAATCCAATTAATGTTTATAACATTTTTAAAAAAACACTAAAAAACACTAGTGGGACACATTAGGTTTGATAAGACCATTCAATCAAAGGTACTTAACATAATGTTGTACCTCTTAGAGTCTATAAGGGACATCTTATATGCTATATATGATATGGAATCTATACTGGTGTTTATGATTATGAAAAACTCCATATAACACATCATAGTTAACCATAAAATTTCCTCAGGGATGATTTTAAAAAATACTTCATGAATTAAGCAATTAATATTCTTTATGAGAATAATATTCCATGGGATACACTCATAAAATAAAAAGTAATGGGTGTCCTCTCCCAAGGATGTAAACTTTGGAAGCAAGAGAACTCTGGTTGAAAATGCTCCTTATAAACCTGAAAATGGCCTGATAAGTGCTCTAAAACCCCAATATGTGACTGACTCACTTATTTTGGCTGGTAAACACCTCTCACTACATGTTCTTATAATGTTACCACTTCGGTTCCACTTTATGGTAACAATTCCATGAATGCTGAAATAGGTACCCCTATCCTTCCTCTCCATACATATTTTGGCACTAAATGCACAGACACTGAGAGGTCAAGGAAAACTTATGCTGATAAATCTGTTTCTACTCAAATTGAAATACTATCACATTATCCTAACAAAATGTTGTTACTGTTAAAACTAATTCTCCTGTAATTGTTTTACAATCTGTCTCAGAGGAATCTGCTACACTTGGTACTAGAAATTCTGCTATTTCTGCATTAAATAACAGTATTGTTTTGTTACATTATTATACATATAATAAACCTACTTCCCCTTCCATAGATAATAGATTTGATTCAAATCTGAATGTGTCTGACTATATTTCACATTCTAGTTCTATATTCATCTTACACAAAACACCTAATAAATTAAATTCTCCTCCCGTGGAAACCTCTGATCCCTCAGACCCTTCTCCCACTAACAAGGTAACAACATTGGAAGCTGTTCCAGACTTGGTTTTAGAATAGAATTCTGACATGATTTCATCACCTTCCCCAATCAGGACTGACATTACATCTATTCATACAGAAGACAATATCTTGCCTCCTCCATCACCTATTAATTCTCCTGCCTCTGTGCAGATTTTAAACAATGGTGTAATAAAAGATTCTCCTACCTCCATTAATGTTAATCATCTTGTCAAAAAACCTAGACCAACCTCCCCTCAGTATGTTATAAGATCACAGCGAATGAAAGGTTCGGGAAAATAAAAAAAGGGGTTCTAACCCAAAACGCACGTAAAATGAATCATCTCCCTTGGAATTGTCAAGGTATCACTAACTCTAGCACTTTAAATGTTCTGAAAAGATTTTTTATCAACACATAAACCAAATTTTTTTTCCATTTCAGAGCCTAAAGTCAACTTCACATCCAATCCATTGAAAATATTCTATCTTAATTTCAACTTTCTTGGATCTTGTAAAGATGGTCTCTCAGTTGACTATTTTTTGATTTTTTACCACACCTCTTTACAAACCATTAATATTATCAAATGTTCTGAGCATTAGTCGACTAGTGACTTCATTTGAGCAGGCAAACATACTTTTTTCATGATGATATACTCCAATAATTGATACCAAGAAAGAATATCCCTCTGTAATGACCACTCTATTTTGGCTAAAAAAATTATGACCCTTGGGTTATAATGGGATACATTAATGCCATTCTCATCTCCAGTGAGAATATGAGTCCCTCTCACCTATCCATATCCTCAAGAGAGTTTAAGGCCTCTATGGATGATAGAAACCTTTTCGAAATCAACCTTACCGGTGAAAAATACACCTAGTATAGAAGGCATTATAATAAGATTGTAGCTAGTAAATTGGACATAGAAATTGTGAATATGGAGGCATTGTATAAATGGGACAATGTCTCTAGCATTAACCTACCGAGACTAAACTCTGATCATCATCCTATTTTGGTCAGTTTGTTTGCTAACAATTGTAAACCTATCCTACCTTTTTGATTCGACAATGCTTGGTCCACAGATGCTGATTGTACCTCCTACATCAAAACTGTTTGGGATAATATGAACCATCAACATGATACCTTTTCCCACATACTCAATCTTAAAACTTTAAAGCATGACCTCAAGGGGTGGTTTAGATCTAAAAATAAACAAATTGATGCTAACATTTCTTCTCTAGAAGAGGATCTATTTTTACTAAAAACTCATAACACTAATTTTGATTTTAATTTTGATCCTCAAACTGAAATAAGCATCTCCTTAAAACATAAAACTTTTATCACTTTCAATTACAATATGCATAAACATCTTTTTAAGACCAAATGTATTTCTGATGGAGACATAATCACTAAATTCTATAACTCTCTTCAAAGAGTTAGTAAAGCCTCCCGACCACTTGCTAATCTTTTACATAATGATCAACTCTTTGACTGTGAAGAATCTATTTCCAACCATGTTGTTTCTTATTTCCATAACATATTAAATGGTTCAGATATCAATATTAATCTTAGACCTGATATCATTCCTCCGATGGTTGACGAGAAAGGCAATGAGTCTCTTTTAAGCATCCCTATAGATCATGAAATAAGAGATACTATTTTTTCCCTAAAATTTGATAGTTCCCCTGGACCGAATAGTTTTAATAATGGTTTCCATCAACAACATTGAGAAGTCGTTCATTTGGATGTCTGTAAGATTGTGGAGTCCTTCTTCACCAATGGTTATCTCCCTCATGGCCTTAATGCTCAATTTTTTACTTTAATTACCATAACTGACAATGCCTCTGAGATTCACAAATTTCAACCTATTTCCCTAATAAACACACTTCAAAAAATCATTACCCATATCATTATGAATATAATTACTCTTATATGCGACAAAATAGTTTATTGGAATCAATTTGGTTTCATAAAAGGATGGTATATTCAAGACTTCATTTGTATTTCCCCTTAATGCACTAACACTCTTAACAAAACCACAAGGGGTGGAAATGTTGATGTCAAGATCGATATTAGAAAAGCTTTCGACACCATTGATTGGAGTATAATTTTCAATGTTTTAAAAAGTTTTGGATTCAATGATACATCTATGATGGGAATCCAAACCTTGTTTAAATCCGCTTCAATTTCCATTTTGGTTAATGGTACCCCTAAAGGATACTTAAAATGCACTAAGGGAGTCAGAAAAGGAGACCCTCTCTTAGCCTTCCCCTTTGTCATTTATGAGGATTACCTCAGCAGACTCATCACACAACATGTTAATAAATATAAAATAAAACCCATCCAAGCTGCCAGAAATATTAGGGTCCCTACCCACTTATTATATGCTGATGGCATCATCTTGTTTTTACAAGGGGATCAAACAAATATTCAGGTTTTTAAAAACCCTCTTTCTCATTATGAGGAGGTTTTAGGTCAAGCTATTTCTTGGAACAAATCACATATTTTCTTTGGAAAAAATTTCTCCCCTCAAAGGAAAACTACTATCACTACTAACCTTGGGGTCAAAGAAGGTCTCTTCCCCTTCACCTATCTAGGGGTTCCTATCTTTTTGGGATGACCTAAATCCTCTTATTTAGCCAAAATTTTGTTAAAATCATTAGTCAGCTCTATTCTTGGAAAGGTAAGTCCATATCCATGGCTGGTAGAATTTTCCTTTTCAAATCAACCATTGTCTCCAAGATTGTTTAATGTATCATGATTTATAGGTGGCCCCTGAGCACCTTTAAAAAAATAAATTCATACATTAAGAATATCATTTGGATGGGAATCATTTTTGAAAGGAAACTTGTCACCATCCCATGGAAGTCCTCTTGCAAACCCTTATTTAAGGGGGGTTTTGTTATTAAAAATTTAAAATATTTCAATGATGCCCTGCATGATAAATTTACATGGAAATTAATCAATAACAACTATAATGCTCTTGACTTTCTCTACCACAGATTTCAGAATAATCTTAAGAAGGTAAATCTTAATTATATCACCTCCTTGATTTGGCACTCCATTAGGAACTCATTTCATAACAATTTGGAAAACTCTAGATGGATGGTCAAGGATGACTCCAACAAAAATTTCTATCTGGATAATTGGACTGTAACCCCTTTGATTTCCATTCTTCCCCTTCATTCTACACCTGAGAACACTAGCTGCACCATAAAGGAGGTTTTTCAATCTCACAGTAATGACCTCCGTGGAAATATTGGTCAAATCATTGACAACTACCGTTACACTGTCTCTGATGATTTCCTTGTTTGGGAGCAGGCCCCAAATGGAATTCTTGACTCCAAAAATTTTTATCAGCATAATTTCCATGCCACAGAATCCAACATTCAATGGTTAAATCATGTTAACAAACCCAGGACAAAACCCACTAGACTGACTCTTATCTTGCGTATTACCCACAACAGATTTCCCACTAAGGTCTGACTTCAATATTTTTGTATTAAACATTGATATAGGTTTCCTCTATGTAACGAACATTGAGAAGATAGTAAAAATATCTTCATATCATGTTCTACAACCTCTGCTTTATGGAATTATATCTTTCAAATCTTTAACTGCAGATGGTTTATACCTGACTCAATCTGTTCTCTTTTAATGAAATGTGTTGGTCAGGATGCTTCTCAGCAAATCAAAAACATCTTGTTATATTCCATTAATGAGCTCCTGCATGTGATATTGTATAATAGAAATGATATAATTTATAATAAATGCTCATTAAATCCCAATGTAGAAAAATCTCGGATTCTCATTGCGGTCTGAGAGTCTGTTTTGATCCAAAAAGGCCATTGCAGTAACTCTGTTGGAGACTAGGAGATACTGCCCAAAATTCAGGTCGATGGAATCTATCAACAACCCAAACATACCATGTAAGTATTCTGGTAGGATCCTATTCCAGGATGGATCAAACTGAACATTGATTGTGCTTCAAAATGCAACCCTGGGCCTGCCTGCTATGGGGCGATTTTCCGAGAATCTTTTGGCCAGTGCCATGGTTGTCTCTTTGGAATATGTTTTATAGATTCTTCATTAGAAGCAGAAATGATGGGTGTCATTCATGCCATCAATTTTTTCCTTCAAAAATCCTGGAGAAAACTCTGGATCGAAAGTGACTTAACCACCATTGTTCAGGAAAACTGGAATGGGTTGACTCACCTAGCATGGCCCCTCACTATGATTGGGATAGAATGTCTAAATTCTCTCCTGGAGAACGATTATATTGCCACTCACACCTTATGAGAAGCGAACATTGTTGTTGATGCTCTTGCAAACAAGGGAATTCATAAGGATATGATTTTGCAGGATGATCTTCCTTCGGATTTATTTCAGCTTTTTGACAAAGATTATAAAAAATGCCTATGTTTCGTCTCTAGTAACCTCTTAGATTTTATTATATTCAATAAATTGTGCTTTGGTCTTTGACCAAGGCCCCATCTTCTTAACAAAATGGGTAATTGAAATCAACCTCCTTCTGATTAAACCCACTCTCCCTTAAATGAGATCTCTCCTAACCGTAAAAAATAATGTAATTCCATTATTCTAAATGAATCTGACTGTTTTACGACTATAGACGATATTGGATCAGATCATGGACAAATAAAACATTCCCAAGATAAAATCCCAGGGTTCCACTATGAAGGAAAAAAGTTATTATTGGATCCTCTCTCTATGAAGTGACATCATTCACATTCATAGGGTAAAATATATAGAAGAAGAATTCCCTTAAGAACCATAAGACAATGTTTAGGGTATAAATCCTCGACTTTGAGTGATAGCTATTTTACTAGGATTAAAGGGGTTAAGGAATGAATTTGACTTGTGTATATTAATAAGGGAGATATATTATAATAAATATAGAACATACATCTAATCATCTCAGGTGTTGATGGGTCATATGCATCCATTGCCTAAAGTTGTTGGGGGGCCCAACCAGTGGCTACATGATGCTAAGGTGGGCTATAGATTGGAATTAATAGAATAATATCATATTTTTTTCCACCAACCATATCTACTACTCCTATAGCTCCACCTTATCATGTGCCATCTCTTCCTCACAGGGGGTCACCCTTCCCTCTCCTGGGCGTTTTTTGATCATAGTGATGGATTTTCTATGGTAGTTCATCTGGAATCTAATATCCCTCCTTAGCATATATAGTTAAGAAATAATGTGTCATGTGACCTCACCCTTAACATTATTAGAACCAAACATCTATATGATTCCATGTTTCTTTACATGGTCCATGTGTTTCATGCCCACATGCTTCAGTCTGGTCATGGGGAGATCTCATGCACTAAGATTCTATTGACATGCATCTAGCTACAACTATAGATGAATAATTCCAATAATTTAAACGTATAACTCCATTTTCCCAAAATCCCTCTAACAAGATTCTCTCTATCACCTTCACCCACTCAAACTCCTCAAAATAGGTAGCAATACATAAGGGAACTATACTGGGAAATATATCTCTGTGAATACCCTAGTCAAACATATTTGCATAGAAGTATCCATAAAGAGTCATGTTGAGGGAGTACCACATAAGGTCTACGAATCTCAAAACATACTCATCAATTTTCATCCCTTCATAATAATACTCAAAAAGGTCCTAAATCTGAATTATTCATAAAAATGTGGAGTAGTACTCCTCATAGAATAGTTGTTGGAAGCTTTTCTATGAGAATGTCGACTAATCAATCATCTAGGTAAATTCACTCCACTATTTAATATTTACGTTGTATAAAAGGTAGGATTCCAGTGACACCACCTGAACATATGGGAATTTAATAAGCCAAAAAATTCATATCACTGGCACTATCCAATCCTCCACTACATTGGGATCTATCTCACCACAGAACCTCATCAGCCTCTGGTATTGGAACAAATAATGTGCTCTAAGCCTTCACACATCCTCAACATATTATTCTAGTTTGATCATATTATAGATATGTGGTTGTGGTAAAACCCATCAACCAGGGGGGAATAATCTCATGTGATTTCCCATGAACTCATGCGTCATCTCTCATTTTATCTTTATCACAATGAAAAATTGATAGTCAGGATAGATTCCATTGTGTTGGAATGCTATAAATTTACTCATGTTATACCATAGTTAGATGAGAATATTTATACATTGGGTTCAAAATCAGTATTGATAGTAAAAAAGACTCAACACTAAATGATACATTGTACCATTGAACACTGCACCAATTGTATTGGTATGCTGAGTCCATAAAGAGGTATTCAAGGTCATAGAGAATGGATACATCAATTGATGCACCAACACAATTTTCGTTATCCCGAAATAATCACTTGTGCACCATGACATTGTTTTACATAAATCAAAAACATGTATTCACAAGGGGACTAGTCCATAATTCATGCAATGAAATGAAATTACATAGTAAAAATAATTAATGAACTGATCCAAAGGGCCTTGAGCCTCAACTGCCCTAAGACCGTCTTAATAGGACAGGGGTGCCAACAGTCACTAAAATTCATATCTAATATGGGTGGCCTTTTCCTAATGTACCTATACGTACACACCAAAAATTATCCATGATTAAGTTTAGAGGAACAATAATAAAATATCAAACATCTATAGAATGAAACAAGTATGTAAAACCTATATGGAGTACAATATTACTGTAATATAAACTGAAAAAATGGAAAAATATGCACCCAATAATAATGTTATCCAAATGGTAAAAAACTAAAAAACAAAGTGAAGAGAGTTCCCATATATATATCATTATGTCCTAACCACCACATGTAGTCTAATACAATAGGTATCCCCATGTTCCTTTGTAATCACCACCGATATATTATTCAACATCATATTACACAACTCATGCCAAGAATGCCCAAGTTGGGGTGAGTATGTACATACCTAGTTGGACCCTGCAAAAAGCTCGAGGGGGGGGGGCGTGTTTTAGAGACATGATAGTAATAGAGAACTCATCCCAAATAAATATAGTAAAATTTTAGAACTAAATGCATTTATATGTATATATATATATCATTATAAAAAGAAGTGTAAATGAGAGAGAAAGGGGATCTCCATCTCAAAGTCCAACAAATGGAAAGTGTATTCCATATATTCCAATAGTCGATCAATGATGGAATGATTCTCAAATATAAGTCCATATGTGTAATCATGTAGGGGGTCCACACCTCACTAGTGTTCCACATAGTCAATGGGGAAAAATATATGATTATTTTTCCTTTGAACTAACATGTAAAGGGGATCCACTCAATGTAAGGAGGACACATGCAATATGTGATAGTAGTTAAAAATCAGGGGATAAGGGAATTTTTCCCTATCGGTTAGTGGGTTCTACTCACTGTAAGGATGATTCACACCCAATCATATAGGTTGTACAACTAAATTTGTAGTGGAACAATTCATTATCAATTAGGGGGGTCCACTCAGCAGATATATGCCATGTTCCATAATCTATAGGGGGAATCACTCACAAGATAAGGGGATTGTACACAAATTCAATTGTAGTGTACCACTCTATAGATAGAAAACCCCCTCCATAAACCCATAGAAGGTACCACTAAGTATATATAGGACCATCACACATACACTATAGGGGGTTCCACTCAGTAGATAGAGGACCCACACAATAACTCGAAGGGGGTACCACCGAGTTGATATAGGACATGCACCCTAACATCATTGGGAATAACACTCAGTGGATCGAGGACACAATAACTAATTCCATATGGGGTTAACAATATTTTGATAGAGGAACCACACCCTAAAGACATGGGGGGTACCACTTTACTTATCTTTTCCGATCACTTTCATCGTTGAGTTCCTCTTAAAGGATCAGCAAACTTGAAACAAATCACATTGTATCTCAAATTCAACCATGAAGGCTATCATGTAATTATATATGAAAAAACACATCGAATGGACTAATTGTAGGATAATATTTGAGTCCAATGGTTAGAAATATGTGGGGTAAATGATTCATGAAATTGGATTTTTTGGTACACTATGTATAAGAGGGCCCACATGGTGTGTGGTTTCTCTTTGCTGCTTGGATGTTTCCCTTAAAATAAAAAATTAACTATCTATGTTACCTTAAATGATGTGTAAAGGTAATACAAATTATTCAAAATATAGCCGGTGACCTACACATGCACTAAACTGTGTCTGAGTAAACATTACAGTATATGTGAACTATGATACATGGCATGTACTCTCACAATGGGTTTCATCCATATCATTTGGGATATATCCCAATAATATAGCCAATTAATAGTACATAACATATTCATTGTTGTCCCTATGACCATGAAATCCTATAGTAAATGAAAATTTTCCAAAACTAGGTTACATGACGTGTGTGTATCCAACACTCCATGTGATATTTAACTCCCCTAAAACCCTACCCACTATTGACATGTCCCTACACATCATGTCTTATTCAATCAACACGGATCATGGTTTGGTTTGGTAATGAATTTCATATCTACACTGTGCATATCATGTATATGTCCACCACAGTGAATCTCACCATGCGGATTCCCAAAATCAATGACAAAGCATATGTTCATCATTTATATATTTTTATTGGACAACGAATGGATTTCCATCAATCTATCTAACTTTGCACCCACAAAAATAAATATGGTACTCCAAATACCTCAGTGAATCTAAAAATCCTTTCTGTAATCACCCATATCCCAATAATCCCCTAAATCCATTCTTATATTATCAAATATTTCAATTTTCACAAATCTAGTGTGATTCTGGGGATGCAATGGTGCATGGTCCTGCCTAAATATATTGAATTGGGACTCTATAGGAAAATTGGTGAAGAATGAAAATAATGGGGGTTATCATATAAAACATATGAGGAAAAATCATTTTCCAATCATTATTGGAAAATAAATAGTAATTAAAAAAATTTGGGTGAGAAACATGGAACAACATATATAGATTGAATAGTCAATTGAAAATTGATACATACCTGTATGAAAAGGATTTATTTAAAACATACCAAAAGTTATATTTAATCACTTTCCGTCTAATAATTCAATTATAGAATAATCCAAAAGGAAAATATTCCAACCTCCATTTGGATCACTCATCGATAAATAAATCATTCTTTAAAGAAGAATGGAAATCTTTGTTTTCATTGTTCCTCGATTCTCCAGGATCAACAATCTCATCATAGACAGATTTCAATTTACCAACGTGCTGGAGGAAATAACACATCTAATTTAACTAAGATTATGTATCCAATCCTATTGTGCCATTATATTTATGAACTTATAGATTATTCTATAACTATTTTATTTAGAAAATAAATAAAATCATTAAATTTAATTATATTCCCTCATCAACATCTAATATATCTGAATACCCCACATTGACCTAGTTTTGTTCATCCATTAGGTAAAATTGATATTTTGGATTAATACATGGCCTCATATTATTAATTATAGGATATATTTAAGTTTTAACTCATATCCTTTATAAAATGTTTTTTTCATAATGTAAAATATATTTAATATTTGTTAAAAAAATAATTCGAGGAACACCCAGACTTAGTATCACAAATCATCTTAGAGCCTCAATATGAAAATAATTTTATATATGTATATAATTCATACATGGTAAAAAATGACTCTATAATGTATCAATAAATTGTGTATTCTTATTCTAAATTTACATTAATGTATGGGGTTTTCATGTTGTATTGTATTTCACTCCACTCCCCAGTCAAACATTCTCATAACTAGAGTAGTTATAAAATGTTAACACATCATGATATGTTTTATTATCATGATCTTAACATGTTTATCTACCTATTCTGATGTGTCCCCTCATTTTAAAACCCATGAAATGGAATACTATGAAAGAATGAACCTGTAAAAATGTTTTGTATTAGACCAATGAATACGATGAATATGGATTTCATCGGTGAAAATTTTAGTCTTCATATAAAGAATTTAATCAACTTAATAATAACTCACATTATCTTAATTCACCACATACAACCAATAATTTAACTCACATTGTGAGTTTTATTTTATTTAAATAAGATAAGTTCATTAGTGATATAAATATATTGATGAAAATCTTGACGTGAAGAAAAATCTTTCACACTGAATGACGATATTGATGATGAATTATCAATTTCGTATTATAGAACAACATATTCTAAAAGGTATAAGTATAAGAGATAATTATGGAACTCTCTTGAGTGATAATATTATATAAAATGATAGACCATGATGCGTGTTGTAAGACACATGTAGAGACCACCCAATAAGTTATATAACACATAGTTGAAATAAAGAAGAAAGGAAGACTATGTCACCTCATATTATTCATCTTTTGTATATACTAGATTAGGTAGTGGGAAAAAATGATCTAGAAGACCTCATACAATAGATTAGGTTAAAATAATATATATAAGAATGGATAAGATGTCTACATGGTATAATAAAACTAGTTTCACGTAAATTAGAATAGAAAATTGGTCTCTACATCATGGAACTAATTTCACACTGAAGATAATGTCTCGATTGAATTTATTTGTCCCTATAAAATCGTTGGTACCCAATCCATTTATGATTTTTAAACCATTGTGAGTGTAGAAACTAGGTTTTAAAACATATATGTATCATCAAATTATACGATAAGTCAAAGATGATGTCCATTTCATTAGTGTTTTTAAGCAATCTACAATGTACTGACTATTTTATGTCATTACGTGTACATACATTTAATAAATACCCTATCTAAACTACTGAATCATTCCATAATATAAAATGATACATCATAGAAGTTGCTCCCTAAGAAATTTTTTGGCAGTCCAAAGAGCCTTTTAAACATGAATCCATTTGACTGATTTGATGCTTATTCAAAATAATTTTAACAACCAATTTAAATTAGATTATATAGATTTGTTAGTAAAAATATCTTATTGATACGAATAATTTGATGTTGAATCATGTTGATGATTTTAAATTTAATATTAAACTAAAATTAATAATAGAAGGTGTATGTTTATATTATTCAAAAATGATTTCTTGAATTGAGATAGAAGTGAGAAAAAAATACGACATAGAGATTGAATTTCTTGATGATGATAGAATGGATTTTGAATATAAAATATAATTCCTAAAATAAAAATATATGTTACATAAGTGTTTAAAAGATTGATGATATAGATCATTCAGAATCTCATTTAAGTATGAAGAACAAAAGGTTGAGCATCAACATCAACTATTGAGGGTCAAGATTGAGTATACATGACAGGTTTTTTATTTCATCTTCTCATAGAGGATTATTAAATTTTCATGTGATATAGGAAAAAACAAGGAAAGAATAACATATTTATTTATCAAATCATCAGTATTTTAGTTATTTGTAGGATATATTTTATTATTGAAGCGGTGAAAAATAGTGGATTTTGTGCTATAAATTTATTGTCTGAGATAGTAGAGAATCCATTTCTGGGGGGAATAACCAATATTGAAAGTACTTTGATTTGGATCTCAAGCTTGTAATTTTTTATATATTTTTATTTTATCATATTTTTTGTAAACAATGAGGTTGTGAGACAGTATTGCATGGATTATGTTATTTAGTAGGTTCTAAAGGACAGTTGAATTATAATTCATAAAAATATTATACTACTGATCCCCAACATAGGCGGTACCAAAATTGGGCAATAAAAACATTGATTGGTATTGTATGAAGGTTTCCTCTAAATATAAAATTAGTTTTTTATGGAGGTGTAGAATCTAGATTATTTGAATATCCAAGAAGATCATACATTTTAGGAAAAAAATATCATAGTTAGTGAAATTTGATTCTTTATTATATTATTTCACTTATCCATGACATTATATATGATATTATAGTGGAATGTCAACCCATTAATGTAAATTCCCTTTTGACACATGTTGAAAAAACAAATTTCCAAATAAATGGTTAGGAACAAAATGTTAGTCTGATGTATTTGTTATAATTTTTTTACAAAAATGAATGAATGTTTTAACTATGAATGATATATTGTATAAATTTAGAGGTAAATATGAAGGAAAAATAAATTTAATTGAATAAAATAAAAAAAATTGTGGACATAATTTTAGGATATTAAGATGAAAAATGATAAAGATATTTATAATTATTTCACATGAGTAAGTGTAATACAATGTAATATTATTAGATTTTATGAGAAATTGAATTAATAAAAACTTATGAGGAAGATTTTCAAGAACAATAATAATTGGTTTTATCACAAGGTATTATCTTTGTATGGTCAAGATGAAATTTCCTTGAATGAACTTCCCAACATTTTTATTACAAATAAAATAAATTGTGGATCAGATTTGAAATATTAATAAAAAGTTGTGGTAGCCTTTGAATGAAATATTATAATTATTAGTAAGGAAAAGGATGTGTTAAATTATTTAGATGCTAAGGATAATTAATATCTTAGTCAGATCCATTTTCTCATTTCAATGAGATTAATGTAGGTAAAATATAATCGAATAGGTAATAAATTAATTATATGATTCAACTCCAATGATATTATTCCAGTAGAATTTTTTCCCTAAATAATCATATTGAGTATTTTAAATTATACGAGGAAAAAGAATTTAATTAGTATAATAACCAGTATAATAAGAAGAACAAATATTATTTCACTAAAATGATATTATCTTTAAGAAATAAATTTTACACTTCTATAAATTATACATGTTCATACAAATAAAGAACTCTTCATGACCATGTTTAGAAAGGAATTGAATTATAATATAGTGAATATGATTGAGATGACCTAACATAACATGAGTAGGATAAAAAATGAAAATTTAAAATTCTACATGGTATAAATAAAATACCTCAAGATTTAACAGAAGAAGTTTCAAAAAGATAAAAAATGGATATTGATGAAAAAATATTATTATAAGAAGTATGTGACATACATTTATGTGAGCAATATATACTAACATAGTGAAACATAGAATGCAAATATAATGAGTGGCCTTGAAAGAAAATTTGTCTAAAAAGAATAAGATTTGTTATAAAAAACCATATGTATAAAGTGTTCTAATTATCAATTAAAATATGGCACATTTAATTATCAACACTAATTTTTTTAACTAACAATTCAGGTAACAAAAAAGTCATAAAAAGTTTAGACAAACCATTTTATTAAGTGACACTCTTCCATATCAAAGGAAGGGGAGAAACCATGAAATCAATTTTCCATTAGAAAAATATGAAGAATATTTTATGAAAGAACCATAAATGTTATTCTCTAACAAAAACGAATCAACAAAAATTATTATATAGTAGGGTTTTTTTTATTATTGCATGAGGTAGGTACACAATGCTTTTACTTTTAGGTTTTATAGTTCCTTTTCAATAAATTGTAAAAAATAAAGGTGGAGTTCAAATGAGAAAATATATAGAAATAATATTACGACCAGATCAATAAAAAATATATCTATATGCAATTAATTTGGATTATTATAAAAAAATTTGGGATACATGGTCTCTAGGGTAAATAGGATGTTGTATTATGACTAGGATACATGAATAGAGACATCATAGGATGTGACTGGCAATACTAATCATAAGATAAAATAATTTTATTAATTAAATTGAAATGGTTCTAACAATGTTCGTTATAAATAAAATATATATATATGTGTAATCAATGAAATAATCATTGTATATTTGAGTTAACGTAGTAATGTTTTCTAAAAAAATAGGGGATGATAAAAAATCCTCCATGGAAAAAAGGGAATGAAAGGGCTCAATAAGGTGAGGTCATGGTAAATTGGAATAAAAAAGTGTTGATAAATAAACTATGAATGAGAAATAAGTTTCATATAAAACATTTAGTAAAAAACGTGTTGAAATTTTAAAAAAGAGCACATAGATGGAAATAATATAGTGGCTTATGGTAAGAACAACTCTGATTCTGATTATTTAGTCTAATTAAAAAATATAGTATCTCTATACACTTGTTTATCTATGCTAATGTGTATTAAATTGAAGGATATGTCTACATTTTTATGTATAGATTGAAAATATGAGGAGTTTTATATAGAGTACTAATCATTGATGAAGAGGAAATAGTTCATCCCTTATGGGATATAAAATATTTTAGAAGTGTCTATTAAGTAGATATTATTGAAAATATGAATAGCATAGTGAAATTTTTTTAAGTACGAAAATCACACCTACACTCTATATTTTTGAATATATTCAATATATTTCTCAAGGGGTTGTGTGGTTGAATAATGGAAGATAAAAGGGGGAGTTATGAATTTAACATGAATTATATTGATATTTTTTCTGATTTTTGTATAAGATCATTATTTAAATGGTATTTTTTGACTAATTCACTATGTTATGATTGGGAAAATTCTATCAGATTATTGAACAACTAAAGAAAGGGGTATTTTAAATGGAATAATTTTTTTGGGGAATATTCTCATCGAAAAGAGTCCCTAAAAATAATTATTTATTAGGGATCTAATTTCCATTGAAAATATTGAATATTTTTTATTTAAAATTATTTACACCACACAAAGGGAGATAATTTGTTGCATCCTTTGAGAAATAGAGTTTTAATAACTAATAGGTATGGATAATTATATATGTCACTATTATCTATCTAGTAAGGACCATTTAAAATAGGTAACACCGTTCAACAAAAAATTCCTTCTAGAAATATCCATCCGTGACTGAATAAAATATTTCACTAATAACATGTATTATTTAATAATAAATTAAAAAAGTGACCATACTTCATGAATGTGAGCCCGTTTTTCACCTATCGACTGGTCAAGGTTCTGGTGCTATGCTAATTTTTATAGCTGCACTCGGGTCGAATCCTAAAAGATGATACTTTTTAATATTCGACTTTTTTTAGTTGGTTGTATTCTGATTGGGTAGGGGGGTTACAGAGCATTTGAAATGAATGATTGAATAATATTGATTTAAAAAGTTGATAATGATTGGTTTTAGTTTATCATTAGATAGTTAAGCTTGTGATATCCTTATGCCTTTCGTTATATTGCATTAAATTAACACCCATGTCACAAGATGACGTTGATTGGAATTCCCAAGTGTTATGTCTTTAATCCAAGAAATAACTTATCTTAAGGGTATATTATTAATACTATATTTTTATGGTAGTGTATTAATGGTTACAATAATCCTTGTAAACCACTCATTAAATAAAACAATTCATTAATCTCTGACTTGATAAGTCCAACATAAACAATGTTAATTCAAAAAATACTCATTAACAAAAAACACTCAATCGCTTAATATCTCTAAATTGTAACTCACCCAGACGAGATATTTAATCATCCATTTAAATGATAAATAATCTGGCTATAATTATTATAATGATAAATTAATAAGATAAGAAAAAGAAATGGATATGAAGAGAGTGGTGTGTCTAACACACACCCAAATGATAATGAGAATTAAAAATAGACTTTCAATTGAATGAGGATGAAAAAGAAGGGAAGAGGTATTAAAAATAATTTCTAATATTTTAAGAGAATTAATATTAATCTACATATAAAGGATGATAATAAGAGATATTGAATAAGAAACGTGCATTAAAACAGAATTACAAAAAACAAACACTTATATGATTATAAAAAAAGAACAACATAAAAGTAAATGAAAGGAAGAAAGTTGGAATGGTTTCTCAAGTAAAAACATGAGTATGTATGATCCTCCCAACACTTTTTCAGAGCCTTGGTTAGGGAAAACTATCCTCTTTTTCTCTGAAAGTCAATCCCTTTTGAAAATAGAGGAGGGGATTTATTTATAGCCCAAGGTGGTGGGATGTTTTCATTCCAAAACTACCCCTCCACTTGGCTCGACGATTTGGAAATCCCGAAAGCTAAATCTCGATTTATATTATAAAATCATGTATATAATAAAGTTGTTTGAATAATCTCAAAATTTAGAGGCATGTGGATTTATGGAGACAATGTTATGGCCGTTTGATTAAACAATTTTAATCTGTCCTTCTCAATCCAAACTTTTTGAAGGCCATAATAGGAATGGGTTTTTTAATAAGAATATACCTTAAATCCTGAATACGTTTTTCAAGAAAGTTGGCCACCTATATCTCATATTTCACACTGCAAAATCGTAGTTTGATTTTATGATTACATCATGAACTATGTCATGAACAGTGTCCGAATTTTAATTCCCATCCAGAATGGTGGGTTGAGGATAAATGATTCAGTTGGGAACCTTGTATTTGGATTTGAGCCTTGAAATTTTTATCCAAGAATCATTATATTGTCCCCCAAGAATTATATGATAATTAAGAAATTTTAAATTCTGGATTGAGCCCAGTAATTTAATCTTCATTGCTGGTCCAGTTTCCTCAAAGATTTTGTAGGCCTTCTTCTATGGACCATATGGCCCTTCAAATTGATGAATTGATCAAAAATACCTTCTGATTAAATGTTTTATTTTGAAATATAAATCCTAAAATGGAATAAATATGCAATATATATAATTATTGTGAGAGTTATAAATAAAATAGTAAACTGACATCCATTGGATTAATTGAAATAATGATCAAAAATTACATTTAATATTTACAAGTTAATATTTCACACAAATTATAGAAATTTCATATAAAATCAGAAATGGGAGTATATAAAATGTTGTGAAAATATTAATAACATCAACTCCCCCAAAAATAGTCTTTTGCATTTCCTCAAGTGCAAAAAATATAAAAAACTATAAAATATCATTTTCTATCAACAAAAAATATTAAAATTTTGTTTTCCTTACTCAGGGGAGGTTTAGACAATTTCACTAATCAATATTGAATTCCACCACAAGTTTTTACGGAAAAAATCTTCCAAAAACAATTCATTTCTCCATACCTAAATTTCGAAATGGAAAATAGTGGGACACAAAACATACTTCTCTCATGATGATAAAACTAATTTATGGTGCTTCACACATTCACTAACCAAAAGTGAAAATCTTATATTTTTTCAGAGATCTCAACTTACTATAACTATCATAAAGAGAAAAATAATTAAGAAGTCTTTTTAAGGGTTTTTTATGTGGCTATGGGACGGTAGGAATTTAATGTACAAGAGAGAGAAGAAGAGGGGTAAAGCACCAACATGGGTAAAAAATACCCATTTTTTTAGAAATGAAACATGGAAGGAAATGAAAACAAAAATTTACAAGGGAATGTCTATGTGAGAAAGAAACAAGAGTTGAAGAAAATTTTAAGGTAATGAGAAGTTAAAATTTTTACAAAACACCAAACTTCTCCCAGTGACATTTGTGTTCATTTTTGTTTCATTTATTTTTCTTTTTTATAATGTTTAACTTGAAATATATCTCACCCTCATATCCTAACCCATGAATGATATCCTCATGACACTAATTGTAACATATAAAACAAGATAAAAGGTTGATAAAGAGTGATTTTTCACTTTCCCAAGACACAACCCATTTTTTTGGTTATTTTTTATTGATTTTATAGATTTTTTTGGAATTTTTTTGAACACTTGTCAATAAAATTTACAAAATTACATAAATGAAAGTGCATTACATTCCAAAACACACACTAAATTACAACCTATCCCCCACACTGAATTGTATGCTTTCTCTTAAGCATATGATAACACTGTGAAATCAACAATGGGTACCCAAAATGAAATCCATTCCCCCAACACATAAATTTTAAAAAGTAATGCAATGAATATCCATGTTGATTTTGGGTGTGAAAAGGTATTGGGCTTGTAATGTGGCTATCAGGGAAACAATTATCATAGGCTCAATTGGGATTTCAAAATAAGGATTAATGTATGGGCAATGAGAGGATATTTGGATATTGTGATTATCATGAGATTCAGAAAATGCCACTATCATATTGACGCACACTAAAGTAGTAAATTTAGCTAGATTGTCCACAATCTCAAGACAAGAAAATAGAGGTGAAATGAAAATTTTTGAAAATATGTTCGTAGATAGCATTGGAATGATAGAAAATGTTGTTACTCCTAGGTAGGGAAAATCATTTTCCAAATTAGAAATTTATCATTCAATTTTTTTTGGGTTTGACTTAATATTCTTTATCCAATATATGATGAAAACACAATATTTTTGAGAAGAAACCATTTATTTTGACTCCCCAAAATGGATAGCGAAAATTTCAAAACTAGATGATGAGTAAGTATGAATCTTTTGGGTTTGATTGTAATTTTTAATATTTTTTTAGTGTTATTAAATTAAACACCCAAGCAAAAGAGAAATAGTAAATAAAAAAAATGTTATAAGGAAAGTGGTAAAAAACAAAATGATAATTAGGGAGGAAGAAGAAGAAATAGAGATAGATAAGAGGAGTTAAAGGTAAAGTGGTGCCCCTTGTTTGTATTTTGTTGGTAGCCATCTCCATCTACTGGTGGGTTAACTGTAGAAGTTGGGGATTCAGTGGAAGTCGATGTTGTTCTATGATTGTGCATCTTCTCATGGTGATTCTATAACTGATGTACATTAACCGTTAATGTCCTTCTGGAATATGGTTCTTATACTTTCACAACCCCAAATGGGTAAACATGAGAAACAACAAAAGGACCTTCCCAATGAGAATTAATCTTCCCTTGGTGATACAGAAATTGAGAGTTAAAAATCAATACCTTTTCACCTCAATGGAATTCCTTTGACCAGATGTGTTTGTCATGGAGTACCTTATCCTTTTCTTTGTATATATTTGAATTTTCACAGGATTCTAGTCAAAGCTCATACAGTTCATCCAATTGCAACAATCTTTCTTCACCAGAATTATCATAATAAAAAATTATAGGTTTCAACAACCCAAAATGTCTTATATTGGATTTCAACTGGAAAATGACATGCCTTACCAAAAACTATCCTAAAACGATACATCCTAATGGGTGTTTCATAGGATGTTCAGAAATCCCTATGTGCTTCATGATGTCGTTCAATTCAGTCTTTTCTAGCGGTTTTTACAATTCTCTCAAGAACTATTTTCACTTATCTATTAGAAAGTTCAGCCAAGACATTTGTTTGGGGGTGATATGTAGTTTTAGTTATATGTAAAACACCATTATTTTTCAAAAGAGATTCCTTGGTTCTATTACAAAAATGGGTTCCTAAGTCACTTATCAACACACATGGTGTGCCAAATCCGTGGAAGATGTGTGTCTTTAAGAACTAGCTAACCGAATGTGAATCATCTTTTCTAGTGGGTTTTCCTTCGACCCCACTAGAAACATAATCAAATACAAGAAGAATTTATGAGAATTCACTTGAAGGGGGGAATGGTCCCATGAAATCGATGCCCAGAACATCGATGATCTCAAAGAAAATTAAAGGCTTCCGGGGAATTTCCATTCCCATTGAAATTGTTCCCAACTTTTGGCAAGTGGGACATGATTTACAGAACTCATGTGAGTCCTTGAAGAGTGAATTATAGAATAATCCCATGTCTAGGACCTTTAGGGAGGTCCTTTGTGGTCCAAAATGGCCACCACCAGGCATTGTGTGACATTATTCAAAGATGGAAGAATGTTCATTTTCATAAACACAACTCTTAATTACCATGTCTGCCACTATTTTTCAAAGATTATTTTCTTCCCAAAAATAGTAGTTTGAATCACTTCTCAACTTCATTTTTTGTTCTTTTGAAACAATTTCAAGAAAAGCACCAGAAATCAAGTAATTTACAATTAGGGCATACCATGGTATTTTTGGAGTGAGAGATGAATGGTGATTGTTGGAAATTCTGGATCAATTATTTCAGATTATTCGAATTACAAATTCTACTTAGGTGATCAACCACATGGGATTCTTTACCTAGTATATCATTGATTTCAAGGTCAAACAATTAGTGCATTAGGATCCATCTTACTAGCCTCAACTTGGTGTCACTTTTCTTAAGTAAGAACTTTATATACAAATGGTCTATGAATATGATGATTTTGGCACCTAAGATATATGGATGTAATTTATCTAATTTAAAAACAACTACCAAAATATCTGTTTCAGTGACAATGTAGAGATATTGAGTTTCATACAATGTTTTGGAGGCATAATAGAAAACATGTGTAATATTTTCTCTTCTTTGCCCAAGAACATCCCCAACGCCTCTATTAGAAGAATCACACATCAAGTCAAAGGGTAAGGAAAAATATTAGGGTAGGATTATCAGTGCAGATGTAAGAGTAGTTTTGAGTTCAATGAAGTCTCATTTGTAGGCCTCATCTAAATGGAATGAAACATCATTTTGGAGTAGACGAGTGAGTGGGAGGGAAATATAATTGACGTTATGGATTAATTGTCGATAGAAACCAGCATGACTGAGGAATGAATGGATGTCTCGAACAAAGGTGGGTTCAGGAAATGATTGGATCACTTCAATTTTGGAAGGATCATCTTTAATAACCACTTTTGAAACAATGTTCCCTAGAACAATCCCATTTCCAACCCTGAAGTGACATTTTTCAAAATGTAACACATGGTTACACTTGACTTAGTTTTGGAGGATGGGAGAGAGTGAATACAATCAAGATTGAAATGACTCAAAAAAAATGGTAAAGTCATCCATTAGTACGTTCATGAAGTGTTCAATGAATTAAGAAAAGATACATATCATACACCTTTGGAATGTTGCAGGAGCATTGAAAAGGCCAAAAGGCATTCTATTATATGTATATGTTCTAAAGGGGGATGTGAAATTAGTCTTTTATTAGTACTGAGGTGTGATTGGGATTTTGAGGTTTCCAGTGTATCCATTAATAATGTAATAGTTTGACTTTTCGGCTAATCGTTCTAGTATTTGATCAAGGAATAGAAGAGGTAAGTGATCTTTCCATGTTTCAACATTCAATTTTTGGTATTTGATGCACACACACCATTTTTTCTTCACTCGAGTTGTGACTACTTCCCTATGTTCATTTGTGACAAAAGTTGTCCCAAAATTCTTAGGTATAACATTAATTGGACTAACCTGTTCACTATCAGAAATTGGTTAGATAATACCAGCTTAAAGAATCTTGGTGATATTTTCCCTAATGACCTCAAGTATGATTGGATTGAGTCTTCTTTATGGTTGTCTAATTGGTTTTAATGATTCCTAGAGATGGATACAATTCATGCATAGGGTAGGTTTGATTCATGGTATGTCATCTAGGGTCCCACCTATGGCCTTTTTGATTTCCTCTAACACTTGAACATGTTTGGACTAGTCAGTTTCGGTAAGTGCAGCAGAGATAAGGACAGTATAAGAGTGATCATGGAAACGAAATGAATATTTTAGGTTTTCAAGTAGTGGTTTTAGATCAGAATCACCATTTATTTGTGTTTTAGTCAACTGATGAATGGAGTAATGGACTTCAATATCCTCAGATTCATTTTCTTTAACACTGTTTAAGGTGGATCAATAGATATCAGAGTTGATGTGGGATTCAAGAGAGTTTTCAAGTACCTATAGATTGATGGAGTCTATGAATGAATAGTTTACATCAACTTCAACATTTGTGACTTGGTTAATCATGGTAAAGATTTCACAAGATCCTTTGTCATTAGAACTTGAAGTACATGATGAATTGGGGTTGAATTGACTCTCAAAAGATTCCCCAGAAGCATGGATTGAGAATTCAAAGTGATCCTCATATGGGTATCACATTGCATGGAAAACATTGAACTTGACCAATTGTTCACCAAATGCCATGGATAATATTCCTAAATGTACATACATATTGGTTCTCATTGACATTAAGAATAGTATTCCTAGAATTTGGGGAGATCGAGAAGAGATCATCTCACCTTCTAGGTCAAGGACATAGAAATAGATTGTGAAGATGAGATCATTAAACCGAACAAGGACATCATAGATTATACCTTCACGACCGGTTGTTCTTCGATTGGTTAACAAAATTGCAAAACATATTGGTTGCAAGGTACCTAGATAAAGGTTTCAGATGCCGGATTTGGGCATGACATTAATTGAGGATCTTAGGTCTATGTGTGCATCATCGAAGATGGTACTTCCAATTTTTCGTAGAACCGTAAATGTCCATAGATATTTTATCTTTATGGGAATATAATTATGGGTTGAAACATTTTCGAAGGTCCTAAGTTTCCTATTGTGGGTGAAAAGTACTTCAAGAAACATGGCATACAAAGGGATTTGTTTTATGACATATAAGAGGGGAATGTTGACATTAACACATCAAAAAAATTTGATCATTTCCGGATCGGGTTCAAATGACTTCTTTGGCATAGAAATGGCTTGAGGAAAAGGAATTGGATTCCAAAGCAAAATGGAAGGAGGTGAGGGAACAACTTCAGGTTCCTTTTTTAAGTGTCTTCTATTTTTCATTTTCATAGTCGACATTCAAAGGGGGGATGGAGGACTTATCTTGAGGAATATCAATTTTCATTCCCAGTATTTGTGCAATTTCACTTACATTAACCATCGTGTTGGGTAATGGTTCGGCTGGGAGTTGAGAAACAGTTGATTATTATTTTTGGATCAGGTGGGATGTAAGTTGACCAATTTGGGTTTCAATGTTTTTGCGACTAGAACGGGTGAAGGAGGCATGATATTCCACTACACATTCCCATGGTTTCTAAGAAGAGGAGTCTTGTCCCAAATTAGGATTACATTGATTTTGGTTCTTGTTAATGTGATTGTTTTGTGCGGGGAATTAGGAAGGCTCACCAGGATAGTGGAATTCAGGAAGAAGAAGAAGATGATTCATCCTTTGATGTTGAAAAATAAAATTGTAAGGTTGTTGGAAGTTACCAACCCTTTGACCATATGGTAATTGGTTTGGGTTTTGATGAGGGTATTGAGGGGGATGAGAAATGGGATACCCATATCTCAAGTTAGGGTTAAATTTAGAAGAGAAGTGCTCGAAATGGGGTTGGTTGAAGTTTCTAACAGACTGACCTAATTGTTGAGGGTTGGGGTTCCACTAACCATAAGCTTCATTGAATTCCATTGGTCCAGATGAATCAGAGGGATCCTCTTAATGTAGTGGACATGTGTTAGTTGGATGATATGGGAAGATACATATTCCACAGTTCTTGATAGGTCTAGAGATCATATATAATGGAAAAGATGAGGTTGGGGTTTTGGATGCCACATGTAGTTGTCTCACAACACCTATAAGTTCACTCATCCACTCTGTCATCTTTTTGGTCACTATGGATTGATTACCTTGGACATTTTTTACATGAGAATGTGCTCAAGTATGAAATTTTTGTGTGTTTTCAGCCATGTTGATTAAGAGATCTCGTTCAACTGCAGGAGTTTTATCAATAAGAACACCACTACATGCGGCGTCAATGAGAGTTTTCTCCAGAGCCAATAACCACTCATAGATGTATTGGATCAAGATTTGGTTATGAATTTGGTCATATGTGAAGGTTGTCGCAAGTTTTTTGAACCACTCCTAGTACACAGGGAGTGATTCATTTGGTAATTGATGAAAACTTATTATTTTCTTTCAGATAGAAATAGAGTACGAGAAGTGGGAATGAATTTAACTAAGAAAAGATACTTCATGTCATTCAATTTTGTTATGGAAATAGGATGGAGGTATTAGATCCATGACTTAGCAGTGTTAGATATGGAGAAGATGAAGGCTTGAAGTTTTATTTGTTCCTCAGAAACCCTTTGAGGCTTCATGGTAGAGCACACCACATGAAACTCTTTAAGATGGAGATGTGGATCCTCACTGGCTAGCGCAAGGAAATGTGGTATAAGATGAATCAAAACCAATTTGAGTTCAAAGTCAGACTCCATATTTGGATATTGAATACCAAGAGGATGGAAATTCATATCAGGTGAAGAAATTGTTTTACGTGTTTGTTCCCTAGGATTGGCCATATCTAATTCAATTTGTTGGACAAGGACTGGTTCTTGAATGAGTTGATTATCCCTAATGTTACTCCTAAGTTGGTTAAGAGTTCTCTCAATTTTAGGGTCAAATAAATCTGAGGGATTGTTTGGGAGGTTGTGGGGAATTCAGAGAGAATTTGGAATAAATAGGAAGATGTGTTTTTTCATTTATTATTTTTATGAGAAGTTGGAGTCTTATTTGTATTTTTTTCATTTTTTTCAATTTTTTGTTGTTGTTTTTTACAATAACCAGAAACTAACGACTTCTTAATTTCACCAACCACAAAAATGTCTCCATTTGGAAGTTCATCCAATTTTCACCTATCCACCGGCTATGCTTTTTGTGCTCTAATAATGTGTATAGCAGTACTCGGGTCGAATCCTTAGCGATGATACTTTTTAATAGTCGATTTTATTTAGTTGATTGTATTTAGATTGGGGGGAGATTGTTTGAAATGATTATGAAATTATTGATTGATTAAGATTGATCTATCAAATTGATAAAGATAGGGTTTAGTTCATCATTTAGTAGTTAAGCTTGTGATATTCTTGATGTATGCTTCTTATTCCATTAAATTAACACCCAAGTCATACGTTGACATTGATTGGAATTCCCAAGTGATAAGTCTTTAATAAAAACCTTAACATAACATATGGATTTAATATTAATCATATATTGTTTATGGTAGTGTATTTATAGTTCCAATAATCCATGGAAACCCCTTGTAAAACAAAACAAGTCATTAATCCAAGACATGTTAAGTCCAACATACACAATATTAATTCATAGAATACCCATGAAGCCAAAGATCTCAATCACATATCATCCCTAAATTATAACTCACCCAATGAGAGATTTTCTCAGACATTGAAATGATTAATAATCTGGTTATAAGTATTTTTATGAAAAATTAATAGGACAATAAAATGAAAGGGATAAGAAAAGAGTGTTGTGTCGAACACACACAAAAATGATAATGAGAATTAAAAATAGACTATCGAGTGAATGAGGAAGAAAAAAGGTATGGGATTTTAAATTAATTTCAAATAGTTTATTAACATTATTATTAAGCAATAGAAGTTGGATGATAATAATAGATACTGAAGAAAAAAACTTTCATTAAAATATAATTACAAAAAACAAACACGTACAAGATTAAAAACGAAGAAAAAGACAAGAGTAAATGAATGGATGAAAGGAGGGGTAGTTTATCAAGAGAAAAAATCAGTATATAGGATCCTACCGAGCCTTTGTAAGTTCCTTGGTCATTCCCACCTATCTTAGTTTGTTCTGAAATTCCAACCCTTTTGAAAGGAAATAAGGGGGTGTATTTTTTGCTCAAGGTGGAGGACTGTTTGTAATACAAAACTACCCCTCCACTTGGCTTGATGATTTGATCATCCGGACAGCTGATTCTCGGGATATCATCTTTTTAAAATTTTATATAATAATGGTTTCCGACTAATATCAATATTTTGAGGTAATTTGACTTATGGAGTCGTAGTTAAGGCCATTGGATTAAACCATTTTAATCTATCCATTTCAATCAAACCTATTTTAGAGCCGAAATATGAATAGGTTTTTTAATTAGTATATTACATAGAATCAGAATGTTTTCTTCAACAATGTAGACCACATATATCTCATATTTCTCACTGCAAAATCTCTGCTTGATTTGATGATTACATCATGAGCTATGTCATGAATAATGTCCGGATTTCAATTCCTGGCCAGAATGGTGGGCTGAGTTTAAATTAACCAGTTGGGCCCCTTGTATTTGGCGTTGGGCCTTGAAATTCTTATACAAGAATCCTTTAAGATTCCTCAGAAAATTTTAGGATAATAAAGAAATTTTGAATTTGGGATTGATCCTAGTAATTCAATCTCATAGCTGGCCAAGTTTCTTCATAGATTTTGTAAGCCTTCATCTGTGGACAATATGGACCTTCAAATGGGTGAATTGGAAAAATATCCCTTCAAAATAAATGTTCTATATTTAAAGGGGAATCCTAAAAATAATGAAACATGTAATTTGGATATGTATTTTGAGAGTTTTAAATAAACCAGTAAACTGACATCGATTGGATTTATTAAAATAATTCTGAAAATTTACATTTAATATTTAAAAATTAATATTTCACAAAAATTAATCACATTTAATATAAAATATATAAAGGGAGTATATAAAATTTTGTAAAATATTAATAACATCAACTCTCCCAGACTTATTTTTGTTCGTGTCCTCATGTGTAACAAATATAATAACATGAAAATATCATTTTCAATCACAAAAAATATTAAAATTTTGTCTTCCCCACTCAGGGGAGGTTTAGACAATTTCACTCATCCATATTGAATTACACCATAAGTTGTTATAGAATGAATGTTCCAAAAACAATCCATTTTTTCATGATCAAATTTATAACTCGAAAATGGTGGCACATAAAACATGCTCTTCTCAAGATGATAAAATTAATTTATGGAGCTTCACTCATTCACAAACCAAAAGTTAAAATCATATATTTTTCAAGAGATCTCAGCTTCTAGTCCCTATCCTAAAGGGAATAAGAATCAAGAGGTCTTTTTAAGTGGTTTTTCTATGGATATGGGATGGCTGGAATTTAATGTCCAAGAGAGAGAATAAGAGGGGTAAAACAGCAACATGGGTAAAACAATGCATAGTTTTTTTAAAATGAAACATGGATGAAAATGAAAACACATATTTAAAAGGTAATTATTGTGTGAAAAAAGAAACAAGAGAGGAAGAAAATTTGAAGGGGATGAGAATATGAAATATTTACAAAACACAATACTTATCCGAATGAAATAAGTTTTTTTTCCTTTTCTTGCATTTTTTGAAAGTTGAACTTGAAATAGATTAATCACTCATATCCCATACCATGATTGATCTCCTCATGACACTAATTGTAACAGTTAGAACAAGATCAAAGGATATGGAAGGGTGATTTTTGACCTGCCCAAGACAGAACCCATTTTTTTGTTTTTTTGTTTTTGGTTTTTTTTTGATTTTTTTGACCACTTTTCAATAAAATTTAAAAAATTACATAAATTAATGTACATTACATTCCCCAAAACACACTGAATGACAACCTATCCCCCCACACTAAAATTTAGGTTCTCCCACAAGCATATGATAACATGGTGAAATCAATGAAGGGTACCCAAAAGTAAGAGGATTAATGTATGGGCAATGGGTGGATCTTTGGATATTGTGATTCTCCTAAGGTTTAGAAAATGCCTCTATCATATTAATGCACACAAAAGTAGGAAATTCAGATCTATGGTCCACAAACTCAAGACTTGCAAATTGGGGTGAAAAATACACATTTTTTAAATATGGCCATACGTATCCTTGGATTGAAAAAAAATGATATTCCATACAGGCGGTTAAAATCATTTTCCAAATAAAAAATTGTCCATTAAATTTTTTTGGGATTGAAACAATATTCATTATCCAAATATATGATGAAAATACAAGATTTTTTAGGTGAATCCATGTATTTTGACTCCCCAAAATGGTTGGAAAAAATGTCAAAACTAGATGGTGAGTAAGTATGACAATTTTGGTGATTTCATATTTTTTTATATTTTATTTTTTAAGTGTTTTTAAATTACACACCATTCTAAAAATGAAAGAGTAAATAAAAAAATGAGGTGATTAAAGTGGTAAAAAATGAGAATGACGCAGGAAGAAGAAGAAAAAGGGAGAGAGGGAAGAGGAGTTAATGGGAAAGAGTTGCCCCATGGTTTGGATTTGGTGGGTTTCCATATCTATCTAGTGGTGGGTAAACTACATAATTTGGGGATCTAGTGGAAGTTGATATTGTTCTACGATTTTGTGTCCTCACCTTGTGATGATTTAATCTATTTTCCACTAACTGTGAATGTACTTTTGGATGATGGGTCTTGGAATTTCACTACACCAAATGGGTAAACATGAGAAACAACAAAAGGATCTCCCACATGAGAATTAAGTATACCTGGGTGAAGTTGAAATCAAGAGTTTAAAAGTAACACATTTTCACCTTCACGAAATACCATTCTCATGATTTGTTTGTCATGGAATAACTTAGCCGTTTCATTGTACATACTGACATTATCAAAGGATTCAAGTCGAAGCTCCTCCAGTTCATCCAACTACAACAATCTTTCTTCCCCGTATTTTTCACAATCAACATTACAGGTTTTTACAGCCCAAAATGGATTATGTTGGATTTCAACTGGGAAATGGCGTGATTTACGAAAAACTAGCCTAAAATAAGACATCCCACTGTGTGATTTATTTTCATTTCGATAAGCCCAAAGTTATTCACCAATTCTTTTAGGACAGTCTTTTCTAGTGAGTTTTACAATTCTCCCAAGCACTCTTTTAACATCTCGATTAGAAAGTTCTACCTTACACTTTGTTTGGGGGTGATATGAAGTTGAATTTTTATGTACTACACCATTATTTTTCAAAATATATTTCATGGTTCTATTACTAAAATGGGTTCATAAGTCACTTATCAAGGCACATGGTGTGCCAAATCGGTGGAAGATGAGTGTCTTTAAAAACTCACTAATAGTCTGTGAGACATCCTTTCTGTTGGGTTTTTCCATGACCCACCTAAAAAAATAATCAACCTCAATAAGAATGCATGAGAATCCATTGGAAGGGGAAATGGTCCCATGTAATCAATTCCACAATCATCGAATATCTCATTGAAAATTGAAGGGTTTTAGGGTATTTCATTTCTCTTTGAAATTGTTCCACACTTTTGGCATGTGGGACATGATTTAAATTACTCGTGTGAGTTCTTGAAAGGTGAAGACCCAAAGAATCCAGAGTCTAGGACCTTTTGGTAGGTCCTTTTGGTCCAAAATGGCCACCACCAGGTATTGAGTTATAGAATTATATTATGGATGATTATTCATTTTCATCAACACATCTGCTAATTACCATGCATTCCCCAGTTTTCCAAATATTATTTTCATCCCAAAAAAAGTATTTTGTATAAAATTTCCACTTATTTTTTTGTTCTTTTTGTATATTTTATAGGAAAAACACCAGAAACCAAGTCATTTACAATTCGGGGAATACCATGGTATTTTTTGAGAGAGAGATGAAAGGAGATTAGTTGGAAATGTTAGATCAATTATTTCAGAATGAGAATAATTAAGAATTCTACTCAAGTGATCAGCAACAAGGTTTTCTTTTTTTAGTAAATCTTTGATTTCATTATCAAACTCTTGGAGCATTAGGATCTATATTATTAGCCTTGGTTTGGAGTCACTTTTCTAAAGTAAGAACATTATAGCAGAATGATATGTGAAGATTATGATTTTGGTACCTAAGAGATATGGATGAAATTTTAGTAAGGAAAAAACAACTGTTAAAAGTTATTTTTCAGTGATAGTGTTGCGATATTGAGTTTCATACAATGTTTTTGAGACATATTAGATGACATGTGTAATATTTTCTCTTCTTTGACCAAGAATAGTCCCAAAGACATTATTAGAAGCATCACACATCAACTCAAAGGGAAAAACAATCTGGGGGTTGAATTATCGTGGAAAATGTAAGATCAGTTTTGAGATCAATGAAGTCTCTCTTGTAAGTGTCATCAAAATTGAATACAACGTAATCTTGGAGTATATGAATTTGTGGGAGGAGAATCCTACTAAATTCATAGGTGAATCACCGAATGAAACCACCATGATCGAGGAATGAATGGATGTCTCAAACAATGGTGGGTTCTGGAAGTGATTGGATCACACCAATTTTGGCAAGATTAACTTCAGTAACCACTTTTCAAACTATGTTCCCTAGAATAATCCTATTTGCAACAATGAAGTGACATTTTTCAAATTTTAACACAAGGTTACACTTGACACACTTTTAGATGACTAGAGAGAGTTAATTCAAGCAAGATTCAAATGAATCACCATAAATAGTAATTTTATCCATGAAGACTTCCACGAAGTGTTCAATGGATTCATAAAAGATACGCATCATATACCTATGGAATATTGTAGGAGAATTGTAAAGGAAAAAAGGAATTCTTTTATATTCATATGTTCTAAAGGGTCATGTGAATGTATCATTTTCTTGGTCCTAGGGTGTGATTGGTATTTGGAAGTAGTTGATGTATACATACAAAAGAAATAGTGTGACTTTCCATCTAGTAGTTCTAGAATTTGATCAAGGAATCGAATAAGGTAATGATCGCTTCATTTTTCAACATTCAATTTTTAGTAGTCGATGCAAACACGCCATTTTTTCTTCACTCGAGTAGTGACTACCTCCCCATGTTCTTTTGTGACAACAGTTATCCCACCCATATTAGGTACAACATGAATTGGACTAACCCATCCACTATGAGAAATTGTTTAGATAATACCATCTTGAAGAATATTGGTGATATCTTCTTTAACTACCTCAAGTATGAGTGGATTGAGTCTTATTTGTGGTTGTCTAGTTCGTTTGGATAATTCCTCAAGATGGATGTGATGTAGGAAATGGGCAGGGTTGATTCTTGGTATGTCGTTTAGCGTCCAACCTAAGGCCTTTTATTTTTATTCTAACTCTTGAACAAGATTCGAAACCTTAGTTTTAGTAAGTGAAGATAAGATAAGGACATTATAAGAGTGATCATGGAAAAGGAATACATATTTTAGGTGTTCAGGAAGAGGTTTTAGATCAGTATCACCATTCATTTTTGGATTAGATAAGTCACGAATAGAGGAAGGGACTTTAGTTGCATTAGATTCATTTTCCTTAACACTGTCTAAGGTGAAGCAGTAGAGATCAGAGTTGATGTGGGATTCAAGAGAGTTTTCAAGTTCCTCTATATTTATGGAGTCTATAAGGGAATGGTTCACATCGACTTCACCATTTATGACTTGGTTAATCATTCTGTAGATTTCAAAATATCCTTTATCATTAGAAGAAGAAAAAAATGATGGATTGGGGTTCAATTTACGATCAAAAGTTTCCTCAGAATCATGTATTGAGAATGCAGAGTGATCCTCAGATGGGTATCACAGGGCTTGGAAAATTTTGAACTTGAACAGTTGGTCACCAAATTCCATTGATAAGATGTCTAAATGGACTTCATTAGTGGGTCTCGTTGTCATTAAGATTGGTCTTCCTAGAATATGGGTAGATCAAGAAGAGTTCATATCACCTTCCATGTCAAGGAAATGGAAATCATCTGGGAAGATAAGATCATTAACCCGAACAAGGACATCCTCGATTATACCCTCAGGACTGGCTGTGAATCGATTGTCTAACTGAATGAAAAAACCAATTGGGTGCAAGGTACCCAGACCAAGGGTGGAGAAGATGGATTTTGGCCTGACATTAATTGATTCTACTAAGTATATGAGTGAATCATCAAAGTTGTAAGTTTCAATATGGCATAGAACCGTAAAGGTCCCTGAATATTTGCACTTTAATGAAATAGATAGTTAGGTGGAAACATTTTCGAAAGTCCTATGTTTCCCCTTGCGGGTGCACAATTACTTAAGAAACAAGGAATGCATAGTGATTTTTTTTATGGAATCTAATAGGGTAATGTTGAAATCAACACGTACGTATATATTGAGCATTTTAGGATTGGGTTCAATGTACTTATTTGGATTAGGAACGACTTGAGGAAAAGTAATTGGATTCCTAAGTTGAATTCAAGATGGTTAGGAATGGTTTTAGGGTCCTTTTCATGTTTATTTTTCTTTTCATTTTCTTGGTCAACATTCAATGGGGGTTGGAGGACTTATTTGGAGGCATATCATTTTCTTTCCCGATCTAATTGCAATTGCACTTAGATTACCCTTCATGTTGGGTAATATTTGAGTTTGGAGTTGAGAAGAATTTGATTGTTGTTATGGGATTGGGGTGGGATGCAAGTTGACCAATTAGGGTTTCAATGTTTTTGAGGCTGGAATGGGTGAAGGAGGTAAGATCTTCCACTGCACATTCCCATGGTTTCTTGGAAGAAGAGTCTGGTCGCGAATTGGGACTACATTTATTTTGGTTCTTGGGAAAGCGATTGTATTGGGTTAAGAATTGGTAAGGCTCACTAGGATAGTAGAATCCAGGAGGGGGAAGAGGAGGATAGATCCTTTGAGGTTGAGGAACCAAAAGGTAAGGTCTTTCGATGTTACCAACACTTTGAAAATATTGGAATTGGTTTGGTTTTTGATGAGTGTACTGAGTGGTATGAGAAATGGGATTCACATATCTCATGTTAGGTTTATATGTATAAGTGAAGGGCTCAGAATGTGGTTGGTTGAAGTTTCTAACAAAATAACCAGATTTTTCAGGGTGGAGGTTCCGCTGAGCATATGTTGCATTAAGCTCCATTTTCGAGATGAATTAGAGGGATCCTCTTGATGTTTTGGACATGTGTTAGTTGGATGAGATGGGGAGCTATAGATTCCATAGTTCATGATAGGTATATGGAATAGATATTGTGGAGAAGATGAGGTTGGGGCTTTGGATTCCATTTCTAGATGTCGCACAAGACCTGTAAGTTCACTCTTCCACCCGGTCATATTTTTTGTCTCTATGGATAAATTATCTTGGACTTGTTTTACTTGAGAATGTGCTCAAGTATGGAATTGATGTCTATTTCTGGACATGTTTCCTATGAGATCTCTTGCAGCTGTAAGAGTTTTATCAATAGGAGAACCACCACATGTGGCATAAATGAGGGTTCTATCCATAGCCAATAACCTCTCATAGAAGTATTGGATCAAGATTCGGAGAGAGATTTAGTGATGTGGGCAAGTTTCCACAAGCTTTTTGAACCTCTCCCATTACTCTTGGAGTTATTAATATGGGAATTGATGGATTACACTTATTTCCTTTGAGATAGAAGCAGTAGGAGAAGCAGTAAATAAATTCTCCATTAAATATTACTTCATGTCATTGCAAGTGGTTATGTAACCAGGAGGGAGGTAATATATCCATGACATAATAGTTTCAGCTACGGAGAAAGGTAATGGTTGATGTATTATTTTTTCCTCAGAAACCCCATGATGGTTCATGGTAGAGCACACCACTTGGAACTATTTAAGATGAAGATGTGGATCCTCACCGGCTAACCAGTGGATATAAGGTACAAGAAGATTAAAAACATGATTTGAGTTCAAAGTCATCCTTAAATTCTGGATATTGTATACTAATAGGTTTGTAATTCATATCGGGCCTATAAAGTTCTTTAATTTTTTTTCCATAGGATTGGTCATATCTATTTAAATTGGTTGGATAAGGACAGGTTCTTGAATGAGTTGATTATATCTAATGTTCCTACTAAGTTGGTGATGTGTTCAATCTCTTTTAGGGTCAAAATATCCAAAGGATTGTTTATGAGGATAAGGGGAATTTATCAAGGTTTTGGAAGAAAGGGGAAGACAGGTTTTTCATATTCTTTTTATTATTATTTTTATGAGAAGGCAGGTATTTCATCATATTATTTTTCAATTTTTTTTAATTTTATTTTTTTTGTTTTTTTACAATAAAAAAAACTAAATACTACCTACTTTTACAATCCCTATCAATACAACCATTTTAAAGCATGGTCAATTGTCACCAATCGACCGATCATGGTTCTAGTGCTCTACTAATGTGTATAGTAGCACTCTGGTCAAATCCTCAACGATGATAATTTTTAATAGTATATTATTTTTAGTTTATTATATTCTGATTGGGGGGGGGGGGTTGTAGAGTATATCAAATGATGGATTTATTAGGATTTATTTAATAAATTTATAATTAATGTGGTGACTTTATCATTAGGTAGTTATGTTTGTGATATCTGTGTGCCTTGCTTTATGTTGCATTAAATTATCACCCATGTCACAAGTTGATGTTCATTGCAATTCCCTAGTGTTAAGGATATAATCCAAGCCATAACATAAATTAAGGATCTAATAATAATCACATCATGTATATGGTAGAGTATTTCTGGTTCAAATAATTGATTGAAAAAACTCGTTAAACAATACAAGTCATTAATTCATGACATGTTAAGTCCAACATACACAATATTAATTCAAGGAATACTCATCGAGCAAAAGCTGTCAATTTCTTAACATCCCTAAATAATAAATCACCCCAATGAAAGATTTAATCAGACATTGAAATGATTAATAATCTGGTTATAATTATTATGATGTTAAATTAATAAGAGAAGAAAAAGGAAGGGATGTGAAAAGAGTGGTGCGTCGAACACACACAGAACCGATAATGAGAATTAAAAATAGACATTCGATTGAATGAGGAAGAAAAATAAGGGATGTTCTTTTTACATGATTTTAAATATATTAAGAAAATTAATATTAAAAAATAGAAGTTGGATGAGAATAAGAGATATTGAAGAAGAAACATACATTAAAACAAAATTACAAAAAAACATACACTTACATGATTACTAAGGAAGAACAACATTAAGGTAAATGAAAGGAAGCAAGGAGGAATGGTTTTTCATGTAAAAACATGAGTATAAAAGATCCTCCCAAGCCTTTGATAGTGCCTTGGTTCTGCCAAACTATCCTCATTTGCTCTGAAATTCCAACCCTTTTTAAAGGATTTGAGGGGATGTATTTATAGCCCAAGGTGGTGGGCTGTTTTCAATCCAAAACTTCCACTCCACTTGACTCGGCGATTTGGACATCCAGACAGATGAATCGAGAGAAATGTCATTATTAAATTTTTTAGATAATAATGTTGGCTAACTAATCTCATAATATGGTGGAATTTGGACTTATGGAGCCAATGTTATAGCTGTTTGACTGAATAATTTTAAGTTTTATATTTCAATCCAATATTTTTCATGTACAAAATATGAATAGGTTTTGAATAGGAATATGCCTTCAAATCCGATTTCATTCATCAAAAATGTCGGTCACCTATA
This sequence comes from Viscum album, assembly GCA_963277665.1. NCBI lineage: Eukaryota > Viridiplantae > Streptophyta > Magnoliopsida > Santalales > Viscaceae > Viscum > Viscum album. The sequence continues at coordinate 219,917,982 of OY728146.1, read as the reverse complement.
TATCCTCTTTCACACTACAAAATAATATCATTATTTGATTATTACAGCATGAGATATTACATGAATAGTGTCCGTATTTTAATTTTCAACCAAAATGGTGGTGTGAGATTAAATGAAAATATTGGCCCCCTTGTATTTAGAGTTGGGAATTGAAATTTTTATCACTGAATCCAAAACATTTCCTCGAACATTTTAAGAGAACAACGGAATTTAGAATTCGGGATTGATCATAGTAATTCAATCTTTATATCTAGTCCAATTTCTTCATAGATTTTGTAGGCCTTCATCTTTGGACAATATGGCCCATCAAATGGATGTATTGGCCTAAGATCCCTTATAATTAAATTATGGGTATTGAATTAAGAATCCTAAAAAATAAGAACCATGTAATATGTTTAAGTAGGTTGAGATTCGTATGTAAAACAGTAAACATACATCAATTGGACTTACTCAAATAATGCTAAAAATTACATTTAAAATTTAAAGATTAATATTTTACACAAATTATGAACATTTCATAAAAACTCATTAAAGGGAGTATATAAAATGCAGTGAAAATATTAATAACATAACTTCCCCTACCGACTTCTCCTAATTGCCTCCATCATGTAGTACACCTTGGATTTCTTCCACTCTACCATGTCTTCCATTATGCTTGATTTTTTTAGCACGGAAAAATCATCTTTGGACCGACTATTTTAATATCCCCTTTAGTTTTTTGTGATATTTTCATTGAATTTTTCATAAATTAATTTGGGAAAATAAATATTTAAGATCATCACATGATAATTATGTTTATTTTGTATTTCGGGTTACTAGAAATTTATTGCTTTTAATATGGTTGGCCACTAGTTCTGTAGGGGTTATATGAATTTTTTTCATGTATTTTCCCCAGAATGTAACCTTTAGATTTATATTTTTTTGGGTTTGTTATTTTAGGTTATAAAAAATACATTATTTTATCTTATTATGAAAAAAAATGTTTATTATGAAAATTATTTGGTGAAATCTAATATTGACATATTTAATATAAATCTATTTAATTTGGTTGATTTTATTGAATTCTTATAGTGATAGGATTCTTTATTAATTATGATAATATTTAAAATGTGGTTGAGATGGTAAACCATGATTGATTATTATATTATGAATTGTTTTCATTTATTAATGTCATGTTAATATAGTTTTGTAAACATTTATTTATGAGTGATTATATATATATATTAACTTGTGATTATACATATATGAATGTTTTTAAAAAACACATGATATGTTATATGGGTGTGTGTGTGAATAAATGTATGTATATATATATATATTTGATATGTGGGATTTTTTTAAACACTATTAGAATATATTTGATGTATTTATATTTAATTAAGAAATCATGTAATATATATACATATTTCCATGTGAATAAACCTATATAAATGTTTTATAAAAAAGGTGTTAGCTTTTTAATATATATACATATATATATATATATATCTGTTTGTGTTTGTGAGGTTTTTTGTGTAATAAAATTTTTATATGAATGTCATCATGTGATTTAATATATACATATAGAAATTTTAAAAAAATGTATAAGATTATATTTATATATATGTTGAGATTTAGATTTTATATATACTTCTTTTTAAAACCAGGTATAAATATATTGGACTATGAAATTTTGTAATATATATATATATATATATACATGTATAAATTTATATATATATTTATATGTTTTTTATAAATTTTTAATGTTTTGGATATATATTTATATATGTGTGTGTCTTTATGTTTATTTTATATGTATATTTGTTTTTTAAAACTATCTAAAAATATATTCTATTATAATCACTGTAATATATATATATATATATATATAAACATGTGAATATAGATATATAAATTTTCAAAAAAAAATATATGGTTTTTGATATATATATATATATATATCTGTCTGTATGTAGATTTTATATGTGCATTTATTAAAAAATGTGTAAAAATTAATTTGATGTAAATATATTTGATTAAGAAATTATGTAATATATATATATATATATACATAAATTTATCACATATTAAACAAATGGAAAAATATTTTTATAAAAATGATGACAAAATCATTTTAATGAAAACATTTTAATAAATAATTATTTGTAAGAAATTGATTTTATTCAAAAACACATTTTAAAAATTGATTTATTGGAAAAACAAAAACAACTAAAAATACATAATATAAATTTAAAAATTGATATAAATAAAAAGATGAAATTTTTTAATAAATTTTAAAACATATAAAAAACTCTAACAATTATAAAAAAATTCTCCATTATTAGTAAGTATTATGAATATAATAACAATTTTAATAATTAGTAAAAATCATTAACTAGTTTTTAATAATTAATAATTTATTATTTTATTGTATTAATAATTAATAAATATTAAAAATAATTAAACAAATATGATTATGAATTTTTAAATTTTTTAAAATTATTATTATTGAAAAAAAATATTAAAAGAAAAAAATATGAAATACTAGTAGTTATTAAATATTAGAAATATTTATTAAAAATTAATTATTAATTGAAAAATTATTATTATTACTTATTAAATAATTCTATCCATTAGTAAAATATTTAAAATATTTCTTCTAAATAAAAAATTCATTCAATGTAAAAAAATATATAAAATACCAACAATTACCATAAATTTACAACTACCATAAATTTAGTATTAATTAAAAAATAGTATTAATCACAAAATAAATTTTAAAAATTACTTAACAATTATTCAATATAATTAATAATTATTAAATGTCATTATTAATTAATTAATAAAATTAATAATTTGTAAAATCTTGTAAATTATAATATTTCATAATAAATTGTATAAATATATATATAAAAGAATTATACCTAACTAAAATATAATAATACTTTTTAATTAGACACTATGAGAAATAAATATTATTATTTTGTTTTTTATATATAATAATGGAGCCATAAATTAGAAATTAATTTCTATTATTTTATCACGAATGGATCATCATTGAGAAAATCCAAACAGATTTGGTATAAATCCTCTATACATTAAAGGTGATGAAACATTTATATAATTTTTATTATCAAATTTATAATTTGGTTCTAAGGGAACTAATTGATACCAATGTATGAAATGTGATCTTACAAAATTTGATATTTTTAGTAATGTTGGAATTTATCTATTGTGTTTTGGTTTTTAGAAAGGTTTTATTTTTTGGTATCAAATGGTGAACACAATTCAATAGAAAATATATTTTTTTGTTTCGAATATTAAATATCAGATTTTTGTCTTGAGGTTGTCTGCACATCAATTTTGAGAAAATAAATTCTTAATGATATTCTATATATAGATTTAGAACCTCCTCATTTTTATAATTTGTTAAAAAAATTTTGAGGAGGCCTTATATTTAGGATGCCAGATTTGAAAAATCCTTACATTTAGAAACTGTTTTGATATTAAATATGGTTTTTGAATTTCAAATTTTTTCTTTGATGAAATATTATCTTTTTTCCAATCATTGTTTCCTGATAGAAATATATTTCGTAAAAAGATATATGATAGTAAGATGTTGATCCACAATTTGGATCTTAATTATTAGAAGATCCATGCATGTTCAAATTACATCATTTTATATTTTATGGATTTTAAATATTTAGTTATTTGAAATCATTTTGAAAATCAATGTATAAAGAGGAGGAATAAGGAATGTTCATGTTTAATGTGAATCATTTGAGATATTTTCCAATTAAACCCCATTTACAGTGTTGGTTTATGCCACGTAACACAACTGCATTGATCACATGGTATAAATTAAATATGCTCATCATTGAACATTTAAATCATAAAAGTGATGGTGATTCATGGATAAAATTTTATCCGATTTATCCATATGTTTATCTTGAACCCCGTAACATATGGTTGGGTCTTTCTACTAATGGTTTTTTCATTTTTGGTGTTTATGGTAGTAAATATTCTTATTGGCCTATTTTTACTACTCTATAAAGCATTCCTCTTATGATTTCGAGGATGTAATGATATGTGTGTGTGTGTGTGTGTGTCTGTGTTTGTGTCAATATGTTTGTGCATGTGTGGTCTTATTAATTCTAGGAAATCTGAATAAGAATATTGACATTTAATCGAATACAATAATTTATGTGTTAATTTCATTATGCAACAATGGTGTAACTACATTTGATATAGTTGGAGATCAAAATTCTATATTGAAGGATGCATTGATGTGGATGGAAGTTTACTTTTTGGGGTAGGTTATGTTATTTGAATAGAGTACACATCATCTAAAATCATGTACATGCTAAATGGAAAATAAAAATTCATTTATTCATATAAATGGGAGAAAGACAAGTTGTTTTTACTATCATTGATGATTTCTTCATGTGGTTAACCCTTTTCAGAGGAATAGAATTAATTTTACAAAAGGTAGAATAGAAATAGTCAAACCTCTAGATGTTATGTTAGTTATTTATCTAAAATAAATCATTAATGCATTACCTCCTACTAATTTTAGAGAAACTATAACTAAGAAAAAAATGGTTTTGGGTGATTTCATAATTGGATAAAGTGGAGAATTTTTTGAGGCCTTTAATATTGTCCTACTTTGATTGTTCATGACATGTTGGATCTAATTCACATTGATGAGTTATTTTATGATAACATATTTTATAATGTTTTCTATAACACACAGAGTTTTTTTTAACTTTTTTTCAAATAAATTCAATTTCATAAAAGTATTTTAATGCACTAAATCAAACACATCCTTTATGTGACATCGACATGGATTATGATACATGAAACATCATGTTTCCATGAAACATCACTTTATTATTATTTAAATAATATAATAACAGAGTTGTTTAATTAATGGGTATGAATATTATTAACAAGATTATGAAAATGTTAATTTAATGGGTACAAAATTAATTAGAAATGAAATTATAAAACAATTAAATATGACAGTGATATTTTTATGCTCTCAAATACATTTTGAATAAAAAATTGTTTTAATTACAGTTACTAAAAGATATTAATGAAAAATATTTTTTATATATTCAATTTAATATTTTCAATATTTATTGAATAAATTTTGTAAGCGTAAGATAATAACTAACCCAACATTATATAGAAAATCATATATTATACAAAATGGTAATTTATTGACTATTAATGGGGAACACATTTTAAATCCAATTTTTTACATATTAGTATATTTAATTTGAAAAAATAATCTTCTTTATTTGAAACTAGTATATAACAATTTACTTTTATAATTTTTTTAATTTTATAGTATGTTTTCTATTTTGATGAATAAAAAAAATTAATACATTTTAATTAAAAAAAATCATCGGAAAAAAAATTATTGTGTTAAATTACTTTTTTTTGGTTTCTAAATTATAATTTAATTAAATTATTACCATTTTATATAATTTATTTCACTGTAATAAATTTTATATTTATTTTATGTATAAAAATATTTCAATCTGTTTCATGTTTTAACTTAAATAACAAATTTTCCCACCGCTTCAATAGGATTAATTTAAAATTAATTACTGAAACTGATGTGTTTTTAATTTTTTAAAATGGATTTAAAATTTGGAATCAGAGGTTCCAAATAATGTAATTATTTTAATTTTATTTTAGTTAAAAATGAATAGTAAATTTAGTATTTTTTTCATAACGGTTCGTTGAGAATCTAGTAATTAATGGTAAAAATAATACTATAATATTATGAATTTTCTCTAAAACTATTCCGAATTTCATTGGAAAAATAAATTTCGACTAGAATCATCCTTATTCTAGAATTATAATCCTCATGTGTCATAATATGATATTTATTATATTTTATTTGTAGACAAGTTAAAAATTTCATATTTAAAATTTTAATACGATATCATTTTTAATATATGATTATACAGAAGATAAATTTTAATATAAATTTTCCACTGAAATATAATAAATTTTAATTCATCATGATATTTTTTTATTTTTTTTAATAACTAAATTAATGGAATGATTTTTTAATGATGATGTAGTAATTTTTCAATTACTTGACATATAAATTAAATTATATAAACAATATTTAAATGAATTCAATTTAACATAATTAATGAAATACACAAATTTTATAGATATATTGGATATGTTAGAGTTCTATTATATATTATTGGTCAAATATTTCATGTTGTTAGTATATTTTCTAAAGAACAAATATTGAATAATATCAAAATTGAAATATATTTTAATATAAAAAAATATTTTATTAAATAATATAAAATTGATGAAAAAATATAATTCATGAAACAAACTATAATAAGGTTAAACATGTCTTCAATAATAATTTTTGGGTTATTTTTTAATTTTCTAGTATCTATATTATCCCTAATGTGAAAAAATCCACATTTTTATGTTAAATGTTAAAGAGATTAACTAAGGGTTAAATACAAAAGATAAGGTTATTTTTTAACATAAAAATGTATAAAATTAATTGGATGCGATTATTTTGACCAATATTCATATTATCAAAGAAATAAATAAATTTAGACCAATTTTAAGTCAATAAAATTAAATTTATTTAATATTTTGGGTGTTTATATGATTGCTCCTCCCATCTCTTATAAAAAAGAATATCCTCCCTACATTACTCATAGAACCATGATCCATATTGCTCAACCAATACCTACCTACTTATCCTACTAGCATCCTTAACCAATTTTAGGCAGTTCTAGTCTTATCAATATACTAATGTTAGTGTCTTTAAGAGAAGATCAAGAGAGATCTCACCAAAGAAGAGGTAATCTCCTTTATCGACTCTCTTAAGAGTATTTTATCTTTTACTTCCTCTTCATGTGTTTTTTACATTATAAATTAATTACACAAGAATTAAATATATACTAATAGTTCATTATGTTTATATAACAACCATATTTATCCTTTTATCCATCTTATGAAAAAAAGAAATCACCACGCAAACTTATGTATGACCTACCATATCCCCGCCGTGATGTAATTTGTTATTCATTTAAAATTTAATAGGATGGGTATAATAATGAAATTAATTAATATATACTATAATTATAACATTATAATAATTTTTTAACAAAATATATACCATCCACTCCAATACCATTTCACAATTAATAGAATGATATCATCACTCACGCATACGTACGACCTACCCTCTCCACGATGCGATGCGATTAATTCTCCATGATCACTAACAAAGAATGATTATATAAATATACATATGAGTAAATATGTTTTCTATTGCCTTTAAATTATAATTTAAATGAAATATCTATATCCTATATACATAAACTGGGACTTATACCAAAAAACATGTAAAAAACAGAATAGGTTAAGTCCAGAAAGAAGAGTAATAATGGAATATTATGAACAAATGAGTTATAATATTATCATATATGATATCATATGAATATAGATAAAGAATAATTTAATAAATTTATTTAATCCATTATAATCGAGTTTCATATACACTTGAAGGAAATCATACGTAAGGTAAGAGTTAATTTCCCAATCTCATTATTTTTAGGATTTTTTATACATTATTATCTAATAGAAAATATATATAATCCATGTCCATGTTTAAAAAAACATGTTTCAAAATATTATTATTATTATTGTACAATTATTTAATGTATATTTTACCGATGTATAACTTGTTTAAATTTTTTTTAAAATAATCTTTTATCCTTTTCCTAATTATTTTCTTTATGAATATTCCGAAAAAAGTATAAAAATAATGTTTCTTTTTAACTTATACTACATAAAAATATTTCTTTCATTCATGTATTCATAATGGATTAAGTATCCTCATATATGATTTCATGTTTTTAAATTAATTTTTTTTATTATTTTCATGTAATTTTTACAAAATATGATGTTCTCTAAGAAGAATGAATATTCACTCAATAATTGTTTTTAAAAGATATTTTCAAATTATTTCCCATCAATGATGATTATAATTTGTGTTAAATATTAAATTCATGTAAATTTTCCAAATAATCCAATAATATTCTTTATCTGAATATTTTATGATTATAGCATGATGTATATGAAATTGGGTTCTTTTTTATGGGTTATATACCAGTGAAACCTGCTTGATTTCATGAGTTGTCCTTCGATGAAATGATTAAAAAACTTGTCTCTTTTTAATGGGTTTTGGTATGGTTACATGTTTATGATACCCATTATATTTATTTGGATATTATATTATTATTTTTGATCTTGTGAAACATTTATGTATGATTGAAATATGAGATGGGTAGGACCGATATCCCCCTTTAATGAACTAGGTAAATATTTATATCTGATGAGATAGACAAAAGAGAGTTTTTCCACTATAATGGTCGTGGGAGTGAACCATGGCTATCATGATTGTATGGTAAGTGAACCTATAATACCAAGATACTCATATATGTTATGACTTATCTATAATTAATTTAATTATTATATGCTTATTTCCCTACCATAATTCCATGTTTTATTCTTATGTTATCATTTCATGGATGATGTTTATTATTTCTTTATGATTCATGTCCATTAAACTATTAATCATTATATGTGTATCCATTTTATGATATTTGACATTTATGGCATGAAATTATAATTTCATGATCATATTCACATACCCTTATGCTCATAATCATTGTTATATATCTATTCAAGGGGAGAGTACAAGAGGCCAAGAACCTGAGAAAAAAACACTCAGAAAATGGTGGTCTAAAATAGTGGAGATCGAGGGCATACCATCGGATTAAGTTCACACCCTCAGTCTTCAAGGAGGTGACATTGGTAAGGCGGGATACATTAGATCCATGGGGAAGGTAAGTGAGGTGATCCACAATTATATTCCCCTCTCTCCACAAGTGTGTGTCTTGAATGCTGCTCCTCAGGAATTCTATACATCTCCTAATGGTGTACGTGAAAAACCAGGGGATGGAGCCTCTATCCAGCAAGGATTCATGAATGATCCTTGATTCGTTTTCTTCATGGGAGATGGTACTATTTTTCGGATTACAGAGATTGAGCCCAGTGAGAATTTCCTTGGCCTCTACCTGAAGAGCGTTCCCATTACTGAAATGGGTTGTGAATGAAAGGATCACACTCCCTCCTGAGTTGCGCACCACACCTCCTCCTTACATTATACCAATGGTTTAAGAGACATCTATGTTTTGATTTACACCACTTTATAGGGGCCTCTATTTAACCCACTGCCCTCACATACCATCCCTGGGAGGAGAAATGTACGGGTATGCCTGCAACATTTTTCGAGGAGGGGGATTCACGCCATACATGAGAAGAGTTACCATATCGATAAGAAGACATTTGGTTCGCACAACGATGGACCTCCCGGATGATTTGAGCCCCCCAAATCTAAAATTGTTACGAGCATTCCAACGGAACGAACATCTAGCAATGAAGACCACCAAACATTGAATCTTTTTCGTACCTTTATCGGGTGATCCATAAAAACATCTCTCAAAGAATGGTGAACCCTAAAGCTCGATAGAGGAGACCCCTGTATTTATACCAACGAACTTCCAAATGGCATTGTCCTACTCTAATTAAATGAAGATATGATTTGTGGTCTCCTCACTTTTGGTGCTACAATATTGGCACTAGGAGGTGTGACTGACTCCCATTTTCTTGATGTTCTCGTTAGATGAAATCGCTAAGATCCATAATCTCCAGATAAAGAAATTGTATTTGGTTGGAATTTTTTGACACAAAATTAAGTCATACAAGGTATACTGATGCACCTGGGGTGTAGAGATCCAACAAAAGTCATTTATGGTGATCTTCTTGGATTGTGACGGGGTAAACACGTACTTGTACGACTCTGAGCTGAGTAGGACTGAGTCAAAAATGTATTCATGGATCTTGTATAGAACTACAGATATGAAGTCCAAATATGAGATCACCTCCATAAATGTAATCAAAAGAGCTATAAACCCTAAGAAACCGAGCATGGACCCAACCCAGTAGCTTTTCCAGAAGAGTATATTTCCATCGCCCATGACCCAAGAAGAGTGCTGATGAAGGCTCGAAACTAGGGGACATATCAGCTTCCAAAATGGGGATCCCTGGACAATTTTATTTTCAATAAATCTGGTGTAGTTATATTGCATGATCTTTCCCCAAGGAGACATATTCATGATGATATCCCTGGCTAGCTTGGCATGCATGCAGTGCACAGTTCCCTCAACACTCCTACCATTAATGCCCCTTCATGTATAGGTCGGGTGATTCTACCCCAAGAGACCCAATGCATTTTCCGTTCTGCTAACATGTCACAGAGAAGGACCCACCAAGATCATGTCGATGGATTTGATAAACCCCTTTGGAACTGAGGTAGAATCCATTGCATGCACTAGAATAGCTACAGGGATGATTTTCATGAGAGTGATACGCCCCCCAAAAGAAAGAAAATGATTTTTACTATTGAGAACCCGACCAATGATCCCACACACCACATGATCATAATCCTAAACACGCATTCTATTTGAAGAGACTGGGGAACCCAGGTACATTATAGGTAATGAACCTGACGGAATTCTCATTCTACTGCATAGGGAAACAACTTGGCTCGCCGCCCATTTGTTGGAGATGTATATGTTACTTTTTGATGGTTGATCAACTACCCCATCTAGTAACAATAATCCATTAGGATCAAATTAATGGAATTCAATGATCTTCTCCCTGCCTTTGATAAGATATTTTTTTCATCCACAATCATCAGATGAGAAATGTAAGGATAGTTCATTTTCTATTGAAATGTAAGAATACTTCTATTAGAAGTTCCTCGGTTAATAAGCCTGCTATGAGTGTCCTGTATAAGAATGAAAATACTCGAGGAAATCGGATCACCTTGCCATAGTCTGTGGGTGTCTTGAAGAATCTATTGATCTTACCCATGAATAACACAACCATCCACATATAGATAAAGAATCTGAAGAGAATGTCTGAGACCTTGGGAGAGATTCCCATTCAAGACATGAACCTGTTAATAAAACCCCATTCCACCCTGTCGTACGCCATTCTCTTGTCCTGATTCAAGAACATGTTGGAACTGTGAGCCTTATTATTCATTTCTGTGATCATCTCTTGTGCTAGAGTGATCACCCCCTGAATTGATTGCCCCCTCACAAAACCATGTTGCTCAATGGATATCCACTGGGAAATATACACAGCTAGACTTGTGTTGACAATTCCCACAATAACATTATAGGAAAAATTGAAATGCTCCTAGGGTGATAGTGGAGTAGAGAAGAGGTATCCTTCACCATTGAGATAAGGACTAGAGTTGTGGCACTGATAACACATGGGAGATCTCCTCTACAAAAGAAGTCCATAACAATTGAAACAATATCCCCCTTGACAACATCCCACGAAGCTCTGTAAAACCATCCGATGAAAAAATCCGTCCTTAGAAAACTATTCAGGTCAAGAGTGAGCATGGACGCAGAGATCTACGACTCATATGGTATCCCTTCCAAGAAGGAAGTATCCTTAAAATAAACATTGTTGGGAACTACATCCCCAAATCATCACTACCGCTCGGGTACCCGTCTTCCATCCTTGAATTGTGGCCCGCAAGAAGTTCTTCAAAGTAAGATGAATCCATTCCACCCACAAGAACAATGCCATCAATATAAGAGTCATAATCAAGCCTGATATTGGGATTTTTTAGCCGTCTCTTATCCCTGATTCATGCATAGAATAATGTTATGTTCTCATCTCCCTCATGCAACCACTTGATCCTTGATCTTTCTCGAGCCATATGTTCCCATATGATAATCATCTCTGTCGGACCATTCTTATTGCATGAGAGGTCCTCAAATATCGCATCTTCCTAATCTCCCTCTCGGTCACCATCAAGGCACTTGATCTCTCATTTGAGTTCATCCATTTCTTGGTTAGTAGAAGGATAGCCACATGCCCAAACCTGAATCCCCTGTTTGAGCAACCTGAGTTTGTTGTGAATAGCCACCCAGTGGTGACCTTGCCCCAGTTCCCCCCACGAAGTCTTTACCAGGTGAGAAAACATAGGATAGCACTTCCAATTATCATACAACATGAATCAATCCAGATATAACTTCATGTAAACCATAGATAACAATAGTGGTGAGTGATCAGAAACCCCTCGTACCAGGTGGTTAAATTTGGCCCTGGGGCTTGTGGTGATAGCATGAAAGTTAGTGAGGCATCTATCCAGCCATCTCAAATATCGTCAATTGCCTCTTTGGTTATGGCATCATCTGAAAGGGTCCTCTTCATACCCCATATCCATCAGGCCCCTTCCTGCCATGAACTGGAAAATTTTTGAGCTAGATTGACGTAGAAACTCCCATCATCCCTTTTTCTCAGCTGGTTTGGTGATGATATTGAAGTCAGCTCCTACAATCTAGGGATCATCTACTGGGTCAAAATCATTAAGAACATTCCATAGATTTTATCTTCTCATACTATTAGAGCACATATTAACAAAGGAAATTATGAAAGAATATTGTTCCTTCTTCACCTTCGTCGTAATGAACTGGTACCCCACCTGAATCAGATCCACCTCAACGTCTCTGTTCTAGAATATCTAGATATGCTGATTTATTGGAGATACTTGCATGGACTCTAGAATTTTGATCCTATGTGCGAACTGATGTTTTTTTCTTTGGTTTTGTTTGTGCTCCAGAACCACAACAACGAGAGCTTGGTGTTTCTTAATCTTTGAAGACATGAAGTCTGTTTTAACCCTTTCCCCAAACCCGTGAGCATTTCATAAAATGACGGATATCATTGAAACAAAGCTGGCCCAGGTTTGGCCGCAGGCATCTTTGTCTCAGGAAAATAAATGTTGCACTGCTGATTCTGAACCCTTTGTATCATTGACATTGAATGGGTGCACACCCCCGAATGAAGATCCAAAAGGACATGGGAAGAATAATACATGTTATAGAGGATATTAAGAGTCTTCCCTCTTACCAAAATAGGAGGTTACAAAAGCAAGGTGCACTTTACCTTCTCTTGCGCGGCCTAGATGTTTAACTCTAGAAGCCTTGAAATACTAGCCTCATCCTTATCATTGAGCACATCAACCAAGGGAGGTGTAGCTGTAGACTTATCTTCAATCTAAAGCTGCCATGATGCTCCTGGAACTGCCTCTGGGGATAGAGAGAACAACATTAGGGGATCACTCATGCCAGTGTGAGGCCGCAGAAGAAATTCCAGAAGCCCACACATCGAGAAGAGATGGCAGGGACCAAAGATCCACCAAGAAAGCTATGACAACCATGCAGGGGAAACCCTTTGAGACTGAGGGACCAAGGGCTGACTGGGTGGGGATATGCCATCTAAGGATGAGGAACAAAGGATGCACTCAGAATACATCAAAACTATAGGAGGATCCTCAACCTGACGATTCGATTTGAAATAGGAAGAGGGACCAGCTGACCCTCGTCGAGTGCACCACGCACTTGGACGAGCCTAACCTCGAGATGGGGGAATAAATGATAGCTCCTATTGTAAATTTTCTATTAATTCCCATAGAGGATACATGAGGAACTGAAACTAGGAATCATTAGGTTCACCACGTCTTGAGACCTCCTCTCTGATATCTGGACCATCAGGGAGAGCTTATCCGGGATGGAGGAGGACATGTCAAGCACCACAGACATCCAGGAAACCGACAGATATGCACCACACCAATTTCTCTTAACCATGTAGGGGAAATTTCTTAGGGTGTATCCTATTTCATTGAGAAGAGCCACATTTTTTAAGGGAAGAGGAAGCCCAGGTGAGAGATTCTAGACCACTGTCTTCAGACACTCATTGCCTTTATGTTCATCTAACGACCACCTCACCAAAAATAAAAGGCCACCAACCCACGCATCGGGGAGCTCTGCACCAAGCATGGAAAAAATTTGATTTTGAAGAGAAGAACAGGAAAAAAGAGAGGTAATGTACCACAGAAATAAGGGTCGGAGCCTGGAGCCACCCGAAGTCTACCCATCATTTAAATGCATAAAGAGGTGGATTTTCCACTCCGAAAAGAGCCACAAACGTCCATCTCAAGCCAGCCACGACCTTGTTAAACTCAAATACTATGAATTCCATTGACATGCCAGAACCATCCCGTGAAACCACCGAATTCACCAGATGAGATTCTAGAAAACAGGGTTCCTGAGGGATGCAAAGATAGGTGTAAAGTGCATATTTGAAAGAGAGATCACACCTTCAAAGGTTTGTAGGAGGACCAAAAACCTTCAGAGGCTGAGAAGGGCCTCCAGAAGCAAGGAACGTTCTAGGATCGAAGGTCGATGGCACCGAAGCTAGATAAATCTTGTCATCTGGTGGAGTAATAGTATGAAAAGTTTGAAAAACCAATGGCGCATGAGGCACATTGATTTTCTCAAAGAGAGCTATTTCCCCAAAGAATCCATACCCATATGCTCATGATTAACCTTACATATCTCCCTTTATATACCATTAATGAACATCTGAGATCATCCATTTTTATGTTTCATTTCACATAGTTTATGAAATATTTATCGTGTTTGTGGTGTCGAATAAAATTTCTAGTCAAGAAGAACCTAGTGGGAGATAATTTAGCTCACTTATTTACTATTCATTATATTTCTATATTTCCAATGTAATTAGACCACTATGGTCTTTGTGTGTTTGACTTTGTAAAGTATAAATTATTCTAGAAAAGTAACGTATTGTTAATTTTTTAAAAATGAGGGTCTCTATAGTTGGTATAAGAGAAAAATTTTAGGCAACATTTGGAAATTAGGATTAGAAAACATTAGTGAGAACCCTAAGGACATTTCTAGTTATATGTTTAAGGATAATAGAAATTATAATAAAATGTACTAGAATTTCATAAAAGGTTATATTGAGTGGTTTCTTAGAAATACAACAAAGCATGTATACTATAAGTGGATGGGGAACTAGCACAAATGTACCTAGGGGTCACAACTCTGACAAGGTGTTCTAGGCCTTATTTGGCATTTCCTTGTATATAACAACAAGCCGTCTTGCTCACTGGGTTTGATTCTCATAAGGGATATTATTTGGGAATTGAAAAACATGTCATGAATCATCATGACGTCTTTAAATGAATTTTTTCTATGAATTACATAGGTTGAATCTATGGTTTCATGATTAAGTAGGGTTTCATAATTTAGACATATTATAATTAAATTTTCATAACTATATAGTTCATTATTATGTTTACTATTTCTTACTATATGATTTTGGTTTTAGTCAATAGAAGGAACCGAAAGGTTATGTTTTAATGGTTTTTTTGATGGAAACTGTGGCGATTTTCCTCCTGAGTAATCAAATGTTATGGGATATAGAATTAAAAAAGGTTTTATCAATACACACACAACTTTCTAAAGCTATGATTCATGGAAGGAAACCAAATGATAAAAATAAAGAACTCCATTCTATTGAATAATTCACGAGGAAATGTCCACATTAATTTAGTTGGAATTCTAATCCACATGTTTTTGAAAATGGATTAGTACTACAAAAATTATATTTTTTGTTCACCAGTGTTCGAATTAGGATAAAGTTATTCTGGACGTTTATCAGTTAGAAGTTGAAGATGTTAATTTGTGGATTCTAATTAATAATATGAGGTATCATGATGAATTTGAATTTATGGATTTGGATGAATTCAGGAAAATATTTTTCAGTATATAATTTACTTTAATTATTCAAACCCTGATGGAGAAATAATTCTTTGGGTTTATGTAATGGGATGATGAATCTGTCAGTACCTATGAGCCAAATCTCATGAGTCTTGCATGGTACGCTTCATGAATTATCGTCCAACGTGAAAGTAGAGTCGATAGGTTCTTCAGTGGATTAAATACAAGCCTTAGAAGGTAGTTGGGCATAATTGACATTATTTTCTGTGAAGTTATTGTGAGTTATGCAATCAAGGTTGAAATGGAGGCTAGAGTCACATAAAAATATAATGGTTTTGATAATAAGTGGAAGAAAGAGATAAAAGGTAAATCTAAATATCATGAAGTGAAAAAGATAAGATTTTAATTACTTTTTATGTGTGGGAAGAAGAACAGAGGAAACTATCTTATGGTGTCTAATAAATTAATTATTTGTGTAAGGGAAGAACATTTGGATTTTGATTTTCAATGTGATGGGAAAAATTCATCTAACTGTTGTGAATGGATTGAAATTTGTGAAAAATTATTCTCCCATGCATAGTGCTACAAGTGTAGGAAGAATGAGAATTATGCTAACCATTTTCCAAACTCAGGCATTAGCTATAATGATTGACCTCAATAATTCATTAAGCCAATGGGATAGGGGAAATCTCATGCAATCGCTATTTCTGATGAGATGTGAGAAAACGAAATAGGGAAATACACACATACTATCCACTACATAATTACAAATGTATTATTTGATTCTATATATACACACTCTTTTATATCAAATTTTTTTTAATGGCGTTATGATTCCTCCCAAATGAGAAGATGTGGAATTAGCAGTGAAAACTAAAAATAGTATGATTATTGCATCTCATATCTATGATTAATCTATGGATGCTGTTTTTGGGAATGTGTTTCATATAAATATTTTAATTAAACATTTTTCTGAATTATATGTCATCTTAGAAATGTATTATATTCCATGGTATAAATCCCACATCAATTTTCAAGGAGTGGAAGTAACATTTGTTGTTTCAAACAATCCTATGATATTTTCTATCAATTTGATGATAAGTATGAACTTCCTATAGAGATTACATATGGTGAATGATAATTAACTCCCATTAAGGCTTTCTATTTATCTAAAATAGTTGTGGATAAAATTTACATCAATAATATTCCTATTATTCATGATGTGTTGTATGAAGTTCAAGAATAATGTACTAGTATTCTAGAAAAACATGAAGTGGACTTCTCTATAGATCTCGTACCTTGATCTACACAAATTTCAATGACTCATTATAGACTAGACGCAACTATGTTGTAGTAATTGAAAAACAATTCATGAATTCATTGGTAATGGATTTATTCGGCCATGTGTGTCACCTTGGGGGTACCAGTTATATTTTTGAAGAAGATATTTAGGTCCACGAACCTATGCATTGATTATTGGGATTTGAACAACATCACAATTAGGAACAAGTATCATCTTCCCCATATTGATGATTTGGTTGGCCAATTGCATGAAAATCAATAAATTTACATTATTAACCATATTTCTGGATATCATCAACTAATGGTCATAAAGGAGGGGATATCCTAGATGGAATTCCATAAATGTTTTGGTCAGTCTAAATATATAGTAATTATTTTGGTCTTACTAATTCCCAAAATATCATCATGTATATTATATATAATGTTTTTATAGTAGAAGTTGATTAGTGTTTTGTTGTCGTTATGTATTTAATTCATATATATTCAACAAGTAAAGAATATCATGGAGACCAATTGAGAATTGTGCTAATGACCCTAAGGAATGATAAACTATATAAAACTTTTACAATGTGTGGATTCTTGCGGAGAACGGTTTATTTTTTGGGTCACATAATCTATAGAGAATGTATATTAGTAGATCCATCAATGATGGAGGCTATTTAATGCAAGGGTAGAACAACTATGTTGAGTAATATTTGTAGATTTCATGGTTTAACTGTATATTATAAATTATTTGTGGAAAATGTATAATGTATATCTAACCCTATGGAAATGTTATCAAATAAGGGTGTCAAGTTACTCTCAAAAGATAAATGTTAGGTAAATTTTGAGGAATTGAAGAGAAAGTTAGTCGGTGCTCCTATTCATACATTAAAATATAGTGGATAAGGGTTTTTAATCTATAGTGATGCATTCATTAATGGATTGAGATATGTTCTTATGCATAACAAAATGTTTATCACTTATACCTCAAATAAATTGAGGATTCATGGGAAACATTACCCACCTCATTGTTTAGAGTTATCTATTGTATTTTTTTCATAAAATATATTGATGCATTATTTTTATAGCGAAAAGTGTGATATATATACTAATCATAAAAAACTAAAATATGTATTCACATTGAAGAAGTTAAAAATATGCTTGAGAAGATTGTTAGAGATGATAATGGATTATGATTGCCCAGTAAATTACCACCCTGGGAAATCAAACAAGGCATCTAATTAATTGAGTCAAAGGGATTATGCATGATTTTCTAGGATGAGGATCACAAAAGATTCAATATTTCTGTATTTAAAAATGATGGGATTAAAAATCCCAAAGGAAGGGAAATTCCCTTATATTGCACAATTGAATGTTCAACCCTTAATTCTTGTGAATATTAAATAGGTTTAAAAGAACGATGTGGAGTTAAAATAGATAGGTAGAAATTTTCCAGATTTTAACGTTGATCAGGATGGAATGACAAGGTTTGGGAACCATGCATGTATTCATTTCATACCGTATTTGAAAAGGGAACTGTTAGAGAAATATCATATATCTCTATTATCAATTAATCCTAGATGTACGAATATTTATTTATACTTGATGGAATAATTTTGGTTGGATGTCATGAAAAGATATTTTTCAGAGTATGTATCTCGGTGATTTGTATGCAAGTATGTTAAGGATGGAGGAAAAAATTATAAGTGGTCAGTGAATCCATTTTCTCCCAATAACCTTCGAGTGGTCCTCTAATAATTAATCATACCAATTGATCCTGTATTATTTTTCATGAAAATACTCTATTTTAAGATTATAAACATATCTCATATAAAATTATGTATTTTTTTTATATTTGTTTTTATTTTATTTATTTATTTATTTTTAAAATTTATATTTTCTAATATTTTTTGTATTTTTATATTTTTTAAAATATTATAAATTTGGATGAATACATTGATCCATCACATTTTTTTCAAAAAAATTACATTCATAATTGTGATGAACATGAAAGTTGTTTCAAATAATTTTATTTGTGGCATATTAGTTGTAATTATTTATTTATGATACTTGTATGTATTATTTTTTATAGATGTTTTATATTTCATAAATAATTATTATTTGGGATTGGACGTCACATAAAAAATAATTGTGACATCATTTTCTTTGATGTTCTATTATAAACCTAATATCACCGCAAAAGATCATAGTGATGGAAATCCCTCACTAATGCCCCACTGGAAAAATTAGAAACCTTAGTAGGGTTAGTTATTTTGGAATGATTAGATAACACTTATTATATCTCTCTTCTTTTCAACATTTAATATATTATTTAGATATATAGAGTATTAATAAAATTATTTTTTCTAAAGAACCATGTTATATCATCCCTCTCTTTAAGATATCAATAGGGATGAGATGAAATATGAGATTTGGTATTTCTAAAATGGATCATTTTTATTTAGTTTTAATAAAGGGATAAAAATTTATATTTTAGGGATACATATTGATATATACCTGATAACAATATAAACAAAAAAATTATAATGGGTGATATTATTGGACATACTTATTGTTATATATTTTTTTCACTAATGGAATGACATTATTGATGTCAATATGTTTAAGAATATCATTATTTGATGAGAAAATATTGGATGTTGAAAAAATACGGTGATGGTGAAGTAGTGACTTTTTATTATTGAATAATATAATGTTTTTTGGTAAAACTAATATAGATAATGATATAATTGGTTGGTAGTGATAAAATATCATTGATGGAGATTCCATTATTAAATATAGGAGATTCTGATAGAGACTACATCACATTGTGTATACAATATCATATTAATAATAGATAATAGTGTATGAAAACATAAAATATTTTTCATGTTTTGGAGATATAGAATTAGTTAGAAAGATAAAAAATGTTCTATTGCACCTCATGTCGCAAAGTGAGATACCATGCTGCAGGGTAGAATCAAACAATGATATCTATGTTGTAGATAAATGTGTTATTACATAAGTTAAATATAAAGGATGTGTCTGCACTGCAGAAATGAGCTCATTTCATAATGTATCATAAAAAATGATTTCTGTTTCCATAAAAAAAGTAAGACCCCAACACTAATAGAGTTGTGTTACACTATAATGGTTGGAAAAAATGAGGTGTTTCACAATAAAAGGTGGATTATGTCACAAGATAATATTGATCATATTTTCAATCTGTAAGTATTTTGATGAACACATAACTATCAGAAAATATCTATATCTTAATGTTTTTAGAATGCTAAAAATTAAATTAGTTAACTGCCACCTCACACCATAATATAGGAGGTTATTATGTAGAAGTGGTTTTATGGGAATGTTTTGGAAAAAATGAACAAGCACATTTACCAGGATTTATTAATGTGGTTTATTAGTTATTATATCTTATTTTAAATAATATATTAAATTATATTGTTGTGATATATTATAAAAAATATATATATATTCTATTATGAAATTTTATGTTAAGGGGTTTTAAATTAATTAGATTTATTTTAAAAGTTATACTAAAACTAGAAGACATATATTTTTATTCTATAATAAAAATTTAATGATTTGTAGTAAAAGTTAGATTAAAAATAAATGATACTTGAGATTTTATAATTAAGAAAATGAGATAATGGATTCTAATGCTAGGATATCATTCATCAATAGAGAAGCTATATTTAGTAAGTAATCATAAGATTGAGGATCCAGATCTTTTAGAATCTAGTTGAATTTTCCAGGCTAGTTGGCAAAGAATCGTCATCAAATATTGAATAAAATTAAGTTATATATATGAAATGTTTTATAATATATATACTCATGGAGAAATATTATATTCAAAAGTGTCACATAAGGAATCCAAGAAGAAGAAAAATCATTCTCTATTGTATCATCATTTTTGTAGAGAGTTGTATCTTACATTTGATTATAGATGTGTAGAAACAGAGTGGATTCAATATAGTCACTTTTTTTAAGATAGTTGATTATAAATGATTTGGGGAATAAACATTCTAGAAAGGTGATAGAAATATGGTCGAAAATTGTGAAATTATGTTTTGTTTACTTTCACTGCATTTATAAACACTCTTACAAATTGGGATTATATTGATTGGATTGTGAATATAAGTAGGTTCTAGATGTTAGAGTAGGAAATCGAATTCATGAAAAGTATTTCCCATTAATTATCCAACCTTTTTTAGTGAGTCCAAAATAGGTTCTCAGAAACTTCACCGATTTTTGAAAAACAAATCACACAAAATCAATGTGGATATAGTAGTGACTGTTGTAGAAATAGTACTATTATAACCTAATCCCATAGGTTAGGGGGAAAATTTACAAACATATAAATGGTTATGGTAAAAAATAACTTCACGTATTTTTGATTTTATAGAAGGGGAATCAAGTAAAACAATCATATAGGGCTGGGTTAATGTTGTTAATTATCACCTCCTACTTCAATATGGTCATCCTACTTCTGAATAATAATTACATCACAATAGATAAAATTATAGATCCTCACGGTATGGGTTATATATTTCTCTTTAGGTATGTGAATTGAAATGTATTTTAGAAACAATATCATTGTCAATCGTTATAAAAATATCCCATGAGAGTAAGGGAAGGATATGGAAAGGCTTCACAGGGGATGCAAACTGAACATGTCTTCCAAAAAATAAAATACCAGGGAGGATTATAACATTCATCTTGATGAATATTAAAAGGGTTGTAAATATATTTATACATCTAATAATGAAATTTATAGATACATTATAATGACTTGGACTTTTAAAAATAAAATCTCACTTTTAATTAAATTAAATGTCTTATTATATAATATGGTTATAGAAAACACATGCACTCCTTTTGTTATATTAAAACTGATTGGATTCAAAATACCATTAATAATCATTACCATTTATAATATATTAATTTAATAATGATCATTGGATTACTACAAATATAGAGTTTTAACAAATCCAATTGACATAAAAAAGGACGTTTTGACCTCAACTCGTACGATCATACTCTATGAATCCCATTTTTTGGAGATTATAAGGGATACTACACCTCTTTAATTTTCTCTTGACAAATCCCAATATAAGATCCATAAAAATAGTAATTATTGATACTATTTACAATAGAATTTTAATCTCTTCGATGTCATGACCCAAACCCTATACGTTAGACCACGCCATGAAAGTCTCCACTCACACACCATAATCTTAAGTCATTTTTAGTGTATTAAAGTGATATATATCAATACCATAACAATATTAGTAACTAAATTATTTTTTGTAGAATAATTAATATATATTCATATAATTGATGTTACTTTATTATTTATTAAATAATTAGTTTGATAAATATAATATTTTGATATAATAAAAGACAAATTATTTTGTTAAATATTCATATTCAATTAAGGAATTCATTGTAATGAATTAATTTAATTTTATAATAAATATTGTTTTATAAATTTTTTTATTAAATAATATTTTTTAAATATGAATGAACGTAAATAATATTTTTTAAATATGAATGAATGTATAATTTTTATCAAGAAACGTGTAAATTTTATAAGGGTTCAAAAAACTATTATTGTTAAAAAATACTGTTTTTCTCTATAAATCAAGATTATTATATTAAAAATAAAATGTAAATATTTAGATAATTATTTTGATAATATGAATATTACTTATTGAATCATAGTGTCAAAATTATCTCTTTGGGGAGAACTGTGAAATATACAAGGATCACAAAAGCCTCAGGTATATATTAACACTAAAAGAGTTGAATATGAGCCGATGAGGATTATTAGAGATGATAAAGGACTTTGAATGGTCAATTCAATGATATCA
The DNA here is from genome assembly GCA_963277665.1 of Viscum album. Lineage (NCBI taxonomy): Eukaryota > Viridiplantae > Streptophyta > Magnoliopsida > Santalales > Viscaceae > Viscum > Viscum album. The sequence continues at coordinate 219,895,088 of OY728146.1, read as the reverse complement.
TTTGAATGTGAATAATTTGGTAGATTATTTAAGTAGAAAGGATCCATAAATTATATTATTGATGGGATTTGAGAGGGATATCATCTTCATAGATTTAAAAAGGATGGACATTGGAATCATAATGGATGAAACATCACAAATACATTAACAATTGATTCATCAACCAAACCTTTTGGAGAAAAAATGGATGGTAAATTTGATGAGGTAGGAATTCACATTAAAGTGAAAACTATAAAAAATGAAATTCCTTGTAGTAAAATTTTGACGAAGAAAGAGTCTTGTGATTTGGGTAAAGACATTGTATACCATCAGTTCCTGAGTTAAACAAGGATCTGTTGGATGATGCACATATCACAACATTCTCCATCCATATATGAAATATAAATATGTATTGAGGTCTCTGAGAACACTATTGTTGGGAAAATATGAAGCAGGAGATCATGGAGTATACCTCAAGATGTCCTATATCTTAAAAAGTGAAGGTATAAAGGGAAAACATCCAATGGGATGATGCAACTATTACCCATAACAGTATGGAAATTTGAAAACATGAAAATGGACTTTGTCACTGGTCTTTATAATACATCAACAGGTAATAATTCACTATGTGTTGTGGCGGATCTATAGGTAAATGCTTTACACTTCATTTGTATTAAAGAGGATATCACACTAGATTAACTTTCAAATATATTCAAAAGAGAAATTGTATAAATTTATTGAATACCAAAATATATTATATTTGATTGAGATCAATGATTCAGCAATATGTTCTTGAAGTGTCTCCAACATTCATTGAATATTGATTTGAAATTCATCATGACATATCACCCTCAAATGGATGTCAAAACTAAGAGTACTAATCGGACATGTTGAGTGCATACTCAACTAACTTCAAATGAGGATGAGGCCAACATTTTCTTCTAGTCGATTTATCTTATGAAATCAATTACCAGTGAGAATCCAAATGGATACCAAGGAATCCAGTTATGGGAAGAGGTGTAGAAAACCTGTATGGTGGAAAACATTTCTACATCTGGAAATTGTCATGAAAATAGTAGAAAAGGTTAATTCCATTCAACAAAACATTAAGGCAGTCTAGATTCAACAGATGGGATATATTGAAAATCATTTATGAGAACTAGATAACAATGTCGGAGACATGTTATTCATTTTCATATCTCCTTGGAATATAGTGATGTGGTTTTTTAACAATGGAAATCTTAGTCCAATTCATAATGACCCCTTTAAGATCCTTGATAACATTGGAGTGGTTGCATATCAACACGCACTCCCACCAAACCAAACTCAAATACATGATTTGTTCCATGTATACCTCTTGAGGATGTACATACTAAACATGTAACATATAATCAATCCACAGGTGCTCCATTGGATGATGATATCTCATATTATGAGAATCTGGTGAAAATCGTAGACCCTAGAAACAAAGTTTTATAAAATAATTAAATGCACATTTTCAATGTGTTATAGAGAACCCACAAGTTTGATGAAGTGGCATAGGGGGAAGAAGTGATGAAAAATATTTATCCTCATCAATCTTAGTATGGGAAGGGAATGTTTCTGGGGTTAAATTGATTAATGGAAGATTATTGTAATGGCCCAAGCTGTTATAAATAAAATCACCCTTTTGATTTAATTAATTGTATAATAATGTAATATAGTTATAGATACACATAAACTCCTTTGGTTTTATTATATCCTATTGGATTTAAAATTTCTTTAAGAATAATTACCATTTATAATATAGCCTTTAAACAATTATCATATGATTAGTATAAATATAGGGATTTATCAAGTCTATTCTATAAAAATATTATATGATGGCCTCAACCAGTAGGACTTACCCTATAAATCCCATTTTTCAGACATTCAAATGGAGAAATAATATCTGGGATTTTACCATGACTCGTACCAAGTTTAGTTCCAACAAATTAGGCATTATAGAAACCGTTTATGTGATAAGTTCATGCTCATTGAGATCAGGACCCAAACTAGATATCACAAACCACACCATCAAAGTCTCACCATAACACACCATGATCTTAGTTTGTTTTATATTGACATAATGGGGTATGTATCAAGACCCTAACAATATGAGTATTTAAATTATTTTTTTATAGAAGAATGATAATATTTTCATTATACAATTATTACTTTATAAATGATTAAATAATTCATTCCATAAAAATTATATTTTTATACAATAACAATCAAATTGTTTTAGGTAATATTGAAATTCACTAAGGGTGTTTAAATTGATAAATTAATGTTTTTAAATAAATAATATTTTATGAAAATTATATTATTTAATAATTTTATTACATTTTAAATGCTCTTATTTTTTTTGAATTCGTACATAATTTTTTTATGTGTTCAAAAAACCTGTATTGTCAAAAAATCCAACCATTTCTCAATAAATATCAATTATTATTACAAAAGTAAAAATCAAAATATTTAAAAAGTTCATTATCTTAAATGAATATTATTTTTGGATCCAAAATGTGAAAAAAAATTCAAAGGAGAATTTTTCATAATATTCTAACATAGTCGAATGTTTTCGTAAAAATTAAATACGATTAAAATATTTGTTGTGTATTATGACATCATGATGACCCAAATGTGATTTAAATGAAACAATAAATTGTATCTGAGAACCAATAAATATTTAAAATTTGAAGTTATTCAATTTTTGGTCTATTTCATAACTTTTACATAGCCTTTTTGAATCCTCCATAAGCATTAATATGTTTTAATATATAAAAATTACATCATTAAGAGTATGATTTACTTCCACATAATCAAGGGAATTATTTTATTATTTTATTACCTTTTCCTTATAGAATAATGATAACACATCCTATTTAGATAAAACCATAGTATAAACCAATGGAAGGGTTTTTGATTTTGGTAATTTACTTATATAGCGTATAAAACCAAATTTTGATAAAGGATAATGAATTCCCCATACTATTCCAATAAAAAAACACCAAATATCTCATATATCATCACTAAAAATCCTTGGAGAACACCCTTTCTCCACCCTTACCTCTCTAGAGTCCCCTTATGGTTCCCCAAATATCTCTAGATGCTCTTCTCATGCAAATTGATTCAAACACTCAAGTATTGGATCTTTTATTTCATTTATATTATTCAAAATTCATTATTATCTTATATATTATATTTCCAATTAAAAATTTTGGGACATGTATTTCCATATCCCTAATACTTCCCATTTGAGCTACAATTTATGATAGAACCCTTTTTCTCTCATCAACCCATCTTATTAATTTTTAAGTGATGTTGTTACTCTACCGAAATTTCCCTCCTATTTTCAATGCCAAAACAATTTTGTAGTGAATACCATAACCATTTCCTATCAATGGTTTTCACCATTATACAAAAATGATATATTTAATTTGGACTTAAATTTATTTATTCTATATCCAATTTATCTTTTAATAAAATATAATGATGAATGAATCCCTATTTTATTATCTATGTGGAACACGTAAGCATGAGGATGAAATTAATATAATGGGTGTGTAGAGAATTATATAGAGACATAATGAATTTAGTAACGTTTAGTCTTTAGAGAAGCCATTTTGGGATAATTAGTGAACAAGATTCATTTATGAGACATTTTTTATCAGGATTTCTTAGTAGTTATCTATGGACTATGTTTATGATAGATAGATTTAAGTTGTTTCCACATTTCCCATGTTATGATTATCATTCAATATCATTATTTATTATTAATATGTATGATTATCTCAAATTTTATTCCTTATTGATATAAATATTGTCTAATATGTATCACCTTATTCCATGTTTATTCCCTTACAAGGTTTCATAGCTCACCAATTTCATATGTTTTTTCATGAGATATCTTTTATAGTTTTAAAAGTTATATAATTTTATAAGCATGTTTCGGAATTTTTCAACAATGTTGTTGTACCCCATGTTCAAGAGGTTATGTTATATACCTAATCCTAAAATAAAATATAATTCTCTATTTTTTTGATGTTTTAGTTGTATATTCATGTAATTAATCATGAATTCATGTGAAATTAAGAGCATGGTCATTGTAGAAGCAAACTAATAATCTCATATTGTCATTAGAATCATCCCAAATCCCTCTCTAGAGAAATATTTTGTCATGATAGTGAAAAATGTAAAACAATATATCAAAAAACTACCTACCCAAAAATTCATCAAGAAGGTTTATATAATTTTCAATAGAGTAAGACCCAAAATATAGGTCCTCCCCACCATTCTGAATCATCACCTCTCTAATGGGATTCAATAAAAGAAAAATTAAAGGGTGTGGCTATATCCAACTCATTACCCGATGTTATTGATCCTAATTATATTAATGATAGAGTTATTAAAAATGAAATAATGATAAAGGAGTTAAAGAGAATAAATTTTTAATTACTCATGGGAATTGTTCTCACCAAGAATACTCAACTAATAAAGACCCATACATTTCTTCTATTGAATATCTCAATGTATGGAGATGATACTCAAAAAATTAAAGAAGAATCAAGTCCTTGGATAAACCCATTATCAATGATACTAGTTAAAAATATCCAATGGTTAGATAATATATTTCTTTATCTCAACTGGGGTGGTATACATATCCCTATCAGATGACTTATCGCATAACGACCCATTCTAATAATTAATAAATGGAAGAATTTCATCTATACTAGGATCTTCCCACTACCACCTCCCATGTTTCTTGCCAATAAACCATTCTACTAGAGGTCATTGAATCAAATAGTTCTCAGGCTACTTGAATTGTGTCCATGGAAGGGTAGTCTGAAAAAATTCAAATGAAATGAATTCCATAACAAGAATGGTGGTATGTGACTTATTATCTACCCAAAATTAGAAATCATAATTTACTAAAATATAATTTCATTAATAACCAATATAATTATTTAATGTATTTTTTATAATGATGTGGTCTCATTATGAGAGCCTTGAGTATTAAATGAAAACTAATATGTTATGCATCATCCCTACCCTGGAAAGACCAATATTTTTTTTGTATAATAATTTCCTAGCCAAATCATTCACAATATTTGAATATTCATATCATAAATTTCTATTTTAATTTACCTCATTATTTGGAATACTATATTTGATGACCTATGAAACTAAAATAATGTGAAACAGAGAGATTCTAACACATTATTTGTAGGTTTATGGGTTGTACATATTCCAAGGACATACAACTCCATCAGGAGGAGTTGATAGGAATTTTTATTTACAATACCGATGATTAATTGCAAACACCACCAATCCTTGTGAAAAGCTATGGTGGATTCCACAATCCTTCCAAAAATGAAAAGATGATTTCAAATTCTGTTATGTAGACTAATCACATGCCTTCTCCAACCCCAAAATCATTAGTAATGAAGACTAATAAAAACAGGATACATCAACTGTTACGCTCAATACAACTCATAAACCATCTATAGCACCCAAAACCATATACTATCACCTAGAATATCATCTTTAATGACTAAAACAACAACAGTTCCATCACTAATATGGGATAAAAGAACATAAGGGTATACTATAAATGGATAAATATAGTAAATTCTATTCTTTAAAATATGAGAATCTTCCTAGATATATCAATATATATATAAAAATACTAAATATTTAACAGAAAAAATATCCTGAATAGGTATGGATTGATGACCTCCTAAATTATTTAAAATTCCGTAGAATATCAAGTATCAACATCTTTGAGTTTTTCATCTTTTATAAAGTCTTCAAAAAGATGATAGATTCTTTATATATCAAATTGGAAGGGCCACCATCACAAATAGATGCTTTTTCGACCATATCACCTAAAGAATAATTGGAATGGAAGGAAGTATCAAATAAGGATTCTTGGATGTTTGATTATTGGATGAACATTTGGTATTCAACCATGGGATTTCTATTCTTAGGAAATAATCCAATCAACATATTTTTACCCCATCACAATATATAAAAAGGAATATATATTCTTCAGAATGAAATTCCTTTAATAGTTTATATTTTAATAAACTTTGTAATAAGTGTAATAAGAAGGATCCATGAGAGGATGAATCCATTAAGAATCGTAAACTAGTTGAACCCCTCTTAGATTTCATGCCCCAATTATTGGGAGGATTGGTAATACACCACCAAATGGATCAATAGGAACCAAAACATAAATAATAGAACTTTATGGATGAATAAAATCCACATTTCTCCACAAATATAATTAACTTGTGCGATCCATTATCTGCTGAAGATAAAACATATGACCATAAATTTCCATCACACAATCGGATTAGAGGAATAGGTTGTTAAGGCTATTGGGGTTGAGGTAGATTAGTTCAAAGTGGAACTTGAAATTTATTTCATGTCCTTATAGGACCATAAATTCTATATACAGCCATATATAGGATCTCTAGTGGGCCTAGAAGAAACACCAATCAAATAATAGAGCGTACAAGGATTTTTTAAGAAATGTTATACTAGATGGCCAATTGGTGAATCAATACCTTACAAGTAAGGATCAAAACATGGAATGGATGTCTCATTCCTACCAATAAATGATAATGATGTTTTGAAACTCAAACATGGGAATCCCTCAACCAATATAGGCAACCATATATTTAATTCTTTGGATAAATGAGTATCCTCTTTTAAGAAATATAGAACACTCGCCAAAATATAGGACATCTTAAGGTACATTTTGTTTTCATTCCATCCACATTTGAAATTATTGAGTACCTTCTATGACCTGATGATTTTTATGTCATAGTATCTTCCACTAAATTATATCATGTATAGACATAATTAATTTAATTTCATGAAATAGTATAATTTATAGAGCATGATGGTGAGATGACAATATAGGTAAATGTCAGGACCTTATAAAAATTTGAAAAATTGGATGATGTTAAGATCTATATATATCCCCTCATAAAGGTTCTAGGATCAATCACATCTTATTTAAGAATCTCCAATGGATGGGATACAATGATGTTGATTTAAATCTATCTACACTTAAATTATAATAGTATGAAAAAGTGAGAAGATTTATATTTTTGAATCAAATTTAGAACTTGGTTTGGGGACCTTTTCCCCATTTCTATCTTTGTGGTATCCCATCAGGATATTCCTCTCTATATCCTCCAGGGAAGACCATGCTTTTATTTTTATGTGGGAGTTACGTTATCCTATCACTAATTCTTCAAGTAATTCATAAACAGATAGGGAAGAGTGTTACATGGTGATGTTTCCATGTTTATCTCCCTTCAGTCTCAATATATAGATGTAGGATTATACTGAAGAGAATAAATATATCTAGAGATACGAGATTTCATTCAAACGAATACAATAAATTGTATGGAAATAAACCCATTCAAATTGTTCCATGAACATGATGAAATTTTTTTCTCCATTATTAAAATTGAGTTAATCAACCTATATTTTGGGAATCAATGTTTTATACAAACCTATTCTAATATAAATATTCATTTTATAAACTATCTAGCTAGTTTTTACCACGATAATGTTCTCCCAGAGTAACCAATAATGGCATAGAGAAAGAATGTCATACCATTTATAAAAACCAATATTGTTCCCATTCATCTTTATAAGCTGGTTGGAATAGAATATATTGTTACACTACTCGATTTTATTATATTATTATATTTATTAAATTTTAAGTGTTCTACATATCATTTTAATCATAAAATAAAGTCTAAAAACATGATATATAATTAAACTATTATTATTTAATGTTATAGTTTTCTCATATAAATTCTATTTGAGGGTATGAATTTTACATACAATATTTTGAAAATTTATTGTTTATTCATGTATAAAATGATTTCATTATAGAAAATAATCCCTTTGAATGATACAAGATCTGTTTCTATGGAAAAAAATTTTATTAATGAATTGTTTAATTATCATAAAAAATATAATAAATAAGTTTAATGTCCCAAAGATCTCATATATAAATAATACATCTTAATATAAAAATACCCATTATATTAAAAAATAATCCATTCCAAAATCTTTTAGGACATGTACCTTTGAAAACATGATAACATAAATAATTGTTCAATTGGAAAGCAACATCATCTCCAAATATGATCATCATAACTATATTACTCCATAGATATATCAACATAATACTATTAATGATAAATTAGGAAATAAAACATAAGAAATGGTGATCTCAGATACTCAGTATGGGTAAACATGGGAAATAAATAGTCCAAATATGATCATAAAGGTATAAAAATATTACATAACATTTGAAAACTCTACAATGCATTTCATATATCCAAATCATATGTCATGGAATAGATATTGGATTCTCATAAGACATGAATCCTAATTGAATCAATGTACATTATCCATGAGAACATAATAATAGAATATGAAATAGATTTGTTTCATACAAAAAAGATTATAAAATTATAAACTTGAATAATTATAAGAAGGATCACTCATTATGTTAAAAACATTAAATAATGGACATGCATAACATATAGACATAAAACAATGTCCTTGCATAACATTATGTAATTGAAAATTAGTTCTATGTATAAAATTTGTAACATATAATATGATTAATGAATAATTTTTTCAACATGAAATCAAGATATTTTCATGAAATTTTGAACAAGTAATCAGATACAAACACAAAATATCTACTCATGATTTATCCATATTTACCCAAGGAAGTAGATAAAGATATATTTCCCACCTCTCATTGGTTAGAAAATAACCATTATCCTTTTTTATAATGATACCACTATCACATAATAAAAACCATAAATAAATTTTCCCCCGGATAATAAAACAAGAACCATATTAGAACCCATGATGATAAATGGGTTTCATAAAACATTTAATCATAGTATAACCGAAGGAAAAGAAACTAGTTTTATAAAAATCTCTGCATCATTGACATAAACCATCCTGAGACTGAATATGAATGGTATATTAGGATGATTTCTCCCATATGTCATATAATACATCAAATGATGTCATATTAGATAGATAACTATTTTTTAATATCAATTGGCTCGTTTATAGGAAAATTTCCCTTCCAAAATTAAAAAGAATTAAAAAAACACATTCAAAATATTTTTCATTTAGAATAATCATGTAAAATTATAAAGGACACCATGTGAATCATTAAAAAATATCTAGAATAAAACAATTTTTTCTCTTTAATTTTTTTAAAAGTTACAATTTTTTAGAGTTATTTTCCTTGAAAAAAAGTGTAAAAAAATAAATTAATACTTGAAACAATGATTGTTCATGATGACGGTATATATTGTTCTTACCATACTCTTTAAAACAATATTCAATTCACATTTCAAATAAAATCCAAATTGAAAATGATTAGAAAACAAAATGAATATTTTGTTCAAAACAATTTGTAAATAATTCAAACATAGTTAAAAAAATCTATTAATAAATCACCTTAATAATGTTAAAACATTTTATTAAATATTGTTTGAAATCATGGTTTTTTATGGAAAAGGTTGTCAACTAAAGAGGTAAATAAAAACTATATTGCATAAAAATTCGATGGACTCCTAAGTAAATAACGAGAGTAAAATGAAGGGAAATTTTTTTTTTCATAAATTTAAAATAGGAGAAAAAATTCAAGTGATTCATGAATGATTCATCATAAAATTGCATCAAAAAAATAAAAAACAAACACAATCCCAATAAATGATGAGATTGTATCATAAAACCCCTCCCATATTAGTAAAATTTAATCATAAGCCCCGTAAAATAATATAATTAAAGGAACTATAAAATATAATGAGAATAATCAATTTCAAGATATTATAAGTCAATGGTTTTGTATATACTGATCTTATAAGAGGACTGTTACAAAACAAAACATATCTCTCAATGAAAGAAAATTGAGACAAATATCTTTATCCACTTTTGTAATTGTGAAGCCCTAAACTCTAGGAAAGTGAGATAATAAAAGGGATATTTAAATCCACAAAATGTTAATCAAAATAAAAGTAATATGAATTCCTAGTAAATATATACACCACATAAAAAAGACACAAGACAAATATGGTGTTTTTTCTCACAAAAAATAAAATTCTGATGAAAATTGATTACCTTAAGTCATAACTTCCTTAATAAACATTAAAACCTCCATTATAGAAAATATAATTTATTATAAATATATTAATTATACATACATATATATAAACAGTATAATATATTATTTACCTCTTACTTTTTATTACCTATTAATTAATAATTCCTAGTTAAAATCATGTTTTGGGAAATAACTACTTTATTTGTAATATACGTATTGATTTTTTATCTTAGGCCATCATACATAGGTAAAGGCCCAATAATATACATAATTTTAAAAATGAGATAAATATAATATATATTCCTCATATATTTATTAATACTATTTTATAAATTTTAGAGATAGAATATGAAACACACTATTTATGGAGAATGAATGTCGTAGGTACGCATAAATGTTGTTTTAATTTTTTAAATGGATTTTAAAAATGATGATAAATTAAAATTTAACATTGAATAAAAATTTTTATGTCATATATATCAAATATTTTCTTTGAAATCATCCTTATATTCTTCCATGTATAGTGAGAATAAATCACATCACTTCACAAGGTTGGAGTCTGCCTTACACATGAGTGATGTTATCATCTTACCATAGAATAGAATATAAAAAGTTTTACATGATATAATAATATTATATGTATAATTATAACATAAATATCATATATAATTATTTAATATATCATTATATCTACCTAGTAGATGATTTAATGGAAAAACAAATAACATCGGTTCACGAGGTGATAGTCCACTATACCCACGAACGATGATTTCATAATATATTTAATAGATTATGAGATGCATTTTGGTAATTATATTAAAATTATACCATTTAGTTATATTTAATATAATTATTATACTGTACCATTGTGTTTTAATTTTAATTTAAGGATTTGGAGGAAGAAAAACAATGGCATGTTAGGCATGTAACCTCTTCTTTAGAAAACATCTTTTTAGTTTCACAAAAATGAATTTTGGTTTGACTATATAATAAAATTAATACTTTTAGGATCTATGTGGGAGGATAATTAAGTTATTTGGTCATGTATTTTCCAATATAATCGTTTGTTGATGTGTGAATAGTAGAGGAGAGAGATGACCTTTTATTATGGAGGTTAGTGGCACAAATGCAATTTTTGAAAAGAGAAAGTTGTATATAATTTTTTAGAGAAAAAATGTCTCCAAAATAGTCCATTATAAAATAATATATTTTATAAGGCCTAAATATTAACAAAAAATATATTTTATAAATGTTTTAGGTCTTTTTAATCATCATGTTATAATTTTTTCCCCCGATAAACCCATTATCACCATAACTATTGTAATTAGTTATTATTGATTTTAGTATTACAAATGGAAAAGATTTGAACAGGAATTATTATAAAATATAAAATATTTTAATTGAAATCTTTGAATCTATTTTTACTAATTATATTAATGGTTAATAACAATTATGTTAACATTAATCCCATAGACATGATGAGGAAGTGGTTTTACCAAGAGAAAATATTCAATAGTTTAAAAAAAATTTATATCAAAATTAACCATAAAATTGATTTAAATGGAATATATTGGATTAATAGATATATAATTCAACCATTTTTCTTCTATAACCACTTAAAAAAATTTACATATTCAAATTTTATAAATTAAGGGGAATTTTATAATTAAAATTAGTATTTTTTTGCTACTCATCAAAAAAGTAACCTTATAAAAAATGTAATTAAAATTCACTCAAATATAATTTTTAACTATAAACATCAAAATATAAATTATTTTTATCAAATGAATATTCTATGTTTGAAAAAAAAATTGTGCACAATATTCAAGAAAACTAATTTTTCAAAATACACAACTTTTATCTATAAAATTTCAATAATCCTATTAATTATCACCACTCTAATGAATATGTGATAACTATAATATTAATAGTATATTACATTAGGTTAAAACAATATTTTGTTTGTAATGTAAGATATACTCAATATTCCATTTAATTCAATACTTTTTTTGTGTTTTCTGTAATGCAAGGTAAATATGGTGCTATATGTAACAAAAAAAGAAAATTATCGAAATAATTTTCTAAAAAAATAAAAAATATTGGGTTTTTACATTCTAAAACACATAAAATGAATTTTTTCTTCAAAATATGGCACATTGTCACAAAAAAACAAGGACACATCTTCCTTATTATATTCTTTGGTTCCCATGAAACTTTCACAAGAATGAGTTTTCAACACGAAACATTGGGAAGGTGAGTCGACTTATTTCACATAAATTTATCTATATGATCTAGAATCCACAATATTTATTTCTCATAAAAATATCTTTATTCAACTAAAAATTATATGAGTTTTGTACATGTGATAGATCAAGTATGTACTTCCACTGAAGAGATACAAATAACACATCATGAACCTAAGAGAGGCTTGGTGGATAATTCTTGTGATACTCTACAATATTGATACAATCATGGACTTCAAAGAGATCGATATAAAAAGGATTTAGTTTTCCCTTATTTATTCCATTAAGAAATTTGTAGAAATATATGCTCACCAACTTCAAAATCTAGATCATGCTGGCAATTATGAATATATAATTTATGTCATCTTTTTTCCTCCCATATATGTTTCTTAATGGATATAACCATATCCTCCATTTAATATTTCTTGGGACCCAATATATTTTATTCTATAACCTCAATACATTATATTTTAATTATACACTTATTTCTTCAAATGGATTCACAATAAGATATCTGAATGAACAAGTGAATGTTTTGTTGAAAGAAAACTTGACTAGAGGAACATGTTTATCCAAAAAAATAACAACAACAGAATACGATCTTGTTATATCCTTTAGTGTTTGAAATATTTAGTCTGACTGACTATCATTCTAACTATGATACAGAGTACTAAAACTCAACTCTGTATAAAGATATAACTGAAGACTTCCACCAAATATTGTTGTAAATTTTATATCCCAATAATAAAATTGAATGCGGTACTCTATACAACCATAAAAATCCTTATAATATATATTATACAAAGAAGATATATAGAGAAATATACTCTAATGTCAGTGAAGTGTGAAAACATTTTAAGTTGGCTCTCTACAACCCATAATTACCACAATATAAAACATATAATACATAGTAATAGACAAAATACCATAAAGGATATGTTTATAAAGAATAATGTAATTCCTACTCAAAAAAATATTTTCACTAAAAAATTTACAAAACCAAATTGTTGTATTTATATAAATATCTCCTAATATATCCTTAGTCATGATAATATCCTATCACATACAACCTCAAAGATTGTTTTTATTTCCATTGTGATAAAGATCAACCTTAAACTTCTAATCCAATGATGGTATCCATGACTCTTAAGTTAGTCATACATAGAGACATATACACCTAAAAAAGATAATTCAACATTTATTCCTTATATAAGATCATATATTAAAAAAAAATCATTGGATGATTTGGATAATCCGTGAACTAATATAATGTCAAATATTATTTCATTATTCCAGAATCCATGTAGATAGAGAGAAAATCATCTGTAATTTCACTAAAGACTGAAAAATAATATTTTCATATGGTTCATTTATACATAATTAAATATAAAATTCTCATATATGGATGGTAGGATATGTTTTCCCTAATAATAATCACTCAATTTATCCATTATAATTGAATAAATTTTTCCTTTTTCCTTTGTCTTGATAAGTTATTTTGGATTATCATCTACATTTTCCCTTGGATTAGAAAAATCGGTGACATCATTCCCAAACTCATTTAACTTGAAATTATAGATTATGTATGATTCATTTTATTGAGATATATCCTTATTCATTTAATTTATTATCATATTCTCATAACTTCAATATTCCACTGTTTAATGGCCTGACAAGAAACATATGGAACACTCTTTTTTTCAATCAAACAAATATACCTAGGTGTTTCATTCAACTATTATGGCATGTAGGAGGATTAAATTTCTCCCCATAATCTAATTTATTCATGTTTTAATGAGACTCGATATTCTTTTTCTTATCAAACCTTGGGAATCATTAAAATCTCAAATATCCACTCCATCCTTTAGTGCACATAGAATTTCTTACTAAAGTAACATATTTCCAATGCCATTTTAATACTTTTTCTAAATCCTCAAAAGTTTCAATCAATCTTTATTTCTGTACTTATGATGAAATAAAGATCTTAGTATTCATGTACTATTTAAATTTTCTTCTTAGTAACAATATATTCACCATCCTTCATTTTTGATCTCGATAAATGTATTCTCTATCTAATTTCATAGATTACGAGTGATGCAATTTATAGATATTATCCTCTTAAACTCAACCCCTTACATAGATTAAAATACACCCTCTATACTCATATAATTATTGAGGTTCAACCATTGATCTATTTTTTCATCCAAATGATAGACAAACAATGTGACTGTGTTATGATCCAAACACTAGAGAGTGAAAATTAAAATTTTAGTTTTATACAACCATTGCTCAAATGTCTATTGAATTGGTGGATTGAACAAGAGAGTGTGGGAATTGCATTAGGATGTAATCAGTAAAATGTTTTACCCTTTATTGATCATTATGTTGTTCAAGAGGATTTATATATTTAGAAATTTGTGTTAGCATATCAATGACGATTCACACTTCACCTCCCATTACATTTTCTTGTTCAGAAGGAAAATTAGTATATTCACATTTCATTAGAATTTATATGGTTCAATTAGGTTCTAGTCATTCAATATAGATTTAAATAATATTATTAGTGACACTAATCATATTGAAAACCATAAAATCATGAAAGTTTGTTTCTAGAACATCTAATTCCTTATCCCATATTTTCAATCGATGATACCATAGGAATAACCTATGCTATTCATTGTCATTATTTGAATACATCATAATGATTCATAATGTGTATCTGAATTTATAGAAACATAAACCCTAGGAGTGTTAAAATAGGTGTGCAAAAATTCTTATTTTTGTGCTCCAAGTGACCATTGAGTCTAACTCAGTGCTCCTTTTTTAATGTTATTACCCATATGTACCTCTGTACTAGAGCCACATTCACAATGTTTATCTACATGGGTGTATAATTTCATGGAAACCACTCACTATATTCTTTTCAAAAATTCTATGATATCTTCTAATAATCATAATTATCCATATATTAATCCATAGAATAATCCATAGAGATATCCTTTTATATATTTCTAGGGATTACACTAATTTTTTCATCCTAATTTCCAAAGGATAACTAAACACTAAATTGATACAAACTATAATGAACAAAGATTTTCATGCCTAAATATTATATATTAATAGATGAATATTAATCACATAACATAATTATGCATTCTATAGTAATTTATTTCTAGTGATGTTGGAAATTTGGAAACTTATACAACTGGTCCATAAGTGTGGTATGATATATCTACATATTGTTTATAACAATCACCCTTCTTGACTTATCATACATAATAACATTAATCAAAACTGAGGTAAATTTATCATAATAAAGGGTAATATATGATGATCAGTTAGTGTAAAATGGGAAACACATAAACATAACTGGAGAATAAGGTTATGAGAACCTCAGCATAACATATGAAAATTATACAATACAAATAAAAGATCAGAATCATGTTTCATGGAATATATATTGAAATACCATAAGACATGAATAATAATGAAATATATGAATATGAGACATGAGAACATAATAGTGTAATAATACATTGATTTGTGTCCTATACAAAATCATAAAACCTTATGAACATGTATGGTTTGAAATATTTGAAATCATTAAGTTATGTACCTGAAATAAGGAACTCACATAAACATATGGACATGAAACCAGGTCCACGCATAACCAAAAGGAAATAAAATCCAAGTCCATGAATATCATTTTGAACATGTAATCTGGTTTATGAAAAAAATGGAATATGTAATACAATATATTCATTACATTATGAACATGCAATAAGGATATACAGGACATATTTATTGATGAGTTATAAATCATTAGCTAATTCATTGGATTGATATATTGATCTCACCCATCTATGGATATAATGTAACAACCATATAATTTTATAATGTTACCACCATTACATAATGAAAAATATACATAAGTGTTTTATAAGATAATAAAACATTCATTATATTAGAACCCACAAGAATAAATGTGTCTCATAAAACATTTCATCATGGCATACACCATGGGAAAGAAATTGGTATCATAAAAATCATTTCATAATATTCATAAACTATATATATAAAGAATAATAATTTTATCCTTAGATCATATCCCTAGTAAATTATAAGTATCAAAAAATGATGTCATCATAGATTGAAATTGATTTTGAATGATGAAATGGTAATTTTCTAGAAAAATAACCATTCAACATTGATAAATATTTTTAAAATAGAAAACATTTTGAAAATAGTTTTATTTTAAAATAATAATTGAACCATATTGAGGAATCAATATGAAACATTTAAATAGTTGTGTAATGAAAATGAACTTTTCAATTTCAAAAACACATTCTAATACATAAACAATTTTCAAAATAATATTCAATGAAAATGAATTTGAAGCATATAAATGGTGATTTTATGTAATTAGTGTTATTAATTTCAAAAAATTCCATTCATGTTATAGAATATATAACAAATATTCATTTCACATTTTCAATAAAATCCAAATGGTATTATGTGGAAGATGACATGAATATTCCTTCAATAATTTTTAAAAAACAATTTAAACATGAAAAATTTTCCTTCAAGAAATAATTTCAACAAATTTAAAAAATATTTATGAAAAATTTCAAACAAAACATTATTTTGGATGAAAAAGGGGTTTTTTTACCTGAGATAGAAATATAGATGATTTTTCATAGAGAAATTATTTCAAACTCATTAGTTCAATAATATAGGAAAATTAACAGAAAACATGTATTCTCATGAAATATCTATATGGAAATAAATCTCAGATTTTTATTTTGATATGGATCCTAATATTTCATCCTTATAATAATAAACAAAAATAATATCGATAAATCATGAGGTTACATCGTAGACCCCAAACCACATTGGTAAATTTGAATTGTTAGTTCCATAAAAGAACCGAATTAAATGGATATTAAAATATTATTATAATAAATAATTTCATGATATTAAAAGTCTTATGGGCTATACATATACCTTATAAATTATGATACGTGGAAAAAATAACATATGTATTAATGAAGAAAAATTGAGACAAAATCCCATATAGTTTTGGTAACTTTAAAAATTTAATGCAATTAAAATAAAGATAATCAAATAGTTATGTAAATCCACATAATTTTCTAGAATAGTATTATGAAATTCATTCATGTGATTTATATAGAACATATAAAATAAACATGTGGAGAATATGGAATATTTCTCATATATAGTAAAAGTTACACAAAAATCGATAACCTTAAGTCTAGAATTGATTTTTATACATTTGAGACTCATATATAATAAATATAATTTATAAATCATATATTATATAATAATTTTTATATGTATAATACCCTATATTAATTACAAATTACTCTATATTACCGATTTATTAACAATTCACTATTAAAATTAAATTTCTTTTAGTAACTGCTTTGATTTTTCATGTATATATTGATTTTTTATTTTTGGTACTATTACCATAATTATGGTTCCATCATATGAATAATATGATAAAATATATTAGTATTATATATATTCTATAAATATATATACTACTATGTAATTGTTGTGGATTGAAAATTAAACACAATTTTCATTGAGATGTGAGATCGTACATTCGCCTCAATGTTTTGTCCATTTTCTCAATGGATTGAATTATATAAATGTATTTAAAATATTCCCATTAAATATTAATTTTTATTTCATATACATAGAATATTTTAATTAAAACCATCTTTATTACCATTCATGTAATGGGTGAAAAAATCACATCGCTTCACGAGGCGATAGTTTGTTGTACAAGCGAGGGACATTATCATATTCACATAGAATAGGAAGTAAAAATTTATATATGATTAAATAATTAAATAATTACCATAATTGAATAATTATCATATATAATCATTTAATAAAAAAACACATTGATCTATGTGTGGTGTTGATGGAAAAATAAATAATATCGGTTTGTGAGGTGCTAGTCTGTCTTACACCAAACTGATGCTTTCATAACACAATTTATGGAAGAGGATAGGGATTCTATTTTCCCATTAGAATAATAACATATATTAAAATCTCCAAAAAAGATCTTCCCCTTTTTTTATCTTACGTAAAACTGTTCTATATATCCTTGGGAAAAGAAAACATATAAAGGGTGAGCTCAAATTATCAGTAAGAGTAAAAATAGAGAACATAAAACAATCAATAAACATTTCAACGTAAAAACATAAACATAAAACATCCAAATAATGAGTAATGACATAAATATTGGTAGTACATAATGAATAGATCATAAAGGAACATTAATCATGATAAAATTGAATGGGAATAAAATATGTAATTTTTTAAAACCATTAACCACATGATATGCTTTTCATAGTAGCCAAGGCATTGCTACCAAGACTATCATAATAGACAAAGCCCAATATTGAACCGTGTTTACATACCGTCCATGCCCTATATTACTCTACTTGATATTACTTTCTATTTCTACCATGTCTATCTCATGAGATATAAATCATTACCCAAAGCATTGTAGGGGGATATAGGTTCCAACCATCTCATAATGAAATCATTCTTATGTGTTCCACAAAATAAAAATAAATCATTTATCATAATCCAATGAAGAAAATGGGATTCATAAACTTTATCCCACCATAACATATTCCATACAAAACTAATGGATAACTTTTCATCATAAGAAAAATAAAATCATGTAAATAATAGAGGCATTATACTTGAAACATAATCATACTAAATAATGTTATCTTAAATGGGAAATAGTTTTGATAAAACACTTGAAATTAATTCTTGAGGAAAATATCCTTTCTTCTTCAAAATCATTTTTTTCACTAAATTCTATTTAATATTAAAAGAAGTTGATTTTGTTGAAAATAATCATGAAATAAGGTAGTACATGCTTCATGAAAGTAAGGTGTTATGAAATCGTAAAAATCTATCCATTCCGTATAAGTTAAAAAAATCTCCTCATACTTTTGTCGGAAAATTCAAAAAAGTACCTCATATGGTAATCAAAAGAAATATTCTTGTCATAACTTGTGGTAAAAGTCAAAAAATGGGTAAAAATGACTTTAAACATACATGTAATAATATTAAACATTTTATGAAAACATTTTGAGAAATCATGGACATGGCTGATAAATATAACCCCAGTAAATACTTATGAATAAACAATCTCGGATAAAAACGATATTGGAATAAATATCCATTACCATTTATGATCTGTGAAATAATTAATGTCATAAAGAAAATTAAATTCATATTTAAAAATCATATCCATCATAATAAAAAAAATAAAACATTCATGGGTAGCATAAACACCATACAAAAGAAATAGATCGTGATTAAGGAATATGTCTCGCAGAAAAGAAAGTGAGACGAAATAATCCCTTACCTTAGGTCCAATATTTATTCTTACGTATCCAAACCTCCTTTATAATGATTTAAATAATGTCATTGAATTATTATAGAATCATATTCATTGTTATGATATCATATATTGCTATATTCTTATCTTCTTATTAGTAATATTTCATTTCTACTTGTTATTCAGGTGTTCATTGCTTTATGTTATTATGCGTGTTTTGTAGAATAAATTCTTAATCCACTTTTTAGGTTATTGAAACATAATTTAAATAATGGTATTAGTTTAATATATATCATATTAATTCATTAAGTTAATTTAAATAATCATTATTCAATGAAGATCATGTAGAATGAGTCAAATCACATTGTAGAGACGGTAGGTCGTACGTACGCACGAGCGATGATGTCATTCCCATGATTGTGGAATTGAAATAAAGTGTATGGTGTATAATATTTAAGAATAAATATCACTTTAAAATAATTATATATAGTTATTTCATCCATCCTTATACCCATCCAATTATATTAGTGATGAAATAAAATATTTCACCACGACGTGGAGACAGTATGTCGTACGAACATACGCATGGAGATTTTATTTTTTTCTTAGGATGGATATAAGATTGAATATGGTCGTTTCATATTCATAATAACATATCATTAAACAAGGCATAATGGAGTTATTACTTAATAATGAAATAACCTATATAGAGTAAGTATGAGAAGAACTTAGTTTGAATGAATCAGTAAAGGATATTATCTCTTCTTCGACGGATATCCTCTTAACCTCATCTTAGGGCACAAAATATGGTCTTACAAGAAAACCAGGACCTATAGTAGGTTTCTATGGAAGTGGATAAGTGAAATAGGTAGGTTTTCGTCGAATTTGAAATCTCAAAAATGATGTGAAGTGGAGAGGGGGGAGGTTCCCTTTCATAAGGGAAGAGAGGGGCACCATTGGGAACCTAAAAAATATTAATTTATAATAAATTCAAACCCCACTTAAAAACTACAAAAATAACTCAAAATCAAAGATGAGATAATATAGGGTTGTAATATCATAAATGAAATAAAATTTAGACATGTTTTGAGTTTATTTTAACCCTTATCATTTTTATTTATCTTTATTTAATTTATTTAATTTTATTTGTTGTAATAATATTATAATTTATAAATTGTAATAATTACTTTCTGATGTGATGTTTATTTTTAATTATTAGATATATTATTACATTTTAGAACATATAATTTTCAATTTGAAATTTTTAAAAAAAATTGTGATTTTTAAAAATTTTAATAATTTGTTGTTTTATAAAATCTCAATAGTGTCAATTTTGACAGTATTCAATTATTTGATTTTAAATAAACTCCACACAGAAGATATTTTTGAAAACAAATATTTAATAGATTCCTAACTTTACATATTAATCTAATAAATTCATCAAGAACATTAATTTGACCATATAACATTTATTTTAATATTTTTAAAACCATTTACTTGATATATCCCTTAATAAAATAATTACTACAAATTTTTTTTTATTATTTATTATATTTATTTATTGCATAAAAATTAAAACTAAAATACTATGATACAGATAAATCTAATAACTTCCGTAATTGTAACAGCCCAAGATTTTATAAAAAATATTCTTTTTAATTTTATTAATGTCTTGTGTTGTACGCTACACCAAAAGGAGCTTTCATAACACGCATCCTTGACTTGCCTTGCATTACACGCAATCGCAACCTTCCTCGATAGCGTGTGTAGTACGCAATACTGAGTTTCACGAAACAACGATATGCTATTAAAATATTATTAAAACTAGCCGTTATGAATAGTAATAACCACTTTTTGAAATTTTGTAAATTTTATTTTTCAAAATGAAATTCATTTTTAGATTCGGAGTATTGAATTTAGCCTAAGGTGAAATTCTGGTACTTTTCGGATAACTTTCATATTCTGATGAATAGTGAAAATTACTAAATTATAATTAAAAACAAATTTTTTAATCGAAATAATTAATAGTGATAAATTATTAATTTGAGTGGTTTTAAAGTATATTTAGAATATATTTTTACAATTTAATACAATGTTGGTCATTGGTTGTAATTTCAAATTTAAACCAGACATAAACAAATGTCAATCTTTTGATAGATATTGTTTCTTAAAAACACGCTATTTGTTTTAACAGCGGGATTTAATTATAAAATTAATTAATGCAACTTCTATGTTATGAATTTCGTAAAATAGACTTCATTTTTGAATTCGGAATATGAAATATAGCATAGGATGAAATTTTGGCATTTTTCTGAAAACCTTCAATTTTTGATGAATAGTCAAACTACTAAGTGGTAGTTAAAAAACTGAATTTTTCATAAAACTTAATTTTACCGCTTCTGTGAATGGAATTTCAAAAATTCGAGAGACATGGTTGATGTCAGTAAGTAAAATGTGGTTCAATGAGATGAAAATAATTTTTGGTGAATAGTAACTTGTTACTTTTTTTTACCGCGGTTAATAGTAAATAGGGTAACTAAGGGTAAATATGATATTACTATTACCCTAACACATGTCCTAATTCTATTGGACAAGTTTATTTCGACCAAAAACAAGCTTAGGAATAAAATATGACCATTTAGGCCCACTTGGATTAGATTAGGACATTTATTATTATTTAATTCAAAGAAGAGTTAAAAGAGTTAAAATCAAAGTTTATTTACTAAAACATTTTTAATATAGCGTTATACATAAGATAAATTAGATTGTAAATATCCATTAGAAAGATAAAAAGATTTCCTACATAATGGTATTTTATTTGTAATTTTTAGACATCAAATAATTTAATTTATTTATGACACAAAGATGATGCAGTAATTATCTTATTAATGAAATATTGACATAATTGATGTTATAAACACCAAACTGAATGTAATTTGAGACTTTTTATGAATTACACTAATTTTCTAGGATACTATGATATATTAGTGTTGATTTAATAAACTTTTTTCGAACATATAATTCTGTTATGACTTTCACAAAAATCATATATCAAATAGTGTCAAAATTGAAACAAAATAGTTTTTAAATCAAATATTATATTATTAATTGTTATTTTATTCCTAAAAATCTAAGATTCGGCCAAATGACTTAGATAAGGATATATATATTAATAAAAAACAATTTGGGGTTCGTTTGGCATTTTATAGTAAGTGTATTATCCATATAGTGTAAGAAAACAAAAAGACACGGTAAAAGTTAAATTATTTAACTTAGAGTTAAATCTAATTGATAAGGTTAAAATAATACCCTAAACTTGTCTAAATCTTATTGGTTGATATGATTTCGACCCTTACCAACTTTATCTTCGAAAGAAAACCCTTCGGAACCATTATGAACCGATTTTGACTTTAATATAAAATAATATTTTGAGATATTCCTAAGGTGCCCCTCTCCTCCCCTATAAAAGGACACCTCCTCCCCCTCCTCCTCACACCAATTTGAGCACTCAAGCTCGGCCAAACCCTGCCATGTTCTCCTCTCCACTTCCCTAGAATAATCCTAGAGGTCCTGGTCTTCTTCAAAGACCAATCTTAGTTCCCTAAGTGGAGGATTCAAAGAGGCGTTCCAAAGAAGAGGTAATATCCATTACCGATCTTTTCAATTTCTTTCTTCTTCAACATCTTCTTCTTTAGTTGTTTCATTATGAAGTAATAACATCAGTATCACTCATATACTTATATGTTATTATAAGTATGAAACAACCCTATTTCACCATCTATCCATCCTACGGAAAAAGAAATCACCGCGCGTGCGTACGTACGGAATACCGTCTCCACGCCGTGGTGTAATCTATTTTCCACCACCACCTTACATGGATGGGTATAATGGTGTAAAGAATAACTATACATAGTTATTACAACATCATATTGATTCTGATATATTGTATAATCCACTCCAATTCAATTCAATATTTATGGAAATGATATCATCGCTCGTGCGTACGTACGGACTACCGTCTCCACGACGCGATGAGATTCATTCTCCATGTTTACCATTTAAGAATGATTATAAAGTATATATAAGAAATAATAATGAAATATATGACATTATAAAGCTACTGGATTTATTTATATATATATATATGTATGTCATCTACTTACTTCCATTCAAGACAATAAGGAAAGGAAAACAGCGTTCATGCGTACGTACGGACTACCGTCTCCATGAACGGTGTTTTTCATTTCATTTATCTATCTATTATATGTATATATATACAGAATATATATGATATATAAATCATATTTTATATTCTGGAAGTAAGTAAATCATGATATAAGTATTAATAATGTCAAGAACAACAAGTAAAATCATCTAAGATAAATGAAACGATTTTACCCAAAACGCTTCTTTAACATGGAATTTACAAAAGAACGGGTAATATAAAGTCATAAGTGGACCATATATGATATCATAACAATGAAAATGATTCTGTAATAAGTCAATGACATTATTTAAATAATTATACAGGAGGTTCGGACACATACGAAGAAAATCGGACCTAAGGTAAGGGAAATATCACAATCTCATTTTTATCCGAGATTGTTTATTCGTAAGTATTTACTAGTGTGTATTTTATCATCCACATCCATGTTTCATCAATATGTAATATTATTTCCATCCACCTACAATTGTTTAAATCCATTTTTTACCCTTCGGTGAGTTTTTAGTAATATCTATGAAAGGAATCTTTTGTCGTACGAGGTACTTTTTGACTTTTCCGACAAAAGTACGAAGAATGTTTTTTTTAACTTATACGGAATGAATGGATTTTTAAAACATTATTTCAAAGAAGATTCCTTTACAAGTATTCATGTTTATTTTTAATAAACTTCTTTTAGTTTAAAATTGTATGACATGTTAAGAAAGTAAAAGTGTTTTTGAAGAAGAAAGGATATTTTCCTCAAGAATGGAGTTCAAGTATTTTATCAAAATTATTTTCCATCTAAGATAATAAAGGGTTCTGTTTCTATCCATATTTTTACATTTATTTGACTATATTGTGATGGAATTATGTTTATGAATTCCTTTATCTTATATGAATGGTTTTATGATGTCATGTTGTTTAAGAATCCCATTTTTATTACATGGGTTATGAAATGATGTATGATTTATGATTTTGTGGCAAACATAAGAATGGTATCATTATGAGATGGGTGGGACCTATATCTTCCTCCAATGCATTGGGTAAAGATTTTATATCTCATGAGATAGACATGGCTGGAATGGTAGGTTATACCGGTTCAGTGAAACAGGACTGAAACGAGGGTTACTCGATTCAGAAAGGGACTTTGTCCACTAAGATAGTCTTGGCAATGAGTCTTGACTAACAAGAAATGATTCTCTATGATTATGTGTGTATGCCACAAAGTTTCATGTTTTAAGTTATGCTTATTTGGATTTCATTTCACTACTATGATTTATCCCATGTTATGAAATTATACTCTCCTTTGCAGGTTAAGATTTCCAAAAGTTATGTTCTTATGAATATGATGTGATTGATTTTCTTTTCATTACCCTTACTGAGCATTTGAGCTCACCCTTTTATGTTTTCTTTTCCCCAGGATATAAAGAATGGTTTTAGGTAAAAAAAATGGAAGATCTTTATGGGAGATGTTGAAGATCTTTCACCACGATTAGAAGATTACGTTCCGAGTTTCCAAAGACACTAAACTATTACGATCCTTGTGTGTGTGTTTTAGTTATGTAATAATTTTTCCGCAAAAGTAATGTAATGTCCATGTACGTCAGGCTTCAGGTCTCTACAGTTGGTATCAGAGGAAAGGTTTAGTCAACCTTTGGAAACTAGGATGCGAAAACGTTAGTGAGATCCCTAGAGATATTTCTAAGGTATGTCTAGGGATGTCCCTAAAGTTAAGTATACATATAGGTTATAGTACTAGAATTACGCTAACGATCATAGAATTAAACCTAAGATGTTAGATATCAAGGATAATCCACCTTTATTATGTTGTTTTCCCTAGCATGATTTTTGCCTCTCACACTATTCTTTTTTTTGGGTTTTAGAAAATGGCTGGAAACAAGATGATTCACGATAATGGAGGATATGATGGACAATGGAATGATATTCTTCATGAGAAACCAAATGAAATGGGATTTGAAAGTCCAAAGATCATTATTATGCCGAATCAGCAATCTCATAATATGATAAATAAAGTAAAATTTGGTAAGTTTCCTGACTCGACTAATAAGAGAAAGATGGAGTTCCATGATGATAGAGGAAAGAAATTTCAGTTTCCCCTATGTAAATCATATGGGAAGAGGCATCAAGGAGAGTGTTTCAAGGGAACTGGAAGATGCTTTGGGTGTGGAAAAGAAGGACACAAAGCAAGTAAGTGCAAAGGAAAAGGGTCGGTTAACACCATGGATGAGGATAATGGTATTGCTACGACATCAAAAATGGTTAAGTGTTTTAAATGTGGAATATATGGGCATTATGCAAACAAATGCCCTAAGGGAAAGACTCATGAAGAGAATCAGTATGGTCATATGGGTAGTATTTATCTGGATGATGATGAAGAGACTACAAATGATATGTGAGATGAAAGAATTTTTGAAACTCGGTCAATGGTTTAAGAATGTAGTGGAATGATTTCATGTTTATCATGTGTAATGTTGTATAATAAATCTCATGGTACTATGGAATAAAGAGACGTCTAAGGATTGTTACACTGTTGTCTTTCCTTGAGTTATGAAAGTGTATGATTAATGGTACCACTATCCATGAAAGGTTATTCATATATTTTTAGAATTTAGATGATATGCGCACAATGAAGGAATAATAATATAATGGGGTGTTTGATTATATTCATGAGCTCATGATTGATATAAGGACTAAGTGATATCATGGTTTGAGTATATAGAATTTTGAAGATTTTGGTATGTGGAAAGTGTTAACTTTTAACTGCATTCAAGTTTTCACTAAGGTTCAATGGGTATTCAAGAGAATACATGATTAAGGACTTTGAATGTTTGGAATGTGACCAACAAAACATATCTTATATGGGGTTCAATGATGGTATTAAATCTCTGGAAATCGTTTTCACTATGTTATGAAAGTGGACTGCAGTATTATGGATAAGCCTAAAGACTAGAATGGATTATGTTGGACATAAAATAGTATTGTTTAAGGATAGAAGTTATTTTTTCGATATTATTGATGGGATGTTATAGTAATGTAGTTTTAGAAAAAGGACAACCTGCAGGACGGGCGACAGCCCATCGCTTCGGACAAGGCTGTGGGAATCGAACCCACAACCGAAGTGCGACTGGCCTTTATCGCCTACCACTGGCCTACAGGAAGTCCCTGTTTAGTAGAAACTAGTTTTATTATATTAAGCAGTATGATATATGAAGTATAAGTCCATTTTAGGAACCATACGTGATTAATCTCACTATAGATCGATTTATGTATATTTTTTTGCTAACCTTTTGTTTGAGACAGATGGAATGACCCGTCATTCTATCACATGATCTGCTAACACTTCACGAATAACAAATTCAACTTCATTTATTTAAGAGATGAAGTGGAAATTGTTCAAGGCATGAACAACAGTGAGATTGTACCAAAATAAAGTATGTATTTATTCTAATTCAAATTTTCAACTTTAGGGAAATGATCTTGAAAACCAAAAATGTTGTCCTAGTGATCTTATACCTGATGAATCAGATGGTACCTTTTA
Source organism: Viscum album (assembly GCA_963277665.1). NCBI lineage: Eukaryota > Viridiplantae > Streptophyta > Magnoliopsida > Santalales > Viscaceae > Viscum > Viscum album. The sequence goes on along the minus strand of OY728146.1, from coordinate 219,867,521 downwards.
TCATCACAAATCTATGGATTTGTGATTATTGGATTTTCCATAGCCATGTTCTCTACCACTCTCCATCAGAACATGATGGTTAGATTTCTCTTCCATATCCATATTTTCACCTATGTGGAAACCCAGTGATTAGTTTATTTGGGTAACCGTTACGTTTCATACTTTTGTTTTTTAAAGATTGGTTTTGGTATTCCTTTTTACGATGTGGGTTTCTATTAAAGAAACTTTCGAATAGTAAACCATTTATAACCCCGACGAATTTCGAGGGCGAAATTCATTTTAAGGGGGGTAGAATGTAACAGCCCAAGATTTTATAAAAAATATTCTTTTTAATTTTATTAATGTATTGTGTTGTACGCTACACCAAAAGGAGCTTTCACAACACGCATCCTTGACTTGCCTTGCATTACACGCAATCGCAACCTTCCTCGATAGCGTGTGTAGTACGCAATACTGAGTTTCACGAAACAACGATATGCTATTAAAATATTATTAAAACTAGTCGTTATGAATAGTAATAACCACTTTTTGAAATTTTGTAAATTTTATTTTTCAAAATGAACTTCATTTTTAGATTTGGAGTATCGAATTTAGCCTAAGGTGAAATTCTGGTACTTTTCGGATAACTTTCATATTCTGATGAATAGTGAAAATTACTAAATTATAATTAAAAACAACCTTTTTAATCGAAATAATTAATAGTGATAAATTATTAATTTGAGTGGTTTTAAATTATATTTAGAATATATTTTTACAATTTAATACAATGTTGGTCATTGGTTGTAATTTCATATTTAAACCAGACATAAACAAATGTCAATCTTTTGATAGATATTGTTTCTTAAAAACACGCTATTTGTTTTAACAGCGGGATTTAATTATAAAATTAATTAATGCAACTTCTATGTTATGAATTTCATAAAATAGACTTCATTTTTGAATTCGGAATATGAAATATAGCTTAGGATGAAATTTTGGCATTTTTCTGGAAACCTTCAATTTTTGATGAATAGTGAAACTACTAAGTGGTAGTTAAAAAACTGAATTTTTCATAAAACTTAATTTTACCGCTTCTGTGAATGGAATTTCAAAAATCCGAGAGACACGGTTGATGTCAGTAAGTAAAATGTGGTTCAATGAGATGAAAATAATTTTTGGTGAATAGTAACTTTTTACTTTTTTTTACCGCGGTTAATAGTAAATAGGGTAACTAAGGGTAAATATGATATTACTATTACCCTAACACATGTCCTAATTCTATTGGACAAGTGTAATTCGACCAAAAACAAGCTTAGGAATAAAATATGACCATTTTGGCCCACTTGGATTAGATTAGGACATTTATTATTATTTAATTCAAAGAAGAGTTAAAAGAGTTAAAATCAAAGTTTATTTACTAAAACATTTTTAATATAGGGTTATACATAAGATAAATTAGATTGTAAATATTCATTAGAAAGCTAAAAATATTTCCTACATAATGGTATTTTATTTGTAATTTTTAGACATCAAATAATTTAATTTATTTATGACACAAAGATGATGCAGTAATTATCTTATTAATGAAATATTGACAAAATTGATGTTATAAACACCAAACTGAATGTAATTTGAGACTTTTTATGAATTCCACTAATTTTCTAGGTTACTATGATATATTAGTGTTGACTTAATAAACTTTTTTCGAACATATAATTCTGTTATGGCTTTCACAAAAATCATATATCAAATAGTGTCAAAATTGACACAAAATAGTTTTTAAATCAAATATTATATTATTAATTGTTATTTTATTCCTAAAAATCTAAGGTTCTGCAAAATGACTTAGATAAGGATATATATATTAATAATAAACAATTTGGGGTTCGTTTGGCATTTTATAGTAAGTGTATTAACCATATAGTGTAAGAAAACAAAAAGACACGGTAAAAGTTAAATTATTTAACTTAGAGTTAAATCTAATTGATAAGGTTAAAATAATACCCTAAACTTGTCTAAATCTTATTGGTTGATAGGATTTCGACCCTTACTCACTTTATCTTCGAAATAAAACCCTTTGTAACCATTATAAACCGATTTTGACTTTAATATAAAATAATATTTTGAGATATTTCTAAGGTGCCCCTCTCCTCCCCTATAAAAGGACACCTCCTCCCCCTCCTCCTCACACCAATTTGAGCACTCATGCTCGGCCAAACCCTGCCATTTTCTCCTCTCCACTTCCCTATAATAATCCTAGAGGTCCTGGTCTTCTTCAAAGACCAATCGTAGTTCCCTAAGTGGAGGATTCAAAGAGGCGTTCCAAAGAAGAGGTAATATCCATTACCGATCTTTTCAATTTCTTTCTTCTTCAACATCTTCTCCTTTAGTTGTTTCATTATGAAGTAATAACATCAGTATCACTCATATACTGATATGTTATTATAAGTATGAAACAACCCTATTTCACCATCTATCCATCCTACGGAAAAAGAAATCACCGCGCGTGCGTACGTACGGAATACCGTCTCCACGCCGTGGTGTAATCTATTTTCCACCACCACCTTACATGGATGGGTATAATGGTGTAAAGAATAACTATAAATAGTTATTACAACATAATATTGATTCTGATATATTGTATAATCCATTCCAATTCAATTCAATATTTATGGAAATGATATCATCGCTCGTGCGTACGTACGGACTACCGTCTCCACGACGCGATGAGATTCATTCTCCATGTTAACCATTTAAGAATGATTATAAAGTATATATAAGAAATAATAATGAAATATATGACATTATAAAGCTACTGGATTTATGTATATATATATATGTATGTCATCTACTTACTTCCATTCAAGACAATAAGGAAAGGAAAACAGCGTTCATGCGTACGTACGGACTACCGTCTCCATGAACGGTGTTTTTCATTTCATTTATCTATCTATTATATGTATATATATACTGAATATATATGATATATAAATCATATTTTATATTCTTGAAGTAAGTAAATCATGATATATGTATTAATAATGTCAAGAACAACAAGTAAAATCATCTACAATAAATGAAACGATTTTACCCAAAACGCTTCTTTAACATGGAATTTACAAAAGAACGGGTAATATAATGTCATAAGTGGACCATATATGATATCATAACAATGAATATGATTCTGTAATAAGTCAATGACATTATTTAAATAATTATACAGGAGGTTCGGACACATACGAAGAAAATCGGACCTAAGGTAAGGGAAATATCACAATCTCATTTTTATCCGAGATTGTTTATTCGTAAGTATTTACTGGGGTGTATTTTATCATCCACATCCATGTTTCATAAATATGTAATATTATTTCCATCCACCTACAATTGTTTAAATCCATTTTTTACCCTTCGGTGTGTTTTTAGTAATATCTATGAAAGGAATCTTTTGTCGTACGAGGTACTTTTTGACTTTTCCGACAAAAGTACGAAGAATGTTTTTTTTAACTTATACGGCATGAATGGATTTTTAAAACATTATTTCAACGAAGCATCCTTTACAAGTATTCAAGTTTATTTTTAATAAACTTCTTTTAGTTTAAAATTGTATGACATGTTAAGAAAGTAAAAGTGTTTTTGAAGAAGAAAGGATATTTTCTTCAAGAATGGAGTTCAAGTATTTTATCAAAATTATTTTCCATCTAAGATAATAAAGGGTTCTGTTTCTATCCATATTTTTACATTGATTTGACTATTTTGTGATGGAATTATGTTTATGAATTCATTTATCTTATATGAATGGTTTTATGATGTCATGTTGTTTAAGAATCCCATTTTTATTACATGGGTTATGAAATGATGTATGATTTATGATTTTGTGGCACACATAAGAATGGTATCATTATGATATGGGTGGGACCTATATCTCCCTCCAATGCATTGGGTAAAGATTTTATTTCTCATGATATAGACATGGATGGAATGGTAGGTTATACCGGTTCAGTGAAACAGGACTGAAACGAGGGTTACTCGATTCAGAAAGGGACTTTGTCCACTAAGATAGTCTTGGCAATGAGTCTTGACTAACAAGAAATGATTCTCTATGATTATGTGTGTATGCCACAAAGTTTCATGTTTTAAGTTATGCTTATTGGGATTTCATTTCACTACTATGATTTATCCCATGTTACGAAATTATGCTCTCTTTTGCAGGTTAAGATTTCCAAAAGTTATGTTCTTATGAATATGATGTGATTGATTTTATTTTCTTTACCCTTACTGAGCATTTGAGCTCACCCTTTTATGTTTTCTTTTCCCCAGGATATAAAGAATGGTTTTAGGTAAAAAAAAAGGGAAGATCTTTATGGGAGATGTTGAAGATCTTTCACCACGATTAGAAGATTACGTTCCGAGTTTCCAAAGACACTAAACTATTACGATCCTTGTGTGTGTGTTTTAGTTATGTACTAAGTATTCCGCAAAAGTAATGTAATGTCCATTTACGTCAGTCTTCGTGTCTCTACAGTAATAATTCTTTTACTCTAAATTATCATCTTAAATCCCAACATTTAAATTGTTATATTTATTAAATTATGAAGGTGAAAACTTTGACATCATTTAAAATAACAAAAATAAGTGTAATAATCACTTTTATAGGGATAAAAATGGTAAAATATTAGACCATTGGATTCATATGGTTTACATGTATACGAACAATAAGTTTTGGTCACTGTTTGTGCCTTTTATGGTCATTATTCGCTTAATAAAACTGTATTACTGATGTTTCACCAAATAAACAATTTCTGGATCTCTATTGTGTCACCATTAATGATAATTATTTAATGCCTAAAAATTATAAATAAGTTCAAATAATGTAGATAATTTTATTATATTTATAGTGACTATTTAGGTTTGATGTTTTTTTGATGATTATCACTAAATCAAAATTATTACACTTATAAGATATAATAGAGTGACATGTTGTAACATTGTTTGGTTTTAATAATAATTACATCATTTTCAATGTCAAATGTCGATGAAATGAATCTATCTAGACCCTTAGGTTATATGGGTTTACTTTTATTCATCCAATATAATTTTGGCAGGTGTTATGGTAATTTTATAATCTTATTTTTACCCTATATTACTTGATTTACGTTTAACTGTATTAAATAAAAATTACCATAGTTACTATTAATAATATCAAAAAAAGTTACATATTAAAATAATTTGGACCCTCTAAATTCAAAAATGAAATATATTTTTCAAAATTCAAAACATTGAAGTTGTAGTAAATAATTTAAAATTAATCTATGTTAAGAAACAAGTTTTAAAAGTTAAAAGAATGCCAATGATTGAAATTTTGTTAACTATGAATTCAATGTAAAATTAATTATAATTACTTAAATTATATTATAGGGTAGAAATGTATTCTATTTATTATTTAAAACCACAAAATTCTATAAATTAACCATATAAAATATCTTGATGAAAAAAAAAATTTTAAGAAAAATTTAGGGCATTTTTACTATTCATCAAAATATATAAGTTAACAGAAAAATATAAAAAAATTATCCCAAATATGTTTTTATATCCTTATTTCAATGACTATGTTTATTTTGTATAGTTGAACTAATAAACATTTCAAAAACTATAATTAATGTGGGTGCGCCATCAAAAGGCGGCAAAATGACATTTTTTTTAAAATAATTAATTTACCCAAAAAAATTATTTTGTTCTCATAACATGTTCTATAATATGTGTAAGATGAGTTATTATATAATAATATTTAAAATGTAGTTAATACTATTCATAAAGTCTTGTTCATAATAATATATCTTTGTTTTGTGAAACTCGGTATTGTGTACAACACACGCTATTAAGGAAGGTCACTCTTGCGTGCAACACAAGAAAAACATAGTATTTGCGTATAATAAAAGCTAATACGGTGTTGCGTATAGTGCAAGATAATTTTGTTGTATTGTGCAAGAAAAGACATCAAGGAAATTATAAATAATATTTTTCATAAAATCTCGGGGTGTTACACCCCACACATTAGGTAATAAAATTAAATTGTTTCAAGATAAAACCCTGTAATGGGTAACCAGTGAAAATCTGAATCCTCAATACTCAAAACCTCCTAATATATAGAATAGATATAATTATAAAACCAGTTAAAAAAGGGAAAACTTATTAATCCTAACATATATTCCAAGAAAATTGTTTAGATATTCTCAATGGGAACCAGACATTAGTTAAAAGTTAGATCAATGACATATCTGACCTCTTCACCAAATTTGTATATTCCTTGCACATTGTTGTATCCTTCTGAGAAAAAATCTTTATTTCCAAGATACTACCTCATTTATAAGGAATTTGAATCCCTATAAACATTTCTAGGATATTTTTATTGAGTTACTTAAACTCTAATTGACACCACTTCTAGAATATTAATAAAATTACCCTAATATGGCTCTACATAATCATCCCTTATATGGATTATAAACTAGTGGAATCTTTATCCTGAAGGGGGATATTATCAAATCATCATTATCATAGACACTACTATAGTAGAACCAATCATGTACATGTTGTTGATGGTAATCCTCAATAAACATGTCTCATTTCCTCATCCATGATTCAGAAAACCTTTAGTAATGATTTAACCATCTTTAATATGAATATTCATGTTGATTTAGTACTCCTTCTGTTATACATGTTTTCATCATGCTCACCTTAATAGAATAAATTCAAAATCTCACCCATGAATATTTTATTTATCCTTATTACATGACCCAAAACAACATGAGACCATATTCTAGGATTCATAACCATTAATTGAGTTAACATATTTTTCCAATATAGTATATTTTAGTTATGTTACATCATGTATCTAGTGTTTTACCTAACCCATTCATGATGTATTGTCCCAAATACTCTATCAATGCTATCTAAACATAAACTATATCAAAAAATAATCACTGTACTAATACATTATAAAACATACACCCATTTCTTTCAATTCTTCCCAACATTTAATGTCAAATATATTAGTCTGAACATCATTATATAAAACATCCTAATAAAATACACACTAAATTTACCATGTTTAAAACCATCAAATTGAGACCTAAGAAAAATCTGAGTCTCCATTCAATAGATAGGCCTCATAGTGTTTTATGAAAAAATAGGCATTAAAATTTGAAATGTCACATTACATTTTTGGTAGAAAACCTAAAAAGATTGTCCTAAATAAAATTTGAGTTCCATACATTATGATTTCCCCATATAAATATTAGGAAACATTTTGGACTATAAAAACTTCAAAATTAATTAAGGGTTTACAATATTATCGCCAATATATGTTAAGATGTGTTAGTTTGGAACCATAGTCTATGGGAAGTCTATATTATTAAATAATTCACTAATCACAAGATTAAAAATCAATATTATCCACAAAAAATACCAAAGTAAAATTAATTATTTTACAATAACCATTTTGATCATAATAATCACCATTAAAAAACTACCCTTTTTGATCCTCATCACATTGAGTCGTTAAAATAATTCTTCCAAATGTTTTTAATCTAGTGTCACGATGATGTTTAATATTCTTGTACATATCCATGAGCCACTCCTATGAGGAAATAATTCTTTCAAATAGACCATATCTATTTCATTGGTGTTATTGTCTGTGTATTCATATATCCACGAGCCATGCATAGGGGAAAACATTTATTCAAATAGAAAAAGTATAGTGTTATGATGCTAGTTTATTTAAATATACACATCCATGAGCCCCATCTAGGCTATATTCAATCATTTAAATTGAAAAACTCTACTATTATAGTTATGGTGTCAATGTCTATACCCATCCAAGCACCACACATAAAGTGAAATAATTCTTCCAAATCAACCAATTTTAGTGTTACAGTAATTGTTTATATTCCCATACACATCCTTAATCTATGCCTAAGAGGAAATAATTATTCCAATTAGACTAATTATACTATTGTGGGGATGTTTTTATACCTAATCCTATCCATGAACCATTCCCAAAAGGAATTCATTCTCCCAAAGAATCCAATTTCTATTTTACTAATTCATCCAAACAGGATCAATATAGTGTTATGTTGATGAAGTGTATTCCTAAACCAATATTCAATCTACGACCAGGATAACAGAATTACTCAAAATTGATCAAATCTAGTGTCAATGATAATGTGTTTTTTATTATAGTATTTTGTGATCCATCCTTGAGAGGAAAACCATTTTCCTCTATTTTTTCCATACTCATGATTGACTTTTTCTATTTAAAGTTCAATTTCAAATTCAATTTATGTCATTTTGGTGTATCATTTTAGGGATTTCATATTATATGAAATGAAAATTGTAATATACAAGGGGAAATCCATTGATAACTAAAATTAGTTCTCATTCATTGATTAAATAACTGGAGGAAAATATACATATTGGAGTCACTCTTCATGAGAACTACATTCCATAGAGTTTTTTCTATATAAATTGATGAAATATATATAATGTAATTCGTTCATTACCATGAAAAATTTTATGAATATAAAAATATCTTAGATAAAACCCCATTTGGAAAATGTTACATTCCAATTAATTCTTTTTAATAAGCATCGATTGATTTTTGAAGTGTCATATGATTAATATCCCCATCCATGGTTAGGGGTAACAACTCCATTACTCTATTATTCAACAACTAATTCATTAATATTCTATCCTCAAGATCAAGCATCACCTTTGTGTGACGAGACCTCGTTTTCACCACATTTGTATTGTGTTGATCAAATTCCATTCCAATGGATGAAACCTTTCACAAGATATCTGATTACATAGCATTTCATCAGGCCAAACCTTGGGTGATATACTCTATATGTTTTTAAGGATGGTATACACTCACTAATATCACAATATATTTTCCTTGAGTCACTATTTTCCCCTAAATAACTGTCATTTTATGATAAATGGAATACATATCTCCATAATTGATTCCACAAATTTCAACACCTAAAATGTTTTGACAAATAGTGTCAAATTTTCATTTCATCTCTACAATCGAGGTATGATGGATCAAAGAATACAATGTTTTCCATTACCTTTAATGATACATATGTTTCATGGTGGAGACCCTAGTATTGTATAGTGCTACATTCTCTTAGAGCAAAGTTCATTCTTGGATATAGTTGTTTGTTAGGTTCCTCTAGATTAAAGACACAAATGATATTTAAATGGGTTTTTGTAATTCACTATTCAAAGTAAATTTACTTGGGAAACCTTTTATGATAATGGAACCTTGATCGTCAGTAGGTGAAGGTTTCTAGGGAGATGTATCATGTATACCTTGACTAGTAGGGTTTATAATCACAAGACAATGTACATGAGTCCAATCCTTTCGATCATCAGGAGAGGAATCAAGATCGATTAAATTTTTATCCTATAAGGCATCGTACTATGATTTATCATTAAAATAAAATGATATTTGATGTATTTTATATGATCAGACTGTGTTTTTTTCAAATAGGGATGGTAATGATTATAAAATTTCTTAACCCAACCAACACTAAATATAATATCCTAGAATAATGGAATGTGGGTGGTTGATCCCAAGATGAAGCGTGAAGCCCCATGATAGTTTTATGACTCATATTATGGAATCCTAAATTTTCTCACTTAATTAATTATTGAAATTAACTAAATTCAATTAAATGAAATAAAATAAACAAAATATCTAAATAGAATAAAACTATATTTTTAATGCATGAATAGAGTGGAATTGATGACATCGAGCATTTTTTATTAATTTAAAAACGACCAACATCACATATGAATTAACAGATTTATTAGTAAAATAACATCTTGAAATAAGTAAACCTACCTCTCGACAAAGAATAGACAATGTTGAATGTCTAAACCCTCTCTCAAGGTGGTCTAGTAGCCTAAGAGTATTAGGTTTGATCACTTGAAAAAAGATTAATTTAGGGTAGCTCTCGCTTTCAACTTTCCTTAATTATATTTCGTGTCTCCCTAGTCATCATTTGATTCTCAATATGATGAAGTGATAAAAAATCATATAATAAAAGATAAAAAAATATAAAAATTATAAATGATTAAAAACATAAATTATTCACACACATCCACTTAAATAAAAACCACCCTAAATTAATTCAACTATTAATATTTGATCCATCCATGTTTGATGGTTCATCGACCATGGGAAAACTAATGTTCTTAGATTTGGGAATAGAAATTGAAAAAATAATTGTACTGTTGTATAATGGATTATATACTTTCTCCAATCATTTTCTATAATTCAAATATTCAATAATTGATTAGATATGGAAGACTAGAAGAAGTGAAGAAAATCTAAATACGTGGTGTCTCAGTGTTGAAACCAGACATTTGTCTCCCTCACTGAATGTATCGATACTCCCTTGTTGTTTGTTTCCTAATTTTTTTAATTTTTCTCTCTATGTGAAATTGTTCTGATCCTTTTATTATTTTTAAACCCTTTCATGAACATCCATTTAGATTTCTAAAATATAAGTATTTTAAATTTAAAATATTTTGACCTTAAATGTTATGTAAGAAAGGATACCATGACATATAAATTCATTATCATGTTCCTTCCAAATCTATCCATAGTGAGCAGAATCTCAAAACATCATTAAAAAAATTTAGTTGAGATCTAAAAAACAGTCCTAAAATCATGGTGTTTGAATTTAAAATCCCATATAAAATAGAGATGTGGTGGACTCATTCCAATTGACATCCAAACTATGTTGTGGTGTGTGTAAGAGACTATGACAATACCTACAAGAAAAACATCAAGCAAGATAATTGGATACTTCTATTTTGGGTTTCTCTAATGTGAAATTTTTGGTTTTCAATACAATCAGCTTGCAATTAAATTTATTCTTCTTCTTACGATGTGACATTGAATCTTGAGATTCAATAAAAATATTTTAGTAATAGTCATATTTAATCATTCTTGAAACTCAAGGAAAAAACCACTTTCTCCCACAAATAATTATCTCAATAGAATCCCTCTTTGAACTAGGATGTAGAATGTGATAGAGACAATGGTGTGGGATATTATTAAATACATAGGTAAAAAATCGATCTACTACCATATTGGGGAGTGCCACATTATAGGATGATAGAAATTCAGTGACATGATTCTCGTGATTCTCACTTACTCCTATGGCACAACCAAGAATTTCAAAAGAATAACGGTATCTCCAAAGTGAAATATTGACTGTTGTGACATAAAAATTGTGATTATGGGTGAAGATGGTATTTTAGAGGCTACCATTATGGTTCCCATATGCAGAACTATGTATGGATGGCCATATATTTTCCATTTTTTACATTGAAAAAAAATTTATAGAAGGCCAAAATCCTCGAATTACCTGCATATATAATATACAATCATCACAGCCTAGCTTTGCTTATATTTATTTCATAATTTAATAAACATATACAAAATATGAATAAATATTTATTAAATCAAAAGTATATGATAATGAAATAATATAAATATATATGAGTCACCAGTTTTCATAGAGTGACGCTCTTTACTATTTTATGGTAACATTAAAACCATTTTGAACATGTTTAAAATATTGGAAAATTATAGTTTCAAATAGTGGTTGAGTAGTTGTTATATTGTTATTAGTTCAAACTAGAATTATCTTGAATTATTTTAATACCATTGGTTGATTCTCACCATGTTTTTCATGTAAGGGGTGCATATTTACCTCCTATACACACTAATATTTCTACCATAATAAATAACATATCAGCATTCATATTGGGTCCCCATAAAACCTTTTTACTAGATACATGTAATGTAGGTAATACCAATAGATCATGTGATTGTTGAGTGGTTTATGTCATCCCCCAACAAGCTAAGAGGGGTTTGTAGGTGATAAACAAGGAATGATCCTTCGTATAGAAATCCATAGCTCAAGATACCATGTTTACGGGTCAATTGCAAATGTAAACAAGTAATGATGTCCAATAAGAATGTTAGTGGCCAATGTTGTGTTCCTTGGGTTGTAACACTGAGATTCATTATAATCCATCCATGTATGATTTGAATTGTTCATCCATTTTTGTGAGGGAATCCATCCTATTGGACATAAACTGATAATTTTTAGAGTCTTCCCAATGATATAATTGTATGTTTCACTAGTATGTTATAATTTAGTTAAGTATCCCTCACCAAAATAGTATCCCTTACCCTAGTATACATTTCCTTGGTAGGTAACAACCATTCCTTGAAAAATATATCCATTATTATTGTCAGTTAATGTTTCAAGTTTATATAGATCATGATTTGGTAAACCCAAGTTGAATATTGGCTGTCATCATTGATGAACAAATTTGTATTTGGATACAACCTACAATGATGTGTAGGTATTCCCTAACCATTTTCCCTCATGGTCTCAATCGATGGGAAATTAAGAGTATTTTAATCCAGAATATAAGAAAAATTTTGGAGGATGGATGACTTTCCTTATTAAACTCTTCCTCAATTAGTGTTATCTTATCCTTTATAATAATAGTACATTTCATGATATTTTCCCTAATGTTTTTAGGGAGATGTAATTCATCATAAATATCACTATGATGGGAATTCGCACAATATTATGGATATTATAGAGACTTGGGTCGACCTCCCCATGTGATAAATGAAAAATATCTTCCTGGAACCCAAAGAGATGACCATATTAAGGATGTGATCTATATGATAGTATAAGTAGAACTATGATGCCTATAAGGCTTCTAAAATTCCTCTATCCCTCATGTTTTCATCTTATACAGCACATCTTTTATTCAACCAATATGATCGTGCCCAATCCTCTAGGAAGTTCACTCTATGCTGAAAATATCTAGGAATAAAATATTTTATTCTATAATTCCATATAGATGATTGTTTAATGGTTAAATTGGAATAAAATTAATCATTAAGTAATTCCTAATCATATACTACGAAATATGATATCATTTATTGGATTCATGGATTATTTACTCGTCAACATGAATATTTACTCACCCAACACCCCAAGTCAATAGAATCTAAATATCAAAGAAGTTATATTTAGGTAGTGGAGTATCGATATGATTGTTGAATCCAAAAAGGGGATTATAAATCTTTATGGTTATTTAATCAAGGATATTTTCATAAATCATTTTATTGTAAAATGGTGTGGGGTTACTATGTATAGTGAATTATGATAAGAATCCTTGATCATCTCCTTGTTAATAGTTGGAACCACATCATATGGAACATTAATTATGTCTTAATACATTATTTTTATTTAAAAACCAAATAAAAATTAATTATAAATGAACTACTAATTCAAGGAAATGTATAAAGGAAAAAATATTAGAATGAATGATCCAATCGGTGAAAATGAGACATAATAAAAATAATATCACCCACATTGTTCTCCCAGGTACTTCATTCACGTGTTTCATTATATTTTTACATCTAAATGAATTTACAAAAGTGAGTCACCATATTATATCACAGGGATCCTTCTCTCAATGGAATCTCCCATATAACCAACCAAACATCAATGCTCTATGCTATGGATGATTCCCATAATTATGTTTGTAACATGAGGATTTCATGAATAGATGGGTGCACATTGGTCAAATCAAGTATCTCTCACATTAAATACACAATGAATTTTATGAGTGGAAATAAATATTTTCATGTGTTTAATAGAAAGTTAATATGAAATGATTTCATGAGAGACTAGATATAGAATGTTTCACTTCACACTCGTACAAAAAACTCATGTGCCACATTTCTATTTAGCAATATCATGAGACAACACATCCATACATGTAATGTTTCCATATTATCTTAAATTCATTCATGTTAATATCTCTTTTAACATATTATTAAATAATAATTATTTTATTTTGATTAAATCGTGAAGGGGGAATTCAGTAGCACTCTTAATTTGTGAAAGGACAAATTATTTGAAGGGGGAATTCTCTAAATACATGATGGGAAATTTGAAGGGGGAGTCAGTCAAATTTTTTCCAAAACACTTGGAATATTCCATAAATCTATACCTAACTGGACATAATTTTCACCACATTCATGACCATGTTCCATGCTTATGTCAGACCTTTATCTGTGCTAGAAAAGTATTGACTACACGAGTGAGGTTAAAAGCCCTAGACTTTTATCAGCATAAAAAAATCACTAATAAAGGTGTCCTTTATCGATAATAAAAAATGTATTGATTAATGGGAACTTTATCAGAGATATTAAAAGCACTGATAAAAGAACCATTTATTTGAACTTCTATGATCACAAATAGTGTAGACTTTATCAATATTTTTAAAACATCTAATAAATATTCCCTTTATCAGTGCTTTGAAAAGAACTGATAAGGGGTTACATTGTACAGTGCTATTACAACACACCATAACACCAGAAACACACTAGATATCTACCTAAAGAAGTCCCAATATAACATCTAATTAAATGAAATTTACAACACAAACACAAGATCCAAACACTATATTATAGAAATTTCAAACATTAGTTCATTAAATTACATTTAAAAAAAATTATATATAGTTAAAAACATCAATTTTCCTTTATGACTGATCTTGACCAGACTCATTCTATTGCTGAATAAACCACCCCTGGTTGAGAAAAATAACATACATGTATAACAATAAAAATCTTATGTTAGTATTTGTATATAGAGATAAATTAACACAACGTGTTAATTTTAATAAAATTGAAGTGAATTTTAAATAAAAAATATACTATTGGAGTTATACTATAACACCCCAGGTAATTAAATAATATGAAATCTTTATATTTATCCATATTTGTGAGTAAAATATTAATATTACTTTAAAGGGGATGCTATGCTTGATGGCATACCCAATACACAACAACGAGTTTCTTGGGAATCTTACGTTGCACTCTAATAAAAAAATAATATTATTTTAAATGGTATTTAACGCCAAGCCGTTGTAATGGCGGGAATGAACAAAACTAACTAAAAAATGAATATATATGTTTGTAAAATATTTTTACTCTTTACAATAAATGTTAAAGGATGAAAAATGTAGATGAATCTAGTTTTTAAGCGTAAACATTCTAATATTCTTTAAAGGTCGATTAACTGCCTTTTGATGGAGAACCCCTTTTAAATCCACTTTTTTGGAAATTTTATAAGATCTATTTTTCAAAATAAACATATTATTTATGATTGGGACATTGAAATTTACCTTGGGTTAATTTTTGGTATTATTCTGACAATGTTCATTTTTTAATGAATAGTGAAAAATAATGCATTTTACATCAAAAATGCTTTTTCATATAATTTAATTATATGGTTATATTATCCTTTTAATTTGTTTTAAAGTGTAATTAGAATATATTTTTACCATGTAATTCAATTATGGTCATTGGGATTAATTTCACTTTGGAATTAGGCATAAACAGGTGCCTAACATTTCATAAATATTGTTTCTTAAAAACCCGATATTTGTTTTCACAATGAGAAGTTTTTTAAATTTAATTATTGCAATTTACGTGTTTGAAATTTGGTAAAATTAAATACATATTTGGAATCAGAAGGTTCAAATTATGTAATTAATAATTTTTTTTGGACATTATGAATAGTAACGACGGTAATTATCTTTAATTTTCTTGATTAATGAGTAATCGGGTTGTTAAAGATAATAAGATAATATCATAATAATAAAAAATGACAAAAAAAATTTGTCATAAGGCTACTTTTTGTCTCATGTCCGACTATGGGATGCCTTGTACCAATCTTGGGGGCCCCATGGAATCACTTTTGTGAGATAGTGACTTTTTATCTTTTTATTTTTAAAGAATGTTAAATGTAACAAAGAATGTATCACCTAAGTAAAATATTTTTAATTTTGTCAACATAAATGATATTTTGAAATATAAATATTAATCGAAAATCTAAAAATATTTCCTATATCATAGTATTTTTTTATAATTTTTAGACATTAAATAAGTTAAGTTATTTATGACATCATGATGATTCAGCGATGACCTCATTATTTAACGATTTAAATAAAATGTAAATATAATGGAAAATCTAGGACCCACACATGTCAAAAACGTATTGGATGGGTGGATTTAGAAATATTATCACCTTATCCTCGAAACACATCAATGTGGGACCATTGAAATCCGAAAACCATTCGAAAATAAAGTAACATATTTTACTTTTCCAAGAGTGCCCCTCCTCTCCTCTTATAAAAGGCCCCCACCTTTACCACCTTACCCACACCTCTCAAACCTTTGGTTCAGACAATCTATGATCATTTTGTCTCTCCACATCCCTCTCCTCATCCTAGAATCCTTAACTTAGGAAGGAATATCTTCAAGAAACCCTTTTGTTTCAAACCAAAGGAGTTACCCAATTTTAAGGTAACATCACTTGTGATCTTTTGTTTTATTTTTCTTCTCCAACCCCCTAAAATCTTTTTATTGAATTATTTTGTAACAAATACAGTATCTTAAATATATTATGATGTTGTTATAATAATTATTAGATCTACACTTACACACCCCATCGTCTAATGGTTAAAGAACATACAGTTTCTGTGGATGACGAATTTCTGCTTCACGAAACGATGATTGTTCAACACTCATATAACACCTTCAAAGGTGGCCATTAAGATGTAACTATGTTTATATATTATATATAATATATTTATGTTTTAATTAAGCTTATTTATTTTTCATTTGTGGCATACTGTTTTGGCTTCCATTATGGATATACGCGATATCTTAATTTTAGGAAGTGCGGACTACCGCCCCCTCAAAGTGATTTGATTTGTTAATTCCATATGTGGGATGTATAAAGGATGGATTTAATGTAATTATATATGATGTTATACTGTAATTATAATATACCTTTATATCATTATTGTTTTCATTCCATTAAAGTATGAGATAGAAATGAAAGTAGCGTTCATGCGTACGTACGGCTTACCGTCTCCATGAACGGTGCATTTCATTTCTTATCCTCAAATGTAATGTACTATTATAAGTACATATAATGGATATATATGATGTATGATACATATAAAAGATTAATATAATTCTGGATTTAAAAATATACACATCTCTCATTTAGTTTTAATTCCATTAATATGACATTGAAATGAAAGTATCGTTCATGCGTACGTACGGCTTACCGTCTCCATGAACGGTGTATTTCATTTCTTACCTATAAATGATTATGTAATATTATAAATACATATATATTCTGGATATATATGATATATATGATATCCAAATCAGTAATGTCATTCTGGATATAAAGAACCTTTGACCACATGAACAACATGTAATTGTAAGAAGTCCACTTTTGACTTAAGAACCAAATATCCACAAAACAAACATTATTAATTTAAATGATTACATAATGTTTATAACATGTCAATAATTGATATAAAAGTAATAATTAACTTGAAAAAGGTACTTAAGAAAGTATAAATTAACATATGTTTATTATTCAGGACGTTAAAGAACTATCGAGTCAAGTCGGACCCGAGGTAAGGGATCCTACTCCTCTCTTTCTTTTTAAGTACGCTCTTTTATGTAATTCCTTTTAAAGCTCAACTTTATTATTCTTGGGATGTTATTTTATATTACTACTACTGTAATTTATATGTTCATATAATGAGAGAATCTATTCTCTCTCATCAATACATTTTGGAAGTTTTGAATGGTGCTGTTAGAATGCCGAATTTTCATAAGAGATCTAACCTCACTCTTTCTTTTTAAGTACTCTCCTTTATGTCACTTCTTTTAAGCTCCTCTTTGTTATGTTTGGGGATGTTCTTTTATATTCCCCTTTATATAAATTTTATGTTAATATGATGAGATACCCTATTCGATCTCATCAATCTATTTTTTTATGTTTTAGGTGGCGTCGTTAGGTTGCCGAGTTTTCGTAAGGGATTTTTCATCTCACTTTTATTTCCATGAGATTTATGCTACATTTGCCACAATTTCCTTTGAGTGGTGTATTTACAGCCCATTATTTTACTCATTTTGTAATATAATTTCATTTATGAGTATTTACATCTATTTTTTATTGTCCTTCTTTAACAGGGTGTATGTTTCGAAAGATACCCATGTCGGTAAGGGAACTTTCACCCTCCTCTTTTTGTAAAAGACTTATTTTGTTATGTCTTTTAATTCACATACTATTATTTTGAGATATGTTCTTCTATATCCTTATTTTTGTAAATTTTATTTCCATGTGATGAGATCCCATTTATCTCTCTCATCAACCCTTTTTGTAAAATTTTATGTGACGCCATTAGGCTGTCGAATTTTACCAAGGGAACTTCTTAACTCAATTTCGATTCCATTGGGTTCAACATGTAGTTATTGAATATATCATCCTTTGAATATATCTGAATAACCTTTGATTATTTTACACTTAATATCCACTTATATTGGGTGTATTTATATTTATCACACATAATTATGAGATTGATTTATCCTTAATTTAAGGATACCTTTTTTATAATGGATTTCATCTCATTTTACATTTCTTTTGAAACTTCATTGTTGTTATGCACCAATTCACTCTTATATGGCGTGTATACGGTCCTTTGACATATTATATCATGAATCCCTTTATTCTCAGGATATAATAAAGTTTGGATTAAATGTTATTCCACTATTATTTTTATTCAAGTGTCTCTCTTTTTGTTTTAACAAAAATATCGTTTTAAATGTTTTAAAGATTTATTATTTTAAATATTTATCGTTAATGTCCATGTTTTCAAAATGGTTTTCAGTATTTATTTATATGGAAATTATTTTTTTAAAATTATAATTACATTAAACGCTTCAATGTGCTATGGGATAGTTTGATTCAAAAATCTCTTTTAAATGGTTTTTGAAAATGGATTGATTAATTCAATATCTGGGAATTACTTATTGTGATTGCAAATGAAATGTTGTTATTGAAATGTTTATATTTTCAATATTTTATGTTTAATGATGGTACTTGGACATTTTATGGGTGGTTACGTGATGAACCATATGACAGGTGGTGTTGTGAGTACCAGGACTTGTGGTTACGTTATAACCTCCAATTCATTGGGTATGGAAGTCGGCCATATGGATATTCCATTAAGTATGTTTGGAAGTTGGCTGAATGGCTATTCCATTAAGTGATATGTGTGGAAGTCGACTTTATGGTTATTCCACTTATGTATGTTTATGTCCCAAGTTACCTTTATATGTTATGTGATATTTATATGGGTTTTATGGTAATCTTTTGGTTATAGAAGGGTAAGTAATAAGCTTTTATTCAGTGAAGAGTTTTTACTACTTCAAAAAGGTTAAAAGTATTACTTTGATAAAGTATACATGGTTTACTTGTTGCTTTGAAAAACTGACAGTTTTCATTCTTTTTGTATCCCTTACTGAGCTTTTTATGCTCATCCCATGTTTTTGAAATGTTTTTCACAAGACTTAACGTGGAATAGAGTCAATGATGGGATCAAGGGAAAGTCATGCTACCTAAATCATGGAACTAGTCATGTTTCTTTTTGAGAATTTTTATTTTATGGAAACATCATAGAAGTTTCTACATTTTAATCTTTTGAGATGTAATAGTTATGTCCTAATTCTCTAAAACTCTAAACCTGAAAAGATCCTCAATGTGAATTATTCATTTAATTCAATATTAAGTAAGGTTTAAGGTCGGGTCCTTATATATACCTATCACATAGTGCATTTTATTGACATGTGAAAGATTCAGAAAAATATAAAATGACTTGTGGATCATTTTCCTAAAGTATCAAAACAATTTGAATGATTTTCTCAGTTTTGAGTATGTTAGTTTTTCTAACTAAAATGTCATTTTAATGTGGAAACATACACTTTGGAATCATTCTGATGACATCGTTTATCAGTTTGACATGAAACTAATTCCTACATGTCATAAAGACTTTGAATTTTCCACCTAAATTATCAAGAACATCTGGTCGGGTTTGATCAGTTTTCAGTGAGTAGAAATTTTTGAACTAAAGTTTCGATTTTAAACAAAAAACCGACACTTTGAGTCATATTGTGGACAATGTGTATCAGATTGAGTTATAGTTGATTCCTACACATAACAAATAACTATTGGATCATTGTGTTAATGAATCAAAATCAATCAGAATATGTTTTATCGGTATTGAGTAGAATAGATGTCCATTCTAATAAAATTGATATCAATTTTATATAAAAAACACACTTTGAATAAGGCTAGTAAGGCCATGCATCAGACTGAGGCGTTGTTGATTTATATATGACCCAATTGAATTGTGGATATTTTTTTAATGTATCAAAACAATATGAATGTGTTTTCTTGGTTTTTAGTACATTACATATTGTCATTACTAAAATTTCATTTTAAAATTAGGACATGCACATTAACTCATACCATTCACATTGTGTATTAGATTGAGGTGAGGATAATATTGAAACATCACAAATGATTTTTGGATGACTATTCTATATTATTTTGAAACTTTTAATGGGTTTTCTCAGTTTCCGTACATCAGTTTTCTTTTTTACAAAATTTAATGTCAATTTTATATAAAAACATGCAATTATAGTCATTTCGGGCACACCTTGCATCAGATAAAGGTATGGATAATTCATCAACATATTAAACCACATATGGATAATTTTCCTAATATATCAAAACAATATTAATGTCTTTGTTCAGTTTTGAGTAAGTCGCTTTATTTTTTTAAAAAATAGATGTCAATTTTAAATAAATATGTACAAAGAGTCATATCAATCACACCATGAATCAGACTGAGATGCGGATGATTCTAACACGTTGCATATCACTTATGGTTTTTTTCAATGTATCAAAATAATATGAATGTGTCTACTTAGTTTAATGTTTTTCACTTGTATTTTTTAATAAAAAGTAATTTTAAACATGAAACACAAATTGAAAATCATACTAGTCACTAAATTTATTTGTTTAATATAAGAGCTATTCCTACATTTCCCTAATTATTTATCAATAAATACCACAAATTTTCAAGAAAATACTACTGTGGTTTCTCAATTTTTAGTAAGTGAATATTTTTAAAGTCAAATGTAGATTTTAAACTAATAACTGATACATAGAGTCAATTGTCTTTCATACTAAAATTATTATCAATTTATTATATAAAGAATTATTTGGAGTCATACTGGCCACATCGTGTGTCGGATTGAGATGCGCCTAATTCTTATGCATTCCAAAGACTCAAAACAATAACAAACATAAATGTTACCATTATTTCAATTCAGTTTCATTATCGAACTTCCAATACTACAAGAGAAGTTTCAAAAAAAAAATACTTCAACATGAAAAAAAATCCACTTACATAACAAAACATTGATTATGAGTAATAATAAAAAGAAATAAATTAAAAATAAATATGAAATAATAAATTAATTCTATAAATATTGATTTTACTGTTCAAAAATCAACCTTACATCGGTGATTGAAAAGTGGATGGAACTCCATAGAATGTGATAAATGTCAACACTATAGGGGTGAATGGTTTTGGGTAAGAATATGTATGTGGATGTTTTGGTGTAGAAATGGATGAAAGATGGAAAGATCACCCTAACATGAACAAAATAATCCACAAGTATATGAAAAAAAATTATTATGATAGTAATAATAAAAAAAACATAAATATGAAGCAATATTATAATTCTATGGAAAATTATTTCACATTGAAAACATCAAGAATACCTATGTAAATGAGAAAAGGTAGTGGTATTTCTATTCCAGTAAAGGAAGTGGATGTAATTCAAAATAAAGTGATAAATGAACCAATATATAGGAGAAATGGTTTTATGAGGGAAGAATCATGAATGTTGGATAAAGAACCCCTACATGAGAAAACAAATTCACCTGTATAAGAAAACAGTTATTATGTGCGTTAAACTAAATAGAAATAAATTAAAATAAAATTTGAATATGAAACAATACATTAATTATATAGACAATGATTTTACTAAAAAATCAATATTACCTCTCTAATTGGGTAGAAGTGGATTTGATTCTATTCATGTAAAGTTATTGGAGCTAATTTGAATGAATTTGATTAATGAACCACTACAAAGGTGAAATTATTTTAAGGGATATGATTCTTGAATGTTGGATAGAGCACCCCAACAATAACAATAGAATCCAACTATATAAGAAAACAATTATGTTTTGAGTAATAATAAAATTTAATAAATTAAAAAAAATTAAACACTACATTAATTATATAGACAATATTTTTAGTGTAAAACCATTAATATTACCTCGATGATTAAATAGAGGCATCCTTTTTTCTCTTTCTACAAATCCCATGTATGTAATTTGAAATAATGTAATAAATTCACCACTAGAGGGGTGAAATGGTTTTAAGGGATAATAAGGATGAATGTTGGACAGAGCATCCCAACAAAAAAAATCCACATGTATAAGAAAACTGTTATTATGTGAATAATACTAAAAATATATAAATTAAAAATAAATACGAAATAATACATTAATTCTCTGGAAAATTATTTTACTATAAAAACATCAAGATTACATCTATGTTAATGATGTTACAAAGTTGTTACTCTTCCAAAAATGTCATGAAACAAAGATAGAAAAATTATAAAATAAATATAATCTATAAGGAATAAAGAAAAATAAATCAATGTCTCATTATATATTTTTTGGTAATATAGGGAAACATTATCACAACATTACCTTTAAGTCTATACAAAGGGTTTATTTGGACCAAATATATGCTAATAATTAATATATGGATTCTCTGTGCACATCAATATGGCTTAAAAGACTATATAGTAATTAGGAAACCATGAGACAATTAATATATTGATATCAATTTTCTCCACTGGTCAATGGAGAAAAAATATTTATTGGTTATAAATCACTCAAAAAGTTAATAACAAAAGTAAGGATTCTATATTTACTTTAATGTTGTTCATTAAGTACTTCTTAGAATAATATGTGACCTTAACATCCGGTATGGCATCCCTATGATGCTCTCATCCCACACATTCACACCACTATCTCTATTATATCACAATTCTGTATTCACTTGTCCTTATCTTCATAAAAAATTTATTCATTGTTCAAACAAGTGAGAATATTTATCCTTAATTGAAATTTCTAATTCTCATGTTTTTAAATCAATAATATGTGTTTTCCATTAAATATTTAACCAATATATTAGATTATTCTATTAAATTTCTCTCATTGTAAAATAATATAATTATTTTTATCTATCTATGTGTGGGATGAGAGCATCATAGAGATTTCAGGAATTATGTTCTGGTCAGATGCTCTGTTAAGCTGTAGTTATCCAACAGTTGCGATGTTCACATGAAACCCTAGTTTTGTAATTATATTTGTGAGTAATTCCCAATCAATCCATGTTTTGGATCTATTGATCAACAGATCCAAATAGACATGAATATTCTTCCAACTCTTCTTGACTAATTTATCTTGAATAACAATAATGTAAATATGGATATAGGATCTTAGTAGTGTCAATTGTATGCTCTCTTTCAAACATGATGATCACTTTAACTACATATTTATATTAATTTTTCAAATGATTAACATGAATAAATATTTTGTTTATATACATCGTATTAGGTTCATAAAAGATAAATTTTATAAAATATATCAATAAATACACTTATGATATTCATGATCAAATGTGAAAGTTATAGACAATTCTAATAAGGGAAACTCGACATTTTATTGTTTCAATGAATTTCAGTGTGTTGAAGAAAATTGTAATTTTATTTTAAAAAATAATTACTCTAGATCAAATCATTCATAAATCCCGTAAACAAATGAAAATAAAATATTGGAAATTATGGGGTAATACAAAACTCAAATATGATAAACTTGAATAATAATCATTCATCCAATCAACTACAAGGTATAAAAATGTATTAGAACAAGTGATGTATCAAACGAATGAATTATTACATTTAAAATTACTGGTATATAAATATTTGATAGCATCTCAAGACTCTTTGGGTGTCATATCACCACATCTTCCAATACAAAAAAATTACAGGTACTCTAAATGGATGTAAAAATTACATTTACTAATGGATTACATGAATATAAATTACATAAAAAAATATAGTTATCTCATCCTTTAATATGAGAATATTTTTTTTAATTGAAAAAGGTGATGTATTATTGATAAAGGAACTATGAGCTTGGTATTTAAGGTTAAATGAATTATTAAAGAAACCTTAGTTTAAATTATGAGGAATTGATAATAGTCATTAAATAAAATATAAATTTATGGGTATATTAAAAGGGTTTATTAAAGTTGTTGACATAATATTTAGAGGCTCAAGAGATTAATGATGATAATAATTTTCTACATTAACAAGAAAAATGTTTGAATTTGGATGATTAGAGAGTTGAAATTTTCCTTCATTTATAAGTGACTCTTGGAATTCATGGGATTTTTATTTCTCAATACATGTATTTAAGGTAAGTGTTTTATTGATTTCAAAAGGAATATTAAAAACCCAAGTTGAAACTCACTGAAAATTGAATAAAATTTTCAAATGTTTTGGGATTAATGTCAATCTATATAATTCTACGTTCAAAGGGACATTCTTGATCCCCCTGAGGCTAGAAACAAGCCCCAGGGAATGAAAAACAACATAGTGGGAATAATTTAGCACAAATATTAATTAAAACTTGTTGCAAGAAAATTTGAATTCAAATTTCCATGATGCATATATGCATTAGAATATCACACCGACCGAGAAATTTAGAAAAAAAATATGAAGCAGTATAATATAAATGAAATCCCTTAACCAACCATTAACTCCCTCACACACAAAATGCGTGTATCAATTTCTTAAATTTCACATGTATGAAATACATTAATAGAATAAAGAATGAAAAATATGTATGATAACATTGTGTGATCAATTTGTGAAATGTAAACAAAATAAAAGAACCATGAAACACTAGGTGACTCTATGTGTCACCATTGAGTCTAGAAAAAATAAACTATCTATGATCGATCAAGAGTTGAATAAAAATGGGAAAATAATAAAATGTGAAGGCCTAGCTTGTTAGTATACAATCACCGAGTAATAAATAATGACATTATCATATTAGAAATCAAAAATGAAACAAAAAATAAAGATAGAAAAACTGAGGGACTACCTCTCTAGGATTAAGAAAATGCTAATCCCTCATCAGAAACCATAATTGCAATCGAACAACAAATGTCAAATGATATGTTTGAGCAACTAGAGGCAGTCAAGTGGTGTGATTTCAGCTTTGATGCACCAAGATGGAGCATTGAATGTGGGTGGCTTCCATGTAAATCTTCTGATATCATAACGGGTTCGCAAATGGTATGGGTTTTTTAATTAGATTGTGACACATTTATCAGTGCTTATTTCTTAATCCCAGATAAATTAAATATTTATCAGTGCTAAACATATTGCACTAAAAACATTTAATTTTATCAGTGCTTTGTTTATAACTCCTAAAGCCTTATTTTTATTATTTTGAAAAAAAGTGTTCTAATCAACAATCTTTTATAAGCGTATATTACATTAGCATTTTTAAAGGATTTATAATTATAATTATAAATAAAAAATTACAAATATTTATATATACATAATAAATATATATAAATATAAATAGTGTAAATATATTAATTTTCAAATATATTTTTAATTATTTTATAATTATTTATTTTTTATTATATAAATATTTTCCAAAGATAATATTTATATCATTATATATATTTATATAATTATACTTATATATATAATAAATATATATTATTATAAATATAGTAAATATATTCATTATTTATGTAAATTTATTATAAATTGAATAATTATTAAAAATTATATAATTTTTTATTTTTAATAACATAAATACTTTAAAAAAATATTAATTTATTTATAATTATAAATATTTAACTGTATAAATAAATTAAATATACATTTAAAAATATATTTATTTATAAATAACTTTTAAAAAATATTTATTAATGTTATTTATGATTATATATTTTAAGTACATATATATGTGTTAAAAATGGGTGAAATTGAATAAATTAAGAATTAGTACCATTTAAAAATATTAAAAATATTGATATGTGTAATGAATGATCATTGTTTATAAAATTGAATTAGTTACTAATATTTGAAATCAATATAACATAGATTTTATCTATCTTAATATAAAAAATCAAAAGACATTCAATTATCTATCGAGTACTGTGAATTTATAAAATGTTTTTTAGTTCATTTTTATTTTTAATTATAAACCGTTATTTTATTAATATAAGACTATTTAATGTAAAGTGCATAAATATTTTTTATTATCTAAATCTTATTTATATACATTTATATATATATATATATATTTAATATATAAAATTTAATAGTATTAGTTACCATATTTATCTAATTATTAAAATGTATAATATTTAATAATGTATAATCAATTTATTCATTTTTATCAATAATTATTTAATTAATAGAATTTTTTATAGTTTTGTTAATATAATCATAGTTATTTTTAGTTTATTTAATTATTTAATTTTATTTATTTATACCTTCATTATCAATTATAAACATTGGGGAAATAAATAATTGTTAGTGCCAAAAATAAAGTGTTGATATAGGGAACTATTTATCAGCAATTGAAATAAATAACTAATAAAGGATACCCTTTATCATCACTACAAGAAATCAATGATAAATGTTAATATTTATCAGCTCTCTCTTTAACGCTGATAAATATGCTATTTATTAGTTTTTTTTGTAGCGTAGATAAATATCATTTTTGTAGGCCAGTTTTGTTATAGTGACACTTGAGCCCCTAATTTACACATTTGGAAATCAAAAGTGAAGTTTATAAGTACATTATAACCTCGTCTCACTTCCTATTATATGAATCCATTCAGGTGTCTAATTTATGCCAAAACCTAGGGAAATTTAAAAAAATGGATCATATCTGTGTTTCTTGTGGTAATGTAATAAAAACGTTGTCATGAATCGGCTTTGATACCCAACTACCATGACACTCGTGACAGCCAAAAAATAGCCAAAATTATATCCCCAATCCCCATCGGTTGGTGACAGGCACCTGGAATCATAAAATTCACAAGGGGGAATGATTTTCAATATAAATATTTGAAGATATTGATAAAAATAAGTATTCTCAATGAAAAACCAATTAAAATAGTACAAGAAGTCAAAGAGTTATAAAAAAAATCAAAAATTACAAAATAAATGTACAAATAAAATATAAGATAACCCATATCCCAATAGAAACAACACTCAAATAATTGAGGAGTCAATAATAACCACCACCTCTAAGTGGAATGTTCCTCTTACTAAAACATAGAAGAAGGAAATATAAAAAAGCACGACGTCAAAGGTAGGGTGTTGAAGATATAAGAAGGTTGTCAAATGAGCTTGTAATAGCTTTCAATAAGCTTGACAGAGAAACGTTTGAAAGGTTGAATCTTTTGTCTTCTCAACGAGCCGATATTCCTTCATTAAAAGACTTGTAGGAGAGAATGAATGCCTTTCATGCTGAGTTTTTGAAAGTCTCATCTTTCAAAGATGAAATAATTATCTTGATGAAACGGAACTATGGTTTATCCAAAGATAACAGGATTTTTCAATATATAATTGGTTCTCTTCAAGAATTAATCAGAGTTTAGGAAGAGACAATCAGAAATCAGGATCAACTCTTTGGTGATCAATCAGACCTTCTCAGGTCTCAGGGTGATCCTATTTCTGAAGACAAGAACGAGATAAAAAAGATGAAGGTGGTTCTTCATGAGTTGATCAAAAAGGATAAGGAAAGAGAAAACAAGTGACTTGTATTTATTCTCATGATTAGTGTTTATTGTTATCGTAATCGCATTACGGAAGGAGGCTCGGGGCAGTGGGTGGAATAGTATATTCCTAGATGCAAAGCCGGGTCCCCCAGATGATCGGCTAACTGAAATTCTTGGGCCTTTGTCTCTGTCCCTGCTAAGCGGGGTGAAGGGGAAATCCGTCAAACACTCACCACGTCCACAACGGGCATCCACATAACCGGGTGCGCAGAGCCCAGGGATGTGTATAAGGCTCCGTTTGAAGGAAAAACAGATCCAGAAAAGCAGAATTTCCCTATGCAAAGAGACCATGTCGCCTAGGGCCAAAGCCAGGATTTACTTTCCCAAAAGATTCCCATTTTCATATGGAACTCCTGTGGCATCGGGGAATGGGTTAAAACCGATTTCATCGTATCAGAATCCAGGAAACACAAGGCCCATATAGTCGCCATCCTTGAACACAAACAGCAACCCGGGAAGATCAAGGAGTCTGCTCGCAAAACCAGGATGAAAGGCTCAATACAGGCATACTGTAGAGACCCGTATCTTGACGTACATGGACATTACATTACATTTTCGGAATACTTAGTATATAACAAAAACACACACACAAGGACCGCAATAGTTTAGTGTCTTTAGAAACTCAGAATGTAATCTTCTAATCGTGGTGAAAGATCTTCAACATCTCCCATAAAGATCTTCTTTTTTTAATACCTAAAACCTTTCTTTATATCCTGGGGAAAAGAAAACATAAAAGGGTGAGCTCAAATGCTCAGTAAGGGTAAACAAAAGAAATATCAATCACATCATATACATAATCACATAACTTTTGGAAATCTTAACCTGCAAAAAAGATCATAATTTCATAACATGGGGTAAATCATGGCAGTGAAATGTAATCACAATAATCATAACATAAAACATGAAAATTTGTGGCATTCACACATAATCATAGAGAATCATTTCTTGTTAGTCAAGACTCATTACCAAGACTATCTTAGTGGACAAAGTCCCTTTCTGAATCGAGTAACCCTCATTTCAGTCCTGTTTCACTGAACCGGTATAAACTACCATTCCATCCATGTCTATCTCGTGAGATATAAAATCATTACCCAATGCATTGGAGGGAGATATATGTCCCACCCATCTCATAATGATACCATTCTTATTTGTGCCACAAAATCATAAATCATACATCATTTCATAACCCATGTAATAAAATGGGATTCTTAAACATCATGCCATCATAATCCATAAACAATTGATATCATTTCATCATAAGAAAACTGAAACCATTTAAATCATAGAGACATTTTACTTGAAACATACATATTAAATAACGTCATCTTAGATGGAAAAATCGTTTTAAAAAAACACTTGAAATGAATTCTTGAGGAAAATATCCTTTCTTCTTTAAAAACATTTTTCCTTTCTTAACATGTCATAAAACTTTAAATTAAAAGAAGTTGATTAAAAATAAACTTGAAAACTTGTAAAGTAAGATTCTTGGAAATAATGTTTTAAAAATCCATTCATGCCGTATACGTTAAAAAAACATTCTTCGTACTTTTGTCGGAAAAGTCAAAAAATCACCTCGTACGAAAAAGCGACAAAAGATTCCTTTCATATTCTTTAATAAAAACTCACCGAAGGGTAAAAATGGATTTAAACAATTGTAGGTGGATGGAAATAATATTACATATTGATCAAACATGGATGTGGATGATAAAATACACCCCAGTAAATACTTACGAATAAACAATCTCGGATAAAAATGAGATTGTGATATTTCCCTTACCTTAGGTCCGATTTGCTTTGTTCGTGTCCGAAGCTCCTGTATAATGGTTTAAATAATGTTATTGACTTATTCCAGAATCATACATATTGATATGATATCATATATGGTCATATTATTAGCTTCTTGTTAGTAATATTTCATTGTTACTTGTTACTCGGGTCTTTATAACTTTTTGTTCTTATGCGTGTTTTGTCGAATAAATTCTTATTCTTATCTTTATGTTATAGATAATTCATTTACAGAATGGTATTAGTGTAGTATATACCATATTCATTCATTCAATTCATTTATATAATCATTATGAAATGAAGATCATGTAGAACGAGTCGCATCACATCGTGGAGACGGTATTCCGTACGTACGCACGAGTGATGATATCGTTCCTATGATCGTGGAATTGTATTGGAGTATATATATATATTATTTCAGTATCAATATTACTTCATAATAATCATATATAGTTACTCATTACACCATTATACCCATCCTTGTAAGGGGATGGTGGAAAAATAGATTACACCACGGCGTGGAGACGGTATTCCGTACGTACGCACGCGCGGTGATTTCATTTTTCCGTAGGATGGATAGAAGGTGAATTAGGGTTGTTTCATATTTATAATAACATATCAGTATGTATTTAATACTTATGTTATTACTTTATCATGAAACAACTAAAGAAGAAGAAGTTGAAGAAGAAAGAAATTGAAAAGATCGGTAATGGATATTACCTCTTCTTTGGAACGCCTCTTTGAATCCTCCACTTAAGGAACTAAGATTGGTCTTTGGAGAAGACCAGGACCTCTAGGATTATTCTAGGGAAGTGGAGAGGAGAAAATGGCAGGGTTTGGCCGAGCTTGAGTGCTCAAATTGGTGTGAGGAGGAGGGGGAGGAGGTGTCCTTTTATAAGGGAGGAGAGGGGCACCTTAGGAATATCTCAAAATATTATTTTATATTAAAGTCAAAATCGGTTTATAATGGTTCCAAAGGGTCTTATTTCGAAGCTAAAGTGGGGATTCGAAATCCTATCAACCAATAGGATTTAGACAAGTTTAGGGTATTATTTTAACCTTATCAATTAGATTTAACTCTAAGTTAATTAATTTAACTTTTACCGTGTCTTTTTGTTTTCTTTCACTATATGGTTAATACACTTACTATAACATGACAAACGAACCCCAAATTGTTTATTATTAATATATATATCCTTATCTAAGTCATTTGGCCGAACCTTAGATTTTTAGGAATAAAATAACAATTAATAATATAATATTTGATTTAAAAACTATTTTGTGTCAATTTTGACACTATTTGATATCTGATTTTTGTAAAAGTCATAACAGAATTATATGTTCGAACCAAGTTGATTAAATCAACATTAATATATCATAGTAACCTAGAAAATTAGTGGAATTCATAAAAAGTCTTAAATTACATTTATTTTGGTATTTATATTATCAATTTTGTCAATATTTCATTAATAAGATAATTACTGCATCATCTTTGTGTCATACATAAATTAAATTATTTGATGTCTAAAAATTACAAATAAAATATCATCATGTAGTAAATCTTTTTAGCTTTCTAATGAATATTTACAATTGAATTTATCTTATGTATAACCCCATATTAAAAATGATTTACTTATTAAACTTTGATTTTAACTATTTTAACCCTTCTTTAAATAAATTAATAATAAATGTCCTAATCTAATCCAAGTGGGCCTAAATGGTCATATTTTATTCCTAAGTTTGTTTTTGGTCGAATTACACTTTTCCAATAGAATTAGGACATGTGTTAGGGTAATATTAATATCATATTTACCCTTAGTTACCCTATTTACTATTAACCGCGGTAAAAAAAAGTAAAAAGTTACTATTCACCAAAAAATTATTTTTATCTCATTGAACCACATTTTACTTACTGACATCAAACGTGTCTCTCGGATTTTTGAAATTCCATTCACAGAAGCGGTAAAATTAAGACTTATGAAGAAATTAATTTTTTTAACTACCACTTAGTAGTTTCACTATTTATCAAAAATTGATGTTTTTCAGAACAATGCCAAAATTTCATCCTAAGCTATATTTCATATTCCGAATTCAAAAATGAAGTCTATTTTACCAAATTCATATCATAGAATTTGCATTAATTAATTTTATAATTAAATCCCGCTGTTAAAACAAATAGCATTTTTTAAGAAACAATATCTATCAAAAGATTGACACTTGATTATGTCTGGTTTAAATGTGAAATTACATCCAATGACCAACATTGTATTAAATTGTAAAAATATATTCTAAATATACTTTAAAACCACTCAAATTAATAATTTATCACTATTAATTATTTCGATTAAAAAAGTTGTTTTTAATTATAATTTAGTAGTGTTCACTATTCATCAGAATATGAAAGTTATCCGAAAAGTACCAAAATTTCACCTTAGGCTAAATTCGATACTCCGAATCCAAAAATGAAGTTCATTTTGAAAAATAAGATTTACAGAGTTTTAAAAAGTTGTTATTACTATTCATAACGGCTAGTTTTAATAATATTTTAATAGCATATCGTTGTTTAGTGAAACTCGGTATTGCGTATTACACACGCTATCGAGGAAGGTCGTGATTGCGTGTAATGCAAGGCAAGTCAAGGATGCGTGTTGTGCAAGCTCCTTTTGGTGTAGGGTACAACACAAGACTTTAATAAAATTAAAAAGAATATTTTTTTATAAAATCTTGGGCTGTTACATTCTACCCCCCTTAAAATGAATTTCGCCCTCGAAATTCGTCGGGGTTATAAATGGTTTACTATTCGAAAGTTTCTTTAATAGAAACCCACATCGTAAAAAGGAATATCAAAACCAATCTTTAAAAACAAAAGTATGAAACGTAACGGTTACCCATATAAACTAATCATTGGGTTTCCACATAGGTGAAAATATGGATATGGAAGAGAAATCTAACCATCATGTTCTGATGGAGAGTGGTAGAGAACATGGCTATGGAAAAGCCAGTAATCACAAATCCATAGATTTGTGATGATATAAGGTACCATCTGATTCATCAGGTATAAGATCACTAGGACAACATTTTTGGTTTTCAAGATCATTTCCCTAAAGTTGAAAATTTGAATTAGAATAAATACTTACTTTATTTTGGTACAATCTCACTGTTGTTCGTGCCTTGGACAATTTCCACTTCATCTCTTAAATAAATGAATTTGAATTTGTTATTCATGAAGTGTTAGCAGATCATGTGATAGAATGACGGGTCATTCCATCTGTCTCAAACAAAAGGTTAGCAAAAATTATAGGCATAAGTCGATCTATAGTGAGATTAATCATATATGGTTCCTAAAATGGACTTATACATCATATATCATACTGCTTAATATAATAAAACTAGTTTCTACTAAACAGGGACTTCATGTAGGCCAGTGGTAGGCGATAAAGGCCAGTCGCACATCGGTTGTGGGTTCGATTCCCACAGCCTTGTCCGAAGCGATGGGCTGTCGCCCGTCCTGCAGGTTGTCCTTTTTACAAAACTATATAACATCCCATCAATAATAATGAAAAAACAAACAATACTAACTTATGTCCAACATAATCCATTCCAATCTTTTAGGCTTATCCATAATACTGCAGTCGACTCTCATAATATAGTGAAAATGATTACCAGAGATTTAACACCATCATCGATCCCCATATATCATAAGATATGTTTTGTTGGTCACATTCCAAACATTCAAAGTCCTTAATCGTGTATTCTCTGGAATACCTTAGTGAAAACATGAATGCAGTTAAAAGTTAACACCTTCCACATACTAAAATCCTCAAAATTCTATATACTCAAACCATGATATCACTTAGTCCTTATATCAATCATGAGCTCATGAATACTGTTAAACATTTCATTTTCTCGTTTTCCCTTCATTATGCGCATAATATCTCAATCACTTTGAATACCACACTAGACCAATACATAAATATTCCAATATTCCAAGATACAACATTATTTTGGAATCCCATTACATAAACACTTAATCATTCCACCACATCGTTGTCATATTCAACATTGCCAATAGTGATCGCATGTGACTTCCCTTTGTCCTTTGCCTTAAGCGGTTGCTCATGTCGATCATCACTAACCCTTGGATTAGGGCATTTATTATCATAATTCCCCATTTCCTTGCACTTGAAGCATTGAAGTGTTGGTTGTACGTTCTCTGCAGTGTTTGCTTTATTCACTTCATTAGAATCCCATTTTCCATTACTTCGACACTCAGCTGCTCGATGACCTTCTTTTCCACACTTAAAATATTTTCTAGTCCATTTAAGACAATCTCCACCATGCTTCTTTCCACACTTTGTGCATAAGGAAACATTCATCTTCTTTTCACCATTATTCTGAGTTTTCTCCTTGAACTCCATCTTTCGTTTCTTGTCAAACCCATGAGATGGATATGTAACACCAACATCCATTTCTACCTTGATAGCACAACGCACAATTTCTTCATAGCTACTGAAGTCTCTTATAGCTAATGCCCTTCGAAGACTTGGTTTTAAGCCACTGAAAAATCGATCAACATTACTTTCAGGTTGGATGATAATACCAGAAGCGTACCTTGCAAGTCTTGTAAAATTCGCTTCATAGGTACCAAAAGATTCATCATCCCTTTGCTTCAGTTGAAGAAACTCTTTCTCCATCTTTGTTCAGAGAATACGAGGGAAGTACTTATTGAAAAATAAGTTCTTGAACTCGTCCCATTCCATAGACTCAATTTCATCCATTTGCCTCGTATTCTTAATAAGATTCCACCATTGATCAGCATCTCCTTCCAAACGATACACTGCTAGGATGACTTTATCATGTTCAGAACATTGAAGAACTGAAAATATCTTTTCAGTAGTACTAATCCATTGTTCAGCAACTAATGGATCAGTAGACCCACTGAAAGAAGGTGGACGCTGCCTCATGAAGGATTCAACAGAATGTTGCTCCTTCCATTGCTCGTTTGGAAGTCCTGCATGATTCATAGCTTGAGAAAGTTGTGTGAGCATGGCTACAAGATTTTGCATTCCGGCTCCCATATCGTTTGGTTGCTCAGGGGGACAATCATTGCATTTCCCATCACATTCCGCATTAACACGGTTCCTTCGGGTTCCAGCCATCGTCTAAAACCCAAAAAGAATAGTATGAGAGGCAAAAATCATGCTAGGGAAAACAAAATAATAAAGGGGTAGTACCCTCAATATCTAACATCTTAGGTTAAATTCGAAGATCGTTAGCGCAATTCTAGGACTATAACCTAT
This sequence comes from Viscum album, assembly GCA_963277665.1. Classification (NCBI taxonomy): domain Eukaryota; kingdom Viridiplantae; phylum Streptophyta; class Magnoliopsida; order Santalales; family Viscaceae; genus Viscum; species Viscum album. Next base: position 219,832,443 of record OY728146.1, on the reverse strand, counting down.
ACGTATACTTAACCTTAGAGACATCCCTAGACATACCTTAGAAATATCTCTAGGGATCTCACTAACGTTTTCGCATCCTAGTTTCCAAAGGTTGACTAAGCCTTTCCTCTGATACCAACTGTAGAGACCCGTATCTTGACGTACATGGACATTACATTACATTTGTGGAATACTTAGTACATAACAAAAACACACACACAAGGACCGCAATAGTTTAGTGTCTTTGGAAACTCGGAATATAATCTTCTAATCGTGGTGAAAGATCTTCAACATCTCCCATAAAGATCTTCTTTTTTTTATACCTAAAACCTTTCTTTATATCCTGGGGAAAAGAAAACATAAAAGGGTGATCTCAAATGCTCAGTAAGGGTAAACAAAAGAAATATCAATCACATCATATACATAAGCACATAACTTTTGGAAATCTTAACCTGCAAAAGAGATCATAATTTCATAACATGGGGTAAATCATGGCAGTGAAATGTAATCACAATAATCATAACATAAAACATGAAACTTTGTGGCATTCACACATAATCATAGAGAATCATTTCTTGTTAGTCAAGACTCATTGCCAAGACTATCTTAGTGGACAAAGTCCCTTTCTGAATCGAGTAACCCTCGTTTCAGTCCTGTTTCACTGAACCGGTATAAACTACCATTCTAGCCATGTCTATCTCATGAGATATAAAATCATTACCCAATGCATTTGAGGGAGATATAGGTCCCACCCATCTCATAATGATACCATTCTTATGTGTGCCACAAAATCATAAATCATACATCATTTCATAACTCATGTAATAAAATGGGATTCTTAAACATCATGCCATCATAATCCATAAACAATTGATATCATTTCATCATAAGAAAACTGAAACCATTTAAATCATAGAGACATTTTACTTGAAACATACATATCAAATAACGTCATCTTAGATGGAAAAATCGTTTTAAAAAAAACACTTGAAATGAGTTCTTGAGGAAAATATCCTTTCTTCTTTAAAAACATTTTTCCTTTCTTAACATGTCATAAAACTTTAAATTAAAAGAAGTTGATTAAAAATAAACTTGAAAACTTGTAAAGTAAGATTCTTGGAAATAATGTTTTAAAAATCCATTCATGCCGTATACGTTAAAAAAACATTCTTCGTACTTTTGTCAGAAAAGTTAAAAAATCACCTCGTACGAAAAAGAGACAAAAGATTCCTTTCATATTCTTTACTAAAAACTCACCGAAGGGTAAAAATGGATTTAAACAATTTTAGGTGGATGGAAATAATATTACATATTGATGAAACATGGATGTGGATGATAAAATACACCCCAGTAAATACTTACGAATAAACAATCTCGGATAAAAATGAGATTGTGATATTTCCCTTACCTTAGGTCCGATTTGCTTTGTTCGTGTCCGATGCTCCTGTATAATGGTTTAAATAATGTTATTGACTTATTCCAGAATCATTCATATTGATATGATATCATATATGGTCATATTATTAGCTTCTTGTTAGTAATATTTCATTGTTACTTGTTACTCGGGTCTTTATAACTTTTTGTTCTTATGCGTGTTTTGTCGAATAAATTCTTATTCTTATCTTTAGGTTATAGATAATTCATTTAAATAATGGTATTAGTGTATTATATACCATATTCATTCATTCAATTCATTTATATAATCATTATGAAATGAAGATCATGTAGAACGAGTCGCATCACATCGTGGAGACGGTATTCCGTACGTACGCACGAGTGATGATATCGTTCCTATGATCGTGGAATTGTATTGGAGTATATATATATATTATTTCAGTATCAATATTACTTCATAATAATCATATATAGTTACTCATTACACCATTATACCCATCCTTGTAAGGTGATGGTGGAAAAATAGATTACACCACGGCGTGGAGACGGTATTCCGTACGTACGCACGCGCGGTGATTTCATTTTTCCATAGGATGGATAGAAGGTGAATTAGGGTTGTTTCATATTTATAATAACATATCATTATGTATGTAATACTGATGTTATTACTTTATCATGAAACAACTATAGAAGAAGAAGTTGAAGAAGAAAGAAATTGAAAAGATCGGTAATGGATATTACCTCTTCTTTGGAACGCCTCTTTGAATCCTCCACTTAAGGAACTAAGATTGGTCTTTGGAGAAGACCAGGACCTCTAGGATTATTCTAGGGAAGTGGAGAGGAGAAAATGGTAGGGGTTGTCCGAGCTTGAGTGCTCAAATTGGTGTGAGGAGGAGGGGGAGGAGGTGTCCTTTTATAAGGGAGGAGAGGGGCACCTTAGGAATATCTCAAAATATTATTTTATATTAAAGTCAAAATCGGTTTATAATGGTTCCAAAGGGTCTTATTTCGAAGCTAAAGTGGGGATGGGTCGAAATACTATCAACCAATATGATTTATACAAGTTTAGGATATTATTTTAACCTTATCAATTAGATTTAACTCTAAGTTAATTAATTTAACTTTTACGGTGTCTTTTTGTTTTCTTTCACTATATGGTTAATACACTTACTATAACATGCCAAACGAACCCCAAATTGTTTATTATTAATATATATATCCTTATCTAAGTCATTTGGCCGATCCTTAGATTTTTAGGAATAAAATAACAATTAATAATATAATATTTGATTTAAAAACGATTTTGTGTCAATTTTGACACTATTTGATGTCTGATTTTTGTGAAAGTCATAACAGAATTATATGTTCGAAACAAGTTGATTAAATCAACATTAATATATCATAGTAACCTATAAAATTAGTGTAATTCATAAAAAGTCTTAAATTACATTTATTTTGGTATTTATATTATCAATTTTGTCAATATTTCATTAATAAGATAATTATTGCATCATCTTTGTGTCATAAATAAATTAAATTATTTGATGTCTAAAAATTACAAATAAAATATCATCATGTAGGAAATCGTTTTAGCTTTCTAATGAATATTTACAATTGAATTTATCTTATGTATAACCCCATATTAAAAATGATTTACTTATTAAACTTTGATTTTAACTATTTTAACCCTTCTTTAAATAAATTAATAATAAATGTCCTAATATAATCCAAGTGGGCCTAAATGGTCATATTTTATTCCTAAGTTTGTTTTTGGTCTAATTACACTTTTCCAATAGAATTAGGACATGTGTTAGGGTAATATTAATATCATATTTACCCTTAGTTACCCTATTTACTATTAACCGCGGTAAAAAAAAGCAAAAAGTTACTATTCACCAGAAAATTATTTTTATCTCATTGAACCACATTTTACTTACTGACATCAACCGTGTCTCTCGGATTTTTGAAATTCCATTCACAGAAGCGGTAAAATTAAGACTTATGAAGAAATTAATTTTTTTAACTACCACTTAGTAGTTTCACTATTCATCAAAAATTGATGTTTTTCAAAACAATGCCAAAATTTCATCCTAAGCTATATTTCATATTCCGAATTCAAAAATGAAGTCTATTTTACCAAATTCATGTCATAGAATTTTCATTAATTAATTTTATAATTAAATCCCGCTGTTAAAACAAATGGCGTTTTTTAAGAAACAATATCTATCAAAAGATTGACACTTGATTATGTCTGGTTTAAATGTGAAATTACATCCAATGACCAACATTGTATTAAATTGTAAAAATATATTCTAAATATACTTTAAAACCACTCAAATTAATAATTTATCACTATTAATTATTTCGATTAAAAAAGTTGTTTTTAATTATAATTTAGTAGTTTTCACTATTCATCAGAATATGAAAGTTATCCGAAAAGTACCAAAATTTCACCTTAGGCTAAATTCGATACTCCGAATCCAAAAATGAAGTTCATTTTGAAAAATATGATTTACAGAGTTTTAAAAAGTGGTTATTACTATTCATAACGGCTAGTTTTAATAATATTTTAATAGCATATCGTTGTTTAGTGAAACTCGGTATTGCGTATTACACACGCTATCGAGGAAGGTCGTGATTGCGTGTAATGCAAGTCAAGTCAAGGATGCGTGTTGTGCAAGCTCCTTTTGGTGTAGGGTACAACACAAGACTTTAATAAAATTGAAAAGAATATTTTTTTATAAAATCTTGGGCTGTTACACAGACCCTGTCAAAAAACCCATTTGGGTGTTCTGGAATAGGGATACTTTGGTTACACTCATCCAAGCAGGCACGCAACATATTACAACCAGCGTAACCCACGGCACAGAGACTATCCTGGTGACCTTCGTCTATGGCAGCTGTGATGCACAAAGGAGGGAGAGCATGTGCCAGGAACTCAGCGGTTTCGACCCAGGGGACCTGCCTTGGATCATCGGGGGTGACTTCAATGTGGTAACAGAACCAGTAGAGAGGAAAGGGAGAGGAGCCTTCCCCAGAAATCCGAGCATTGACTTCGTCCAGTTCATGGCTGGCAATGGGTTAATGGATAAGGGGTATGTGGGTGACCCTTTCACCTAGTGTAACTACCAACACGGGAATAACAGCTGCTGGAGTAGGCTGGACCGGTGCCTTGCTAACATCCATGCTCTGTCCATATTTCCAAAGGCCAAGGTCAGCCACCTCGTTTGCGGTATATCCGATCACTCACCGCTTCTTCTTACTCTGTCTCCAGCACAAGCCACGAAATATTGTTTCAGATTTAGTAGTCGGTGGAACGATAACCCGGGCTACCAAAAAGTGGTCAGGGAAGTGTGGAGAGGACCGACTCAGGGTCACTCATGGACATCCATCCACAACATGTTGACGAAGCTGAAGAAAATGATGCAAGCGTGGGATAGTGATCTTCCTCCTGTCAATCAGAATATGGAAGAGATCAGGAGGGATGTGGAATGCTTGGAGACCGAACTAGAAGAGGACTGGGACGATGTGGTGATTGATGAGTTTCTTGAAAAAAATACTATCTGGTGGATCTGGTTCTGGCCAGGAATGTTGGGCATGGGAGGACTGAAAGATTAAATGGCTCCGTGAGGGTGACAAAAACACGGGTTTCATTAATTCCTGCATCAAGGAGAGGCGAAGGCCAATCAAACCCAACTTACTTCTGGATGATGGCACATACACTGATGACAGCAATGTGGTAGGGGACATGGCCCATAGTTATTTCAGAATCCTCATGGAAGGCCCCAATTCCAAAATGCCTAATGGATAACCGGAAGGGGGTGAGGAGTTTTAGGGGGAGGTTCCGAGCCTCATCTACGGCCATGAGAGTGGTTCTATCGAGCGAGTCCCTGGGGAGGAAGAGATCTGTGAGGCCATGTTGAGGCTCAACCCCGAGAGTGCACCCGGCCCTGACCACTTCCCAGGTACGTTCTACAGGGGCTCTTGGGAGGTGGTTAAAGATAATATTTCTGCTGCAATACAAGACTTCTTCCGAGGCGGTTCCCTTCCTCGTGTGGCTTGTTCTATGACCCTCGTACTCATCCCAAAGACCAAGGATCCCTCCTCCATCCTCCACTATCGACCGGTAAGCATGTGCAATTTCCCGTACAAGATTTTGACCAGCATCCTCAATGCGCGGTTGTCTCCTCTTCTCCCACGGTGGATCTCACCTGAGCAACATGGCTTCGTTAAGGGGCGCTCGATCAAAGAAGCCATAGCTATGTCACAAGAAATGCAGAGGGATCTGAATATCAGAACGCATGGCTCCAACATAGCTATCAAGGTGGATATGAATACGGCTTATGACCATATGGAATGGGTGTACATCAACAGGGTATTGGCAAGACTGGGCTTCTCGTCTTGGGCATGCGACCTCCTGTTCAGGTGTTAGAGCTGCTCCTGGTTGGCAGTCACTTTCATAGGGAGAAGCTGGGGATTTTTCAAGGCAACCCGTGGCCTTCGTCAAGGTGACCCCATCTCACCCATCATTTTCATCATCACTTAGGATATTCTCAGCCGGATGATCAACAGAGAGGTCTCTAATGGTGCCATCCAACCTTGTCGCAGGAAAGGGAATCTTCCCTCGGTTTCCCATCTGATGTTCGCCGACGACACATTCATCTTCATGAATGCGGGCAAGAAGTCGATTCGGGGGATCACTCGGATCCTAGAGGCATACAACCACTGGAGTGGACAAACTATTAACAAGGATAAATCCACTTCTATATTTCAAGTAGCTGTTACAACAGGAGGGCTGCACATCTGAGTAGAAGGCTGGGCATGAAACGAGGCATCTTTCCCATGGATTACCACGGCCCACCAATATCCTCCGGCAGGACACGGATTCGAGACTTCGACCAGGTGGTAAGCAGAATTACGGGGTAGGTTCTCAACTAGAAAAACTATTTCCTCTCCTTTGGAGGTCGGATTGCGCTCACCAAAAGTGTCCTATCCGCGATACCTATCCATGCTCTGGTGGCCTCCAATGTACCTAAAGGGTTCATTAAGAGTATTGATAACATGCTCTCTAAATTCATCTGGGATGCTGCTTCAGAACGTAAGAGACGCTGGGTCTCTTGGGAGTGAATGGAAACCCCTATCCAGGATGGAGGTATTGGCGTGAAGAGTTTGGCAGTTACCATCTACAGTATGCATGCAAACCTGGCGTGGGCCGTGATCAAGGAGCACACATTGTGGGGATGGACCATGTCGAGCAGCCTCGACGGGAGCACGGACAACGCATACCCACTCCATGGTTCCCCCCTCTGGTCCTCAGTTAGAAGCCCCATCCCAACCCTTCACCAGAACTCCCAATGGATCATTGGAGATGGAAACATCCAGTTCTGGCATGAAAATTGGGCCGGCGACGTGATCGGATTCCACGGCTGCCCCGCTCCCAACATCAGCTTCAAGGAGGTGAGCCTCTACCCTCGTTTCATTAGGCTGGTTCTGGATAAAAAGAAACAAGAGGCCTATGATATGATCATCCTCAACTCGGAGGCGGACAGGTGCGTGTTCACCCCTTCATCTTCAGGCCACTTCACCTTGAAGGATTTCAGACAGTTTTCCACCCCCCAGCCCCAAGTCGATAGGTGGCATGAGGTCGTATGGTGAATGAAAATACCCATGAAATATGGATTCCTAAAATGGAGGATCAGGAACCAAGCCATCCCGTCGGATGACAACATTAAAAAATTGGGGATCAAGATTGCCTCAAGATGCCATTGCTGCAACAACAGCCACGAGGAAACCACACATCACCTATTCTTCAATGGCGGATGGGCTCACGAACTGTGGATCTTTTTCAGTGGCTTCACTTCATACCAGGATTGGGACCTTCATGATGACTCCTTTTTTGGGCACTGGTACAAGGGAGCGGACAGTGCAGGACCGTAACGAATGGTGAGAACCATCATTCTCAATGCAGGATGCTGGAGTTTATGGCAGGCCTTGAACCATGCAAGATACGAGGGGTCTAGGTCTACTGGGAGATCAATCATTGTGCACACAAGGAACATGATAGCTGATTGGGTAACCCACATCAGCAACTGGAGAAACGCACCCTCGCTCCGGCTCATTCACGATTTTTCGCCTGCCCCTCACCCCATGTAGCAGGGCCATTGGGTATGCTGGATACCCCCAACGAATGGGCTCAAGTTGAATATTGACAGCTCCGGCTCCTCGGGTATCATACGAGGAGGTGGGGAAGTGAGGGACTACACGGGAAGTACGATTCTGGCCTTAATGGCACACTACGGGAGGGGAAATTCTTTACAAGCAGAGGACAATGCAGTCCTATCCGGACTCAATCATTTCATGAAAAAGAATGTTCGCCTCACTCAGGTGGAGAATGAATCAATGATCATTCACGATGCCTTACTTGGAAGAGGACCCACACCTTGGTCGATAGCGTACATCATTAGGCGGTGCAAGACGCTCATATCAAACAATATTAAAGTAACCCATACCTGGCGAGAGGGGAATAAAGTATTAGACCATCTTGCTTCTTAGGCGGGACAAACATTTGAGGTCACATGTCTCCATAACATCTCTTGTTTTAAACCTTAGGGGGTGAACCTGATTAGAGGGGATGCCCTCGGCCTGCATTACCTTAGACCCCCTTAGATACCAGCCGCCTTTTCTTGGGCTTTGGCTGTTTCTTCCGAAAATAAAATATACAATGATGATGATGATTCTTATCGTAATGAAATTTCTTTTATCCATTGTCTTGTGTTTATTTTCTAACTCCTTCATACAATTCAAGATTACCCCTTTCTTTTGTGTAAATCACAAATGGGGAGAATGTTTACAAAGTGAGAGAATGTTTTTAAAGGGGGGAGAATGTTTTATAAAGGGGGAGAATTATTTACAACACTCTTAATGAAAATTTACAAATACAATCCTTAGGAAAGACCATACCTAAGGGGGAGTTAGTTGTATTCAATTTCTTATTCAGAAGAGTTTCCAATAACTCAGGGGGAGATAAGTATTTCTTTTAGTTTTTATTTTTTGATTTGTGCTTTTCAAAAAGGGGGAGATTGTTGAGTCAAAATTCTTATTTTGACTTCTATATTTTGTTTTGGAAAACACAAATGTCTTGTTAATCCTACTAACCTTGTATATTGTATCATACTGATCATGCTGATCGTACAAACTATGTGTATCGTACTGATCATACTGATCGTACTGACCATGCCAATCGTACAATACTGATCATACTGACCATAATGATCGTACAGATCATGCTGATCGTACAGACTAGGCTAATCGTACTAATCATGCTGATCGTACTTACTATGTGTATCGTACTGATCATACTGATCATACTGACCATGCCAATCGTACAATGCTGATCGCACTGAATATGGAAATTGCATTAACTGAGCTTCTAATATCTTTTATTACATACTTGTTTTAGTACTTTGTCATAAACACATACTTTATTTAAATCGTACTTTGATTATCTTTTTCATAAATCTTGTTCTAACCAATACGATGTCGTTGAGTTAGTTACAAACTAATCAAAACGATGTCGTGCTTTATGTTTCAATATGACCGTTATGATGCCAGGTGTCCAAGTCCCTCTGAGTTTTTTAGAGAAATATGTCCGTTGGAGGAGATGTGACCGTTGGAACCCGAGGCCTATAAATAGGAGGTCATTTAAAGCCAAGAGTATAACAAAAAACTAACAACAAGCTTGATACAACTGTGATACTTTGCTTCTATCAGTATTTAGAGAGAGATGTTGTGACTTCTATCATGCTTTGTGCCTTGTGCGTCCGATCATCGTATCAAGGGCTTTCATGTAATTGAATGACAGAGGTGCCAATTACCTACAAAATCGAGGGCTGATAGGGATAGGCAGACGGACGGACCGATCATCGTATCGAGGGCTACCGGGGATAGGCAGACAGACGTTCTGATCATCATATCAAGGGTTGCCAGGGATAGGCAGACAGACAGTCCAATCATCGTATCGAGGGCTCACCAAGGTGTTGGTGAGACATACATTTTATCATAGGTGAAAGGATAACCCTTCTCTTTGGGTTAAAAGAATTGTAATTCTTTTACATTTCTTCTACTATCTGTATTAGAAAGGAAATTGTTTTTGTTTCCTTTTCTATCTCTTATACATTTGTAATTATTTCAATTACATACATTCTATTACATATCGTATTGATTGATTATATACTCTTTAAGGTAGAATCATTCATCTTCATATCACTCTGATTACTATGTTCATCTTGAATACAATTGTTTTACATTTCATTGGTATTACATTACATCATACCTTTTATATTCAATACTATTGTGGTTGTTTGTATGTGTATTAGTTTTAGATAATTTAAACTAATATCTTCAGTGGTAAAACTCAAAAGGTTTTTAAACATACAATTCACCCCCCTCTTGAATTGTTCCATCTAATAGACATACATATCTATATATTCGATCCAACACGAATTGGATTTCCCCCCCAGAAATCCTATCAAAAAGATTCCATTCCCAAATGATGATGTTGTTTCTCTCAAATTAGTGCCTCTCTCTCCCACATCTCATTTGTATCATAACCTTGATTTAATAGAACTCAAAACAATGTAATCATCCTCTAATTAAGTACTAGGGTGTTATAATAAACTATAATGAATGGATGCTCAGTCACAGATAAAACATTATCAATTTCAGGTTTACTCCAACTCAAAACATGAGATTTATCAGAAGATACATTTAGAACTGTGATACATGGAACAAATTATGTATAGATGTAAACTATGGAGGAAGTGAAAATTGTTAATCCACTTTCCCCAAAAACTCAACAACCTAAAATGGTCCAAAAAATGGAGTAGAAATCTTCCCTTTACTCCCAAGTCATTGATTACCCAAATGAGGTGAAAAATTCATGAACACCTTATCCCCAATAAAAAATTACAATGGTCTACAATGATGATCAACATAATATTTCTACCCAAAATGTAACGTCAACATCCTATGAAGAATCAGCTAAATCTTTTATATCATATCTAGAACTATGATCAGTCCAAACAAGAAACATTTACAAATCAAACCAACAAAACATAGATTTTCAAGGCTGGACAAAGAAGTCCTCAAAAGGAGTCATCCTAATAGTAGACTAGTAACTATGATTATAATAAAACACAAAAATCCTAAATGGATATCCCAAGCTCCACCAAAATTTAGGACATAGGTACAAGACATATCCTCATGAATTTATATATCCCTCCCTATATTTCTATCCATTTGTATATTATATATCATAATAAGTCGATCCTAGTATCAAAGTGCATCCAAAATGCCTCTCCAATAGAGATAAGTAAAAAAGTGATCTTTATCAGAGAAAATATCATCTCGAAGTCCATGAAAACAAACAATATATCTCACATAGTTATTTCCTACAACCTAAATATTGGATGTATTAGGAATGGGTATAAAGTGATTTAATTTGGATAGCCAATTGATCACAACCCTTATCACATTCTTCATTATCTATATATTAAAAAACCAAACCACAATGTCAATAGAGATCTACTCCCAATTCCACATTGGTGTTTGAAGTGGCTGAAGAAAAATAGAAGGTCTCTAGTGCTTGTCCTAAGCCTGTTGGAATGTATAATAATGATTGAAAAAAATTAAAAATTCCCTATCTAAATAATAGCCACGAGAATCATCATCCCATATCATAGAACCGATTTGAGTTTCCTGAGTGCACTGCCCACTTGAAATTAGGTAAATCCCATATTACATATTTTTTCATTTAAAAATGTATAATTTATTGTATATATAATCAAAGGATAGTATCTGTATATAATTTTCACTCAGAATTAGTCTCCACGCAATAAAGGGAGATCCAAATTCCAAAAAATTCATCTTGAAGAAACAATTCCTAATGAATCATCTCTAGAAGAGCATAGTTAATTCTAAAAATGAAAAAAAGCATAGAATTATTTATCAAAATTCAATTCTCAACTATGAAAAAATATCCATCAATTTCCACTGTTTGGATGATTATTTCCTAGCATACGTCGGAAGTTTCCTTCTCAAATAATCATCAATGACATTCCCTTTCCCTAACGTGTAGTAAATATAAATATCAAAATATTTCAGCTGTTTTTGAAAATGATGCTGGAGGAGACTCAATTATTTCTAAGAGAAGATATAACATAGGCGCTAGGGATCAGAATACAATGAAAAACATTCTCCAAAAAGGTAATTCTTCTTAATCATACGTGTGTGCATCACATATGCATGCACAAGGTCATGGGATTTATAATTTTTCTCATGTGTCTGAAGCTATAGATATCCATAATAAAAGACATCGTCACCTTACACAAGAACCAAAGATAAAAATAAACTGAAAATCCCATATAAGACAAAAGAGGCCTACCCTACACCTAGAATAGTTAACACTAGAATCTATGACAAAAGTCATTTTAGATCAACAATAGAAATATGAAATTTCCATTACCAATAGGACTTCACTCCCTTTAGTGTTAGATCAGTTTTTTAAGAATACAAATTTGATTAATCCTTTAGAAACCAATGATAACATCCAACAGATCCCAATAATCATTGAATCTAAAAAAAATTCATTGTTTACCACATTTAATAATAGATTTTACTTTCTAAGGATAAATAAATATTCATTGTTATGCCACAACTCATCCCATAAACACCACTTCCGAAATCCAAAAATGAAATTTTGATATATTGATATAAATTCTGTGAATTATCAATAACTCTAGACCTGCTCTTAGATGACCCATATGATCCTCCATATACATAATGTAAACATGTATTTCATCAAAAAGTACTATCATGAAATAATATAAGATACTAATAGAGAATCATGTTCATAAAACCCATAAAAAATCATGAAAAATGGATAGACCAAATGGCATGACAAGGTACTCATAACGGCCATACATGTTTCAAATGTTAATTTTCTGAATGAAAAAATATTTTATACACAAAATGTGATAACTAGATCAATGATAATTCTTTCAAAATCAATTGACCCCATTTAACTAGTCAAATTGATCATCAATCTATAACAATGAATAATTTTCATTACCTTATCTAGATTGAGTTGTCGATATTGAACACAATGGAGAAGTGACCCATAATCTTTTATAGTAAATGGAATATGTGGAACACATGTTTACACACTCAAGTGTATAAATTATTTCAATAAAATATCATCCAACTAAGTCTTTATATCTTCATTACATCCGGTTCCATGTAGTTAGAAGGAATAGATACTAGTTTAGTACTTGACATTAAATTAATTGAAATTTATAGCGCCCTTACAAGTATAAAATAAGATAAGTCAGAAGGAAAAAAATTTGGAATGTCAATGAAAATTATAGGGACATCACTACTCAAATATTCCATCTCTATATATATATAATAAACACTGATATTGCTTTCCCTGACTCAAGATAAGAGGGTTTGTCTCTATTCGACATTAGGTCCTATCCCCCCTAAATAGAATGGCACACCAAATCAGGTAAAATAAAGGATACCAAATAAAGATGGGGATCAATTCAAGATTTATTAGCAATGATCCATTACCTAATAAAATTGTAAAAAAGTGTTTTTGTTTTAGGAATAATAAAATAACAAGTAAGTTCCATATTTTAAAAAGAGAAGATCCAAGAAAGTCAATGAAGATCATACTTTCTATTCATTCTGATTGTTGTAGTAATATCAAACAAATAAGATAAAATCTTTTTACTAATAATTTAAATATTCACAATATGATCCCAGATGAATGAATCAGATACACTTGTATCAAATAAATTATTCACTAATGATGAATCTATAGTAAAAGTACCTCTCACAGTCACTAGAACTATATCTTTTTCCATTGGAGACATTTCAACTATTTGGATGAGATTCATTATAGATTCTTGTGGCTAAAACCCATTAGTTCATGAATCATCATATTACAACATATTAATTATTGCTGTTTATGATCCCATTCCACTACATAGAGTATAATAAAAATGAAATAAATTCGTCATGTGATAGGAGAATCCACATGAACTACATATCATGGGTGACTTAGTGAATACCCATTTATAGTTCCCAAGCATTCTATACTGGTAACAAATCAAACGTCCACTTCCTTGAACTACAGGATGTCTAGAAGCCCTAATATGGAGAAGCACCATGAGAGTCATCACACATAATCTTTCATTTGATGGAGTTGAAAGAAAAATCACTTGGAGAATTGGTAAATCCTCCCAACACAGACCTACCAGTCAGGTCTAAATCAACCATCAACACTCAATCTAGCACATCAGAAAAAGAATAAATCATCATCAAGAAAACCAGGGAACTAATATCAGATCAAATTACCATATCTAATTGTATAGTCTTCTTATTCTTCACATTTTATACAATCTCAGGTCAAAATTAAACGAGATCAATGATGTGATTATCATATTCATTCATGGTCTTGTCATCCTACTCGAGTTTAAAAAATAAATAGCCTTGGATAACACCATTAAATCTATAAATAACTGATATGTGAAGTTAATTTTAAATTCATTCTATTATATTCCATCATGATTCTTCTACATAAACATCATGTTCCATTATCTCATGTGAGGTCCTTCCTATACTAATTTGGATCATTTCTACTTGATTGAATCATGAATCTATAGGAACTCAAATAGCAGCTCAATCCTTCTCAAAAAAATACTTAGCCTATTTAAAAAGGATTTATCTTTAGAACCTATGGGGTTTCTGGGGAAGGAACACCTGATAATGAATTTTTAATTCACCCGCTATGGTTCCATAACTGGATCATGAATAGGAATGGGTTTAGGTGCTTGTTTCATATCATGGATGACACACACAATATCCTCAAACATATTCTAGTCTATGAGAGTATTTTTTTATTGTGGGTCATAAGCTACTTCTTTATAGGTCATATTCAGATATATTTTTAGTGGAATGATTCTACAAAAATCAGAAAAAAAATCTATGAAATTAAAATATTTTACATACCATCTACTCAAAGAATAGAAATATGAAAATAACTCTAATCTAATAAGAAAATTCATTTCATACTATAATAAAAATCATGGAAAAGACCAAAACTAATCCTCAATAATCCTTTCTAAAACTACCCATGGTGACTTAATGCACATTACAATTAGATTTAGGTTGTAATTCATTGTCACTTACATTCTATGTACTGATAGTATATCACAAAAGCATACAAACATCAAGGAAAGATGTTAACTCTCCCTCTAATACCACTTTTTCATGAACACTTTTGAATAACATGAAACCATGACACCAAATATGAATCTGACATAACCCATATGGGGTTCATGATCCCCACAGGTTGGTGACTAGAACCTATAATCATACAATACAAAAGAGTGAATTATGTTTTCCCATAAATAGGGGAAGAAATCGATAAAAATGAATATTTTCAAAGAAAATTTCCAACAAGATCTATACCGGAAGTCAAACATGAATAAAAAAACCAAATAGTTACATGAAAAACTAAATAAAAATTGCATGATAACCCAAGTCCCAATGGACTGGACACACAAATACTTGAGGACTCAACAAAAACAACCCCCTAAATATAGAATTTTACCCTAACTCAAACTTAGATGAATGAAATCTAAATAGTCATAAATAAAAATATTGGGTGCAAGCTAAAATCCCTGTGGGGTGTCACTAAGTTATCTATAATATTATTCCAATATAAATAAACAAAATCATTCTTTCAAGTTTAGAAAAAATATTATTGGTAAAAAATTAAATCTTTAAAACAATACATGATTTTCATTTCAATTAATGGGATCATTTCAAAGATGGATTAATAAAGTTTTTATATAAAGCTGTTTATATAATTCACTATGATTGAGTAAAGAAGATTCATAATAAATTGCATATATATCAATTTAAACATAATAAAAAAATTGGTCATCATCTAAGAGGTATGATATTTTCATGCTATGGGATCCTCACACATCCCATATCAGTTATCACAAAAATATAAAAACACATCATATAGATAGTTTCAAAAGTGAATCGCTAACCACCAAATGTGGATATGATCATCTGAACTAGGTTTTTTGATATTTGAAAAGAATCAATCCATTGCTACATCATTCATATCATAGTATTTTTGTCCCAAATACCACTAAATACACAGAATCTCATTTTCTCAATAAATTAATCATCAATAGGGATTTATTTTAAAATGATGAAAACTAAATTTTCAAATTTTTTATTCTCAATATGAAAATTCCTATTTAAAAACCAGAACATGAATTTTTAATCAATTATTTCATTTTTCAAGATAAATACAATCCCAGGTTCTTATCAAATCAATTTAATCCATTTATAACAAAATCAAATTCACAAATAAATTTCACAAATTCCATCAATTTTAGATCACACTCCAATTTCGAAATTCCATTGGGAATGTGGGTTTATCAAAAAATCTTGCCACTCCAATTCAAAATCCCAATTATCATTGAATTTAATTTTAATAATTCAAATAAAAATAATAAAATCAAGGGTTTATAACATAGAAATCATAATGGAACTACCTAACATTAACATGGAGTTCATGTACCAAACCACCCAAAAGGGGAATTTTCAATGAAGATGGTTAGAAAAACAGATCAAGGAATCAAACATAAAATAAATATATAAAAGAAAAGAGTATAGATCCATCACAAAAAAGATGATATAAAAACCCTATGGGATAGAGATAGAGAGGGTAAGAGTGAATACATAGAAGAAGATCTATTATTAGATAAGAATCAAATAATATTTGACAAGATTTGATACCCCATGGAATATGTTTTTAGAAACCAGAATTTGTTCTTATGTTATTCAATGACCTATGAATATTTCCGATCAAAATTTAGGTTCCAGCATGGGATTATTTGGAGTAATGAGAAATTTTAAAATAAGTTTTTATGTTAAAAAGCCTTCATTAATGATTTTATAGAGGGGGTGCATGATTTGTTAAAATTGAATGTATAGAAACCATGTCTTATCATTTATGGATATTACATAATTTTAGATCAATGCATAAAATATCAATTAAAAAAAATTATCAAGGACTATAATTGTTTAGTGATTTTGGAAACCTGGAAACATAATCTTCTATCTTGGTAAAATATATTCAATATCTCCCCAAAAATCATCTTTATTAGTAATCCCACATAATACCTATATTAATATAATAGAGAAAGGATACATAATAAAGATGCGAGTTCATATATTTAGTATAGGTAAATAATGATATATTTATGCAAAACATGGGCATTATTTTATGAGATCATGGTCATAAAATTAAGAAGATAATTCCTTGTATTTCTATGATCCTAATAAAGAGTCATAGAATATTTATTATGAGTTAGTAAGAAATATATCATAAGCTAATAAAGATATTAATCCATGAAATTATAACATAGGATTAAGGAATAAATTTTTTTGAATACACATAATTATATAAAATCATTCCCTATAAGTAAATGCTCATTATGAAAACCTATTAGGGAACTTTATGTGGGATACACCAATAGGGTAGGACACACCACCATCCCAATTCACAATATTTTACTTACAATAGTTTAGGTTACAACTTCATCCCATAGTGGATTAGATTACACCCTCATATCATCGTGTAATATGATTTACACACTTCCCATAGTAGATCAAGAACCTAATATTGTTTCCCATCATTATCTAATGAGATATATATATATTTAATTGATGAATTGGAGGGAGATATTGGCCCCACCCATCGTTTAGGATATATTGGGATTACCTAGAGCTATATAGTCCACCCCATGTTATGTTGTAATAGGCTTAGCCAATGATATCTACGACACCCCATGTTAACCTATAACAATCATACCCGATACTATCTGGGACAGTACATGTTGAGTTGTAACATGATTACATAGTTCTATATGTCCCACCCCATTGTATAATAAATTTCCATGAACCAAAACATGAATAAAGTAAATTTTTCTAGTATATCATCATAAAAACTCATAAAAATAATTATTCATTCATAACAAGATTAACCCAATGAAGTGAAATAATTTTCTTGTCAATATCTATGAAATGAGATTATCTCATAGAAAATTAACAAATTTCATAAATATTTTTTGAAACATTATTAACCTATGGAAAAGAAATGTGTTTCATTAATATAATTCCATAAAAACATAAAGCATTTAGAGAGAGAATATGGATGGTTTCTTTGGATCATGTCCCTAGTAAGACATAATGAATACCAAAGGATGTAATCTTATATAAAGAATGATTTTGAAAGATAACATGAAACATAACCAATATTTTAAAATCAATTTTAAGACATATAACATTTTAAAAATCCATTTTTAAACCACATTTAAAACATATAAAGAATGCATTAAAAATCATTTAAAACATTTCTTAAGGAAAATATATTTTCCTTTTAGAATTTTTTTTTAAAACATAAAACATTGTGAAAGCAATAAATCTCAGATATATTATTAAAAAAATCTTTAAATAAGTCCCTAAAAATATTTAAAGGATAATTCGTGGAAATAATAGTCAGGATAGTGGGTAAATCCATACATGTTGATAGTCATTTTACACCATCAAAAGTTTATAACAGTTCCTTGATTGGAAAATGAATATCAAATTTCATTCAAAACCATTTTCTATTAAAAATTTAAATAATGGGAAAATTTGTTTTTTTTTCAAATTACTGTAAAAAATTAATGTATTTTTAGTAGAAATTGTAATGGGAGAAAATATATTTCTGACCGATGAGAGAAATAGGGTCTCAATTTCATAAAAACATCTTTTTAATCATCTTATGTACCAATGAGTGTAAAATGGTACTATTACAATAAGATATCATGAATATCCTAAAGATAAGAAATTATATGAGAGTTATTGATATATGTATCACATGATTTCAGCACTCAAAGTATTATTGTAAACAATCATGATAAATTGTGAGGTTGTAGAAATAAACTCATGCCACATTGGTAACATTGAATCATAGTCCCATTTAAATAATAATATCAAAATTAGTATAAAATAAATTGAAAACGAGAATATTAGTTATATATCAAGTAAAAGGGAATTATATACAGCTCAAAAAAATGACATAGGTTCATAATATAAAATGTGTCATAATGAAGGAAAATTTTGACAAAATTACATTACCAATTTGGTAACTATTGTACCATAAACCCTATTGATGTGATACCATAAAATGGATATGTAAATACTCATAAATTTAATGAAATTATTAATTTAATTAATTCATGATCATCATATACACCACAAAAAATAGGAAATTGGTGAATATGATATAACTCTCACAGAAATCAAAATGAGACTTTAAATCCCTTTACTACATGAGTAACATTTGAATCATGATGTCCATGAGATAGTAAAATAAATTGAAACTTTAAATATCATGAAATAATCTAAAATTATTTTGTAACATGTCATAGGGAATTATATTCACCAAATAAATGAAATTAGTGGAGAATGTGGAATATATATCATTAATATAAAATTTGAGATGAATTTCACTTACCTTAACTCATAACTTTATTAGTTCACATTATAAAATAATTTATAATAAATATAAGAATATAATATATATACCGGAGATTTTTATTATTATATATATTTTAATATATTATTTTATTAATAAATTTTATTAAATTTTTATTAACAATTCTATGTAATGTAATGTTTCAGGTAATATCTGCTTTGTTTTATGTACATTTTTTGACATGTTATTCTGGTTCATCATACTTCGATATGATTTCCATATTTCTATACTGTAAAACATGAAAAAGATATCATATATATTATAAATATTTGTATTTATAAATATCCAAAAAATATATATATATATATTTATAATAAAAATACATTTTTCATGGATACAATAGATCGTACGTATGTGTGAACATTGATTCCATTCTCTTATCATATTGAAAAAAAGTAAATGATATATATATATATATTCATTAAATTATAATTATTATGTCATTTATATGACATAATTTTAACATTCACATCCTTAATATGTTCCATGTGAAGCATGAACGAATAAAATTACTTTACAGAGTCTATAGTCCACATGTTCACAAAATGTGTTATCATATTCTCACAAAATATAAAGAATGAATGTATGTGTTATATAATAAATAAAAAAGCATAAATAAATCATAAATATCATATATATATATATATAATATAATTAAATCATAATTCCCAACCTTTAATGTTGGTAATGGTTGAATGAATGACATTGGTTCGCGATGTGGTAGTACACTGTACATACGAATGATGATTTTGTATCCCATATGATAGAAGTGTCTGATGGTGTATATAATAAGAATAATTGAAAAAAATATAATCAATTTTAATGTACATAGGTTATTATAAAATATTTATATAATAATAACTTAAGGGATTTTAGAAGTAGACAATACAAAAAAAATCAAGTTGATTAATGTTGTATCTTTTTTTGGTAAGTCCTTCAAGATTACACCAAAGGGATTCATTAGCTGTTGTTTTTTTTTCAAATTGAGTATTATAAGTTTATAGGAGGGAATATGGAAGATTATATGGGTATTATTTGGTTTATCCAATGTCTTAATAGGTGTTATGATTCGATGGGAGAGTTCCCATTAATACCATAGGAGGAGTGGAATTCTTATCAATACAAAAAAGGTAAACACTTTTTGGTGGTCTCTTTTACATAATGCGCTCAAATAATATTCCATTTTTGATAATATACGGGAATGAAATGATATATTAATATAATATTAGTTTTTTACATGTTTCTAGGTGATTTTGCCTCTTAATAATGATGTTTAACAACTAAGTAAACCCGATTTTATATTAATCATTCTAATTAAATTTACATACTCTCACTAATTTTATTGGAAAGAATATAAATTAATCATACTAGAAATTGTTAATTATTTTGATTCCAAATATGGAATACTTTTTTTTCTAAATTCCATTCCGATAAGTGGAATAATATAATTTAACATTAATCTCATTTTTGGGATGTAACAACTTGTTTTTAATGTACAATGTTTAAAAGTTAGAATTTTTTTATATCCAATTTCAATTTTAAATTGATTCCAATGATCTAAATTAAAATTATTTATCTATAATTGATCTAATTATTATTTTTAAACAAAATAAAATATAAATTAATCATCTAAAAAATTTATATGGAAATGAATTTTTAATTAGTATTAAATTTTTTCATTATATGTCAAATAATTAATCTTCTCATAAAAATAACAAAATTCTACATAATGTATGTCACAGTCCTGGTTTCCAGTAAGGAACCATTATTTGTCATTTTTTATTATGTAAATCATATGGTATAATTTTGGGAGTGTTTTTTAAACTAATAAAATTATTTTGGGGCTTTTCTATGGGTTCATATTGTGTGAACAATTTTGGAAAACTGTGAAATATATATAAGGAACTGTGTACAGTTATATAGAGGCGAAAAAGACAATGCATGGGAAACACATGATCATTCCAAAACATGTAGAATACTTGGATAATTCATGCTTCTTTATAGAGTGGTAGATGGCATGGTTGGAACACCATATGGAAACCATGGATGGTTCCTACATGGGGATGAATCCAACACATGGTTAGTGCACAATTTGATTAATTGTGTGACTAGTCATGCATGGGTAAAAACTGAGATCATAAAATTGTGTATCTCACTCATATTCATATCCAACTCAATAATTTTTCCTTAAACAAACCGAAACTCTATTTTTTCTCCTCCCAAATGTAGTAGAGGATTCTATCATCAATTTAGAGCTAATTCTTAGTCGTTTCCCAATGCATTAAATCATGGACATCACGGTAAGTCATTTTTAAGGCCATTTTTTGGTTTCCTTATATCAACATATCCTTCTCTTTTTTTTAGATATACAGTCTTTGTGGATATATTTATGGAATCTGATGCCAAATTGGTTTAGATTTGGATTTTTTGATGATAGGGGAATAGATATTAAGGGGGATTTTTTTGTTATTCAACCTGATTTCATGGGAGATGGAGTGTCATTATTTTTTGCTCCATAAATCCTAAGATATGTTGATCCAATTTATAATAATTTATTTAGAACATGATGCATTTTTTTCAATTTCATTGTTTTATTTAAAATTTTATGTGAAATTGGTGTGCAATGAATGTTAGAAATACTCATTGGTAATGGTTTGTAATTTTTTATTGAAATTATAAAATTTATATACTAAATGATTTAAGGTATTCTTTTAGAAATTATGATTTTAAAGTCATTGGTTTGGTTTGATTTATGATCAAGGTCTTAGGGAATTGTTTTTAATAAAAAAATTATTCTGAAATGGGTTTGTCGCAATTAGTTTTTGAATAGGTTTCACTTGGTTGGAATATGTTTGTGTGAATTGGGATTGATATGGGTGTGAAGTACCCATATAAAATGTTTGTGAAGGATATGGGCATTATGTACCCCTCGTCAAAGTGGTTCACTATGTGATGACATAATGAAAGGATGACTCTCCACTCAAAAGTATAGGGATTTCCATGTTTCATGCATGGTTGGATTTGTGGTTATGTGGAATAGAATGGATTATGAAAAAAATGAATTCATGAAAATGTTTCAGAGAGCTATCTATTTTGTTTACCTGGAAATTGATATTGTATGGAGAAAACTAATTGTTAATGGAACATTTAGTGAATTTTTATACAAAATATTGATAATTTTTTAATATAAAATGTTTTATATAAAATTGATAACGTGTTTTATCCTAGTGGAATGAGTGGGGATGTCATTTGGTCAAATCCTATTGAGTTTCATTACTCACCCCCACATTGGAACTTTTGTGTTTTTGATAATTTTTTATATCGGGACATGGGAAAGGGTTACTTATCACACATATCTAGTGGTTCTTAGTGATACATAGGCTATTTTTTGGAGTAGATCATGGAGCATGGGGCATGATGTTGCTTGTAGTTGATGTTGTCTTTGCATTTTATTGGATTCGTAGTCTTTAAATGTATAATTGTTATTTTATTTCTTCTAATACGGTAGTCTTATGGAGTTTGGATTTAATTTAAATGGTACCACTTTGATTTTCCTTTCTTGCACATCAAGCATCATATAATGGGTTTTTTGGTTATGGAATTTTATTTTCAATTTTTTATTTTCAATGGTAAAATATTCCCCCAACTATAAATTAATCCCTTGACATTAGTTTCTAGGTTTCGACATATTGGGGGTGTTTCTTAAGACCAAGTAATGTCCTTCCTCCTTCTCAAGCCAATGATTAGGGCCAAAATATTACAATTGTAATCAATATAGGTCCTTATAAAAAACATATAAAACAAGCGAAATTCAGTTCTATCAGTCATGGAGTTGATATTCATTATGGTTTATTCCTTGTGTCAGTTTGGTAGAAAAGAAAAGGACATTTAGTACTTCAAATGTAGAGAATCAAAAGACATTGGTATCCTTTTTATAATGATATTCAAGTTACCATGATGTTTGGTACATAATTGTTTTGGATACACTTATTGTATTTTGAATCTCACTGGAATGCGTTAATCTAATGAGATGATCATGGCATCCATTATATAAATGACATCCCACTATGTATGCATATCACATTTTGAGTAATTATTTGATGCAATTTATTGGTCTTTACTCTATTTAAATAGTTTCTAAATTAATTATTTTGAAAAAGTATTATGATTGTAGTATGTGGAGATTGTTTTTTTTCAAAAGAATGGAAATGTTTTCTAAAAAAGAGTGAACATGGAAAAAATGGAATTTGGAAAGAATTGTTGCTATAGTTTGATGTGATATAATTCTAAATTATAAGACTTTAGTTGATAAAGAGTGAGACTTATGGAGTTTGTCTTAGTTATAAGAAATTTCACCTGGTAGGCATAATAGAAACCAACCAAAAAAAGATACCGAGAACGTGGTTTCACCTGAACCCTAGGAGAACCAACAACTTGTTCAATGTATTTTCGAAGTTTTTTAGGCTATGGAAAGTGGGAACATGAAGGATGACATATGAAAAGTGTACCATTCCATCCAATTATTAAACCAAATCCATCTAGGTTTTGTGTTGATTCTGAACTAGATAAGGCAAAGGTGTGGCAAAATTGGATGCACCATATATTTGATTTCATTTGTAAACTAGTAGAGCTGAATGTCAATCTAGAGTCATATATTCTAGATGATCTAGAATGTTAATGGGTGGATTTAGTTGTATAGGATAAAGTAGATCGTATAATTTGTTCGGAGTATTTTTTAAAATGTTTAACAAAAAATTATATCCTCAAACATTCATAATTTAGAGAATAAAACACTTCTTCATTCTGATAATGGAAAATATTTTTTTTTCATTGAGTATGTCACCAAATTTCTGAATTTAGTGTCCATTGCACCAGAGGTTTCCGCAAATTAATCATTGAATGCATGAATCTTTGAATCAGGGATGTCAAAGGAGATCCAGTTGATGATTTTTGGGCTCTATATTATGGATTATATATTGATAGTAAATGGAGGAACAGAAGACGAAAGGCACATCTCATGAGATATTAGAGGAAGATTTATGTTGATACCCATGAAAAATGGTGGGAACTCTAATTTTTGGTGCATGTAGAAGAGTAAAACCTATTTCCAATGTGAATGCATGAATTAAAATCATATGGAGGGATCAATGAACCTTCCTCCAAGGGAAAAGAAAAAATTGTATGTTTTTATTATGGTTTGCTTGACCACACAATGTGAGAGTGTACGAACAACCTATATTATTCCAAAACAGATATCAGAAGGGGTATCTTCAGTGCTATTGTCACATTGCTATATGTTTGGGTGTCTGGGACGTATCTCAAGTGCGACATGCATCATAATAATTGATAATTATGTCAAGAAATTATAGGAAAACAAATCTCATTTTCATAACAGAGATACCCATGGGGATTCCATGAATACCATCACACGTCAAGTAGTGTAATCTCAATATAGAAATAAATAATAATGATCAATGAGTAATAAATTATATAGAGGTGACCTGGTTATTGTGGATGGTTAGTATAAACCACAAACAATGATAATTACAATTTATTTGAATTCTACCCTTATGTAATCATTCATTAATATCAGTGCATCACATTCCTTTATTTCTTCTCATGCTATTTATGTTTTGAGTTTAATACTTGACATGATGCCTTCTGTGAAAATACCTAAAAATCATCTTTGTCAAGGAGATTGTAGAGACATTATTTTTAAAACATGATATATAACTCTTGATTGATCCGAGATAAAATTGTATTTCTTCATGATGGAGTTCTATTTCTATGATATAATCCTAGGTATGAATTTTTTGACAATTTAAAAAATTCATATCAACTGTTATACTGGAATGGTTGGTTTCATAACTAATGATATTGTCGATCATCTCTTTTTGAGGAGTCCAGAATGTAAATATTGGTGAAACATGCATGATTCCACCACCATTTAGAATGATTTCATATTAGTTTTTAGTGTTTTCATTGGAATCAATGGAATATATCAAGAATAGATATTTTTTAGTGTTATTCAATTAGTTTACTTTTTTGTTTCCTGAGAAATAATCAAGGATACTACCTATAATAAAAGTGATATTTAGGATTGATCTCATTTTAGGGACAATTTATGTTTTACATCCATATTATCAGATGGATAAAACATATGTAAAGTAATTAAAAGTGCAGTTAGAAGAGCTAGAAAAAAAGGGCTCATTCGGTCGAGCGGGGCTCCATGGGTAGCACATATTTTTTTTCAAGAAGAAATATGGAACTCTTAGGATTTGTGTTAAATATTATAAGATTAACCAAGATATGATAATGAATTAGAATCCACATTCATCATTGATGATTGGTTAGATCAATTGTGGGGAGATCAGTAGTTCTCTAAAATTTACTTGCCATCAGGGTATAAAAAATACTGAGTTTAAAAGGTAGATATTTCAAAGACAAATTTCAAAAGTAGATATAGCTATTATGAGAATGTGGTAATTCATTTTGGTCTCGAGAATTAACTAGAGGAATTTATCGAATTGATGAATCATATATTTAAACAACATATGTATTCTTTTCTTGCAGAGTTTGTGGATGACATATTTCGTATTCAAGGATAAGGGATTAGCATAAACAATAATTGAAGATAGTGTTAGGAATCATAAGTGGTCTTTATCTATACGAAAATTTATCATAATGTGATTTTTGGATAATAAAAGTTATGTTTCTTAGAAATTTAATTTATAAAAGTTATTTTTAGTGGATATATACAAGATATAGGAAGTAATCTCTTAGAAACTAAAAAATAATGTCTTTTGGATATAATGTTTCATGGTCTACCTATTTATTACCAATCCCTTATGCCTAATTTTTCATGACTATATTAATCTATTATAGCTATGAAAAATACTAATGTTCCATTCCAATAGACTAAAGAATGTCATATGTGTTTTTAACAGCATGATGTTCTCTATACATTAGCACATATTTTGATATTTCTAGAATCAGGAAAAGGGAAAGGGGTGTATTCTGATTCATTGTGATCAGGGTTGGGATGTGTTCTCATGTAGAGAGATCGTGTTAGTTTTTTTTCTTACGGATATTTCAATTTCATGAGAATAACTTTTCAACACACAATTTTGAGTTAATATTCATAGTATAAGCTTTGAAGAAATGGATTTATTATCTACTTAGGGAAATATTTAGTGTATTCATGGATCATAAGAGCTTGAATCAAAGTTTGTATCACAATGGGATTTAAATATGTGCCAAATAAGATGGATTTACTGTATTAAAATTTTCAACATTGACATGATGTGTACAACAGGTAAAGGAAATTCAGTGGGAGATTTATTAATCAGAAATTTATATGCTCAGTTGGAAAAAATAATCTTCAGATGATTGGTAGTTGATGTCAGCCCTAGCCGATATGCACCTAGAATGAGAAGACCAAGGTAATGTTTCTGTTTTCATTTTTATTTCATTTTTTTCTTATTTGGTAATGATGGATAATGTTACATAAAGGTATGATGCAGAATGCATGGTAATGAGGTCAAAAATCCTTGGTTGGGAGGGAATTGACGGATGAAAGATGGATGAGAGTTCAGTGTTGTGGTTTCAAAAATGGATGGTCATACATATGTCTTTATAGGGAAAACTTCTTTATTCTTACCACTATTCGAGATTTTCTATTCATCTTGTAATATAGAAGATGTATAATGCATTAAAAGCACAATTTTGGTGGGTCATTATGATAATTAATTTTGTTGGATTTGTTTTAAAATTCTTAACTGGAAATCAAGTTATGGATGAGTATAAGTGGCCTACAGTTATGTGGTATTTTAACCTATTACTTTTTAAAAATGACAGAAGATAACTATGGATTTTATAAAAGGTCTCCCATGAATGGTTTGAAAACATGATTTGATATGGGTGATAGTGGATCAACTCAAAAATTCATCCCATTTTATCCTTATTCATGAATCTCAAATGGTAGAGTACTTTTCTAAAATATATATCCGACAAGTGGTAAAGTGGTATGGCATACTAGTTTTGATAGTGTCAAAAAGATATATAAGAATAATGTCTCATTTTTTAAATCATTACCAAACTATCTTGGAACTCGGTTGACTATGAATGTGTCTTATCTTCCTTTGGAAAATGTCCAATTCAAATGGATTATACAAATTATGGAATACATGTTGAGGGATTAAGTAATGAATTTTTGTGGCTCATCGGAAGAGTATGTATCATTGGTGAAGCTATTGTATTACAACATCATTCATGCATCGATACATATGGATCATTTTTAATCATTGTATGGTCATCATTATTGATTACCACACTGTTTCATGGAAACTGATGAGACTTCACCAGTTGGTCCAAGACTTCTCCAAGAGATAACAGATAAGATTTAGTTGATCAAAAAATAGATGGAGACAACAAAGATTAATCAGAAATCTTATGGGGAACATTGTCAATGTCCATATTCATTTGTGGTGACTAATAATGTGTTCTTGAGGATCTCTTCTTGTATTTTAAATCTATGTTTATGGAAGCATTAAACATTATCTCTTTGATACATTGACCCTTTTGAGATACATGAACTGGTTTGTGAGGCAACATATTGGATGGAATTTTCCACATGGATCAGTGTGGTTCATAATGTCTTTTAAGTATCATTTCTGAAAAAATATCAACCTAATCCTAACCACATTATTTTATTTGACCACTTTAAACAAAATCAAGAGGCTTATCTGATGGGTATGCTAGTGAAAATTGTGAATGTGAATTAAAAAGTCTATCAAGGAAGAAACACTGGCCTAATAGGTGTTTTGTGGAAACAAGGTCTGACTTAGGAAAAGACTTGAGAATGATATACATAATTGATAGAGAAATGGAAAAAATAATTCAAGGTTGTGATAGTTTTATAATTTATAAAGAAATAAAAGCTAATGGTGGGGAGAATGTAGCACCCATGATTTTATGTAACCCATTATTTATGATTTTTATGTATGTAAAATATATGGGTGATGCTTAGGAAAGATTGGTAACATTTTTAATTGTTTTTGGTGATTTTTTAATGCTAAATAGTGGGTGAATTATTTTTAAAACCCCTAAAACACCTACATGAAACCATGCCCAATGAGAAAGAGGAAAATATATAGGCGCATGGGTTGTATACTATTTTTCCAAAATGTGCAGAAACCTTGGAGAAGACATGATTCTTGATATAATGGGAATTATCATGATTGGCACAAATTTATGAAACCATGTGAGACAACCGTGCGAGTTTATTTCATGAGATAGAATATGGGACATGATTAGCTTATGGTTTTCCTCACAATACAACCAACCTTTTTGGGTTAAAACTGAGATACTATAATTGTGGATGTCACATGTTTTCATTTCTAACTCCCTTGTTTTTCACCAAACTATCCATAAATTTATTTTTTTTCCACCAAAAGGTATTAGGGGATCATCCATCCTATTTGTATATGATCGAGAGGCATTTCATGGTGCGTTGAATCCCATCCATCACCGTAATTCTTTTGTTATGGTCATTTTTTTGGATTCCCTTAGATCTACCACTCCCTATCTCACCTTTTGTTAGATCTACATTTTTTATATATTAATATAAGGAACTTTATGCCAAAAAGACTAAGATTTTACTTTGATGATGACAAGGAAAGATATATAAGGTGGGTTTTTTTTCATATTCAACCTGGTTTCAGGGGAATTTGTGTGTCATTCTTCATTTCCGTGATAAAACCATCAATATGTGGCTTCACTCTTGACTCTGCTATTTAGATAACGAAGGACTGATTTCAGATTTTATTTTTATTTGAAATGTTTTTTGAAATTGGTGTGCAATGCCTGATAGAATTCATCTTTGTTGATGTTTTATAATTTTTGTGGAAATTATTTAATTTATACGCTAAATGATTTGTGGTATTACATTAAAATGATGAATTTAAACTTTTTTGTTTCGATGGATTTATGAAAAAATATATTATGGAATGGTTTTCAATAAAAAATTGGTTTTATTCAATTGGGTTTGGAAAACATGGTTTTGGAATGGGATTGCCATGGTCAACATGTGTTCATATGCATTGGGATAGATAAGGGTGTGATGTAACCCCATAAAAATATTAGGATGGATATTGGCATGAAGTACCAACCTAAAATTGGTTCTCTATGTGATGATTTAATGAAAGGATGAATCACCACTCACGAGTATAGGGGGGTCTAGGTTTCATTCATGGTTGGATGTGTGTTTATGTTGAAGAGAAATGATTTTTCCAAAATGGAATTCATGAAATGTTTTTAGAGAATTAATTGGTTTCATTAAATAGAACTCAATATGGTTTTGTGAAAACTTATTGGTTAGGGAACTTTTTAATATTTTGATATAAACTATTGAGAAATTTTTTTTATATAAATTTTTTTGTAAGGACCTGGAATTTCAATGTAATTTGTTTAAAATATATGGGAATTTTATGAGTTCACGAAAATTGATGGCGCGTGATTCCGAGGAATGGAGTGCCTGAAATGAATTTTTGATCTTTTATGGGGTAGCTTTAGTAAACGTGTGACCAGGTTTTTCTAACTTTTGAATTGGTGCTCAGAATTGAAATCGGAGGGCACCATTGAACTCGCAGCACTAGTTTTCTCTTATAAAGATGTTCACCATGACAATAGTTGGCTGAGGGTGAATGTTATTTTTTGGGGTTTTGTGTTAGAATAAAATAAAAATAAAAGTGTATGACATTTTTATTTTTATTTGCAACACCCATGTGGGTGTTGGGAGGTGGGGTCCACCAGAACTAAACCTCCGTGTGGAAATTGGAAGTGGGGACCACCAGACCTTAACCTCCCATGGGTGGTTATGGTGGTGGAGACCACCCTGGACTAAACCCCCCTTTAATTGAGAGAAAATCTCAACCCCAATCTTTTATATGGAGGATCCTCTTAACATCCTCTACATTAATTTTGCCAACACACCTTATTAATTGTGACAACTTAGTTATTTGGATATCCCCCTTTTTAAATAATGTGACAACGTTGTTGGAATTTAGGAAGGTTCCTAATAAATGTACTGTCATAAATTACACATTTGTTACCTACCTCCCCCCCCCTTCTCCTATATACAGGGAGCTTAGGAGGAGGATTTGGGATGGCTTCACCAATGAAGAAGCACAGTTAATGTGATGTGATGCCCAACACTTGGAGGATTACACTCTCCAACGAAGAACTCTTCCTCTATAACGAACACTTCTTCCATGAAGAACACCGATGAGGAATGTCTTCGACTACTTCCTTGGATTCACCTTGTGGAGGCAACCTACATGGGATGTCTTCGATGAATGACCATCCCTCCTCATCGTTGTCAATTTACAATATGAGGTAGGGGTTAATGCTATTTGATTATCACTTCACAAATACACCCTTCTTTTATTTTTTTGGTTGGAAAGAAACATTGTGGGAGGGTTTGATGTGCTTTATTCTTGTAAACATCTTGCTACCGCTCTAATGAAGAGAATACAAGCCAAACTAACATGGTTCATCCCCTCCGTAACACTTGTGTTGATTTGCGGTGTTCTTCGAAACAGAGGAAGGAGACGAAGGCGATGAAGGCAACAATGCTACCACCAGTGGCCTCTGTGACCCGCGCCACCCCTATCGTGCCCCAAACTCCAAGCCAACCAGCCCCGACCGCACCATGCCCTGGCCGCACCCCGCCCCGGCCTCACCATGCCCCGGCTGCACCACCCCCTGGCTGCGTCGTAGCCTAGCCTCTCCGACCTCTCGGCTGAACCTGCCTCGGTCGCACCCCCGGGTGGCCTTACCGAACCCGGCTGTGCCACCCGGACCCTTGAGTCGAGCATCCCTGAGCCACGCCCCCATGGAACTCTTAGCTGAACCGCCCTTGCAATGACCCATAGCCAGTCCTCATCCTAATGGCTCTTCATGGCACCTCACGGCCTGCTGGGCTGGGCCCAGCAGGCCGTGCCAAACAAAACGGACTAGGCCATGTCGACCCGAACCAGATCGGCCCAGACTGGGTCGGACCGGGTCAGTCTGACCAAGTCACACTGAACTCAGGCACACTACAACCCATTTACGCTCCTTAGGCCATATTTTGGCACCAGACATCTTCTTGATGAACCGTCAGCGGTGCTAGAAATCATGGAGCATGACAGTTTCGTAGAGTATACCCCACTTGAGTTTGGGGTATTGTTGATATATGGTCAGGTTGGATCATTCACGAATCCAACCGGGGCCCCGATACCAAAAGGCTAATAACTCATAGATCAGGAATCCGATTGATGTACCGTCTATTACATTGAGAGCCCTAGGACGTGGTAGAACATTGATATACTTCTTCGTAGGACTTCGTGAAAGTTAGAGTATTGACCAGTAGCTCGTGGACAGGATCTTTTCGGATACGAGCGATCGTAGTGCGGAGGCCTCTTAGCTAGCTGAGACCTGATGACTTCTGACTGTTTTGACTTGGAGTGACTCTACTAGCACAATGGGTAGCACCTTGGTGTCATGGAAGACCCACAGTGGGGAGTGCCTTGGTGTCGCAGTAGACCCATGATACTCGACAGGAGGAGTACCTCAGCAGGCTATGAGGGGGAACACGCTTGGTGAGGTGGAAAACCAATGGTGTGGAGCGCGCTTGGTGACATTTCAGATCCACGGTACTCAACAAGAGGAGTACCTCAGCAGTCCAAGGTTAGTGGGAAGATTTATTGGTGTCACGGAAGGCCCGCTGTACTTTATAGAGGGGTAGTTCTCCTGCTTCTGAGGTTTCAATAATGTGACTGGGGATGTTACCTGATACTACCCCTAGAAAAAAAAATCCAAGTGGAGCTAAGTCAGTTTTTCTGTGTTTTCCTCATGATTAAGACAGATCACTTGATAAACTAGGTATATGTATGGGAATATACCTAAGTAGGGTTATCTATTGATTTAATTATTTTTGGTTTATCCATGGTATTTTTTCTGAGACCATGAGGGTCTCGGGGTCCCTACTGAGTATCATTATACTCACTCTTGCATGGTCTATATCCACACTTTGTTGTGTTGGATGCAGATGACGGAAAGTGATGATGGTGGTGGAGAGTACCAGGACTGGACGGTACCTGGAGCTGGACCATACGGTGTGTCAGTACCTGGAGGAGACGGATGAACGTGGAGTGCTGAAAAGGCGATCTTTTCCTACCATTCTGGTAGGAACATCAGAGGATGATCCAATAGCTTTCATTTATCTTTCGTCAATTGTATTTTAATTTAGTTGTACTTGTACATTTACTTTTGGTCTTGTATTTTGGATGCTTTTACGTTCAGAAATCTTGTTTATATATTTTACTTAGTGTTTCGTCCAACTAATTGCTTTCTTGTGTGTGTGTTTATAAGTTATAAAGGCAATGCCTTCCCAGTTTTTTGGAATTACGTCGTTTGTGAGAATCTCCACCCCCTGACCTAAAGAAGGCGGGCTTGGGGTAGTCACGACATGGGTGCCGGGGGATGGGTCATGAAAAATTGGTATCAGAGGAGTCGGTTATACCATAGAACATAGGAATCTCATCTTTTCTATGATGTAATAGTGTTATGTATAGTGAGTGTGGTTTTATGTTCAAAGAGTCCAATGTTGTTGTGGCGGCCGATGTATCCATTCACCATAAACCTAACTACTGATTTCTGACACAGTGCACGGAAACAATGATTGCATGTGTGTTTTAAAATTATTTCTTAATTTCATCTCACTAGGTCATCTCACTAGGTATAACTTTTGATATTATCACATCTGATCCTTTTCAGGATGCCCCCATGCAGACAGCCGTCTAGGGTTCCAAGATTTGTACACACTGATAGCCCACTGAGCGAAGAGGCCTCAGTGCAAGGCTCTTTCATAGTAGAGGCACTAGTGGAGGCACTAACGGTACCTTTCACCATTGGGCCACGGACGCCAGAAGCCCTCGCAGCATATAGTGCACACCGCTTGGGCGTTTTGCATGAGTTCCAGGGCCAGAGACCACCCAGGTTCAGGGGAGTGATGGACCCATAGGCTGCTGACGATTGGCTGGAGGCTGTGGTGAGATTCTTCTGACTCATAGCAACACCAGCATACCTCATGGTAACATGTGTTTCCAGCCTTCTACAAGAAGCATTGGGCAGATTGTGGAGCTTGATTCTCTAGGTCCATGACGAGGTGATGCTTCTCTTCGTACACTTTTAGAGCCTCTTTCGAGTAGAATTTTATCCATGGACTCTTTGCACAGTGCGTATACAAAAGATACTTCATCTGCAATGGGGAATCATGACTGTAGCTCAGTACTCAGTGAGGTTCACAGAAATCTCACGCTACTCCACCGATATGGTGAGGGACCCATTATTTATGACCTGGACCATTGAGCATGGACTCAGGCGGGAGATCAGGGCATCAGTGATCTCACCCAGAATCCTGATGCAAGTGGGGGTGTTAGAGAGAGACCTCCTAGTGAAGAGTTTTTTTGTAGAGAAGTCTCCAGCAGTGAGATCCACCACCAGTCGACACGTAGAAGAGTCATCTATAGCTGGTAGCAGAAAGATGTTATAGTGGTCCAAGAGGACCAGACCTACAGGTGGACGACCGCATGATTCAAAGATGGTTGTGTGGGGCACCTGAGGAATAGATAGTCATGAAAAGAGCGACATTGTTACTCATGGGGCGCGTTGGGTCTCATGGATCGTGACTATCCAGCCCGCCATTCTGATGATCGGCAAACATTAAAAAGGCCTCCCAAGAAGAGACATAGATTCGATCGAGGTGGTCTATAGGGAGCAGGAAGATGTGGAAGAAGAGTTGGTCGTGCAGCTGGTGGTGGGCGATGATTTGAGATTTTACCACCACCACCACCTAGAAGTCCACCCCAACCACAGGGAATAGGTCAACTCCACCTTATCTACAGTACATATAGACATATCTTTTAGTCATTCTTTTATTTCCATTACCCTCATTCGGAGCTCGGAGATTCTGATGGAGCTGTTGGCTTGATATGTACGACTAAAGACTCTTATAAGAAAAGATTAGACAATTAAGCAATGGTGCCAGTAGTGTCAGCTTTCTATAGTAGGTGAGAGATTTGGCTGTGATTTCCTAGTAGTGGAATCAAGGCCTTACGACACCATCTTAGGTTTGGACTAGTTATCTATAGTCCATGCTCGGATTGACTGTATTAGGCACAAAGTACAGTGTGTCCATTTAGATGGGACCAGGTATACCTTCACCGATGAGAAGGGATCCTTTGCAACTAAGGATTTACTTTCTTGAAGGAGAGTGCAGCTGATTACTCATCTGTTGGCTAGCATTACCCTCGGTGCAGTTGATGTAGAGAGTATGACTTATTCTGTAGTGGTGAACCAATACGCAGATGATTTCACTAATGGCATCCTTCGTCTACCTCCTTGTAGAGTGGTGGATATTTACATTAAACTGTATCCCAAGACGAAACTGATATCTAAACCAACATATAGGATGGCTCCTGCGGAGCTTCGCGAGCTGCAGGTATAGCTAGACGATTTGTTGGGGAAGTGATTCATCTTACCTAGTGTTTCTCATTTGGAAGCCCCAATTCTGTTTTCTAAAAAGTTGTATGGAAGCTTGAGGCTTTGTGTCGACTAACGATGCCTGATACATGTGACCTTGAAGAACAAGTACCCACTCCCCGAGGATTGATGACCTCTTTGATCAGCTGAAGGGAGCACGGTGGTTCTCGAAGATAGACCTCAGATCCGGTTATCTTCTGCTTAGAGTTCGATATGAGGATTTGCAGAAGATAGATTTCAGATGTTGGTACGACCACTAAGAGTTCTTGGTTACGACTTTAGGCATAACCAACACTCTAGCAATGTTCATGGGACTCATGAACATGGTCTTTCATCTGTACCTTCATTGCTTTGTTGCGGTCATCATCGATGACATTCTAATCTACTTGGTTACTAAGGAGATGCATGCCTATCATTTGCGGCTAGTGCTGGAAAAAATCTTAGAGCACCATATTTATGGTAATCTATCGATGTGACAGCTCTGGAACTGAGAGGTTCGCTTTATGGTACATGTCATATCAGAGGCTGGAGTTGTAGTAGATCCAGCGAAGATTGAGGTGGTACTTTTTTGGGATCCACCCAGAAGTGTGACAGAAGTACGGAGTTTCTTGGGGTTGGATAAATACTACTAGAGATTTGTGTCATATTTCTCCAGAGTTGCAGCACCACTATCAGACTTACTGAAGAATGGGAAACCCTTTGTGTGGTTGGAGGGATGCCAGAGCAGTTTTCAGGAGCTAAGGTAGAGGCTGACTAGTGCCCCCCCATATTGAGGCTTCAAAAGGAGGGTGTAGGGTACCTAGTTTTCTATGACTCATCTGGGACCAGTATCAGATGTGTCCGGATGTAGGAGCGAGGAGTGATCTTTTATGGTTCATAAAAGATGAGACATCATGAGAATAAATACGCTACCCATGACCTGGAGTTAACAAAAATGGTCTTCACCGTGAAGATGTGGAGAAACTATCTGATTGTGAGCGCTTTAAAATTTACACTGATCACAAGAGTCTCAGGTATATCATCTACCATAAGGACCTGAACCTATGGCAGTGATGTTGGCTTCAGTTTCCCAAAGACTATAAGTTTGAGATAATATATACTCCTCAGATGGGGAACATTGTTGCATATCCACTCAGCAGGAGGTCCGGTATATAGTTTCTAGGTTAGGCAACAGAGAAGCTGGCCGCTTTGAAAATATCGTTTGTGGATAGAGATGAAGAATCTTCTCTTCAGACTCTTATAGTCACTCCTCAACTTCATCAGCTAGTTAGGGAGGCACATCATGGGGAAACTGACTACAAGAGACGAAGTTCTTAGATATCCACAGGATAGGAACCTGATGGATTTTCTGAAGCTGGGGAGCACATCAACCTCCTCAGAGGGTATAATATGGTACCAGTGTCACTTCATGAGGAAGTGTTGATGGAGTCCCACAAGTCCCCTATAGCAGTACATCCAAGAGTGGTGAATATGTACCCATACCTCCGACGACCTCACTAGTGGCTAGGAATGAATAAAGTAGCTACATATTATGCCTCTCGATGGCTAACTTGTCAGCAAGTGAAGGCAAAGAAACATGTACGAGTAGTATTGGTTCATAATTCAGAGGTCCCAGAGTTGATGTGGGATGGGATATACATGAACTTTGTGACAGGTATTCCATGTACATCCATGTTACATGTCTCGATTTGGGTGATCGTTGACCGAATCACCAAGTCAGCCCACTTCTTACCGATCAGAGAGCAGGGTTCAGTAGAGAGATTGGGAATCCACTATGTACTGAAAATTGTGTGGCTACATGGAGTACCCAAAAAATTTTCTATGATCGTGATACAGGTTTTACTTCCCAACTATGGAAGGGGTTGTAGGATGATTTCGGGATACATCTTTATTTGAGCACTACCTTCCATCCTCAGACGGATGGTCAGACTGAGCAGACCATTCATACCCTCGAGGACATGTTGTGTTCTTATGTCCTTGACTTTTTTCGTAACTGGGAGGATCACTTTCCATTGGTAGAGTTTTTGTACAATAACAACTATCACTCCACCATTGGGATGGCATATTTGGAGGCATTATCCAGGTGACCTTGTTGATCACACTTATCCTGGACTAAACCAAGGGAGTCAGCACTACTAGGACCATAGATGATATGGGCTACCACAGAGAAGGTTCCGGTCATCCAGGAGTAGGTGAAGACTACCCAAAGCTGGTAGAAGTCATATTTTGATAGGAGGCATAGACCTTTAGAGTTCGAGAATGGAGACCATGTTTTCCTATGGGTCTCACCTCGGCAAGATTTGTGGAGATTTGGCCGGGCGGAATGTTATTTCCGAGGTTCGTTGGACCCTTCCATGTCCTCAGCATAGTTGGGGAGGTGTCTTACCACTTATCACATCCCCCTAAGATGCATCAGGTGCATGATGTCTTCCATGATTCCCATCAGAGGAGATACGTGCATGACACATCTCACATCATCGACCATGGGGGGATGGAATTCGACGATGGGGCGACTTATCCGGAGGATGCAGTAGAGATTTAGGATCGACAAGAGTGAGTCCTTCATGGATGGTCGATAACTTTGGTGCACGATCGCTGGAAGCATGGGGACCTCCAGGAAAGCACGTGGGAGTGGGATGCTCAGATGCATGCTCAGTACTCCCACTTGTTCCCTTAGTTTGAGTTGTTTCCTAGGGGGACATTAATCCTGAGGTGGGGAGAATGTAAAGATTGGGAATTTCCATGTAATTTTTTTAATAATAGATGGGAATTTTACGAGTCTGAAAAAATTGACGGCGTGTGATTCCGAGGCCTAGAGTGCCTGGAATGGATTTCTGAACTTTTTTTCAGGAACGTTTAGTAAACACACGAGTGGGTTTTTCTAACATTTGTACCAGTACTCGGAACTGAAATATGAGGGCACCATTGAACTCATAGCACCAGTTTTCTATTAAGAAGACTTTCACCTCGATGGAAGTTGGTCGACGGTGAAAGTTATTTTTTGGGTTTTTTCATGTAAGAACAAAATAAAAATAAGTATATAAAGTTTTTATTTTTATTTACAACACCGATGTGGTTGTTGGGAGGTGGGGTCCCCTAGAACTAACCCTCCATGTGGAAGTTAGAAGTGGGGATCCCTAGAACTTAACATCCAATTAGAGGTTATGGTGTTGGGGACCACCCAAACCATATCCTCCCATGAGTGGTTATGGTGGTGGGGACCACCTGGGACTAAACACCCCTTTAATTGAGAGAAACCCTCAACCCCACTCATTAATTCAGAGGAGCCTCTTGACTTCCTCCACATTAATTATGTCAACTCACCTTATTAATTGTTCCGTCATAGTTATTTGGATTTCCCACTTTTTAAATTAAGTAACAACTTCATTAGAATTTAGGAAAGTTCCTAATAAATGAACCGTCATAAATTCCACAGTCGTTACCTACCTTCCCCCCAATCTTATAATTAGGGTTCTTGGGAGGAGGATTTGGTATGGCTTCACCATGTGACGAAGTGTTGGTAATGTGACATGACGTCCAACACTTAAAGGATTATGCTCTACAATGAAGAATGATTCCTCCATGAAGAATGCCGGTGAGGAACGTCTTTGACTTCTTCCCTGGAGGCACCTTGCGGAGGCAACAGACATGGGACATCATCGACGTCTGACCATCCATCCTCATCTTTTTCAATGAAAAATATGAGGTAGGGGTTAATGATGTTTGATTATCACTTCACAAATACTCCCTTATTTTCTTTTGCAGGTTGGGAAGAATCATTGTGGGAGTGTTTGATGTGCATTATTCATGTGAACCACTTGCTACCTCTATAATGCGGAGTGTGCGGGCCAAACTAATATGGTCCGTCCTCTCCGTAACCCTTGTCAAGACTTGTAGTGTTCTTCAAAATGGAGGGAGGTGACAAACGCGATGAAGGTGATGAAGGAAACCAAGGCAACAACGGTACCCCCCGCGGCCTCCGCAACCTGAGCCGCCCCCGCGGTGCCCTGACCTCCCGGCTGATCCAACCATAGCCGCGCCGCACCCCGGCCCCACCGCCCCCAGGCCGCACTGCGCCCCGGCCGCATCGCCCCCTGGCTGCTCTGGGCACCCATCCGAACTGGCCCCGGGTGCGCCACGTGTTGGCCGAACCAGCGCAAGCTGCGCCACCCCAGTCCCCGAGTCGAGCCACCCCGAGCCACCCCCAGGACCCTCTGAGCCGAACCTCCCACGCACTGAACCGCGGACGGTTTGTTCCCTAATTGCCGGTCTGCGTCCTCATGGCCGGTCCGCGCCCTCGTGGCCGGTCCGTGCCCTCATGGCCAGTCCGCGCCCTCGCGGCCGGTTCGCGCCCTCATGGCTCTCTGCAGTCCCTCGCGGCCTGCTGGGCTGGGCCTAGTGAGCCTGGATGAACCCAATAGGTGGGCCCACCCAATGGGTCAGGCCATACCCAACGGGTCAATCCTAGTTGACTCGAATTAGGTAGGCCGAAACTGGTTCAGGCCAGGTTGGTCCGACCATGTCGGACCGGCCCCGGGCCCACAACGACCCATTTACACTCCATCGGCCATATCATTGGCACCAGACGTCCATTTGAAGAACCATTAACGACATTTGAAATATTGGAGCATGATGGTCTTTTTGAGTATGCACCACTAAAGTTTGGGGTATAGTTGAGTTATGGTCAGGTTGGATCGTGCACAAATCCAACTAGGCCCCCGGGATTAAACGGCTAATAACTCACAGACTGGGTGTCTGATTGACACGCTATCTATTACGTTGAGACCACTATGATGTGGCGGACCATAGAGATAATTCTCCATGGGATTCATGAAATTTTAAGTATCAACTAGTAGCTTGTGGAGAAGATCCTCCAGGAGACAAGAAATAATATTATAGAGACCTAGTATCTAGATTAGACTTAATGACTGCTAACCATTTTGATTCGAAGTGACTCTACTAGCCAAGTATGGAGCGCCTTGGTGTCGCAGCTGACCCACAGTGGGGAGCGCCTTCGTGTCGCAGCAGACCCACGGTACTCGATAAGAGGATTACCTCCACGGGCTATGAGGGAGATCACACTCTTGGTGATGTAGTAGTCCCATGGTGGGGAGGACACTTGGTGATGCGGCAGATCCACGGTACTCAACAGGAGGAGTACGTCAGCAATCCAAGGTTAGTGTGAAGCTAGTTGGGTGTCGCGGCATGCCCACTCTACTCGATAGAGGAGGAGTTATCCAACAGCTGATGATTCGATAATTTGACTGTAGATGTTACTTGATACAACCCCTAGAATAAAATCATGGTTGAGCTGAGTCAGTTTTTCTGTGTTTTCCTCATGATTGAGATGGATCACTTGATAACTTAGGTATATGTATAGATATACCAAAGTAGGGTTATCTGCTGATTTCGTTCTTTTGGGTTTAACATTGGTAGATTTTGTGAGACCATGAGGGTCTCGGGGTCCCTACTGAGTATCGTTATATTCACCCATGGATGGGCTATACCCGAACTTCGTTGTGTTGGATGCAGATGACAAACAATGCTGACAGAGGCTGAGAGTACCAGGACTGAATGGTACCTGGAGGTGGACCAAACGGCGTGTTGATACCCGGAGGAGAGAAACAAACATTGAATGCTGAGGATGTGATCTATACCAACCCTTTATGTAGGAAACATAGAGGACAATCTAGTAGCTGTATTTTCTCTTTCATCAGTTTTATTGCATTTCAGTTGTACTTATACATTTACTGTTGGGCTTGTATTCTAGCCGCTTTTACTTTCAGCACTCTTTGTTATACAATTTA
Organism: Viscum album; assembly: GCA_963277665.1. Classification (NCBI taxonomy): domain Eukaryota; kingdom Viridiplantae; phylum Streptophyta; class Magnoliopsida; order Santalales; family Viscaceae; genus Viscum; species Viscum album. Next base: position 219,792,006 of record OY728146.1, on the reverse strand, counting down.
CTTGGTGTTTCGTCCATCTGTGTTATTGCTTGTGAGCGTCCTTATAGGTTATAAAGGCAATTCCTTCCCAGTTTTAGGGAATTATGCCTTTGGTTCTAGTCTCCAGCCCCTGGCCTAAGGAAGGCGGGCTTGGGGTAGTCACGGCACGAGCCCCGGGGGATGGGTTATGACAATTTTATATAAATTTGATAACATGTTCTATACTTGTATCATGAGTCGGGAATCCATTTGGGGATATCCAAATAAGATTCATTACCCACCCCTACATAAACATATTATTGATTCTGAAGATGTCGTATATCGGTTCATTGGAAAAGGTAAAGTATCACACATCTCGTGTTATGGTTAGTGATACATGATTTGTTTTTTGGAGTGTATCGTGGAGTAGCATGACTCATGGAGTTGTGGTTTCTATTATGTCTTGTTGTATTTTGAGTCTATTGGTTGGAGTAGATTATTCATGATGGTTGTGAATTTTGTATCTATAAAAAGTTCTGTTAAAATGGTTCATTGATAATTTTCCATGGTTAAAAATATAATCAAAGTCAGTTGGTAGTGAATTAATAAATATCCTGAATGTTCAATTAAATATTAAAAATATTTATTAGTTCTCAGTTATACAAATCTAATTATTAATATATCTTTTGAAACCAGCCTAATGGTTCAACACAGTTATAATCACTTTCTAAACTAACTATCAATGTTCAATTTAGTTTTATGTAAAATATATTTAACATATATTAAAACTAAATGAAAAAATGATACAAGATATAAAAAAGCAGTTCAATTTCAAGATGAGAAATATTCTTATATTCTTGGTGATCACCTTACACCAAGCTGTTTAATTTAATAAATAGTTTAATCCACACCCTGGATCAAGGTGAACAACAGCGCCCAAGGCTTTCTAGGTCACACTAGACCTCTATCATAGTTATTCATTGGAAAACCAAAAAACATGCCACAAAAGACCTTTTCCACTATTCTACATATGATACAATGTATAAAAATGAGGGAGAGTCTGAGGATATCAAGTATCCTCTAATAATATACAGGAGTCAGTGTATGATTTAAAAAGAGATACACACACTGCTAATTTTTTTTAAAAAAATAAACACAATAGATATAATATATTGAGAGAGGTTTAAAAATTTATTTGTTTTACGCATTGAATCTATGGAATCTTTTAATTTAGTGGAAATGATGTTTGATTCCTCTTCTATATGTTTGCTTGAAAATAGAGTATCTCATTTTTCTGCTCTATCTTCAATATGTGATAAGTTTAGATCATTGTTATTTGGATGTTCATGTTAGAATAGTTGGTTTTTCTCACCTTTTTGATGTCCTCATATGTTATTTATTTGATTTGTTGGTATTTGGAAGAAGGCTTCGAAGGAAGTAGGAGCCTACATTCTCTTTTTCACTTTTCTTTTCAGCAACCTTCTTGTATCTTGATCTAATTTGTAATTATTTTATACTTCGTGGTTTAGAAGACTTGAATATCTCACCACATGAATGTACCTCATACAGTATTTTGATAATCCCATAGACAACATTAACTAATGTGAGAAACATTAACGTTTCAAAATATGGCTGTTAGATATAAATATTAATTTCTAAATTAATGATAGTTTTTATTACTTTTGGTTAGTCATAAGTAGGGGTGACCCATTGGCAATGGTCATCCATTATCATTCTGTTAGCATCAGTCTTTCAGTATTGGTGACTCTATGTATCGGTGAGTCCTTTCTATCAATATCAGTGAATCAATGTATTAGTGAGTTGTGTGCACTATTGGTCTGTCTGGGCCTTGGGGAGTCATCATCTATTACTCATTTTGAAATATCAATGTGTCATCCATCGATGATTTGTTAATCGGTGTGGTTTACATCAGTGAATCATTCATTAGTGAGTCATCCATCAGGGACTCATTCATCGGTGACTCATCCATTAGTGACTCACTGAAACGGGGAGTCTCTTAAACTCTCGGTGTGACAGATCATTGGTGACTCGTCCATCGGTGAGTCATTTGTTCAATCGGTGAGTCCTCATCCATGAGTCGACCAATGAGGATTCCATTTGAACTATCGGTTCCAGGGACTCTGACAACTTATCATGTGTATGTATTATGTGGAACACTTCCAGATTATGTATCATTCATAAATACATTTAAATTCATACTTGTAATCATATTTATGTATAAATATTCATAAATTATTTACTTATTGAAATGTAATATACATTTTGGAATAATTTATTCCCTTATAAATATTCATTGACATGATTAATTTGAGTTATAAATTTATATATGAACTAATATGACGTGTAAATTGGCATGATTTATGATTTTCAAATCATATAATCATCAATAGGTCCAAAAAAATCACCCTATTTGATAATCACAAATTATGACATTAAAGTATTATACAAAGTGTTATGTAATAAAAATTACATGACATAAAATACCAACAGGAAATGTGAATTCTCAATATGACTAAGGCCTTCCAAGGCATTCCGTTTAAGTATCCACCCTCAATTTATGAATTAGTATAAATATATATAGTAGGTGACTTTATATAAGAACATTTTCGTGCTACCCCTATGTGTTATAAAAGTTTTATCAGAGGTGAAATATAGATAGATATACATTATGTTGAGTACATGCCATGTTTCTCATTCCAAAGTTGTTCCCCCTTAAAATAATAATTTATGATGATATATATATTTCTCCCCTATTTGGGAATAGAAAATAGGCTAAGAGAAGAATTAATAAGAAAGATAAATAACACAATGAAAAAGAAAAACACTGTTAAGGAAAACGAAATTTCATTAAGGGTCAAAAAAGTAAAATCATGAAATTAAAAGTAAAAAGTACAAATACCTATCACAGAAAAAATATACATCTAAGGAATTGTCTTTTGTGGTGATTTTACTTTGACTAATGGCTCATGACTAGGTTTAGAAGGTGTGGGTGTGTCTGTAGGCAGGGCTAGTCGAATAACTAAACCAGGCAAGGCAAAGCCTGTTGAAACATTAGCTACAAGAGTGGGTCTCCTTTCTGAAAAAACATGGCTAAGAGGTTTCTCAATAATCACTGGCCTGATCTCGGATAAGGTTTTAGAGACTATCATCTGAATAGAATTCCATGAACTAGATCCAATGGAAGAAGCAGTTGGATCCTCTATGTCTTCATCCTAGACATGCATGTATGGCTTCATAATCATGATGAAATCATTAATGATTTTACCCCCATATTGCATAGTCTTCACAAAATCATCCTTGTTCTCCATGAATTTATCTAAGAGTGGAGTAAAATCATTAAATTGTGCCACTTCCTTCATGAAGGCTTCTTTTACTATAGAAATATTTGTATTTTTTGCCAAATACATGATTTTAGTGATCAAATCATACGTTGTAAAAATATTATAAAAATACTTATCCACCTTTTCCCGAATTTCTATTTAAGAAGTTGAGGCTTCATTGGTGCAATTACTTACCATGTTTTAATTGAGATCAGTATTCCTATGCACCATGGAAAGTTATTAATTCTTCGAATCACTCTGATGACACTTGAGTTCTTCCTGTATAATAGCCCTAATAGATTCCATATTAGCAGTAGTAGTCCTAGTACATTTAGAACTAGAAGGACCAGATATCATCTTTCCGTGATCCTCATTTAATTTAATCAAATCTACACTCATTATATGTGCAACTAAGTTCCTAAGAACATCCATCACACCAATAACAATGTTCTGGAAATTAGTGGTCACAATGTTCAACACAATACTCATCATCTTCATTTCTTCTATCATCATAGTATTGTTTCAAATGATTTTCATGTCTATAGTAATGATATTTTAGATGAATCTCTTGAATCATTATCATTAAAATTATACCAAAATCAGTAACTGAAATTCAAATATATATAGAGTCTTCACTTATGGATCCAACTGTGGCTCTCACTGACTCACAAAAGTCATCATTGAATTCTTCCAAATCAACCATAGTGACATAGTCACTAGGAAAAAGCTGTACAAATAGCTCATATGTGGGACATAAATTTGGTGAAGTATGTGAAATAGGTTCTGATTCATAATGTTCTTGTAGAGAAGGATGATGTGATTCCACATCCTCATCTGATTCATAATCCATGCCATATAGAATGATTCATGTATTCCTATTCCATTCACAAGTACATGTCAACTCCCTGGGCTCTACTGTATCAATCTAAACTCTTCTTCCATGAGTCTCAGATATAATCTCATCTTTATATTCTTCTTCATTTGGTATTCCTGCTAGATAATAATTTAGTAGGTACTCATACCAATAGAACATGATCTTGTGCTTTCAATCCAACCACATCAGCTAATCCAGGCCATTCCTCAACCTAAGGGATAGGTTCAATCTGATCCTCAGCCTCTTCTTCCCATCCTACAACATTAATTTCATTTGTCTCCTAAATGATGCATTGATCATAATCATTATGATGATAAATCTTGTCTTCTCTACCGTCATTTTCAACAATATGATCATCTACCTTCTGGCAAACAAGATCAGCAACACCCTCTCCATCTGCTCAATCACCTGCTCCATGCACTGATTCCTCACATGACCTATCTAAAACATATTATACTACTTTAAATTAGTCACTAAGATTCTCACTGTTATCTTCATCCTCTTCATCATCATCATTATCCTCATCATCAGACTAACTTATATATACTTCCACTCCACTGATCCTTGTCTCTTCCTCTTCATAATCACTTAATAAAAGCTCTTGAGAGGGTAACTCCGATGGTGGACTGGAAGGTCCATACGACAATTCTTTTAGGCTCTCATATATATCAAGATCAATCCAATAATTTATTGGAGACCCATATTCTCTTGGTATGTCAGCCTCAGCTTCCCCATCTGAATAAACCACTTCTTCACCCGGTTTAAGACCTAGATCTGCTTGATCCTTTGGTCTAGTATGATGGTCAACATGATTGTAATCCTTATATAACCTATCCTTACGTCCTACCCAACATTTCATCCATGAAATCCAAAAAATATTTATCCTCTTTGAAATGTCTTTGTGAAGGAAGAATCCACTACAACAACTGATCACTTCATCTCCACCTTCCACACTTCCCAGAATCCTCAGCATTGCTGAAATCATTCTAGAAATGTACAAACAAGTTTTATTATTGGAGGGTTTTATTAGATCATAAATATGTACCATTAGATAGCTAAATAGTTTAAACTTTACCCATTCTTCAATTGATAATTCAGGAATAAATCTTAATATTTCATAGTGGAAACGTCTCCATTCCTTAGGATGATTCTATGTTGAATGAAAATAATGATAAATATTTCCTCTCCATCAAAATTAGTGATATTAGCTCTCCTCTATTATTAATTCCCAGTAAATTCATTTAAATAATCATCATATAAAAATAAGTCTGATATTGGAGGAATGATACCCTGGTAGTCACCATATATTCTTTTATATGGAATCTCCAAACATTCATCCCATTATTTTGAAGAAAATAAAATATCTTTTCCCTTCACTAAAGAATTCATCATTTATTCCATGGATCCTTCAAGAGATATATTAATGTTGAGATAACATTTTTGTACCAGATAGGTATAAAATTACTTCTCATTATTTGAAAACCAACTAAGACAACCATGAGATTCTAGCACTCTCAGCAAAAGTGAAATGCTTGAAGAAATACAATCAAAAGTGATTTTCTCTTCAGTGGTTACAACTTGGATTCCCAAACATGACTTCCCAAAACATGAAGTACTAATAGACTAACCCTTCAGATGCTTATTTGATGTTGAATCACTATGTCAATCCATCACGTAATTCATCCAAGTAATTATAGAAGGTTTGGGTTTGAAGGGAGTTGAAAGGTCGTGGGTTGAGAGGCAGTGTGTTGAGAGGTATAAGGTTCAATGGTAATAAGGGAGGAAAACATTCATAGTGTGGATTGAATTTATTTTATCATTTATGGATGGAAATTTGTAAAAAATAAAATTTAATAGAGGTAAAATAAAAAAACTCTTCTGTTATACTTATAACAAATAGATTTACAAAATGGTTCTTATAGGCATCAGTTTCAATCGATCGGTACAACACAATCAGCTTTATGTGAACTGCGTCATAAGATAGATTTTACATGATCAGTTTCGCCAATTGGTTTCAACTGATCGGTTCGACAAATCGGTTTCACCTGATTGGATTAACATATCGGTTTCACTGATTAATATAATTTTTCCAAATTAAATATGGTCACATAGACTTTATGGATTTATCATTCCTAATGCATGCATGATATAGATTATTCCCTTAGAGTTTTAGGGTTTGGTAAATTAGTCAACAAGTTGATGCTCAGTCCTAATAAACTCAAGAGTTATATCACCTTTTTGATAATTTTACCTCAAAAAGAGATGTCTTACATCAATATGTTATGTTTTAGAATGAGAAATTGGATTTCTAGAGGTGTTAATTGCACATGTGTTGCAACAGTTTATGGGGATATGTCTGTATTGAAATCTATATTCTAATAAAGTGTGTTTAATCCACAAAATGTTTTCACAGCAACTACTTGTAAAAATGTACTCTACTTCAGCAGTTGATAATGCTACCATTTATTATTTTTAGTACACCATGATATTAGATAATTTCTCAAAAAGAGACATGTTCTATATGTAATATTTCTATCTAACTTACATCCACCAAAGTCAGCATCTAAATAACTAACCAAATCAAAAGTTTTTCCTCAGGGGTAGAATAGTCCTAAATTAGTTGTATACTTGAGGTATTACAAAAATATTTTAACAATATTTAAATGTGACTCTTTTCGTATTTCTTGAAATATTATACACATACACACACTAAATAGAAAAATCTAGCCAACTAGAAGTTAAGTACCAAAATCTCCCAATTGTTCCTATTAAAGCAGTTTGATCAATGGATGTTTCATTTTCATCAAGATCTAACATTCTTATAAAACTCATAGGTGTTTCAGTACACTTAATACTCTCATAACCATATCTTTTAAAATGATATTTAGAATATTTAATATGATTTATAATAATACCTTCTTTGTTTTGAAATATTTGAAATCCAATAAAATATTTATGTTCATCCATCAAACTCATTTAAAATTCAAAGTGCGTAGTTTTTGAAAAATAAATACATAAGGAATGTTTATAAGATCAAAATATAATATCATCTACATCTATTTGATTTAATAAAAATTCATTAGAAATACTAGTTATAAATACAGTAGGATATAAAACTCCTTCTGTAAAACATTTTGAAATAATAAAATTACATAACAGTTCATACCAAGATCTTAGAGATTTTTTCAAACCATACAATGAATTAGATAATTTGGAAACATTATTTGGAAAATGTGGATTTGTAAAACCAGGGATTTAAAAAAAAACATCTTTAGTCATATAACCATTTAAGAATTCGCTTTTGACATCCATTTGATAAAGATTAAAATCCCAGTGTTCTGCATAAGAAATTAGGATTCTAATGGATTCAATCATAGATACTAGTGAAAATTGTTATTTATAATCAATTCATTATTCTTGAATATAGGCTTGTGCAACAAACCTATTTTTGTTTTTGACTATATTTCCATCATCATCCACATTATTCCTAAACATAAATTTAGTTCCTATGGTCAGTGTATCTATTGGTCATTCAAAAAGATTCCAAACATTATTCTTATCAAACTAATTTAGATCTTCTTTCATAGACATCATCCAAAATTCATCACTTATTGCATCATTGATATTTTTTGGTTCATGTTGTGACAAGAATGCTTGACGTTCAACTTGATTTCTCATAGAATCTCTAGTTTGTGTTCCTCTATATAAATCTCCACCAATGGTATCTAAGGGGTGGTTTTTATGGGTTCTAGTTGGTCTAGTAAAGGTAGGGATCATTATTTCAGGTTCAACATTTTTTCTAGTACATTATGAATTGATTATGAAGAATTTCAAGAACTATATGTATTGATAGATTCATTTATAAGAGTATTTGTGGGTTTTCATTAAATTCCAAATTGGACATATCTCCTCCAATATTTTCTAGTGAGGTTTTGGGCTCATGTGGATATTTTTCATCAAACATGACATGTACATATTCTTCCAAAAACTTGTTTTTCTTATCAAATACTGTTTAATATTTTATTGATGTAGAATATTAATAAAATATTCTTTAATTACATTTGAAGGAAAATTAATCGAAATTGCATTTAGTGATTAATATATAAACAGCAAATCCAAACACATTAAAATAATTTACCTTGGGTTTCCCATTATTTCACAAATCATATTGAGTTTTCTTAAGTATGGGTCTAATTAATACATTTTTTATTATATAACAAGATGTACTAAAAACATTATCATTGAAATGAACCAGTAGGTCATATTAATTAAGAATAGATCAGCCCATTTCTTGTAGGGTTATATTTCTACTTTCTACTATAACATTTTGTTGAGGTGTACTATGGAAAGATATGTTATGAATATAACCAATTTGTGATCAAAAGGATTAAAAAATATTTATTTTCAAAGTCATATCCATGGTTTCTTCTTATAGATTTAATTTTATGTCCACTATGATTTTCTATAGTCCTAGAATTCTGGGTAATATGAAAAAAAAGCATCAGTTTTGTGAGCTAAGAAAAAGGTGCATGTATACCTAGGAATATCTCTACAAGAACAAAAACATAGTTCTTCATATTGAGAAATGAATCTCTAGATGGTCCAAACAAGTCCATGTGAACCAACATGCAAGGTTGAGAAGTAGTAACTTCTTTCTTTGGTCTGAAAGAGATTTTATGTTTCATTTCTTTTTGATAAGGATTGCACACCCTATTGTATGGAAACTATAATTTGGGAAAGCCTTTAACTAATCCTTTTATAGTTATCTTCTTAAGGAAGTTTATATTATAGTTTCCTAGTCTCATGTCCCTTATCCAAGACTCTTTGTGAAAGGAACATATACATGAAACATTTTTTGAGGCTAGCGTGTCTAAATTTATAGCATATATATTATCATTTTGAAGATTAATAAATACGAAAGTATTTTTGGCACAAAAAAACATGAAATTAATTATTTTCGAATTTAAAATTAAATCCATAATCACATAGTTGGAATATTCTAAAAAAGTTATATTTTAATCCATTATTATGAAGTACAGAAGAAATTGAAATAGAGTTAGGGTTACCAATCTATCCTAGGCCGATGATTTTTCCTTTAACATTGTAACAAAAAGTGACATGTCCTATATCAATTTTGATGAGACTCTTATAGCTTGACTAGTTCCATGTCATGTGTCTTGAACACCAACTGTCAATTTTCCATATATTTATACAATAACTCTTTATACTGTTTAAATCCAAAAAAAATATCCATGAAACGATTTTGGTACCCATATTGGTCTAGGTCCACAATCATTAGTAATAAAAGCATTAGGAAACCAAACTTGTCTAATGGGTTTTCAATAGGTAGAATATAGAGTATTTGAAAAATAAAATAAGTTTGTTCCATAATAACTTGATGCAGTAAAAGAGTTTTTAGAACTGGAACATGCATTAAAATTCTAGTTTTGAATTAAAGAAGCATATTTTCCTTTAGGGTCTTAATTTTTTCTGATAAGTTTCTTTTTCTTGGTTGATATCTTTTTCTAGATGTGTACTTAGGAGCTATCTGTTTACCATGAATTTGATTATGGGTATTTTTTCCATTGGTATACTTTTCAAGATCATTTTTTAGTTTCTCATTAGAGAACATTAGATCATTTTTTCCTTTAACAGTTGGGAAATTTTCTCTCTCTCAATAGTAAGATCATATTTAACAGTTACAGTGAAAGCATGTTGATTCATTAAAGATTTATATTTATCTTTTAGCTCATTACATGTCTCTTCCCACATATTGTAATTTTTAAATAATTATTTACTTTTTATATTCTCAAATTCACTTACATTTTTAAAATAATATTAATTTTGAATTGGAGATTCTATGGTTACCTCAGAAGTGTTTTTCATAATACACACGTTTTCCATGTCATCTTTTTCATCAGTGGAAGAATAAGATTCAATAGAGCTTTCATTAGAGTAACTCTAGGTGTCCTTCATTTAATTATTATATTTCTTGAACTTATTATCATACTTTTTTTTGTACATAAACATTGGATATTCAGAATTTCCATGTCCTTTCATTTTAAATTCGTAGAAAACTATCCCTTATGATTTATCATTTCTCTTACAATAGCTTTTCCAAATACCCTTGTTATCATACATTCCTTTGTAGTTGGGGTTTTTGAAAAACATATTTTTTCTATAAATTTTTTTAAATCTCTTGGCCAGCTAGGCCATTTATTCCTCATTATATAATGATGATTCTTAACTACTTGTTATCTCAATGGCTGCTCTAACATTCACATTTTCTTTATTTTTATTGTTTGTAGTCTTAAAAGCTACAGACTTCCTCTTAGGTTCATCAGCCTCCTATTTGTTGACTTTCATCTCTTCTTTATATATCTTTAGCATTCCAATGAGTTATTTAATTAATAATTTGATAATGTCACATGATTCTCTAATTGAGAAAGAGGTTCCTCTCCATCTATTAGGTAAACATCATAAAATCCACATAAATTGTTCTTTGGTAGTAATATCTCTTCCAATAGAGATCATTGTGTTTAATATTTCATTGAATCTGATATACAAATAACAAATATATTCATCATGATTAATTATAAAATTTTAATTTTTAATATTATACATATTTTATATAATCTCTTTCATAGTAGATATTCCCTCTTGAGAAACAGAAAAAGAGTTCTAAATATCATGTGATTTTTTACAAGCAGAAATATGACTAAACACATCATCTCCTAGTGAAAATTATAGAAAATTCATTTATTTAGAGTTATTTTTAGAGGTAATCTTGGTAGGTTCATACCAATTATTTCTATTAGTTTTATTAATGGAATATTTACTTTAAATAGAAGTCCAGATTTCAAATCCCATTCCTTCTAGATTAATTTTCATTTTATGCTTCCACTGAGAAGAGTTTGTTCCATTAAAAAATGGTATATATGAGTTTCATCTTAATCTAGTATATTTTACATGATGTAAATTGTAAAAAATATTTCAGATAGATAGAAATTTAAAAATAACATAAATTTTAAGACCTTTAATATAAAATTACAAACACAGTTGAAAAATGATTTTAAAAAAAGCTTTGAAAACTGAAAAAAATTCTAAATCCTTTGATACTAAATGTTTGTCAGAGTAGATTAATAAAGATGTAAATAAATATAGTATCTAAAAAAATTTCTGTTAAAATTAGTTCTTAGAAAATATCCAAAATTAAAAATATAATCAAATAATGTTTGTAGTGAATTTTGAAAATTTCATAAATGTTCAATTAATTTCTCAGAAGATTGATTAGCTCTCAGATATAATAATTTGAAGATTAATAAGACTTGGGAAACTAACCTACAGTTTCACCATAGTTATAAACACTTGATAAACTAACTATCAATGTTCTATTTAGTTTTATGTCAAATTTAATAAACAAAACTTAAAATTAAAAAGAAAATGCACAGTAGATCTAATAAAGGTGTTCTGTGTAAATATGAGATATAGTCCTCTCCAATTGGTGATCAACTACCACCAAGAGGTTTAATTCTATAAAATGTTTTATCTAAACCCTGGATGGTGGTATAAAATAACACATAAGGTTTTCCATGTCACACTAGACCTCTACCACAATTATCAATTGAAAAAACAACAAACAGATCACACATGACCTCCTCCACTATTATATGTGGTGTCAAATGATAAAAATGAGAGAGGTTTTGAGGATATAATTTATCCTCCAGTTATGCATAGGATTTAGTGTTTACGTAAAAACTAGATACATAAACTTCTAAAAATTCTATGAAAATAAACACAACAGAGCAAAGATGTAAAAAGAGGTTCATAAATCACTGTGTGAAATTTAGTGAATCTATAGACTCTTTTAATGTAGTGGAAATTATGTTTGAGTCCTCTTCTGAAAGTTGGCTTCAAAATAGAGTATCATAGCTTCTATGCACTAGCATTTTGGTGTGAAATGTTCGGCTCTTTTTTGTTGGGATGATAGGGACATCACAATATGTCGTTCTCATCTTGTTGATTTCCACAGAAGTTCTAGCTTTGAGTTCTTAGAATTTGGATGAAATCATCAAAATTTTCCAGAGTTTTAATTTCTCTTGTTCTCTTTTATATTCAGCATACTTCTCGTATCTTGGTCCAGTTTTTAATTCTTCTATACTTCATGGTCTAGTAGACATGTCGATCTCCCCACGTGCAGATACCTCATACTGTCTACTAATAGTTATATATACAAAATTAAAAAAATGTAAGAAAAATTATTTTGTCTAAATATGACTGTTATATATAAAACTGCATTAATAAATTAAATATATTTATTTATATTTATTGGTGACTCATAAGTATCACTGACTCATTAGAATCTGTCAGTCATCATCAGTATATCAGTATCTATCTTTTAGCATTGATGACTCCATGTATCAGGGAGTCCATTCCATTGGTATTGGTGACTTATTTTATTAGTGAGTCATTTGCACTATCAGTCTATCTGGGCATGTGTGAGTCATCATCGGTTACTCATTTTGAACAATCGGTGTGTTTCTTATGGGTGAATCACTCATCGGTGTGTCATCCCCCGGTGACTCGTTAATCAGTGAGTCATCCATTTGTGACTTTTTCATCGTGGATTCATCCATTTGTGACTCGTTCATTAGTGAGTCATCAAACGATGAATCTTTCATTAGTGATTATATTAAACTATTGGTGTGATAGATCATCAATGACTCATCCATCAGTGAGTCGTTAGTTCTATCATTTAGTCCACCATTGGTGTCTTCTTCGATTGGTGAGTCCTCATCGGTGAGTCCACCAACCATGAATCCTTTTGAACTATCAGTCCTAGGGACTCTTAAAAAAATATAATGTGTCTGGTATCCAATGAACACTACGATATTAGGTTACATTCATAAATACTTGTAAATACATACTTGTAAACATATTAAAGCATAAATATTCATAATTTATTGACTTATTGAAATGTAATATACAATGTGACATAATTTATTCACATATAAATATTTATTAAAATGATTAACTTTAGTTATAACATAATATACGAACTACTAGAATTTTTAAATTTTCTTGATTTGTGATTTTGAATAAAAATATTTTACTAAGGGTCTAACATAGTCTTCTGTTGTGTACTTGGTTGTTTTGTAGTTTTCCATTGTGGTTCTCTTGTGGATTTTTTTGATATAAATTTTATTTATTTGAATTGTGTTTTTTGTACATCATGAATATTTTACTAGTTTATTTGGTTATTTAATGTTTTTTTAGTTGTTTTTTTAGGAATAAAAATCATCCCCGAACTATTAATGAAGCCCTTGTGATTTATTTCTATCTTTTGGCATCTTGGGAATGTATATTAAGGCCAAGTAAAGTCCTTCTACCTTGTTATGGAAATGAGGAGCAGTGGGATGTTACAAAGTAAATATAAATATTACTATTTCATAACTAGTGTTTATTTTTTTTGAAAAAAATGATAAAAGTTTATAAAATTTGTTTCAAAATAGGTCTACCATTAAAATTCATCAAAACCACTATTTATAAAAATACAGTTCATTATGTGTAGTGTGATATTTATTCTTATATTGTTTCTAAGAATATCCTCATATGAATGTTAAATATATTAATTGAATATATACCATATTCATGTCACTAAAATCAATCACCAAAAGTGGAATAATTATTTTATAATCATTTCTTTCTAGCTAAATATTTCTAATATTTTCAAAAGCATTTTATTTTCATTTCTATTTAATTTCTATCAAAATAATTAATCTTATACACATGTGTAAACCAAGTTTTCATAATTTAAATAATCCCTTAAATATGATCCATTCAATTGGTTAGTAAATAACTATAATATCACATTATTAATTTTATTAATATTATATATTTGTTTTTGAAAAAATGATCTTGAGTGTAATACACTCTTCTGATAGAACTCAACATTTTATATAAGAAAATAAAAACATAGTATTATGGGTTCTTTAAGATAATATATGTATTTTATGTAGAGGAATATTAACATAGTGTTTCACATAAATAAAGAATAACATGGTGTAGAATTGAATTCAATATATCGATAAAATTTAATTTATTTAAAAAATTAATTTATACAAAATCAGGGAGTTACATTCTACCCCACTTAAAATGAATTCCTCATTCAAAATTCTAATGGATGTCAAGTGGTTTAGTTCTTTAAAATTATTTTAATAGAAACCCACATCTTAAAAATTAATACTAACTCTTCTTTTATAAAAATTATGTTTAATACATGGCGGTTACCTGAAGTAACTCATAACTAGGTTTCCCTATAGAAGAACATAGGTTGCAAGTGATAATGTGGACATAGAAGAAGAAAACACTCAAATATGGATGGAGAGTGATAGTGAACATTGATCAGTCGATGTATGTTTTCTAGAGAATGATAATGATCACAAAACCATAAATCATTGATGATATATGGGAAGATTTGATTTATCGAAAATAACCGTTCTAGGATAATATTTTTGGTTTCCAGATCCTTTTTCATAGATTTATGAATATTTCACAAGAAGATATACTTACATGATCCCATTACTTTTCATAATTAAAATATCACCATGAAAATATTCCTTGATCAATCTCCACTTCGCCTCATAAATTAAAAATTAAGGTGAATGATTCATCACTAAATCACTAAATGATCATGAAATCCATAAATAGAATGAGAAGTTATTTGATCTATATTTAGTTGAGATCACAAAAAAATGTTTATCACCTTTTTATCGAATATACATGAATCATAAAATAGATAGATAATACATTAATCCCAAATACTTCATTTGATGTTTATCTTAAACCATTCCATGAATGGTTAACCTAGTAACCTTCTTAATATTAAAAATACAAAAACATTAGAAATAATGACACTAAATTCCTCAACATCAGGTCAAAAATGATCCCCCATATATCAGAATGTATATCTTGTTTTCCAAATATCAAACATCTGAATAAATTGATCATGAATTGTCTTTAAATATGGAAGTATCTAGAAATACCATATAACCATAATAAAAATTAGTATTTTTCCTCATTTTATGAACAAAAACATAATTTATGGAATATATTACATTGATCCAATAATATTTTATTCTCAATCATTGATATCGTAAACTAATTTGTCAATAAATTATTGATCCATTTCTAAGACACTCACTATCCAATTTTCTTTATTCTTATCCAACATCACATTATCCAAACTAACAAGCATTTTCTCAAAATTAATATCATATTAATGGTTAACATAACTTAATCAACTTGTTTCCATAAAATATAAATGTTTCATCAAATCGTTTTCAAGGATATTAGTACCATTATGCATGCTCATCCATATCAATAACGAAAAATATATTTTAAAAAACCATACATATTTAACAATTTAAATTTATTGAAAAAAAATAAGCACATCAATTATTCCACCTCATACATAATCAATTAACTATGCTTCCTCAACGTATACCTTAATACGTCATTACCACAGTGTGAAATATGAATCATGTATTAATACTCATAAACCTCAATTTAATCATGATTGTCATATTTAACTCAAGGAATACTGTTAAAACAACCCATAACATTCATATTTCATTTTTAATATCCTTGTAATCTGTTAAAAACCCTTTACCCCTACAACCATAAAGATTCCCAATATAATATTTCCACTTAAGAAATCGAGCTAAATAATGATATAATTTCCCCACGTAATACATTAAACTATTGATAAAACCTTAGGGAGGAAAATATTTCCATTAACTAATATCTTCATTTTTCTTCAGTAATTACATACATTGTGGAATTCTTCACCATACATAATAAATCTCATCATTCCATTACCGAAATTCCAAGACATTTTATTATATTTATGTAATCCTTAGAATTATCCAAAGAGATATCCATGAAAAAATCCATAGAGATATCCCTTGGGATTTTAGTACATATCCCTCATCCTAGCTTCCAAATATTGATAAGACCATTACATTGACACAAAATATTCTGACTGAAGACTAAAATACAAGAATATTACATCATTTTATAAAAATATTTAGCATATTTCAAAAGTGCATGCCTGAGTACCATAAATTTTTACCTTCATTGAAAACATGGAAACTTGTTCTTCTATCTTGGTGAATGATTTTCAATATCTCACTTAATGATCTTCCACTTTAGTACTCCTACATAAAACCATTCGTTATAACCTATGAAAGGAAACATAATAATAGTGTGATCTCAGATGCTCCGTATGGATAAATAAGGGGGATATGTATGAATAATGGGTGAATAATCATTTTAAAACCCGAACCAAAGATTATTATATCTCACATTGCATATAAAAGATAATAATCAATACTCAAGGAATACTTATTGTAAGTTCATAAGACCTGAATCAAAACTTAAACAATATCGTAATCCATAAAATCATAACATAAGAATAAGGCATTTAATTCTAGGCATAAACGTAAGCATATAAAATCATTTAATATATGTCAAGGATCGTTACCAAATCATATTAGGGATCATTATAGTGGATACACATACTAATAAAGAAACAAATACATCTCTAGTCACTGTCCATTAATTATAGTGGATCAATTGAAAAATTCTTCTCATTGTGGATCTAGTAACACCTTATTCCCCTAATGGATCATGATATACCTTCTCCCTATAGTGTCCTTTCCATATAGTGTATCAAGTTGATTCTTTTTTTGATAGTGTATCTAGTTATACCATATTCCAATAGTGGATTAGGTTAAACATTTTAACCATAGTGGGTCACTCCCATCAAATTGATTCTCATCATCATCTTATTTGATATAAGTCTTTACCTAGTGAATTATATGGGGATATTGGTCCCACCTATCATTTACGATCTAAGGGAAATAACAACCATTTAATATTCCACCCAATGAAAATTTTTAATAGTATTTCTTGGATATTTGTGTCTCCTCATGTTAAGTTGTAATGGAATTACCTGGTGAAATCTAGGATAGCACATTATATATGAATTTTCTATAAACTGAAACACGAATAAAGTACAATGAGATTTTATATCATCATGAAAATAATAAAAACATTTATTGTTTCATAATATGAATAATCTATTGAAAAAATGTGTTATATATCTATATAATTGAAGTGATATTATCCATTTAAAATGAAATGGGTTTCATAACAATATCTTTGAATCATGGATATCCCATAGAAAAGAAACAGGTTCCATAAACCACATTGAATTAAAACATTATCAATTTAGATATAGAATATTAATACCATCCTTGGATCATATCCCTAATAAATTATAATCTATATAAAAATATGTTATTATCTACAGAGAATGATTTTGAAGATAACATGGAACATAAAATTTCTTTGAAAATAAATTTTTAAAAACATTATAATTTCAAAATCATTTTCTTCATAAACTAATTAAAAAATGTAGAAACAAGGAATTAATATTTATTAACAACATTTCTTGAGTTATATATCCTTCTCTCTTTAAAAATATCATTTTAAAAATATTTTAAAAAAACAAATTTCAATAAAATTTTAAAAAAATAAATTCTATTAAAAATAACATGGTCAAATTTTAATGGAATCTTCAAGGAAACAACAATCATGTTGGTGGGTAAATCTATACATGCCAACCATTTCGTTTTAACTATAAAATATTTAGAAGTGTTCCTTGATTAGAAATAGTCATGAAGATTCATTTTAGAGAATTTTTTTACTAAAAAGGTAAAACATGGGAGAAAATTTATTTTAAATTTCGTATTAAAACATTTTTTAAAACATTTAAAAAAAATTGTTTTGGAGAAAATAGTTTTGGGGAAAATAGTTTTACGGATAAAGTGAGAAATAATGTCACATTTAATTAATAATAATATTTTAATAATCTTAATTAAAATGTAGAAATGGTAAAATGAAATCAATATGTTATAAATACCTCAAGGATAACAAACTTCCTCATTTTTTTAGAAATGGGTCATAATATTTCATCACTATATACAAAATCAGAAAAAATACTAAAAATGAAGGGATTCTTACCACAAAGTCATACCAATTTGATAACATTAAATAATATAACACAAGAGAGAATAAAATAAATTATGCTTTAAAAAGAATGAGGATAATTATTTTTTGTATATTATATTTCAAATGGATGTATATACACCTTGTAAAAGAGTATAAGTATATAACATAACATGTGTCTCAAAGAAAAGAAAATGAGAAAAAATTACTTTACATATATGGTAACATTTGAAACATAAAACCTATGAATGAAAAATAATAAATTGTATATTTAAATAACCATAAAACATTGGATAGTATTCAAGGAAGAAATTCATGGTCATTATATACACCACAAAAAATAAACAAGAGGTGTATATAGAATAATTCTCACAAAAATAAATGTGAAACATGAAATCCCTTTACTACTTTAGTATCTTTTGAATCATAATCACCATGAAATAATAATATAAATTGAAACTTTTAATAACATAAAATAAAATAAAATCATGATGTAACAATTCATAGTTCTTTATATAAATGATATAAAATAAATGAGGTGTAAATATGACATCTATCTCACAAATATAAAAAGTGAGATTAAATTCCCTTGCCATAAGTCTTGAATTTATTTAGACAAATTGAAAACTTCTATATGAAAAAATTATTTTTATTATAAATATAAGATAGATACATATTATTATATTGAATAAAATATAATATTTCATTCTTACATACCCATTTATTACTAATTCTTAAAAAAATGTTTATAGTAATCATAGTTTGGTTTTTCGTACATGTTAATTAATTGTTATTCTTGGTAATATAACTTTGATCATGATTTAGTTATCTAAAAAATGTATACCATGATATTAGTGTAACATATATTCATTATATATATATTTATAATAATCTCAAAAATATAGAAATAGGAAAATAAATGAACCATTCATGGAGGCAGTATGTCATACATACACATGCACAATGATTCCATTTTTTTCATATTTAAAAAATATAAATGATATATATATATATATATATGTTATAAATTAAATTTTAATTGATATTTCATTGATGCCACAAATTTATATTAATCCCATCCTTAATAAATTTCATATATATTATGAAAAATTCACATTATTTTAAGAAGGCAGTAGTCCACACGTTTACAAACAATATTATCATATTTCCACAAAATGGAAAGCTTGATTTTATTTTAATATAATAATTCCAAAAGAACATAAAAAATATTGAATATAATTTATATAATATAAAAATAATAATTCATCCATTATTCAAAATAATGAAATGTTTTAATAGACAAATGAACGACATCAGTCCACATGGTGGCAGTTTGTAGTACACATGAATGACTATTGTTTATCCCATTCAATGTAATTCTATGAACGTGTATTTTATACCATTAAAATTATAAAATATCATTATATTAAGGATATTGAGTTTATTATATAATATTTTATAATAATAATAGAAGGTGTTAGAGGGGGAAACAATTAAAAAATTCATGTTTGTTAAAATTACATCTTCTTTAATTAACTCCATTTACATACAACAATCAGCTTCCTTCGTTGGATTTTTACCTATAGTTTGGATTATATGATGATAGAAGGAAATTTGGGAGATCATATGGGATTTTATTTTATGATACAAATTATTTTTATTTGTGAATATGTGAGGGGTGGGGTGAGTTCCATTTTTTAGTGGCAGAAGAATGGGATTATTGTAAATACAAAAAGGAAAACACTATTTAGTGATCTTTATTACATAATGTGCCACCAATAATGATCCATATTCTATATGACAGGGGAAATGGTTGATATATGTCCCTAAAATTGGCTTTAGATATGTTTAATGATCATTTATAACATGAAGTTTTATGTTTAGCCAATAAGTAATCTCAGTTTTACCTTAATCGTTGTAATTATTTTTAATTACCATCACAAATATATTTGTTAAAAGAAAAGATGAAATTAATATAAATTATAAAATATTATTATTAAAAATATGAAATCAAAATTTCCAAATTTATATCAAATAATTGGAATAATTAAATTTCAAATTAATCCCATATACATGACATTATAACTAGTTTTTTAAGTAAAAATTTCAAAAGTTTAAAGTATTTTTATAACCATTTTAAATATGTTATTGATTAAAAAAACCACAATTTTATTTAATGATATATTATTTGACTATTTATACTTTATAAAATATTTAGAAAATAATTTTTCTATATAATGAGACATTATGAAAATATAGTTTTCAATTAAAAATTTATGTTTTTCAATTTTCATTAAAAAATGAGACATCCCACAGAATTTCAATAAACTCAAAGAAAGTAAATTTTTATATTTAAAATTCATAAATGAAATTTATTTTTCAAAATAAAAATTTATTAATATGTTAAAAATTATTTTTATCATAATTATTTCATTAAAGGTAGTGGAAACATCTTTTTTGAAAAATATAGTTTTTTCATCATCACGTAGAATTTATTTTTATATCATATCTAGGAAAATAATAATTTGTATGTAAGCTATTTATTTTAATATATTCAATATTAATTTCATTAAAATAAATAATCAAAATATGCTTCATTAATTTATAAAAATAGTTTTATAGGAAATTGATTCATATATTATTAAAAGGTTTTTATTTTCATTTGTAGTTAAATCGCCACCAAAAAATTCATATTATATATAAGCGTAAACAATAAATTCAAAATTTAATTAATAACTTTCATACCTACAATTGGAATGGCTATGGGATAAATGTAACATTATATTAACAATAATATTAGTACTATATTGTTGTTTAGAAAAACATAGTGTTGTGTGTAAGGAAAGCTATTGAAAAAAATCAGTATTCTCTGTAACAAAAGCCAATCCTAGTATTTCATGTACCACAATATGATATTAGTGTATTTTGTACTAAAATATTAACATTTTTTTGCAAATAAATACAACATACCTTGTGGTATTATGTTAATAATCCATCAAAAAAATAATTTATTCAAGAAAATTAATTTATAAAAATTGGCGGTGTTACATTGTTCCCTAACCTTGCACCCCTATAATGGGGTTCACAATTTCCTATTAGTGGGTGCATAAATTGTCAAACCACACACCATCCATTCATACCCACAATTTTTAGGTTTCAGTTCTTAACCTAGGAAGGAGTAAGGTTTGGGAAAACTAGGCGCCCACCTTGCATAACCCTGAAACATGCAAATAAATCCATGTTTTTACAAGAGGCACCCCTAAATGATAAAAATCCAATAAATGATAAAAAATAGGGTTAAAGAGTACCATAAAATAGTAACTTGTAGTTAGAAAAATATTTGACATTGAAAAACATAATACCTTTTTCATAAACACTAAGGCTAAGGACTCTTCTATAGAAAAACATTTTTATTCCACTCATCCAAATGTATCCATGGAGACCCCATATAACTAGGGTGAGGCTACGTCCAGGATTTGTAACCTATAATATATACTCACCCTTGTACCACAAGGGATAAACTTCACTAGAGGTTCACATAGGATAATCCCCTTATTCTCCCCTAATAAGGTGAACCACATTTATCTCCCTAGTATCGCTAGGAATACACATCACATATGTATCACTAGGGAAAAACCACCTATTTTCTATTACTCCAGTTAATCATAAATATTCATAGTATATCTTCATTAGATCCCATTAAATCAAATCACTCAGAAAAATCGTTTTCTTCTTCTCCATTATTTTGTTATCTTGAATGCCTAGCTTCAACTGTAGATGATTTCTTCACCCAATCTTCTCACATGGGTCCCTAATTATCAATTGCTCCTCTAAAAGTTTTGGGCCTAAATGATTAGTTGAATCACACCATAATATACCCCTTTGGCGATGGATTACATAAATAAATTGATACTCAATAAGGGTATTGTGGTATTGGGACTCCTATAATAATGATGGTTCTTGTCCGGAAGACATTAGAGTGGTCTCTACAGGATAAACGTTGGATTTATTCTCCCTTAAACAATATACATAAGATAGGGAATACCTCATATAGAATACCCCATGCCTTTCATGTAGGGGTTTTAAATCACTCTCTCTCCACACTTTTACAATCCTATTAGTGATTATGAGGATTGGAGGTTGGGAATATTCAAAAACATGAGGCCCAACATGGATCATATTGGTGATATCACTAACTATCCATAGACATTAATTATGGGACCTCTCTTTAGGTGTCAGCCACCATCTTATTTGTTTTCACCTGACCCACTTATCAATTTGCGAATTTTCAGGAACTCTAAAGAAGAATTCTCTACCTGAATTTAATTTTTCATTTTCATATAATGAGTTTAATCATCTGGAATATCTTGATTACTACACAAAACATAACTCATGTGGGCTTAGATATTTTATTTGGTCTTTAAATTATTATAATTAAATTGATTACAGTTTGGGGCTCATCTATAGGTGTAATCCATAGTCATGTTTCTTATGGAATCCCATATGCATAATCTGTATTAAACATATGTTCTTACATATTTCAAAATATAGAAGGCTCTATATTATGATGTTAAATTGTGTACCTGATTCCATAAAAACATGGTGTTAAATAGTTTGGATAAAATATATATTGTATGATGTTAAATTATATGGTA
Organism: Viscum album; assembly: GCA_963277665.1. Classification (NCBI taxonomy): domain Eukaryota; kingdom Viridiplantae; phylum Streptophyta; class Magnoliopsida; order Santalales; family Viscaceae; genus Viscum; species Viscum album. The sequence goes on along the minus strand of OY728146.1, from coordinate 219,769,105 downwards.
CAGTTTAATCAAAAGACCTTAAAATAAGTTTATAAAACAATGTGGGATATGATTACCATTTTTATAGGATATATTTTAATCCTATATAAGATTCAAACCCAATATCATCCACCCCCCATTCCGATCCTTACTTGGGATGTATTTCTCCAGAGATCTTCTACGTCATTCCCATGCCTGGAAATATCCCCATAGCTGCAAAACATTTTCCTTATAATGATATAATCCTTACATAAATCTACTTATTTGGCCATATTTCACATAAAATCATAATTATAAAAGGGATTTCCTATTCCTTCTTGGAAACTATAGTATCATTAAAATCGTCTCTTATAGTCAATGAGACTATATTTACCTCATAAGGCTATATACCTTGTTTGTTCCAAGCCCATCCTTGTTATATTATAATCACTACAAGGTAAACTATAATTTTTCATTCATGAGTACGTCCATAGAAACCATTTATCGTCCAAATATTCCTAAAAATTCATACCAAAAAATTTGACACTGCATTTATCTATCAATGTCACATGACCAAAAGAAGGTATTATGTATCACATTTAGTGAAACTGAACAACATGGATTCTGATTCCTATCATAATTCTATATACATTTCCCCCATCATGTGATTTAAACCAACACCACGAACAGATTTTATATGGATATATACACTACAGTTCCCAACAATGTATATTTAAACCATATCCCCAATATAATTAAGAATCACCTAGTTATAATGATATATTTACTGAGAACCTATGACATATAAATATGGATACATTATAAAAGAAACTACTATAAATACTAATTATAATGTTTATTAAGATCATTTGAAACATACTGATGTTCACATTAATATATGATAAGGACTAAATACAACAACATGGGTAACATTTTATACAATAGAACATTAGAAGGATTTTTAAATGTTACATAAATCTATAATAGACTACTAATGTAGAAAATAGTCTCCCCCTAAAGGGTGATATGATCTATGACTCACATATTCTCGACTAATGAGATTTACAAAGAATCATTAAATTGTATCCCTAATGACTTCCTATCAATAAAAAAAATTCGTGTAGCAGCATTACATGTCCTGATGCATGGTATTTTGGTTTCTTCATTTTAAATTAACATGAAACCCAATAAAAAATGTCCAAGCATACTAGATTGAAATGATTCCAATAACTATATACATTTAGATATTATGGACTGATTTGATAAATAAAATTGATTTTATTCATCTTATTTATGTAGTGTTGAAAAGTCGAAATGAACAACTAATTGATCGATAAAAAATTAAAAAATAATAAGTTAATAAAAAATAATTAAAAATGATATAAAATAATAAATAAATTAAAATGGTTTTAAATAAAATGATTAATAAATTTAATTTCATTATTTCGAAGGTTATATGAGTATTAAAATTAAATAGGGACCCAACATAAGAGTACAATATTTTCATCATTTTGTATTTATTTTTTTATTATTACATATCTTTATATTTAGTTTTATGTAAAATTATTTCTTAAATAATTTTTGACACTCCGTTATTTTTATAGGGATATTTAATTTTTCTCCTACAATCTTAATATTTTTTTAGATAAACCATATAGGATACATGTGACAATCTCTTTCACATCTATATTTTTTTCATAAATTAATCCTATTGAGTATATAATATTTTCTATCCAAATTATATTCTTACATATGGGACTAGTTCTTATCTTTATTTAGGTTTTATATCATCCTCTATACATTCGTGAATGCATTTTATTCTTTTAATTTAATTTTTATAATGTTGCAATTTAGAAAACATTTTTTCCCATTATTATGTTATTTTTTTCACATGAAGCCAAAAAATAATGACATGTTACATAATGTATAATAATTATTTGTCACATATATTCATTGTAAACAACATGAAATCTCATTATTTTATACTATATGATATATTTATGTAACCCAATTTTATTTTCATAGATTTATTTATTGATTATGATTTATATGTGATTTATTTTTCATATGGGGATCATATGAATAACATATTATTTTATGACAGAAGATACCATATTTATATAGACATTAAATTATTGAGTTTTACTTATAATTTATTAGATATAATGTATACTTCATAGGGAATTATCATAAAACATTATTTAATATTTAATTTATTTTGAACCATGAATTATTTTCTAGATGACATGCCTTAAGTTTTTTCCACATTATTATGATTATAATAATTAAAAATTTCCTATGATTTGAGTATTATTATATTTTGTTTATATGTGATTATTTATGATACTCCTTTTATTATCTTTTTTTACTTTTGTTGACATGTATGATATCTCATCCCCATATTCACTATTTGTATCCCCTTATAGGGATTTTATATTTCCGTTTATTTTATATATGTCCCCATGGTATCCCATGTAGTGATTAAAATATTATATGATCATGGAGATAGAGATAAAATATTTATTATTTTTATTTTAAAATATTGTATGATATTGAAATATCATATAAACGTTATACCTTTGGATAATGGGTGTGCTATTTTATATGGTTTTTATATTGAAATTAATTAACTAATATGATTTTTTGTTTTTTGGTTATTATATTCAATCACCCACTTTCACTGTGGACTCAAATAATTTATGCATAATACAAAACACCATATGAAACCACATCTGAAATCCTCCCATAAAGATATCATATAAAATCTCTTATTAAATACAAATGTGTTATACCAATATTAATACCCATCCCATAACATTATGTGTGATCTTAGGTGACTTTATTATGAATTCTATAATTAAACCCATAATCATATAGAAACCTCAACAAAAGTGACAAAGTAACTCAATGTATAAATGATTCTTACATGAAATTTATCAAACATACCAATCTTTATACCTACATGACCTCTAAATATATCCCTATACATCATGTGTATAGTTAAATAATTAATTTTTATGGTTAATTTATTATATCCACGACACATGGAGAATTTTTATCTCATATATATCAACTCATACACTCTTAATACTCGTGAAATAAACTAATTAATTCAACTAATTACATATAATGTAATGACTCCATGTATATTTTATTATAGAAATTTTTTCAATGAATCAGAGTTATTAATTTCATAAGTCTAATTCAATGAAGGGTTTCAATGTCATGAGTGTCATATTTATGGGAAAAGGTCATATTAATTAATAAAAAGCACCAAATATACCATAACATTCCGAATCACCCAAAATTAGTTCATCTTTAAGGAATATATAAAGATGGGATCAAAATATAAATGTTCACATTCATGATACTTGTTAATTCCAAAGAATCATCATTCAAATTAATTATATACCCCTATGTATATCAAAAACAATGTATAAAAAATTATATATGATATAATCTACCTTTTAGTATAATCATCATGGAATAAATAATTTTATTTTTGTAACTATATATCACTGTATGAGACCCTACTAATAATAATATAATTATTTTTTTTACAACCCATGTATTTACATATTAAAAATGATTATAGATAACCAAAAAAATAATCTTAAGGGTTTAATTTTAATTACCCTATCATATAATAAATATAGACAATATGAAAGAATGAAAAATTATACATTGAAATTATGAATTGAATAATGACATATTTTATAATTATAAAGATTAAATAATATGAACTAGTATTGAGATTTAGAGAAAACCAAATACATATTGATTCTATAACTAATATATATAATACCCAAGGATTTTTCATTTTCCAACTATTGTTTCTATATTATATGTTTTTCTAATGGAATTGTCACATTTTCAAATGTAACAAATTATAAAATATTTACATTGTAACGTCCCAGTTCTGAGAGCCACCCAGAGGCGCCCCGTACCCGGTTGGTCACATGGCCCCAAGCACATTTCCCTGAATGCTAGAGGCTGCCGACTAGTAGCGATGGCCTTGGGTGTGTTATTGAGGGAAACTATGCCCTCAATGGTAGAGTACACAACAAAAGTAAACAACACATAAAATATAGGAAGCAGTAAATATCAAACAATAATAAATAGTGGAAGACTAAAACAATATACAACTGGAGAACACATATATATGAAATGATGCATGATACATATGTCTAGGAAAGAATCCAAACAATTCAAAATGCTGAAAATAATACTAAACTAAAGTACAATAAAAACAGATAAGAAACTCTTCAGCAACACATGCTTCAGCTTGGTCACATTCTCTCATGCTCTAATGCAACCAAGTACCTGAAGTTGAAGGGTGCTTGCCCTTTTCTATACCTACAACAATATAATCTATTTGGGCCCAAAATCATGAACCAAATATGGTGTGAAACTAAATCCCATTATGAAACCACCCAATGATCTTTTCCTAACTGTCAGTGAGCATATGGCAGGTAATAGTACAGTTAGTAGTAAATAGTAACCAGTAAACAGGATGATACACAATAGTAAACATTCCATAGATCAACAAGAAGTAGTGAATAAAACATCTAACCACAATAGTAATCCCTCTGTGAAGTACTCACAACCATCCCATGTGGTCTTATCCAAGAAGTTCCAACAACCCTCTAGGATGTACACTCAGCCTAACCCCTCTGGTTTGGTCATACGAAAATATAAGACACTCTATGGAAGCATGCTCAGTCAATTCCCCTTATAGTCTAAGGTAGTCAGGGACTCTATGAGGATGATCATGTGGTCCATTCCCCCTATAGCCCCATGGTATAGAGAGTCTCTAGGGAAGCTCACTCGGTCAATTCCTCCTATAGCCTGGAATGGTTTAAGGAAATTCAATGAAAACAAAGACTCTCTGAGGAAGCTCACTCGGTCTACCACCGTATAGTCAATAAAGCTCAAGACACTCTTAGGAAACACACTTAGTCTATCCTCTTGTAGTCTATAATGTCCAAGACTCACTGGGGAGCTCACTTGGTCTATCTCCTATAGTCTATAATGTCCAAGACTCTCTGAGGAAGCTCACTCCATCTATCCCCTTATAGACTATAGCACAAGGTTCTCATGGCCCTGTGCAAGACAATGAATAATAATTATATATGTCCAAATTAGACCTACAGAGCTACTTGGTTAACCAGTCTACAACATAACAAGCATGTCAGGGAACATCACTCCATCTTACAGTCTCAAGGTAGGGAAAATAGGTATAACAGCCAAAGGATGAACAAGACCAAAAGGCTGTATACACAAAAAGGCATGTGAAAAACATCCAAGTATATAAATTATCATCATACATAACCAAATTACCTCTGCACAAGCATACAAGCAAGGAAGAAAAACAACAGGGGAAAAATAATAAACACTCAACACACTGTTCAAGGGTATTGGTGGAATTTGCACATAATACTCAAAGAATTTGAACGGAAAGGTACAAACCACCTACCTTGATGCTAGTAGATAAATATAATTGAACCACGGGGCCTGATTCTCCTTATAATTTCGTAGATCTATGAAATTGCACAAAACATTCAACCCATGATAACTTGAAAATGAAGAGGAATTGGAAAACGATGATCTAGAATAAGGAAGAGCTTACCACTGTGGTTCCAACGCAATCAAAAGTGGTCGATTCGGAGAACGGAAAGAGGCTTGGGGGGCTTGAAAGAGATTAGCTGTCATACGGGACTTTCTCGGTCAAAGACGCTAGAGAAGAAGCATGTTCTGGTGATTAAACGTGACCTCGGTCCGTTTAATGAAAAAAAAGTACACGACGTGTACTTTTGGAGTACATGGAATACACTAGAGTTTTCCGTACTCCGCTTTATTTGGCCTCTACATCACCCCACACGATCGTATGTGTGGCCCGGACACGGGGTGCACACAGCCTCGTGTGACATCGAAGTACATGACATGTACTTATAAAGTACAAGGCGTGTACTTTTAAAATTTCTAAAAACATTGCTTTTCTCAAAAACTCAAGAAAAAGGAAGAACGTACCAGAAAAGAAGGTTCGTGTTGTTATAAACATCGCCCCTTAAAGATGTTTTTCTCCATATTTACCTTGTGAGGCATATAAGAAGATACCCCGAACAGCTCTGACCACTTCTATCGTACATCGGCCTCCCTCTCCCAAGTCTCGTCCTATACTCGCTTGTGCTGCCATAGCACCCATACTAGAGGAACAGACCGTCCATGAAGAACCTTCGTACTGTGACTGATAATCCAGATAGGATGCTCCTCAAACGATGCATCTACTTCAAGCTCAACCTCCTCAGGTTGAAATACATGAGATGGGTTTGAAAAGTAATGTTGGGGCTGAGAAATGTGGAAGACGTCGTGCATTGCCCGGTAACTCTGAGGTAACAGCAACCGATAGGGAACCGGACCAACCCTCTCCAATACCTCAAACGGAATGACGTACCTTGGTGAAAGCTTACCCTATTGTTCAATCCTCTCATGACCCATCCTTGGTGTGACACACAAGAAAACATTATCCCCAACCTCGAACTCTAGATGTCATCTCTACTGATCATCATAAGACTTATGTCAAGACTGTACCATAGACATACTCTTCTGAATCAACCATATCTGCTCTGAGGTATCCTGAACAAGACAAGATCCCATAAAATCCGCCTCTCTTGCCTCCAGCCTGCATAAAGGTAATCAACATGGCCTACCTTAAAAAGCCTCATAAGGTGACTTCTGAATAGTCACCTGAAAAATGTTGTTGTAGGCAAACTCCACAAGAGGTATATGCTTCTCCCAAGAACCTCTAAAGCCCATAATGCATGCTCGGAGAATATCCTCAAGCACCTGAATCGCATGCTCAGACTGGACATCTTTATGGTGATGGTATGTTGTACATAGAAGCACCTGTGTACACAAATCCTTCTGAAGCCCCTACCATACCTGAGAAGTAAAACACGCATCCCTGTGTGAAATAATGGAGTGTCGGACTCCATATAGATGTACAATCTCTTGGATGTACAACCGTCCCATATCATAAACACTGAAGGTCTCCTTGATTGGAAAGAAGTGGGAAAACTTCGTAATCCCATCAATGACAACCCAAACTGTGTCGTTCCCTCGAGGCCACCTCGGTAAACCAATCATGAAGTCCATTGGGACATCATTCCACTTCCATTCGGGAATGGGTAACTGCTACAAAAGCCCCGCTGGTCTCTAATGCTCCACCTTCACCTGCTGACAAGTGGGACACCTCATGACGAAACCAACAATGTCCCTCTTAATACAAGGACACCAATACTGATGGTGTTGATCATGATACATCTTGGTGATGCCAGGATGAACTACCCAAACTGAGGAATGAAAATCCCGCATCATCTTCCTGCGTATGTCTGCTGGCACCCATACTCATCCTTGGAAATGCAAGATCTCATCCTGGCCCAATGTTCATCCCAGAAGAGGGTCCACTCCTAATGCACTCTCCTGCAAGACTAGGCCTTCTGGGTCTGATAGCTGCCTCATCCGTACCCGATCAAGAAGTGTAGAGGAAACAACTACAGAAGATAGAAAAATCTGCCCTTGTGTATCGTGCACCTCCAAATGCATCTTAGAAAACAGTGCCAGAAGTTGCCACTCAATGTTGGCCTCCTGAACTGCCAATATCTGTGTTATCCTGCTCAGCGTATCAGTAATAGTGTTGTCTTGTCTAGGAGTATAGGCATGCTCAAATCTAAAGGACTGAAGATACTGGACCCACCTGTACTGTTTTAGATTTAGATCACACTGAGTGATGATATACTTGATACTTTTGTGGTTAGTGAAAACCACAAAATTCTCTCCCAAATGATAATGTCACCAACAGTGTAAGGCATGCACAACTTCCACCATCTCGAGATCTTGCATCAGGTAGTTCCTCCCATGTGGCCTCAACTGGTGAGACCCGTATGCAACGAATACATCTCACTGCATCATCACAACTCCCAGCCCAATACCTGAAGCATCAAAGTATTTACTATAGCTCTTTACCAGCTTTGGAAAGACTAGTATCAGTGTTGAAGTCAACCTCCCTTTATGCTCTTGATGGAATGACTCACAAGTATATGACCATAAGAACATCGTACCCTTCTTAGTTAGACTTTTCAGTGGTGCTGATAAGTGGGAAAAGTCATATATGAAGTTTTTGTAGTATCCAACTATCCATAAGAAACTCCACACCTCAAAGATGTTCTTCTACTGCTCCCAAAAAAACTACTTCTCTCACTTTATCTGTGTCTTCTAATACTCCTACCTCTGAGATAACATGGCCCATGAAGTGAATCTGGTCTATCCAAAAGTTTCATTTTGAGAAATTAGCATATAACGGATGCTCTATTAGAGTACTCAGAATGATCTCAGGATGTGTAGCATGGTCATGTTGAGTGTGAGTGTACACAAAGTTATAATCCACAAAAACCACCACAAATGAATCCAAGTAACGATGGAACAAATAGTTCATCAGTTCCATGAGAACTGCAGGCATGTTCATGAGACCGAACGACATAACCATATACTCATATAGACCATACCTACTCTAGAAAGCTCTAAGAGGTATATCAGATGGTCTAATGCGCAACTGATGATAAACTGATCTCAAGTCAATATTCAAGAACACTTGGGCTCCATGAAGCTAATTGAATAGATCATTGATCATTGAAAAGGGATATAGGTTCTTGAACGTCAACTAGTTTAGCTTCCAATAATCCACAAAAAGCCTGAGGGTGCCATCTGCCTTCTTCGAAAACAGGATGGGCGAACTTCATGGAGAAGTACTAGATTGGATGAAACCCTTTTCCTACAACTCCTCCAACTGTTTCTTAAGCTCCTAAAACTTAGGTGTAGCCATCCTATAAGGAGTAATGGTCACTAGTGCCGCTCCTAGAACGATCTCAATAGAAAAGTATACCTCATGCTCTGGAGGAAAACCTAAAAAGTTGTCTGGAAAGACCTCTCTGAAGCGATCAACCACTGTAGGAAATTCCAACTATGAAGTCCCCTGGAAATCCAGATAAAGACTAGAAATCTATGTTGTAACTCCTCCTAACCCATGATGCTCGGGTCCTGCTCGACTCTCCTGGACATCCCACTTACCTCTATGAAGAAAGGACCCACCCTTTGGGGTTACCAAACTCACCATACGGCAATAGCAATCGACAAATGCTTGGAAGGGTAATAACCTATCCATTCTGAGAGTGATATCATAGCTCGTCATGTCTAGGACATAGAGGTCCCATGATAAGTGACACCTCGCACCCTCAAGATAGAACTCTCTGCACTGACGTACACTAAATGCCCTAGTCCCCAACAGTGTGTCTAGATTCAAAGTATCGGCATACAAAAATATGCAGATCCTAATGCTCTCCACAAAAGAAACAAAGGTAAAGCTATGAGTAGCATCCGTATCTAAAAGGGATTAAGATAAAACAGAGGATACTAATATCATACCTCGAACTGAAGAAATGCATGTATGATACTCCTGATGGGTCTGCTCCACTGCAAACTTCTAGCCTATACTACATCCCTATGACCCTGGATGACCACTCTGAGCTAATACACTATACTGTCACTAGTAACCTGGTGATTGACCTCCCCGACCGCGACCTCCACCTCGGCCTGAACGGCCGGAAGAACTCTAGTTCCCATACTGGTTAGAAATGGGTGACACATCTCCTGAATATGGGGTCATAGAAGAACCCCTACCACCAGCTGTAGGTGAGAAGATCTGACATAAATGCTGAATATGGACCATCATTTTTCAAGATAGGCACTCCATCGAGTCTCTCTGGCACTGAGGCCTAGTATGACCACTTCTACCACATTGGTAGCGTACTACCTAGATTCCCAAAGATATATTCCTCCTACTCTAATATCCCCGAGCAGACTTCCTGCAGTGCTTCCTACTATCAGTAGGCGGAACACTGACTCAGGATGTCGAACCTCCCTAGCTCACTTCTCCATAAACCCTCAGATTGCGCTTAGGGATTAGTGCCTAGTTCACGATAGAGAATATAGAAGTCAACCTAAAGATGTTCACCTGGGAACGGATGTCGTGCCTCAGACCATCTTCAATCTTTCATGCAAGGAACAAATCATCACCTGTTGGGATAAGCATGAAATGATGTAGCTCCATGAAATAAGAGGATTACTCCATCACAAAAAGAGTGCCCTGCTCTATCCTCATGAACTCTACGGCTCGTTCGGCCCCCAAGGTCTCAGGGTAGAAGTAATCCTAGAAGATGCGTCGATACTCATCCCAAGGCATACCCTGCTGGCACCCTGACTATGAGATCACCTCCCACCACCTCTTGGAGGAGTCTTAGAGCATATAGGTAGTGAGCTTCACCTTCTTCTATGGAGGTATCACTAGATGCTCTAAATTTTCAGTGTGAACACTATCCATGACTATGCAGCTTGAGGTCCTCTATCCCCTGAAAAAGTAGGAGGATGATGCTGCTGGGAAACCCGCGTCAACTCTTCCATCGACGGGGTAGGAGGTGGATCTCCCTGGATGGTCTGTATCATCCTCAAGAAGTATTTCCTAAACATCACATCAACCCCTACAACTAGTATAACTGCTGGAGACAAGGATGGCACAGTAGGAGGAACTGAATGAGGTCCCTAATCGGCCATATCAGGTGACTGCTCACTGTCTGGAAGATAACACACAACTAAGGGACGTCTCAGTGGCATAGCTCTGAAAGTTCAAAAGCATACCTTAGATCAGGATTATCAAATACTGAGAACACAAGATTAAAAGAGGGTAACATGATAAGGAACATTCATGTTTTACAAAACATGACTACACAATGTGTATAAAAACAACACGGCGTGTTCTTTTATGCTATTAACATGGTGTGTACTTCTGCGACAACTGGTCCTGTAATAACCCAACCACACGGCGTGTTGTCCCTACACATAGCATGTACTTGAACTCTATTCCCCTTCCCGAGTCTCCTTACAAGACTAACCGAAAGGTCCTCATAATCCTAGACTACACGACATATTCATGAAGGACATGGCATGTACTAGACAAGGTTGTTAGTTACATGACCTGCTACATATTTCCCTCTACATGGTGTGCTCCCTGAGAACACAGCATGTACATGAAGGTTTTCCCTGAACCATGTTGTTCGTGACATGACTGGGTACTTAGGTTACAGGGCACGACGTGTAAAGTCAATGTTTCTTCCATCCGTGTTGTTAGCCACACGGGTAGACACACAGTCACTACAAAATGGCGTGTACTTACCGTACATGCTATGCTCAGGATGATTTTTCAAAACCCTGTGTTTCTTCCCACAAAGTTTAAAAACTACACGGCATGTATTAATAAATTATAATACATGTATTCTTGGTTTTTCTGGGCAATAGATCAGAAACTGATCCGAAGCCCATAAAACATAGAAAATAAGAGTTAAGGTGCCAAATTCCGATCTGTGAGGGCCCATGCTCCCCACGAATCAAAGCATGGAATCATATACAAGTCATAACAAGGAATCCCAGAAATGTTTGGTGTCCATTTAAGCAATGTACTCTACAAAATAATTCTGTTTAAAATAGTAGAGATTCTATCAAAGCATCTATCACAAGAGCATGCATAATCTACACAACGTCTATCACAATAACATGAAATCGCTAATGCATCCTAGATGACATGGAAAAAATGCATGGAATGTGATTTCTAACAAGTACATATATAATGCATGAGATGGAATACCCTTATCTCATCGGGTTGAGATAGAATAAAACCGCAATAACTATTATAGTAATAGAAAAGAGCATGTAAATCCCCCAATGGTGGAATCATTTAAACTGTAAAAATTGAAAAACTAATGAAACTGCAATCAACATGGTATATTGGCATTTCCCTAAACACAAGTTATCTAATCCTGGACATAACTTATTACCAAGTACCTATTCCGTCTTATCCCTGGCTATAGGCTCAAAACAGTAAGTCAAGAGAAAAGATATCCTCTAATACGAGATTGTAACATCCCAGTTCCAGGAGACACCTAGAGGCACCCCATACCTAGTTGGTCACGTGGCCTCAAGTGCATTTCCCCAAATGCCAGAGGCTGCCGACTAACATCAAGGGCCTTGGGTGTGTTAGTGGTGAAACTATGCCCTCATTGGCAGAGTACACAATGCATGTAAACAACACATACAATAACAGAAGAAGAAAATATCAAACAACAACAAACAACCGAAGACTAAAACAATAGACAACTATAGCACACACATATATATGAAATGATGCATGATACATATGATTAGGAAAGCAGCCAAGAAAGTCACAATGATGGATATAATACTAAACCAAAGTAAAAAAGGAAAACATATAAGAAACTCCTCAGCATCACAAGCCTCATATTGGTCCCATGCTCTCCTGCTACAATGCAACCAAGTACCTGAAGTCGAAGGGCACATTCCCCTATCTATACCTGTAACAATATAATCTATTTCTACCCAAAAGCATGACTTAAACAGGTTGTGAGACTAAATCCTGGTAGGAAACCACCTGAAGATATGTGCCTAAATGTCAGTGAGAATTTGGTAGGTAAAAGTACAGTAAGCAGTAAATAGTAACCAGTATACAGGATGATACACAACTGTAAACAATCCACAGATCAACAAGCAGTCATGAAGAAAACATCTTACCACAACAATAATCCCTCTAGGAAGAACTCACAACCATCCCCTATAGTACTATCCAAGAAGTACCAACAACCCTCTAGGCAGTAACCTCAGCCTAACTGCTATGGTTTGGTTATACGAAAATATAAGACTCTCTGAGGAAGAACGATCAGTCAATTCCTCTTATATTATAAGGTAGTCAGGGACTCTCTAAGGATGATCACGTGGTCAATTCCTCTTATAGCCTAAAGGTCTAGAGTCTCTTTGAGAAAACTCACTTAGTCAATTCCTCTAATATCATTAGGTCAATCACAGACTATCTGAGGAATATCACTCAGTCAATTCCTCATATAGCTTGGAATGGTTTAAGGAAATTCAAACAAAACAAAGACCCTCTGGGGAATCTCACTCGGTCTACCCCCATATTGGGAATAAAGATGAAGACTCCATGACGAAGCATGCTCAGTCTATCCTCCTATGGTCTATAATGTCCATGACTCTCTAGGAATGTCACTCGATCAATCCCCTATAGTCTATAATGTCCAAGACTCTATAAGGAAGCACACTCGATCTATCCCCTAATAGTCTATAGCACTAGGTTCTCACGGCCCCCTACATGTCAGTGAATGATAATGCTATATGGATAAAGTAAACCCATAGAGCTACATGGATAACCCGTTTACTGCATTAAAAGAATGTCAGGGAAGAACACTCCATCCTACGGTCACAAGGCACAGAAAACAGGTATAATGGACAAAGGATGATCAAGACCAAAAGGACGTAAACAGAACAAGGTATGGGAAAAACATCCAATCCTAGAAATTGTCTTTATACATAACCAAATTACCTCTACACAATAATAAAAGTAGGGTAGGAAAACAATAGGGGAAAAACAGTATACACACAATACCACGTTCAAGGTTATTGGTGTAATTTTCACATAGTACTCAAGGACTTTGAACGAAAATGTAAAAACCGCCTACCTTGATGCTAAGAAATCAATATACTTGAACCACGAGGCTTGAATCTACCTAGAGCATCATAGATCTATTTAATGGAAGAAAATGTCCAGCCCATGATAACGTGCAAAAGAAGAGGAATTAGAAGATGATGCTTTAAAATAAGGAAGATCTTACCATTGTGGTTCCAACGCAATCAACATCGGTCGATTTGAATAACGGACAGAGGCTTGGGGGCTCAAAGGAGATTATTGGCTGTACGGGATGCTCTTGGTTGATGAAGCTGAATAAGAAGCATGTTTTGGTCATTAGACGTGACCCCAGTCCGTTTAATAAAAAACATTACACGTCCTGTACTTTTGGAGTACATGATGTGCACAAGTCATTTCCGTACTCTGCATTAAGTGGCCTCCACATCACCCCACACGACTGTGTGTGTGGCCTGGACACAGCCAGCACACGACCTCGCGCGGCATCGAAGTACACGGCGTGTACTTCAAAAATTTCCAGAAACTCCTCTTTTCTCAAAAACATCATAAAAAGGAAGAACATACCTGAAAGAAGGTCTAGGTTCTTACATACATTACCTCACTCAATGATTTACCAAATAAGGTAATATCGTCGAAGTGTGTGTTTAAAGGATTAGTGATACTGAGGTCCAAATCATTTAGATATATTCATTATTATGAAAAATATAATCTATTAGGATTTATGTGCTAGGTCCAACCGTAATTTTATTAATTAAATTATTAATCAAAATTTTATCCTACACAATTTTTATGATAGTGACATAATTGTATTCTATTATAGGATAAACCACTATTTGATACATAAAACTCTCCCATATTATGGTAATACAATTAAAGAAAGAAAACACCTCATGATATATAAGATAACCATGAACTATATTTTCCCTTAAAGTGTATTAATTATTTAATATATATTTCCCATTGATATTTCAGATTACTCAAACATATTTCTTGAATAAATTCACATGGTTATGATTTTGGATTACTAATATATTTGTTGTATTTCATAATTCTTGTTTACGTCATACATAAATATTAGATATAATTAGATTCATTATTTTGGAATAAAATTAATTTATAAAGATTCAAACTATTATATTTTATGTTGTACTATATTTTTAATTTCATTAGAGGTCAAAAAAGAGGAATAATTATGGGAACCTAAAATGAACTAAAACCATACATGGATAGTATCCTTCTATCCCACTTCAGTATGTCAACTCATGTGACCTAAAATCTGGAGTCATGTATGTGAAACCCATGAAATTAATTGATATAACATTATGATATCATTATTATGAATGGTTACATGAACTAATGAGTTATGTATCATTTTAGATACATAGAGTTTTCTATTCAAAACATGAATCATATTTATGATTGAGGTCTGTTAGTAGATGGGGAAGGTAAGTATAAAGAAGATTAAGGGTATTTTGTAGGAATTAAAGGTATTTAAATGGAATAGATTTTGGAATACCATATGATCAAGGATAAAATAAATTAATTAAATGTTTATATTTTTTTGGGTGATGACTATATTTTTATTTTATCCTTTGAAATATCGATATTTCATCATATATAAAGGAATAAGATATATTTTTTAAGTTATAACTGACTAATATCTTTCTATATTATTTGTTTTACTTCTTAGAATATCTTAGTTGAAGAATTATGGGACAATTTTATAGAATATGTTTGAGGAACAATATAATGTTATCCAAAATGACATACCAATACAATAATCTCATTAACAATCATGTCTATAACAACATAAAATCTATAAAATGTGAATTGAAGAAATATATACAATTATTTATGCAAAGTAAGTCTCATTAAATATGACATATACAAAACTGTAATCAACCATTGTAATTCCCCTATATCGTAAAAGAGATAATTGAATGAGTAAATCATTTTATATTTATATTAACTCACACCATGGATGCTTTATTATTCGGTATTATCTATCAAGGCTTTTAAATAATTTATCAATATGTAGGGAAGGTAATGTGAACCACGTTGAGTTTATTACAGTTTATAGTGAGATATAGAATGTATGCCTAATGAAAAATATTTTTTATATAATTTATAACCAAATTGTAAACCCACCTAATAGATTTAAAAAATAGAACCTAATCCAAGGAGATAGGATTCAACATGATATCCAAATAATGATAGTAATGGTTAGAAAAATGATAATATGAATGATCTAGAATGTTTTTTTTCATTTTAAATAAATAAATAGAAATTATTTACATTTTGATACATAGACATAAGATAGAGGTGTTTGAGATGTATATATATATATGGAATATATTTAAGGGATGGATATATCAACTTATAGGATATTGTATATATTTTTTCTATTTACATTATGAGTATATTATTATAATTTTATTATGACCTCTCACAAAGAGTGCCAAAACCCCTTATAGTGATTCATTCAGTGGGGAGAAATCATAATTCTACATGAGTTATTTTATATTTTTTTCGATTTTATTTTATATATTCTCTCCCCATTTTATAATTAGTGGTACAATTGATGAATATTTTTTTTTAAATTAGTTTATTATAAAAACTACCTCAAGGTAGGGTTGTTTAATTATTATTCCCTCTATTTTTGTGACTATTTATTTGATAAAATATGATGGATAAATTTTTTGACTACCTATAGATTCACTCTTAATTTCTTGAAATCAACCTCTCTCAATCAGGAGATACTTAGTTAGTAAGGTGTAAGCTTAATATTAAAGAACATTGTGGTTTTGTTTCACATCTTCCATATATACAAAAAAACTAGACAACCTATCTTTGACTATGGTGCAATTAGGGTCACATTTTACATTTCATAACATTAAAATTCTATGATTATAGACTCAAATTTTTTTTAGTTTGAATTAGAATTTATCATTACAAAAGAATTTTATAGTAGAGTTTTTGTAAGTCGTACAAATGAATTAATCATAAGTCATTCCTTTTTTATTCTATATTATTATTATTATTAGTTAATCATTTAACAAAATAACTATTTTATAATTCTTACACACATATTTTAATAAAATATTATTAAAATAAATTTCATACAAAGTTATAGTAACAAAATAAAGTGAATGTGTTTCCCATTTCAAGAGAAACCATAAGGTTACACATTATTGAATTCAAAAAATAGGTTATATATATATATATTAGTTTTTAAAAATATAAATAGTAATTGGATCTTGTAAAAATTTTAGAAATATTGTCTTGAGGTGAAAACACATTAATAACTTCTTCATATCTTATTTCATTGATGCACTATAATGAATAAATGTATCTAGTAATTATAGTTTATTAAATATTTTTTGTGAGATTGAGTTAACATACTTTTAAAAGGAATTGAATATGAGAAACCATTAAAATTTACTTAGTGATTTTGATAAAATTTCATCGAAAAACTCACGTGAATCCAATACGGTTCATTTTGGCTGTCATTAAGAAAATATTGAAGAAAATATCAATCTAATACTATGAATATTTTTATCAAATATTAATTAATTAAAATAATCAATTTACTAATATTTTTAATGTATGTTTGAGATTAAAACTATACTCATTTTATTACTACCATAATTTCATTTTCTTATAGGCGAGGATGGTAATGAATAAAATCATTAGGGGTTAGTGAAGCTAGGGGAAATTTAAATTTTGAATCTTAAATTAGAGGATGTTTTAAAAATTGTGGTTTCGATCAGAATTTTGAGAGCTATAAAATATATAGGAGGTTTTTTGGGAATTTTTTGGGATCAGTAGGTGCCTTAGGTGATCAGGTGAGTGATGGACAGGGTTTGAGGTGGCCTTATTACCAATTTCTACAAAAAAAATAGATCAATGTGCAATGAGGTGGGTATGTTGCCTTGTGTGTGTGCTGTGAGATTAAATATTAGGTCAATTGATAAGTTTATTCCTTGAAAGGGAAAAATTAAATACCCATTTTTATGATCAAATTTATATTGTCATGGAATGATGACACCATTGCCTAATGGGTTATGTTCTGAGAGGTTATCATGAGAAATAGAACACACCACAATAAGAGATCAAGCTCCTGAAGGGTGGTCCAGAAGAAGGAGTATCATAATAAATTTGTTGTCATTTTAAGACATATAATTATATAATCTCCCAATGGTGAGCCTATATGATATTAGTTTTCTAGAGTTTAATGGAACTATGTCATAGATATATAATTTTTTATGTGGCAAAGACAATATGAGATTAACTATAGGCATCTCAATGATTATTTATTTTAGAATGTATTTTTAAAAATTTCATCTATTTATATATACTAATATCATGAAAGTGTATCCTACACCATGAAGAAAAAACCATGGTGGATGTTTCCACACTATAGAAAATAGGATGAACTACTAAGGACATTTAATATGTGATCTTATGTCATGAATATAGTTCTAAATGTGAGAGACACACTGTAAGTATGATGTATATTTTTTAATTCCTAGATTAAAGGGTGATAATTCACCACAATAAAGGGTATCAAGCTAAAGTGTGACCCAAGAAAGTCTAAAAACTCTTTTTACTTATACTGGTTCTAATGTGTTACACCATGTCTCTAAGAGACATAATACAAGGGATACCCTAGATGGGGGATTAATCCATGAATATTATTTTAATATTGTAATGCAAGTTCTATGAATAATTTTTTATATTAATAAAATTTAATGGTTTTTGTATTAAAAAAATTTTAGACTTTGTTTCCCAATTTTTTACAATAATCTATGTATGTATCCAATAATCCTTATCATTTCTCTATTATAAAGAGTTTTTCTCCCATTATGCTGTATAGATTTGATTTTATTCATCTTGGGTGGTAACTTGTCATATGTTTATCACTCTACCTGAACTATTTCTCAAATCCTTATGTTTTTAAACATATTCCATAATTTAAAACCTAATTTTTAAAGTTTCTCTAATTTTGGGTAATACTCAGATTAAATATTATTCATTAGGTTACACTAAAATAAATAGCTTTTAGTGGCTCAAGTTAGGTTTTTTAGTACTTTCCAAATATTTCATACACTTGTTTCAAGCGACATGTGACATGTTGTCTCACCACATATTTGAGACTGACCTCAATGAATTGAATTAAATTTATTTAAACCATATGTGATATCTAAAGATACATGTATACACAACGGACCCATATATCATTAAACATCAATATATTGGACTCCAAGGGTTAGGGGCTTGATATTATGTGACATCCTAATATTTTATAACATATATCTACTTAAAAATTTTATGTTGTCGATAACTTGTAATGCCAAAAAAATATAAATAAGATGTAAAATTATTTAATAAAATGTCAAATTAAAAAATTATTAGGTATATAAATTAAATTGAAAATATAAATGACTTTATAAAAGGGTTTAAATTCACAATATAAAATAGCATTAATTCTTCAGAAACAATTTTGGATAGTTTTTTTGAATTATACATCTTCGTTAAAACATAAAACATTTTAAATATATATATATATATATATATATATTATTGATAAAAAGTAATGAATAAATATTAAAATAAATTATTTATATTCCTGAAATGGTTAATTATTGATAAATAATACAATCATAATAATTCTTATCTAAATATGAATGGTTTGTTTAAAAATATTGAATTATAATATATGTTTTATTTATATGTAAATTCTTATACATTAGAGTATCAAAAATATATTATAGTATTTTTAGTACATGTATAAAAAATTAAAATTAATATATTGATTATAAATTTATGATAAATAAATATAAAATAATATGAATGTAAACAAACAGATATTTTCCAGATATCCTTTCATATATATGTAGTGTATTTTATCATAATTAATTAAATTAAATATTATTTCTAAATAATTTAAATTAAATTTATTGTTATTATATTCAATAAAATAAATATACCTTGAAATAATTTTCCTACATGGAAAATAAAGATAATAAAATCCTTTTTACACTTAAAGATATTGGTTTTTATACAATGTTATTTCTACTTTTTCATGTGTGAATATTCTAATTATTTTCTAAAACATTTATAAATTGAATTTGATAATATATATTCCATATAAAAAATAAAAATGTCCAATTATTGTTTGAAATTAAATTTATATTTAGTCATGATGAATAGTTAACAAGGTAATATTATGTGATCACAACAAGAAAAAATTTGGTTAAAAGGGTTTGACCATTAGTGTAAGGATATTAATATCACAAAAAACAAGATATTTATATTATTGGTTGATTATATTTCAACTTCTCGTCACCTTATATTCTAAATTGGGTTTATATTCTACCACATTCTCTTTAAATTGATATTATATTAATACATTAAGGGTTTTTACCATAGTTCCACTACCATAACTTTTAAAAGGGTACCACCTCTCCAAACATATCCACAGACATTGAAAACCACATAATAACAAAATCTACAGAAATAACATCTAAAATATCCTACCCTTTACTTAGAGTTTACAGTCTAACAAAAAACTCATATTTATAAGTCATATGATGTATGCAAAAATAGGATTCCTAGGGAATAGGTAATTGTCTTAATCAAGTTCTTTATGCTATTTTATTACACATCCTACGAATATATTATTTCCATACAAATATTTTGAAAATAGTATCATAAATATAAAATCATTTATCATTATGATTTCATAACCATTATCTATTTATCATCCATCATGTGGAAAATGAATGTGTCACAGATGAGTACATGCATACTACCTTCACCATGAAGCGATGTATTTCAATTTTCATTATAACATTTCATACCTCGTTATATATATGTATCTAAATAATATACATTATATTTATGAGAAAGGTTTGATTCTTAGAAGTTATAAATTCACATATTTCTTTCAATTTAAAAAATAAAACATAACTTGTGCATACATGTATATGACTAACTCCACAAAGAGATGTAATTCATTCTTCATCATGGCCTAACAAAGATGGTTATAAAAGTGTATTTAATACAATAATATATTAATTAAAATGATAATTTATTTGAGATTATTAAACCAAAATCATATTGAAATAACTGGAATATCATATGTAGACCTATGTAAAGACCACATCTTATAACACAATAATATTGATTTTTAATAACAAATTATCAATAAATGGGTTATTGGAAATTATAATGGAATGGTTTATTGTAAGATAAGTATGAATATATTTATTGTATTTATTTATAATATGTTTAAATTTATTACATAAGATTTTAATTTTCATATGAAACAAACTATGAAATTTCATATGGTTTTGTATTCTATTATTATCTTTTATCGGGATTATATATTTTTTAATTTTCCTTCAATTGTTTTTCTATTTAACCCATAATAAAAAATTATTTCCTAATCATATAAATATTTATGTTTTTTAAGAATTCATTCCACTTCAAACTCATTAGTTCTCAGAGATATTGAAATAATTGTTTTATAAAAACCTATCCTTATTTTTCTTGTGGGTTGGGGATAATTTTTCTCCATATTGATGTTATATAATAATTTAATTGTGGAAGTTATTATAAAATTCTAAATTAATTATGAAATGTATATTCTAATATATTTTTACTTACATACAAATTTATTAAAGGAATATTCTTTTTTTATTACGAATTTTCAATTTTTAATTTCTTAAAAAATGGGAGAAAATATTGTTTTTTTTTGTTTACGATATGAATGTGGTTTCTATTGTCTTATACATTAAAAATAATAAATATTAAATTATAATATTAAAAATATATTCTCGGTAAATTATATACAAATTATTAATTGTTTTTTAATTTATAAAGAGAAAAGGATATTTTTTTCTGGCTTTCAAAGCATATTTCTAATGATTTGATAAAGATACTTTTTATCATGTCAAAATGATTTACGTATTATTATGCCATAATAAGGATAGGATAGTCTAATAAAATACACATTATTTCTCAATATGTATTATGCTTATATATTTAAGGATTTTGTTTCATTAAACTCTTTTTCACATAGGTCAATTAAGATATTATTCAATGATAACTATTTTTGTGATCTTATGAAATATATGTGTGTAGTTTAACATTATGTGACATTTGGATCAGTTATATCCCTCAAATACAATGTTAATATTTTATATCTATTGACCTCAAAGGTTATATTGAAATTTGTTCAAATATTTGGTGGTTATATGGGTGGTTTTCTAAATCCTAATATTGTACACATATTGTTTTCCCAACCCCAATAAGGAACATGAGTGGTTAGACCAATACTAATATGTAGATTATTTCATTGTGGGTATTATTGATATATGATATATAATATTATTTTTAGTTCCTAAACGTATTTCATATTCTTATGATACTCCCTCATGGATCATGTTTTTGTGTTGAATATTCTACACTCTTACGACTTCTATAATCTATTATGATAATGAATTTAACCATGACTCGTGATTTTGGCCTATGTTTTTTGGGTATTTTTTATAAATATTAATTATTTTCTTAAAAGAATATTTGGAATTTATTCTTTCTTATTATCATAAATTTATATCTCTCATGTTTAAAATTAATAAGGATTAATAATATCCTTTCAAATGTTCTTATATCCTTGGGATATAAAGGAAGTTATTAAGGGTGTTTTTTCTGGTAAGGGTAAAATATGAGATAGAATTTGTGAGAGATATTGAATATATATCATTAAATAAGATGATCATGTATCTAGTATCTAAAGAAGCAACCACATTAATGTTTATGTATAATCATTATTTGATATAATGTGATTAATAATCATATAACATGACGGTATACATTTTAATGTTATTATTGAGCATCCTAAGTTTGTATTAGAGAAAGGTTAAGTAATTTTTACATATTAGGTAAGAGGGATATGAGGAAAAAGTATATGATAATATATGATAAACCAATGTGATATTGGATGTTCATAGAGGGTCATTGGATGATTATAAGGTGTAATAATTAATGATGTATTAGGTAATATATTAACTATAATATTCTTTACTAACAATGTTAATGCAGATTGATTCTCACAATAACATTTTTTGGTGTATGTGAATGATTGGATCCAAGATTAAATAGATATAGGTACACTTATTACTAAATCATGAACATTAAATTTCTTATATTTATATTTTTCATCACACTTTATAATTTATGAAGAATTATCTAAGAGTGAAAGCTAATATGGAAACCCAAACATGATATATATATATATATATATATATATATATATTATCTCATATTAAACAACTACTAAATAAATCTCCTAATAATACACACACCATAACAATAAAATTTTAGTGTATATGGAGAGTAGATACATAAAAATATTTTTTTTATTAATGATATTCGACATCCCCTACAAATTTCATATGAAATTGTTTCCTTCCTAGACATAACCTATTTAAAACATTTATTCATAAGATATAGAAAAAACATAAGAATGTGTGAGACCAGATGTTCAGTACGTGTAAACAAATGAGATATCAATCTGTGTTCATAATTGAGTATAATATAATCATAAGGGTTTGAGAAAATAATAATAACATACAAAATTCAAAACCATTCAGTCTAATATCATTAATCCTGAGTAATGGTATAAAGATAAGTCATAATAGATGTAATAAGTCATAAGATCATGGAATCAAAAATAATAAACAAAGATCCTTGAGAACAATCCATAATCATTAAACATGTGTTTTGGGAATACGAAAAAGAATAGAAAATATTTACATTTTTCATGGATATATACCATGATGATCATTATCGGTATATTATAATAGATTATTGGGTTAAATCCATATCCCATCATTTACTTAGTCATGGATCACCATTAATATTTTCATAATGAAAATATTACCTTATGGAAGTAGGATTAGTCCACATTTCTCTTTCTATTAAATCTTGAGATATCATTCATTGCCCAATAAATTATATGGATATACACTTTTCCACGCAAATTAAATTACGATTACTATATATGTATGTTCCTAAATAACATAAAAACATTAATCATTATATCATAAAATAATTTATACATGGGAATGAAATGGGTTTCATGGAATCATCCTCAAAAAGCTCCATTATTAAAATCCATAAAGGGAAAGAAATGGGATTTCGTCATATGAAAATATCCTTACTGAATCAAAATAATACATAAAACATGTTATGATTAATGGAAAATAACTTTGAATGGGAATTTGAACATTACATTAAAAATAAGAAAAATATCATTTTATTTTATTATCTTAAAAAAACATTACATTACAATAATATTGAGAAAAAAATTTTATTTTGAAAACAAAAAAGTAAACATATAATATAATATATAGTAAGATAATTTTTTTATGGTGATAAAATATTTTCATTTACTCAATGTTAATAAAAATAGTTGTTTCTCACTTTTCTATGGAACATCAGAAACAAATCACATGAAAAATGTTAAAAATATTATATTTTAAAAAAATTAAATAAATTTTGATATTTTATAGAAATAACTTTTGAAATAATTTAATTTTAAATAATATCTTAGAAAGAGTAATCTTAAACATAGATATAGAAGAAATATCTTTCCGACCAAAAGTAAAAATAAAGTCATCTTTTCTTAAAAACAATTTATTTATCATTTTAAGAAAAAAAGAGGGGAAAATAATAAGAACTATTAATAAATATGTAAGAAGAAAATTTTTAAGCTTTAAAATATATGTATATATAATAACCCCAATGGATATTCAGGAATACAAAATATCTATTACAAATATAACTACAACAAGAAACCCTACCTCGGTTGTCATCTTGCTTTATACAAGTTCAAAAATCATATATAATAAATTTATATTTATTATAAATCAATTATAAAATTATTAGAATTCATAAGACATAATATATCACCCCTTTATTATTTCTAATTTCCCTTTTATAAATAATTATTCATTAAAATGTTCATATAGGGGAAGAGTAGTTCATTTTTCATTCTTATTTTGGTTCCATGATTCCATCCCTTACATAATGATCAAATTTTAATCATATATATAATATTAGACATGTAATAATTCTCATATTCAATAATTATATACACTTTTAAATTATACATATAGCATATTTCTGAAAAATGAATTTCCTCATTTCACCAATATGATAGTTCGCACGTACACATATGGTATGTTTCCACATTTCAATAAAAACAAATTATGTTAAATAGTATTTTAAACTTATAGAATCTTAATTTTGTCATAAATATCATATATATTCATTAGATTTATCATTATAACCATCCATTTAATGAGTAAATTAAAAAAAATCCCATCTGTTTATCGATGATTAAGTCTAAATGTATGCTTGTGTGACATTATCATTTTTAATGGATGAAAATGATAAAAAATAGAAATACCATTAACATAAAAATATATACGTATATTAAATATTTATATTCGATAATAAAAATATGGTAACAGTATATTTTGATGATGTTTGAGAAACATGAAACATCAAAATGTTCAGTAAAAACATGTACATCTAATTCTGGTTTATTTCATTAGAAATAACCTTCAATATTCTTAGATTGATCATTTGGGAAGAATAGAACACCATGGATAAGGATAATGATTTTGGAACTATATTTGTTTAAATATTATCTTATTATTTCGATCATGTTTTGTGGAAATATGGAATGATTTTTCTACCTTTTATAATTGAGGTTCACAAAAAAGATCTAAATACATGAATCATTAATACACGATATATGTCTTACACAAGTCAAGTGTTTCAATAATTACAAATATTAAAAGATAAAAACATTAAAAATGAAATAATATCAACTAAAATTTTTAAATAATGTTAATTTGTGATATTTTAAATAGAATATATTTGGTTAATCCTATTGTTATATATTTTTTATATTTACCATATTGATAAATTATACCGTAGTTAATATTCATTTTGATGAAAAATTATATAGAAATTATAAAATAATATTCTATATTTTGATTCCAAATATGAAATAAATTTTATCATATACAATACCTAAAATTGGTAGAAATGTTTTTTGAAGTATATGCACAAAATGTAACGAAACAATTTTTTGGAAAAATTTATTTTTGAAACATAAATTGTATTAATTATTATTATATGCCTATTAATGTAAATTAGTTTAATGTTAACATATTTCCTAGATTATATAAGGTTTAATTTACTATTAAATTATTCTTAAATAGTGATTAATTTATTATACTGTGATAAAATTATATTGTGCACCTAATAATTATTTTTGAAAAATAACTCTTTTTACCTTCAAGGGATTTTATCTTCTAATCTAACCAATTGATAATAAATATATGAATAATGAATCATTTTTTTAAATTAAATAAATATATATTTCATAAAAGTAATTTTTCATTATAAATAATAAAATATAATATATAGAAAATACAATATATTAAAAAATTTAAATTTTACCATAAATTGATATTATTTTTAATATTTTATATTTTATTACATATTTCGTAGTTATTAATAAATACTTTGTTATTAAGTAAAAATTGTATATATAATTATTATGATTTATTTTTTCCCATTCATACCCATTAATTAAATGACTCGGATATAATGGGCATATTTAATAGTAATTTTTCAATAGTATATCACAGGCCGTTTAAGGATGGTGTTATGTGTAAATATATCTATGAAACACAAAAAAATTATTTAATGAGAAATATTTCAGAAAATAATATAGAGTTAAATAATAAAATGTATAATATTTTCACCCTTAAACAGATGTTACTATGATATATATATATATATATATATATATATGAGAATGCTTTTCCCTCATCACATCCTCAAGTTTCCACATAACTTCTTAAAAATTATGGTTTTTTCATAAGATTCTAACTAGGTGTGTAGTCTTGTTCTAAAGAACGTACTCTCTTAAATAAATAACATTTATTGGTTTTTTCACATAAAAGTATTGTGCTTCAATAATGAAACAAATGATATCAGTACATGAAATGGAACAGGTATGAACAATCACAAAGATGATGCATGGAACACCTCATGAACTTGAAACATGTTTTGTGGGAGCTCCATATGAAATTCTACTATCAGGACATAATCAATAATCTCATTAAATTCAACACATATATGTCTTATATTTACCTTCCTACTAAATCTCATAATCCCCTTTATGGAGATATTCAATGTAATTACTTATCACCGATTTTGAACTCTAGCTCTAACCAGTGATTGTCATGAAAATAGTTATATCAACACTGAGCTATCCGGATGTGATGGTGAATAGTTCTATCCATATATACCAATTCCATGAGATATATATATATCTTAATATATTTTTTTCAAAATTTATCCCAATACATTGGAGTTATTCACTTCCTTATATATCAGTCATTATAATGATCTATCAAAATACTCTAGTGAATGGAATTGTTTTAAAAAATTTGAATAGGGGAGTATCTTGATTCATACCACCTTTTAAGTCAGTATAATAAGATACCAACATGTAATCATCGGTTTTATTGGTCCTTTCATAATGACCGTACATATCAGGATAATGTATAATGATAAATTTCAATGATATATCCATATATTATGATGACATCTCTAGTACATTGAGGAAATACTCAAATCTAGATCAGATACAATATAATTTAGTACCCCATGTTACATTACTACATCCTTAATTTTTTTCATATAAATTTATCAAGATATAAATCTTCTATGATATCAATTAAATGTTCTGAATTCATAATGTAGTTTACTAAAACTAAAATAATGTTACGCCCTTTCGATGTTTTGGTGATTGTAATGATGAAATCCATAGAGATCTTTCCCATATCCATTCATTTGTGGCTAATAGATGTACTCTCAACATATACTTTTTTATCTTATTAATAATTTCCTATGATATAATGAAACAAGTTACATAATGTATAATATCCTATTTCATGTTGTCCTAATAGAAATTATCATTCAAATTTATATGAATATAGAATGATGAATATGAAAATCATCCAACATATCCTCCTTCAAACATGTTATCTAAGGGACACATACTCAGTTTCTAAAACATATCATTCCATTATAATCATTATTAAATTCTATATCAATCTTCACCTTCCTATGTAGATCTTTATCTTCCTTCTTCACCTATTTAATCATCACATGGATAGATGGTTGTACATTAATCTGATAATGATTTAATCAATACACTTTATTTTTTATTTCAAAATCCATATAATCTAAATTCATATGTATTGTGTCACATTCAATAAACATCATGAAGATACTAGATTGGTACATCTAACAAAAATTATCATCCACTATATTCTCATTAGTAGTATTTTAATTATTTTAATAATATTAACCTTTATTAAAATCCATCCATATCCTATGTAGAAGATTAAAATATTTCAGTGTGAATAATTACATAAAAAGTTTATGATCATTATATTTATGAATAATTTGACCATAATGATATTGCCTCTATATTTTTAATGAAAAAATTACTCATTAAAGGTTCATATAATGAGTCAAATAAACTTTTTCAATAATTTTAAATTTTTTTCAGGCATAATCTATCACCATATTATTATGAATGATAAAATATCATATCTCCATCATATATGCATTAATATATATCATAAAACCTTCTATTATTTAGGGTAGTTTGAGAAAAAGTACATTGACAAACCTTTTTTTGATGTCTATTAAAATATTCCGCACATTCTTAATGACAAAGAAATGCGGATACCTTCGATGTCAAAATTGTTATTCGATTTGATAGAAATGAGTAATTTCTCATAGATTATCACCTGTTTCTAGTCATTCTATAAAAAATATGGATTTATATCACCGTGGTTAGTCTATACTATTTATCAATAACATTGGTAATTGAATGATCCACTAATATAACCTCTCTTGAGATTATATGAAACATTAATGAATCATTTAGCATCCTAAATTAAAACATTTTAAATTTGGAACATAACTTTTATTCGTCAAGGATTTTATCACAATCTTAAAATAATCATCATACTCTTCATTTATCAAGGAGTATAATAGAATATAATTTTTAAAGATATCCAAAAATTTATAAAGGTATTATCTAAAGACTCTATTCATTAAATACATGAATATATCAAGTGAAATTATATGTCCAAATGGCCTCACTATAAATTCAAAATGTACTTTTGTAATACTGAAGTATTTCAAGAGTATATCATACTTTTTTACCCTTAGATGATGATATCTATGTAAAATATCAATCTTGGTAAATTATTGAGATCCTCAATATTAATCAATTATATCATTAAAACAATTTATATGTACATTTTTATTTATATTGATATTTTTAAGTTCTAGATAATTTATTTAATGATTCATTGACCCATATTTCTTATTAAAGAACAATAGTTCCACCCCCTAAAGATAAACTAGGGAATTTAAATCCCTTATCATGATTCTCTTATAGATTATTCTATAATTAATCAAAATCAATATGGTATATTTTATTTGGATTAATTAAAATAAGTGTAGTATAATTTATGAATTCAATTGAAATCTAAAATTTATGATTTATTTGTAGACAATGAATGTCTTGTCGAAATAAATCATAATATTATTGAAAACAGATATATCTTCTGCATTAAGTTTCTCCTTGAACATTGAAGATAAATATACTTCATGAATAAGTAATATGTCCTTGAAAAATGAACTAACTTACATTAAAATATCTTATTCACCCTCATCATAAAAAATGATCATATATTGATTTGTTGTTGAAAATGTGACTTACATTCCATGACAACTAATATGGGATTATTATAAATGGATCTAATCAGTTACCAAAACAACATAAAATTCAAATAGATTGGGAATAATAATATTTATAAGAATCACATTTCAAAACAGTTTTATTTGAGGAAATTTAAAGAATTGAGATGTGATCATCATAACAATATATGTTTTTATATATAAATAAAAATCTAATAATTTATTTGGTGGTGTGATTCCCTTAAAAAATTATTCAAATATGATATAGTAGGTTGAGATATAATTAATTGTGAAATTTATTATTTGTAGTGGAAGGTATGTGTACCATTGAAAACATAATTCTCAATACCCACTTTTGTAGTTGTGATCACATGATCCCCCCCCCCCTTTTCTCTTGATTAACAGGTTGTTGAATCTATTTTTCATCAATAAACATCATATTCATGAACATTTTGGTGTAATATAGAATATCAACTAATTATAGAACTAGAGTTTGGTTGGAATAATTTAGTTGAGTTTTTCCTCCACTCATCTCATTGGTTTTTCATCATCATAGTGTGTAACACACAAATATTTTAAAAGAATTATATTATATTAAATTGAGTTTATGACATACAACACCGAGCATATATGAACCACAAATTATTAAAATATAAATATGATCACAATAACATAGCCATTGAATTTACTGGTATGAATATTTTTTAAATACAGAATCAAATATATGTATAATGTTCTAACTCAATAAATTTTTATTGATAAAAATTTAGGAATCATGCATTAATTTTTTCGGTAATGTCATTATATTCTTGAAAAATATATTTCCTTCAAAAAAGTAATTTATAAATTTTTGTGAAAGGATAAAATCTATTTTCTACCAATTTTTGAAATATTGTTTTATAAAAAGGATATTATTTTTGAAATTTTTAGATCAAACATACCATGCGTTAAAAGTTTAATATATTTCTAAAATTTTAACTTTTCTATGAATCATGAAAAATAATGATTTTAAATGAAAAAAGTAGTTTCATTTAAATTGTTTTCAAACACATACTATATTTTGGATTAGTTTTTAAATTTAATTATTTATGATTTTTTAAATATTTTCTAGTTATAGTTATTTTAATCAATTTTATTCTTGAATTTTTTGTAAAAATATTTTTATACTTACAATAGAATTTTTCAAAAAATCCACTTTTCATCCCATTTTGTGCGTGTAATTTTAAATTAAATTTAACTAATTATGTGAATTAAATCATGAGAAATTAATTAATTATTTTTAATCATGATATTATAATTTTAAATACTATAATTTTAATTTGTTCAATCTGAATAGAAAACCTTGTAAATAATAATCACCATTTTATGGGAAAATCAGGTAACTAAGTTCAAAAATTACTATTATAAGTACTAAAAATTGACACAAAAAAATTCCATTGTGTTATTGGATAAGTGTAAATGGATCATTACCTTATTATTCCAGAATATGTGGCCGAATTTTCATGCATTTATTTTATTTTTACCCTTTTAAATTTTAAGTAAAACATAAGGATAAAAATGTCACATTCTTACTTTTAATGACATTTAATATTATGTGAAATGGATAAAAATATATTATCATTGGGTTATATAATATTTATTATAAATATGAATAATATTTCATCAATTAAATTTATTTTTAGTTTTTTCAATGAAATAATTATGTTAAATTATTATATATTGCTGACAAGGTATTTATTCAATTAATAAAAAATTAAAATAAATATTTTTTTAAATTTTTAAAAGTAATTTAAATTCAGTGAATAATTATCATACACTATTATTTTTAGATATATATAACGTTTTAGTGATTTTTAAAATAGTATACTCTAATTCCATTCTTTCCATGTCGTTTTCAATTTCAAATTAATGAATAGTTCCAAAAATGAAATTAATGATATTTCACAATAAATAATATTTTATTAAATGGTTTCAAATTAATAAATATTAATAAAAATATAAATTGAATCTTATATGGTTTGAAATAGCATCCAAGTTCAATTTAGGGTCAAATTTTACTTTTATAGTAACTATCTTGACCCATAATGAGTAAAAACAATGTTTCATGATAATTGTCAAAAAGGGTTAACACAAGTTAAAAATAAATGATAAAGGTGAAAAAATCACCTAAACTTATCCAAATTTTATTTTATGAATTAATTTATTCCCATAATTTTCTTATATTATTATTATATCATTTTTACTCCACTCTTCCATGAAAATTATACTATATTAATTAATTATGTTTTTTAAATTTCATTAGTTCTCCTCCCCTCTGTTATAAAAGAGAACCTTATCTACTATTTTATTCAAACATATAAAAAACATTATATATAAACAATACCTACCCATATACATTAAATACCTCTATTCCAGTTCCTTAGAGTCTATTTTTATTATAAAAACTTATGAAGAGTGTTTTTTCTATAAACCGAAGAGGTTGTCTAGTGAGGAGTTATCATTCTTCATTGAGCCTTTTTTATTTATTTCTTATTCACCTCCATAAAATATTATCTATCCATCATTGTATAATAAAATAATTATATACCATATACATAATTGTTATTATGTTAATTTAATAACATTGATCCATCTCTTATTCTATCAAATCGATAAAAAATATGACATTTGTGTGTACAGAGGACTACCAACCCCTGAACTAATGTAAATCATTTTCCATCACCACCTATAAATTAATTTTACAAGGAAGGAATTAATGATTATATAATATATTCATGAAGTAATTATAATTATAAAATTATTATATGCCAATTTTTTGTAACCCTTCCATCCATTAAAAAATTATAACATTGTTTGTCTGTGTATGAATATCTCCTCCTATACGAAGAGATGTGATTCAATTTTATCACTGTATAACATAGATGGTATATATATGCGTATTTGGATGTGTAATATGGTATTTATAAAATAATTAAATGTAATTTTTGATAAAATATTACTAATCTTTTTTCTATCATGATCGTTGAAAAATGTAAACGTTATTCATGCTTACGTACAACCAACCATCTATATTATTGTAATGTAGTTAAATTTTTAAACCATATTTATAGTTAATTTTAAATATATAATTTTTATATATAAATAATAATTATTTCATAATTAATATTTTTTGATGATTTTATAATGACCACCTTGACCATATTCATCTTACCGAATTGATTTTGGACATATAAAGAAAATATCATCAAAACATTAGATATAAAATTAAATGACTATTTAATTAGATTTAACATTGTAATAGTAAAAAAATGTATAATAAACATGAAGACATTTCATATTATAGTTAATAACTAATATATTTTTATTATCTTTTATGTTAATTAATTTACATGATGAGTCTGAGTTAAGGCAATGAAATTTCTTTTCAAAATCATCTTTTAATGTTTTCCTTCCAAATAATTTTATTCTAATTAAATTCTCTTCAAAATGGTTCTATAAAAGTTTTATTTAATAATTATTTTTTGAAAAATTAATTATTTACTATTTTATATTTAATTTAATAAATTAAAAATAATAATATTTTTATGGTTTTACTTAATGGGAATATTATTTTCCAAACCTCATTTATAATGTTTTGAATGTCTATTTTCTAAATTTTTCTCATTCATCACATTAATTTCATCCATTATTGTTTTTGTATCTCCTATCCATGTCCAATAGTTCCCCCTAGGTTTCGCCTAGGTTTCCCTTGATATTTTCATGAAAATAAGGGTTTGTGGATGGTATGGATATGTTGCACGGTTTGGCTGCAAGATTTACTAAACCAAGGTGGCAAACCGTGTAGTGGTGTCTATGTCGTAAATTTTTTTATGTTTTTAAAAATTCTCCCTTCAATTAATAAACCTATCCAAATCTATTAATCCACCATTAAACACTAGTATCCATTTAAGGATCAAAATCTCTCTTAAACTATGTAGAAACTCAATTTTGAAGGTGATTTTTGTGGGGAATCTTCAAGATTCATCAAGAAGGTGATTCCTCTTTTGATTTTCTTTCATTTTAAAGGATTTATTCCTTCCTTCTTGATGTTCCCAATATCCAAAAACTATATTTTCGTACCTAGGGTATAATTTTGTGTTTCTTGGTATAATATTGTGGATTAGGGTTCATTTTCATCCCATTGTGGTGTGATGGTGGTCCGATTGAAGTTTGACACAATGATTTCAGGTTTTATACATCTAAGGTAGGTGATTCCATGTATAGACATTATATTATGAACTTAACTTGTTTTTTGCCATTTTTTATATGTTCCACATCCATTTTTCTTGGTTTGAATACAATTTTTTTATTATTGATTAATTGTATGATTTTTAGGACACGTTTTTGTATGAAAATGAGTGTTTTTCAAATGTATTCCACGGTGGGATTTTTTGGGGTTATTTTATGACTAATAGAATTGGATTATTAATTGTTTATAGGGCATCCAAATCTGGTTGGGTGTGTAATTTTTTTGAATTTGGAATTTAAATAGGATTTTTGAATTTATTTTGTCTGCAAATCCTTGTTTTACATTTTAAAATTGTAATATGAAAATTTAAAATGTATTTTTGAGTTACACAATGAGTGAAAGGGTATTTTGGGTACTATTTGGTGTTTGTATGGTTCCAAAATTTAATTTTCATGTTAAATGGTATTTCATATCATGTGGAACTTGTTTTAGCAAAAAGAGGTAAACATGAGTATTTAGGTGGGCTGACTAGACCTAGTATGATAGTGAATTAGGTAGTGGTATCACCCCTATTTCACATAGGAAGTTTGATTTTTAAAACACTAAGTAAACATGGATGATGTCTTGGGAAAACTAGTCCATTGGGTTTTTCCCTCCAAGTGGCTCATACACAAGAAGGTTATTGACTATGGTTACTTATACACCAATATACAATGGACCTAGGGCCCCAAAACATGCTAGTTAGTATAGGTGTTCCCATGACTGGTGATTATTGGATATATTGTTCTTACTATAAGCATACGATGTGTTTTTCTATAAAATTTAATAAAATGTGTGTTTTATTTAAAAGTGTACATTCATTCAAGTTTCCCTTTTAAAAGATGATTTCATTTAAAGTTTCACCTTTTAGAAATTGATCTATAATTTCTTGTTTATAAAAACTGCCATTATTTTTGTCTTCAAATGTTTATCACATGTAATATTTTTCGGTGGTATCCTATTGGTATTAGGATCACAACATAATAAAAAAGATTTATGTATATATAATTGTTAATGTTTGACACAGGTAATGGAAAGGTCCTTCGAGATGGTGGTTTGAGTTTTTACCTTCTTTTCAGGATACAGTGTTATAGAGATGGTTTGGGGCTGATGTCCACTTGTTTTATGGTTGTTATTTAGTTGGAGTTGCTTTTATTTTTGAGTTTTTTCCATCATGAGGTTTTTTTAAAACAATTTATTTCAATCCTTAATTTTATGAAAGGCTTGTTTGGATTATATTTTCCAATTTGGTTTATTAATTATTATTGGTTGTTTAATTCTTATAAACTTGGGTAAATTTTTCCTAATCCACTATGTATAATACTGAGGCACCTATGCCAGCCGTGGGGATAGAAATCACCAATTGAGACTTTTATTGGTCTAGGTTTGGTGTTGGTTTGGATGGAGACCAGATCTCGTTCATGAAAAATGGTATTAGAAGATGGTTAAGCTCTTTAGGTCATGTTATTTGACATGAGTCTCGTCAGTAAATATCTAGGACTATCGATGATCATAGTTCTAGTAATGAGAAGGGCTTCTAGTCATTATCTCTCAAGATAGACCTTGAGTCACTATCAGATGTTAGGATTGTTTTTTTGACTTATCTTTAAGGTGGGACATGCAGGTTTCATAATTCTTGTGGATATTGGTTAGGGGTGAAGTAGTTGTTTTATTCATTTTTGTGATGAGTTTGGTTTATTTATATTTGATATTATTGCTGAAATCATTCATCATTAGTGTACTATTTATTTCTCTTTTTACTATTTCTTTTTGTATCAATATGCATTCCTAGAAAGCCCCCATGCACCCAAGAGAGGAAGCTTAAGAGAGTTCTCTCTCACTTCCTAATAAGAAGATGTTAGAATATATGATTTGGGCTATCCAAGCTCTAGGATAGTGAGTGGCTCATGAACCTGCTCTAACTAGAGAACATGAGTTTGGTATTTTGAAATAGAAGACATAAGAGTTTCTGAAGAACATGATCATACCATCTGAGGTAAAATGGAATCCTAGGATGTACATGACTGTATTGATAAGATCGAGTGCATGTTTTAGTTCCTTGACACACATAAGGATTTAATGTTAAAATGTGCCTCATTTTTGTTAGATCTTCCCATCCACAGGTGGTGGGAATCAGTTCTTCAAGACGGGAAGCAAGATCAGATGAGAAGTAAGGATTTCATGGTTACCTTGAATGACCAGTATTTTCCAGATTTCTTGGCTTTTGCATGATATATTAGTGATAGCATATTGTAATAGCTTGATCGATCATCTATGATATGCACCTGAAATGGCCTTCAATGAGAAGATGAAGGCCCAAAATTATGGAGGGGTTCAAGACCAGATATCTATTCTTATGTATTCCTTTTCTTGTTGAAGACCTGTGCAATGGATATTTGTTTAGCTTTTATAGTAGAGATTGATCATAAGTGATTGTCTAGTTTCAATTGGATGGTATTAGTGATCAGTAGTGGAAGTTAATTTGAGAAGAAAAGGAATTATTTGTAATAGGGTATGAAGGGAGGTAATAGTTTAGTCTATCCTCCCAATTAGTTCTCTTATTTGGAATCTGATGCAAGGTCTAACATTTTCCACTAGTACTAGAGGCCAGGGAACACCTGACCTACATGAACTTCTCCTTTGATTAATTGTTATCTATGTGGAGATATGGGGATATTGTTGTGATTTTTTATGGTGACATGTCCACTAATGAGTGGTGAAGGATTAATGAATTCCATGGGATCTTCATTTCAACCAGTCCCATTATGAACATAGGTGTCTCATTTTGGTGCCCATGGTGGTAGGGCCATATCATATTTTGGGTAGATCTATTTCAGGGTCGATCCACCAGCAATCAATCATTCTCAGGAAGATATTAGGCATATCTATTATGTTGATTAGGCACCACCAGTATCAGATTAATAACCTTTGACTATCAAAGGTAACATTTTTATTACATATTCTTTACAAGTTGTCATCTTTAACATTGGTGATACTTTTTCTTTTATCTCTTCTTGTGTTGTGAACCTAATGAATTCAATAACACAGTTTCTATCATTTGTGATGGAGTTGGTGACGTTGTTGGGTAAGAAGAAGGAGTAATGTTTCAAGTTCCCATCGTGTGTTCTTACCATGTCAAGGGTTGACATAGAGTGGGACCCCGTGGTCATGGATATGGACCTTTTCGAGGTAATCCTTATAATGGATTAGCAAGTTCACTTTCAAGTGAATATAGATTATTATAGAGGGTGGTGAGTTTCATGTCACATTATGGGAGTCCTCAGGTTTTTCTTCGTGAATTGGATCCTTAGATGGGTCATACCAAACCTCCACACCTAGATTTGGGGAATCTTGTATTCTAGTTATCGTCATTCAAAATATAGGAAAATTTTCATGATATTGAGGGTGGATTATATCATTTACTATATGAGTTCCTGAATGTGTTCCTAGATTGTTTTTCATGGATTCTCCCAGAGCGGGACGTTGATTTCTTGATTGATTTGGCATGAGGAACAGAACCAATATCTCTTCCATCATATTGTATGTCCCCCACCAAGTTTTGGGAATTAATGAAATAGCTGGACGATTTGGAATCCAAAGGATTCATTCACTCGAGTGACTCTCCTTGGGCCACTCCTATTCATTTTGCGATGAAGGCTAATGGTCCCTCCTATTGTGCATTTATTACTAGAAGCTCAATAAGGTAACCATAAAAACAAATATTATTTTCCTTGAATATATGAATTGTTTGATTAGATTAAGGGGGAACAATGGTTTTCTATGATATATTAGTGTTTGGGTTACCACCATTTCATTGTGAGAGGTGGATATCGTGAGGATAGCTTTTTGAAGTAGTTATAGCCACTTTGAGTACTTGGATATGCTCTTCGGATTAACCAACACTCCAACGATCATTTTAGAACTCATGAATAGTTTGTTCCACTACTATCTCGACTCTTTCCTCATGGAATTTTTGGATTAAATATTTATTTAATCTGGATTTGGGGAATATAATTATTTTTATTTTCCTATCCTGTGGGAAACTCTATAGGATCATCGGCTTTATGAAATGTTTTCCAAGTTCACCTTCTAGGTCAAGTAAGTGAAGTTACTGGGTCTTGTTATCTCGGAACTGGGAGTTTTGAGGGACCCCAATATGATCAGTGCAGTTATTTAAAGGAAACAACCAATGAATGTGTTCGAGATAAGATGTTTCCTTATCTAGGAAAGTTATTAATTCTAGTTTTTTTAATATTTCTCTCAACGTTCGTTACGCATGAATTTTCTCACCTAGAAAAGGGTGATTTTTGAATGTATCAAAGAATATAATGCATCAATCATAGAGTTGAAGTGGTGGTCGACTACAACCCTCATGTAGATCTTTCTAGAAAATGGAAAGGGCTATGTGGTGTATTGTGATGCTTTAGTTATGGAACTTTGGTGCGTGCTTATGTAGGGTGATCAAATGGTGGCGTATGGCTCTTTACAACTCAGAAAAAGTAAAATAAAAATACCTAAACCAGGACTTGTAGTTGGGAGCATAGTCATATGATTTGAATACTTCTCATCACTACTTATTTGTAGTGATGTTTGAGGTCTAATCTGATCATAAGTGCTTATACAACATCTTCTCCTAGGAGGATCATTATCTGAGGGTGCATCATTTGATCGAGTATTTATAGGGGTTCAACATTGATAATGACTATACCATGGGAAAATTAAATGTGTTTTTTGAAGCCTTAAGCATGAATGTGGTGGTGAAATCATTGAAGATGTGTAGCGATTGGTGGACTCTAAGGAGGGATTTTTGAAAAGTTGCATGTAGAGACTAAGGACCACAGTAGAGATACTTATCTATCTAGTATTTAGTTGACCACTTCTCTTTTAGATTTGACTCTATCAGAGCAACCTAGGGATGAGATATGTAAGCGGTCAATGAAATTTCTTCATGGTGGGGAGACGTCATTAGATTGGTCTTTCTCTCCTGAGTGCATCTTGTGATTCATGGATCATTCAATGGTTTCATTGTATCTGAGGAAGGTGGTTATACATTATAGCACCCAAAATCAATTGGTTGTTCATAATAGGGATACCAAAATATATTATGATATTCTTCAATTGTTTAGGTATCTATGTATGAAGTGCGATATAACATATTTTTTATCAAGGTTTTATACATGTCAGATGGTGAAAGGAGAGCATCAAAGGCCTTCTCGTTTGCTTCAGCACTTACCCATTCCTACCTTGAAGTGTTACTAGGTCACCATGGATTTCATTACTGTCTTAGCTCATACAACATGTGGTAACAATCCTATTTGGGTAGTGATTGATCATATTACTAAATCATCCAACTTCATTCCAATAAGAGATACAACTAAATTGTATGAGCTAGTTTGAATTTATATTCAATTGGTGGTAAGAATTCATAGTGTTCCCACAGTAGTTGTCTCATATAGATACCCTAATTTTACCTCTTAGTTTTGGGAAGGAATTCAAATGGCCTAGGGGTCACATATTAAGATGATCATGACATACCATCCTCAAATGGATGGCCAAATGGAGCGGGAATCCAGATTCTGAAAGAAAAGATCCATGCATGTGTCTTGGACATTGGAGGATCATGGGATAACCATTCGGGATTGGTCAAATTTTCATATAATAATAGTTACCAATCATCAATTATAATTTATCATTTTGAGGTAATCTATGATTGGCCTTTTCAATCCCCCCTGTGTTAGGATGAGGTAGGTGAGACATCGATATTGGTACTATGCTTTGTGAAATAAACATTTTAAAAGGTTTTACTGATTAGGTAGTGGTTATTGATAGCGTAGAGTCACCACAAGTTTTATACTAACTAAAGGCACAGAGACCTTGAGTTCTCTATGGGTGATTGGGTAATCTGTAATGTGTCCCCCTATATAGGCCATTGTCATTTGGGAAAGTAGTGAAAGACAAAAAAGAGGTTTTTAAGGCCTTTTGAGATCACCGAGAATATTGGAATGGTGGAATACAAGTTTGATTATACTTCTCAGTAATAATATATTCACTATGTATTCCATGTATCTTAATTGAATAACTACAATCCAGATCTATCCCATGTGTTTAATAGAGATGATTTGGAGATAAAGCCTGATTTATCAGTGTTTGAAAGGCCAGGGTGAAAATTGGATTCCCAATATAATGTATTTTGTGGAAAATATATTCTATTGGTCCAAGTCCTTTGGAATAAATTGAATTATGTGCAAAATAAATGGGAGTAAAAGTCATTGGTTGAGAAGGAGTACCCATTCCTATTTTCCAATCATGCTTTAGCTGGACATTCTAGGGTGGAAGGTTTTTCATGGTGGGAAGAATTGTAAAATTCATGTTCTTATATTTAGGTATTTTTTCCTTTTATCATTATCCTAGTTTTTCCCCTATTTTTCACTAAAAAAATAGGAAAAATGGGGGGTTTTTTGGTGGCTAGAACAGGCTGCATAGTTTGGTTGCACAGTTTACTAAAATTTGTGAAAAAACCAAGCATATGTGTGTAGGTAATGTTTTTTCTGGTGTTATTACAATTTTATCCTTCCAGAAATATACCTATCTCACACATTTATTCCCCCATTATACCCTAGTAGGCATGTAATTCTTGCATACTCTCTCAACCACTCTTTGAACTTATTTTTTAAGGGTATTTTTAGAGATTCGTCAGGATTAATCAAGTATGTGATTCCTTTTTTTCTCCAATTTAATTAAGGATTATTCCCCCAATCATGATGTTCCAGATATCCACCAAATATGGTTTTGTACCTTGGTTATAATTATTTTTTTTGTTGAATCTTGTGGATTTGGGTTTGATTTCAACCCCGGGTAGTTCAACGGTGATATGGTTGATGTTTCAAACAAATATTTGGGGGTTTTGACATATAATGTAGGTGATTCCTTGTGTAGACATTCATTAATGAATATATCTTTCAAGATTGAACATATTTTCATGATCCTCTTCCATTATTTCGATCAAAACCCTTTTTTGGTACCATTGATTAATTGGATGATTTTAAAGAATCATTTTTATGAAAATTAGGGTTTACATGTGTGTTCCATGTTGTGTCTTATTGGTTATAATATGAATAATGTAATTTTTTTATTAAATGTTGTTAGGGATGAAAAATATTATTGGTTGTGGTATTTTTGTTCATTTGATCATAAAAGAAGAGTTTTTAATGGATTATCTATGGAAAGCTATGTTTTAAATTATGATTTTTTTAAATTATAGATGCGTTATTGAGTTACAGAAATGGTGAAAATACATGTTGGGAATTTTATGGTGTGTGTGTGATTTAGAAAAGGTTTTTTCATATGAAAATGTCATTTTACAACATGTTTAACTTGTCTGACCACAAATATTGAAGCTTAGGTTTCATGGTGGCTGGACTAGGAATAGAAATATAGTGATCCAGTTTTGGTATCATCCTTGTTTCACTAAGCATGTTTGAAGATGACAACACTAACTTAACTTTGATGGGGTTTGGGGACCACTAGTCCCTTCGGGTTTCCCCTCGTAGTTGATTGTATATGATTATGTTAGTGACTATGGATACTTATACGCCGAGATATGATGTACCTAGGGCCCCACAACTAGGTAGGCCCCATGGGTTTTCTCGTGACTTTTTCTCATTTTCTATATAGTAGTTACCACAATCATACGGTGTGTTTTGTTGTAAAATTAATTATCATGTTTTTTTATTTCAATTTGTACATTCTTCCATGTTTCCATCTTGAATTTTATTTTTATCTAATGTTTTACCATTTCGAATTCATTTTATCATTACTTGTTTTTAAAAACTATAATGGTTTTTGTCTTAAAGTGATCTTCACATTGAAAATTTTTGGGTTTCATCTTATTGGGATTATTATCAAACCCAATACACCTTTGGGTGTATGTAGAC
The DNA here is from genome assembly GCA_963277665.1 of Viscum album. Classification (NCBI taxonomy): domain Eukaryota; kingdom Viridiplantae; phylum Streptophyta; class Magnoliopsida; order Santalales; family Viscaceae; genus Viscum; species Viscum album. The sequence goes on along the minus strand of OY728146.1, from coordinate 219,727,452 downwards.
TTAACAATGATTGAAAAAGGTAAGGGAAAGGTTCATTGAGATGAATGTTTAGGTTTTTTTCTTCTTTTTCTGGGTGAGGTGTTGTGGTGATGGTTTGGGGGTGGCGTCCCCTTTTTGTGTGGTGCTTCTTGAGTCTGAATTGTTGCTCGTTTTGAGTTTAAAACCTATTGTAGTTTTGTTTAAAACTATGTATTTCTATTAAGAATTTTATTGAAGTCTTTTTTCAATTAAATGTTCAGATTCTGTTGATTTATTTTGTTTAATGCTTCTAAACATGAGTAAATTCTTCCCAAACCAATACTTATGATACCCATGCACTTGTTCCAACTCATAGTGATAGTGAAAATCCTTCGGGCCTTGTCATTGGTCAAGTCGGGTGCCTATATGGATGGCGACCAGATCTGGTTCGTGACGTTATAAATGTACATATTTTTAAAATAATTTTATTTTGGTCTTTATATAGATATAAATGAATTTTTAAACACAATTTATGAACATTTTTATTATATTTAAATGTTTTCTACAAATAATCATTTCACCTATCTCATACAAGATTGTTTTGTCTTTCTTTATAAATGATAGAACAAATGGTCTATTTTAACATTTAATCATCAACAAATTTTCACACCACTGAAACCATTATTTTTAATTTGAAATTATTTATAACATTACTATATTTATTAAATGAAATTCCCTCTTTCCTTTTTTTCAAAGTTTTACTAAAAAAATTATTAAATGGAATGAATATTTTGAAATGTAGATATTTTTTTCATACGGGCATAAGGGATCTCTCCAAACCACACTTTTTTCTTTAGGTTATGGTCCTTTTCTATCTAATTCATTTTATATCAACCTTTTTTGTTATGGATAGTTTCTGAATTATATATTTATGTCTCTGAAAAATATAAATATCTCACTCTCCCTTCCTTTTATGGTGTAATAAATTCCAGATGACCATTTCTCAAATTATTGCTTTAAGAAATTTATTTTTATTATGATATGAGGAAAGATTATGAAACCCATTTAATTCCCTCAGTATTACTTATTTTTATTATTTATGATTGATTTTTGTTTTTATGACACACATAAGCATAGTAATGTTATGATGGGTGCTCTTAGATAGTTCTTCAATTCTATGGGTAAATATTTTTTCTCATGAGAAATAATGTATCTGAATATAGAGAAAACATAATAAATGATGAGACTATATCCACCATTGGATGTTGTATTGGAAGTTATCCTTGACTTATTCTTATCAACATTCTTTAGTTTCATCCATATTTCATACTTTTCCAGGATCTTATGTTACTGTGTTCTTTAGGTTATGCTACCATGTGATTACTCAAGGGTACATTTTGAATGGAAAGTGTATTTTACTTCACAAGGTTGAAAAATATAACTATTTTGAAAAATATTTCAAATTTTTTTATAATCGAAAAAAAATAATGAGTTTATTTTTCCAATTTTATATCTTATGAAATGTTTAATGCAAATAAATGTTCAGAAAAATATACTCTAAGGTACTAAATTTTTTATTTTGTGACAAAAGATAAATTTTGTTAAAGATAAATACTGTATATTAATTCCTGAACTAACACATTTATTTATTTCTTTTTTTAAGTCCCTTAATAATATTTTTTTAGCTCATCCAACATATTGAAAAAATCATAGGATTATAAGGATTTTTATATATAAGGATTAGGTCCAGATAAAAAAATTTAAGATATTTCAAGAAAAGAAAACATAATATATCATAAAATTTTTTTCTGAAGAAAAAATCGATTTTGAGCGTATGTTTTCACTTTGTGATGTGATATATTATTTGTAAGTATAATGGAATAGTTATCTAAATATATAAAGAGTAATGATACTAAAATGTAATTAAATTAATTACTAACATAAAATTCATGATTTTTTAATGTTTAGTGCTAGGTACTTATAGTTTTTATTAGTGAAAAAGTGTAGATAAATTTAGAGATTAGAGAGATTTATTGTGAGGTTAAATTAAGTGTAGTGGAAACCATCTAGGTTTTATGAATTTATTCTTGATCAGAAGTTAAAAGTCTTAGGTTCATATTTTGATGATTAATTTAATTGGATTTAAATTTTATTAATGATATTTTTGGAGAGTCTTAATTGTGTTGATGTATATTTAACCTTTTGTCTCAACATTATGTAAAATTTTAGGATAAATATTATATCCATATATTTAATATTATTGATTACAAAAATCATTTATATAATCATTGATATTGGGTAAATTATGGATTTTTCAATATGGTAATATATGATTTATCATATAGATAACCATCAGAACGAAAATCCAATTCACAATTAGGTGTTTTAAATTATTTTAGAAGAATTTCACCATTTTTATAACATTATATATTTTTGGAAAACAAAATAGTAAGTGACTTTATTTCAGGAATAATGGTTAAATAATAATTTGGAAGCATATAAGATTTTACTATTGCATTATGGTTATTTATGTTTTTTATAGAAATTATAGTCATGTCTTTGACGTTATATGATTTTGGAATATTCATTTTTTCATGATACATTAAGAGTGGTTTAATTTTAGAGATAAATTTTAAATATATCATTGAAGAATATGTTATCAGATCAATATAATATTCGGTGTTCAATACTAATATGGAATATTTTGCAGAATGTTGTGGTTAGTTAGTTATTAAATGATTAGAGTTAATCTTTTGGTGTTATTTTTTAGGCTTTAAATATTCATGTTGTAAATATCCATATGAAGGTTTATTCATTTTGGGAATTACATTATATTGTGAGAGAATTTTTGGTTTTGGATAATGTTAAAGTAAAGGAGGAATATATTTTTATTTTTTCAAACTATATTCTTGGTTAGAGGGTTATGTTATTGAATCATGCATCATAAAAATGTATCCTCAATAATTAATTTTTTTAACAAAAATGTGATATTGTATCAGAAACTAATTAAATGAAAAACTAATACCAATCAAGTAAACATACATTCCATATGTTCCTTTTCAATATGTTAAGGGAGTTCCATTACTTTTGGAAAAGGATCGTGAAAATAATGATTTTATCTAGATAACTTTTTTTGATAAATCTATATTCTTTTCACATTTATTTTTTTTGTTGTTTTCCCGTCATTAAATATCTTCTGAGAGATCACATCCCTATGCTCAATGTTCTCAATCACTCACCATCATAATTTGGAAAAAACAATTTTTTACACATACATATTTTCGCATCCCACTAATGCTCTCCTATTTTAAAACTCAGTTATGTTTCATTCTAGATGAAAAATATATTTTCCTTTCACTCTTTTGAAGATGAAGTTTTTTATCCATTTTTATGATCTGGGATTAAAAACAATATTTTCAGATGTCATACCCTTAATATTTGAGATACAGTTCAAAATGAGATGATGATATTTATTAAGGGAGTTAAAATTTAACAACCTAATAATTTAAAAGAATAACATTATGTTTAGTAGAATATATATCACATAACACCAAGTCTAAATGAACAATAAAATATAAATATATGACAACTATAACCTATCCATTGAAATTGAGTAGTATTAAAAAGATTGATTGCATTATAAAATATATGTAAAATTATATACTATATAAAAATTTATAGATTAATTATTTAGATATAACCATTCATTTTGTTAATTACATTTTATGTTTCATAAATTCAGTTTACTCAAAAATTATTTTTAATGCTATTTTTGAGAGGATAATTGTCACGACCCCCTCACTCCGTAGATACCCTCCTTGAATAGAAATAAGGAAAGGGAGATAATGAACCCCGAATCCCACCACTATTAGCCCTAAGGTTGGAAACTAGCACCAAGGGTGTGCAAATAACATAATATGATAATAATTAACATTTATAAGAATCATGATTGGGACATAAGATGAATCATCAGAAACAACTCCAAGACATTTGTAAATGATAAAGCCAAAAACTATTCCACATGCATCCAAAAAGTAGAACTGATACAAAAAATATAATGTCTCCAATGTAAATACCCAAATTAAGCTAAAATAGCGACATAAAAACCATCCCTAGTCATGGGCTAGAAATTCCTTGCACGGTCCATGAAATCCTCCTGAAAACCTAAAAATAGTCCTATAGACATCAGATGGGCATACATGTATACTCAGTAGGAAAGCCAAATCCTCTAAATCACTTGTGAAATGAGTATACTAATACAACTATGAGAAAATAGCTAACCCAAACCTCACCTATATAGGTATACTAACCAAAACCATCCACACCATGGCACACTCACCAAGTAACACATGTAATGTGATATAATATATTATTAATCACATTGATGATAGGGTACCCCCCACCACGTTCTATATAGTATTCCACTCTCTCCCAACATCAAATGTCCTTCTGCTCCCATCCCTTATGTATACCACATCACATTCTGGCCGCATCCACCAGGGGATCACAACACATCCTACTTTCACACACATGGGCCTTACAAAACATCTCGTCTGCTCACACCGAGGCCTCACAACACATAACATATCATCCTCATGACACCTAGGAAATAACATCTTAACCCATTATTAAGAAACTAGGGAAACAATCACCTCTCCCGTAAACACATGTGCTATCACATTATTCTCAGAGAGACCTAGTCCACAAACCACCTCGCTATACAACACCTGGGATATCACATATCACCAAAAGAAACATGGTCCACATACCACCTCTCTCGTAAACACCTATTCCATAACAACAACCATCTAGATCCCTAAAAGAACTTCAACCATCACAACCTATGCCATACCTACCTCATCTAGAGGTCATAGTTGAAAAGAGCGGGTAACCAACCATCATTACAGTGGACAAGATTTGGGAGAAACGCCCCCTATGTGACTATGAGGATGTTAAACACATAATTCTCAACATGGGTGGGTGTTTATAAAAATTAAAAGGATATAATAATATATTTATAGTATCAAACACTCCATCCCAAACCTATGTGTTCGAAAACAAGAAATCCATCTCACAATGTCATCATGTTTTCAAAAAACACTACATAAATTCATTAGTATGAAAAATCGTCATTACCTAAGGTAAAAATGGTTGATGAATTAGGGTATCCTAACATAACCTCTATTTACAACACGCATTCATTTCATTATCTAGCATTAACTACATTAATCACACCTCCATAATTTAATTTTTTATTAACCACTTCCATCTCATTATCCAACCCAACCTCGGCTGCTCCAAGCCTTATTAAATGATTATTCATTTATTGCATCACCACCTAGGAAACTATTAGGAGAAGAAAACATCATGAAAAACATAAAAATTCATTTCAGAGTTGAATAACCAAGTTAAGTTAACACACATCACATTACCAACACGTCATACCACAAACTTTGTACTTAGGGTGAAGCTTTCTGAATGTTATTAATAGAGGAACTCCACGTGAATTACCCATAAAAATCACTACTGACCTTATTCAAAATCTTCCAACCAATGCCACTATACTATCTACAAAAACCAACTCACAAACACTTCTGAAATATTATTATAGTAGAACCAATCTTCCATACCATATTACATAATCACACCCCACCCATTACACCCACACTGTACAGCCACATACCATCCACATCCCCATACACACAAACCACATAAATTACACATATCACTTCACCTCATGTACCAAGTCAAAACACATTTACCAGATTTTCATAGACATCCCTTATTTAATTACACATGTTAATTTGTGGCTTATCAGAAAAATTGTATGATCCTGGAGTATACAATTTTCATCTTAATATATTTGTTTAACAAAATTTTATATATAATCCTTGAAAATTATCAAATCACTAATAATTGAACAACCATCCAATTCATAAAAAAGGACCCCCAACGGACAAACACTTTAGTGGGTCGTTACCCTATAAAATTCACAAGAAATAACGAAATCAAACCCACAACAAGATATTGCATCACATTTCTCAGCCCCAGTAGCTTGATTCATATACCTATTAAATTATATTTTTTAATATAGAGACATCTATATTCACAAGGGATAAAATCTATATGCTCATACCTCATGATGCAAAATTTAGAAATATGATGGAGAAACTTACGTGGAGGATGAATGATCGACACTTACTAGTTGTGCCAAAAATATGGTTTCAAAATCAATATGTGACTCTCCAAGTAATCACAAACCAAAACCTAAAAAACTCTAAAATGGAGAATACTTTTAGGATATCATGTCTGATGATAAGGGAAGGAAGAATGATCAAGGACAATGATATTTTGTCTTGGTGATGATTTGATCTGAGTCATATATTAGATACACTTTTAATGTTTCCACTGGCAATGGATCTGACTAAAGAATGCATATTGAATATTTTCATTCCTCAAGAACATTGGAGAAAAATTATATGATTTATGATCTTTGAATCTGTTTTTAACCCTTTGAAATATTTCCTTACACTGATTTTACATCAATGATTTCCGTCAACAGGTAAAAACTGGATGAACTAGAAACACTAATCACAAGGAATTTTAAAAAGAGGAACCATCAGAAGAGATAACGCTATAAAATGCACCATTATCGAGACACAGCTATATAAAGAACCACCAGATGAGGAAACATTAGGATAAACATCCTACCACTGTCAGTGTGACACTTCCCAGTGGGACTCCTTTAGGATGAACCATCCACCACCATTAGTGAGACCCCTATAGGAGAGAAACCTCAACGAGAGACACCGCTTTGATTGAGGCCCTACACAGCAAGGAACTGTCAAGAAAGGCACCTCCAATCAAGCGACCTCCATGGTGAGATGCCGCCAGGGTGAGAAACCGCCAGGGTGAGATGCTGTAAGGGTGAGATAGTCTAGAAATGAGATATAGCTACTATGAGACCCCATTTATGCCAGACACTATTTGAAAATGTGGAAAACTTGGAATTTTTTAAACGTGTTGAAATGACCCACCTTTACTTCCCATGATATCTCAAACACCATATTTGTCATAATGAAATGGGATGAAAATGTCAGGTCCATTCATCAGATACCTCCCTTACAATTATCACCCTAGAAAATATCAAACCAATATGAAGGAAAAGAATGGGGATGGGTCTCAACAACCATCCCCTGAGATATATATCAAGGATCTCATCACACATCAAACTCTATTATCTACTAAACATGTCTATGTTGGAGTGGAAACCTCTACACCCAAGAACACTTCCTATGGAATCTTCTAACCAGGCCTTATCATCATGGCCATCAATACATCAACCCAAAAACCCACACAACACACCACTCAACCACAACTTCAACACCTCAAAGAGCCACACTAGCACACAACCACTACATGACCATAATAAACTGCATTGTCCATGACACAATATTCAGAAACTTCCATCCTTCATGTCAACATACTAACCACTATAGGTGGCACTAAATCACACAAAAGAGTTTAATCACATTATAATTCATGCCTCTTGATTAGTAATTAGATCCACCCTTTTCATAAGTTATGACTTTATTACACATCACAATTCAAGTGAAAAAAAACTCCTCCTATAATAAAAAAGGTTCCAACATCACATCAAAAGGAATAATAGAATAATGAAAAACATCAAAAAAACTTCAGATACTGGGCAAACATCTACATCTCTCACTCATATGTACTCTCCTCCTGGCCACCATGCCTCCATAACACATGATCCAATGGAATGATCTATCCACACAACACTATCTCTCGAAGATCCTAGATCTCTACTGACAGCTCCACAAACGTCGCATAATCCTTGATATCTTACACTCCCTATTCAATGAAATGGGAGTCATCCCGAGGTTACTAATAATATGAGATACTTGGAAGACATAATGGATCCTCTCTAACTATGGTGAAAAGTCCAACAAATTTTCCACCTCACAAACTCACCCCAACACCTCAATGGACCCAAATAACCTAGGAGTTAGCTTTCTCCCCATACCAAACCTCCACTGCCCACATCGATGGGGAACCTTCAAAATCCTATGGTCCCCAACCTTGATCTCCAAGATCCCCCTTCTGTGATTGATATAAGACTTATTTCGGTCGTGCGATGATTTTATCCTCTCACGAACAAGTTGAAATTCCAATGTCATGCTCTCCACGTCATTGGGACCATGAAAAACTATCTACCCAACCTCTATCCAGCATAAAAGAGAATGAAAATGTCTCATGTAAAAATCCTCAAACAGAGCCACACCAATGGAGGAGTGATAACTATTATTATAAGAAAACACTACCAAGGGCAGATGTTATACCCAAGATCCACCAAATTTCAAGATGCCTTCTTGTAGAATATCCTCCAATGTCTGGATATTCCATTAAGCTTTCCCATTCATCTAAGGGTGTAATATAGTGTTGAGGCATATCTACATTCCCAAAGAAAATTTTAATTCCCACTATAATCTTGAAGTAAATTTTGTGTCCCGATCTAAGAAAATGAACCTCATAACTCCATGAAACCACACTACACCTTCCACATAATTCTTAGCCACAGATTCCACTGCACCAAAATCCTTGATCACTATGAAGTAGGCCTATTTCATCAAATGATACACAATCACCCAGATATCATCTCAACCTCCCCAATTTATGGGAAACCCTATGATGAAATCCATAGATATGTCATCCCATGTCTACTTGGGGACATCCAACTCCTGAAAAAAACGACTAGGAATAAAGTTCTCAAGCTTTACCTATTGAAAAATCATGTACATACCCACAAACCCCACCATTACCTATTTCATCCCATGCCACAAAAACTGTAGCCTCCATACATGGTACTTCTCATAAATTCATGGGTGTGCCACCAAAGGTGATCTATGTAACACTCTAAAGACTCCATTTCACATCACCACACTAAGAAAAATCCTCCCCTGAAGCAAAATATGGTTCTGAGCATTTTCTAACCATCCCTCTAGAGTATTATTATAGACAACGTAATCCTACATCACCTCTGATTCTGAGTATCCCCAACAATACACTTCAACCTATGGCATCAGTGATGGTGGAATCTTCATCTGAAACAAATTGCCTCTACCTCTATGTACCGATGCATCTATGTGCAAGAATTACAACTCCTCAATCACTCTCTATGAATATATATATTTTTGAACAACATCATTTGGTGAATTTCTACTCCATGCATCATATAAAAAATTCACCTTTCCTAAGTTGTAGAAGATATCAAAATCATAATCCTGAAGAAATTCCATCCACCTCCACCTCCACATGTTCATATACTTCCAAGAAAAGATATACGTCAATCTATTGTGATCCATGAAGACATCAAAGAACTCCCAAATGTGGTAAATCCACCAAAACATTAGTGAAAACACAACTGCTAAACGCTCCAGATCATGGGGGTCATAGTTATGTTTGTGAGGGAATAACCACCTAGTCCAATTATAGAGCATTGCCTTCTACTACATCAGCACACATCCCAATACCATATTGGATCCATCAAAAAACTCCTCCAACATTACACCTTTCTTAGGAAATTGAAGCATTGGAGAACTGACTAACATCCCCTCATGTAACCAAATATTTCTTGGATATAATTACTCAACACAAAATCCTAGTCCATACTAGTAATAGCTGTTAACGGTACTACAACATGAAATTAATCAGGTACATACCACTGATAATAACCTACGAGACCAAGGAAATTGTAAACCTCTACCATGTTTATTGGTCCTTTTAAAAAAAACGTATGTATTCAAACATCGACGGATCTTCCACAATATCATGTTGAGACACCACATGACCAAGGAAATTCACCTCACGTTTCCAAAACCTGCATTTGGACAACTTTACATAGATCTGATGGTATCAAATAACTTGCAATATATTTTTGAGATGCTCAACATGATCTTCTTATGGCCCTGAGTAGATGTAGATAGCCTTAATGAACATAATTGAAAACTGATCATAGAACTCAAAGAACATGGATTTCATAATCCCTATGAACATGATTAGTGCATTCGTGACACAAAATTGCATGAATACAAAAACTATGTTCCAATACCTATATCTAAAGACGGCCTTAGGGATATCTCCCTCCGTTTCCCTCAACTGCTAATTTCTACATTGCATATCAATCATTGAAAACCAAATCAACCCTCTCATGTTGTCGAAAAGATCATATATACTTGGATGTTGGTAATTTTTTTTACCATCACCTGATTTATAATTAGGTTGTCTATACACAAACTTAGACCACCTTATTCTTCATTTGAAATCAATACTAGATCACCCCATGAAGACACACTCGGATGGATGAAAACCTTCTCCATCAGATCATCAATATAAATCCCCAACTCCAACAACATAGAATGTTCCATAGGATGAGGTGTAAAAGAAATCGGAGAAGTACTGGTATACAAGTCTATCCTAAACCTAGCATCAGGTTGAGAGGGTAGGATCACAACCTTCATGGGGGAAAACATATAGGAATCCCCCAATGTCCTTTGGAAACACTAACATTTTGGTGTTCACTGATTCCACTGACAACTCATAAAAAAAAGAAATAAGGGGCTATATACACTGACTGCCCACTGGACAACTCTGGTGGCCAACAAAAACCACACCCTAGCCATCCACATCTAAAAACAAGAATATCCTCTAGTAGTAATCGATAATAGAACATATGGAATAAAACTAGTCGATGAAATGTATGAAATTTTATGGATACATTTGTAGAAATAATAGATACCCACAAGACTAATGTGATGTCATCATTAGACTACACCCCCGTCACATCTCACACAAGATTGTCTAGCATTGAACTGGCATACAAAACTCAACAGGAACATGTAGTCTATCTATGTAATGTCTTAGTGATTTGACATAGAGTGGGTGCAATAAAGGTGTTCCAATATCTTGAATAAAACAAGGCACAAGAATGTGTACTAAACAAATTTATCATACCATTGAAAATCTCTGGCCTTCAAGAATTGCTGGCTTAACTACATATAACTAACCATGCCCAGCTCCTATGCTTCTCTATTGACAACCACATCCTTGGCCACTCTAGTTTCATGGTCACTAAACATGAGGGAAATCATTAAGATGGCCTCTTCCTTCTCTATATCTCATCAGGGAAGCAGAAGCCTGCTTTCCCTACTACTAAAAAGGTCTCATTGGTAACTAATGTTGAGGTTGTCACTAAATATGTCCACCTCCACTAAATTAAGTTCTGATAACTACGGGTGACTGACACTGTTGTGGAACATGAACCACATTACCAAACACACTGTTTCAATGATCCTAGGAAGATAATCGATACCATTGGAACTAGAAGGTTAGAAAGGAAGCTGATTAGGTTGAGTCCCTACCAGTCAAACCCTTGAAGTCCATAGGGCCTTAGATCATCAACTAACAACTATACCTCCACTACTACAAAACTGATATTTAACTGTTATGGTATTTATGATAACTAGAGAAATTTGCTGATAAATGAAATCATTATCAGTTATAAAGATACTATTGATAAATTTAACCCTTTATCCACACATTATTTTTATCACTCGTAAAGGGGTTCTTTATCAGCACTTTTTTATCATTGATAATGAACTACCATTATCAGTGCTAAAAAAGAACTTATAAATGTTCATTTTTAGAGCATATATAATATGCACTGATAAAAGGAATCATTATCAGTTATTTTTAAAAGAACTAATAAAAGTGTCCTAATCTAACTAAAAAATCAAACATATTTCGAACCCATCATGATATTAACAGATTTTTATAGAATCTCAAAACCACTAGTTCTCCTCCTCAGTGAATTGAAGACAGAATAACACAAACCCACTTGAATCAAACAAACCCACTACCTCTACTTGCTCGATCATTTTTTTGACATCATATTTTTTGTTATAGATATGGTTTCCAAAGAAATAATCTATATCTAGATTTGAGGGTCTCATATTATCTTCAACCGTGAAAGGTAGGGATGTTTTTTCCTTTTTTGGTTCTAATTTTTTTTCAATATATGTCATTTTGAGATCTGGATGTGACAGTTTTCTATTTCCCTCTATAGGTTCTTCTTTTCTTCCTGTATTTTTTCTCTAGTTAATGTATATAGTTTTTCATTTTTTATGATATGTTGTTTTCATGAATACTGATTTTGATATCTTATTTTGGTCTTTTTAAATTGTTTCTTTGAATCAATTTCTTTCTTTTTCAATATATATAACCTATCTTGATCTTCATGCTTAATTTCTCCATTATTTTGAAATCATTGTGAATCACGTCTAGTGCACAAGTAAAATAATTAAATAAATATTTATGCTACGATATAAACAGTTGTGTTTGGGATATAAAAACCTTAAATGAATGAGAAAATTGATTTATAAAACCAATTCATAGTTTGATGATGGTGTAAAGCAGTAATAGAATCTTATTTTATGCAATTCAGGAATGGGAATTTATTTATTTGAATTCGGTTAAAATATTCTAGTTAAAGGGTTTTTCTGTAATGAATTATTTTTTCATAATTGTGTTGTATTATTTTAAGAGTAATATTAGTAAGAGTTATACCATATTTAATTATTTTCAGTTTCACTCCATTTTTAATATAATAATGTGGTTGTATTTATTTTACTATGTTATGATATTATTCTATAAGCATTATATATAATTCTTGGAATTGTGCTATTTTATTTCATTATGCCAACATATTTATGTAACTCACTAAAATATCATGGATGAGCCAATGTGTATTATGTATCATACCTAGAATCCTTAGTTTTCTTCATCATTTTTCCCACAAAATTAAATGGAATTTATCAAATTTTATATATTCCAAATGATTTTTATGTGTTCATCATTTTTGTTCTATAATTATATTTTATAGGTCTATATATAAATTTAATTAACAGGAATATAATTTATACATATATGACCAATAAAATATTGTAAACTCATCTTAATTATAAAATAATAAAATTATGTTACTATATATAATTTTTTTAGAATAATTAAACTTTCTGAAATTTATATAATTATATTTTATACACAATCACAAAATATAATAATTGTTTATATTTAATATATTTTCAAAATTATTGTTAACTTTTTTACTTCCAATATAAAAAGTAAGTATTATATATATATAATAATATATTGTATATTTATATAAATTTAAATATGTTATATATTATATATATATATATAATTATATTCAAAAAGTGCTACTAATATAGTAAATATATATATATATATATATAACATATATATCAAATATTTAGGTAGATTCAGATCATTTATCTATGAGTCGAATGAGGACAGACCTCCACTTTAAGGTTTTTGACGATGAAAGGCATGAACCCCATTCATGTTTATTGCCTATCTTGATATGTGTGAATGATGTGCATGCCTCTATCGACCTATTTTTCCAATCATATAAAACACTATTAATATTTTCAATAAAATAAAACCAATTTAAAAAAAATGTTTCATCGAAAACACATTCCATAGAAATACTCAACCAATTATTTTATAAAATATTTATTCTTATCCTATGGATAAATTCAAGGATAAAAATGAAATTAATTCATTAATAGATATTACTCCACATCAAATCAAATAAGTTAATTTAAATAACATGCACTCATTAGCTAAAATTACAATTTGGTTATAATACCTAAGGTTTTAAAAATAAATTAAATATAGAATTTAATTCATGCAACACTGAGTCTCTTTGAAACAACACATTGTAATTACAACCTATTCATTAAACTCTCTTTTTCCTCTTATGTGTTTTGAATTTCAAAACACAGAATTACACGATTGTGATCAGTATGATATTTAGAGTCTGATATGATCCAATTACATTTTTTTGAATAGTAAATTCATTCTTATAAATAGTAATATGACCATTATGAATAGTAACCACACCCATGTAAGTATAAATAATATTTAGGCACCTTATAAATTATAGTGAATATTTTAAAAATTAATAATTAGGTGTTGGTATTTTTATGAGTAACAAATATTTTGTTACAATTTTAGATTAATAAATGATTCTAAAAAATTAATTTTCATAAAATGTATTTCAAAATAAATATTTTTTTCCAAGGATTTTATTATATTTTTATGAGACCATAGTGAATTTATGAAAGTGTTATAATATCCATTTTAAAACTAAAATCTATATTTTTTAATTAAATAATTATTTGAATTAAAAAATTTAAATTTCACATAAAATGGATTCCAATTAAGATTTCTAAAAAACTAAAAATGTTTATGGGGAATTTTTGGGATCTTTCAAAAAGACTTGAAATTTTTGTGAATAGTAAAATATGATAATTAATGATAAATGATAAATATATGATGTATTGAGTTATAGATAATGTATTTCCTATGTAAGCACACTTGTTTTTAACTCACATACACTTATTACTATTTTCTATCACATGAATAAACACTATTTCTTGTCTTGAAAATAATAATAAAATAATGAATATGATATTAAAAAATCACAACTCTCCTCCACTATAACACCCACCCCTCAGGCCCACTTATCATCATAAATCTAATCCTTTAATCTTGTCAAATTTATACCCAAATAATCGTCTATAGTATCTCCCTACATCTCGGAGATCTGGGTCTTTCCAAATTAACAAAACCCCATCCCTTAATGACGTTTTCAAGATGTATATTTCAAGAGGTAAAACCTCTCCCTTTTTATTATAATTTAATTTTCAATTTATATTCAGTTCATATATTATCCTTATCTACTCTACAAAAATAATAATTATTACTGTAATAATATATATATACTAAAATTATGACATTTTAATGTAACATCTTTTATAAAACTACTTCATAACCCTCTTATTAAAAAACAAAATCATCATCCGGGAGGTGCCGATTTATAAGCTTCGGGGACGATGAACCTTTGTTCCTTAATTTATCATTCAAGGATGTTCATGAAACCATTTTTATAGTGGAATCATATTTTAAAATATGTAATATTTCTTATTTAATGTTTTGAAACCAATATATATTCATAATACTAATTCACATGAAAAAAATAGTTCATAATAAATGAAATACCACCAAAATAATCTAAATTATTATCACTAATGTTCTATCTAATAAATCTTCTAAATAACATATACAAGATGAATTATATTTCCATTTAATCATATATATGTTCATTAGTATCATAAAAAATCAATTTTTTCAAATTATACCAAATCCACAAGAACATCTACACTCATATACTAGTATTCCGATCATTAAAACCAATGAATTGAATGCTCCAGAGCAATAAATTTGTATGATATAACTCATCCAAAAGGCCATAAATGAACTTAATAAAAATGTAATAAATCAAATAAATGTATATATGTTTCTTAATTAATTAATTAATTAATTAATTTGGTTATCCATAATGTTAAGGTCATGTGTAGAACTCCTTCAGACATAAGTTAGGGGTTTTCTACTCAAACCTCTATTTTATACTGGTTCACTATTTTTCTCTTATAGTCAAAATTAAATTCATCATTATTATTATGTATTAATCATAAAATTTTTTTTTTTATTTATATTTTGACCAATTATAATCTTTATTT
Source organism: Viscum album (assembly GCA_963277665.1). Lineage (NCBI taxonomy): Eukaryota > Viridiplantae > Streptophyta > Magnoliopsida > Santalales > Viscaceae > Viscum > Viscum album. The sequence goes on along the minus strand of OY728146.1, from coordinate 219,711,808 downwards.
ATTCTATGGGGAGTTAATTTTTTATAAATATCATTCCTAATTATTCATGATTAACATTCCTGATTTAAGAGAACTTATCCAATTAATAATTATTTACATTGGGACTCTATAATATATTTGGAGCAAAAATTACTTTTATAAAACCACTAATTTCATAATGTAGAAAACTCCATAGATAATTTTTGGTTTTATGTAATGATATATTCTAATACAACTCTTCTTTTCAATGTAGAAGTGTATTTCCCTCCTAATTTCCTTGATGATTTGGTTAAGTTATTTTTGTCTATTTAAACACCTCTATTGAATTTGAAGAAATATGGAGTTCAATATCTTCAATATATCATCTACCACATTTTAGAAAATAGTTTATGATCAGTTTGACTATGGGAGTGTTATCTTGATATCATTCACTATACTACTCAGAATGGTTATTGTTTATGTGTATTGATTGGGGAATGTTATTTCTTGTGTTAAATATGTTTATGTTTAGCCCTTATAATATTTGGAATGAATTTGACTTAAAAGGTGATGTGTGGGGACCACTATATCCCCTCTATTCATTGTTAGGTCTCATGAGACAAAACAAATTTGGGTCTTTTCCTAGGACATTCTCAAGTATTTTTAGATGTCTTGGATGAGGCCTTCACAATATTCATCAAATGCCCAAAATAATGTATTCCATACTTATGGTATTACTAATTGATAAACCATGTGATTACTCAACTAGTATAAAATCAATGGTAATATTTCATTATCATATGATCAATGATATGGACTTGTTTAATAAGCTTTCATTTTTTCCATATTATTCTCTAGTATATTTTTAAGGGCATGTGATTTTAGTTGTTCACTATGCCTAGTGTTTATTATTATGATTGGTTTCGTTATATTACATGCACTTAATGGTCATATGAGCTCACCGATTTCTTATTTTCTATTTTTAAATTGGTGGTGAAGATTAAGATTATGAATTACTTGTAAGAATAATCTAGTGGTCGTAGATGTTTCTAAAAGAATTTTCATTGTGTATTTCATTTGAAATTGTAATATTAAAATTAGGTTTATATCTTGTTTTCAAAAACTACCTAATTATTCATTACATCAGGATAATACATTCTTGGTATTATTCTTGTGTATTAATATAAGGAACCACCTCTATGAAACTATGGTCTGGGTCCTTATAGTTTGTATTAGAGGATATTTAGTAGAAAATATGGGAACTAGATTTAAAAAACATAAATTATAAGAAAACCCTATATAATATTGACATTGGGGATGAGTATAACAGAATATACTAGAATTTTGGAATGGTTTATATTATGTGTGTCTTTTTGGAAAATACATCTCTGTTTTGATATTACAAGTGGACGTGGTTATTGAATAGATGTACCTAGGATTAACAAATATGACAAGGTGTTACAAGCTTGACTCAGGTTAACCTGGTTTATGAAAATAGGCCTTAATACAAACCTATTATTACACTCCTATGGAATATTCTTATATAATTCATATTTTCTTTATAAACCATAATGAATGATCAAAATTAAAATATGTACTCAAAGTAACCATGCTTATGATTAAGATATTATACATCTATAAAATATAAATTTGTGTTATGTGTTTTTGTACTTGGATATTATACATTATGATTCATAACCTAATTTAGTTTATTAGATTATTTATAAATGGAACCTAGTGGATGGAATAGGAATTACATTAACCCATGTATCTAATGAATATAATTTTCAAGGAATATTATGATGACTTCATTGTGTTATTTTTATGATATCTTGGCATGCTCCAAAAGATGAATAGATTATGAGAATCACTTATAAATTATTATGAAGACAAATAGAATAAATGAGTAATATTGGAAGATTATAAAGGTTGAATTATAGCTTCCAACATTTTCTTTGCATGGGAATATTGTTTCTATGGATGGAATCTATGTTGATCGTACAAAGCCAATGGAATTTTATGAATAGTATACTCCAAAGAACATAACTGATGTACATAGTTTTATTGGTTTAGAAGGTTTTGGCTAGTGTTTTGTTCAAAACATAACCCAAAAATATATCCCATAAACCAATCTTACTCATAATGTTCATATGGAAAAAATAATGTGAATAGTGTTTTGAAGAATTGAATAAGAGGTTAGTGAATGCTTGAATCTTGACTCTACTATTAGAAAACGGTGGATTTTTGAATTATTGTGTTGAGTCAATGAAATGAATCAGATGTTTTCTTATTCATAATTATCATTTTATTTCTTAATAATTAATTTAGTTTAAAAATTTAGGAACATAACTATCCAACTCATGATCATGAATTAGTAAATTTAATCTTTTCTTTGAATATATGGAGAAATTATCTCTGTGGTGAAAGAAGTAAAATATATACTGATCAAAAGAGTATTAAATATATATTATCAATGAAATAACTCAAAATGAAGAATATAAAATTTATTAAGCTACTCAAGGATTATGAATTTTCCATACATTACTATTCATGGAATGAAAAATATGGAGAACGATTTATTGATTCGGAAGGATCATATAGATCTGAAAAAAATGAGGATTTCTAAGGATCATGTACATGGATCTAGAAAGGGTGGATATAGCAATTATCAAGGAATTTGATGCATCATTATGCTTTCAATATTTTTCCCAGAAATAATTATTGGAATGAATTAAATGTTCTCAATTTGATAATGAGAATATTAAAAAGTAAATTAAGGAAATGAATAATGGAATGTTTTTTCGCATCATGGGTGAGGATGGAATTATAAAATTTTGGAGAATGATATTTTTTCTCTTAATACCCATGGTAAAAAGTGAGTTATTGGATGATTCACATTGTTCAAATTTCTCTATACACCATGGTAGCTTTATAATGTATAGAGATCTGAAAGAACATTTCTGGTGGGACCATATGAAGCATAAAATTTGTGATTATGTATCAAGATGTTCAGTCTATCAATAATTTATGGCTAAAAGACATCATCTTAGATGGGTCATGAAACTTATACTTAGGCATACCTAGAAATTGGATTACATTAACATGGATTTTGTCACTGGATTAAAAAATAAAATATGGAATGGCACAATATGGATAATTGTGGATCGTCCTACCAAATCTGCAAAAATTTTCAATATAAGGGATGATTTTAAACTATAGAGTCATGCAAGACTCTATATCAAAGAATTTGTGACACTACATAGAGAAACTATCTCAATTGTGTTTGATCGTGATCCATGATCTACATCAAAATTCTGGAAAACTATCTAGAAATATTTGGATACTCAGCTTCATTTGAGTACTACATATCATCTTCAAACTAACTGGTAGTCATAAAGGATGATCCAATCATTTGACGAAATGTTTTGATCATAATCACTTAATTTTCAAGGTATGTGGGATCATTATTTACCTTTGGGGAATTTTCCTTACAATAATAGTTTCCATTATAATATTCAAATGACACCATATAAAGCATTTTATGAAAAGAAATTTTGTACATTAACATGTTGGGATGAAGTTAGAGAGATGAAGATTGTAGGCCTAGAGATTATGGAGGAAACAATAGTGAAGTTAAAAATATTCAATCCCACATCAATGCAGACAAAATAACTATGTTTCTAATTGAAGGTATGATTTGGAATTTCAAGTGGGATATCACATTTTGTTGAATCTATCTCCTTGTAAGGGTGTTATACGATTTATGATGAAATGGAAACTGAGACCCATGTAGATTAGATTATTTGAAATTATAGAGAAAATTGGAGTTGTGGCATATTTTTTAGAAGTCACGCAAAGCCTTTCTAAGGTACCCAATGTGTTCACTTATGAATGTATAGAATTGGAAATTTACTTATCATAATATAAAGATCCTATGCATGTTTTGTACACTAATTAATATGTGTTGAGGTATTAGATGACTTGGCTAGTAATGGTACATTGGAAAATTCATAATATTGAAGAGGATATTTCGGAGACTAAGGATCTTATGATGAAGACCTATCGAAATCTCTTTATAAGGTAACATTGAGGAAATTTCGAGGATGAAATTTTTGTAAGGGGTAATAACGTAACACCCCTGGTATTACAAATTAATTTAATATATAATTTAATGATAGAAACAATGAGTCTCTGTTAAACAAAACATTTCTATTACAACATGGTTGTTAAACATAATTTGGTTACCACTGTGTTTTTAATTTTGAAAAACAGACATACATAGTTTTGATCAGTATGACATTTATAGTCTGATAGGATCAAATTACATTTTTAGTGAATAGTACCACGAGCCTTATAAATAGTAATATGACCTATATGAAATGTAACATCACCAATGCATGTATAAATAAAATTTAGGCCCCTTATAATGTGAGTGAATATTTTAGAAATTTAAAATTAGGTGTTGGTTTTTTTAGTAATAAATATTTAATTACATTTTTAAATTAATAATTTGATTTGAAATAAAATTCATTTTCCGAAAATGTATTCCTAAAAAAATATTTTTTTTTGTCCTATGATTTTAGGATAAATTTATGACACCTAATTAATTTATGAAAGTGTTCTAATATGGGTGTTAAATTTGAACTATATATTTTTCAAGTAAATAATGATTTCATTTAAAAAAAATAAAAAATAAAATAAAATGGATACAATTTTTTAATTATACACATTGAAAATGGTTTTGGTGAATTTTTTAGATTTTTCTAAAATACTGTAATTTTTTTGAATAGTAAAATATGATAATTAAAGATCAATGCTAAATACATGATATTTTGAGTCATATGTTATGTATGGTGGATGCAATCACACATGGATTGAAATAAATTATGCTTATTAATATTTTTTTCACAATAATCAACACTATTTATTTCCATGAACAAAATTATAAAATAATGAATAAGATAATTAAAAACCACCACTCTCCTCCACTATATGGCCCACCACTCACCCCTCTTCTATTCCCTCAACAATGCCCTGAATCTTGCCAATTCTCTAACCAAATACTCATACCTAGTCTATTACCATTTCCAGGAGATATTTTTATTGGAAAAGGTACAAACCCCCATCCCTTATGGAGTTTATTATATATGATATTTCAAGAGGAAAATCGTCTTCCTTTTTTATTTAATTTCATTTTCAATTTATTTTATTTTCTTATATTCTGCTCATCTACACATTACAAATAATCATGATAAATATTTTATAAGGAAATATATAATATATTTTTAAGTCACAATTATTTTTATAAACCCACTAATCAGATCATATAAAAATGAAATTAGTTTATTTTGGGTTTTATGAAATGATTGTTTCTAAAAGAAACCTTCTATTAAAAGTAAAAGTGCATTTCTCTCAAAAATTCCTCAATGATTTTATTAGAGTATTTTTTCTATTTAAACACAGTTGTTGAATTTTATGTCGTATTGAGGATGATATATTAGGTTTAACATCTGCCATATTGTATTAAATGGTTTATGATTGGTTTGACTATGGATGTTATATCTTGATTTCATTCACCATACTACTTAGAATGGTTAGTGTTTATGTGTACAGATTGGGGAATGATATTTCTTGTGTTCATGTTTTTTTCCCATTCATATGAGGAATGAATTGGACATATAAAGTCACATGTGATCCCAAAAATATCACATTGTTGAATCGGATGGTCTCATGATAAAAAATAAATTGGGTCATTGAAAATTGATTACCCTAGTATTTTTAGATGCCTTTGTCGTGACCAACACAATATGTTCCAGATGTCTGGAATTATGCATTCCCTCATTATGGTATTAATTATATATAAACCATGTGATTATTATATTAGTAGAATATAAATGGTTATTTCTTAATCTCTTATCTTCATTTATATGTCCTTATTTAATCATCTTTAATTTATTTCTTATTATGATCTAGTATATTTTTAACGGCATGTTTTTATGTTGTTCACCATGCCTAGTGTTTATTGTTATGATAACATCCACTATATTACATTCCCTTACTGAGAGGCTGATATTACCCCTTTTTTATCTTATATTTTTTACTTGGTGGTGAATATGATATTATGAATGAATTTTTAGGATAATCTAGCTGTCACATATGCCTCCAACAGAATTACAATAAGGTATTTCATTTAAAATTGTAATGTTGAACTTATGGTTGTATAATGTTTTCCAAAAAAAACTAAGTTTTACATTCCTTCTAGATAAAAAATATCTTATTATCATTAAAATATATTAATATAAGTCACCAGCTCCCAGAAACAAGGGTATGGGTCCTTAAAGTACCAACCTAAGGCCCTCGAGTTGCACATTACTGTATTTGTGTATTGTGATTATTCTATCTACACCCTCTCCATTTATTTATCACCCTTGACTCTATCATTTTTCTAGTTGTGTGGATATTTACTCTTTAAGAAGTTCGGGGTAGTAGAGGCATCATATAAGTAACTAGTTCCAATGATGTAATTCATTTAAATGGTGACATTTCTCCTTTTAGAGAACATAATGATGTACAATTGTCATCCTCAATAACTTAATCTCCAAGGAATTTACTATTTAATTATAATTCTTTAAGGCTCAATCCCTATCACTTTTATGTTTCTCATACTACTTTAAGATGTAGTCATCAAATGGATGATGATTTAATAGATTATTTCAAGAAACACAGGTGAATGCTCACAAGATATGGATGATTTGTGTCAAAAAAATGATATTACAAATGTTTGTGAGAAGATATGGTGTGGATGATAGTTTCCTATAACATTCCCATTTAAAATAATATAGAGGATAACACTGGCTATAGTGAAGAAATTATCCTTATCTTCCTCAATGTTTAACTGATTATTTTGGGAGATCTTTTTTCATTTTTTATCATCATTCTAGATTTCCCATTTGTATATCACTTTGGTAAAAAATGTTTCCACATTAAAATATTTATCCAGAGAATTAATTTTTTTTTCATATATATGTTTGATTTATTTCATTTGAGTATTTTGAAAATAAAAATTGTTATCTTTTATAAGTGGATTCTTTTGATCGGGCAAGAAAATGATATTATAATAAAATTAAATGCATCAAGAATATAGACAAACATTAGAAAATGATGAATTCCTACTAATTATTTAATTAATTTTGACAAAATTTTATATAGTATTTGTAAGATAACATCATTATCAATATTATCTAATATTTATTTATATTTTTAACAGATCATTTGGGAAGTAATTTTTTTTACTATATACGAAATGCCACAAAAGAGATAAAATGATTCTTTCATATTTTTTCTTCCCTACCTATTTTTGTTCATTTTTTTGTCAATGTTCCCACACAACATGTTGATTTAATGTTATTAGTAGAAAAAAATTCTTATTTTTGATATCATCTTCTCTTCCTTTATTCAATAATTAGCATTATTTTCTTGAAACATTTATTCAATATACAGTGTTGGATGTTTGAAATATAAAGACACTTAAAGCATGGTAACATTTAAATTTAGGATTTTTATGGGACTTCAGGATGTGTAGTAATCTGCCACACCTCAATCCAACATACAGTGTGATCATTATGACTGTAACTTAACTTTTTATATAATTTTGACATTAATTTTATTAAAAAGTACAGCTAACATACTCAGAACTCAGAAAACAAATTGTGATTATTTTGACAATTTAAGGAAATGATCTATAAGTGATTTGAGATGTGTATGAAATCATTTCACCTCGATTTGATGCATGGTGTGACCTCTAGGACAGAATGTGTAAGTTATTTTCATAAAAGTGGTAGTTTATTTCAAACAAATGTCACTCACTGAAAAAAGAACGCACTCAGATTTTATTGATAATTAGAGACATCGATTAATAAGTATTTTTGACAAGTAGGAATAATTCTCACATAAAATTAATAGACAATGTGATCTTTATAGTGTAATGTTTGTGTTTAAAATTTAAAATGGCATTCTAGTAAAAAATGTAACATACTCAAAACTGAGGAAATACATTCAGATTGATTTGATACATTAGGTAAACATTCGATAAGTCATTTAATATGTGTAAAAATCCATCATACCACAATCTGATGCATGGTGTGATTGGTATGACTCAAAATTAATTTTTTCAATATTTAAGTATCATTTTAATTTATAATAATCATCACATCACCAAGACGATGAAAATGAGTCCAGATTGCTTTATATCCATTTAAATTATGTATTCATACTTTATTTAACTATTTTTTGGGTGTTTTAGGTGTTATAGTGTGCCATTATAATGAACTGAACTAGTGGGATTGTGTGTTGTATCAGCCCACTACAATATACCCCTTTATTAACACATTTAAAAGTGATGATAAAGGGGTATTTTATCATCTTTTATAAGAGTGTTGATAAATGATCCTTTATCACCCCATATAAAATAAATGATAAAGGATACATTTATCATCGCTTCTATAAGAGATGATAAAATACTCGGGCTTTTAATCTTTCTTTAATAGTATGTTCTTCCCTAGTACTGATATAATCTATTTTTGCGCAATTAAAAGCCTATTTCATAGTAGTTCTCTCAATGAACTCTCCTGGATCCCCACTAAAGGTAAACCTCTTCACAAGTGCATCCAATCAATCCCATATTCCTTCTTTTGAACCTCAATATATGTTTGAAACATAAAAGGAGTAACTATATAATAGATATAATGATACAATGTCTCCTAAAGACATCTCTCACAGGACTCCTCATCTAGAAAAAGGTCTCAGAAAAAACACATAATGTGCTTGAACTTTTTCCTCAACTCCAACACATACAAAACAAATTTATAAGGGAAATTAGATACTTTATATTCACTTTATTCATTGTTGATTAATGGAACTTTACCCATAAATCCTTCCGGAAGTCAACCCAAAAAATATGTGTGTACTTCCACTCCCCATGATTCACCATCCACAACTAAGGCACAACACCCTGTATCTAAATAACTTTCATGGGAATCTAGTAATCTTTCGGGACCCAGATCACACTAAAAGTGATATCATGATACTTCAACCATCTCTCTATCTCCATGTATGATACACTACCCTCATTATACCCTAAATCTTGTCACCGAAAAAATGCAACATCTTCTACCAATAATCATCATCATCCACTAGATCAACCATATAATGATCTAATGGATCATCCTGATGATCCTCATCTACAAGATACACATGTAGACAATGAATAAGAGGAATAACTAAAATTAAAACAAGGATTTCCAATGCTCGGGTAGTATGTATTTTTATTAAAATTTATTTTAATTCGATTTAACCTTCACTAAACAACCTAATTCAAACTATAATATGTGTCATTATGATGCATGCACGCTTCCAATGTCTCTACCCTAAAAGCTGGTCCATCTCACTTGGTTATTAAATAAGCTCAGAGTCCATCCCCCAGATCATAAAGTGCCTTATATATTTTTTCCTAGTCGGTCTCTAAGGACTATGTCACAGACCAGGATCAACTAGAACAATTATCATACCACCCGCATAAAATTATCTCTTTTATTAACTCCAAAATATATTCTATATCTCAACCTATGTCTGACAAAACTAGGTTATGACCCCCTCCCTCCAAAGATACCCCTCCAAGGATGGATATAAAGGAAGGGATAAAATGATACTCAAGTCCTACTTATAGTAGAACACGGGTTGGAAACTATCTCCAAGTATTTAGAAATCTCGCAATAAGGAAGGAATTACCCATTATAAGAAACAATATGGTGAGATAATATGAATAATCCATATTAATTCCAATAAATATATAAAATAGAAATCTATAAAAACATCCCACATTCCAAATAAATGTATAACTAAAAAATAAATAGGAATGTCTCCAAAGTAAATACCAAATATAAGATAAAGTGGTGACATAACGACCATCCCATAGCTCAAGCTATTAATGGCCAGCATGGTCCACATAATCCTAATGGAATCCTAAGAATAGTTTTATATACATTGGGTGACCATACATGTATACCCAATAGGAAATTCAATTTATCTCGTGTTAATGTGAAAAGAGAACACTAATGCACCAATGATAAAACAACACTTATATAGTTATACTAACCAATCCCAACCTCACCATGGAACACTCACTATTTAAAAAAAGTATTTTAATATAATATGTTATAATGAACATCGATTTAGGGAACCCAATACCACATTCCCACTAGAATTCCACACTCACCCATTATTGTACGTTCTGACGCTCCCACCCCATCCATATATGATATCACATCTCACTCACACACACATGCGCCTCATAACACATCCCGCCAATACACACATAAGGCTCATAACACATAAAATCTCCTCAAAATGACACCTAGGAAAACACATCCCAACAAAACCTGAAGACATCAGGAAAATAGCCACCTAAGACACAAACACTTGGGCTATAACATCTCACTCAAAGGAATATGGGTCACAAACCACCTTGCCTGAAAATATATTGTCTATCACATCCCAACCGGATACCCCATGGACACAAACCACCTCGCCTTCAAACACCTGGTCCATCACAACAACCATATAAATCACTAATAGTCCTTTGGCTATCACAACCTCTAACATACCTACCATGACTGGATGAGAGAGTTGAAAAGAGAGGGTACCCATCCATTCGTACTCCACCATGGATGATAGAAATAACACCCCTGCATAACTATATGGGTTTTTTCCACATAGTTATCAACATGGGTGGGGCGCTAATATAAATGAAAAGAATATTAAAAATATATCTTTAGTATCAAAAAACCATCCCATCTTATGGTTCACAAACAATAAAACCATCGCACAACACCATCACTTTTATGAAACCTATAAATGCATTCATTTGTTTCTAAAAAAGTCATTATAGAAGGTGAGGGACTTGATGAATTAGGGTGACATTACATACCTTCCACATTAAAAACCCATTAATTTCATTGTCTCTATTTATTCATTGCCAACCTATGAGGGGTGTCTTTAAAGGGAGGGGTCCTAACAATAATAATATTTATTTCTACCATTTTTTGTAAAGTATTATTATAAAAAAGATATATTTTTTGAAATAATAATATCAAAATTACCTGATGGAAGAATTTTTATATTTTTAAGACGATTTTAATTTTTCTATGAATAGTGAAAAATACCAATTTTCATTGAAAGCTGTATTTTCTTTTAATGTGTTTGAAAATTATTTTTTATTTATTATTAGTTTTTAAATTTTATTAGTTCACTTTTTTAAAATATATTCCAATTTTAATCCATCAATTGAATTTGACAATTATATTTGGTATAAATGTATATTTTTACTAAAAATGATTTTTTAAGGAAAAACTACATATGATGACATTTTTCTTGTTTGATTTTACATTAAATTATTATACTTCCTGTAATTTAATCATGAGAAAATAATATCATATTTGGAATCATGATTCCCAAAATTGGTAAATATGAACCTTTTATTTTCTATCATTATTAATAGTAACCACAGAAAACAATTATCATCATATTAAGGGTTAATTAGTTAGTTAAGGTAAAAAATACTATAATAGTGACCGAATATTTACCTAAAAATATTTTATTATCTTATTTAATGATTATAAATAGATACCATCCCATAAATTCACAAATATATGTGAACTTTTTGTTATTTTTAATATATTTTGATCTCTGTATGATTTATGTAATATATATTGTCAAAAATGTCACTTTCATTCATTTAATTACTATAATATTTTGTAACAAGGGTAAAAAAATTATAATTCAGTTATAAAGAACAATTTCAAATTTAAATGAATTTTTATCATGTTAATTTATTATCAATTGTTTTTAATGAAATAATTACCTAAAATTATTCTGTAATGATTACATAATATTTATTCAAATTAATAGAAAATTAAAATAATGAATTTAAAAATATTAAAAATAATATAAATTGGATAAATTATGGAGATACATGAATTTTTTCAATAAATATAGCATTTTATATATGTTTTAATGTATTATATCTAAATTAAATTGTTATCATGTGGTTTTAAATGTCCACCTACTTGAATAGTTTTAAAATTTTCATTAGTGATATCTAATAAAAAATAATATTTTATTAAAATATTTATTATACTGAAAAATACTAAATTCATAAAATAGATTTTTATATATTTGAAAATTTAAACCATGTCACATTTAGGTTGTATGTTTCCTTTTAGAGTATTATATTGATCCTAAAATATTGAAAACATCATTAACACGATAATTTTCAAAAAGGGTTAAAAAAGTTAAAACAAAAATATAAGCGTAAAATAACATTTAAATATATAGAAATTTTAATCAATAATATTATTTCAGTCCATAATCATATTCTCATATATTTTTATCATTGGGATCATTATCCAATGATAATTATTTTATATTAATTAAATAGATTAAAAAGTTACAAGATTGTCCCTCCCCTCACATATAATAGAGCACCTCCTCTCCTATATTCCTCACACTGAAAAAAAACATTTCATTGAATAACTACCCAAATCACTTCATTATTTATTTTTTAGAATTACTATAGTTCTCATATTGAATTGAAAACCCCCATAAGAATACTTTTCATGTGCATTAATAGTGTTTTCCAATAAATAAGTATTATTCTTAACCGAGAATATATTTTATTTCTTATTCTAACTTCTTAAAATATAATTTCGTCTTGATCATATATTCAATTATGTATATCAAATATACTTATATGTTATTATCTCAATGGACAAACCTAAATCAATCTCATCTTCCATAAAATTTGATACGAAAGAAGTATATTTGTCTATGGTGAAGTATCGCCTCATTAACCAATGTAATTTTTTATCCATCACTTATTATCATTGATGTATATATGGATGTATATTATTATTATATTATATTTTTTACTAATAATTATTAAAATATAGTATATCATTGTATTTCATACCTTTACATCTATTGAAGAATGGTAACATTTTGGTGCGTATGTGTGGATTACTAACGACACAAAATGATTTGATTCATCTTAATCAACACATTACAAAGACGGTATGTATATGTATATTTAAGGAATTAATGTGATATTTGTGAATTAATTTTATTATGTAAATACGAAATAATAATTACCATCTTTAAATCACAATCATTGAATAATAGAAACAAAATACAAGCATACGTACAACCTACCCATTCCATGATTCTGACAGAGTTCATGTTTCAAAAATATCATTCATGGTTGGTCTTAAAATAATAATTGATGTAGTTAATTACAATTAGGTTTTTATTATTGTTCAAGATATGATGAAATAATAATATTTTTGACTATAGACAACCAACCAATATCATTTTGGATATATGAACTGAATACCATCACACTATCCCATGTAAACATAAAGAATTATATAATTGGATATAATGTGGTAATAGATAAATCAGAAGGAATAATAAACAGAAAATTTTTTATTTATTAAATGAATAATTAAAATATCTTTATAATTTGGAATGATAAGGAATTTACATGATGAATCAACCTCAACGTATGGAACATTGAATTAAAAATCATCTTTTAAAATTGCCCTTCCAACTCTTTTTCTTCAATGTTCACATTATGCTAAATTTTATATGAAAGTTTTTATGAAAAAATGTTTTTTATTGTTAATTTTTTAACATACTTTTTATTCATTAAATTTTTTTTAGTAATAATATTTTCAGGGTTCTATGTAAGGGAAACTCATTATTAAAAACCATTTTCTAAATGTTTTAATTATTTATTTTCTATATCTATTACTTCCCAATTCATATTCTTAAAATTTTTTATTGATGTATTTATATAGAAATAAATTAACAATTATGGAAATTTTACGTCTTTTTTGATTTTCATTGAGTGGTTTTCAAAAATATTCCTTTGACATATTTTATATTGACCATTTGGAATTTTGTTATGAAAGATAGAAAGAATTTTATATTTTAAATTATATGGAATCAGTGGATTTACCCACTAATAAATCTTTTATTTTTTATTTGGATTTCATTATAATATTCCATTTTTAATCAAAGGCAAACCCTCTTTCAATTTCATCAAATTATATGTAAAAATTATTTTAAATGGAATGGATATTTTGATGTCTGAAAATGTTTTTCTTATGGGTGTGAGGGATATCTATAAACAAACGTTTTTATTGGTTTATAGACCTTCTATTTATAACTCATTTTATATCTCATGTACCTCAATGGAATTCAATTATAACAACATAGTATTTGATATCCTATTTGACATGAGTCACCAATAGCATAAGGGAATATAATATCCATAGACACTATATAATATTTATTAATTTTTATAAAATTATTCCCGAATCTATTTATTCATGAACTATATTCTGAGTTAGTGTAAGTTTCACTTAGCATTGAGTTTCATCGATGACTTCTGTTACACGCAAGACTGAGTTTTACTGAAAAAATATATTAATAAAACATTCTAATTTATTATAATTAGATATTAATAATCTATTGAATAAGTTGTTATGAACATTATTTACTAAAAAATTATGTTATGTGAGTAACATAAACAAAAAAATTAATTAATTTTAAATGTATATAATAACAAATTAAATATAAAGGGAATGTTTTTATAGGAAAATATTTTTACACCCATAAAGTTATTTTATTTGAAAAAATTTAATTTAACACAATTAGTATGTGATATTAATTTAATATATATTTTACATATTATATCAAATATTTTTTTCATTCATCAAATAGATTTGATATTCATAAGATAAAAACAAACACAACATTATAGATAAAAATCCCTTTTTTTTATAATGGGTCTTTTTCTCCCTATTTAATGTAGAAGCTATTTTATATCAGATTTTATGCACATTTATAAATATTATATATAAAAATAAACTTCAAAATTTAAATATAAAAATAATAATTATTTTATGGTGAATTTTTGTATTTATCTTTCAAGTTTCATTTTTAATGAATAGTGAAAAATATTGATTTTTTATTCAAATCTACTTTATCTTCTAATTTATTTCTATAGTTAAATTAAATGTGAAACTGGTATTAAAGTATAATTTAATATTTCATAAATTATTTCATAAAATTCAGGTAAGTTCAATCAATTTATTTATTAAATTTAATATAATAACATAGCAAACTTGGGAACATTTTACATTAAAATCCTTCTTTGCCTTCTCGTATGTATGGTTAATTTTAAATTAGGTTTTGAAACTTCTGCTATTGGAATTTATAGTAATGGATTCCGTATTTTGAATCAGGATAATATATAATGGTTAATAATTTACACTTAGTTTTTGACTTAATATATATTGAATGTATGTAATATTTATTATAATGATTAAATGAAAAATTTACTTAGCAGGGGACTGAACATTAAACATAAGGAGAAAATGACCTATACACTTATAAAAAACTAAATTAGGGACATATTTAAACTGCATTTTTAATTTTCTAGAATTTTGTTCATTAATAGATCCCCACTTCATAGAAAAATCTTTAGTGGAAGTCACTTTTCAAAAGTTTACAAAAATATGACTCATCGTTCATTATAAAAAGGCACTCAACCCTCCCACTAATTAATTCATATCAAGAACATTGTTTCAACCAATATTATCCCAAATATATCTATAAAATTTCTCCCATCATCCTAGACACCTATTTTTTATAAGCAATCCATCCAATGATTCCCTTTGGTGAAAACCAAAATGACTTACCCAAATAATAGGTAACATCCTTCCTCAAGCACAATATTATTATTTTCATTCTCCAACCCATAAGAACTTATTATTGAATTAGTATATATTATCATAATTATCTTAAATATACTTATAGTATGTTATTTTAAATTTTATACCTTTAATTCCACACACATCTATGTAATAGGTAACGAACTTACAGTTTACCTATACGGAGAACTACCACCTCACTAAAAAATGTCATTCATTTTTCCTTTACCACCTCTCATGGTTGGGAATTATGATGGATATTATATTTATATATTATATATATGATGTTATTATAAATATTTAATTTTTATGCCACACATACCCTTATAATTTCCATTTAGATTAATCATGATAACATCATTAGTGGAAGTGTGGACGACTACCTCTTCAAAGTGATGTGACTCATTCACACAATACATAGAACATATAAAAGATGGTTTTAGTAAAACAATATAATATGAATGACATAGTAATAATACTATAATTATAATAAACATATATATCATTTACCTTCATAATTTTAATATGGAACTGAAATGAATGTAGTGTTCATACTTAAGTATAACCTACCGTCTCCAGGAACGATGTAATTTATTTTTTATCTCCAAATATTACAGATTATTACAAATAAATTTTTAATTAATATAAAATTATTTATATAATTTTTTACATTTTTTAGATGATAAATCCATGATCTAATTAATAAGAACAACAAATTAAAATTCAATACAAACTTGAAGATATGGGCAATTAACTCCTGAAATAGTGAAAATGATGAAACATTATTAATAAATGAGTAATAACATATTATAATAAGAAGATATATGATATATTAAATAATAATAGATTTATATAAAAAGTTATTATCATGTTTAAAACCCATATAATGGATATTAAATCATTTTCACCTAAAATAAAATTCAATTTAATGAATTTCATGTCAATTTACATTCTATTTATACTTATTTGTTGTTACGCACCAACTCACTTTTCTACGGTATATAAACTCCGATTTGAAAGGTTATATCAGGAATATCATTATTCTAATGAGATTATATATCTCATTTTATGTTATTAATCCATGTGGATTATTATTTAAATGCTTTAATGTGGAATAAGGCAATTTGGAGTGTTTAAAGATTATTTTCCTCAAAATTGTTTTAATAATTTAAAAATAGTATTTACATTAATTAAAGTCAATAAACCTAGTTTTTACTTCTAATACATTTATCAATTATTTATAAATCTATATTATTTATTCAATATGGATATTTTATGGTAACACATATTTTTTATTAATTAAATGAATTTTTGGATATATGTGGAAGGATTTGGAAAGGTATGCCATGGGTGGGGAGTAACTATATATATCCCCTTGATGCATTAGTATTCTCAAGGGATGAGTCAATTGGATAGACTATGCTAATGGGGTTTTCACCTTGTATCTTATATACCGTTTTGTAAATGGAATTGATGGTAATTGTACCATGTATTTAGGAAACATGGCGTCTAATAATTTATCATTGCCTTCCATTATATCTAGTTATTATTTATACATCATATTTTGGTGTGACATATCAATAGATAAATTTCATTCTCCTCAATTTTCATAAATATAATGTGTTTCAATTATATTCCTTAAATTTTTTATTATGTATTGTGTAGTTATTTGAATAGAATTTGTTTTCAGTTATTACCTTTCCAAATTATCTGGCCATTAAATTTATTGATTATATGACATGTGGGTTCAATTATTTACCTTCCAATAATTATTTATATAACATCCCAAGTAAATTAAGAATATAAATTTTTTATATTTATTAGTATTTATGAATTAAATAATAATTTTACTTTAATGGGGATTCTATGTTCGATGGCATACCTGATACACCACAACGAGTTTATTTGAAATCTTACATTGCACACAACGATGAATTATACTGAAAAAAAATAATATTATTATTATTTGAAATAGTTGTTAACATATAGTAATTTTATTGGTGGGAATGAACAAAACTAACAAAAATATGATTATATATGTTTTTTAAATGTTTTTACATTTATCCAACAAAGGTTAGAGGCTTAAAATGTGAATGAATCTAATTTTAAGGATAAATACTCTAATATTCATTAAAAGGTCGATTTACCACCTTCTGATGGAGAACATTTTATAAATATAGTTTTGGTCACTTTTATATTATTTATTTGACAAAATAAAAATTTCCTTTTTAATTGGGACATCAAAATTTTCTTCGGAAAATTTTTTCATATTTTTCTCATTAAATTCATTTTCAAGTGAATAGTGAAAAAACAGTATTTTAAATTCAAGAATGCCTTTTAATCTAATATATTTATAAGGATAATTTTTTTTAATTGGTTTTAAAGTATATTAATATTTTTATTTTTATCATTTATGATAATTTTGGTCATTGTAAGTAATTTTACATTCAAATTGGATATAAATAAGTGTCAATCTTTTCATAGTGATTATTTTTTAAAAATAATCATTTTTGTTTCGATATCGGGAATTAATTATAATTTAATTTCTACTACTTATGTGTTTTGAATTTGTAAAAATGGATTCCATATTTTGACTTAGGAGGTCCAAATTTTTTAAATAGATAACTTTTATTTTTACCCATTATAAATATTTACTTCAGTAAAAGTTATTTTACCATGTTTAAAGGGTAAATCTAGTAAATAAGGGTTACAAAAATATTATTATAAAAATATTAAATTAACCTAACATGTGTCCTAATCCAATTGGATGATACATTTCTGACGATGGGAATCATTGGGTCGATTTTGGGACCCCATTGAGCCACTTATGAGTGATAACAAGACTTTATATTAATTAATTAAAAGTAATGACAAAATTGACATAAACATATATCTTTTAGTAAATAAATTTTTACATGGGCTTATATATGTTATCTCCCCAGCTATGAATATTGAGTTTTAAATATAAAATTATTTTCCACATGATGATATTTATTTTAAAATTTTTAAACATCAAACAAATAAATAAATTTATTAAACAATAATGATGTAGTATTTACCTCATTGATGAATGATTTAAATAAAAATGATTATAAGGATTAAACTAATATCCAAAACCTATAGAATTTTTAATAGAGGATTTTATTTCAATAATGATTCATCTTATCATAGAATTTAATTAGTTTTGGACCTTTAGATACCGAATATAATTATATAACAAAATAATATTTTCAAACATTCCTAAAGAGCCCCACCTCCCCATTATAAAAGCCCTCACTTCTAACCCATTATTCACACTCTTCAAGCCCCTTAGCTCATCCAAACTCTACCCAATTAATCTCTATAAACACCTCTCCTCATCATAGGATCCTTCTTCTAGGAATAATGCATTTCAAGTAAACCTTTTTGTTCAAACCAAAGGGAGATACTCGATTTAAAGGTAATGTATTCTCTAAAGTTATTTTGATTTATTTTACTTCTCCAACCCCATAAACTCTTTTTATTCCTTTATTTTATAAAACATATAGTATAATAAATATACAAGGATTCATTTATTAGAACTATTCAAACTAAACATACACAGACGACTATTGGATGAGTTAAGAACATACTTTTTATGTGGATGGTGATCTACCGCCTCATGAAACGATGATTGTTCAATATTCTCCTACCACCTCTCATGGTGGACATTGTGATGGAACTGTATTTATATATGATATATATTATGATTACGGTTTCCCTATTCTTGTGTAATTTTTATTTACATACACACCTTTATGATATCAAATATTTTTAAATACAACAATTTCATTTGAGAAACTGCTGATTACGGCTCTCTCAAGGTGATATGGTTCGTTCATGACATACATGAAACATATAAAGGATGGAGTTAATGAAATTTTGTAACATATGTATCATATTATATAATAATAGAATTATAATATACCTATGTATCATTAAGTTTTCATTCCTTTAAATATGAAATAGAAATGAAAGTAGCGTTAATGCGTACGTATGGCTTACCGTCTCCATGAATGGTGCATTTTATTTAATATCACCAAATATTATGTAATATTATAAATACATACATATACTGGATATATATTATATATACGATATCTAAATAATGAATATATTTTTGTAGATAATGTAATTTCGACAACATGGTGAATTTATAATTATAACAGGTTCATTTTTAACTCAAGTTCCGAACATCGACAAAATATCCAATATGAACTCAAATAATTAACTAATTATTAAAGAAAGGTAATAATTGATATAAAACGAATATTAAACTATAAAAATAATATTATTTAATTATAAATTAACTTTATTTTATTATTAAAGATATTAATGAATGATCGAGTCAAGTTAGACACGAGGTAAGGGGATTCTTATCTCACTTTTAATTCCCTGAGATTTCCAATATTCACCAGTTTTTTATTGCTTGTGGTGTATTGTGCCCTGAAATTTGATATATATTATTATTTTTATCTTTATATTCATGTTATTCTTTGATTCATTTTTTGGTCATTATCTTTTTTCATATGACTAAATTGATTGCTACGTGGTAAAGAGTTTTCATTTCAATTTTTTATTCCAGTGAGATTCATGTTGTACATTCTACCATTTCCTTTATTGTTGTGTATGTACTGCCCATGATTGTATTCATTATGTAATATAATTTAATTTATGGGTATTTAAATATTAATTTTATGATCCTTCCTTCATTTTTTATATCTTTAATATTTTACCAAATCGGTAAGGGATCCTTTCACCCTCCTCTTTTTAAAAGACTTCATTTTTGTTATGTCTTTTAATTTACAACTTCTTATTTACGGTTATGTTCTTATATATCATTATTGATGTAAATTTTATTTCCATGTTACGGGATTCCATTTTTTACCCCATCATCTCATTTTATGAATTTTAATGTGATGTCGTTAAACTGTTGAATTTATGTAAGGGAACTTCTTAACCCAATTTCAATTCATTGGGTTAAAGTTATAATTATTGATTATGTCGTGTTATGAATATGTCTGAATGACCTCTGATTATTTTTAACTGAATATCAAATTATATTGAATGTATTTATATTTTTCACACATAATTATTTAATTTATTTATCTTTAATCTAAGGATACCATCATTATAAGGGATTTCGTCTCCAATATCATTACATTGAGACATCATTATTATTATGCACCGATTCACTTTTATCTGGTGTATATAATATACTTTGGAATATTATATCATGAATCCATTTATTCTCATAATATTATAATGTTATGATTGCATTGTATTCCCCAATAATTTGTATTCAAGCATATCTCATTTTTATTAGAACTCCTTAATTAAAATATTTTTTAATGATTTATTCTTCTAAATATTTTTAATTGATTTACATGTTTTCTAAAATGTTTTAAATATTTATTTATATAGATATTAATGTTTTAAAAAGTTAGTTCCTTTGAAATCATCAAATTGGTACGAGACACTTTGATTCAAAAATATCTATTAAATATTTTAAATGGTTTTGAAAATGGTTTGATAAAGCATTGATTATTTCAATATATTGAAATTATATATTATGATTGTAATGTGGAAATATTATCTTTCCATTATGATTGTTTTATGTGTTATGAATATGTTATGGTTATTAGGAATTTATTACCTATATGGATGGTTAATTGATAAACCTAGGGCGGGTGATCCCGATATAGCGATCCAATACATTGGGTAATGTGATAGAGATAAATGTTAATGTTTCTCCTAAGAGATTTATGGAATATACTATGGTGGGAATTCCAAAGTAACTCTCTACATCGCTGTGATAGCTAAAATTTAAGTATGGTATGGATTCAACAAAGTTACATTTATGATTTTTTATTTCTATGTGTTATTCATAAATCTTAAAATTTGATGAGGTATTTTATGATTGGAAACTATGGATTTATTGATTTGTATTTATTAATGGGTTAATGTTTCCTTTTTTTATTTTATAACCCATACTGAGATTTTAATGCCCACCCAATGTTTTTAAATGTTTTTCATAGGAATTAAAGTTGAATAGGGTCAAGGATGGGATCATGGAAAATTCATATTGTCTAAAACATGGAACTTGACATGTCTTTTAGATTTTTTATTAAATAAAAAATGGATACTTAGTAGAAGTGTCAACTTTGTAATTTTTGAAATGTAATGTAATATATATGGCATAATTATCTACAACTATAAACATGAAAATATCCCCAATGTTAATTATTGACTTAACTCAAGATTATTTAATGTTTAAGGTCGGGTCCTTCTAGTTTTTCTCAGAGGTCAGTTTAGATAGCTTTGTGGATTAGGAGTTTTAGTTAAACACATGGTTAGTCCCTATTTTTATTATTTATGTTTAATCATTGTTTTATAAATTCTTTAGATTAATAAAAATTTAGTTAATAATAGAAGGAGGAGGATCTCAAACAACATTCCTATCTCTTCCTAATGACATACTTGCAATAATTATTGCAAAGTCAGGTTCAGATGATTGTGAAAATTTTTCTAGCATACAAATCACTTGAAAACAGTTGTTTGAGATATCAAACACATCAAATATACCTCGATATCATCGTGGATCATGGGTTGTATTTAATCAAATCTTATATTCTTAATATTATCATATTTTCAAGAAAGGTAAATATTTTCGAGGCATTTTTAAATATTTTACCTTATCACGTGATTTCGAAGCATATTTTGATTTTGAAAAAGGGGCTTAAGAAGGGGAACCTTACACAACCAATTTACATTTTCTTTTATAATATAGTATTTTAGAACAAAATTATGGTATTTTAGAATGAGGATTGATTGAAAGATTCAACTCAAACTTAGTCCGACTATTTTAAAAAAATCATGATTTATTAGTTGTTTTGAAATAATATGTCATACATGAATATTTTCTGACCCTGTTTTTCTATGAATAGTCATATGACCCAAGTTGTAAAAGGTGAATTTGGATGAAGGAAGAAAACGATTTTGAAGGATCTCAAAACCATTGATGCATTGCATGGAATTTCTACATACATGAACAAGGTGATGATGAAACCATATAGACACCATTATCATGGTATAATGTTCTTTCTAGTGAGAATAGTTTTATTTTATCATATGTAGGTGAAGAAAAATGACAATATATAAGATGTTGAGGTCTTAATATATTTGGATTAAAATGAAAGGTATAATAAAACCTTTGAGGTTAAAACATGTTAGGGATATTTTTGAGTTTTATAAAAAGGACATCCCATAAGATTGGTGATGACCCGTTGCGGCTGACAAGGCCACAGGAATCGAACCCACAACTGAAGGGCGATAAGGGCGCATCACCAACCACTATCCTATATGGATGCCCTAGTTAGTATTAATTATTCTTTTAAGTTAAATAATTTTATGGATTAAGAATAAATTTATTTGGGATCTTATGTTTTATCAAATAGATATCCTTATTATAAGAAAATGATTTAGTGATTAAGTAATAAAGGATATTTTGGAAGATATTCTATATTTTGGGAACACTATATTCTTAAAGAAAATAAAAAATTAAGGGATTTAGTTTGGGGAGTAATTGTTGAAATAATATTTTGGAAGAATGTATGT
Source organism: Viscum album (assembly GCA_963277665.1). Classification (NCBI taxonomy): domain Eukaryota; kingdom Viridiplantae; phylum Streptophyta; class Magnoliopsida; order Santalales; family Viscaceae; genus Viscum; species Viscum album. The sequence continues at coordinate 219,688,385 of OY728146.1, read as the reverse complement.
TTTTATTGTTTTCATAAGGTTATTTGGGTTATTTATGGAAATGACTAATCTATCATAGAGAATATGTGACTAGTTTAATTACACTTCAGTGTGAGACTTTATGAGTAGTCTTTGTTTTTGGAGATAAATGTTATGACTTATTGTGGAAGACTATGTGATTAAATCCTTCTTAGTTTTGGGTTTTAATCTTAGTTTGGATTATTTTGAATAATTGTATTGAAAATTTTATATTGAATAGTATTTATTGATCTTTGTGTTCTTTTTGTTGAAATTTGGAGATTAAGAGTAGTATTTATTTTTATTTTGGATTATCCTTTTTGGGAATATCTGATATGGTACTAACCAATTTTGGTTTTTGTTGATGTCTAAATATAGGGGAAATATATAGTTCATCTTTTGTAGATTATGTGATACTCTAGAATTTTATTCTAGCACTTCAGTTGTGACCATGTCATCTTAAATGCTTACTGTTTGGAGAAAAGATGAGTTTGTAGTATAAATTTATTAAAGGATGACACTTCACATGAAGAGTAAGTATATTTCATTGTAATATTAGTCTAGTAATTAATAAAATTATTCAACTCTATGAAAAGGATCTTGAAGTGAAAATTTTATAATCTCTCTTTAATCATCAGACTTTTACCCAACCAAAAACTTATGATATTATGGTGGTTAACTTTCCATGAACAATCTCTTTATCACTCTCTATTATTCTGTGATAGTTAGTTTCTCTTCCATATCCATTTTTTCATGAAATCAAAGTATTTGTTGTCTCAGGTGACAATTGTACTCCTCATACATTATTTTAATGTGATATTTATAGATTCTAGTTTTCCAATGTGGGACCTTCAATGAACATTCCAAGTCCAATTTTACAATTTTGAGGACACAATTTCCAATAGGGGGAATGATGTAACATCCCAAGTAAATAAAGAATTTAACATTTTCATATATATTAATATTTGTGAATTAAATTTTAATTTTAATTTAAAGGGGATACTATGTTTTATGTCGTACTCGATATGCAACAAAGGGTTTCCTTTCAATCTTACTTTTCACACATCATTGAGGTATACTGAAAAATAAAATAATATTATTATTATTTTAAATAGTAGTTAACACATAGGAATTATATTAGAGATAATTAATAGAACTAACTAAAATATGATTATATATGTTTGTTAAATGTTTTTTACATTTATCCAATAAATGTTAGAGGATTAAAATTTGAATGAACTTAATTGTAAGCATAGATACTCTAATATTCATTAAAATATCGATTTACCACCTTTTGATGGAGAACCATAACTAAATCTACTTTTGGTAACTTATATAGGTTCTATTTGAAAAAATTAAATTCTATCTTAGAATAGGTCCATCAAAATTTACTTTGGGTAAATGATTGGTATTTTTATGATAATATTCATTTTATAATGAATAATCAAAAATAATGTATTTTAAATTCAAATATGCCTTTTAATCTAATATATTTAAAATAATAGATTATATTTTTAATTGTTTTTAAAGTGTAATTATATTATTTGTTTACCATTTAATCCAATTTTGGACATTTGAAGTAATATAACTTTTAAATTGGACATAAATAAGTGTCAATATTTTGATAGTTATTACTTCATAAAAACAGGTTTTTTGTTTTGACAGCGGGAATTAATTTTAAATTAATTTATGCCACTTATATGTTTTGAGTATGAGAAAATAGATTCCATATTTGAGATCATGAGGTCCAAATTGTATAAATATGTATCTCTTGGTTTTGTATATTAGGAATATTTACTTCATTAAAAGTTTATTTTCCACGGATAATGGATAAATATGTTATATTACGGTAACAAAATATTATTATAATAATATTAAATTACCCTAACATGTGTCCTAATAGTATTTTTTGATACATTATAGACCATGGGAATCCTTGTATTGATTATGGGACCTCAAGTACCCACTTGGGATTGATAATGACACATTATATTAATTAATTTAAAGTAAATATAATAATGACAAAAACATATATCTTTTTGTAAATCAAATTTTACATGGGGTTATATAAGATATCTCTTGGACTATAAATATTAATTTGAAAGATAACCCTATTTACTAAATGATTATATTTTGTTTATGATTTTAGACATCAAAAAAATTTATTTATGAAACAATAATGTTGCAATATTTACCTCATTCTTGAATTATTTAAACAACTAAGATTACAGAGATTAAAATAGTATCTAAAACCAATTAAATTCTTATTGAATTATTTTATTTTGAACTGAAGACATGTTTTAATATACTTTAATGTGTATTTGAATTTTATAAACCAAAAATCATTATATAATAAAATAATATTTTCAAACTTTCATAAAGAGAACCTCCCCCCTTATAAAAATTACTCACTTCTAACCCATTTCTCACACTTATCAAGCCCCTTTTCTCATAAAAACTCTTACCAATTAAGATCCCTACATCCCTATACTCCTCCTAGAAACCTTCCCATAGGAAGAAGGTAATTAAATCATTCCATTGGGTCAAACCAAAGGATAATACCTAATTTAAAGGTAACATCTTCTCTTAAGTTATTTTGTTTTATTTATTTATCCAACCCCATAAACTCTTTTTATTACTTTATTTTATAACAAAAAAGTATCCTAAATATACTAGGTTGTTTTTATGATAATTATTCAAAATAAACATACACAAACTTCCATCTAATGGATAAAGAACATACTGTTTCTATGGACAACAAACTACTGCCTTAGGAAACAATGATTGTACAATATTCTCATACCACCTCTCATGGGGTACATTATGATAAAACTGTATTTATATATGGTATATATTATTTTTATTTTTTCTCTATGGTTATGTAATTTCTATTTAAAAACATAACTTTATGCTTTCCAATATGTGTAAATATGATAATTTCATTTGAGTTAGTGTGACAACCACACCCTCAAAGAGATATGATTCGTTCATGACATACATGGAACATATAAAGGATGTCCTTAATGAAATTATGTAACATATATATCCTATGATATTATACTGTAATTATAATAAAACTAGATATCATTATGTTTTTATTGCATTAAATATGAAATAGAAATGAAAGTAGTGTTCATGCATACGTATGACTTACCGTCTCCATAAACGGTGCACTTCATTTCTTACCTCCAAATGTTATTTAATATTATAAATATATATAAATTATGGATATATATGATATATATGATATCTAAATAATTAATATAATTCTTTAGATAATTAAATTTAGACATCATGGACAATTTATAATTATTAGAAGTTCATTTTTAACTCATGTTCCAAACAATGAAAAAAATGTTCGATATGAACTAAAATAATTAACTAATTGTTATAGAAAGGTAATAATTAATATAAAAGGAATAATAAACTTTAAAAATATTCTTAATCAATTATTAATTAACTTTATTGTATTATTTAGGAGATTAAAAAATGATCGAGTTGTGTTGGACACGAGGTAAGGGGTTTCTTATGTCACTTTTAATTCGGCAAGACTTCCATTGTTCCACACTTATATATTGATTGTGGTGTATTGTGTACTAAATTATGATATATATTATCATTATTATCTTTATATTCATTGTATTATATGATTAATTTGGTGTTAATTATCTTTTGGTCATACGACTCAATTGATTTTTACATGGTAAAGAGTTTTCATCTAAATTTTTTTCCCGTGAGATTCATGCTATATTTTCCACCATTTCCTTTTGTGTGGTGTATGTACTACCATGATTGTAGTAATTGTGTAATATAATTTAATTTATGTGTATTTACATCTTTTTTCTTATCATCCTTCTTTCATGTTGTGATTATTTCGTATGTTACCAAATTGGTACGGGAACCTTTCACCATCCTCTTCTTAAAACACTTATTTTTGTTATGACTTTTAATTTACATCTTATTATGTTGGGATATGTTATTATATATCCTTATTGTTGTAAATATAGAGTCCAAGTGATGAGATATTCTTTTTTATCTCATCAACTCATTTTCAGAATTTTAATGTGATGTCGTTAGGCTGTCGAATTTCTATAATGGAACTTCTTAACCAAATTTCAATTCTTTAGGTTAAACTTATACTCATTGATTATGTCGTGACATGAATATGTTTTAATGTTCTGTGATTTTTTTACATTGAATATCCCCTCATATTAAGCGTATTAATATTTTTCACACATAATTATTTAATTAATTTATCCCTAATCTAAGGATTCCATCTTTATAAGGGATTTTGTCCCAAATTTCATTCCATTTAGAATTCATTATTTTTATACACGACTTAATTTTTATATGGTGTATATACTAACTGTTGGCTTATTATATCACGAATCCCTTTATTCTCATGATATTATAATTCTTTTATTAAATTTTATTCCTCAATTATTTATATTCAATCATATATCATTTGGTTAAGTACTCATTAACACAAATATTATTTGAATGATTTATTTTTATAAATATTTTTCATTAATGTCCATTTATTCAAACTGATTTGAAGGATTTATTTATATGGATATTAATTTTTTAAAATTTCAATTCCTTTAAAATATTCAATGTGGTATGGGAGACATTAATTCAAAAATCTCATTATTAAATGTTTTAAATGGTTTTGAAAGTGGTTTGATAAATATTTGATTAATTTAATATCTTGAAATGATATATTGTGATTTAAATGTGGAAATATTACAATTCCTTTAGGATTGTTTTATGTGTTATGAATTTTTTATGGTCATTGGTAATTGTTTACGTATATGGGTGGTTCCATGAAAAACCTAAGGCAGGTGAGCCTGAGATATATCTCTAATTCATTGGTTAACATAATGGAGGTAAACGTTAATGTTTATCCCAAGAGATTTAGGGAATATATTGTGCTGGGTTTTCCGACGTAACTCCCCTCATAGTTGTGATAGCTATAATGAATGTATGATATAGATTCCATAATTTACCATTATTATTTATTATTTCAATTTTTTATTCATAAATGAAACTATTTCATGAGGTATGTTATGATTGAAAAGTATGGTTTCATTGATTTTAATTTACTTATGGGTTAATGTTTCCTTTCCTTGTTTTATAACACATAATGAGGTTTTTATGATCACCCTTTATTTTGAAATGTTTTTTTACAGGACATAAATATGAATTGGGTTAAGGATGGGATAAAGAAAAAGTCATGATGTTTAAAACATGGAACTAGAAAAGTTTTTTAGAGTTCTTATTTTATGATGAAATGGATACTGAGTAGAAGTGCCTACTTTTTAATTTTTGAAATGTAATGTAATAAATATGGCCTAATTCTATAAATCTCAAATCCAAAAAATATCCACAATGTGAATTCTTGATTTAACTCAAGATTATGTAATGTTTAAGGCTGGGTCCTTAAATTTCGCTCATTGATTAATTATTACTTCTATTTTACATTACACATACTGATCATTTTATCTCACCTTTGTTATCTTTCCTTTCACTTGAATTTCTTGAAGCGTTCAAATAAAGATATTATACAATATACTAGATGGAATAATTTTATTATCCTAGAAAGGAATAAATTTTGTTATAATTAATGTCATAAATTTTAAGAGAGACCCATGTATATATATACTTTACTAAGAATACTAAACAATTCATTCCTTTAGGATGTGATTTAACTGTATATTATTCTAATTTAATGTCACCATGAGAGTGGCTCTATTATTTATAATTCAACATCTTTATAGCTTTTATAAAATAAATTTTAGAAGCAACATTGGGAGATTGATTAAGGAAAACATATATTTGATAAAAAACTATAAAGATAAAATTTGAGGATTATTATAAATGAAAATTATATAATTTTTCTTAGGAAGTTATTATATGGGTCTTCCTATCAATACTGTCCTATAAAGATACTACAATTTGATGTGGTTCTATCACATATATAACTAAGAGTAACAATTGATGTATGGTTTTTTGACTCCACTCGGCGTAACCTGGTACATGAAAATGTGCCTTATTGTGAACCTGTTTAGAAAATCCCTAGAGATACACTTATGATAATTCAATTTTCATTATAAACAATTATAAATGAGTTTTTGAAATTATTAAACAAGGTTACACTTATGTTGTTTTAGAATAAAATTAAGATATAATGATTTTGATATCCTATAAATTATCATATTTTTTCTCATTATGAATGTTGTTAATCACTCGATACATGATGGTTTTAGTCAATTTAAATAACCCAAAGTAATTATTTTAATTATTTAAATGAAGGAAATTTGGTGATAATGAGAAATCCAATGAGGTGTTGATGGGATTTAAGGATATTGTTTTTATTCCTAATTAGGTACCCTAAAATACGATTAAAAAAATTAACTTAACCAACACATAGAATAACCAATGAAGAGAACGATTGAGTTTTATAAGATTTAAAGTGGTGGGGACCATGGTGAAAAGAACGATTGATTTCATTGAACAATTAAATGTAGAATGAGACACTAAGTAATATTTATTAACAAAATAGATAATTTCATTATGTGTGGGATAAAAAGATATAATGCAACAAATTGCTGAGGAAAAATTATGAGAATGATGGAAGGTAATAAATCTCATCCTAAGGATTAATTTATGGTTAGTCACCAATAATATAGGGAACCTGGGAATTAACCAATTCAATTCCATATTCAAAAGGAAAAAATCTAGACATAAGAAGGATGAATAAGTAAATAAATGGATGAAGGATTTTGGAATTGGGTTTTTATTGAAAATTTAGTTAAAAGAATATTGAATGACTAATTTTCAAGTCCTTCCATCATATTTCAGTAATAAAATATATTAATATGGTTTTAAAATATTTTGAAATGTATGTTGTGTGACAACACATCATGTCTGGAATGGCTGTGAGACTGGAACCCATGACCAAAGTATGATAAGGGTTTCATGCCAACCACTATCCTATGTGATGTCCTGGTTTATTTTTCAATAATTTTAGTTAAAAAATTGAATGAATAAATATTGATAATAAACCAATAGTATTAGTTTTAAATTTAAAGATCAGGATAGTAATGATATTGTCTTGGAAAAATTATTAGATATAGATATAAATACATGATTTATATATCTTTTGATTTGTTAAATAATAATTTTAGTTCTTTATGAAGCAAAGTTAATTTTTGGATATTCATTTCTTGAAGTAATGGATGAAATAGAAATTGGAAAAAAAAAAATTAAAATTGTGAAGTAGAAATATATCAAGTATATATATTTTCTTATATTATTATTTAGTAAAAGATTTACCCCATATTAGGAAAATGATTTAGATATAAAATGTTATCTTAATATCTCTATTTTTGTTGATCAGATTGTAATTTAATCATCATAGACATATAACTTTTAGGCACTCAACCCACCATTGATCTTTCAATTATTTCAGATAGAAAACCTAAATCACTCCATATAAATATTATATTCTTTTAATCTACATCCCAATCTGCAATTCCCACCAATGTTCTCCATCATAGAGAACTAGTTAAATGTTTCTTCAAGTGAAATTTTTACTTCCCATTATCTCTTCTATAATGTATGTTTTAAGAAAACTTACCATGATATTGGATTTCAACATAAGAAATATCATATAAACTATCTATGATTGAGATTAAATTTTGAAGAGGAATTTTATTTAAGGTGTGTTTAATGTAAAACACAAACATCCAAAAGTATGAACATTGTATTACATAGTGTGCATGACACGTAATCCCATGTACGTAAGAAATTATAATATTCGAATAATTTAAAATATTTTTAATATTTTAGATAAAAATAATCCATGATATTGTTTTTAATTATTATAATTATAAGTAAGCTTATGTCACACACAACAACAGCTTTCTTTGAGGACATTTTTTACATGCAAGACAATGTTTTATCAAACAATAATATATTAATAAAACATTATTTTTTTATATAATAAAATATAACATAATTGTTAAATTGGTATTTATGAGTAATATTAACTAAATTATGATAATATATGGTTTATAAAAAATTAAAATGAATTCATTTGTTATAAATTAAATATAAAATAATATAATACCCAATTTAATATAAAGGGAATGTTTTTATAAAAACCCATTTTTATAACCACAAAGATATTTTATCATGATAAATTATATTAATTAGAATTAGAGAGTGAAATTAATGTAATTTATATTTCATATTTTCAATCAAATATTATTTAAATTTATCCCAAAGATTCAATATTCATATGAAAATGACAAACCCAATGTTATGCATGAAAATCAATATTTCAATAAATGCACTTTCGTCTACTTTTTAATGAATAACCTATTTTAAATAAACATTTTTTAACATTTATAAATCTAATTTTTTAAAATATACATAGGATTTGAAATTGAAACATCATAAATTTTTAGGTTTAATTTGCGATATTTTACTATGATGTTTCATTTTTTGATGAACAATGAAAATTACAAAATTTTAATTCAAAAACGTTTTTTCACCAAATTAAATTTTATAGATAATTTATATTTGAAATGTGTATTAAATGAAAAATATATAAATTATAAATCAATTAATATAACAATTGTCATTAGATTCAATTTCCCATTGAAATTGAATATAAAAACATAGTAATCTTTTGAACAGTTTACATTAAAACCCCGCATTTTCGTCCTATCTGCGGGATTAATTTTAAATTTCTTCTAAATTTATGAGATTATAATTTTGAAAATAGGAATACATATTTTTAGTCATAATAATTTACAATTTATAATATTTTTTACTTTGTTTTTGGCAAGATATATAAATGAAAGTAGTTAAATTTAATTACAATGATTAATAGAAAATAAAAATTTTCAACCAACAAAAACAAAAAAATATATTAAAATTTCAAAAATATATTTTTTAGAATTTTTTATACCCTATAATATATTTTTTAAGAATTTTTTTTATTATCAAAACCAATTTTCATAGAAAAAATTTCTATGGATTTCCTTTTCAATATTTTACAAGAATGTCCCTCATTCACCACTTTAAAATGACCCCCAACCCTCCCACTTATTCACACCTATGAAACACATTGGATAAAAAATAACTACCAAAATACATCATTCACACCCTTCCCCTCATATTAGTATCGTACCTTTATGTTTAAATCCATCCAAGTCATCCATTTGGTGAAAACCAAAAGGAATTACCCAAAAAGAGTCAACATCCTTTCTTGAGATCATTAGTTTTTTTTTATCATCGACATAGAAAAATATTATTATTTCATGATTATATAATAAAAAATCTATAATAAATATACTAATTTATTTTTTACTCTAATGTTTAAACATTAACTTACACACACTTCAATCTAATGGGTAAGTAAACATGTCATTTTCTTATACGACGAACTACCACCTCACAAAATGGTGTGGTTCATTTTACATTACCACCTCACATTGTTAGGAATTACGATGGAAATTATATTGATATATTATATATATGATATTTATAATTTATTTATACTTATTTAATTTTTATAAAATACATACCATTATTACTTTTATTTTTTATATATAAGATAACATCATTTGTGGAAGTGTGGACTACCGTATACTCAAAATGATGTGTCTCTTTCACATGATGCATGGAACATATAAAGGATGGTATTAGAAAAACTATGTAAAATATATGAAATATATATGATAATATAATATTAAAATACATATATATCATTTAATCTTCATTATTTTAATTTAGTAACTAAATGAATGTAGTGTTCTTGCATATGTATAACCTACCATCTCCATGAATGGTGCAATTAATTTAATATCTCAAAATATTATGGATTATTATAAATAAAAATATAATGTTTATATTTGATATTAATATCACGGTTTAAATTCATAAAATGATAAAACAATTGTATAATTAATAGGAACCATAAATAATAAGTCAAATAAAACTTGAGAAACTAGGAAATTAACACCTGAAATAGTGAAAATAATGAATGATTACTAACAAATGAGTAATATGATATTATTATAAGATCATATATGATTTCATAAATATTTATATGGTTTTGTAATAAGTTAGTAACATTTTTGAAACCACTATATATGAGTTTAAATGATGATCAGTTGAAAGGAAATGCATGGTAAGGGGTCTCGTCTCAATTTACATTCCATTGGGACTCATTTGTTGTTATGAAACAATTAAATTTAGTATGGTGTATATTCTACCCATTAAAATATTATATCATGAATCTCATTATTCTATTAATATTATAAGTTTCATTTAATGTTATTACTTCATGGTGATTATTATTCAAATGCTTTAATGCGTTATGGGATACATTGAAGTGTTTAATGATTATTTTTCTTAAGGTTGTTTTAATGATATTTCAGTAGTATTTCTAATAATCAATGAAAAAAACATATTGGAACTTATCCCCAACTGAGGAATTATTGATTAATCTGTATTATATATTTTATATAGATATTTTCATGTAAGGATTTTTTATATTGAAATATATTATTCGTTATGTGAAGAATGATTTGAAAAAATAAAACATGGGTGGGGCCTGATTATAGATAGTTCATTGATGCATTGATAGTCTGATCGGAAGAATCAATCAAATAACATAGGATAATGGGGGTTTTCACCGAGTGTGTTATAAACCATATTGTGAAAGGTCTTGATACTAAGTGTAATATGTACCATTTAAAGATAGCGTCCAATAATAAATCATTACCTTTATTTGGATTTAATTGATATTTATCCCAAATATTTAGCATCGATATTTCTATAGATGCATTTCAACCACATTATATTAGATAAATACCATGTGTTTCAGTTATTTTATTTTCAATATTGATTATTCCATATCTGTTTATTTAAGTAGCATTTTTTTAGTTATAACCTTTCCATATTGATTGTTCGTTCAATTTATTGATTCTATGTCATGTGTGTTTAGTTATATGCAATTTCATAATGATTAGTATCATTGATTAATTATTTATTCCACTATATGTAATGCTTATTGAGTATTTGAGCTCACCCTTATTGTGATTCATTTCCATAGAATTCCAAAATGTTTTTTGAGAAATATATGTATGTATAATCTAGATGGAATAAATTTGTTACCCATAAAATAAAAAATATTATTTTATAATTAGTGTATTCATTTTTAATAAAAGATTTGTGTTAGTATCTAATTTACTGAGTCTAATAAACTATTATATCCTTTAGGTTGTGATATACATGTATCGTATGCCAATGTAATGGTATCATGACACTTGCTCCAATACTTCTATGGTTGTGTAACTACATCTCTCAAATTTTATAGTAATTGATTCTAAATATTCTATATGTGTATCTTACATATATATTGATATCACACTCCCTTAGATTGAGGGGTTAATATATGCCTTGCGATCATTTCTAAAAAACCATCTTTATGAAATAAATTTTGATAATGATGTGAGGCAAGAATATGAAACCCATTTATTTCTATTGGTTATTATTATTTCTTTGAAATATATTTTTTTTCTTTTTATGGAGCACATAATCATGACCATGTTATTATGGGTGTTCCAAAATAACAGTAAAATGTGTGGGGTAAATATTTTCTCTCATGAGAAGTTAGGCATCTGATTAGAAAGTAAACCATATCCATAACAGGACTCTATCCACCATTTTATATACACTTGGTAGTTAGCCCAGATTTATTCTTATGTCATGTTTTATCTATATACTAAATTTTCAATGTTTCAATGATTATATGATAACACGTCATTTATGTTATGATCCCATGGGATTACACAAGACATTAAGATTAATGTAAATATATTATACTTCAAAGGGATGAAATGTATAATTTTTAGAAAAAAGTTTTACATTTTTTCATGATTTTAAAGGAAGGAACCATTATTAGAATTATTATTCCATTAGAATTTATTTTGATATATTTTATGAATGGATTTCAGAATGAAAAATAAATTGATTCTATTAGTAGTAAATTTATTACATTCTATAAGAATATTGATTTTGATAAAGAAGAATCTTTTATATGTACTCATAAAATATAATCTTTCTATCATTCATTTTATATGGCCCTTTCTGAGACGTTTTTTATAATTACATGTTTTAAAATGTTTTTTTGTTTTAAGGATGAGTAGTGATAATTTACAATTCAAGATGAAAATTGAGACGTTCATTCATGGAAATTAATGTTCTTATATCATAAAAGTATTATTTTTGACGAAAATGGATACTAAGTGGATTTTCCACTTTTCGCTGTAATATTTTATTATATAAGGGTAATTTCTTAATTTAAAAAATCTAAATAGTAATGGTCCATAAATTTAATAATATTATTTTATAACATAAAAATAATGACTATATAATGTTTAATGGTTGTTCTATATAATTTACTTTAGAATTCATTTGCTTGATGCCCTTCGTTTAAAAAATTTAAAAAATTAGCATACACTTAAGTTTATATTCATTATGCTCCCTTCTACACTTATGGAAATAAGTTTGATTTTTTTTATTTTTTCTATAGGTATTATTATAACAATACTTATAGAATATGTTGTTTCTCTTCATGTACCAAAAACAATAAGAATAATGAGAGTATCGAATATCTATTTATAAATTTACATCATGTATAATTATTTATTTATACCTATTATATTTTTTACAACCAATTATATTTGGAGACAATGTTTTAATCCACTAAAGAATCGGTCTATATTTTTTTCATATTGATGATAAAAAGAAAATTTTACCATCCATGGTTAGTGAAATTTAACTCATATGTATTAATAGATTTGTCATCCATATATGTTGTTTTAATAAATTCATGCTAAATTTTTATATTAAGTGTTTCTAGAAAATACTTATGGAAAAATAAATCTTTAAACTATTACCATATCTTGGTTTCATTTTGCACCTCCTGCCCTGTATTCTTGTCAAGATTTCACCATTGATCAGATAATCTACAGTAATGATACTAAACAAATATAACCATCTCTTGATCTGACAAATTGATATTGGATAATATATTTTCAATATATTTATTTTATTTTATTTTTAATTTGTTAAATATAGTAACTAAATAATGTTGTTGGATGTTATGGAATAAATTACTCAATGGTGAGTTATTCATTTCTTTAGTAATTTGATATTATTGTATGATTCGCCATACCCATTATAACATGAGATATTTGGATGTGAATTACTGAAATACATCACATAACATCTCTCAATTCATTTAGTTTCTCATCTATAATTTCATTTCATTTTCAACCACATTCATTGATCACTTGATTCCATTGAGTTATTATCCTAAACTAAATCCCAAAAATATTATTGTGAGTCTCAAACATTAAAACTCAAAGTAATCAATCATATAATAATGTAAATAATTATTATAAGTCTTATATTATTAAAAATTAATTCAACCCATAACCAATTATGCTCATCTCACATCACTATGTCCTAAAATAGGATTCTTTTGATCACATCCTCTTATTCATAATAATGGATAATGAAGATATTGTGAATTAATAAAGTTATATCCATCAAGAGTTCAAAACTCGATGTGCAGTTAAGCCTCTTAATCATGGACTATATGAAGAATGAATTAATATGAAACTAATGTTTTAGTGTTATTACACCTAGGTGCATTTTTTTCAAATACCTCACCTAGTTATTAGTATCCATATATGGATTTAATTTCATATAATCCACACAATCTATAATTTATCCAATTCATAGTATTTTACAATATACATAAACTTATCCCAATAATTTTAATCAATGTTTTCTAATAATAATATCTAAATATAACTAACCCTGACTCTAATATAGACTATAGAAATCCATGAATTAAATATGTAAATATTAAATCATTTTAGACTAATATTCAATACATCTCATAATAATACACACCATACATACATGAAGGTTTAGTTTCTTTAGAGATTAGATACATAATAAAATTATTTCATGAAGGATCTTGAAAATATCCATCAAATTTCATATCTCATAGTACCCTTATTTGGCATAAATTTTTATTGAATTTATATATTTCATATGAAAACAAAACATAATAAATGGTGATCTCATATTATCAGTAAGTGAAACATATAAGATATAAATCAGTGAGTAAAATACAATAAAATTGTTGTGAGAATGTAACCATAATAAATAAAATTCATACCTATTCAATCTTATATCATTTATAATGGGTCATAGAAAAAATAATGCATCCCAATTGTCATAATTTATAATAGTGAAGAATCATAAATAATAAATCATGACCTACATGAACATATCTTAATCCTAATACAATTTTATTGAATTACATGTAAGTATAGATAAAAATTATGTATCAACGTAATTCTACCTAGACTTTAATAGTTGATATAGTACCATATTTGATAATGTTCACTCCTTATTATGACATTTCAATTATTAAGTCTCAAAAAAAATTCTATAATAGTAGAAATAGTACCTTAGTAAACTAGTTTCAGTACCCATTTTAGTTTATTTTGCCTCATAATATAACAATCCTTACTCGTTTAAATGGATTGAATTTGAAAATAGGAAACCAAAATTATTAATTTAAAACCATACATATATGTTCCCATGATCTTTATATGGTTCATCATTCTAACATAACATAATTTACCAACGGGAATAAAACTATTTTCTTTAAATTATCTGTATAAACATCGTCATCATAATCCATTAACAGAAATAATGTTCTTAATATCATAATATCATATACAAAGTGAATAATAAAAATACCAACAGGATGTTGACATAGTTTAAAAATAACCTTAAAATAACATTTGAACATTTTTATGAAAATAATAAAAATATATTTTTCTTTTAATATATTGAAAAATTTAAATTTCCTAGAATAGTGAGAAAATCATTATCATCGAAAAAATCCATGGAAATATATAAATAAAGAATCAAATCAATTAATGGTAATGATGGTGGGAAAAAAATCCATTTAATAAATGATAAAACAAATATTATTTTCACATTTTGTTAAAGATTGTGAATAATGACTCATATGAAAAATATTAAAATTATTTAATTTTAAAAAATAATAATTAATGTCCTATATGGTATATGAAAAAATATATAAATAATTAATTTTAAATAAGAACATTAATATATCAATTGGAAAAAAATAGACATGGAATAAAAAGATTATTGACTATAAAGAGAAATAAGGTCGGCTTTTTTAAAATATTTTCTTATTCATTTTAAGTACCAAAGAGATAAAAATATGAAAACATGAAAAATTAAATATATTATGAAAAGATATGTGTTGTTTAAAATAAAAGGATCATATAATTCCCCAAATGGATATTCAAGAATAAATTTTCCCATTTGAAAATATGATTGTAACATAAACCATTACCTAAATCCTCGTCTTACTTCATATGTGTTCAAAAATCCAATATAAATATATATATATATTATGAACCAATTATTTCAAAATATTCATAAAAAATGTTTTATATATAATTCCATTATAAATTTCCAAATACCCTTTTTATAAAAAACTCTTTAATAAAATGAACATTGGGTGAAAACCAGTCCCATTTCTATTCAGGTTACAGTTTGATAGTTCTAATACTTACTCTATGTCCATGTTTTCTTAAACTCTAGAATCATAATAATCACATTATTGTAATATTTATTATTTTAATACGCTTTTCAATCCATTCATATGTCTTAGTGATAAAAAAATATATATCACTTCATCGTATTGTTAGTTCGTATATATAAATCAATGATGTTTCCACTTTAAGATGTATAAAATTAATGAATGTTAAAAAAATTATTCACATTTCCAATATAAATATCATATCATATATAAATATATATATATATTAAATACAACCTTATGAATATCTATTTAAAGGTTAAATTAAAATAAAAAACATGTTGTTTCATGGAGGTTTTTCTTTACTCATATGTAAGAGCAACATTATAATTTTCCAACGAATGAGAGGGAGATAGAAAATGGTTATACCATTAACATAACAATAGCTTAGTATATTAAATGGGGAAACTATGTACTATATAAGAATCCCTATAAAGTATAAAAAACTGTTATTTTAGTATTAAATCAGTTATAATCTTTTATTTTCATAATCAAAACATAATTTCCAATGAAAATAATAAATTTATAGAATTCAAAAATACAATGGAACTGGAGGTAGTCAATATTTACATGAAATTTATAATTATCTTATGAGCATAAAAAATATTACCAAAACCTGTAATATAATATTTATAAATGATTCAATGGAATATTTTTCTCCAAATCATTATTTCGCTACAAGTTTCTTGTAAAGAATCATTCTTGCAGTGATCCACAAGTACACCGCAATCTTTGATCAATATCATAGAATCATTAGGTTCTATCACAACCAATACTAATTTCTTGCAATGTTTATGGTTAATTATGGTAGTATTATTCATTAAGGATGATGAAACCATGGATTTTTCTTGATGTCTTGATAGAGGAGTAAGAGAGAGAGGACTATAAGTTTTTAACTTATACCTCATCATCAATTTTGTTATCCAAGATTGAATTAGGAAAGTTAAATAATTTTATTTTTATTATATATGGTTTAGGTTTTGAAAATCATAAATAATCCCTCATCGATATATAAAATTATTAAATAAACTCATTTCTAGTAATAATAATAAATTATTTCAAAGTGCTAAAAATTAAGAATATACATAAAAATTATTTATATAATTGAGACCCTTAAACTCAGTCTGCTTTTGTAAAAACTGTGCTCTTTATTTCACAATAATCTATGATTTATTGCATTAGAGTATGCATAAAACAAAAAGTAAATCTGATTATACTACATTATTTTGTAATTAGAAAAATTTGACAACAAACTTAAAACTTGGAATGCATTATCATTATATAAATCCTCTTTAACATGTTCATAATATAAATTCATAAATAAACCAGCATGCGATAACCTCGGGACAAACAAAAGAAGGGGATGATATATAAATCCCACTAAGGTAATAAACATGTAATATCATGAAGAAAATAAAACATTTTAGATTATAGGAATATTAATAGAACATAAAACGAATGAGAATAATAAACATTAACAATGATACATGATATAACCTGATAATCATAAAGGAAAATGGGAAATGTGGGAATAACATAAAACACGACATCATGAACATAGTCTAAGGAAACCTACTTTGAAATTGGGATGGAAAAATTCCTATTATGGATTAGGTTCACTCCCTAATCCCATACATTACATTTCAAGACTCTAAAACATTACCCAATGCATTGGAGCAGTATATATTTCTGGGTGCACCTGTCACATTAATTTCATTTTCACACTAATGTGTGCCACAACGATTATACAACATAGATTACTTCAGAGTAATATTTTATTCCAATATCATTGAGTGTGGAAGAAATATATGATATTCCCCATACAGTATGTATATGTTAATTAAGTTCTCCAACCATGATAGGAAAATTGTATGGGTATTCAATACATAATTGTTTTTCATGGTAAATTTAGGTGACATTTCCCTAGCACAATAGGGGTTTGTGAATGTTTGTTTACAGAATTTATAAGAGTAAAAGTGTTATATCTTCATTTATAAATAAAATATGAACTAGGTGGGATGTGGAGTAAAATATCCCAATAGTAATAATTAAAGATAAACGACATAAGATCAAGAAGATACTTTAATAAAAATGAGAAGGAGATGATCCCTTACTAAATTTTATCATCGTGATGAGTGTACATAAGGGTTCATGGGAAGGAATAATGAGGGTGAAAGGGATATATCATAATTTATAAATAATATTTAAATTAATGGCTATATATAAGAACATATACCAACATAGTAAAATTTAATTTAAGAGAAATAACATTAAAGTGGTACTTGATAAAAATATAGAGATAGGAAGATCCCATACATTGAAGGTTTGACCCCAAATGGGTATGAGGAGTTTCTTGATAGCTTGGGTCCACCTTGAGACAAAAATAGGGAGAGGAGGTATGAGTATAGATTTTCTAAATGGATTTTTGAGTTATTATAAGTTGATGATTGGGTGGGTTTATGTAAGAAATGATTTCTAAATTATTTATAATTAATCAAACACAGGTTTTCGACCCTATATTATAAAATAACCAAAACCACAAACTATCCAATGGTTTTGACCATGATTCCTACCAAAGGGGAGTGGTTTTCATTATTGTTTAAGGCCAAATTTCAAACAGAAGAAGGTTTCTCCATGTATTATGTGCCTCATTACCCTACAATAGTGTATTATATGTCTCCCTTCATGAAATATCATATATCTATAGAATATGGTTTCATAGTAATGTTGTAGTGCATTTAGGTTCTCATCATAGAAGGGAACAAAAATAAACGTTCAATATGAAGTATATTCTGAGGACATTATCACATAAACGTATCATGTATAAGAATACTAAAGATTTAAAAAAATTATTTAAAAGGAAAAAAATGTAACCATTTAATAAACAAGATGACTCTAGGGAACCAACTCCAACAGACTCTCAATTGCACTTGTGTAAATTGCAAACAACATTTTATGCACTATATCTTCAATGAAACAATTTCATATATTGAGAATATTTTTTATGGGGTCCACCTTGTTTTCCATTGTGGATTTTATTCTAACCGAGACCTCACCATTATAAGAAAAACCCTTTATGATTTTAAACTTATAAAATATGTGTCTTATAATTTGGTGTGACCTTTCTACTTTGAAGGGAGAAACTGTCATAGTGTGATCATTGTAAAATTTGATAATCATTACTTATAGGCACTATATTAATATCTTAGAAAAGGATTAGAATCTGTTCTACTTATTTCCGAATATTATAGGTTGTACTATGCTTGGATAATGATAATGAATTGATAAAAAACGTTTTCTGGAACTCTTCTAACTAATATACCCAATACTAATACAAAATATATATCCATACAATTACTTTAGATCAATTTAATCTATATAAGAGATAGAATCTATATAATCCATAATGGATAAATCATCATCTCCACCATGAACCCGAAATAATTCCTTAGTTAATCATAGATAATTAAAGATAATATTAATAATAGTTTTATTATACTCAAATAGATCTTCTTGATATCCTACAACAATGATCAAATAAATAGTGTAAGCAGGCATCATATATAACAAGACATACATAATAGATACTACTGTTGAAGTTTATGGGATCATACTCATTCTACATATTTTCTATTGTTTTTAAGGACACATTTTTTGGTAAAAACATAAACCATGTCACAATCGTTCCAATCCTCTATTGGATTGATCCATAATTAATATCCTAAGTATTTTGTCAATGTATATACATTTAATTGGTCTGAGATGCCACTTGGATCTATCATTCATTACCTTTATCCCTATATCATATGTTGTTTTGAATAATTACATCATAGAGAAGGAATTTCACAATCACGACTTAACATATTGGAAGGCCGATATAACACAGATAACTTGTAATATTCCATCAACATACACTACTATGGAAAAAACAATAATACCACAAAAATGATTTTAAATACATGGTTCAAAATCATTCTTAAAAAACCAAATTCATTTATTGATTCATCAAAACAAATAATATATTACCTATATTCTTTCACTAATTTATAAATGGATCTTTCAAACATTCATACCATTATAAAATTTCATTGATTCACAAAAACATTTGGTTGTGTCGTATTCACATCTTATTAAAGGTTCCCATTAACGAACACATTTTTGAAAACTATTTTCCAAATCCCAAATTCATGTTAAGATGTAATGGAAATAATCCTTATGAAGGATTTAAACATAGAAACATGTGAAATGGTTTCATAATTGTCAATTATTTTATGTTATCCAATCCATTTGGACAATATCTGTAGTTTAAAATAATTTAATTTACCTTCCGTGAAATGTCTTCCAGAGAATCATATTTTCTTCAAAATAAAAAATATTCAAGTTGCTGTATTAATTAAAAACAAATATGGTTTTAATGAATGGAATCTCCCACATAATTCATGGATTATTTCCATTTTGGATCCTATGATTACTCTACTATATTCTTTTCAGATAGATGATCACCATTTCAACCAATAATGAGACACTATCATTTGTGACTAGAAAACCATTTCTCTCATTTTCTCTTACCTATCAAATACTAATATAAAAATATATTTTTTGTAACACCACCATCCCCAAGAATTTATTAATTTTTTTCATGTACAAAATCTTGTGTATCTTGAGAATAAACGTTATAAAAGTCTATCTAGCTCCCACTATCTAACATTACGATGTGCTTCCTCTTAATAAATATCGAATGTCTTGAAATAGAGATATTGTTTTATGAATGATGTTTTAGATTGTATTTCCTTTTTATTTGAGTTATCCTATAATGATACACATCATACATTAGGGTGATACTTTTTTATTGGGATATACTTAACAAATTCTTCATAACCTCATGGACAAACAATTTAAAAAAAATGTTTATTTCCACCATAACTTGAAAGAAATATTGTTTTCCAATATAGTTACAATTTGATTTAGTTTGTATAATATTGTTTGTTATGAATATCAAAAAAAAAGACATATTTTATGACTCATCATTGACATTACCATTTCCAACATGTAATGGTCCAATAATTATTTACACCATTCTATTATGCTGTATATGGTGGAGTGATTTGTGATAAAATCTAATACTCTCATATAAATTCAACCATGTCTTGGTTAAAAAATTAACCTCATTGATCGGTTAGAAGTATATTTATACTCATACCATGATTATTATCAACCTCATTAATAAACATATTGATCATACAAAAATATTTACACATATAAATCATATTGTAAATATGACCATACTAGCTCATGTTTTCAGTAAATGTAATAAATTATGAGTTTCCACCTTTAACTTCAACATGAAAATGTCCACAATCATATTTGTGTGATAATTCTAGAATATTTTTCGACCATTTACCTTGAAATCTGAATGGTGGTTTAGGAATTCATCCTTGTAAAAAATCATGACATATTTCATGATTAATTAGTTAAAAAGAGACAAAAAACCATATTAATTGAGCTTTTACAAACACTACTTATTTATATTACAAAATGGTGGTCCAATAAATGGGTGACATATGATTCATTCCTATTAGTTTAATAATAAATTATCTATATTTATTTTTAAAATTGAATACATAAATTCCATTATTCAATTATGACATACCATAATGTAATCTATATTTATAAAATTAGAATCCTTTATTTCCATGGAAAAAAATAAATCCATCCATTTATAAAAATTAAATGAAAATAATATTATTAGTAACACAGGAAAAAAATATAGTTCTATAAAACCAAAATCAATACAGTTAGAAATGTTTCATAGTAGTCTTTAATGGGTTATGTAGTTATCCTTACTCCATTGTATTCTCCTAGATCCACCTCACCTCTTGTGACCTTATAAAATCTAATTTGATCCTATATTTGGATGAAAAAGTGAGCATCATTTAGAGTATCTAATAACCTAATTTTATTAATATATTAATTACAATTGATAATAATTTCACTTAAAATGTCCCCATTATTCTTTTGATGGTTGTAATTTCATTTCAAGTTTCCATGATTTTACCATTAAAAAAATTCCAAATATTATACCATTACTTGACATTGGATCTTCTTCTTTTTATATTGATGGTGCTCTACAACCTTAGTTGTGGAATGAGTCTTCAACCACTTTTCCTTATCCCACTTCTTGTTATTCATCATAAGTATAGTGGGTTATTTATTCCCCATGTATTTTTCAATAAGTAATATTATATTAAGAATTTCGGATATGTTATTCTCATTATTTCCCATATTATACCTAATAATAAAACATCAAAAAAGGGTAGTGAGGACAAAATGAGATATATGTCCAGCTCATCAGGGTTATAAGAACCAAAGATGTCCAAAAAAATAATTCCAATAATCATGACTATATGTACACCTATAGGTGTCCAATATCCATGCTAACATATAAATAGTGAATTAGATATCTCATATCGATCTAATCTCACCTTATACTGAGAAAGATCTTAATGGTTAGAAACTATCTTACATCCATATTTATCCTCATATTACATTAAAATATGTGTTCAAAGGTTGATAACCTTAATCATTTGACATCTATTATGTCACCCAAAATAATCTGATATAATTACTTTTTTTGGCATAGTATAGCATGAAAGCTCATTAATCATTCCTAGAATTTCTAGCTTGTGAGATGTTTATCCTTACCTAATCTAGATCATACTGATATTGTTGATGTCTTTTGATTATTCATTTATACAATATTTTATAATTAGAAATAGTTATATGAAAAAATACGTTAATAAATTTAAAAGTAATTAAATTTGTGTTAATCCCCCACAAATTTTCAAAAACTAATAGTCCTCATCATTATTTTTAGAAAATATTTTCACAGATATTCTAGTCAGAAGGAACCAGATTGCATTCTCAAAATCAGGACATAGGACTAAAAATATATTTTAAGGGTTTTTGGTTGGTTTAATATTTAAAATACATTAAATAATAGTTCCATGTTACATTGAGTTGACTCCCCAATCCTAATATCATGTTTCAAATTCCCTCAACCATTTCTTATTAGTTACACTAATTCATGTTGGGTAAATAAAACCCTTATGTACACTATGTTAATTCATCACAATATATCGAGCTGAAAATTACACAATAATAGAAATAATTTCATCTTTGTTTGGTCATGTACATTGAACTGTGTGTTCGATTCAATATTTTTCAGTAGAAGTCTAATATAATGTAATATTGTATTGTGGGTTTTTTAACATTATTCTTGAATACCATTTTATAATCTTACATGCCTTATTAATATTAAGTGGATTTTCCTTAATTAGTTATCCATGAGTGATAAAACATTTAATCATAGTTATATTATATTTAATCCATCTTTTATACATATTAATTTATTTATTAGGAAATCACATAGAATTAAAAAAACAATTAATAATGAAACGGGAAGAAATCAAATATATATAGCCATATCATGAGAATTTTCTAGTGGTTAGTTTATCTATTAGATGATAAACATAACCTCAACCTAAGAGAAAAAACATGATCCATATTTAAGGCCATGTGGAATTATTCTACATTAGTACATATGAATCGCCTCAATTGGTTTCACCTCAACTAATTAACTCAGACCACCTCCACTTTCTTGAGAGATGTGTCCTAGCAAAAGATTTTACTCACACCTAGGTGGTAGAATCCAATGGATTTGATAATGAGGGGTTTAAAAAATAGAGTTCGTAGAGACCCTAACATAATATGGAGGTGAAGAATCATATCCCATCAATAATAATATTATAATATTTAAATAAAATAAACCAATCACAATCACTTGGATTTTCTATTCTCATGATCATCCATACATCAAACAAGAAGTATAAATTTTAAATAAAGAAGTAAATTATTTCTTAAAATAAGATAATTTTCAATGATTTAATCCAATAAATTCATTTTATCTTATATACATCCCAAAAAACTTAACACGCAATCATTTATAATTTTAAATAAATTTAACTTCATTTGAAATTAATGAAGTACATATGTTTACCAAGAGGAGACCTCATGTGTTCTTCAAAATATTAACATTAAAATTAATGTATCATAAAATTTTTATTCCCATAATGTGGAATTTACTATTTATTGAAAAAAATATTGAACACATAATAAATAAGTTTAATTATACATTTAATTCATCTTTCCATGAAAATTTGAAACATTGTTGGAGGTAGATTACATGACATGTACATGTCTTATGCCAATGATTGTAGAGCATGACTTGGTTCTAGACATTTTACCAACCATCTATGTCTTTGGGTACATTTCTTGTGCAGTGAATACATGACATATAACCTCCTACCGATTAAAATTTAGTCCCCTTGCTGTATATATGATATACGACATTTTTGGAACACCCCATGTATTTGGATGTGAGAAAAAGGGGACTACAAATCATGTATAGTGATCAAACTGCATATAGTTCTTAATAATATATTCCAGTCATTCCATATGAGTATTCTGTTCTAATCTAATATGATCGTAGATCTAAATTTATCTAATTTTACCCTATAAAGAATAATTTGGTTATTAAAGGAAAAATACATAGTTTTTTCTTTTTTATTTGGGAAGAGCCTTTGGAACCCCCATATGTATATCATGAGATGATTCTTAATTTATAATCATCAACTGGTTAGTATTTATTTTGTCGATAATAATAAAGAGAAGAGACAATGATTTAATATTATTAAAATTAATTTTTTTATGTATAATTAAATGAAATCTCATGGAATTAATAAAAGAATAAAAAATAACTTTTAATTATTCATGATAACTCTATGATACAACATGAAGTTTTGTATATCAGGTGATGCATCATGTTAAGGTATGAACAACTCATCATTTAGTTATAAATCAAGTATAATTGAGGAATTTAGTGATCAAAAATCATGTTTATTAAAAAGAATAAATTAATAGACTACATTAGTATGCGAGAAATTGAAGGAGGGTATCTTTACAAGTAGTATAAAATTAAATTTTAGAAGATATAAAATTTCCTCAACATGTAATTTTACTTTATTTGATGATTTTATGGAATATATTTTTTCACACTATTGTTGTCGTGAAAGATTGATGTAACAGAATCCTCTTCTGGGGATCCACACATGTACCAAAATCTCTATTCAATGCCATAGAATTTCTAGTGATAGCATGGTTGATCCTGATCACCTGCAATGTTCCTTATTGATCATATATATATCATTTATGAAGGATAAAGATCCCTTGGTGTTCTCTTGATGGGTTGAGAGAGGATCAAGAGATAGTGCATTATAGGTCTTGAGGAAATCTATCCTTAACCATTGTGTACAAAAAAAGTGAATTAGTAAAGTAGTTTAATTAGATATTTTTTATATCTGGGATAGGGTTGACAATTTTATCCCATTCCTCAAACCATTATTAATCTTCATAAATGACCCCATGTCCAATAATAATTACTATAATAATGATAATAAATTTTCACTTCTGTGATGCATTGATAATATAAATAAATTTCATTTATACTCTTTGGATAATTAAAATCATTATTCTTCCCCTCGTCAACAATTACCAACACTAAAATTATGGATATTCAATTAAATAAATTTCACCACATTATTATAAAATAAATATTATAAATATTATATTTTACAAATTTTCAAACTAATAATCATTTTAACACTTCAAATCACTTAGTTTAAAAAAACATTGGATTAAATTATAGTCATCAACCAAAACTATAAAAATACTATTAATTCCAACTTGTTAAATTTGATAGTATAATTTAACTATGATTTAGCATACACATATTTTTTGATACTCTGGGCCAATTTTTCAAAGGAATTAGGCATAACATTCAAGGGACCATTGTTAGCATCATAAAACACACTAAGACTTCTATAAAGAATGAAATTAACATCCCAATTAAAACCAACATCCAAATAATTTTGACTATGTAAAATTATAATTTTATCACAATATCACAAATCAAGAATTTTTTATCTTGTTGTAATCATCCCATATACTCAATGTCTCTTTCATTTAATTTTTGGAAATGAACTCTCCCATCGAACACCAGAGAAATGGATTTATTCTGGAAGTTCCATTTATATAAAAGGTCCTAAGATATTACCATTCATCATGATTCAAATGGGTTAAACCTATTCTGAGTTTGTACATTAATGATATATCATTCATGATACACCCAACACATATTGCTTTACTGTGACAAATATCATCAAAGTTTTCTTAAATACATCAAATTACATGAGTCATGATAACCACTAATAAAAATATTAAAGTCTATTGATCAATACCCATGCCTATAGATAGGAAAATAAAATTAAATATGCAAATATGGATTCACTATTATATAGACTATTCTCATAACCTTATTGATAGAAGATTACCTTGGCTGAACACAATATGATTTTATAGTAAGGTATTATAATCTTCCTACCCATGATATACATTATTTTATATTTCTTATCATAAAATATATATTTTCCATTGAATGTGGGTCAGTAATAATTTTGTGGAATGATTAGGTTATCATCATAGTGGGGAACTTCTATTACCTTTCATGATGAAATTTTTTCTAAAGACATTATCATAAAACATTATCATGAAATCGAATAATCATGTTGTGATAAGAAAACTTATTAAATATGAAAAATATGAATTCTGGTACTAAAACATTTGGTTCTAAAGAACCAACTCCAATATTTATGATACTTGATCCATTATTATATTATTTTTATAGAATACATGGAGAGGGTTTACTAGGAAATAAACATGAAATTTTTCTATAAGAGTATATAGTTATTCATTATGCATCATCCTTTAAAAATAACATTAAAGCTTCATTGATGGATCTTTTGGGAACAAAAACTCTTCAAGGTCCGGGAAAAGGGTATAGTGGAGTATTTTTTCATAGAAAAGTTTTGATAAATGGAAAAGTTGTATCGATAAATAAGAATATGTGTTTTTATTTTTTGAGTTAGGAGAGTGGAAAACCTATAAATATATGAAACATTATTATATAATATATGTCTTACTAAATTCAAGTAGATCCAAAATGAAAAACCATATATGATAAGAATTTTAATCTATAAATAAATTCATCCAATAAAATTAAAACAAATTTTAGGTAATATTTTTAAAATTATCCCTTATGCTAACCCCCTCGTTAACCCATTTGAACCCTTCCAACTATGACAAATTTTAACATGTTTACTATTAATTTTGATAAAACATTAACTTAAAAATATAACCTAACATTAATTATTATGATTCCAAATAAAAAATTAATTTTACTAGATTGAATTTTTAAAATTTGTGGAAATTTATTCAAAGGTAAATTTGTAAAGCGAGATGAAATAATTTTTAAGAATAAATTCTTGTTTTAATTATAATATCAATTTAATTTTATTATATACATATAAACTATAATGATATTAATTTTAATATATTTCTTTAAATAAATAATCTAAAAATTACATTATATTTGTTAATCAACAGTGATTAATTAAATTTATTAATATAAAAATATTTTATTTACATAAATAGTGTTTGAAAAATAACTCCATTTAGAATCAAAAGACTTTATCTTACTCTCTAACAAATTATTAATAAATTTAAAAATAAAAATTAATTTTTTATATTAAATTTTCAATATATTCTATTAAAATCATCATTAATTAGCTACCATGTTATATAATATTTTGAAAAAAAATAAATTAAAAAAATATTATTTTATCTAAAATGATATCTTTTAAAATTTTTAATTTTAGTACTTATTTTCTAGAAATTAGTTAATAATTTTTCATTAAGGAAAAAATTTGTTTTTACATTTCCAAATTAATTAATTCAAATTCTAACAATTAAAAAAATGGATAGGTGATAAAAAATACATTTAATAATAATATTTCAATGGTATATCATTTTTTTTAGTTAGATGTTGTTTTTAATGAAATATATCAAACATAAAAAAATTTATATAAACAGAAATATTTCATAAAATATTGGGACTTTTGACATCACTTGATTAATGGTTAAACATTAATTTATCAATTAAGACTCTAAATGGTATGATTATTGTATCTCAAGTCTATAAATCAACTTTAAATAATGTTAATGGAAATGTTTTTATTTCCAATATATTATTCTCCCTCTTGTTTAATTTTTACTGATTTTGATCATGGATTAGATATATATATATATATATATATAGAAATACATATATATATCCCATATATATGTTCAGGGAAGGGATCACAAAATTCATATTCTGAGTTTCCCAATGATCATTAATTGGTGTAAGGATGAATATCAACTTCCATGGGAAATTATATGGCGAGTGAACCTCAGCCCAATTGGTAAGGTCTCTCTATGTGCATCCACGAGACTTGTGATCAGAACCAGGTGGAAGAAAAAATTCCAATTACTGTAGTAGTATTGTATCAGTTCCTGTAGAAGGTAATGTACCAGGTATTGTTGCAACTATTGTTTGGTAGTTCAGTAGCTGAAACTATTCAACATGGGCTTCCAGTTTGGTATTAGAGTCCATAAGTCCTTCAGGCCACCCAGGCCTTCGGGTCCATAAGGACTCCAAGACACCTTTATGTCCATTAGTTCACCTCAAGGACTTCGAGATACCTCAAGGCCATCGGGATGCATGATCAATGTAGTTTCTCCAGAATGAATCGAAAAAAAAGAGCAGCCCCAGAGGAGGATTCAAAGTAGGAACACTCACTAGAGCATAACCAATGGAATTGGATAAATGAGTGGGTATGATACCTCCATCTGGACCAGCCTGTACTTGCACAAGATGATTTGCTGGGCAGTCATGGAAAGGTGGAGGGCTACAATCATGATGGTGATGCTAGGGAGGGGCATTTTCTTGTAGTTATATTCCGGTTTAATTCTCTATGAACTTCGGGTCATGTAATGTCTCTTAGACCTATGGGAAATTTAATAACTAAGACTACGTGACTTGTAAAGGTTCCCCCTCATGCTTCGAAAGGGTTTTATAAAACAAAATTAAAAATAAAGCCTTCGGGCCACTCTGGCATGTCAAATTACATCTTTTATATTGTAATTAATACATATTCATGTAGGGAAATTCCCTAAAATGGTTGGAAATATTCTAAAAATTTTATATGTTCCATTTTTTTGGAATATAAAAATGTTTATCTAAAATAGAATCTTAGTATTCCATTGAATTATGAAGATAATTTTTCAATTTAACTAATATAGGGTGTTATGGTTATTTCAAAGAATTTTTATAGGATGTCTATAGTTGGGTTAATAGAATTAAATAAGAATATTTAGTAGAATCTAAATAGGGTATTAACATTATGTAGTTTGTCACTTCAGGGATTTGTTATTTTTTAATAAGATTAATGGGTCAAGGAGTATTTTCATTGATTATAGAGAACATAAAAATATCGTTAATATAATTAATTATCATCAACTATACAATAATGTCTGATATGATCAAAAAAAATAAGATAAATAATATTACAATATTTATCTCAAATATAGATATCATTAGTTATTGGTCAAATGGGAGGATATAAAAAAGAAAATATATCTACCAAAGTATGGACATAATTTATATATAATGATACCATTAGGACATACCAATTACCTCAATATTTTCAAAGATCTAATGAATTGAGTATTTATATATTTATTTGATCAATTTGTGGTGGTATTTATATATGACTCTATGATATATTCTAATAGTATTAGTGATCATGAATATTATTTCATTATTATGTTGATTACTGTGATGAAGGAGAAGCTATATGCTAAATTTTGAATGTGTGAACTCATTATATAGAAAGAATAATTCATGTTCCATTAATTGATGGTGATTTTGTAACTATATATCCTTCAAAAACAATGTTTTTGAAATGAAGGCCTAGAATAACCATGGTGACTTTAATCCATTATTTTATAGATTTTATGGATACTATCAATGATTTGTGATAAATTTATCATGGATATCAATTCAAATAACCATGTTAAAATGAAAGGGTGATAATTTTATTTATATATATAATTGTGAAGAATATTAAATGATATAAAGTTAAGGTAGGTCATGTTGAGGAAAATATGTTTTAATTTATATTTGTTGAATTAAATGATAAACCTGATATGGTAATTCATATTATACTGTATCGTTTTATCATCCCATAAATTACATTCAATTTTATAAAAGGTAATAGGAATATAACAACCAAAATAGATTTTTTTCTTCTAAGTATTATATTTCATAATACTATTTATCACATTTCTTGTAATTAGTTTATGAATTTTGGAAGAATGTGGAAGGTTAAAAAGGGAGATGATAGTGGTTTAGTGTTTTTAAAGATGGGTAGAACCGTATATAAAAATATAAATACATGTTTTCCGCTTGTAAATATCCATATATGGGTTTTCCTATATATGTGAATCTATGTACGTAAATTCACTACTTCATATCAAAACACATGGAATCCGATCTACATGAATGAAAATTTGGACACATAATTATTTATGTAGATGAATATGTGTATCTTAATGAAATGTTTTATACGAATTAGCATTATATGAAAATGGACCACGTATGTGAAATAATATGTAAATATAAATGGATCACATATGTGATTTATACATGGAGGTGATTTTAAAAATAATCTGTTTGTATGAATGAGTCATTGATAACATTTCAACTAAAAAAATAGAAAATACATATGTATGCATTTGGATATTGAAGTGTGTATGTGAAAATTAATTTGTGCATCACATAACAAAGAATCCACTACAAAAACCATTTCTTATAAAAACATAAAATTTAGAGTGGTGTATATTTTATGAATTTTATTTGTAAGTAAGAAAATCGACAGAATAACTGATGAGTTTTATTCTATGAATCAAGGAAGTATTAACCAACTCCAATGAAAAACTAAAATATATGCATGATAAAAGGGTTTAAATATGCCTTTTTGTGTTTTCTTCATGGTCTTTTCATAAGTTTTGGAGAGAGAATATGAAATAAGTATTAGTATTAAAGGAAATATCTCGAGTGCTTTTAATTATAAATAATCATTTCAATTAATGTTTTTCATTCATATAGTATTCTTAATTCTGTAGAGAAATAAGAAAAAAAGGCGATTGATGTTTATTTTTTTAAATATATAGTTTTTATTGATTGTTTTTTGTGAATGAGAGATATGGATAGTTTCCATAAGAATGTGAAAGTAGAAAGTGGGAAAAAATGAGATAACGTTCTTAATAAATGATTTCAATGAAATAAAAGATGAATAATAACTCACTTTTAGATGTGAAATTATGAAGAATCCAAGAAGCATAGTGACGACATATCAAAATCTATTATTAAAGAAAAAATATTTTTATTTCAAAATATATTTTATTTTATCAACTATGTAATCACAACAATAACAATAAGATAAATATAGTTTATCATAAGTAATATGTCTACCATTGATACAATAACTACATTGATTGTATCTATGTGGACTATGTGTTCTTAGACTTTTTCCCAATAATTCAATGGACTGTCTAATTATTTTGAGTAGAGTAACTTGTAAATTGTTGTGTTTCTGTGGGTGACCTTGTGTGTTTTCCTTAATATAGTTATTTCTCTATATCAAGAAGAAAATGTATTTTTTAAAATTATAAAACATAAAAATGTGATTAGAACTAGTCAACCCACACCATATGGATAAACAATCCCAATTAGAATTAAATTAATATTAATGAATAGGTTCCTTTTATGAATAAAAAAATGTAAAGGCTAAGTAATAATAATATTATGATGTATGTTGATAAATCATTATATATTAAGTGGATACCGATATTTTATAGTAAAAACATTCATTTATGAATGGAAGTAATGATACCAAATCTATTATCCATAAGATATGATTTTTCAAGGCTACAGTCGATGGTATTGATCCATGTGTAGAAGGTTATCAATTAAAATATAGAGATAATAAGAACATAAAGAAAGATTTTCAAGATATAAATTTTATACATTCCATTCTCTAATAAATTTAATTCTTAAGGGTTATATTATTTCATTATGATAATGTAATTCAAGTTAATTTACATACTATTTATGAAGAGATCTAAAATTTGAATTTGTTTATGTAAAAAATATAGAGATTTAAATATTAAAAACCAAAAATGGGAGATTGTGAATATTTTGTCAACTTATTCACATGGGTTAATGTAATTTTAATCACCATAAAATTTTTTAGAGAAAAATTAAAAAATCCAACAGATTTTGTGGTGATATTAAGAATTATTCCGAACAGATGTAATTCCAAATTTTTCTCATTCAAATATTGGGATCATAAAATAATTTATCTGTATAATTTGTATACTATTATCCTTACATATGAGATGAAAATATATATTTATATAAAAATTAATAGAGAAGTTTATCATGAAATCTCTTATAATGTGGTTTATAAATGAATATTGGAATGTTACAATTGAATTGTTTAAATTTATTTCCCTTTGACATTATGCAGTGAATTTTCCATGACTAATTTATTATGAATATTGTGATGAAGAATATTGAAGGTAAATAATTACAATGAAGAATAAGTAATAAAACTAAATTCTATTTCAAAAGTAAGAAATAATAAGTTCTATAAATATTAAATGGTAGACCATTTTACCAAATATTAGGAAGATGATAAAAATTAAGAATAAGAGTAAGATGAAAATTCTAGTGATGGAGGTGATGATAATTCCCTTTTTGAAATTTTTAATGATGACGGTTTTTATTCTAAAAATTACCACATCTATGAGGAATAAAAAGAGGAAAATCAGATATATTTTACATATAATGCATAATTGAAACAATGTATCACCAAAATTGTAATTCTTGGGGAAGAGAAAAAAATTAACGAAATAATTTCGACCCATTAAAAATGAAGAAATACTGGATGAAGATGAAAAAATAACATTGTTAAAAATTTCAATATCACTAATAAGTTACTTGATGTAAGGAAAATATTAAAAAATTCATCAATAAATAATGAAGGACAATGATAATCATTACGACCATGGTAAAATTGAAACAAGTTGAATGTGAATAAAAAAATCAAAATTACCAAATTCATGTTATGAATTTGGTGAAATATATAAGGAAAATAAATTATATAAATATCCTCAATTATAATCCTAAAATTTAAAAAATATGGAAAAATATTTTGGGCAAGGTTTTTTGAATTAAAACCTAGACAAGATAATTTTATGTAATTAGTATAAAAAATTCCATTATTATGTGATTTTTGAGAAAAATAGAAAGTGAATAAAAACATCCACAATTCGTGACTCTAATAAGACTGAATATTAGTGTTTTATGATGATGAAGATAGTTTTATGATATTAAATTTTCGGTTCCAAAAATGTTTCTAATATTTATGATGAGAAATATGTTAGAAAATAAAAACACAGTACTAGAAAACCTGAATTTTTCGAATTAAAATATAATTTTCATTGATATTATTGGGGTTGTGTGTGGTCTAGGTAAATAATGAATATCTTATAATTAAATATTTATTAATAAAATGGATCCATATTGAATTGAAAGTACATTTTTAGGGGGACTCATCCCACAAAAATATGAAACACTCAAGAAAATATGAAAAATAAAATTAGATTATTGATATAAAAAATTAAGCTTCGTAGAAATATCTATTAGTGGTTTGATTAGCCTGGACACCTTGAAAATGGGTGTCTTGTGATTTTTCCATCCTATGAGAGTAATGATGGAAAAACAAAAAACCATAAACAAAATGATAAAATAGTAAAAGAGAAGTCTCTTGTGGTTGAAATTGTACTCAAGTCTACAAAAGGATAAAGACCCTTCATTTTGGAAAGTGGATTTTCATCAAACATGATGAGATAATTGAATCTATTGAAAAATATGAATGATATTAAATATGGAATGGAGACTTTTCTCAATTATGAATATATAATAATCTATAGAATAAGAAAATAATTGTTGAAACCAATTAGTTATAGATTTTATAATGTACTAAAACATATTTAATTTAGTGGATCATATCTTTTTTATAATGAAAATAATTATATCATTAGAATATATGGTTTTATTTTCTGAATACAAAAAGATGTTTAAGTAGTTAAAAAATGACATTGAACCAAATAAAAAAAATTCTAGGTTTTAGATGTATAAAATTCAATTTAAGTGAGTATCAAAGAAGAAAATTTATTACATAATACAAGTCTTGGACACATATACCCAAGAAAAATGAACAATTTCAAACATAGTGGATGTTTCTTTGATTTACATAACTTTATAATATTATATATTACTGTTTTTCCATATTTTATTGAGGAATTTTTTAAAATTCTACACACAATAAGGTTGATATACGTATATCTCATCGCATATAGGTTTTTCATTTTGACATATGATGGCCCATGAGGAAGAAAACAATTAAAAGTGAAAATTATTTTTCTCTATTATTGCTTTTATCCCTAATATTACATGTATTATGTTTTTGAAACAATAATCAGAGGATCTAAAAATGTTCAAAAGTTTAAGGAGAAGTTTTGAAGATGAATGTGGATACTCTATAAATAATATATGAATTGATAATTCTATTAAGTAGACAAATGGAATGTTTGAAGATTATCTTTAGGATCATGGAATTCAACATGAGCTAAAATCACTATAAACACCACAAAAAATTCATTGATTATGAATTAATATAATTTTCGTGACATGGATAAAACCATACTAATTAAATATAATACATTGTGGTTCTTTTAGAGAATGAATATTGATGTATTTTCTAAAAATCATAATATTTTATTCTATAAAAAATTCCTATGTTCCTCCATATGTGATATATTATAAAATACACTATGTTTGATTTATTTTAGTGTATTTGGAAGCCTAATAAATTTTATAATTAAATGGTAAAATAATAAGAAATTGCATCAAATAGGTATTGATGGTACCTTCCATGCACAATCTCAAAATGGTCGATGATACAATATTCTTTAACACAGAAAATTGGGAAAAAATATTCTAAATTTTTTGTTGTGTTTTTATATTCAAGTAAAAATATTTTAGGATTACATATATATATTTATATAATATTAAAGATGAATTTGTCACTATTCAATAAGATGTTGTGGTCTCTAACAAAATTTATGATTTAGAAGTTGTCAAAGAAGATATTTTTGATCTCTGATTTCATGTGATGAGGGTCAATAAGATTTATCTCTTCCATGGATGAGGAAGAAAGTGGAGGTTTAAAATATCATTAGTGGTCAATGGAAATGGGTTTAAACCAGAAGAATATTTAATATACATTCATATAAATCATTATTTTCATAGTTTGAGAAATGATATGTTGAAGAGTCATTAGTGAATCAATAGTTGATTAATCAAGGAAAAAATGGATCATATTGAGAAAAAGGTGGCATAGGATACGGTACCCAAATCAGAATATAAAAATGTGATTGGAATATTGCGGTTTTTTTAGAAATATTTGTAGTAAAATGGTGAAATATTATGAAACAAGGAATAAATATATTATAATGGATAATCATAGGTTTAAGGTATTGATTTTTATGATAATATTTCACTATTAATAATACATAAAACCATACAAATCGTTCTTTCTATCATGCATAAAAAAAATATATGATATTCATAATGGATTTCAAGTCTGCCTTTCGAAATTAATAGTTTGAATAAGAATTATATATCAAATATCTAAGTGGTTTAATACTAGAGAAAGAAGATAACTATATAAATTTTTTAGATAATTATTTGTATGGGTTTAATATTTCCCCAACATTGTATATTCCAAGAGGTATTTGATGTTAAATAATGTTAAATTATAGAAAGGATGAGTAGGAATAAACCTATAAATAAATGAAAAAACACAAGGCTTCGCACAGTCAAATTGTTTTGGATGATTGTATATTTTTTATCAGAAAATAAAATTTGGATTGTAAAGAAATTTCAAAATAGTTTAATATGTTTTTTAAAATTTCATCGATAGGACGAATGAGGTACTTTCGGGTCATTAATATATCTCAAGAGAATGATCCCATTTTCCTTTCATCAAAAAATAATCTGTGGAACTACTTTAAAAACTTTTCATGGAATATTCAAAACCTATTTTCACTCATATCTCAAAGGGAATAATGATATTTAAGGACTAAGTTTGAAGGGATTTAAATCCTCAAGAATTAATGAAATTAATTAAAAGCCTTCTATATTTATCTTCGTCTAGACCATTGATGGTTTATGGTGTTACCCTTAATTATTGATTGTAATTTTTATCAAAAATAAAACAATTTTTATCAAAAATAAAACAATTTTTATCAAAAAAAAAACAATTTTTATATCATAAATAATTCTCAGATACATTAAGGGAACATTATATAATTGGATAGAGTATGAATGAATATGAAAATAAAAAAATGTCTAGCTATAAAAATGCAGAATGGGTAGGATGTGTTGAATATAGAATATCTACATCCATTTGTTTCAATATTCTCAAAAAAATATTTTTGAAATGATAATTATGAAATGTATAAAAAATATCAAAACAAAATATGATGAATATATATCTTCTACAGAAGCTAAAATAAAATTAATGTGGATGGATATATAGTATTGAGAATTGTTGGTTAATGTTAATCATCCACTTATCTTGTTTTTTTATAATCAATGTATAATCAATATCATTTATAATACATTAAGACATTCAGTATTGAAGCTAATTTATATTTTAATATCCTTTTGAATATTTTATAACATGTGCAATATTTTTTTGAACAAATATCTTTGTGAATGTTTTTGTAAAATAAGTGACAAAGAGTTTTTAAAGTTATTATGAATGTTTTCCTTGTAAAGGATTGGAAGAATTCCAAACTATTTTATGAATGAGGTGGAGGATGTTTTCAATAAATATGATAGAAATATTTTTATAAAACAGTAGTATTTTATGATATATTTCTTGTGAAGTATAATTAATTTTTTTCATTACCTTGTGACACACGTATCACTGAGTTTGATTGAATAACGATATTATATAGATATTATATTATCTAATGTGAAATTTATTTCCTAAATATTATATTAAGGGTTTTAAAAATAAATAAATAAATATGAAATAATTATCATTACACATTCTTAAATTTATTTCAATGGTTATCTATAGATTAGAAATGAAAATAAAAAACATTTTAAAGAAAGAGGGATGATTTTATAGAAAACATGTTTTATGGATGCAATGTATTTTTATCTTAATAAATTTAATTTATTAAATTGATGAATAATTTTAATCATATTTAAATATTATATATACATTTAATTTTTTTAATATTCCCCTGTTGTTTTTCTAGTCATGGGATAAGATAAAAATCAATTTTTAATTTAAAATTACTGTTTCTAAAAAATGATTTTCAAAAGATTTTGTGAAATTATATTAATTTGAGTTTATATAGATTCTAAAAATTTAAAAACGAAGGATTTAATATTTTTAATATGGAAACATAACGTATTTAAATTGGTCCCTCTTATATTTTGTCATTTTGAATAGTAACCTTCATAAAAAAAATATCTCCTTAGTATGGGTAAAATGGGTAAACTAGGGTTAAAACATTGGAATAATGCTTTAAAATTTCTCTAAAAATGATTTTTTCTAATTTGATGAGTTTTGTTCATCCATGTCCATCCAAATCATGAATATTGTTTTTACATTGCTACATTTTTATATGATTATGTACTTTATATTAATTTAGAAAACGAATAAATTCAAATTTTTACTCTCATGACTTTAATATATCTAATAATTTTACATATGGATAAAAATATAATAATTTCTGTTATAAATTTTTATTTTAAATATTCTCGAATTTTATTATCATGGTAATTTATTTTTAATTTCTAGTGTTCAAATAATTACATTAAATATTTGGGTAATACAGACATACTATTTAACCAGTTAATAAGAAATGTTTTTAAAAAAATTTGAAATTAAAATTATTTGGATGAATTTTTCTGTTCCATAAAATTTTAGGAAAAATAAAAAATATTTGGGATTTCGGTAGGGTTTATATTTGAATTCCATCATTTTAAAGATGTTTTAAAAGTCATATTAAATGAATATTTATAAAAATGATATCAATGATATTTTTTAGTAAATAATATTTTATTTATAGGTTTAAATTCATTAAAATATAATCATTATCCACGTTAAGGATATATATTTTAAAATTTCAACTGTTTTTAAATTATGGGTAACTTTTCTGTTTTTGGTACATTATTGATCAAAAAAGAGTAAAATACATTAATTTTGTGGTAATTGTCAAAACGGTTAATGGGGGTTAAACTAATAAGATAAGGGTGAAACATTACATAAAAGTTCTCATATTTCATTACAGGGGATAATTTAGAATAATTCTTTTATTATCCCCTAATTATATCATTTTTTCATTTTTTAAAATAAAATTAACTTATATTAATCTAATACATTAATTAATTTCATGAGTTACCCTCCATACACATATAAAATAGCACCACATATACATTATTATTCATAATGATTATTCCATATATATCATCCAATAATATCAATAATTCCATAATATATTCCTATTAAAGATCTTATATCTTCTATTATTTTCATAATAACATCCTTTTCTGGCGTAAGGTTTATGCCAAAGAAGGTTTATAAATGAATATGTATAACTCTTAAATGAGAATTTTCGATTTTTTTTCCTACCAACTCTAAAAACAGGTTATCACATAAAAATTATTTAATACCTTACATTAAATATAAATTAATATAATTTTTAATATTGAAACCACATTATACACCTTCTTCACATTCATTTTAAAATAATAACAT
The DNA here is from genome assembly GCA_963277665.1 of Viscum album. Taxonomy (NCBI): domain Eukaryota; kingdom Viridiplantae; phylum Streptophyta; class Magnoliopsida; order Santalales; family Viscaceae; genus Viscum; species Viscum album. The sequence goes on along the minus strand of OY728146.1, from coordinate 219,649,682 downwards.
CCATCATGCATATAGGTGGACTACCACCTTTATGATGTGATGTGATTCATTTTTCTATTTCTGATTTACATATATGGAAATAAGTATATTTTTAATCTATATATAATATATATATTATATTAAAATTATCTTATAAAATTGTAATATTATTCAACTTTCTTTTATTCAATATATTGGAAAGTGAAAACAATCTGCATGCATACGTACGACCGACTGGCTTCTTGAAAAGTGTAATTCATTTTTACCTATCTATCCTTTGTGGATGAATGTAAATATATATAAATATATAATTAATATATATGATATTACTATCATGATTAAATTTTTTTTAATATGATTTATCTTTGATCAATGTATAAAGACCAAAAATATCAAATCGAGATTCCGCTGAAAATTGTTACAACAACAACTCGGAAATGATGATTTTAATAAGGAAATATTATTAAATATTTATTTTGATATTATTAATGGATAATATATGTTATTATAAATATTTAAAATATGTTGGTAAAAAATTATAATAAATATGAATTTATTGTGTAGGATGTTAGATAATTTTGGAAGAATGTCAAACTAGAGATATGGGTTTATCTTCTCAAGTTGAATTCATTAAGATATTTGTTATGTTATTCACCTATGTTCATATATGATGTGTACATACATCCATTTTGACATGTTATATCATTAATCTTATTATTATAATTTTATTTCATATTTCATTTGAAGTTATTCATTCATTGGGTTCATGTTTTAAATGTTACCAATGTGGTTGATGATGTGTACTACTATCTCATTGTGTATCTGAATTATTTATGATTACGTTTCTAATTATTAACATTATAACATATATCCAATGAATTCCATGAATTGTATTCTCATATCTCTATACCATAATAATTTATGGTTCATTTAATATTTACATAATTATGAACTCAAGATACTTAAAAATTGTTTTTAAGGAAAATCAAATTTATATATCTCTTTGGATGAAAAACTTTTTGCTTCATGGAAATGATTTCTAAAACTATTTTCAATAATATTTTTACTATTATTCTATGAATATTGAAATTAAATTTTACACATGTTTTATTTTTTAAATAATGTTTAAAAAGGAATATTCATTCTATTTTCCAAAAGGAGTTACTTTTGAATTTTTAATTTAAATATTAATGGAAAAGTTTTTTATTGTGCACAACATGAATGGAATTTCCCATTTCATGATAGATAAATTATTTCAATATTACAATTCTAGTTACCAATTTTTTTCAATGGATATTTTTATTATTATTTCAAAACTTTTAATATTTTAAATAAGTTATCTCCCAGTTAAATTTTTTTTCTTCAAGAGATGTTTCGAGTGATATGTTAATTTAATTTTTCATCTATTATAAAATTCTTTTATCATACATAAGTTTTATGAGGATGTGATTCTATTATACCCTCACTTTTGTTACTCTATATTTTTTTATAATTTTGATGATAATATTTTTATGAAAAAAAATTCTTTTCTATAGGTTGTTATACATTGAAATGATAAAATGTTTATGAAACCTATTCTATATCTATGGTTTACACTATGAAAATTGTGTTATGAATTTTTTTCCCAAAGAGATAAATATATATAATAAATATTATATATATATTCATTTACGTGATTGGTGGGTTTATAATTTTATACATTTCCGTTTAATTATATAAATTTGGATATCCTAATGAGATACAAAAGACTTGAATGGGGACTGAATCTAGTTTAGTAAGGGACTCTATCTTTTATGATATTATTGGGAGCGAACCATGGATAAGAATTTGATGATTTGGGGAGTTAGCCCAATCCACTATGATATTCTTATAAGTGAAACATTAGTACATGGGAGATGATTTTATATGATTATGCATATGCCAAAAACAATTGTATTTTTTTCCAATGTTATACTTTCATGAAACATATTATTGGATTACATTATGATTTTTGTCTTATAAACTTCCAATGATCATGTCATGTGTCTATATTATGATATAAGATATACAAGTTGTGGATTTTAAATGCCTTTATCATCTTCTCATACATTTATTCTCATGACATGTTAATGTTATCATTGATATCTCTCTTATTTATGATTATGGAGCATCATATCTAAACATTTTTATGATTCCATTCCCTAGGTCATAAAGAATATTTTTTGGAATGAAAAATTTTAGAAGTGTGCTAGTTATAATGAATATAGTGGGAGATGATATAATAATATTATGAATTTGTTTTTTATAAATTAAAGTTTCCAAAGAAACTAGACCTATACAATTCTATCAAGGATCGTATTGTTATGTTTTAGGTATTCTTCTAATGAGATATGTTATTATTTAATGAATTGTATGGGTTTAAATAGTTAGTATCGGAGAAAGGATTAGATACAAATAAAAACAAGGATAAGAGTACTTTAGTAAGAACCTTTAAGATAATCATATATATAGGATAATTTCATCAGTTATGAAATTGAAAGGAGTGTGGGATTACAAAAAAACCATTATTGTCTAGATCTTAAAAGTGGATTTGGTTTTATAAATGATACATCTGAGATTAAAACCATAAAAATAGATGGTTGGGTATATCTCAACCCCAATTCTAGTTCAAATTCTTTCACATCCAGTTTAACATTTTTTTCAAGATAATATAGGGTTAATTCACTCATGAAATATATATTTTTGATTTTCCTGATAAAGACACTTTGAGGGAAAAGTGGGAACCGTATGAAACCGATCACACCTTACAGATTCAAAATTCAAACCATTCCCCATTTTCAAAATTAAAAAATAGGAAAATCCCACAAATTACACTGATTCCTTGGAAACGGGCATCGTCGCATCATTACATCACCATCATCTTTATCACGTCACTTCCTTCCACATCAAACATCGATTGATCGCCTCCTTGGTCACCGCACCACTGTCTTTTACCCTCACCAACACCACAACAAACAGTTTTGAGATCACAAAAACATCTCTCACAAAACCACATAACAGATTCATTATATCCAACACAAGAAACGCCAGAGTCATCGTTGTAGAGGACCAAATCCAAACAGAAAACAACAGAGAAAGCAAAAGACCTCCCCATCATCAAATCACAAATTGACCTTCGATGTAAACCAAGATCTTAAAACATGAACCTCCTTTGGTATCAAACCATACAAGATAAACATCTTTCACAAAAATGAAACAAACCCTAGCCATCAATGAGAACCCGGCAATGCCATGTCCTCCAAAGACCCAACATCCATTAAACAATCGAATAGCAAGCATACCCGCACATATCGAAGGTGTGCCTCCATGTTCTAGGGTTAATTCACATTTACCAAATAAACCATTATGAATTAGTTTCATAGATGATGCTCATAGATAACCTACGATGAAAATAATCTAGAATATATTGAAAATAATGGGTTTTATTTATAACTACTATTAATTATTTTTCATGATTATGTGGTTTCGCACTATGATTATTATTTCTCACAATATTATATATGGTTTTAGTTAATAGTGGTACCTTAAAGGAAACATGTTAATGTGAAATGTAATGTACTATGAAATGATCTTCCTCTTGGGAAACCAAATTTAATGGGATTTCCAATACAATATATTTATGTTACTCTAATAAAAATTAAATAATCTTTGAATCATGATGATCTTCCCAATGGGAAATGTTGGGAATATGATTTTTTTTAGTACTTCATGAGGTAACGTCAACCTTCTTTTAGTCGGTCTTCTGATCCACTAGTTCTAGGGAAATTGATTAGTACCAATGAAATGATATTCTCCATTGTCTACTGGTTTGAGAAAAAAAATTATTTTAGTTGTTTTCCAGATTAAATATGAATAGGATCAATGGTGTACTCTTATCAAGAATATGATTTAATTGGAATAAATTTACTCTATAGTGTGGGATGAGTTTATACATTTATTTTTTAAAAACTAATTTCTTCATGATCTTCTTATGAAAATAAATAATGATTTCTTGGAGCTAAAAAAGAAAGATACTAATTTTCATAGTTCTATGAAGAAAATTTTACATGACTAAAGAGGTACCCTTCTGGTATAATTATACAACTTAATTGTATGACAGATCGATTCATTAATGTCTTAAAACAACTTTTCTAAATTGTGTTATCTAAAGGTGGCTTTGTAAGATATGAATAATTTGTTCAATGTTATACCAAGGTGGAAATGGAGATTGTTTCTATGAATAAATGACAAGGTTTTGAAAGGAATGTAATGTTGGAATGAAAAAGAAATCCTAAAAACGATTATGAAAAGAAGATGGTTTTTCATGCTAGATATGTGGAAGTAAAAATGAGTTAAATTGATTCAAGTAAACTATGAAATGTTTCATTTTTGTAAAGAAAGGCCATCAGTCAATCTAATTTTGAAATAATAGGATGAAAAATTAAACTAATTATGGATAAAAAATACAATATAATGCACCAACCACAGTCTTTTGTTTCAAATTTAAGGATTATTGGAATTATTATAATCAATTCTCAAATATTAAAATTATTAATAATGATCGACATCAAAAACAACATAAATATAGAGACAAAGAGAAACCCTATATGATCACTATTGCCAATGTGGTTAACCAAGTGGTGAAAGGTACACTTACTGCCCAATATAGAACTAAAAATGTCTTATTTGATTCTAGATTTTCCCATTGTTTTATATCTAAAAAATTTACTAATTTTAACAAAATATATCCTAAATTATTAGATGTTGAATCAGTAGTGAAAACACCTAATTTTATGATTATCACATAAGATGTATATTATTGTTCAATCATTGTTAATTTTGGCAATGTGGTTCCTGAAAATTTGATTTTTCTCTCTAAAATTGTATTTTATGATATATTTTTCAAGAATTGGATTTATTAATATAAAAACAACATCATTTTAGAAGGAAGGGAATCCATTTTTGATTTTCCAAATAATCCTATAATTATCTATTAATGTGATGATAACTATAAACTTCTGATGGGAATTTCATCCATTACAAGGTTCTTGATTCCTTTTCAAAAGGGGTGTTTATCTCTTATGGTAGGTTATAAACTCAATATTGATGATATTAATATTTTTATAATGTTTTTAAATGACTTTCCCAAACTATATTCAAGTATTTTATTGAATCATGATGTTTATTATTGAATATAAATCAAATTTGGTGCTACACCTATATTAAATACTCTATATAGAATGGCCCAAAATGAATTACAAATATTAAATAAGAAATTAAAGGAGAATTTGAATAAAGGATTCATTCCTCCACATTTTTTACTTTGGGGGGAAACTATTTTTTTAATAATGGATCAATGTTACTTAGTATTTATTCTCCGCAAATATACAAGAGCACAATCAAGAAAAAGTTTCATATTCCTCATAATGATGATTTTTGGATCAAATGTGCATATCTCATTTATTTTATCTTATTGGCCATCATTCATGACATCATCAATTGAGGTTGTAGAAGGATGATATATATAATTCCATATTCCAAAATTGGTTTGGACACTAGGAATTTCTATTTTTTTCATTTGGATATAAAAATGGACCTTCTATCATTATGGGTTTAATAAATATATTATTTAGAGATTTTTATGATATGTTTTTATAGTCTTTATAAATGATATTATTTAATATTCAGAGATTATGTAAGATCATGAAGACCACATTAAAAATCTATAGAGGTCCCTAGGGAAGAAAAAAATTGTATAAAATATTTACCATTTATGAATTTTTGTTTCATAAAATTTCATTTCTTGGTGATATAATCTGTTGAAATGATATATTGGTGGATTCATATGAGAAATAAGTTGTTGAATGGTATCCCATACTATCCACAGTGATTGAGATCCATGGGTATCTTATTTTTTCTATTTATTATCAATTCATTGTGGTGAATTTATCATAGATATCTAGTTCAATACCAATGTAAATTCTAAATATATCCAAATTTCTTTTCGCAGATGAATGTGAGGGAAATTTCAATGATGAGAAGATTTGGTTCACTAGTGCACTTTCTTTATACTACCCTATTGTGGAGAAGGTTTTTGATTTTTATTTATACATATGATAGGTTACTAGGATGCATCCTCTTCTATAATGACATGGTGAAAGCTTAGGAATCACTATAATTAAAGGTTCATGAGAAAAATTACCCATCATTGGATTTGAACTGAACTGTAATAATATTTTAATTATTGATATAGATGATTTAAATTAACATATAGTGGTGTAATATATATACTTATCATTATTTTTAATGTATATATTTAATAAAAATTGACGAATATGTTATAATGAAGAGTATTGAAGTTTAATAATGATTATGACAGAATAATAAATTACCACCCTAGGAAAGTGAACAAGGTGGAATATTCTTTGAGTCAAAATGATAATGTTTTCCAATATATGATGAGGATAAAAATAATATAATATTTTTTATATGTAATGTATATATCTAAAAATTATAATATAAGGGGGTACATCTTTTATTCCACACATGAGTATTCATGAATCAATCTATGTGACAATTAATGTGGAAAATTATGAAGATACAGAACTGTAGAAAAGTGATAAAAATGTTATGAAATTAAACCATTATTATGGTGAAATGATAAGTTTTTTGGATAATGTATTTTTCAATTCAATACCATACATGATAAAGTTGTTGGATGATGCTCATATTTTACAATTATATATTCCTCCCAGAAGTAAAAAAAATTGTATAATGTTATAAAGAATTACTTATAGTTGGAAAACATAAAGAGAGATATTGGAGATTATGTATCATGTTTTATGGTATGTCACCAGGTTATGTATGGATGATATATGTCTAATGGGATTTTATTACTATTACCCATATTATACTATAAATGGGGAACTTTTACCAATTTCTTTATGAACTCCCCAGAAAATAAAATGGACAAAAAATTACATGGGATTTAGTCAATCATAATAAAAGTATGGAAACGTCATTAATAACATAAAATATTTCTCTATTGACAATATTTCTAGAATAAACTTGTTGTATGTGTAAATTTTTCATTGTGTACCCCGTTCTATTATATCTTATCAAGATCTATGGTTTACCTCAATGTTCTGGTGAAGTCTTCATAGATATCTCGATTCAATGTTATGTTTCAATGCTTCTTATAAGCACAAAATATATTTTCAGTCTTGGAGAACCGTTAAAATAATAGATCATATGCTGATATCTTGTTCTATGTACATAAAATGAGTTTTGGATTATCAAATTCCACTAATTATGTATTATTCAAATAAAATATTTTACTCCATCATTAAAATGATAGATTATAAAACCCTATATGGAAATAATTTTAGAACTATAATTTGTTGGGGAGATGTTAGATAAAGAAATATTTTGGAACCTCACATAGTTGATGAGATAGCAAAAAATGTTATATCAATTCTATAACACATCAAATTTTCTCAGATTTGATAGAAAGGTATTGTTGTCAATCATCGATGAAATATGTAAATCAAAGTAGGTGATAAGGTATTATTGTTAATTTATATATATAATAATGTTATGAGATTAATAAAGAATGTATAGATGATACCCATGTATTGTTGACCCTTTCTAGCTTCTAGATTAAGTAGTATTGGTTGAAAGTCTCTTGGTGCTTCTACTAAACCTAGATAATGTTCATGATATGTTACATGCGTCTACCTCAATGAATTACATACATTGTTCTTCATATGTACTAAAATAATTGGTTTTCTATTGGAGAAATATATTTCCTATAAAAAACATATGGTAGAAATAATGGACCATAGAAATATAGTGTCATGGAATAATACTTCTCACCTAGTTAATGTTCTATGGATGAATCTATGATTCAATGGAGTTACTTGGGAATGAGAAGATATTATTAGACAAATATATCATAATTAATTTCTAGAATAGAGAAATAATATCATGGAAATAATTAATTTTATGGGGTTAGAATTTAACTCCTTAATACATTATGATATATATTTTATATATGAATTTAATTTCTTTGATGGCTTGTGATATATGAAATAACCTGAATAATGGATCTATGAAATTCTAGAGAGAATTTAATATTTATTGAGATTTTTTACAAACAATAAATTTTATTAGTTTTTAAAAACTAGTAATAACTAAATTTTTAATAATTTTTTTTAAATAACTGTAAATTTTATTCACTTGGTTTAAATTGATTAGAAATAAAAATTAAATTTATTTGAAAGTAAAAGATATGTTCTTATGGAAAATTGGTTTTATGATTATAATGTTTTTTATCGTAGTAAATTATATTAGTCACTATTTTATAATGATTTTAACAAAATATATATATTATATATTCAATAAAATTTTCTATCATCAATCTATTTCTTTTTCAAGGCATGTGATTAGAATAAATCTAGGTCTATGCTTAATATTTATTTTGACAAAAATTGATTTAATTACATTTTTCACTCTTATTTAAAAATAATTATATACCAAATATATAAACATAAACAAGGAAAATGGTTCACCTATTTATAATTAGTATATTAATATTTTTTAAATATGAACATTTTATTTTTGATGAGTATGAATAGTATCCGTGGTAAAAAAATTTCCATCATGCCATGGATAAAATGACTAAAAAAAAGGTAAAACATTGGGATACATATTTATTATTCATTAAAACATTCCTTTATCCTATTCTATGATTATATTTTATCAATTTTATGCTCTTTCATAAATATATTGATTGTTGGTTCAATATCACGTTGATTCTAGCCTTTTTATTAATTTAACAAAAGGATTAATAAAAAATGTCTCTGTTTTGACCATTATATTAATAATATTTGTACAGAATGATAAAATTATAATTTTTTTAGTTATAAATATTTATTATAAATATGGTATATCTTTTTTTCATGGAAATTTATCTTAATTTTTTAGTGATTGAATAATTACATTAAATGATTACCCGAGACTGACACTATACTTATAAAATTTAGGAAAAAAGAATATAAATGTTATTAAAAATAATATAATTTGAATAAAATATTGTGTTATAATATTTTTTATAAGGATAAAATAAAATATATATTATTTAACAGTTTAGATTAAAATTATATTTCTGTAAAGATTTTTACAATGATAATTTAATGAATTGTTCCAAAATGACATTAATGATATTTTATAATATATAATAATTTATTTTCTGATTTAAAATTTATGAAAATATTATCATAAGAAAACTAAATGTTATTTGGTTTAAAATATAATACATTTTACATTTATGGTTTAATTCTAGTTTTATGGTAACATTCTAAACAGTTAATGTGAAAAAAACATTGACATTTTGGCAGTTGTTAATAGGGTTAGCAGGGATTTAAAATAAGGAGAAAAGGATAAAAACATCCCCTAAACGTGTTAAAATTTAATTTCATGAGTTTATTTAGAGTCATACGCATATTATATTCTCATTATATCAATTTTGGTCCATTTTATCATGAAATATTATTTATATTTATTTAATACTTTATGTAATCCCATGAGTGTCCCGCCCCTCATGTATAAAAGGGAAACCCCTCTCTATCATTATTCACAATGTTTGAGCCTTCCATATAATTAAAACAATTTCCATAATTACTCCATATCTTCTTTATACACATCCTAGATCTTCAATTCCTTCATATAATCATTCATTTCAAGGATTAATATACATGCAAAAAAATCTTTCTCAACGAAAATATATAACTCTTAACTAAGTGTTTTTTTGTTTTATTTGAACTTCTACCACATAAAATTAAATGGAATAAATTTTTAAATATCAAAATAAATATATTAAATATAACTAATTTTAATTATTCTGATGGAATAATCATTATCCAACTTATTCTCATCTGTTAGAAAAGGATAATTTTACTTGTTTATTTTTGTGGACACTCACCTAAACAAAGTGATGTTTTTTTTGTTTTTCATTTACATGTATAGTAATTGGTGTATATTTATTTAATATATATTATATATATTATATATAAATGATCCTATAATTTTTATTTTTTATTTCAATTTATTTCTTTCGATTGGTTGGAATGTGAAAATACTGTTCAATTGTACGTACGACCTACCGTCTCAATGAATGGTTTAATTCATGCTTATATCTCTACACTTTTTTGGATTACAATATATGTATAATGAATATATATTATATATATATAACTTATATTTTAATATATTATGGTACCATGATCAAAGTAAATTTTATCGAACTACCAAATAGAAATTCTCCAAAAAAAATTAAATATCTAACACATAGAAATATTTATTTTAATAAATAATTTATAATAAATGTGTGTTAAAATTTAATAAATGGGTCATATATGATATTATATGTTATTAAATGACTGTTTTATAAAATTATAGTAAATTTAAATATATTATAACATAGGTCAGAGTGCTTTTGAGGAAATTGTAACTCATGAGAAGGGCTTATGTCCCCAAATTGTCCTCTTTGGGACATATATTATGTTATGAACCTATTTTCCTGTATGAGGTGTATATTCAGACCATTTTGAATTTTATATCATCAATATACTTATGATAATAATGTTTATTATTTATTTTTTGTTATTCCTTCATGGGGGTTATGATTCAAATCATACTAAAGAACTAAGAGATTTATGTTTTAATCTCATTGCATATAGAGATTATTTATGATTGTGATTCCCATAATGAAAATTTATGACTATTCATTCAAGAATACAATGAATTTTATTTGTATCTATTAATTTATCTATAATAAATATTTTCCATTCATTTTACTCTCTTTAAAAACATAAGACATTGAAACAACATTTTTAAGGAAAATCGATATTATTTCTCTCTCTCATTATAAAAACGTTTTATTCAATGTCTATATTTTCTGAATATGTTCTTAGTAATTTTTTTAAATTATTTTATGAATATTTATATTCATTTTTCCAATTTCATACCTTAAATAAATTAAAATAATTATTCTTGTCATTTTATGAAATGAGGTACTTCTGGAATTTCAAAAAAAAACATGAGATTAATGATTGTTTTGGGGTAAATGATGTGGAATGAAATTCCTATAATCATGAACACATAATTATTTGAAGCCTCCATTATAATAATAGAATAATTAATTAAAATATAAATATTTATTTCTATTTTAAAAAATTTAATCCTTCAAATAGGTGATTTCAATGTGAAACGTTTTTTCTTAATAAATTTTTAGAGTGATCTTTTTATCAAACATTTTCATCTATTAGGAAATCCTTATATGACAATTATGTTTTATTTTGGATATTATTCAATGATACCATCCTTACTCTTTATCTAGATTCATTATGATTACGATGATAAGATTTCTATGTAACCCATTTCATTTCCACATGTTATTCTGTGATGAAATGATGAAATGTTAATAAAACCTATATAATATTATAGGTTATTCTGTAACATCCCCGGTAAATAAAGAGATAATAAATTTCCATTTTAAATAATATTTTGTGAATTAAATATTAATATTACTTAAAAGGGGTTTCTATGTTTGATGGCACACCTGATATGCAACAATGGGTTTCTTCGAAATCTTATGTTGAACAATAAAAAATATAATATTATTATTTTCAATGGTAATTAATGCCTAGCCATTATATTGTTTGAAATGAAAAGAACTGACTATAAAATGATTATACAAGTATGTTAAATGTTTTTACATTTATCCAATAAAATTTAAAGGATTAAAATGTGAATGAATTTATTTTTAAGCACAATTTACTTTAAAAGGTTGATTTACCGCCTTTTGATGGAAAATCCACATTAAATATAGTTTAGTCACTTTTATATATTCTATTTGAACAAATAAAATTCTTCATTAGAATCGCGACCTCCAAAATAACTTTAGTTAATTATTTTTGTATTTTTCTGATAAAATTTATTTTTAATGTATAGTGAAAAATATTGTATTTTAATTCTTCACTTCCTTTTAATCTAACTTATTTATATGGTTATGTTATCTCGTTAATTTGTTTTAAAGTGTAAATAGATTATATTTTTACCATTTAATCCAATTTTAGTCATTATAATTAAATATACTTTGAAATTAGATGTAATAAATTGTCAATAATTAGATAGTTAATATTTCTTAAAAACCCGCTTTTTGTTTTGAGAATGGGAATAAATTTTAAATTAATTAATCCAAATTCAATATTTGGAATTTCGTAAAATAGACATAATTTTTTAATTCATAATATCAAATATAGTTCGGCTGAAATTTTGATATTTTTTGAAAAAAAACGTCAATTTTTGATGATTGCTGAAACCACTAAGTAATAGTTTTAAAATGAAATTTTCATTTAAATAAAATTTTACCAATTCTGTGAATTGAATTTCTAAAATCTGACATACATGGTTGTTATTATTATGTAATATGTGGTTCAATAAGATGAAAATAATTTTTTTATGAATAGTATCTTTTGACTTTTATTTACGGCGGTTAAATGTAAATAGGGAAATTCAAGGTAAAAAGAATATCATAATAATACTAATTATCTTAACACTTGTCCTAAAATTATTGTATGAGTCATGTCTGAGCATGTGCATCCTTGGGTATATTTTGGGAACCCATGGAGCCACATAAGAATGGTAATGAAACTTTATTTTAATTAACTTAAAGTAATGGGAAAATGACATAAACAAATATCTTTTAGTAAATTATTTTTTACATAGGGTTATATAAGTTATATCTTCAACTATAAATATTATTTGGAATTATAAAATTATTTCCTACATCTCAGATTTTATTTATAATTTATATATATCATATAAATTAAACTATTAAAGAAATAGTAATGATGCACTCTTTACCTATTTAATAATTTTTTTACATAAATAAGATTTCAAAGAGTAAAATAATAACCAAAACCTGTCCAATTTTTATTGGATGATTTTATTTAAAGCATGATTCATTTTATCCTTGACTTTAATATGTTTTGGACCTTTTGAAACTGAAAATCATCATATAATAAAATAATATTTTCACACGTTCTTAAAGAGCCCCTCCTCCACCTTATAAAAATCTCTCACCTCTAACCCATTCCTTACACTTCTCAAGAACATTTTTCTCATCCAAAACCTACCCAATTAGTCTCTCATGATCCCTCTCTTCCACCTAGAATACTTACATTAGGTATAAGGCACTTCAAGAAGCCTTTTTGGTTCAAACCCAAGGGATTTACCCAGTTTAAATGTAACGTATTCTCTTATGTTCTTTAGTTTTATTTTACTTCTCCATCACCCTAAAATCTTTTTATTATTTTATTTTATAATATCAAAAATATATTCAATATAATATGATTTTTTATGAGATTTATTTGAACTAAACTTACACACACCTCCATCCAATCGGTTAAGAACATACTGTTTCTGTGAATGGTAAACTTACACCTCCTGAAACGATGATTGTTCAATTATCTCCTACATCCTTTCATGGTGGACATTAATATGGAACATTATTTATATATGTTAAAAATAATGTTTATTTTATATTTATTCTTCTGTATTTTCATTTTTAGCATACCTTTATGGTTTCCATTATGGGTAAACGCAATAATTTTATTTTATGAAGTGCGGACTACCTCCCCCTCAAACTAATATGACTCGTTAATGCTAAATGTGGGATGTATCAAGGAAGGTATTAATTTTAATATATATGATATTATACTAGAAGTATAATATACCTTTTTATTATTATGTTTTAATTCCATTAAAATAAAAAATATAAATGAATGTAGCGTTCAAGAGTACGTACGGCTTACCGTCCCCATGAAAAGTTCATTTCATTTATTACCTCAAAATGTTATGTACTTTTATATATACGTATATATATTGGGTAGATATGATTTATATGGTATATAAATTATTAATATCATTCTGTAGATAATGTAATTCTGACCACATAGATAACATGTAAATATAAGAAGTTCATTTTTGACTCAAGTACGCAATATCGACAGAATGACCGTTATTAACTTAAATGATTGCATAATGTTTATAAGATGGTAATATGTGATAAAAAACGAATAATAATCATAAAAAAGGTTATTAAGAATGTATAAATTATCTTTAGTTCATTACTTAGGAGATAAAAGAATGAATGAGTCAAGTATGACACGAGGGAAGGGACATAATCTCATTCTCCTTTCATTGAGGCATATTTTGTTTTACACATGACATTCTTTTATGCGCTATATGAACACCTTTGAAATTTAATTTCATTCAAAGGTAATATTTCTCTATGAGGATTTTTACTAAATGAAAAAAAATGTTTCTTTTAACGTAATTGGTGACAACGACCTTTTCTGCCACTGTGAGTATTATTTGATCTATGGATTCCTTAATAAGTCGTAATGTTTTTAAAAGGAAAATAAATACCATATATGTATTTTGGTATTGAAAATGGTTTTGATAATGGATTTGTTATGTTATTATATTTAAATTATAAATTTTAATTGAAAATTGGAAATTTTATGTATGATTTATATTTGTTTTATGGGTTTGGAATATGATATGGTTCTTTGAAATTATTACATATATGGGAAGTTCTATGATAATCCTCGGGCGGGTGAACCCTAGATAGCTATCCAATGCATTGGGTAACGTGACAGAGGTAAATGTGAATGTTTCACCTAAGAGATATAGGTAATATACTATGATGGGTATTCCAACTATCACTCCCTATGTATCTATAAAAGCTAAAACATAAGTATGTTGTGGATGCTACAAGTTACCTTTATCATTTTTGTTTACTATGTAAATAATTTGATTTCATGAGGTATGTTAAAGTGATTATGTTATGTATGTATAGATGAACTAATGTTTTCTTTCTTGGTTTTATAACACTTACTAAGATTTTTATGCTCATCCCATGTTTTGAAATTTTTTTCACAGGACTTAAATATGAATAGTTTCGAGGATGAGATCAAAGAAAAATTCATGTTGTCTAAAACCTGGGGCTAGACAGGACACTTGTTTTCAAGAGTTTTTATTTTTTTTTAAAAAATTGAAACTGAGTAGATTTTTCTACTTTGTAATTTTTGAGATGTAATGTTATAGTTATGGCATAATTATCTAAAACCATAAACCTAAAAAGATCATCATAGTGAATTATTCATTTAATTCATGATTATTTATTGTTTATAATCAGGTCCTTATAGTTGTAATCAGAGATCAGTTTAGATTTCTTTTAGAGTTATGGTATTGTTAATTTTATATCCACAAATTAATTTATGTTAATATTGAAAAGGTACCATTTAAAGATTACCATGTTGCTTCGCCTGAGATAACTCTATGTTCCGAATATTTTTCCATAGAGGAAACAGAGAAACTATGTTAGGATGACATTAGGATGAAGAGAACCTTCCAAATCAGCAACCTAAGATGGTCGGAATCAGAACCGAATAGTTTGTTGTATTGACGACACAATTGACTAAGGATATAAATGGTGGTGGTATCCATGTATGAGACCATCCAGAACAACCACAATGGAACATATTAGTAGTAGAGGATTTCATAAGGCAACGTCCCCCATCATTCATAGGATCATCTGACCATGTTCTAGCTAAAGGGTGGATTAATGAACTTTTGATGATTTTTGATATCATGGGGTGTTCAAAACATCAAAAGGTTAGTCTCTTTGTTTACCATTTTAAATGTAAAGATGATCAGTGCAGGTCGATGGTGAAACATATCAGAAATAACAAGGAGAATGATGCTCTTGATTGTGGAGAATTCAAAGGTATGTTTCATGAGAAATATTTTCCTAAAGTCTTTATCTTATGATGGAAAAACAATTCCTAGAATTGAGGCAGGTGGATTAATAAAAGGTTGGTTATGAGGAAAACTTCACTTGACTGGAAAGGTGTGATCAAAATTTCATACGAGATATTGATAGTAAAATCAACCATTTTTTACTTAGGATTAAATCCATGTTTTCAAATGGATTTTGCATCTCCTGAGTTCTAAAGTTATGAAAAAATGGTATGATGTGTGGAGAAGGTGGAAATGGAGTTTTCTGATGATCAGTAGTTCATTAAAAAATAGAGGAATAAGAGGTCATAGTGGCAAGCGAAGGGGAAGAAATCTAAAAAAATGTCTGATGGTAAGAAACTTATGTATACATTTTTTGAAAATTGTGGTAAAAATAATGTGGGGGAATGTCTTTTGAATTCTGGTAAGTTCTACCGATGAGGTAAAATGAGACATAATGCTCATAATTGCACGAATTAATATCAATTTAATGTTAATACAAAATATGATTATATAGTCAGTAAAATGTTTTATGTGAAACGAAATGGTTCATTATGCAAATGATTGTCTAACGAAGAACTCAACTGAGTGAAAGCATCGATACTACGAGCAGAAAGAGGTGTTGAAATCCATTATATCTACTTCAATAGATGTTGGGCCTCCAAATAAAGTACTATCAAGTACACTGTTTGTTTGTTCAGATTATTCTAATGTGTTGTTTGATTCGGTGTCTACACATTCATTCATTTCTGAGATGTTTTCTAGGATTTTAAGAATAACATCCCAAGATATGAATCTAGAACTTATAGTAAAAACACTGGGGGAAAGTTTTATTCAAAAAGAAATTATAAGAACCTTCCTATACATATGTGCAGAAATAATCTACCTGCAAACCTTACTGTTTTTCTCTAGTAGAGTCTGTTGATAATTTGGGTATGGATTGGATTTATATTTACCATAATCATATTGAATGTAAAGAAAAAGAGGTTTTTTTCAGAAAGATTTTCAATTTGTGTACAATAATGAACCCTTACTTTTGATAACATGTCAGGAAGCTAAGATTCCAGTAAAATATGGAAATGAATATTACCTTGCACATATTTCTGAAAACAAAAAAAATATTCAGATTAATGATGTTCCAGAGGTAAATGAGTACCTTGATTTTTTTTAATGAGTTTCCTAGTATTATAACTGATCGGGAAGTTGAATTTAATATTGAATTAGTTCCTGATCCTAAGAAAATATCAAAACCCCATTATCGAATGGCTTAAATTGATCTTTTATAATTAAAAAAAGAAATTGTAGGAGTTATTAGATAAAGGATTGATTCAACCTATCACATCACTATGGGGTGATCTAATCATGTTTGTTAAAAAGAAATACGTTTCAATGAGACTTTGCATTGATTATAGAAAATTGATTAACATCACAATAAAGAACAAGTATCTGTTTCCTCATATCAATGATTTTTCTGCTCAGATCTATGGAGCTCAGTATTTTTTGAAGATTGATTTCAGGTCGGGGAACCATCTATTAAAAGAAAATGAATTAGAAATTTCAAAGACTGTGTTTCGAAAAAGATATGTCCATTATGAATTTGTAGTTATGCATTTTGGGTTTACCTATGAACCTCATATATTCATGGATATTATGAATAAAATTTTCTATGAGTTGCTCGATAAGTTTGTGGTTGGGTTAATTATTGATATTTTGGTTTATTATAAAACTAAACAGAACCATGATAGTCATTTAAGGGTTGTCTTTCAAACCTCAAATGAAATGAAACAGTTTGGGAAATTCCGCAAGTGTGTGTTTTGGTTACAAGAAATTTCTTTCCATGGCAACATTATTTCAATAAAATGGAATAATTATTGATCTAGATAAAACAAAAGCTGTTGAAAAATGGTCAAGAACCAAAAATATAACTGAGATCTGTAGTTTTCATTGTTTATCATGTTATTACTGGAGGTTTGTTGAATATTGAGCATGGTTATCTAGTCCAGTGACTAAGTTAACTCGAAAAGGTGTTATGTTCATCTTGACATAAGAATGTGATTATTGATTTCTGGAACTGAAAATAATGTTGGTGAATGCTACAATTTTGGCACTAAATTCAAGAAATGGTGAGTTTTTTATCTAAAGTGATGATACATTAAAAGGAATTGGTTGTGTCCCTATGCAGAATGATCAAGAAATTGATTATGCTTCACATTAGTTGAAACCTCATGAGTTAAATTACCCTGCACATTATTTGGAAATAACTGATATTGTTCATGCTTTAAAAATTTTGAGGCATCATCTATATAGAGTAAAATATGAAATATATACTGACCCCAAATGATTTAAATATATATATTCACTCCGAATGAATTGAACATTTTACAGAGGAGATGGTTTGAATTAATTAAGGATTATGATTGAACGATCCATTACCATATGGGAAGAGCAAATAAATTAGTTTATGCATTGAGTCAAAAATGTAATGCTTCATTAATCATGCTATGTTTGGATTGATATCCTTTGGTTTTTGATTTTATGAAATTTGTAAAGAGAGTTGTTGGTGCAGGAAATTTCTCTATTTTGATTCAAATACCAGTGAGATCATATCTATCAAACAAAATTCAGTAAGCACAGAAGGAAGATAATGAGTTGCAGAAAATGGTAGAGTTGGTTCAGAAGGGTAAGTTTCCTGATTTTAAAATTGATAATTATTCTATTTTGAGATTTTGGAAGAGAATATGGATTAATTGTGATTCACAATTGAAGATTTAGTTGTTATGTGACACTGATAGTTCCCCATTCTGAATTCATCTTAGCAGTAGTAAGATGTACAAAGATATTTGGTAGTATTACTAGTGGGATGGAATGAAAAGAGATATTGCTGACTTTACTGTGAGGTGTTTGACTTGTCAGTTGGTTAAAGCAGAGCGACAATTACCAAATGGGATGCATCAGTCATTACCAGTGCTAGAGTGGACATGGGAAAATATATCCATGGACTTCATTATAGGATTACTGAAGACATCTCGTGGTAACAATGCAATCTGGGTTATTGTTGATCGATTGATGAAATAATCTCATATTTTTCCTATTCGAGATAATTTTTCTCTAGATAAACTTTCTCGGTTGTATATTAAAGAGATAGTCATGTTTCATGGTGTTCCTCTCTCCATTGTATCTGATCATGATCCCTTGTTTACTTCTAACTTTTAGAAAATCTTTTAGAAGACGTTGGGTACTGAATTAAATATTAGTACAACCTTTCATCTGAAATTAGATTGGCAGTCAGAACAAACAATTCAGACATTAGAGGTTATGCTATGTTCTTATTCATGAGATTACCAGGGAAGTTGGGACCAACATATTTCTTTGGATGAATTTTTTATAATAACAATTTTCATTCCAGTATACTAAAGGCTCCATTTGAGGCATTATAAGGGAAGCAGTGTCGATATCCATATTTTTTGGATGTAGTAGGTGAAAGGATGTTTATGGGACCAGAATTGGTAGAAGAGATCGAAGAAAAGGTTTTGTTGATTCAGAAGCACATGAGAACTGCTCAGAACAAACCGAAATGATATGCAGATAATAAGAGGAAAGATAATTCTTTTGAGGTAGGTGATCATGTCTCTCTCAAATTTTCCCCATGGAAAAGTGTGATGTGTTTTGATAAGAAGGGAAATTTCAGTCCGTGGTTCATTGGACCTTTTGAAATCCTAGATAATGTTGGATCAGTTGCGTATAGAGTGTCCTTACCCCCATGTTTTTCCCAGGTACAAAATGTTTTTCATGTTTCAATATTGAGAGAGTATATGCCAGATCCATCTCATGTTTTTAGTCCAAAGGTATTTCAGTTAGAAGAGAATCCCTCTTATGAGAATCAACCCGTCTAGATTCTAGACCAAAGGTAGAATGTTTTATGGAATAATGTAATTCATCAGGTAAATGTTTTGTGGAAAAACCATATGGTTAAAGAGGCAATGTGGGAATCGGAAAAATATAAGAGATATAAATACCCCATTTATTGGATAATTGAATAAAATTTCAAGGATGAAATTTCCAAAAGGGGGTAATGATGTAACATCCAAGGTAAATAAGAAAATAATACATTTTAATTTCATTAATATTTTGTGAATTAAATATTAATTTTACTTTAAAACGGTTGTTATGTTCGATGGCGTACCTGATATGCAACAACGGGTTTCTTTGAAATCATACGTTGCACAATAATAATATAATATTATTATTTAAATGGTAGTTAACAACTAGTCATTGTATTGGGGGGAATGAACAGAACTAACTATAATATTATTATACATGTTTGTTAAATGTTTTTACATTTATCCAATAAATGTTAAAGGCTTAAAATGTGAATGAATCTAATTTTAATCAAAATTTATTTTAAAAGGTTGATTTACCACCTTTTGAGGAAGAACCCCTTTTTAAATCTATTTTTGGTCACTTTTATATGTTCTATTTGACCAAATGAAATTCTTCTTTAGAATTGGGATATCAAAATTTAATTTGGTTAAATTTTTGGTATTTTTCTGATAATTTTTTTTTTAATCAATAGTGAAAAATATTGTATTTTATTTCAAATTTTCATTTTAATATAATTTATTTATATTTTTATATTAGTTTTTTAATTGGTTTTAAAGTTTAATTAGATTATATATTTACCATTTATTCCAATTTTTATCATTGGAATTAATTTCACTTTATAATTGGACATAAACATCTGTTAATCTTTTGTTAATTTGTTTTTCATCAAAACACACTTTTTGTTTTGACAATGGGAATTAATTTTAAATTAACTAATCCAACTTATATGTTTTTAATTTGGTAAAATATATATTATTTTTGAATTTGGAATATCAAATATAGATTAGGATGATTTTTTGTTTTTTTTTTCTAAAAAACATCTATTTTTGATGAATAGTGAAACCATTGTGTTGTAGTTAAAATTTGAAATTTTCATTTAAAAGAAATTTTACCACTTATGTGTATTGAATTTTGAAAATCCTACATACATGTTTGTTATTATTAAGTAAAATTTGGTTCAGTAAGATGAAAATAATTTTTTTGAATAGTAACAATTGACATTTATTTACCACGGTTAAAGGTAAATAGGGTAATTTAAGGTAAAAAATATATCATAATAATAAAAATTTACCTTAACACTTATCTTAACCTTATTGAATGAGTCATGTCCGACCATGGGCATCCATGGGTCTATTTTGGGACCCCACGAAGCCACTTAAGAGTGATAAGGACACCTTATTTTTTTTTAACTTAAAGTAAAGGAAAAAATGTCATAAACAAATATCTTTAAGTAAATTAATTTTTACCTAGGGTTATGTAAGTTATCTTTTAGACTATAATTTTTTTTTGTAAAGATAAAATTTTTTCCGAAATTATGGTATTTGTTTTATAATTTTTAGACATTAAATAAATTAAATTATTTAATACACAATAATGATGGAGTGTTTACCTCATTAATAAATGATTTTGATTATTAAGATTATAAATATTAAAATAATATCCAAACCCTATACAATTCTTATTGGATGATTTTATTTTTACCACGAGTCAACTTATCTTATACTTTAATATGTTTTTTACTTTTAGAAACCAAAAATCATTATATAATAAAATAATATTTTCACACTATCCTAAAGTTCCCCTTCTACCTTTATAAAAAGCTCTCACCTATAACACATTCCTCACACTTATAAAGCCCATTGTATAATCCAAACACTACCCAATTAAGCTCTCAAGATCCCTCTCTTCCACTTAGAAACCTTAACTTAGGCATAAGGCACATCAAGAAGATGTTTTGGTTCAAACAAAAAGAAGTTACCCAATTTAAAGGTAACGTCTTCTCTTAAGTTCTTTTGTTTTATTTTAGTTCTCCAATCCGCTAAACACATTTTATTATTTCTTTTATAAAAACACCAGTATCTATAATATTCTAGGATTTTGTATTGAGAATTATTCTAACAACACTTATACACACCTCCATCTAGTGGGTAAAAAACATATTGTTTCTGTGGATGGCAAACTAACACCTCATGAAACGATGATTGTTCAGTTATCTCCATCTGCCTCTCATGGTGGACATTAATATGGAACTATATTTATATATGATAAAAAAAATTTCTTATGCTTCTATATTTTCAATTTATATCATACCATTATGGTTTCAATTATGGGTAAACGCGATAATTTCATTTTAGGAAGTGCAGAATACCACCCCCCTCAAAGTGATATGACTGATTAATTATACATGAGCGATGTATAAATGATGGAGTTAATGATATTGTATATGATATTATACTGTAATTATAATATACCTATGTATCATTATGTTTTTATTTCATTAAAATAATAAATATAAATGAAAATAGCATTTACGTGTACGTACGACTTACCATCTCCATGAATGGTGCATTTCATTTATTACCTACAATTGATATGTACTATTATAAATACATATATATACTGGATATATAATATATATATATATATGATATCTAAAAAATTAATGTCATTCTGGAGATAATTTACTTTTGAACACAAAGACAACTTGTAAAAATAAGAAGTTCATTTTTTGACTCAAGTATCAAATATCGACAAAATGACCGTTATTAACTTAAATGATTAAATAATATTATTAACATTGTAATATGTGATATTAAAAGAATAATAAACATGAAAAAGGTTTCAATCAAGTATGAATTAACTTTAGTTTACTATTTAGGTGTTTAAAGAACGAATGAGTCATGTCGCACACTAGATAAGGGACTTAGTCTCAATCTCCTTTCATTGAGGCATATTTTGTTTTATACACGACCTTCTTTAATGCTCTGTATAAACACCTTAGTATTTTATTTCAATAAAATAGAATATTTTTCTATGAGGTGTTTTACTAAATGAAAAAAAAAATTATTTCAACGTAAGCAGTGACAATGACCTTTTCTACAACAATAACTATTATTTGATAAATGGATTTTTTAACAAGATGTAATTTTTTTTAAAAAGTAAAATAAATACCATATACGTAATTCGCTATTGAAATTTTTTTTGATAATGGATTTTTTAGGTTACTATATTTAAATTATATATTTTGATTAAAATGTGTAAATGTTATCTTTCATTTATATTTTTTTATAGGTTATGAATATGTTATGGTTATTGGGAATTGTTATGTACACGGGTTGTTCAATGATGAATCTAGGGTAGGTGATCCTCATATATCTCTCCAATGCATTGGGTAACATGATGTAGGTAATCTTGAATGTTTCTACTAAGAGATTTATGGAATATACTGTGATGGGTATTCCAAATATAACTCCCTACATAGCTATGAAAGCAACAACGTAAGTATGTAATGGATGCCACAAGTTACCTTTATGATTTTTGTTTACTATATAAATCTTATGATTTCATGAGGTATGTTAAAGATCTTATGTTATGTATGTATTGATGAAATAATGTTTTCTTTCTTTTTTTTAAACCCTTATTGATATTTTTATGCTCATCCCATGTTTTGAAATGATTTTCACCGGACTTAATGATGAATAAGGTCAAGGATGGAATCAAGGAAAAGTAATGTTTTTTAGAACATGGAACTAGAAAGGACTCTTTTTTCCAATAGTTTTTATTTTATTAAAAAAATGAAACTGAGTAGAAGATTCTAATTTTTAA
Organism: Viscum album; assembly: GCA_963277665.1. NCBI lineage: Eukaryota > Viridiplantae > Streptophyta > Magnoliopsida > Santalales > Viscaceae > Viscum > Viscum album. The sequence goes on along the minus strand of OY728146.1, from coordinate 219,626,111 downwards.
TTTTTGAGATGTAATGTAATATTTATGGCATAATTCATTAAAATTATAAACCTGAAAAGATCCTCAATGTGAATTATTTATTTAATTAAAGATTAAGTAATGTTTATGGTCAGGTCCTTATGTATTCTACGGATAATATTTTATTATATTAGGGAACACATATGTATGATTTTTTTTATGTGATGTGTGGGCCCATAATTATATATACCTTCAATTAAGTGGGTAGTGATGGATATCTAATGAGATAATAAAGACTATAATGGGGAAAAATCATGCCTAGTAAGGGAATTTATCCCCTATAATTTTCATGGGAGTAAAAATTGACTAATGATATGATGGGTTGGGGAGTGAATCTAATCCTCTGTGATAGACTTATCAGTAATCCTTTACTACTATGAAAATTATTTCTTATGCTTATGTTTATGAGAAAAAATTATCTCTTATGTCAATTTTATGATTTCAAGGCTCATGTTCAATGATTACATTATGATTTATGTATTATTACCTTTATATATTTATTTCATGATTAAATATTTTGATCTATGATTTATATGGTGTGGTTTTCAATTTTTATTTTCATTTTTTATTATACCCACAGGATCAATTTATGTTTAATTGTTTATTGATTTTTCACTTTATTACCCTTACTATTAATCTGATATGACCTATTCATATGTTTCCATTCCCTATATTATGAAGAAATTTTTCATTTATGATTCATTTTTGAAGGATTCTATTAATGACAAACTTAGTGGGGATGATGTAGATCTCTTATGACCATGTGTTCTATGAATCAATTTTTCCAAAGACACTTGAACTATAAGATAATTATTTAGATAGTTATATTATATATCAAATATTAATATTATAATATGTGAAATTTATTGATGAAAATTATTGGTCATATTACATCCTCAATTTATATATTGTTATTCCCAAATCAATATTCTTTTCATCATGAATATTATCATGATTCAAGGTGAATTTGTATACGTTTTTATATAGATATATTTATAAATATTTCATCAAACAGAGAAGATATATAATTAAAAAGTTATATAATGTCACTAGATAATCTAGAGATGTTGTTATCAGGAAAATATTTGTTATAAGATGATGCTTGAGTGGTAGTATAAATTTTCTATAAAGGTATAATTTTAAAATTTTAAGGGTACAATTAGTGTTTTAAAGGCTTCATAAGGGTACATGTATCATATGTAATCTTGAATGTTGGTAAATAATTTCTTTCCTTAGGTCAGGGTATTATTATCAATAAAAAATGAAACTAAGGTCCATCATGTAATGATTCTATATGGAATATAGATTGTTTTACTAGATGAAGAGTTATGAGAATCTAATGTCATTGAGTTTGAACATAGTTTTATAAGGAGTATTAAATCCATTACGTGAACACATACCTTTTTTTTGTGAAACTATTAATGTATTATAATAATAAAAAATATTTAAAAGCAATTATTCTTTTAAAAACATGTTTCATAATGATATAATATAGATTAAGGACACATTAATAATATTAGGAAGGATTTTATGAAAAATAATAATTTGATATTTCAAATATGTTATAAAAATACAAGAACTTGAGGAAACTAAAAATACAAATACAAGAGGTAATATTTAAATATTTTGGAAAGATTTTGGGGAATAATTTTGGGAAATAATTTCTTATAAGATAGAAAACCCTCATACAAAAAATAATGATGACATCATATGGATGATTCCATGTAGTTGTAGCATTGTTTGTTTTATAAATGCAGGGAGTTCATATTAAGAGAGGATACACTTGATGAAAATTTTCCAATACATTAGTAAAAAAAGGATCAAATATATATAAATCAAACAAGGTAAATCACCTATAATAGAAATTGTATATGTTCACCAGATAGGGAAATAGTCCATCGAACCAAAAATTATCACACAGAGAACTAAGAAGAATTACATAAATTTGTAAATAACCTTATATGATGATGTTGATATGATACTTTTAATTAATATTTTCCAAACGTGATAAGGATGTTTGAATAGGTTTCAACGCATTGATTTTAAGTACTTTTAAAGAAGTTAGTTGAATATGTAGTTCTCGTGAAGCTTGTTGACATATATTAAAGACTTTAGAGAATTCATTGAATTTGAGATAGTCAAGTATTTTGATATATTAGTTTAAATTGTGTGGAAAATTCAAATTTAGTTCCCACATTTTTTATATGATAAAACCTACAAAAATTGGTGAAGGTATAGTGTATATAATGTTATGTTCATGTATTTCATGATGCAGATTTGATATAGAAAATGTGTCAGATAAAGATACTAGATAAATAGGATAAAAGGAAATGTTTTTTATAAAGGGATTGAATCAAGGTTCTTATTTGGGTGAAGATAAGAATCCTTAAAAATTGGTGTGGGGAGAAGTATAATAGTAAGGATTTACTGATTATAGATATCAAAAAGATTAATTTGTGAGTTTATACTGAACATATATACAATTACACATAGATTCCATGTAGGTTTTTAGGTGAATTAGTTTTAGTCACTGTATAAAATGTTCAGTCAGAGTCACACTCAGGGAGGTAAACTAGATGGGGTATACCAGCTGAAGGACAGGTGAACTATATATACTCTTACCAGTTATAGAAAAATGAAAGTTGATTTTTTTAAAATATTACGAATAGCTATTTTAAACATTCATACACACTTGGGATGGATTAATTTGTTAATAAAAACATCATAACAGATGGGAGTCAGTATATTTACACCTGTCATGATATAAAAATATTCTAACTAGATTTGGATCATTATATTAACCTTTTAATTATATTTTCATTCTAGGGTTGAATAAGAGTTTCCTCATAGGTATGTAGGCACCCACACTAGGGGATATCCTTTTAAATCTTATGTGTGATACTTTATATTCTTATCATTACATTCATAGGATGGTTTTATAAAATATTGATAAGTATAATAACTTTTATAAGATTCAAGGTTTAATTTATTTATCAATAAAATTTTAAAATATCACCACATATTCATCAAACCTTCCCTATTAGTGGTTCCCATGACCTTGAGGTACTTTAATTGGTAACATAACTAAGGTTACCTGGTTTGATCATGAACATGAAAAATATCAACACATTGAAAACATATATATTTTTACATTTGATGGAAAATATTATCATTGATGTAAAAATAGAAAGATAACTTATATTAAGTCACATTTAATATAGTAAATTTACGATGTAATAGTTTCATTTTTACCAATTGGGAGAGGTTCTCCAATGAATTTCACTGATAAAATAAATTTTGTGTTATAATGTAAATCTAGAAATTATTTTATAATGTATTTTTCAGAAAATATTATTATGATGGTGATGGGTATAAAAATTACAATAAATACTTGAGATTAAATTGAAAATATAATGTAGTTAAATATCCATGTTATTTATGTAAAGTTGAAAATCTATATAGGATTGTTCGAATATATAAAAATCAAATATGAATGAAAAGATGGTTAGTACTTCACTATAGTAAATTATATTGTTTGAAACAATAGAGGACACATTGGTTCCTTAGAATATACTACCATTGTTATTAAACTCATTTTAAATATTACTAGTAGGTTTTATTTTAGAATACATATCATATAAATAAAATATTATTTATCTCATGATGAATTACATAACATTATTATTACATATGATATGTAAAAATATCATGTATTCAAAGAAAATATCAAAGAAAAAATCAATTCTAAATATAATAGAAATTTAAAAATGCACTTTTTTTAGATTTTTTAGCATGGTGATTTATAAAATAAGTTAGATAATTAATGAATGAGGAAATATTATAACTCATCTCAAAAAATTATAAAAGAGGCTGAGTAATATCTCAAAAAATAAAGAAATAGGTAGAGTAAAATATAAAGGAAAAATATATCTTATATTCTTTTACTATGTAGTTATTATGAATTTTTTAATTAAGTATCCTAATTTTTTTAATAATATATAAAATGTTCAGAAGAGAAAAATAGTGGAATAAGTGAATAATTATTCTAAAGAAGATAAAAAATACAGTAGAATCATGAAAAGGTATATTGGAAATTGAAAATGTGTTTCGAGTAAGAAATATGATTAATATTATAGTAAAAATAGTCTTTTAGAAGAAGAAAACCTATATTTTTAACATTATTTTCATGTGATGATAGAAAGGAAGTCTCATAAAAGTCTGAATAAGGCTAATATGAAGAAAATTATGGATAATATAATCTGAGATCAGAAAATATAGTATATATTTATAATGAAATATAATTTATGAATTAAATAAAAATGATTAAGAAATATGATCTGAAACAATTTGGAAAATGGTGGTCTTCTTAAATGGAATTTGTTAAATTTGAAGAAATTAATGTCCTCAAACTATAGTTTTTAAGAATAATTAAATATAGTGGAAGATCATAGTAAGAAGTTTTCTTCTAGAGAAGATAATTTTTTTATAAGTAACTCGATATGTGATGAGGATTAATGTACCTAAATTAATATGATTGAAAATTTAATCAATTCTTCAGAGGTAAAATGTTGATCATCTCTATTTATTGAGAAAAATCTTCTTAGAAATCAGGTGACATATTTTTAAACTAACCATAAATTTTGACCTAGAATTTCAAACCATGAGATAGTTAAGAAAAATTATTTGGTAAATAATGGATTTATAAATAATATGTAAAATTAATTGCATAGTGAAATGTTATAAATGATATATTTTTGATAGATACTACAAAAATATGGGGAAAAATCAATAAACATTACAAACCTCATAAAACATTCTATATAGAAATATTCTTCTGATATAAACAATAATTATTAATTTTATTTTGTTGATTTTTTGGTATATATTTTAACATAGAATTTAATTTCTTCAAATACATGCCTTTCTTTGTTACATAGAACTAAATAAAAGAAATAAATGGTGGATTAAAGGAGAGTAACTTTCCTATGTCACATGAATTAAGAATCTATGATGTATTAGATGCTATAATTTTTCTAATGATAGTCCTATAAAATTATTTGGTGGGTATTTGGGTATGATGTGACTGACAAGGTCACCTTATTAAAGGATTTTTGAAAACTCGTTAATGAAAATTTTTATATTCTTAAAAATGAAAGGAGATTGAAAGAAGAAAGTTAAGGAAAGAGATTTTATTATTGAGATGGCAATAAAGGAAACAAAAATAAATAATTCATTGATTCTTTATAGTTGTTGTTCCTCACATATTATAGGATATATAAATATCTTTTAATATATTTAAGAGCATTAAGGTAGAGTTTACCTTTGGAAATAATATTTCAAAAATAGAATATTAATAAGAGCAATTAATATTGAAACATTGAAATAGAAATAAAAAGATTCTTTTATAGCGATTGGCTCAAACAAAATTTTCTATGTGTTATCCAAATTTTTTTTGATTATAAGTAAGTGATCTTTAAGAAAAAAATATATTACATAAGAATAATGAATGGTGAAAAAATACTAATGGCGATAGAACTATTGGAAATATAGTCCAAATTAGGGATCCTTGTAACTCATATTAGTCATGTAATATGAATGCAAAAAAAGTTATGGAATTTAAGCCTTATAAATACTATAAAAAATAATGAGAACAATTTATAAGGAATATATTGTAAAAAATTACTACAAATGGAGGAAAAATATGATAATGTTATTACAACTTCTCATGAGGGAATATGGTTGGTGGATGATATATGAAAATTAAAATCTATCCCACCATACCACATGAGCTCATTCAAACTGATCATTCTTGAATGATGAGACCCAAATCAATAAAATGTTATTTTTTTACATTATTACATTCATTTATGATTTGACTTTGATGAAAAAAATACAATTTTAATGAAACGTAAATAATAGGATATCTAGATGTGTTTTTATTTCATAATAAAATATAAAATAAATATTGGAGTTTATATATTAATGTTAATAATTGCCAATTTAAAGAAGAACAAAAAAGTGAGTTCAATTACTCTTCAAAGAAACATGTAATCAAACACCAATATGATACTCTATAAACTCCTCAAAAAAATTGAGTGGAATAAAGGAAAAATATATGTTAAGTTAAATTTGAAGATCTGTTTTGGTTGAATCTAAACATTCTAGGTTTTTTAGAGAGAATTTTTTACTAATCTTGTTCATGTAAAAATATATATATATTGCTACTAAAAACCAAAATTAATTCATATGACATGTAGTATAAGGAAAAACATTTACTGAGATATTCCAATTTTATTGGGTTTCATTTTTTAATAATGATAAAAAAATAGATCATTGAATGTTTTATGGAGAATATAATGAATTGTCATTTGGTATTCATCTGATGGAAGAATTTATAAATGTTGGAAAATATGATAATAAATATTATTGGATTATTATGATGTTAGGTTTATCGATAATCAAAAATCATCAATTATATATTTTTTAATATATTATAGAATTAAATTTCATGTCGTCAAATGAGAATAATAATATAGAAGATGAATGTGATCCAAAACATAAAAAAGATGAGATGAAGGAATCTGGTTATGTGGTTGTGAGGAATGAAAAAAATATCATAAATTTTAATATAAAAAACATGTCGAAATTGATAACATCATTGGAAATTAGAAAGAGCGTGTTAAACTAGAAATAATTTGAGGTTAGATAATAAGATATCACATATCTCAAAGGTAGATCCAAAACCCATTTTAAAGGATATTGTACATAAATAATGGGTACAAGTTATAAATAAAAAGTTTGATAAAATTGAAAAAAATTGAAAATGAGAACTTCTTCCATGACCAACCTTAGGGAATTTTATAGGAGCAATTCTTAAAAAATATTATTGAACATAGGGAAGTGTTAAGAAAATATGGCTTGTGAGAAATGGATAATAAAAGAAGGAAGGTTTGTATTTTGAATAAATTTTCCCCTATAATAAGACTTAGAAATACAATAATGATCTTGGATTATTTTTCACATCATTTTCCCAATGTTTATCAGATGGATCTTAATTAAACTATCATAAATGGAGAAATAAAAGAACATGTTTTCATTGATTGACATCGGTGGATCATTTAGGACAATGATAGAAACATGTTGTGTATACTAATGAAATATTTTAATGGGTTAAAATAGGATCCTTTCACATAGTACTCTAAACATGATAGTTTCTTGAAGATGATAAAATTTTATAAATATAAAGTATATAGAGACATTAATGTCAATCAAATTATCATAGATAAACTTATTATTATTATTATACATTGATGATATAATTTTTTTCAGGTTATAGGGTTAGAATATGAGAATAGTTTTCAAAGTAAATGAAGAAAAACATTCATAAGTCAATACATAGAGAATTATAATTAGGTCTTGTCTTTAATGTTTAATAGAAAAAAAGTTATATATTTCCTTTATAAGAAAAGTATTCTAATGAATATTTATAATATTTTGACATGTAAAAATTTAAATAAGTTTCTAAACCTATGTATCTTTATGTACGAATGAGTAGGGAATAGATCAGAAATAGGCGAATTAAAAATAATTCTTCAAATTTATATAATGATTTATATATATTAAATATTGATGGATAGAAATTGTATACATTGATAAATTGTTTCCACAATATCATAGTTTTTCTAAGGAATAACATGTTATGGTAGAAAAATAAATTCTTAGGTATGTCAAATGAACAACATTTTATGCATTGTTTTATAGAAGAAGTTGTGAAATGAGAAATCGTGGATAAACTAATTCTAATTGAGATAGTTGATGTAATGATAGAAATTAAATGTATGGAAGTAATTTTTTCATTGAATAATTATTTTAAGATAGAATAGTAATATATAATGTTATGTTAATTTGTGTAATGGATTATAAGAATACATATTTTTAACACATTGTTGTATTAAAATAAAAAGCATTAATGTTCGTTTAGAGGATTTCAAAATTAATGTCAAAAAACAATTGAAAATTCTTTGTGATAATATATGTTTCATTAATCTTTCTAAAAGTACTATACAAGATTAATAATAAATGAACATTGACATTAATTATAATTTAATAAAAGGAATTGTTTATGTTCAATATATTATTCCTGGGTACATTTCAGTAAAGTAAAAAATTGTTGATGTTTTCACCCATGTTATTCCAAGGAAAATATTTGAGGAATTGTGCTTTAACTAAATGTTGAGCCTCTAACAATGACTTCCAAAATATTGTTAGGATGTTCTCACACCAATCCTTGGATTATTTTTTCAAATGGTATTACTTTGTACATATATGTATGATGTATTGTAACTCTTTATTTAATGAATATATAACGTTTTTCATCATAAAATAGAAGTGAAGATAAAATTGAAGTGGATTTTATCTAATACCAAACAAAAAATCTCTTCTCCTTGTGGATTACGATTCATTTGAAAAAATTTCTTAATTTAGTATTGTAAATCCATGATATATTTTATAATAATGGTTGTGGATTGATAAAATGATGTGAAAAGAATTGTTTTAAAAAAATATAATTTTTTTAATGTTTGCAATGAATTCAACTTGGTAGATTGATGGTCTTATATAATGTTATTGTAACAAGTTTTTTTTCCAATATATCTTTTTTTGATCATTATTTATAAATAGGTTATTATAGGATTCTGAAATTTTTAGTAATTTTTTACTTATAATGGTAAATAATCATTCCATATCTGTTATTGAAAGAGGTGAGGGATGTTTTCATTAACTATGTTTGGAAAGTTTTCTTCAGTTATATGAATTTTTGCAAAAATCAATTTGCATACCATCATTATTTGTTTCATGATTTATGATAAAGTTTTACACTTTTTAAAAAAGATAGAAGTACAACTATTTCATTAGATATACAAGATATAAAAACATGAAGTTTTACAATGTCACTAGATGGACCAGAACTATGGTTATTAGACATATATTATTAATAATTCTATGTTTGAGTGGAAGTACAAAGGTTTTAAAAAGACCTAACATCAGCTATGTCATGGTAAATGCTTTGTTTTAAAGGCTACGTAAAGGTACATATAACATATGGGATCTCATGTGTGGGTAAATTCCATCATGCATTGTGTAAGGGTAGTATTATCAATGAATATGTTTATGATATTTCCATCAGATAAATATTTTGTATGGAAAAAGGATCAAGTTACTAGATGAAAATGTGTATGAAGATGATGTTTCTTAGTTTGTTCACACTTGTACAAGGTATAAGAAATCTAAATGGGGAAGAAGTAAAATGGTGTGAAAAGATTTTTGTTCGTATAAAAGAAATTTTTTTAAGTGGAAATAAGGATTGGATAAAAGTAATGGAAAATATTATAGGATATAGTAGAGACATTTTAACAAAAAATATTTTTATTTCATTAAATAATACATTAGAATGTGATAAAGATGTTATAAAAAACAAATGACTGAAGCTTATTTGAAAGCGTAAGATAAGAAACATTAATTGTTGCTGATAGAATGGGTTTGGAATACAATATTCAGTTTTCTAGTTACATCATATGGATTAACATTATACAAACATTAATGATGTCCTCACATGCATCATTAAATGATTTTTTCACCATTATGAGTTTTATAATTGTATGATTTTTCATTAGAAAATATATTTCAAACATATCAATAAATGTAGATCAGAAAAATAGAATAAAAATAAGATGGATCAATGTTCATATAAATACAAGATATTCACTGGCTAGAGAAAGAACTCATCAAGTATACAGTTATCAGATATCGAACAAATAATCTTTGCATAACTTTGTAATGAACCTAACATGACCATGTTTATTTTATCCAATCAATGAATTTTATCTTACTTTGATAAGGAATATGTAATTGGTTCTTTAATACTACAATTAATGAATTTTGAAGAAGTTTTTGGATTCTCGAGTACTCATGAGGCTCCATTAATATTTGAAAGGGATTTAAAAGTATTCATATAATTTAATTTTAGAATGTGTTTTGATATTTACATTTTCATTGAGTGGGAAAATACACTAGATATCCCACATATTCTCCTATGAACACATCTATAAAAGAATTGAATGTATAGTTATATGGAATGTGTGGTTCATGTGTGTTAGAAAAATAAAGTCCTATAAAAAATGTATCTGATAGAGATACAAGATGATGATCCAATAGGTATGGTTTTTACAGAGATGGTTTTCAACCATGATTCTATTTGATTGATGTTGAAAAGAACCGAACAGAAATGTAGTTATAAAATTACCTAGAATGATATTCAAAAAAAAGATATAATACATAGGTATTAGTCAAATTACATAGTACATATATAGTATCATATAGTGATTTTGATCAGGTTTTGATGTGTGTTAGCTTTTTTCATGCAAATAAATGTTGAATCATAGGAATAATTAGAGTATATCACTCAATGTAGTATAACGGATGAAGGTAGGGTGAAATGGATATACTCTTATAGGATAGTGAAAAATAGATAGATGATATCAAGATGATTTTACCTATAGAAATTATACAAATTTTTACAAACATTTGTTGGTTTTGTTTGACAAGAAGAACATTATAATAGATAGGAGTCAGTATAATTCTACCTATGGGAATATAGAAGGGTTGTAACATTATTTGGATTGTTTTATTCATTTTTCCATTAAAGAAAATTTCCATGGACTAATAGGATATTTCAGGGAAATGATGTAGTCAGCCACACTGGATGAAAACTTTATAAATATTGTGTACCTTAAATTTTATTCATATTATTACATTCTTGTGTAGTTGTTATATAATTTTGATAATGATAATAACTAAAATGTATTATAGGGCTCAATATCAAGATAATTGATATTTTATAATACCACCACTAATTTATCCTACGCCCTCTTCATAGTGGACCTTGTGATACTTATTAACATTATTATTATATATAATTTCATTAAAAGATCTTGTGGAATGATGTGAACTGAATCTATATTTTTTAACTACGATGGAGTTTGTGGCATATATTTTCACCAATCCATTGTTTGTGGATATGTTTCTGAAGCAATGGTTTATAATATGTGTTCAACTTCATCCTCTTCATGGATAAGGTGTCTTATTTCAATGCCCTCTCTTTTCTAGAATTTGAATATTTATTCAATGTGGGATAAAGGATGGAAATATAAATGTCATAAAAGTTTATTCATAAATGTAATTGTTTTTGGGATGAAATTTTTTTGAGGTGTATCCATTGATATTTGTTTAACTTGATTGGTAGGATCATATATATAGTAAATCATTTAAAATGTGTAAGTTGTGATGTCACCATGTGTACTTTGTGTGATCTATTTTGAAATTTTTATAGATGTGAGTACATGAACTGCTTCTTACAGGTCATAGAATATTTCAATTGTGAAGATGTAATGATTATATTTTTGGGAAAGGTAGAAGTTTTAAATGATTTATTTATCACAGTTTTATGGATATAAAGGTATTATTGTTTGAATGATTCATGATTCCTACACTTAGTTGTCTCATTTCATATTAGAATTATATCATATTGGTTCATTTCATGAGTTTAATAGTTTTAATTATTGATGTTACTATATTGAAATAAAAATCCAAAGGTTGATTTTTTAGTCTAGGGTGATATGAGTTGTTGTTACTTAAGAATCAAATGAATAAAAAGTGGTATTTCAAATGGTGTTCTCCCCAATTTTCAACACATAAATCAATTTTTTGAATAAAGTGTAGTTAAAATATGGTGATGAAAAGTGAAGTGATCATCTATGGTTTAAATATCATGATATTGGTTATTGTTCCTTTTCAAATAATATTATGATTTTTGAGAGAATAAATTTAGTTAAAAAAGGTAGAATATTTCTTTAATGATGCTCTCTAAATATTTCCAGAACAATGTATAGAAATTTTCATATGTGCTCCACGTAATATGATATCCCCATATAATATTTTAGATAAATGTGAATCTATATAACAAAATTAAATTTGGCATATCTAAATCCATAGTTTTATATCTCAATGTACACAAATTTAGATATATAATTGAATATATATGTGATTCTATGTATGTGAAAGGACTATTTATTAAAATGATTCTATATATTTTTGTGGAGAACATATAAAAATGGTAAACATATGTGAATGATTCTATATATATGAATAGATCACATATGTGATTTATTTATAGAGTATATTTCTTCATTTAAATTAATGATAAATTAATAAGAATGATCTATGTATGAGTTTTTGTCAATTATAGAGAGTAAACTGTTATTTATTCATTTGGAGTTACACAACTTCAGATGAACTATGATTTGGGTGCCACAAAATAAATAATTTATGACTAAAATCCATGTATGTTAAAATTTTAGAAATAGATATATGGATATATAGAGATGTATTTATTTTTTTGAGAACAAATGGAATGAACATTATGTGGGTTTTACCCCATGAAGCAAGCGAGTCTTGACTGTAACCAATATATAATTAGAATATTGAAATTTAAATATTTTTTTTAAAAAATATATTTTATGTAGTGGTGTTTTCATGATATTTTCATATATCATTGCGACAAAGGAATAAATAAGTAAGATTTTTTATAGAAATATCTCAAAAGTTTTCAATTACTAATAATCATATCAAATAAAAAATGATTTATTCATAAAATAATTTTATTTTTTTGAGAGAGAATAAAAATATGGTGACCAATGTTGTCTATTTTAAATATAAAATTCTAACTATTTCTTTTTGTGATAGATATATATAGAGAGTCATTATAGGAAGAATAATTTAGAAATAAGATTACTTAATAGGTATTTTTTCATGTTTTTTTGTAAGAAATCGATTAAGAGGAAGAAGAACTAACCTCAAAAGCTCAATTATAATTAATATTAGCATTATAGTGATGGAGATTGAAAACTAATTAGTGATGGACTACTATTTTTTGAATAATATCTTTTATAAAATAAATTGTGAATAGTGTAGAAGAAAATTCAAATGTTTATATTTATTTGGATATGATTGATATAACCTAATATTTTTACCATGAAGTATTTATTTCTAGTTGAATTGGTGATCTCGTAAGGTTTCTACATCATGCCAAATACTATCAAATATTTATTATTAGTAAACATTGAATATTATTGTTTTCATTTGGGTATGAAATTTTATTTTTATCAATATATTCATTTCCCAAAAATATAAGAAATTGTTGTTTTAAAATTAGAAGACATAAAAAATTATCGACCACATATTCATTTTCCACCCCACCCCCAACTATGTGCTCACAAGGTTGCTAACTGGGCCTTACATTTCAGAGAACCTTTTATTTCACTAACAGACATTACATAAATGATTGAGATATATAATGATGAATAACTAAATGAAATGTGATATTTTATCATGTATAATGAAATGATAGTGCCATATTCCACATGATAATTGAAGGCTAATGAGAAAATTTATTAGACTCCGAATTTGGAGATAACATATATAATATTTTCATTTAAAATATTGAGGCATTATTTATATATTGAATTGTGTGATATATAAATTGATTATAAAATATTTAGTTATATATTTTTACATATTTATATTATTATTCATTAAAGTAGGTGGTTGTGGTTGATTAAATATTATTACTACTCACTAAAATAACACACTAGGATGGAGAACAATGTGGTTCATGATCTGAGTCTAAAGGACAATCCTTGATTTTTTTGTGATGAGTATTTAATGTTATCCAATACTAATGGATTTGCATAATATAGCCCTTAAAATCATAATGAATGTGTAGAAATCCTATCATTCACAAATGACTACTCATCCATATATCTATGTGAACATTATGAAGATTCATAAGAATGATGTGAAGAGGAAAAATTTGGTATGGAATATTATATAGTTTTATCATGAACATGATCGAAAAATAGATTTGAGGAATAAGATTTATGTCTATTCAATTACAAAATTATATCTATATATAATTTTATCATTTGAATTTCCACTATGGATGTATAATTTTTTCATATTTAGTAATATAATATAATATAATTCCCATGCATGAAACTATAAAACCAACTACACTTTTTTATACTAATTTAAACATTCAATTGAGATAATAATAATGGATATAGGATTTTAATGAATTACAACGAGAATAAATATATAAAATAAAACAATAATAATTGGAAGATTTGGATCTTTTTGATGCCCAGAAATTATTGAACTCATGAAAAACATGGTAGAAATGAAATAGAATAATAAAAATTGAATACTAATTATTTCAAAAGAAAAAATATAAATAACAGCAAGAGAAAAAATATGTTACGAATAATTAATTAAATATGGGGTATTTATAAGAATTGTGGTACCCATATAGCCATTATGAATTTGACCATTAGAATAGTAATTGGACAATTTGAATTGAAATATGATCAATAGAAATAGTAACCCTACCACTACAATAGTATTTTCCACTATATAAGGGTAAAATAATATTTTATTATCAACATAATATTTTATATTTATATAATGGAACAAGTAAATAAATTTTTTATAAATTATAAATTATGTGCTTGTATTTTTGTAAAACGTAAATGTTGTAATTAAAAATTTATAATATGTATAATAATAAAACAAAGATTTTATTTTCAATATATGGAGTTATAAATTATTATTATATTGTATTATAAAGATGATATAATTTTATGAAACTTTAAGGTATTTTTCAAGGGGTCATAAAGTTGATCATAATATTAAAATTATTATTTTTCAAAATAAATGAGGATCTTATATAAAATTTAGATTTGTAATATTTTAGATGATATTTTTATAAAATGGATTTAATTATTGTAATATACACATTGAAAAATATTTAGAGCAATGTTTTTGTATTTTTCTAAAAGTGATGGATTTTCAGGGAATAATAAAATTTAGCTAAAAACACTAATTAACATAATAAGATAAATACATTAATTTTTTTGTCATGGATGATGTATGAACCCATTAGTTTGAAATGAAATTAACCATTATCTTTAATAAGGTTATAGTATTCATCAAAATAGTTAGTATTTACCCAATAAAATAAACTAATGAATATAACATTCCAAAAACACCCCTATCCTCCCCAATTAAATACCACCCCTTCTCCTCAGAAATTATATGCATTAGAGCTTTCCAAATATCATAAAAATATCCTTATAAATCCACTATTTTTGTTATTATTTCTATTATTCTCATCTAAATAATTTTCAAAGGATCCTTAAGGTGTAACCTATGACCATACAACCAATGATAGAGGTAAAATTATTGACTAACCTCTCCCAATTTTATTCTTCATATACCAACCTCATATTTTCTCCATAAACCATTATATAGAAAAATATGTATACTAATTATAAATATATATCATTATTTTTGTTTAATATAATCCCTCTGCCTTCTCCTTAATTTATCCTTAGGTAAAACAATTCATTATATGGTTGGTTCACAACCTCCAAGAACAATGCATTTTTTTTCTCAACCACCTTAAAGGATTGTTATAGAAACAATATTATCGAAATATATTACTATAGTAATCATATTATAACCTGTTTCATGTTTTATATTTTTAATAATCATTTAGAAAAATAAAATGTATCTATTTCATCACATTTAGTAAAATAGAAAAAATAAACTAAATACACAATGCTAATATTTTTACATAATGAATTGTCCCTATGCCATAACAAAAAAGGATATTTGGGAAAATTTAAATTTGAATAAGTAAATTTAAACCCTTTAATTTCATATATGGATATTTAATCTCATTTTACAAGAACATCTATAATTATCCATAAGTGTTCTGAACCTATAACCATGAAACGAACGCTCTTGAAAGAATAAAATTAAACAATATATCTCATTGAAATATTATAATTGACCATAATGAAATTATAGTAAAACCATGATAGATGAAAAGAGTTCTTAATTAAGTAATTAATAAATATAATTTTATTCTGTATGGAAAAATTTTCATGTGTATAATGATATTGGAACATTAGGTAATGGATTTCTCAGAAGTACCAATTTTCATTAGGTTATACCTTTCTTTATCTAAATGATTATCAATATATCATTGACGTTATAGAATGATTATAATTTATGTATATATGTTTCTTACATATATACCAAGATTATTATCCCCTTTTGATGATTTAATAATTTCCATAAGTTTATTTCTCAAATACCTTCTTCAAAATCAATCCTGATAAAGGGGATCTTTTCTATACCATCATCCTTTTATAGAACACACATTTAAATTATTTTATTGAGATCGTGATTTAATTAAATAAATTAATGTTTTACATATAACCATTATGAATTACCAATAATATTCAATGAAGATGTCGTACGTATTCATTCCATATAAACAATTAACTAATACTTTAAAATACTATTTTGAATGTATATTTATATAATCAATTATCTAGCCATTCTCATGGAATTTTGTGCAAATAAGCACTATATTTTGAGACCTATTATTATGAAGTCATATATAGACATATAATATATTTAACATCTTCTATTTATAATATTTATGAATCCTACCTTGGTTATTATATGAGGAAATATTATGAAACCTAATTCTTTTTGTGGGAAATTCTTATGTGTAGGCCTTATGATTGAATTCCTTTTATGGGACACATATAATATTTTGTGTTATGAGGGGTTATCTAATATTGAAGCATAATTTTTTGGGTAATTTTTTTTCTTATGGTATTTTATTTATGGTTTTGGGGATTAATCAAAAACCTTTTTTGGACTCTATCCACCATGTGATGTTGTCATAACATTTATCATTGACATACAATTATTTCATGTTTTTTGTTGCTTCCAATTTCACAGTCTTCCATTATTTAATGATAAAACATTTGTTCTTTTATTTGATATTTTATTATTCCTAATCCTTATATTTTGAGATATCAAGTTATGTTGTTTAACTCACATGGTATGATTCGTTATCATGTTTATTCGCATACTAAGATTCCTAGCTAACCCATTTTTTAAATTTATTCCATAGGATATCCTATAACGTTTCTATATCTTAAATATATTTACTAGAACACAATTAAGAAAAAAATTAAGACATTTTGTTTAGTTTCATGGTGTTTTTTTACAAACCTATTCTTCCAATGACATGTGAATCTTTGATCCTTGGTTTGTATTTATTGGATATTGATGTTAAAAATCAATTAAAAATATTTTTGGAAGGGTTGGGTGACTATCTAAGGTATCATATAAAGGTAATATATTTTATTGGGGGTTATAAATAGAATATTGTTTTGTGAACCATATGGAAATGTCTAATTATTAGATAATATATATTAAATTTGGAGATGTTTAAAGAAATTTTTTTTGTGATATTTCAACAATGTATGCATAAAAACAGTGGATTGGTTATTTCATAGTTTTTACTCAGGAGTAATAACCATAAAAATGTTTGATTTATTATTAAATTGTCTATCCCTGAGTTTTGGAAAAAGTGTCTTTGCTTCACCCCAATTTTGGAACTCACATGGGATATTCTTTAGAACAATGACAAACTATTTATGAACCATTATAATGGACTTGAATGGATTGTTTGGCAAGAAAACATCATAGAAATATTACCATAGGAAACCTATATTGAAATATCAGGGATCCTAATTTATGATATACATTATAATTATATGTTATTCCATATAACATTATCATTTCAATTTTTTTTGTATAAATATTCTCAACACATTTTTACATTATTTTATTCAACAGTGGAAAATATTAGGAATCATGTCAATAACCAACATGATAGGGAATACGATGATTTCCCTAATCATATCCCTAAACATATAAGAGAGGTATTTGAGAACATTATCAAATTATTTCTATATATAAATCATGTTATGAATAATAACTTGAATCATTTAGAAAGACCTAATTGTCCTAAAAAATAAGTTTTTTATTATGTCCTTTTTTAAAAAAATGCCTCCAAACTCAAGTGGTGCATCTGATCCCCTCATCCTGGAATAACAGATTAACATTATGGAAATTATATTCTCTTCCCTACAATTCAATGAAAAAGAAATATTTGTGATGCTTATTTATATCATAGAGGGGGAAACTATTAAATATTACAATTTGATCAATAACATTATGTCGAAAAAAGAAATTGATTCCATGGAATGGGAAGGATTCAAAAACAAATCGAATACATATTTCCCTAAACATGCTATCTTAAAATAGTGAGGAATTTCATTATATTTGAGCCAAAAAAAGTTGAGTTTATCTAGTAATATAAGGAAAACATATTATTCGTTCCTTGGTATGCCTACAACTTTATCATCATCACTAAATGTCTATTTTACCACTTATTTAGTGGATTGATGTTCGACTATGAAACTAATTGTCTATTCAGGTATATTTTAACTATGAATAGATATTTAATTCATCTTCTAGAGTTATGATATAGATATTTGACTCCAATTGACACCACGAGGATAGTGGTAAAAAGTATACAATATAGATTAATCCTTGAGTACCTATGAAAATATAAAATGGTGGAATGGAACCCCAAAATACCACATGTTTAAAGAGTGTGAAAAGGAATCTCAAAATAGATCTAAGGGGAACTGGGATATGTTTCATGTGTGAAAAATTTTGGAACTATAATTATCAAGGAATAAGTTATATGAATAATAAAACTAATAAAATAGAGGAAAAGAAGGCTCGGATCAACACTAAGATTGTGGTATACTTTTTCAACTATTTGAAATAAAGCAATTATATGAGATAATGCACTAAGAGATGGGAAGTTATATATAATCAATGATATTAACCTCCAAGGATTATACATTAAAGAACAAATGATGTTTCCACCACTACTGATGGGATATTGACAATGATTTGGTGAGAGATATGTTGTTTATTTTTTCAATAATAGAGAATATATTATATCATATGGTTTTAAAAATTCATTCATATATTTTCAGTTTTATAGAATAATTCAAACACCTCCCAATACCTTGGATGTTAAGATATCTATGAGAACACCAAATAGAGAAATTATTTCATCCCATTTATATAACTACTCCATGTATAATTTTTTTAGAGGAACTATCATGAACATCAGGTATAACAACTTTATTGGAGTAACATTTTATATTGGGAATTTATTGGTACAAATTATATAATTCAAACATCAACTGTTAGGAGAGGGATGCCACCTTCACATTTCCATTGATCCGTTAATTCTATAATAGTGTGATAAATATGATGAATCTCTTTTATAATATTCATGTTAGGTTATAATATTATTTCTATATAATAAAATATATTTAACTCCAATGATTGAAACAAAATAGGGAATGCTTATCTAATACATTCCTATTTTGAGGGACTACACCAATGTATTACCTAAAGAGTTGTTTGGTATTCCTTCTAAATGACTGGTTGAGAGCTCAATTGATATTATTCTTGGAATTATAAACATGTCCATGAATCCTTATAGACTAGACATTATTTAGTTAATAAATTTTAATAAGCAGTTATAAGATAACATTGAAAGGTGTTTCATACACATTATTGCTACAATATGGGGTGTGCCCTTCCAATTTATCAAAAATATAGATTCGTTAATATACCTCAGTAATTTTTTTTATAAACATAAAAAATGTAAATAATGAAAAAATATCCCATTCCATTTATAGATTATGTTTTCAATCAAAGACATGTGGCATGGTATTTCTATATGGTAGACCTTCTGTCTGGATATCACTAGTTAAAGATAAAGAAGGTAGATATTCTTAATATTTCCTTTAAAACAATGAATGGACACTATGAACTCATAGTGATTCACTTTAGAATCACTAATTCTCCATAAATATATATATATTTAATTAACATAGGATTTAAATATTTCCTCAAAAAAATTGGTTAGTCATTATAGATTATATTATGTTATGATCCAATATTATAGAGAAGCATGAAGGTAATTTGAAGACAATGATACAATATTTTTGGAATGTGAAGTTATATGAAAAGTAAAATATATGTGAGTTATTAATGGAGTAATTATCATTCTTTTGGAATTTTATCATTATTAATGATATATTTTTAGACCCATATAAGAAAATAGAAATTGATGAGAGGCATAGAGCAACATTTGTAACAGTGATTTGTAGTTTCCATTAATTATCTGGGTATTACTAATAATTTATTAGAAAATTATTATTATTTTTAAACTATCTATACAACATTACTCTAAAAGGAATAATGTTTCAATGGATAAATTAATTTAAAGATATATCTAATGAATTAAGAAGTTTCTTATCACTGCATTGGTCCTCATGTTTCCCAAAGATGGAGAACAGTTCTTCATATATAGTTGTGATTCAAGGAAGGGTGTCGGTTGTTTTATAATTTTAAATTATAATGTGATAATCTATAAATCAAAGTACTTTAAATTGAAATGTAAGAGTAATACAATTATTCATCTAATACTGGATTCAATGATACATTCATTGAAAATCATGCATCATTATCTCTATTGGAAGAAGTGTGAAATATGTACCGATTGTAAGACCGCCAAGTATATAATTAAAAAATTGAAGAATCATAGTCACCAATAACGATTTTTAGATAAAATCATGAACAATGACTACTCAATCCCATTATATCTCTGTAAATTATGAAATGTGGATGATTATATAAGTATAAATGATCTTATGACCTTGTCAATGATCCTAATTGTGAGGGATCAAATCATCATAAACATGATATGAATGGATATGAGAATCATAAAGGAATGTACATAATCATTCCTTTCTGAAATTATTTCTCAAATAACCCTTTTAGAGAAGATAAATTATTCTTAAAGAGATTTTACTAAAATATAGAATAAATGTGAATCTATAAGAAGATGGAAATCAATGTAATTTAAAATTGTTGATGGAGTTGTAAAATTTGGGTCATGAATATATATACCATATTATCCCAAGGTAATGAAGGTGTTAGTTAAGGATTAAAATAACTATATATCTCCTTCAACCTATAGACAAGTACGATGTTATAAGATCCCCAGTAGATATATTGGTGTGAAAATGTGAAGAAGGAGATTGTATAATATATACCAATGTTTTGAGAATTTTTTCAAGTGAAGGAAGAAAGGTTAGATTATAGGGGGGTGATGTATCCATTACCCATAGCTATATGGAAGAGATAAAAACCCACCATGGACATGATCAATGGTCTTGAAAGTGAACCAGGGGAAATAATGAATTACTGCTTATAGTTGATCATATTACAAATACTGTATACATAATTTCATTTCGACAGAACTTCTCACTCGACCAACATACAAGGATATATATTAAAGATGTTGTGAGGCTATATGGAACAAAAATATTGATACTATATAATTGAAATATGAAATTTACATATAAAATATAGAAGAGTATTCAAAAATTTTGAAACATTGAGTTGAACATCAGTACAGATTATCACCCCCAAACTAATGGGGATTAGATTATATTTTCTAGAAACTAGAATACATATTGATAGATTTCTTGATGGACATCAAAATATGATGGGATCATTATATTTCTCTAGTAGAACTATTGTACAATATTATCTTTCACTTAAGAATCCAAATTTCCCCTTTCGAATCCCATCATGGAATGGAATTTAGAACACCATCATAATTGGATGAATTTGGGAATGTGGGATAATGGGACCTAATATGGTTGTTGAAATGTTAAAAATTTCAAAAACCATTTTAAATATTAAAAGGGATTCATAGATTAAATTAATGAAATATAATAACCCATAATTTTCGTTTATATATATCACATATTATTAAAATAATTTATATTGTATTGTATAATGATCCATTTTAGAATCACATAGGACTAGTGCTGTTGAAAAAATGGAAACATAGAGTAGTAATTCATTAGTGTTCAAAATCATCTTCCACCGAGTTCCTCGTGATAAGAAACCCTATTAAAAATATCATACATAATACCATTCTTAATAACCTTGGGAAAAGAAACAAAATAAATGGTGATATATTAGGTGTAATAAGAGTAAAAAATATAGATATCAATACTCACATAAGCATATCTAGATAATAAGGGTATGTGAACATAAATATAAAATTTGAAAATCGTACCCTACATATCATTGGTCATGATATTAATTCATTAAATAATTTTTTGCACTTCATAGACATGATTCTAAATGGAATCCGAGAGAATAACATATGGGGTTATAACACTAGAATAAGAAAAATATTTTCAGCATATGCGTAAGAATATAATATCATTTCCTTAGTATTAATGTATTAATGCCATGTCTATTATAGTAAAATGGTTTTACACCCGAAATCAATGTAATAGTCAAGGAGCACTCCCAAGACTAGCCTAGTGCATGCAGAACCATACAATAATGGGATCAATCCCAATTATAGTAATTTGTATCTCAGGATATACCAATATTTACCCAATGCATTTGAAATATATATGTTTCCCAATCATTACATAATTAAAATCATACATATGTATTACACAATATCATAAAACATTAATCACATCATAACCCATATAATGGATATGGGATTCGTAAAACATTTATCATAGTATAACTCTTTGAAAATAGACATGTTCTATAAAAATTTTATCATGGAATAGGTACATAGAAAAGAAATGGGATTCATAATCATTTAATCAATTCATCATTGTATATCCTGTGGAAAAGTAATAGATTTCATAAATATATTTTCATCATAATCATGAATCATATAAAATAATAATAATAATGTTATCATTAGATTTTATCATATATAAATCATATGTAATCCCAAAATATGTCATCTTAGGTGGAAAATGTATTTTAATGATCACTTAGAAAATTTCTAGAGAAAATTATCATATTCGATTTGAAAATATTCATTTTTAAAACCCAAAGATCACAATGAAATAAAAAAATACACTTCATTAAAAATAATATTTTAATATTATAAATAATTCTTTAAATATTTTAGTGGTTAAGATGGCATAAAATATTGTTCATTTAATACATGTTAAAATATAGACTTCATTCACATTTTCATTAAAAAAGTAAAAACATACCTCATTCTAAAAATGAAAAGAAGAATATTTTTAATTTTTTTATCATAATTATATATCGGGTGACAAATTATTTAATAAATCATTGAATATTTGTTAAAAATTTATTAATATATTTTTAGAAGAAATGGATAAGGAAGAAAATGTATTGTTGGAAGAGAATATAAATAATATTACTTTTACTACAGAAACATTATTTTGGAATCATGAGTACAAAATGAGAGTACAATTAAATGAAACCATTTATTTTCCTAAAAAAATATAGGATAATAAAATTATTGATATTATTTAAATATATCTCATAATATTTCATCATCATAATCATAATTATAAACCATACTGATAAATAATGACTTTTTGACATACAACGTTAACTCCTTTGGTATATTTTGAGTAATAAGAACCATGAAAATATAACATAAAATTATGTAATAAATATAAATATAATAAATAAAATTAATTATATAACATTCTAATGGGTCTATATATAAAACTCATTAAATAATATTGGTTCATAACATAACCTATGTCCCCAAAATGACAATTTGAGTTGAATTCACCTTACTATAATTATAAAATTACTTAATAAATGTTAAAACCACCTTTATAAATGAATTAACACTTATATACCTATATTATAGAAAATTATAATATTTATCATACCATATATGATTTTCTTATGGTATTTTATTACCCCTTTGATGAATGATTCCTTGTTAAAATCATTTCTTAGGTAATAAGTACTTCATTTTTCATGCACGTAATGGCCCATTAACTTTCATAATGGTTACATAATGTAAAAAATTTATAAATGGATATAAAAATATTATGTATTAATTATATTTGTATCAATGTAAATCTATTATAGTTATATAATGTAAATGAATTACACCATTCATTTAGAAATTAGGTTATACATATGCGTAAAGCATATTTCCTTTTTCCTGTTGGCTGAAAAGAAATAAAATAAAGTAATATATTAACTTTTAAAAAACATTTAATGTTTTTTATATCACATTTATGAATTAAATATATCCTTATTATCATCCATGTAATATAAATGTAAATAATGAATCACATTGCTTCGTGATGCAGTCATCTGCCTTACATATGAGTGACATTATCATATTCCAAGAGAATTAAAATTAAGAAGGAATATGTGATATTATAATAAAATAAGTTTAATTTTTTCATGTTTATATCATATAAATATGTTGAATAGTTCGTTATATCTATTTTGGATTATATGTCCCCAGCCATAAACATTACATAGTATTGAGATAAGTAAAGAATTCACATTGAGAATCTTTTTAGGTTAATAGTTTTATAGAATTAGGCCATAATTATTAAATAAAATCTCAAAGATTAAAAATTATACACATATACTCAGTATAAAGTTATTCATTAAATAAAAACTCTTAAAAAACAATAAAATTTTTATTGATATAAATCTTCTTGAATTCTTCATTTCTCTTACCCAACATTATACATTGTGGAAAACATTAAAAAACATTGGATTAGCATTAAAAGATCAATAAGGGTTATAAAATAAAGAAATAAATCATGAGTCCATAAATACATAAAATACATGAGGGAATTAACACACCTAATGATATCATAAGATTTATGAATAACCCATAGAAAACATAAATCATAAAGGTAAATTGTGGAATCCATAACATACTTACATTGTAGCTTTCATAACTATGTAGGGAGTTTCGTATGGAAAACACATCATAGTATATTCCATAAATCTATTGGGAGAAAAATTAATATTTACCTATGTAACATCACCCAATGAATTGGAGAGATATCTCAAGCTCACATACTCTAGGTTTATCATATAACCACCCATATGCATAAACAATTCCCAAGAACCATGACATAATCATAACACATGAACAAGCATAAAGGAAATATAAAATTTACACATTGTAATCAAAATATAATATTTCAATATATTTACATAATAATTTCATTCCCAAAACAGTTTTCAATACAAAAATACATAAAAAGAGTATACGGTATTTATTTTTCTTTTCAAAAACATTACATCCTGTTAAGGAATCCAAATAACAAATAATGCTTGCGGTGACAGAAAGGTCGTTGTCACCACGTACGTTAAAAAGAAACATTTTTTTCGTTTAGTATAACAGTTCATAAAAAATATTTATTTTTAGTAAAAATAAAATAATAAGGGGTTTATTATACAACTTATAAAATAATGTTGTGTATAAATCGATGTATTCCTCAAGGAAAGGAGATTGAGATGGAGTCCCTTACCTCATGTCTGAATTGACTAATTCGTTCATTAATCACATGAATAATAAACTAAAGATAATATATACCAGATTTAGAACCTTTTTCAATTTTATTATTTCTTTTATTTCACTTATTACCACTTTATAAACATTACATAGTCGTTTTAGTTAATAACAGTCGTTTTGTCAATATTTGGTACTTGAGTCAAAAATGAACTTCTTATAATTACATGTTGTCCATCTGGTTAAAATTACATTATATATAGAATGATATTAAGTATTTAGATATCAAATATATATTATATATCCTTAATATATATGTATTTATGATAGTGAATAACATTTGGAGATAAAAAATGAAATGCATCGTTCATGGAGACGGTATGTCATGCGTAAGCATAGACGTTACTTTCATTTATATTTTGAATTTAATGGAATTAAAACACAATGATGAATAGGTATATTATAATTACAGTATAATATAATATATAATTTCAGTGATTCTATCCTTTATACGTTCCATATATGGTATGAACGAGTCATACCACTTTGATTGGATGGTAGCCCACACTTCCTCAAATGAAATTATCGTATTTACAAATTATGAAAACCCTAAAGGTGTGATATAAATGAGAAATATATAATCATAGAGAAAATATAAATATAATATATATCAAATATAAATACATTTCCATCATAATGTACACCATGAGAGGTGGTTGCCGATAATTGAACAATCATTGTTTCGTGAGGCAGTAGTTTGTCGTCCACAGAAACAGTATGTTCCTAACCATTAGATGAAGGTGTGTGGAAATGTAGTTCAAATGAATTTCATAACAATATCCTAGTATATTTATTATATTGTTTTTGTTATGTAATTAAATACAAATAATAGAATAGGGAGTGAATCAGTTAAATAAAAGAAGAGAACTTGATAGAAGACGTTATCTTAAATCGGGTAACTCCCTTTGGTTTGATCCAAAAGGCTTTCTTGAAGTGCCTCATGCCTAAGGTAAGGCTTTTAGGCAAAAGAGATATATGTAGTGCGATTATTTTTTCAGAGGGTGGATGAACCAAGTGGCAGGATAGGAGTGATTAAATAGGTTGGGGTGAAGCCTTTTTATAATAGATAGGAGATACTATTTAGAAGTGTCTAGAAATATTATTTTATTATAAATATTTTTCCCATTTAAAAAGGTCAAAAACACATTAACATCGAAGAAAATATGAATATAAATTGAAATAAAATCATAAAATAATAATTGGATAGGATTTGTATATTTTATTAATCCTAATATTTTTTATTAAGCCATTTTATACTCTTACCATTTAATCAAGAATTTTACACATTGAGAATAAAAATACATAAAAAAACAAGAGAAATTTCCAATTAAAGAGTCAATAATTTAATT
The DNA here is from genome assembly GCA_963277665.1 of Viscum album. Taxonomy (NCBI): domain Eukaryota; kingdom Viridiplantae; phylum Streptophyta; class Magnoliopsida; order Santalales; family Viscaceae; genus Viscum; species Viscum album. Next base: position 219,599,237 of record OY728146.1, on the reverse strand, counting down.
TTAGACTTATGATATCTATTTGGGGAAATATTATAGTTTTTTAATTATATAATAATTTATTAAATATTTAATATTTTAAATATGAATTATTTCAATTTTGACACTATTCATATCATGATTTTTTAAAAATCCATAACAACTTGACTGATTTGAAAAAACATCCTTAAATTAAACATAACATGTAACTATAATCAAAAAAATTAGTGGATTATATCAAAATAACTAAATTACATTTATTTTACCTTTTTTAATATCATTTATTTGAATCCTATATTAATGAAGCAATCATTGCATCACCATTTTGTCAAAATTAAAGTTATTTATTTAAGGAATAAAAATTATAAATAAAATTCTATGATGTAGTAACTCTTTCTATATTTATAATTACTATTTATAGTCGAAACTATCATAAATATAACCCTATATAAAATTATTTCAGTAAATGATATATGTTTTGTTAAATTTTCTTTAACATTAAATTAATTTTTATGAAATGACATTTTCACTTACAAGTGGCTCCATGGGGTCCCAGAATTGACTCAAGGATGCCCATAGTTGGACATATATCATCCAATAGGGTTATGACACATGTTAGTGTAATTTAATGTTATTATAATATTAGTTTTTCTCTTATTTACCAGATTTACCTTTTTATTTACCTATTATAAATAAGAATAATATTTTTTCAAATAGAATATATAAAAGTGAAAAAACTATATTTAAAAGGGGTTCTCCATCGAATGGCAGTAAATGACCTTTTAAAAATATTAGAGTATTTTAGGCTTAAAATCAGATTTATTCTCATTTTAGGAATATATATTTTATTGGACAAATGTAAAAAAAATTAAAGAAATTTGTAATCATGTTGTATTTAGTTTTATTCAGTCATTACAATATAAAGGCTATGTGTTAACTACCATTTAAAATAATATTATATTATTGTTTTTAAGTTTGAATCAGCCTTGTGCGCAACATGATATTTCAAAGAAACCCATTGTTGTGTGTCGGGTAAGCCATCAAACATATAATCACCTTTAAAGTAAAATTTATATTTAATTATAAAATATTAAAAAATATGTAAACAAAATATCCTTTATTTACCTGAGATGTTACATCCTTCCCCACTTTTTGAAAGTGCATACATAAAATTTTAATTCACTTATCAAATATTTGTGGGTATTTATCCCTCATAGCATTCTCATATTCCCATGTTTCCTATTCTACCATATGTTTTACCAAAAAAAACATTACCTAATGAATTACCTTATTCTACAACACTTCGTCTCTTTGGTCAAGAATCTGGACTGGTTGTTCCTCATAAGAAACATTCTCTTCAAACTGAACTATATATAGACTCAAAACATGATATGGATCCAGCATATACATTATCAACATTTAAACATGAAAAACATTTTGTAACTTGGAAAAAACATGGAGGTAAAGCCACTCTATAGTAAAATGATCCAACTTTTTCTATGATTTCATAGGGTCCAATGAACCTCAGACTCATCTTTCGCTTCTTACTGTAACACATAACTTTTTTCTATGGACAAATATTGAAAAAATAATAATCACCTTCCTCAAAAGAAAGATCCTTCCTCTATTTATCTACATAACTTGTAAACCTCCTTTTAGAAATTCTCTTTTTCTTTTTAATCAATTAATATTTTTCTGCCATCTCTTCTACAAATTCTGGCCCCATCAGTTTCCTTTCACCTATATCATCCCAACAATCTAGAGTTCTACACCACTTTCCATATAATGACTCAAACAGAGCCATCTGTATACTGGAATGAAAACCGTTATTATAAGAAAACTCAACCAAAGAAATATGTTCATCCCAACGTCCCTAGAAATCGATTGAAGAAGCACATAGAATATATTCCATTATATGAATTCTTCATTCTGAATTCCAATCTGATTGTGGATGAAAATATGTACAAAAATTTAATTCATTACCCAATGACTTCTGAATTCCGTTCCAATAGTAATATGTAAACATTGGATCACAATCAGATACAATTGAGAGGGTAACCCGATGTAACCTAGCTATCTCTTTAATATAAAATTGAGAACGTTGTTCTAGAGACGGAGTATCATAAATAGAAAGATAATGAGTAGGTTTAGTTAATCCATAAATAATAACATTGATTTCATTGTAACCTCGTGAATTTTTCTGTAATTCCATTACAAATTCCATGGAAACATTTTCCCATTTCCACTCTATAACATGTAAAGGATAAAGAATCCCTTTTAGTAACTACAATTCTACTTTAAACTGTTGAAAAGTCAAACAATTAATAGTAAAGTCAACAATATATCTTTTCATTCCATCCAACTTTTAATAGTACTTAAAATCATTGTACCTCTTAGTACAGTCAGGATGAACTAAAAACAGAGACCTATGAGCTTCATATAAAAACTATTTCTTTAACTGTGAATCACAAGGAACACATAATCTCTTCCCAAATATCAAGATAAAATCATTATCAATGTTAAATTCAGGAAACATATCCTTCTTAACCATCTCTACCTTTTTCTAATTCTCATTGTATTCCTTCTATTCTAGTTTAATTATGTCTGATAGAGACCATTTCACTCACACATGAAAACAAAAAAGAGGAATTTCATGCACCAAAAACCTCTTCGCAAAATTTAATCAAATAATTAATCAATATATATTGTTCGAAATGTAACATGGTTAATTTATCATTACTTATTCGAATCAAAGTGTCAGCCACTTTATTTTTTTCTTGGATGTTAATGAATAGTGCAATAATAATCCTTGATTAATTATAACCATCTCCTCTGTGTCATATCAATTAATTCTGAGTAAATATATAAATAAAATTTTTATGGTCAATATATATTTCAAATTTTCCTCAAAATAGATGATGCCTCCAAATTTTAAAAGCAAAAACTGTAGTAGCTAATTTCAAGTCATGTTTAGAGTATTTTAACTCATTAGGTTTCAACTGACATGAAGCATATACAATTACCTAATCATTCTGCACAAGGACACAACCATGTCCTTTCAATGATGAATCACTGTAGATAACAAATTCACCATCTCTACAAGGTAATAAAAAAGCTAGATTATTCACCAATCATCTATTAAATTCTTGAAAACAACCATCACATTCGTTTTTTCAAATGAACATAACACATTTATGAGTAAACATAGTCAGTGGGCAGGATAACATTGAACTATTTTCATAAACCCTCTAGTAATAACTTTATAAACCAAAAAAAACTATGAATCTTAGTTATATTTTTTGGTTATGGCCATTCTTCAACAACTTTGGTTTCAGCAGGTTCAATAGTTATGCAATATTTTGAAACAATATGACCAAGGATTGAAATTTTTTGTAACCAATACTCACACATTTTGTATTTCCCATACTATTTATTTTCATTAAAGGATTGCATGACAACCCTTAAATGATCTTCATGTTTTTCTTTACTTTTGGAATAAACAAAAATATCATCAATAAACACAACCACAACCTTATACAAGAACTCTCATAAAATTTTATTTCATAAGATCCATGAATACCGTTGGTGCATTGGTTAACCCAAAAAGACATAACTAAAAATTCATAATTTCCATATATAGTACAAAATAAAGTTTTTAGAATGTCTTCTTCCAATATATTCAATTGATTTTACCAAAACCTCAAGTCTACATTTGAAAAATATTGATCTCCATAGAGATGGTCAAATAAATCATTTATATGAGGCAAATGATACTAGTTCTTAATAGTTATGGTATTCAAGGATCTCTAAACAATGAAAAGTCTCACTGAACCATATTTATTTTCATCATACAATACAAGAGCATCCCATGGTGATCTTCTACGTCGAATGAATCCTTTATCTAATAACTCGTGCAATTACTTCTTTAACTTAAAATGTTTATTTTGAAACATTCTATAAGGGGTTTTGAAATTTTCTTAGCATCAAGAACTAATTCAACAGTAAGTTAAACCGCATGATTAGGTATTATAACCAGAACCATATCATAAAAAACATCATGATATTCATTTACCACTAACACATAATTAATCTAAACAGTTCCTTTTTTCATCAATTTGTTTAAGGTAACATTCATTTCCATATTTTACTAGATTCTCAACTTCCTGATATGTTTGAAAAAGTAAGGGTTCATTCTTGTACACAAACAGATATTCTTTCTGAAAAGAAATCTCTTTATCTATGAATTAAATTGTAACATGATAAATGAAAATCCAATACATACACAATATAACATGAAACTCTACTAAATGAAAAACAGTAAGGATTGTTGGCAGATTATTTTCGCACACATAAACATGATGGTTCGTATAATTTCTTTTTGTCTCAACATTTCCTCATGGTGTTTTTACCATATGTTTAGGATTCATATCAAGATATGGAATTCCAAATATACAGATAAATTTATCAAAGATAAACGAATTTTTAGACCCTGATTCTATCAACACTTTGGAATTATTTAAATAAACAATCATTCTACCTGATACCACTTCATTTGATAACTGAACATCTACTAAACGAGTTGAAAAGAATTTCACCACCCCTTTCGTCTTGTAGTCCAGTTGTATTACATTATTTTATTTCTTTGATGGATACTAATTTGGATAAAGACTAATTTCATTACAATTGAAACATTTTACTGACTGTAAATCAAATTTTGTCTTACCATTACCCAGATCTTTTTCAGTGAAATTACGATCATTATGTCCCATTTTACCACAACATATGAAATTACTAGAATTCAAAAGGCATTCCCAGCATGATTTTTATGCCAATTTTCAAAAACTATAAACATAATTTTTTACTATCAGTATTTTTTGAATAGTTATTCCATTTTTTCTTCCACCTCAACCTCTTATTATATTTTTTGTCAACAAACACCTGATCATCATCAAAATCCATCTCTAACTTCTCCACAGAGCAAACAAGTTTTCAATAACATTTGAACTCATGAGAATATAAATCCCTTTGATACTTTGGATTTAATCTTGAGTAAAAATGATTGATTTTAGTATCATTATCTTGTATAAAACATGAATCATACTTTGAAAGTCGAGTAAAATATTCTTTATAAGTAACAAATGATTCATCTTCTTTCCTAAATTCATGGAATTTTTTTCCATCATATATCAATCCACCGTAGGAAAATATTTCTCAAGAAAACATCCATTGGATTCGTCCTAATCAAGAACATAAATCTCCTCACTATCCCTGATATTTTTCACCTTCAACCACCTCTGATCAGCTTCAACTTCAAAACAGTAGACAAAAAGACTAAAGTTTTGATGTTATGAACACCCCATGACATCAAAAATATTCTCTGGTTCTTTAATCCACTCGTCAGCTATCCCATGGTCAGATGATCTTCTAAGTTATGGGGGATATTGCCTCATGAAATACTCCACTACTGACATGATTCTTTGTGGTTGATCTAGATGATCTCATGCATGGATACCACCCCTATTTATAGCATGAGTCAATTGTGACATCAATGCAACAAACTATTCAGTTCCGATTATGATCATCTTAGGTTTCTGATTTTGAAGGTAGTTTTCCTATTCATGATGTCCCATCATATTTTTCTTGTTTCCTCTAAAGAAAACCATTCTTAACACAAAAATATCTTAATAAAAAAACATGGTAATCTGTAATTGATATATAATATAAATCATACCATAAATTAATTTATGGTTATTAATTTAACAACATCCTAAATCCTAATTTTATCTAAACATACCTATGATACCATCTATATGGCCCCAACCTTAAACATTTCATAATCATGAGTTACGCAAAGATTTCACATTTTGAAATTTTTCAGGATTAGAGTTTTAGAGAATTAGGCAATAAATATTTCATTAAATATAAAATATTACAAATTAGACACATCTACTTAGAATCAATTTTTTATAAAATTGAAGAATCATATAATAAAAAAATAATTATTTTCTTGATATAAATCTTCTTGAATTTTTTATTTCTCTTACCTTACCTTATTAATAACGAAAAAATTCGAAAAATATGGGATGAGCATAAAAATATTAGTAAGGGTTATAAAATAAAGATAGAAATCATTATTCAATCAATACATAAAAAACATAAGCTCTTTATCACACCTCATGAATTCAAAAGATTTATGAATAACATATAGAAATCATAAATCATAAAGGTAATTTGTGTCATCCATATGATACTTATGTTGTTGTTTTTACATCTATGTAGTGAGTTAGGTAGGAATACCCATCAAAATATATTCCCTAAGTCTCTTTGGAGAAAAATTAGCATTTACCTCTATCTCATTAAAGAATACATTAGAGGGCTCTCTCAGGCTCACCTGCCCTAGGGTTATCTTGGAACAACCCATATATATAAACAATTCCTACGAACCGTAACATAATCATAACACATGAAAAATCATAAAGAATAGATATAATATCCACATTGCAATCACAATAATACATTTCAATATATTGACATAATCAATCAACTCCCAAATCCATTTTAAATACAAAAATATATAAAAATATTATATGATATTTAATTTCCTTTTAAAAACATTAAGACTTGTTAAGGAATCCAAATATCAAATAATATTCGCGACGACGGAAAGGTTGTTGTCACCACTTATGTTAAAAAGAAAAGTTTTTTTGTCATTTAGTAATATGATTTGTAAAAAATGTTTTTTTGAATAAAATTAAATTTAAAAGTGGTTTATTATATAGTTTATAAAATAAAGTCATGTATAAATCAAAGTATTCCTCATTGAAAGCATATTGAGACGAAGTCCCTTACCTCGTGTCCAACTCGACTCGTTCATTCTTTAATATCCTAAAAAATAAAATAAAGATAATTTATACTTGATTTAAAACCTTTAAAAGTTTTTTATTTATTTATATCACTTATCACCACATTATAAACATTAGATTACCCTTTATGTTAATAACGGTTGTTTTGTCAATATTTGGTACTTGAGTCAAAAATGAACTTATTATAATTAAAAGTTGTCCATGTGGTCAAAAGTAAATTATCTCCAAAATGATATTCAAAATTTATATATAATATATATTATATATATTAAATAAATATATATGTATTTATAATAGTACATATCATTAGGAGATGAGAAATAAAATGCACCGTACATGGAGATGGTAAATCGTACGTCAGCATGAATGCTACATTCATTTATAATTCATATTTAATGGAATGAAAACATAATTATACATAGGTATATTCTAATTATAGAATAATATAATATTTAATTTCATTAACTTCATCCTTTATACATTCAACATATGGCATGAACGAGTCATATCGCTTTGAGGGTGTAGTAGTCCGCACTTCCCCAAATGAAATTATCATATTTAACTATTATGGAAACCATAAATATATGATATAAATAAAAAATAAAGAATTATAGAAACAATATAAATATAATATATATCACATATAAATGAAGTACCACCATAATGTCCATAATGGGAGGAAGTAGGTGAAAATTGACAATTCGTCATTTTGTGAAGCAGTAGTTCATCGTCCACAGAAACAGTATTTTCATTTCCATTGGATGAAGGTGTGTGGAATTTTAGTTAGAATAATTCTCATAAAAACATATTTTTATATTGATTATATTGTTTAAGTTAGGTAATCAATGAAAAATAATCGAATATGGAGTGAATAAGTAATGTAAGACAAGAGAACTTGAGAGAAGACGTTACCTGAAATCGAGTAACACTCTTTGGATGGAAACAAAAAGCTTTCATGTAGTGGGTTCTACCAAAGTTTAGGATTCTTGGAGGAATATAGGGATTTTATGAGATTATTTGGTAAGAGGGTGGATGATCCATGGGGATTTAGACGTTTGATTAAATGAGTTGGGGAGATTCCATTTTTTAATCGGGAGGAGGTACTATTTCAAATAGTTTAGAAATATAATTTTATTATAAAATAATTTTCAGTTTCAAAAGGTCCTCAACTCATTAAATTATAATAAAAGATGATTATAAGTTTAAATAAAATCATTCATTAATAATTTTATATGTTTTTGATGTTTTTTAATCCTTGCCTTTTTTATTAAACTCTTTTTTACTCTTACAGTTTTATCAGGCATTTAACAGATTGAGAATAAAAATATTTTCCAAAACATGAAAAATATCCTATTAAATAATCAATAATAAACATTCAGACTTATGATAAATATTTTTCCAAATATTATAGTTTTTTTTAGTTTTATAATAATTAATAAAATATTTTATATTTTAAAATATGAATTAATTCGATTTTTCCACTATTCATATCATGACATTTTAAAAATCCATAACAGCATGATTGATTCCAAAAAACTTCTTTAATTCAAATATAACATGTAAATATCATCCAAAAAATTCATGGATGATATAAAAAACTAAACTAAATTTATTTATTCTTTTTTAAAATCATTTATTTGAATCCTTTATTAATGACAAAATCACTGCATCATCATTGTGTCTCAATTAAATTTATTTATTTAATGTCTAAAAATTATAATAAATAAAATACCATAATTTAGGAACTCTTTTTATCTTTTTAATGATTATTTATAGTCGAAAATATCACTTATATAATACTATATAATTTTTTTTACTAAATGATAAATGTTAATGGTACATTTTCTTTAACATTAAATTAATTTTTTTTAAATGTCATTTTCACTTACAAGTTAGTCCATGGGGTCCCAAAATCTCTCCAAGGGTAACCATTGTTGGACTTGTATCATCCAATAGCGTTACGACATATGTTAGAGTAATTTATTATTATTATAATATTATTTTTTACACTTTTTTACCAGATTTACCCTTTAACCATGGTAAATATATTATTTAATGAAGTTACTATTCTTAATGTCTAAAAATAAAATATATCTATTAACACAATTTGGACCTCTTGATTCTAAAAATGGAAACCATTTTTCCAAATAAAAAACACAGAAGTTACCTAAATTAATTTCAAATTAATTCCAATTTTCAAAACTTAAAATCGTGTTTTTAGAAAATAAAAACTATAAAAAGATTGACATGTGTTTATGTATAATTAAAAAGTGAAATTACATCCAATTACCCAAATCAGATTACATAGTAAAAAAATTATATTTTAAAACCAATTAAAAGGAAATTTAACTATATAAATAACTCTGATGAAAAGTGAGTTTTGACTAAAAATGCAGTACTTTTTCCTATTAATTAAAAATGAATATTATTGGAAAAATACCAAAAAATTACTCAAAGTAAGTTTTTATGTCCCTATTCTAAATAAGATGTTTATTTTGTCAAATTTAACATATAAAAGTGAAAAAATAAGATTTAAAAGGGGTTCTCCATCAAAAGACGGTAAAATGACCTTTTTAAAATATTAGAGTTTTTCATGCATAAAATTTGATTCATTCTCATTTTAGGCCTCTCAATTTTATTGGATAAATTATAAGAAAAAGAAAAAACGTGTATAATAATATTTTAGTTAGTTATTTTCATTCATCCCAATACAACAGTTAGGCATTAAATACCATTTAAAATAATATATTTATTATTATTTTTCTGTATGACTCTACCTTGTGTGCAACATGAAATTTTTGAGAAACCCATTGTTGCGTGTCACGTACACCATCAAACATAGATTAACCTTTAATGTAAAATTAATATATAATACACAAATAAATATTAAAATATCATATCCTTTATTTACTTTGGTTGTTAAAGGGAAATGTAGTTATTGAAACAGAATTGAATCGGTTGGCGATGTAGTTGTCTTCCATACACACGATCAATGGTATCATTTCCCAATTGGTGGAGGAAGAGATAGATGTTTCCCATACAATTTAAATAATAAAATATATTCATATTTTAGGTAAACATTTTATTATATCCACATGGATTAATATTATTTAAAGAAGTTAGAGTAATAAATAAAATTAAAATACAAGGTTAATGACTATACCTCTTCTTCAAAGAACCACATTAGGATTAAAATAAAAAAAATTATTATGATGGTTTTTAATAAATATATGTACTATTGAATCTTTTTATGGGATTAGAGATTGGATTTTTGTAGGTATCTATAAAACAAAATTTTTCTTTAAGAGTTAATTTGAGAGGAGAAAGGGTGGCCATTTTAGAGGGGAGAGGACACACATAGAATTTTTTGAATGAAAAATTGTTTACCAACATCTTATACAATAAACCAATTCTAAAAAATGGGTAATTATAAAAACATAGATTATATAAGGTCGATAATTGGAAATAAATGTAATTTGGACACATTTTTAGGTCATTTAACCCCTTATCTTTTTATTTTAACCCCTCGGTAAACCAATTTTAAAAGTAACCCAAATAATTAATTTTTTTACTATTATTACTATTATTTTTGATAAGAAATTTTAATATTATTATATAATACAAAATATTCAAATTCCAGATATGGATTTCATTTTTCAAATATCAATGAATATAAATGGAAATGTTTTGAATAAAATTAATCAACCAGATGTGACGAAATAGTCATTTTGCAAAGAGAAAACTTTTATATGAGAAAATTGTTTTACTAAAATTATTAAGAATAAAAATGAATGCAATAAAATAAATATAATTAATAAATATATATTTGAACTAATGATACTTTTAAATCCATCTTAAAATAAAATATAAATTGTGTATTTTTTAAATAAAAATGTTTTTTATAAAATTATTTATTTTTTCATGTTCATTGAACACTTTATATTTTTAGAAAAATCTAAAAAAAATGTCTCAAATATGATTTTGACACATAGATTTTAGAATGAATTTTATATTTTCAAATAAATTATTTTAGGTTGAAAAAATTATTTTATTATTTTTTCCAAGAATCAATAACAATCATTTTTTTGAATAAATTTACTTTTGAAATATATAATGTTTTTATTGAATATCAAGAACACATTTTTGACTATGATTTATTTATATTAAGAAAATTATACATAATTTTCAAAATGGGGTTATTCCCATTCATAAATATAATATAAATGGATAGATTATAATAGAAATGTTATGTTAAAATTTTAAATATTATATCATGATTCATTAAAACCCAGGCTCATGTTTAATGCATGAAACTGAAGATGTTAAATTTCTTTGAAAAAATTATTTTATAAATAATCAATGTGGTATATTCTACCCCCATTAAAATTATCTCACCATTAAAATTACATCACATTTGTACAAACATCTGAGGATACTTTTTCTTCATTAAATCCTTATGTTCCATGTCGTTTCTTTAAATTAGTGAGTTTGACACAAAACATTTTCCCAGTGAGTGGTATTATTTTAGTTAATTATTTTTATGATCCCGAATCACCACTGGTAGTTCATTGTATGAAGGATATTTCTTATACAGTATGGCCTTAGATTTTAGTACATATTTTTGGGTCTGATGTTTCATTTTATTCAATGATGTGTAAATATGTTTTTGGTGAGATTGGATGAGTTCGTGATTCTTGGAGAATTTTTATGGACTCGTTTAATGTAATTTGATGTCATACGTGGACAATTATCCATTAAATATATTTGAAAATTATTTGTGATATTCTTAAATTTTGAATTCATGTGTTATGAAATATACACAGTTTACAAAAATTTATAGAATTCTAAATAAATCCATGAAATATTAATTTCATACTCCATGAAGTAAATAAAACTTTAAGAAGTTTAATCACAATATAAACCTACATTATTTATGACTTTTCATAAAGAAAAAATTTGAGAATTGAATTAGTTGGTTGGAATTATTGAAGAAAAATTTGTATTATTTTTTAATACATTAAATTTTGGAAAGTATTCACGGTGTATATAAAAATAGGACAACCTACTATCCAACTAAGGACAACGCCCAACCATAAAATCATGTCTAACAGAGGTTTACCATGCCCACTAGGAGTCATCTATGACCCGCTATAAGGTCCACTGGATCATATTGGAATATGGAACTCATCCTCAGGGTACTCGTGGACACATAGTTTTATTGTAGGGGTGTTGTGGGTAAATGGTGTGGACATATCTTATCCTAAATACCCATCACAAGAAACTTGCCACATGCTTTGATTGATAAACCATTGAGATGACATATACATTCATCAACGTCAGACAAAGAGGTTGCAGTTAATATTCCTCTGCTACATAAATGATAGAGAGACCAAGGGCCACATTATGTAGCTGATATCATAAATTTGATCAATCATTTTGATGGCCTTAAACCCTAAACGTTTTTCCTCAATTTTATGACAAAACCTAGGTTAACCCTAAACCAGTCTCACATGTCAGCCCGCGATAATGCCCAAAGAGCATTCCTAACCCCCATGGAGTGGAAACTAGTATAGAGAATCAAAATAGAGATATTGTGAACAATTTGGCCCATAATTGAAACAAAACATTAATAAATTTAATAGTAAAACAAAATGAATGTAGAAAAAAGAGACTAAAATAGAACATTTAAACATACCTCCATATAAAATTTTGGGTCACCACCAACCATTGAACCACACTCTCACCTAGAGAGATCCAAAACTGAGAGAACCAAAAACTAAAAAGATGGAGTAGGTGTTAGAATTGAGATGCTCAATAGTGATGCTGAAGATAAACAATTTCTTATGCCTCACTATTAAAGTTAATTTCGTCTTGTTATTTTGAAAATGGTTTATATAAAAATAATTTTTTCATTCTTTTACCAAAAAAAGTAAGAGTCTTTTGAAATTAAGAAAAAACAATATTAAATATTCATTTTACAAAATAATTTCCAATGCATATAATTCATTCCCATAAATTCTTCTAAAATACATATAGTATAGAAAAAGGTTTTTCAAATAAGATAACATGTTGTGGTGCCCTGAAATTAAATAGACAAAGGTTTCACAAAATAAATAGGAACATATAGGTATGTAACCATGGTAATTTCTTAAACAACCCTAGAGTGATACCTAGACATAGTCGTATCTGAACCACCTAAAAACATATAGTGAAGCTCCTGTGTATATAACCTTCTAGAAACCCTCAACTAACTAATATTGTGGCACAAACTACCTGGAAAAACAAAAAATCTAGGTGTATTAACCCTTCTAATCGAGGATGATCATAAACTATCACTCGAACCTATAAAAGGCACATAGGAATCCCATGGTAATAATATACTATGTATTTAATATTCCCTCTCATGTGTGACATATTTTACCCACCGTTACCATAATTTCTTACCCTAATCATAGACATCCTCAATAGAGTAACCCATATAGAGAAATCCTAAATAGTGGTTCCCAATATGTACAAATACATATTTTACATTATTTAAGGTTCCAATCAGTTCATAACATCATATGAAAATTCAATATGTTTATTAAAATATTTTATTTTTCCCAATGTCCTTTAATATTACACACAAAAATTCATTAATCAAAATATTACAAAAACCCTTTCCAGAAAATGTGAAATGAAAATTTTACAACCTCTTTCCAAACTGGTATTTAAACCTAATATTCTAATTCCATTATTAATATTTTTTTTCAAAACCAAAAATGAAAATTCAAATACCAGCCCTAGAATTCATACGGACATTCCAAATATTTAGAAATCAATTTTCTTTTTTAACCTACCAAACGGGCTGAGTTTTATGGAAAAGACTCAGAACCATTTCCAAGTTACCCAAAATACCAACATGCCATTTAAGGATAAAAGAACCATTATTTCGGTGTTTCATTTTCATTTGAATGTGTAACCACGTGTTCACTTTATTCACCCAAAGTTATACCCAAATCTAATGGCACATTTAAAACATCCAAGAGACACCCAAAAATAGTCAAGGTTCCAAAGAAGCCAAGTATTGTATACCACATTTTACCAAATACTTTTTTTTTCAAAAAACACATTTCACATTCTAGGAATATTCTAGGAATCTATTCTAAAACACTTATTATACATCACATTTTAAAGAATATTCTATGAAATCACAGTTACAGAAATATATGAGAAACCAATTTTTGAAAAAGGCCCAATCAATTTTACCAAATACATTTATTTGTAAATATACATATATATATATATACAACATAAATATAAAAATAATAATTAAAATGATATGAAATTTAGAAATTTAAATTAACGATGTAGGCATAGAGAACCTACTTCAACATGGGAGTGGACCATGCAGAGATACTTCGGAACATGATAAATTTGGCGGTGAACACTCGTAATTGGACTGTACTCACATGCACATACCTATATATACATATATCTATAATCAAATGCATGTATTCCCCATACCCCGATGGAGTACGTACATGGAGGTTATATATATTATATATATACATACCTTATGTGTATGCATCCACACCCACTGTTATTGACAAAAATTAACTATAAAATTAAAAGGTACCCAACATTTACATGTAAAGGACAAAAAACTTCAAATTAATTTACCCAGGACTCATATACACAATAAGACTCTAAATTGGATGGTCCAAAACCATTCAAAAATAATAAAACCAGACCATTGATGGATGTAGTGAACCAAAAGAACTCGAAAAACCTAACTTTTATTGGTAAACACTGATACTCACACATATAGGACAATATGAGCCTTCTTCATGACCTAACATTCGAATAAAAAAATAAAAAATAGGATAACATTAACCCTAGGGTTTGGAAAATCCATAAAAGTAAATTAAGATATTGAAAAGCAGCCAGAATTGAGAGAAGAGAGGGAGGAAGACACTTACCTCAAGGATCTGATAGCATAACTAGGAGTAATCTGACTGAAATCACCGGAGAAAAAGAGGGTTAGGGGAGGAAATTTGCATAACCATAGGAGAGGGGGAGGTTCACCTTGTGCAAAGAACAGGATATGAGATGAGATAAGTAAAGAGGGAAAAATAGAAATAAAATAAAATAAATAAAGAAAAATAAATAAATGAATAAATAAGAAAAGAAATTTAAATAAAAAACATAACATAAAAATATTAATAATATTAAAAATATTAAAAATAAAAAGCGTCATCGTCATCGTCGTCGTTGTTATCATCATTTTTATTATTAAATCTCATAAAAAATTATTTTCTTTCCATACTTTATTTTCATTTATTTTTAATTTATTTTTGAATATATGCAACCCACATGGTTTACCAGCAGGTAGATTCACATTTGAGAATATTGTGCTTGAACCGTGCCAAATGGAACATACGAACGACGACCCCTCATGCACAGTTTTGGAAAGGATATGCTTAATCATGTACAACCCATGCAAATGGCCTCACTTCTATTGAAAGTTTTAAAATCCAACCCATACCAGATCATAATCAAATTTTTTATATAAATAATTAAAATAATTAATTTTTTTGAGGATGGGGTGTGACAATTCTCCGCACAAAAAAACATTCTACCCCCAGAAAGGAACCCATTCAAACAAGAAATCAAACTAAATCTCAAAATAGAACTAGGGAAAACTGACCAAAAACTTTGTGTGACCTTTCATTCTTATAGTCCCACCCGATCAATAAAGAAGAATCCACACCATAAGAATAAGGGTAGAACATGAGGGTGGGTTATCCCTACCATAAGTAATCATCTAATGCTGAAAAACAAAAAATGAAACCACAATGTGACCCATGGTGGGCCTACCAACTATTTAAAAACCAATAGTCAATGAAAAAATTTGGAAACATTACGCAGCTGCCAACTCTAGAACTACAAACACGAACTAAAGCAAAAACCCTCGACAAAAACCAACCCCGGAACTCTTACATAAATAAAACATGTACATGATGTGTCGTTATGAAAATTAAATCCCATATGGATAATAAAGAGAAACTACGATTCTTCACCTTCACAAGATAAAATAATTTCTAAAATGAGCACAACTGATAGCTAAAACCCAAACCATGAAGATACCACATTTCAATGATTCACATCCCTAAAGAATAATTATGAATACAGAGTCTCACAAGGACACAAGACCTCGAATCCTTTCACAGCTGAAATGGTACATTCAAAAATAAAAACAAAAATGTGGAAATGATTCCCCAAAAAATTTTATAATGAAGTAGAACATTCAAAGATTGAAGATTATACAATGGAGACTTGAACATTCTCATTCCCACATGAGAGTAATGTTTCAGACTAAGGACCTCCACTCACTGTGATTCCAGGCTACGTGAAGAGCTTCACTCTGAGACTTGTGGCTGGAGCAATGACATCTTGAAGAATATTTGGCCATATAGTCAAGATAAAATATCCTTCATCCAAGACTTTCTCCTTTAAATAATGCCACATAGTGAACTTCCTAGGTGACCTAAATGGCCACATCATCAGCCAAAATTTGGAGAATTTTCATAAGATAGAATTCTAATGCCTAAACTAGCCACCATGGAAGCACACAAATAGTCAACCCAACAAATGAAATGTTTGGACTAAAAAAAGAGATTTATCATAGATATGTTCCTTTATTATATACCATCCACCAAATAAGGAACCTTCAAGGGAACCAAGAATAATCTTGACATCCTACCACCAACTTTTAGTATCCCAATTGTATATAAAATTCCTCATATACTAACTTTACAAATTGATCTTCTAATGCTACCTTTGAAGAAAAGGAAACAAGATCCTTTATTTGGTAAAAATATCCCTTCATTGTCCATTGACCATATTATTATCCCACAAACTCATAAACTTTCCCCTCCTTCACTTCTTCAATAATAGGAAATTGAGTGAAATATTCCATGAAGATGGACCAAGACATCCCAACTCAAAATGATAATGAAAGGACCACCTTACAATGATCCAATAATGGACCCCTAAAAAAATTAAAAATAGCTTGAGCCCTCACTATTTTATGAGTTCCTAAAAACAGTTCTATCTTCCTTGATCTACTTTATTACTTTTATCCAACCACAATCACCATAGAAATTTGGAAATAATGAAAATGAAATCAATCACACCACTCCACTAGGAGTCTAGGAAAATCCAAAATCTCAAAGACACCAGAAATATTTGGGACATTTCTAGATGGCAGAATTCGAATAACAAAGGAATATAGATTTGAATCAGCATCCAACCAAAGCTCATAAAAAAGTGACATCACCATCCAAACACATCACAACCTAAATCGAAGTCAGATCAAATATAAATAAAAATAGTACCACGACATCATCACAAAAAATCCAAGATTCCTCTTTTTAAAATAACTATTTTCCAATTTCACGCACTTTTAAATTTAACCCCCTTTTGAAACAAAAAATAATTTTCTTTCTCAAAGGAAATTCTAGAAATTTAATAAGAAAATTCAAAATACTAGAATATTTTGCCGTTTCAAAACACAATTATCTTTAAAAATTATTCCATGCTTTATAATAATCTATTTTCCTTTTCATGTAGAACTTTTAAAAACCATATCAAACACTGATTTTCAAATACTCACTGATGGTAACATATGAAATGTCACATACATGCTGTCCCTACATTTTCTTATATAATTCACACATGTCAGCAAATATTAACATTCCCTACACCCATACAGGTATGTAAATGTCCATGAGGATCACCAAGGGTCACACATACCCTTTCACAATCAAAACCATGCATTTCCAAATTAACTATCAATTCGCATTTTATAAAACTTTCAAAAATTCAAAACAGTTTCCATTCCAATCTAGAAAACCAAATGATTTTCTATTTTGAATCCATCATTTTCAAATAAAATATCATATTATAACTCAAGAAATCACCGAAAATCAATTCAGAATCACACCAACCGAAACCAAAAAAAAATAACTCATACTAAAGCACCTAGATGGGGATCTAGTTTTCATGCCTGACCTAGAAATATGGTTTAGAAAACCACGCTCTGAGAAAACACCAACCAATAGCAGTGTCTAAAACCATACCCTTGTTCTCCAAAAATGTGTCGACTCCATGTAAGTCTATAGTAGAACATTGTCTCACTCCCTTGGTCATCCCCCATCAACAGAAATGAAAACCAAAAACTCAAATTCGGGACTAACCTGGGTAACTCGAGGATCAAAACGTGCAAGATTTCATATTGTTTTTTCCGTACCAAACTATCATGTCCTAAAATTCTTATTCTCCTCCTACCAGATACAATAAATAAAAAAAATCCTCATTTGATAACATTTTATCATGAACCTACCATGGTCAACCCTTAACATGTCACCCGAGTTGGCCCACGACATGGACTAAAGGGTGTTCCTAATCCCCACGGGCTAGAAATTATTATCCGACATCAAAATAGAGATATTGGGAATGATTAGGCATATAAAAGGAAAAAATAAACAATAATAAACATAATAATAGATCCAAACTCTAGCATTAGAAATAGAATAAAGATGAATGGCTAAACATACTTCCATATGTCCTCGTGGGTCACCCCTAACCATGGAACCACACTCCTTCCTAGAGTGATCCAAAACTAAGGAACCTAAAACTGAAAATATGGAGTTGGAATGAGAACGATGACACATAGTAGGGATTATAAAGATAAATCTTGCACTATGCCTCACCTTTAATGTGAAATCCATTCTTTCTTGTTGGAATATAGGTTATATAAAAATGGGGTTTTAATTCATTTACTAAAATAAGTAGTTTTCTTTGAAAATCAAGAAAATCCTGATTTCCAATTCAATTTTTCCAAAATAATTTCCAAGACATATAAGTCATTCCCATTAATTCATTTAAAAGATAAAATATACTGAATCTACTATTATAAATATGAAAAGATGTAGTGTTTCATTGAAATCAAATAGATAAAAGTTCCACAAGAGAAATAGGAACATACAAGTATGTAACCATGGTGATTTCATAAATAACTCAAGAGAGATCCTTGGATGTACTTTGGTTGGAACCTCCTTTCGTCATATGTTGAATCTTCTAAATCTTTAACAAACTATCCACCATCAACTGACCAATCCACTGGCACAACATTCCTGACCAAACAAAAAATCGTAGGGGTTTCGACCCGTATAATTGAGGGTGATCAGAAACCATCACTCAACCCTATAAAATACACCCATAAAACCCATGGTTAAAATATACTATATATATAGGAGGCCCTCATGAGCATGAATCACCTTACCTGTCATCATCTCACTTGCGTACCATTATCATGGACACCCCCTATATGGTAACCCAAAAAGAGAAATCCTAGATAGGGGTTCCCACTATGTACATATACGTATTTCATTTCATTCAAGGTTTTAATCAGGCTATCATATCATATGAACATTCATCCATTTATTTAAAATAATCTACCATTCCTAATGTCCTTTATCATTACACACCCAAATTCAATTATCAAATCATTTCAAAAACCCTCTCCAAAACATTGTGGAATGACATTTTTGTAATATCTTGACAAACAATCCCTTACACCTTCAAATAAAAATCCTTTCTCAATATTTTTCTCAAAAACCTAAATGAAAATTCACCAACCAACCCATGATTCCGTATAGTCGTCCAAAACATTTAGAAATCAACCACCCTCTCTAATGTACCAAAATGTCTGATTTTTAAGGAACATAATCAGAACCATTTTAATGATATTGATCATAAAAAAAGTCTATTTAAAGTTCAAAGAACCATTATTTCAAAGTTTAATTTTCATTTGAAGGTGAGCCCATGTGTGCACTATTTACACCCATGGATAGGCCAACATATAATGGAACATTTGAAACATACAAGAATCACCCAAAACTCATCAAGGTGCTAAACAATCAATGTATTACATTCCTCATTTATCCAAACAATTTTTTCACAAAACACATTTGATAGTATAGTAATATTTTATGAAGCTATTCAAAAACACATATTATACATCACATTTAAAAGCATCTGGTAATTAGGAGCAGTTACATAAATAAATGATAAACCAATTCTAAAATGGACAAATCAATTTTACCGAATACAAAGATACTTATATATATAACATAAATATAAAAAAACGCGTTTAAAATGATATGAAATCAGTAAATTCAAATTGAAGTCTCGGGCATAGAGAACCCACCATAGAATGGGAGTAGACCAAGCTGAGACTCTTCGGCACTTGGCAATTTAGGCGACGACCACTCTTAACTAACCAACACTCATATGCACATACATATATATATACATAATCCAATTATAATATTCCCTACACCATGACAGAATACCTACAGGGAGTACAAATATATATATATACTTACCTCATGTATATGGATGTTAACCCTCCATCATTGACTAAAATTCTCTATAACATCAAAAGGTACAAAATATTATGGCGGAAAAGACCAAAAACCCTCTATTTAATTTACCAAGGACTCTTATACATAATAATACAATATATTAGAATTTAAAAACCAGAAATATAGAATAAAAACGCATCCTGGATGGCAGTAGTGAACTGAAACACCTCGCCTTCAGTAGTGAACACTGAAACTCATAAAAATCGGACCTGATAGGTCTTTCTCAAAACCTAAAATTATAAGAAACATGGAAATAATAGGTTAAAACTAATCCTAGTGTTAAAAGGATCTATACATTATAGTTGGAAGAGGGGAAATTGGCTGGAATAGAGAGAATATAGGGCAATGAAAACTTACATCAAGGATCCAACTGCATAACTGACAGGAATCTAGCCAAAATTATCAGAGAAATAGAGGGATGAATTTGGGGATATGTGTGGCCATTCCATAGGAGGAGGCACACCTCCCACAATCCACATGATAGGAATGTAGTGTATGAAAATTGTGAAAAATGATATTAGATAAAAAATAAAGAAATAAAGTGAGATAAAGGAAAAAAATAGAGATGAATAATATATAAAAAATATAATTAATAATAGTAAAAATTATAATATTATAAATATAAATAACAATAATGATAATAATATTCATTTTTTTAATATTAAAACACATTTTTTAATTTTTTTTATTTCCATATTTTATTTTTGTTTTCTTTTTTACATTGTCATCCCCCATGGTTTACCAACTGACAGATGTGTGGTAGGAAAAACATTGTTCAAACCGTACCAAGTGGAACTGATTGACAAGACACACTCCCACACTATTATTACAAGGTTATTCTTAACCATTTGCAGCCCATGTGAAAGACCCCAATTCTCTTGAAATTTATATAATCTAACCCTAACATGACCGAAAAAGAATCAATGATAGAAATAATTGAAATATTTAATATAATTATTTTTTTGAGGTCGAGGTGTGGAATGATGACTCAAGTATTTCAAAACACAATCCAATAAACAAATTTATTGATTTTGGACATTATTTAATATCATGTCTAAGGGAGATTTTATTTGGATCGAATAAGAATCATGCATGAAATATTATATATTCCATGCATGTGTATAATTCTAGGAATGAGCATCAGTCAAACTACAATCCATATTTTTTATGGGCCATACAGTCATCTGGGTGTTCAATATTTTATATATTATGATAATTTAATCCTCATTTAATTCACATAGAGAAATAACCTCAATGGATCAACATAGAGGAGCTATAATAAATGGTGCACATATGAGATACACAGAACAACTTAGTTGTGACATTAATTATAACATCCAAGGTAATTATAAAAAAATAATATTACATATTTAGTAATTTTTTTTGAAATATATGGTAATTTTACCTTAATGAGGATGTTATTCTTCATGGCGTACACCACATCCAATAATGGATTTCTTCGAAATCGTACATCCAATGTAAGATTGATTTATACTGAAAAATAGTATATTATTAATACTATTATTTTATATTGTAGTTATATCCTAGCATTTGTATCAAAAGGAATGAATAAAACTAACTATATTTTGTTAAGAAATATTATAAATTTTTTAACATTCATCCAATAATTTTTATAGGATTAAAATACAACTAAATCCAATTTTAAGCATAATAAGTATTAATTTTTTTAAACAGTTATTTTACCACAAATTGATGGAGATGAATTTTTAAATTTAGTTTTTTAACACTTTTATAAGTTATATTTTAGAAAATAATCTTCTTCTTTGGAAGTGGAGTATCAAAATATACTTTGGTTGAAATTTTTCCTTTTTTGATAATATTCATTTCTTAATGAATAGCGAAAAATAAAACATTTTAAGCCAAAACATCTTTTTCATCTAAATTATTTTTATAGTTGGACTATCTTTTTAATTTGTTTTAAAATATAGTTAAATAATATTTTTATCATTTATCCCAATTTATGTCTTTGGATTTATTTTATATTGAAATTAGATCTAAATAATTATTTGAATTTTTGAACATCTCTTTGACATGCCTTCTTGCACATATACAAGATTAGTGTTAAAACTAATTTAACCACTTTTGTAAATTCATTTTTCAAAAAAAAAACAAACATGGTCATAATAATTATAAAATTGTGATCTAATAGTATCAAATTGTTTTTTTTTTGTGAATATAAACTTTTGATGTTTGTTTTCCATGGAAAATTGTAAATCGATTAATTAAAGGTAAAAGATGTTATAATATAAAACAATTACCCTAAAACTTGTCCTAATTTCATTGTATTAATGGGTTTTGACCTATATTAACCACAGGATGAAATTATAAACATTTTTTTCCACATGGGTAAAAAATGACATTTATTATTTTTTATTTACTGATATGTTAAAAAGTCATACTCAAATTATTAATAAGTAAATAATTTTTAATATAGGGTTATATAAAAGATAAATTATTCAATAAGTATGAATTTGGAAGATACATTTTTTTATACATCATCATAATTTTTTTATAATTTTTAGACATTAAATAATTAATTTTTAATTATTCTATGATGATGATGCAATAATATATTTATAAAAGAATGAATCAAATAAAAGATATTAATAATTTTAAAATTAATATATTTTGTAATATTTTGTGTCATACATGATTTTTATGGATGAATTTGACATTTTATAGTTCTTATATAGTATTCTTTTTAAAGTAATCGGGTTGTTATGATTTTTGTAAAAAGTCAACTAATGATGGTGTCAAATTGAAATTATTTATATTTTTCAATAATAAATATTTATTTAAATGATAAAAAATTTATGAAAATATAAAATTCAGAAACCAAGTTTACCTAAGTCTAACTATGTAATTAATAACATATTAAATTGACTTTTGGCATGTTATGGAAATTAATTTAACAATAAAAGTGTAATACATGATAAAACAGTAAGAGTTAAAAGGGGTTAAAAAAAGGAGATAACGTTTTAAAAAATAATCATACTTGTATAATATTCATTGGATGATTAAATTTATACCTATATTAATTTATATTCAAAATAAGCCAATTTTTTCCAATTTGTAATAGATAATTAAACTATATTAATTTAATACTTTTGATACTTCCAAGAGTGCCCCTCCCCTCCACTATAAAAGGGAGATTATTCCTCTTTTTTTCTTACACTACAAAAAAATATGCTTTTCCAGTCTGTAACAAAAAATCATCCTAGAATCCCTCTCAAAAAAAGTTTAATCCTAATAATAGGACGAACACCCTTTTTATAAGTGTTATGGTGTAATGAATGGTGATCATCCGATGGAAAGGAAATATATTTATTTAAGTGTTTCTACTTTATTTCTTCTTCATCTTGAATAAAATATCCTTCAATAAAAGTGCAATAATAGCTACAATTTCCTAAATGTAAATATATTTCATTATGTTAATATAATCACCTAAATCAATCTCCACATCCATTAGATGTGAAAATAATTAATGATTTGTCTGTATATGTGAACTATCACCTCCACGAACTGATATGATTTGTTTTCCACAACCATATCTCAATAATTCTTATAATGATGGAATTAATTCTCATATGTGATATTAATTACATATATATCATTATAATATAATGAAATATCAAATACATTCTTACTTTCCATGCACATAAAAATGATATTGTCATTAATGATTATGTGTGGACTATCACCTCCATGAAGCGATGTGATTCGTTTTTATTAACTACATCACTTGTACGATATATATATTAGTATATTTAAATGATTAATATGATATTATTTATATTAATATAAATCATGGAAGATAAAATTATATTCACCTTTTTTCTATAATGATCATTGAAAAATGAAAATGTTACTCATGTATACATACGACTTACCGTCTCCATGATTATATCATTATTCATTTTTCATATATATATTTAATGAATGGATTTAAATAAATATTTTATATAAAAAATTGATTATTATTTCATGAATTTTATTCTGAGGATGACACACGTATAAACACATGTACTATTGAAATCATACCATGTTCATTTTTGACTCAAGTACCGAATATCAGAAAAAATTCTGATAAGTACTTAAATAACATTATAATTGTTATAACCTGTAAATAAGTTATATATAAGGAATGATAAAATTGAAATATTTTCTCATGAATTTATAAATAAACCTAGTTTTATTATTCCAGATGATAAATAATGTACAAGACGAGTCAGAATCATGGTAGGTGGCTTCGTCTCAACCTCCTTTCGTTGAGGGACATTTTGAAAATATACACCACATTCTATTATACATTTTATAATAAAAACCATTAACCAATAATATCTTTAAATGGTTTTCCAAAGTAATATTATCAAATAAATAATTTTACTAAATGCAATGTTTTTTAATTTATACAGAATCAACGAAATTTCCACTACAATGATGATTATTTGATATTTGGCTTCATCAATAAGCCATAATGTTTTTTTAAAAAGAAAAACTAATAACTTATTACCATTTAAGGTATTTTTTTCCTTGAAAATGTTATTTATAATGGATTTATTATTTCAATATCTAGAAATGATATCTTATGTTTTTAAAGTCGAAATGTTGTTTTTCCTTTATGTTTGTTTTATGTGTTATGATTACGTTATGGTTCTCAAGAATTTGTTATGTATATCGGGGGACCTATGATAAAATAAGGATGGGAGTTCCTATTAAGGCACTCCAACTAATTGGGTAATGAGATGGAGTTAACTAGTTGAGTATCTCTAAAGAGTTTTAGGCAATATGTTGTGGTGGGTATTCCAAACATAACCATGGAGGTTACTCCTGATATGGTCGCGAATTATACAATATACGAATGTTATGGATATCAACAGTTACCTTTATAATTTATGATATCTATGAGTTTTGTTGGAATATTAGTATTTCATGAGGTGATATAAAGTTTTAATTTCTTACAGGTGAATTTTTTTTAAAAAAAATCAAGAGTTTAAAATATTCATGGACTAAAGAATTCATTCTTTATGTTATATCCATTATGGAGAAATTTGTGCTCATCCAATGTTTTTGAAATTATTTCGACAACTAATAAGGTTTGTTAAGTGGATGGAAGAATATAATATCAATGTTAATAAGATTTTTATCATGAAAAATAATTTATGTATTATTTTAAAATCTATAAGATTTTGGAAAAAATGGACAGTGAGTAGACTTGGAAATATTGTAATAGTTTGGTTTTTATGTAATTACAATGTGGAAATTATCTAATAATATAAAACTGAAAATATCCTTAATGTGAATGAATTTAAATTATTTATATTACTCGTGATTCTGTAATATTTAATATTGGGGCATTATAGATGGTATTAAAGGAAAAATTTAGATAACATTAGTGATGATGAAGTTATATGGGTGTAGATTAAAGATCCCATATAACCAAGATGGTTACTATCATATGATAATTTTTGAGTGTTATGGTAAATTAATTGGATCGGTTAAAAACAAAAATTGATAAAATATAAGGAGGTTTATATATTATAATATTATAAAAAAATTATCTTATCTTTACCCTATAGAATATTCTTATTTAATAATTAATTTCATGTTTAAGTTATTATTATTTTTAACAGATTATGGATTATTTGTTATGATGGTATGAAAGAGATATTGAACAACCTTATTATCCCACCTCGTTGATTTTATCATCACTATTATCCTAAATCTTATTAAAATGATTTAGACTCTTTATGGAGTATTCAAATCACCTGAAATAAACTATTTGAGTTATCCAACACCTACTCATTACTAAGACAATATTATTGGCCATGTTATCTTTTTCTTATGATCTCAATATCTCAACTCATACAAGTATATCAAAAGAAAAAAACTAGATGTTTTTTTTAATGTTTAAATTTTTTTGTATGACAACATGCTAAAAGAGAAATGAACATCATGAATATCCTAAAATTTGGATTCATGTTATGAATTATCATCTTATCCATAAAGTATGAAATATGATCTGATTGATATTTAAAAATCATATGAACATAAACCTTATCGTTGATTTTTAGGAATTATGTATTACTTTTTAAGCTGGAAATTCATAATTAATGGATTATTAAGAACAGTTAAATATTAATATGTTTACATATGAAATACTTAATAGTTATTATATACATAAGGATGTGGAAATTTTTAAAACTATTAATACTATTTTGATGAGCGGTTACTTTTGATGAATTTTCCATGTTTTGTAATGTGTAACCATGGTTTTTTTATGTGAAAATTATTTAATAGGAAGAACTCCCTTTTGTAGACATAATTTTATTTTAATGTATAACATTCATATGATCTTTTTTTGAGATAACAAAGTGTTATTGCATTTTGGGAAGAAAAATAACAACTATGAGATAACCATTGAGGTTAGAACATGTTATGGTTATTTTTTGGACACTATAATAATTTAATATTGTAATAATAATGATATAGTTTTAGAGAATGTTCAACCTTCGGGATGGGTGACAACTCGTCGCGTCTGACAAGGCCACAGGAAAAAAACCCTTAACTGAAGGGTGAAAAAGTTCTATCAACTACAACTTTCCAAAGTGAAGTCCCATGTTAGTATGAATATTTTTTTTTAGTTTAATGAGTTGATGAATTAGCAATAAGTCAATTTTGGGAATGTACCTTTTATTTTATAGATTACCATGAGATTGGAAAATGATATGATGATTAAGTGATAAATTATATGTTTGAAGATATTCACTATTTGGGGAACTTTATTTGATTAAGGTAAAAATAATTCTATGAGATTTTATTTTAGTAGAAATGGTTGAATATTATTTTTGGAATAATCTTTGATTTTATTATGGACTTATATTGCATTACGTTATTTATGGAATTTATTAACATATCATAGAGAATATGTGATTTTGGAAATTACATTTTTTGGAATGAGACATTGAGAGTGATTAATGTTATTTGAAGATAAATGTTAATGTTTATCTTGGAAGACTAGGTAATCAAATTCTTATGAGTTTTGGTTTTCAAAATTAGATTATAAGATTTTGAGGGATTTACGGAAAGCTATTTTTTAATGGTCTATGTTGAACGTTTTGTGTTACAATTGAATTGTGTTGTATAAAAAAATTTTTCACAAAAAAATGCTTAATAATTTTTGGGGCATTGTTTTATCTTATCCTAACACTCTTAGTTTTTTTTGATTTTTAAAGACATAATTAATAAATAGATAATATTTTTTGGAATATGTGATTCCATTGAATTTGATTCTATTGCTTCAGGCTTGAAAAAATCTTCATAAATACTAATAATTTTTTGAAAATGATGATTTTTTGGGGGAAATTAATTAACTAATGAAAATATAATTTCCAGGTTAGTATATTTCATTATTTTCTTAATTATAAGTAGTAAAATAATTTCTCAAAACTATAAAAAAGGATCTTTAAATAAAAACTTTTTTCATTTTATACTTTAAATCAAAGACCATTTAACCTATCATGAATTTATGGTTTTTGATTTTAAACTTTCTCCTAAAAATGACTTTTATCACACTCCATCAAGATTTGATGAATTGTTTTCTCTTCCATATACATGTTTTCTTATATGGAACCCTAGTATTTGTTTTCTCATGTGACCTTTTTTACTTCAATTTATTTATTTTTATGGGTATTTTTTAATAACTATTTTTTTGATGTGGCATTTCAGTGATGTAATTTTGAAAAGTGAAACCTTAGTTACCAAGCCCAAATTTAAAATTAAGAGGGTACAATTCCCAAAAGGTGGAAAGAATGTAACATTCCATGTATTCATAGAAAAAGAATATAAAAATATATTAATATTTATGAATTATATAGTAATTTTTCCTTAATGGAATGATTTTTATGGTACCATACTCAATAAAAAACAATGGGTTTCTCTATAATATCTTGTTATATGAAAAGACTAATTTATAACAAAAAATAATATTCTATTAATATTATTATTTTATGTAGTAGTTATTTCTAATTCATTATATATGTAGGAGTTAATAGAACTAACTATATTATTTTTAAACATTTTTATAAAATTTTATTACATTCATCTAATAAATATTATAGGGTTAAAGTGATAATAAATCCAATTTTCATCATAAAAATTCCTAACATTTTTAAAAGATTGTTTTACTACCTATTAATGGTGAAGAATTTTTAAATATGGTTTTTGAAAAATTTATTAGTTATATTTGACAAAATAAACTTATTCTATGGAATAAAAATATCAATTATTACTTTTGTTAATTTTGGTTTCTTTTTCTAATAATATTCATTTATAATGAATAGTGAAAAATACTGCATTTTAATCCAAAATGTGATTTTTCATATATATTATTTTTATAGTTAGATAATGTTGTTAATTGGTTTTAAATTATAATTAATTTTTTTTAATATTTACCCCAATATATATCTTTGGAGGAATTTATATTTTGAAATTAGATATAAAATATTATTCGAATTTATGAACGTCTCTTTTAACAACCTTCTTTCCATATCTATGATTATAATATTAGACCATGTTTAACCACTTAAGTGAATTGAATTTTCAAAAATGTAAAAAACATGGTTTAAATTTTTATGAAAAATGTGATATAATAGGATCAGGTAATTTTTTGATAAATAGTTCTTCTATATTTTATTTACAAATGTTAAGGTCAAATAAAGTAATTAAATGTAAAAATAATATTATAATATTATAAATTTAGCATAACACTTTTCATAATTTCATTGGATTAGTGGGTTTAGACCTAAATCAACCTTACGCTGATATTATAACCTTTTTGAGCCACATGGGTAAGAATATAACATTTATTTTATTTTATTTTAAGATAAATTAAAAATGTCATACCGATAATTTTAATAAATAAATTATTTTTATTATTGGGTTTTATAGAAGATAAATTCTGCTATAAATAGTAATTTTTAAGATCCAATGTTTATATACATCATGATAATTTATTTATAATTTTATACGTTATATAATTAAATATAAATATGACATAATGATGATGTAATGATAGTTTTATTAGTGGAATAATCAAATAAATGATATTAATAATATTAAATTAAATATATTTTGAATTACTTGATTCTATACAAGAATATTTTATGAGGATTTGAAATTCCATATATTTTTTAATGTAGTCTCATCAATGGAATAAAATTGTTATTATTTTTTTAAAATAATCTAGTAATGAATAGTTTCAGAATTGACATAATTCATATTTTAATATATAAAATATTTAATTAAATAATAAAAAATACATAAATATAAAAGATTCATAAGAATACTTTAGGTATGTATAATAATGTAATTAATGACTAATTCATTGCACTTTTGGAATGTTGTGTAATTAATTTTACCCTCAAAGTGAAAATTACTAGATAAAACAGTTAATGTTTAAAGGGGTTAAAATAAAACGGTAAGGATTAAAAAAATAAAACATGTATAATATTAATTAGGTGATTATATTACAACCCATATTCACCCTGTATTATGAATAAAACAATTTTGGCCAATTTTTAATAGAAAATTAATTTATATTAATTTAATACATTTTTATAATTCTAAGAGTTCTTATACCCTCTCCTATAAAAGGGCGCCAAATCCTCTATATTACTCACATATTAAAAATTATTTGGATAAGCTAGGATTTCCCCAAAACACTTAATAAGATCCCTCCACACATTATTTGTTCTTTATTCTATGCACAACATTCTCCTTAGAGGTGTTAATGTGGGATTAAAGGCAATTATCTAATGAAATGGTAGTGTTTTTTATTTAAGTGTTTCTATTTTATTTATTCTTCATCATCCTTAGAATATATTATAACCACGATTAAATAATAACATGAATATCCTAAATATATCAATATGTTATTATTTTAATATCATCACATATATATATCCACTTCCATTAAATTATCATATAATTAATCATTCTTCCGTACGTGTGAACTATCACATCTATGAACCGATATAATTTTTTTACATAACCATATCCAAATAATGGTTATAATGATGGAATTAATATTAATATATGATATTCGTGACCTATATATTACTATTAGAGAATATTATATCAATTACGATCTTACTTTCCATGCACATAGAAATGAAAATATCATTCAGGCGTACGTGTGAACTATCCCCTCCACGAAGCGATGTCATTCATTTTTAATCACTACATAACTTTTATGATATATATATATATATATATATATATTTAAATTATTAATATGATAATAATTTTATTATTATAATTATAAAATGATAAAATAATATTTACCTTATTTCTATAATGATCATTAAAAAAAAAGAAACCATTACTCATTCATACGTATAGATTAACATCTCTATGATTATAACATTGTTCATTTTTCATATGTATATTTAATGAATGGATTTAAATGTAAAATTGATTTATAAAATTTATTATTACTCCATTAATTTTATTCTTGATATTATTTACATATGAATATAGAAACTATTGACATCATACCAAGTTCATTTTCGACTCAAGTACTGAATATTGAAAAAACGTTCAATGGGAACATAAATAATTATGTAATTGATATCACATGGAAATAAGTTATATAAAGGGAATAAAAAACATTAATAAGGTTTTCATGTAAGTATAAATTAACATATTTTTGTTATTCTGTAAGATAAAAATGTATTAGATGAGTTAGAATGGAGGTAAGGGACTTTGTATCAACCTCCTTTCATTGAGGGATATTATGATAATATACACCACCTACTTTATAGTGTGTATAATAACCCCCTTTGACTTTTAATTTCATTAGTTTTTTTCAAAAAGAAATGTTTTATATGAATAATTTTATTAAATAGTAAAAGGAATGTTTTTAATGTATACAATGACAATTTATTTTTCATCATTGTGGTCATTATATTATATTTGGCTTCTCCTACAATCCATTTTGTTTTTTGAGGCAAAAAATAAAGACCTTATTCACATTTTAGGAATTTTGGTATTGAAAATGATTTTGATATTGGATTGATTATTTCAATATCTCTAACTAATATATTATGTTTTTGAAATGGAAATGTTGTTTTTTCTTTATGCTTGTTTTATATGTTATGATTGTGTTTTGGTTCTTGGTTATTATTTATATATTCATGTGCTTCAATGATAAAACTTGGGTTTTAGGGTCTATTACATATCTCTAATTCCTTTTGAAATAAGATGGAGTTAACTGGTTGGGTTTCTCCTAAGAGATTTAGGGAATATACTGTGATGTATATTCAAAACATAACCCTGTAGGTTACTCCATATGTTTCCATGAAGGATACAATGTACGAATGTTATGGATCCCACAAGTTACCTTTATGATTTATGATTTATATGAATTTTATAGGAATATTATGATTTCTTGTGGTAATCTAATGGGTTAATTATTTAAAGGGGAAATTTTTTATTTTTTGAAATGTTTTTATCAATTTAAAATATTCATGGACTAACAGTTTCATTACTTATATTATACCCATTACCAATATTTTCTATTCTTATCCAATTTTTGTTAAATGTTTTCCCAAGGGTATGAGGTTGTGTAAGAGAAAAAAAATAATCTTATGTGAAATTTATGAATATTTTTTTCATGAATAATAATTCATGTTTTATTATAAATTGTTTTAGCTTTTGAAAAACAAATTGTGAGTAGACCTACCTACGTTGTAATAGTTGAGTTGTTATATAATTTTATGGCATAATTATATAAAACAATAAACCTAAAAACATCCTCATTGTTAATGAATGTAAATTCATGACATAAATCAAGATTATGTAATGTTTAAGTTTGGGGCCTTCTATTATTTGTATATTTATTAGAGATTTGAAGGGTTATATGATGTAGCATAAATATTGGATCTATGGGGTTTGACGAAACTATGATACATCTATATAAATAAAGAGAAACCCAGGAAAATAACTTTTGTTATAAATATTATGAGATTTCTTATTCTCTTATAAAATGATTATTGGAGAACCACACTGATTCATAGAGTTAAAATGAGATCCTTGAATCATTATTATTTTGAAAAGTAATTAAATCTCAGGATCCTTTGACAAGATGTTAACACTATTTAATAATATTCATGAAGAAACTAGTTTCGGTAAAAATAAAATTGTGAAGGAACACCATGTATTATTCCCCTGCATTAAATGAAAATAACTAAGAACAATTGTTTGTTTAAGGATTGCATGAAAGAGTTTACCAGTTTTTTTAAAATAGGATTGAGAAGCTCACACATATACCTATGTGAAGCTGGTGTCTCACTACAACCATTGTAAGAATCTAGTTCTCACTACATGCACGAATACTCATTGAAATTGTGATACACTTGAACTAAGGATATTATATGGTACATATTTTGCGATATATCCATCACATGGATGATGCATATAAACTAAACCAAAATGGGAGAAACTAGAATGTGGATAATTTATTACGCACACTATTCTATAATTGAACAACATGATACACATGCATTTTATAACATGCAAACATGATCCTTAAGTGAAGTGTGCAAAAATTGAAAGGAGATTTTGGATGTGGGGTATTATGGTTTTCAAGAATAAATACAACTATTTGATAACTAAATAATTGGTTTCTGATTTTATGCTACTCATTTATGAAGGATAATTTAATTGAGAATTTTAGAAGATAAATACTTTGGATTTGTGATTGTTTAATCTTGAATAAAATATTAAATAACTTTTTATCTATTCCATCCATACATCTTAGTCAGTTCGAGGCGTCCGATGAATGAAGAATCATCTCAATCACATCTTAAATGAGGTAAGTAATCAGAAATATGTGATCAATGATATTTGAGAAGGACTATAAATCATTGGATAGGTATTTGAATAGGTACATGAATACAACAGATTCAATGATCTCAAGGAGGAATATCATAAAATCATACTAATGTGAGAATAATGGTATATGGATTTTAGTTTATTTCCTTAGAAATTCAAAAAACTTGATCATTATTAGACATTTTGGGGAGTCATATGAAAAAATTTCAAAAGTGTTGTTTTCCCATTATCATTATTGTGTGGGTAATGGTTGTAACAACCCCATATAATTGTTTTTCTCAACCATAAATTGATAAAATTCCATACTCCGAGATACAGACTTTATGATATTATTCTTCATTCCATCTAAAAAAAATTACTCCATTAAATAAATAAAAATCATTATAATACCACCATAAATTGAGAATGATGAACAATGAACCTCCTTTAATTGCACCTTATTAAAAAATGGTTTATAGGGGACACAAAATTTGTTCTTAAACATCAACATTCTATCATGATCAAAGTCATATAGGGTCATCAATAACTTTCTTCTATGACTTCAAATAATAATTTTGTGCCTCTTTTATCCTCACATGGTCATATGGTCAAACCCTTTTTGATAATGATATTATTTATCCCCTTACTTCAACACATCACTATCTATAATTAAAAAATGCAGAATTATTAAAACTTTTTTGATCTTTGTCAAAGGTAATATAAAATGATCCATTGTAATCAGAGTATTTTCAAAATTATTTGTTTTCCCAGGGTGGTAATATATTGATTACTAATCATCTTTAATCATGTATATCCATATTCTCTAATGAATAGACAAATACTTACATATGAATATATGCATTGATTTTTTTCTATGATATATATATATCAAAAATTTCTCTATAAATATAATTCCTCTAACTAATTAATTCAAAAAACACCACAGTTATCTGGAAATTATTATTTGGGAAATTTTTCTAATGAAGTAGATAATGTTTCATTCTACATGATAATTTATCAAAATCCCTTCTTGGGTGTATTAATAAATATTAAAAAACCTTCACCTAAACAGGGTAATGTAAGAATAGGTGTGCAAACTAATAATCACATTCGATCATTGAAATTTTCCTTATATTCATCCATCAAAAGGAGCATGTATCCCTTTGAAGTTAACATAGTGTTTGGATTAGATATTCATGATATATTCTCCACAATCAATCAATAATTTTGAGTTCAACCCAAAAAAATAGATTTTAGTCTTTGTGGTTGGTCTATTCCATTACTCAGTGGCATCCATAATTTATTGATCTACTGATATACCACCTATTTATATTATATAACGCATGAATGAATCCTTTTGTTTCCAAAATTCACACATTGTAATTTTTTCAAATAGAGTCTCCTTCCTTTGGGGTTGCATTATAATTATAAAGTGATCTTCATTATTTTCCATGCACATTAAATATTTGAGAATATCATCTATAAGGATTACTATAAAATGATCAATGAAATCTAAACAAACTCTATTCATTGTATCCATGATTATAATGATGAAATTTGTTTGACTGAATGGAATCACTATATAGTTATAATTTTCACACCTTTTAATAAATGTTTCATTGGGTATATCCTTCTTATTGAGTATCAATTGATGATATCCAAAACAAAGGATAGTCATGGAAAATTATTGACCTATAGATAGTTATTCACTAAAATCATCCATATAGGGTAGAGGATATCTATTGTTGATTGTGATCATATTCAAATATAAATAATCTATGTGAATTCTTGTCGATCCATCATTTTTTTAATAAATAGACTAGTTGAACCCCATGGTGACACACATAGCAGATTGAATACCTTGTCAATATTCTCTTAGATTTTCTTCATTAATTCTAGAAACACAGTCCTAGTATTTATATAGGGGGTCATGGAAATAGGTGTATCACCAAGTATTAATTATATTAACAGCTCAAAATCTTTTTTTTGTGGTATAGAGAAAAAATATTCAATAATTATTTCAAAAAACAACCACACAATAAGATTGAAATTTATGTTCAGTTTCCCACCAACCATCTAAGATAAGAACCCCCTTCTAATAGGAATAAATACTCATAAAATGAATTTTTTTTTACCAGAAAAATTTGTTATTTATCATCACCCTGATTTATGATCATACGTTGGTTTGGAATATAAAACATGGCTTTACTTTATTAGAAGTAAATTTGGGATATAGGTAGTGAAAGAAAATTCATTCCTAATATAACATCAAATTCATCAAGAGGGAGAATAATAATATTTCCATGAATCAAATTCTATCAAAAATCAAATAGAAATAGTCATAGATATATGATGGGAGTATATTACCATTAGGGGTTTTAAATACTAATTTAATATCGAATTATTGGGGTGGAATTTTGATACCATTAGAAAATTATTCAAATATAAAAGAGTAGGTATATCTAAAGTCAAAGAGAACATTATTTGTTCTAGATTAGATAGTAAGTGAACCATTCAACACATCATTATAACACACTTCATAAAAATACTGATCTCATATGATTTCACATTATCTCTAAGATTAAGAGGTTTTTGACCACAATCATATTTATTAAACATTGGATTTGGGAGCTAGTTTACTTAATTCTAATTCTCGTTGAATTAAAATCATTGGAGTATAGGTGATGAATACTGTATATATTTATCTATATTCATATAATTATATAACTTCTTCCCATTAATTTTAAAATAAATTTATCAATGACCACCATTCCCACACATAAAATATTTTCTAATCACTCTATAAAAATGAACTCAATGTTGCATTCCACATTGGAAGCGTGAAGGAACTCCCATGTTATTTTATCTATGGTTTTTAGAGTTTTATATGAATTGTATATGACTTTTTATACAAAAATTATGATATTTATGTTTAATTACAATATCAATTTTCACCTTGATAACACACCAATCAATTTCATCATAGCTTCAAATGTCACTTGTAGGCAATAAACATTAGAGACATGGTTTTACAAAAATTATGGGTTGATCAACCTTACATTTAGGATGGATGATAATACCAAAATCATACCATGAAGTTCTTGTAAAATTAGCCTCATATTTACAAATGAATTAATCATCCTTTAACCTTAACTCAAGGAATTCCTTCTCTATTTTAATATAAATAATATTAAGAAATTATTTATTTAAAAATATGTTCTTAAACTCGTCCCATTTCATGAAGTGAATTTTATCATATTAAATATAAATAATTAGAAGTGTAGTCCATTGATATGCTTCACCATCCAAATGATAGATATTCAAATTCACATTTTCAATATCCAAATAATGAAGAATGAAAAAAAATCATTTTAATGGTATTGATCCATTTCTTAATAACTTCTTTGTCTGTGGAAACATAGAAATATTATTGAAATTTTCTCATGGAGGAATCAATAGAACGTAGTTCCCTCCAATGGTTATTTGGAAGTTCATCATGATTTATATATAGAGATATTTTCCTAGGAATATAAATTTTATTTTACATTACATATCCCATTTAATTGTTTTCATGGGAGGAGAATCATTGAATTTTCTTTCATAATAATAAATAACATGAGTCCTCTACGTTGATACAATTTAATAAAAAAAAGAACATTGTGTAATAAAAAATAATAATATCGTGGGACTACATAATTATAAGGCCCCGGCCTTAAACCTTAATTAATATTGAATGAAATGAATAATTCACATTGAGGATCATTTCAGGTTTAGAGTTTTAGAGAATTAGGACATAACTATTACATCTTGAAAGATTACAAAGTAGACACTTCTACTAAGTTTCCATAGAATAAAAATTCTTAAAAAGAAACATGTCTAGTTCCGTGTTTTATATAGCATGACATTCCCTTGATCCCATCCTTGACACTATTCCACATTATGTCCTGTGAAAAACATTCCAAAAAAACTTGGGGTGAGCATAAAAAGCTCAGTAAAGTATACACAATGAATGAAAACTGTTAGTTTTTCAAAACAACAAGTAAACCATGTATACTTTATCTAAGTAATACTTTTCACCTTTATGAAGTAGTAAAAACTCTTCAATGAATAAAAGATCATTACTTACTATTTTGTAACCAAAATATTACCATAAAACCCATATAAATATCACATAACATATAAAGGTTACTTGGGACATAAACATACTTAAATGGAATAACCATACGGTCAACATCCACACATATCACATAATGGAATAGCCATACGACCGACTTCCATACCCAATGAATTGGAGGTTATAACGTAACCACCCATCCTGGTATTCACGGCACCTCCCGTCATATGGTTTATCACGTAACAACCTGTCAAATGTCCAAGTACCATTATAAAATCATAAGACATAAAAAAATATAATGGAATGAAAACATTTCCACACATTGATCACAATATATCACATAAATATATTGACATAAAAAATCCATTATAAAAACCATTTTCATTACTAAAATACATAACAGATTATATGATATTTATTTCATTTTAAAAACATTACGTCTTGTTGAGGAATCCAATTACTAAATAATACTCGTGGCGGCTAAAAAG
Source organism: Viscum album (assembly GCA_963277665.1). NCBI lineage: Eukaryota > Viridiplantae > Streptophyta > Magnoliopsida > Santalales > Viscaceae > Viscum > Viscum album. The sequence goes on along the minus strand of OY728146.1, from coordinate 219,561,430 downwards.
GTCGTTGTCATCGCGTACGTTAAAAGAAACGTTCCTTTTTGTCATTTAGTAAAACGCTTCATAGAAAAAGATTCCTTTTGTATAAAAGTAAAATTCAAAGGATTTTATACACCATATAAAGGAATGTTTTGTATAAAACAAAATATGCCTCAATGAATGGAGATTGAGACGAAGTCCCTTACCTCATATCCGACTTGACTCGATCATTATTTAATGTCCTGAATAATAATCTTGAGTTATTTTATACTTGATAAAGAACCTTTTTCATGTTAATATTTACTTTTATATCACTTATGACCATGTTATAAACATTATGTAATCATTTATGTTAATAATGTTTATTTTGTCTATATTTGGTTCTTAAGTCGAAAGTGGACTTCTTACAATTACATGATGTTCGTGTGGTCAAAGGTTAATTATATCCAAAATCATATTCATGATTTGGATATCATATATATCATATATATCCAGCATATACATGTATTTATAATATTACATAATCATTTAGAGTAAGAAATGAAATGCACCGTTCATGGAGACGGTAAGCCGTACGTACGCAGGAACGCTATTTTCATTTCTATATCATATTACTAGAATTAAAACTAAATGAGAGGTATGTATATTATAATTCCAGAATTTTATTCATCATTTATATTTAACATACATCATATATAATAACTTTAAATCCATCCTTTATACGTCCCGCATATGGCATTAATGAATCAAATCACTTTGAGGGGGCGGTAGTCTGCACTTCCTAAAATGAAGATATCACGTATACCCATAATGGAAGCCATAAAGGTATGCCATAAATGAAAAATAAAAAATCTTCAGGAAAACAAAAACATATCATATATCATATATAAATATATTGACATCTTAATGGACACCTTTTAAGGTGTTAGAAGAATATTGAACAATCGTCGTTTCGTGAGGCAGAAATTCGCCATCCACAGAAACAGTTTGTTCTTTTGCCATTAGATGTATGTCTGTGTAATTGTAGCTTGAATGATTCTTATAAAAAAATCCTAGTATATTGAAGATACTGGAGTTGTTACAAAAGAAATTAATAAAAAGAGTTTAATGGGTTGGAGAAGCAAAATAAAACAAAAGGACACAAGTGAAGACATTACCTTAAAATCAGGTAACTCTCTTAGATTTGAGCTCAAAGGCTTCCTTGGGAAGACTTCTGCTCATAGTGAGGCTTCTAGGAGTACGATAGGGATGTGGATAGACAAAATGGGAAGATCGTGGCTGAACCAAAGGCTTTAGATGTGTGGGTAAGGTGGCAGAGGTGGGGGCCTTTTATAAGAGGAGAGGAGGGGCACTCTTGGAAAGTTATAAAAGTTTACTGTATTATAAAATGCTTTTCGGATTTTAAAGGTCCCACATTGATATAATTTTAGTATAAGGTGATAAGGGTTCGAAATATACTCATACAATAGGTATTTGACAAGTTTAAGTCTTAGATTTTACATTATCTTTTCATTTTATTTAAATCGTTCATTAATGAGGTAATCGTTGCATCATCATGATGTCCTAAATAATTTAATTTATTTAATATATAAAAAATATAAAAAAACTTTCATGATGTATGAAATCTTCTTAGCTTTATAATGAATATTTATAGTAAAAAATATGACTTGTATAACCCCATTTAGAAATTTTTTTAGTAAAACAACTCATGTTTGTGACATTTTAATTTCAACATTAAATAAAAAGTTTTTAATATCATTTTCCTACAAAAGTGGCTCAATTGGTTCCCCAAGTTGACCCATTGATTTTCTTGGTTGGCCATGACACAACCAATAAGTGTAGGACTTGTGTAAAGTTCATTTCTTATTATTAAAACATTATTTTTACCATAAACTACACTAATTACCTCTAATCGCGATTAATAAACATAAAAGTTACTATTCACCAAAAAACTATTTTGATCCCATTGAACCACATTTTACATCTTAATTACAACAATTTATGTCGTATTTTTGAAATTCAAAACACAGAGGTGGTAAAATTTCATTTAAATGAAAAATCAGTTTTTTTAAGTACCACTTAGTGGTTTCACTATTCATCAAAAATTGAACTTTTTCATAAAAAATCCAAAAATTCACCCTAAGATATATTTGATATTCCGAATTCAAAAATGAAGTCTTTTTTACAATATTGAAAACATATAAGTTGCATTAATTAATTTAATAATTAATTCCCGCTGTGAAAACAAATAGTGTGTTTTTATGAAACAATAAGTATCAAAAGATTGACACTAGTTTAAGTCCAATTTCAAAGTGAAATTAATTCCAACGACCACTATTAGATTAAATTGTAAAAATATATTCTAATTTCACTTTATAACAAATTGAAAATATAATCTAATCATGTAAATAAATTAGATTAAAAATATGTTTTGAATTAAAATACAACATTTTTCACTATTCATTAAAAATGAACATTATCGGAATAATACCAAATATTTACACAAAGTAAATTTTGATGTCCTGATTCTAAAGACGAATTTTATATATTCCAATAGAATGTATAAGAGTGACTAAAACTATATTTATAGATGGTTCTCCATCAAAAGGCGATAAGTCGACCTTTTGTGAATGTTAGATTATATATGCATAAAATTGAATTCTTTTCGTATATTAAGCCTTTATCGTTTATTGGAGAAATGTAGAAACATTTAAAAAAACATATATAATCATATTTTAGTTATTTCTATTCATTTCTGCCAATATAACGGCTACGTGTTAAACACGATTTAAAATAATATTATTTTATTACTAGTGTGCAATGTAAGATTTCAAAGAAACTCTTTTTGCGTATCAGGTACGCTATCGAACATAACAACCCCATTAAAGTAATATTAATATTTAATTCGTAAAAGAAAATGCTTTATTCTTTTTTTACCTGGGATGTTACATCCTTCCCCCCTTTTGGGAATTGCTTCCTCGCAATTTTATTCACTTATCAAAATAAGTGGGGGTATTTATCCCTCATAGCATTTTCATATTCCCACGTTTCCTCTTCAACCATATGGTTTTTCCACAAAACCTTTACCTGGTAAATTACCTTATTTCACAACACGTTCTATCTTCATTCAAGAATCTGGACTGGTTGTTCTTCATAGGAGAGATTCTCTTCCAACTGAACTACCTCTGGGCTCAAAAGACGATATTGATCTGGCATATACTTTCTCAACATCGAAACATGAAAAAAATTGTGTACCTCAGATAAACTCAGAGGTAATTCCACTCTGTATGAAACTGATCCATCTTTGTCTAGAATATCATATGGACCAATGAAACTTGGACACATCATTCATTTCTTACCAAATCGCATCAAACTTTTCCATGGAGAAACCGTGAGAAAAACATGATCACCTACCTTGAATGATAGATCCTTCCTCCGATTATCCGCTTAACTTTTCTGTCTCCTCTGGGCTATTATCATGTGTTTCTGAATCAACTGAACTTTTTCCGCCATCTATTCTATCAATTCTGGTCCCATCAGCTTCCTTTCACCTAATTCATCCCAAAAAGCTGGAGTTCTACATTGCTTCCCATATAATGCCTCAAACGGTGCCATCTGTATATAAGAATGAAAACTGTTATTATATGAAAACTCAACCAAAGAAAGATGTTGGTCCCTACTTACCTGATAATCCATCGAACAAGCACGTAGCATATCTTCCAATGTCTGAATTTTTTGTTCTGACTTCCCATCCGATTGAGGATGAAAAGCTGTACTAAATTTTAATTCAGTACCTAATGACTTCTGAAGGCCTTTCTGAAAGATAGAAGTAAACCTGGGATCACGATCAGATAAAATAGAGAGGGGAACTCCTTGCAACTTGACTATCTCTTTAAGATACAATCGATCAATTTGATCTAAAGACAAAGTATATCGAATAGGAAGGAAATCAGCAGATTCAGTCAATCGATCAACAATAATCCAGATTGCATTATTACCTCTAGATGTCTTTTGTAATCCCACAACAAAGTCCATGGATATATTTTCCCATTTCCACTCTGGCACTGGTAGAGGCTGAAGCATCCCTTTAGGTAACTGCCACTCTGCTTTAACCTGATGACAAGTCAAACACTTCACAGTAAAATCAGCAATATCTCTTTTCATTCCATCCCACCAGTAATACTCCCGCAGATCTCTATACATATTAGTACTTCCGGGATGAACTAAAAATGGGGAACTATGAGCCTCACATAACAACTCATTCTTCAACTGTGAATCACCATGCACACATAAACTTTTCCCCAACCTCAAAACACAATCATTATCAATGTTGAATTCAGGCAATTTACCCTTCTGAACCAGCTCCAACATTTTCTACAACTCGCTGTCTTGCTTCTGTGCTTGATTAATCTTGTCTGATAGAGATGATCTCACTGATACCTGAAACCAAACAGAAGAACTTCCTGCACCAACAACTTCAATGAAAAAGTTCTTCAAATCCTTAACCAAAGAATCACGTTCCAAATGCAACATTGTTAATGAAGCATTACTTTTTCAACTCAAAGCGTAAACCACTTTATTTGCTTTTCCCGGATGGTAATGAATTGTACAATCATAATCCATGATTAATTCTAGACATCTTCTTTGTCTCTTGGTCAATTGTTTCTGAGTGAATATATACTTTAAACTTTTGTGATCAGTATATATTTCACACTTTAATCCATACAAATGATGCCTCCAAATTTTTAAAACGAAAACAATAGCAGCTAATTCCAAATCATTTAGAGGGTAATTTACCTCATGAGTTTTCAACTGACGTGAAGCATATGCAATTACCTGATCATTCTACATTAGGACACAACCAAGTCCATTCAATGAAGCATCACTGTAGATAACGAAATCACCATTCCTGGAAGGAAGTTCCAAAACTGGAGCATTCACCAATCTTCTTTTAAATTCCTGAAAACAATCATCACATTCTTTTGTCCAGATAAACATAAAACCGTTCCGAGATAGCTTAGTCATTGGACTAGATAACTATGAAAAATTTCTAACAAACCTTCGGTAATAGCCTTCCAAACAAAGGAAACTACGAATATCAGTTACATTTGTGGGTATTGGCCATTCTTCAACAACCTTTGTTTTTACAGGATCAATAGTTATCTCATCTTTAGAAACAATGTGACCAAGGAATGAAATTTGTTTCAACCAAAACTCACACTTGCTGAATTTCCCATACAATTTATTTTCTTTTAAGGTTTTAATAATAACCCTTAAATGACTTTCATGATCCACTTTAATTTTAGAAAACACCAAAATATCATCAATAAACACAGCCACCATTTATCACCCGATTCAACTGAGACATCAGTGCAGTAAACTACTCAATTCTGATTCAGCCATCTCTGGTTGCTTATTCGAATGTTCATTATACTCTGTATGCCTTCCTAGAAAATATGTTCTATTTCCTCTAAAAAATACCATTCTTAACACAGAAATATCTTAGGTGAAGAAACATGGTAATCTTTAAATGCTATATCATTTCAATTTGACCATAAAAAATATTTTTGGATAATCATTTAATAGAATTATAACTCCTAAAGTTATCTAGACCGACCTTGGATACCAACTATATGGCCCCGACCTTAAACCTTACTTAATATTTAATTAAATGAATAATTCAAATTGAGGATCTTTTCAGGTTTAGTGTTTTAGAGAATTAGGAAATAACTATTACATCTCAAAAGATTACAAAGTAGACACTTCTACTAAGTTTCCATAGAATAAAAACTCTTAAAAAGAAACATGTCTAGTTCTAGGTTTTATATAGAATGACTTTCCTTTGATCCCATCCTTGACCATATTCCACATTAAGTCCTGTGAAAAACATTTCAAAAAAAACATGGGGTGGGCATAAAAAGCTCAGTAAGGGATACACAATGAATGAAAACTGTTAGTTTTTCAAAACAACAAGTAAACCATGTATACTTTATCTATGTAATACTTTTCAACTTTATGAAGTAGTAAAAACTCTTCTCTGAATAAAAGATCATTACTTACCCTTTTGTAACCAAAATATTTCCATAAAACCCATATAAATATCACATAACATATAAAGGTAACTAGGGACATAAACATACACAGATGGAATAACCATACGGTCGACTTCCACACATATCACTTAATTGAATAGCCATACGGCCGACTTCCATACCCAATGAATTGGAGGTTATAACGTAACCACCCGTCCTGGTATTCACGGCACCAACTGTCATATGGTTTATCACGTAACCACCCGCAAAATGTCAATTTACCATTATAAAATCATAAGACATAAAACAAATATAATGGAAAGAAAACATTTCCACACTTTGATCACAATATATCACATAAATATATTGACATAACAAATCCATTATGAAAACCATTTTCAATACCAAAATAAATAAAATAGTATATGCTATTTATTTCATTTTAAAAACATTAAGAATTGTTGAGGAATCCAAAGACCAAATTATACTTGCGACGGCGGAAAAGGTCGTTGTCACCACATACGTTAAAAGAAACATTCCTTTTTTTCATTTAGTAAAACGCTTCGTAGAAAAAGATTCCTTTTATATAAAAGTAAAATTCAATTGGGTTTATACACCTTATATTGGAATGTTTTTTATAAAACAATATATTCCTCAATGAAAGGAGATTGAGACGAAGTCCCTTACCTCGTGTCCGACTTGACTCAATCGTTCTTTAACGTCCTGAATAATAAACTTGAGTTAATTTCTACTTGATTAAGAACATTTTTCAAGATCATTCTTACTTTTATATAACTTATGACAATGTTATAAACATTATGTAATCATTTAAGTTAATAATGTTTGTTTTGTCGATATTTGGTTCTTATGTTGAAAGTGGACTTCTTACAATTACATGTTGTTCGTGTGGTCAAAGGTTCATTATATCCAGAATGATATTCATGATTTGGATATCATATATATCATATATATCCAGAATATACATGTATTTATAATATTACGTAATCATTTAGAGGTAACAAATGAAATGCACCGTTCATGGAGACGGTAAGCCGTACGTATGCGTGAACGGTACTTTCATTTCTATGTCATATTAATGGAATTAATACTAAATGAGATGTATGTATATTTTAATTACAGAATTATATTCATCATTTATATGTAACATAAATCATATATAATAACTTTATATCCATCCTTTATAAATCCCACCTATGGAATTAACGAATCAAATCACTTCAAGGGGGCGGTAGTCCGCACTTCCTAAAATGAAGATATCGCGTATACCCATAATGGAATCCACAAAGGTATGCCATAAATGAAAAATACAAAATCTTAAGGAATACATAAACATATTATATATCATATATAAATATAGTGACATCTTAATGGCCACCTTTGAAGGTGTTATAAGAATATTGATCAATCATCGTTTCGTGAGGCAGAAATTCGCCATCCACAGAAACCGTACATTCTTTAACCATTAGATGTAGGTGTGTGTAAGTGTGTCATGAATTATTCTTGTAAAAACATCCTAGTATATTGAATATATTGGAGTTGTTATAAAATAAATGAAGAAAAAGAGTTTAGGGGGTTGGATAAGCAAAATAAAACAAAAAGAACACAAGTGAAGACATTACCTTAAAATCGGGACACTCTCTTAGATTTGAGATCAAAGGATTCCTTGGGAAGACATATAGACAATGTGAGGCTTATAGAAGTAATATATGGATGTGGAGAGACAAAATGGGAAGATCTGGGCCGAACCAACGGCTTGAGAGGTGTGGGTAAGGTGATAGAGGTGGGGGCCTTTTATAAGAGGAGAGGAGGGGCACTCTTGGAAAGTTATAAAATTTTACTTTATTATAAAATGATTTTCAGATTTTAAAGGTCCCACATTGATATAATTCGAGTATAAGGTGATAAGGGTCCGAAATATACTCATAAAATAGGTCTTTGACATGTTTAAGTCCTAGATTTTACATTATCTTTTCATTTTATTTAAATCGTTCATTAATGAGGTAATCGCTGCATCATCATGATGTCATAAATAATTTAATTTATTTAAAGACTAAAAATGGTAAAAAAATATATCATGATGTATGATTTTTTTTCTATTTCTAATGAATATTTATAGTCAAAAATATTAATTGTATAACACCATTTAAAAATTGTTTTAGTAAAACAACTCATGTTTGTGACATTTTAATTTTAACTTTAAATAAAACGTTTTTAATGTCAGTTTCATACCAAAGTGGCTCACTGGGGTCCCCAAGTTGACCCATGGATTTTCTTGGTTGGCCATGAAACATCCAATAAGGGTATGACATGTGAAAAGTTCATTTCATATTATTAAAACATTATTTTTACCTTAAACTACAATAAAAACATCTAATCGTGATTAAAAAACTTAAAAGTTACTACTCACCAAAAAAAATATTTTAATCACATTGAACCACATTTTACTTATTAATGAAAACCATGTATGTCATATTTTTTAAATTAAAAACACAGAGGTGGTAAAATTTCATTTAAATGAAAAATCTGTTTTTTTTATGTACCACTTAGTGGTTTCACTATTCATCAAAAATTGAATTTTTTCAAAAAAATACCAAAAATTCACCCTAAGTTATATTTGATATTCCAAATTCAAGAAATATATATATTTTAAAAAATTCAAAACATATAAGTTACAATAATTAATTTAATAATTAATTCCCACTGTCAAAACAAATAGCGTGTTTTTATGAAACAATAAGTATCAAAAGATTGTCACTAGTTTAAGTCTAATTTCAAAGTGAAATTAATTCCAACGACCACTATTGGATTAAATGGTAAAAATATATTCTAATTGCATTTTAAAACCAATTCAGAAGATAATCTAATCATGTAAATAAATTAGATTAAAAAGAGGTTTTGAATTAAAATACAACATGTTTCACTGTTCATTAAAAAAATGAACTTTATCGGAAAAATACCAAAAATTTACACAAATGAAATTTTGATGTCCTGATTCTAAAGAAGAATTTTATTTGGTGTAATAGAATGTATAAGAGTGACCAAAACTATATTTATAAACAGTTCTCCATCAAAAGGCGATATGTCGACCTTTTGTGAATGTTAGAGTATATATGCAAAAAATTGAATTCTTTTCATATTTTATGCCTTTATCTTGTATAGGATAAGTGTAAAAACATTTAAAAAAACATATATAATCATATTTTAGTTATTTCTATTCATTCCCACCAATATAACGGCTTCGTGTTAACTACCATTTAAAATAATATTATTTTATTACTAGTGTGCAACATAAGATTTCAAAGAAACTCTTTGTTGCGTACCGTGTACGCTATCGAACATAGAAACCCCTTTAAAGTAAAATTAATATTTAATTCGTAAATGAAAATTCTTTATTCTTTATTTACCTGGGTTGTTACAATAATCATTAGAAATAAATTATAGGATCTCTTAATCATGGCACATTCATTTAAATATTTTAATCGTTATTCTTAACTGAGGTCATTCATTATAATTAATCAAGTACTTAATGATTTTTGATTATCAGTTTGTAAATGTCCAAAGCATATCCGAAGGAACTATCATTCGAGGTGTTTTGTAAGGCCTGTTTTCGAGCAATTGGTGATAATTTAGTCTGGATCAATGAAAAATTTCTGGACTTATTACCCCATGATTGAACTGTTATAAAGACACATACACTTGTAGTATATAGACACTAATTTAATTGCTCAGAAACCACTAAATCTATCCTTCAACAAAGACTTAGGATATATTTATTTATGTAGACTGTTCATTATGGTTTTCACTAAGTTTTTCTCATCCATGATTCCAAAATACCAATTAAACCATAATCATATACCAACTATAATAACCTATACATTTATTACATAGATATAACATCTTATTACATGATTATTAAATACATAATATAATTATCCATGCATGATTCATGTAATTCATGTTTCCATGGAATTTTTTATTCAAAAATAACTTGTTCATAAGAATTATACATAATCTATCAATTAGATCCATATAACAAGAAACCTTCTTAGAAAAATCATATGTAACACCTCTCTTTATAAAATAGGGAAAAGAAACATAATATAGGTTTACCTCTAATACCTTGTAATGGTAAAAAAATATAGATAACAATGATCACATGTTAAAAACATGATAATAAGGTTATGAGAACATAAACATAACATTATAAGTCCAAACCATCCATATCAAAGATCATTATAATTACTCATGTAATAAATGATGAAATTTTATAATACATGAAGGCTAATGGAATCAATGGACACAAGCTATGTGAGAGTGACATTATCATGAGAGATAGTTTTTTTCATATGCATAAGAATAGAATACCATTCCCTTAATATTAAATTATTACTAGAAATGCTATCATATTTGGATGGGTAAACTCCCCAAACTATCATAGTAGTCAATTTTAAATCCTAATCCTATCATAATGTAAATAATACCTTACTGAATTAGGTCCGGTCCCCCTTTTAGTCCTGTTTATCTCTTCAGATGTCAATCTTTACTCAATTAATTGGAGGGATATATAGTTCCATCCCATTAAATATTTAAAAAACATGTGTTCTAAAATATCATTAAACATTTGTTATATCATAAAAATATAAAGTAAATATGAATCCTAACACTTTCATCATATAATAAATCATGGAAAAGAAATGTGTTACATAAGAATTTCATCATGGTATAACCATGAAAAATAAATGGTCTTGATAATCATTTCATCAATTTTTCATTGCATAACCCATGTAAAATAACTGGTTTCATGAATCAAATTTACTAATAATCATAAACCATCCATAGAAATATTAATTATTGTATCCTTGGATAATATCTCCATTGATTCTTAATTAAAATTAAAGGAGGAAATCAAAGATATAAAATTATTTTGACCATTCACTTGAATCATTTCATGAGGAAAATAATATTTTCACTATGAAATTCATCTTTTTAGGGAATAAAAGGTCATAATCATTGTGAAATTATGTTTATTTAAAAATTAATTTTAAAACATATAAATTAATCATTAAAAAATGGAGTGTTCTTGATAATGGAAAATATTTTTCATCTTATACATATTAAAACAAATATTCCTCTCCAAATTTAGTTAAAAATTCTTAAAGTATCCCATTCAAAAAAATATTTACTTTAATCATTTTTTTAATATTTAAAAAATCAAACAGAAATATATTTATTCAATAATTCTAGATTCTGAAATTCATTCTTGAAATAATTTTTATAAAACATTGACATATAAGAAAATGGATTTTTGATCGAAGAGTGAAATAAATATTATTTTCCTAAAAAATATTAATTTGGAATCCTGAGTACATAAAGAGAGTAAAATGAATGAAAATATTTTATTTTAATGAAATAACAGTATAAGAATAAAATTAATTACTTTATTGAGATATAGATCATAATATTTCATCTTTTTAAGCATAATCATAAACAATCTTGATAAACAATGAGATTGTAACATAAAAGCTTTACCACATTGACATATTTTGAAACATAAGGCCCGTGAAAGAATAAAAAATACATAATCATTCAATATCATGAGAATAAATAGATTCATGATATAACATGTTAAAGGGGTTGTATATACCACTCATAATTTATGATAGTTGCAAAAAATAACATATGCTCCAAAGAAGATAATTTTAGGAGAATTTATCTTAAAATATTTCTCAACTTCCTTAGTACTCATTTGAATCTGATATATAAAAAATATAATTTCATTATAAATCATTTATTGAACTATAATAATATTTATAACATCATATATTATTTTCTTATGACCTTTGATCGCCTGTTTAGTAATAATTCTCTGTTAAGATCACGCTTTGGGTAATAACTACATCATTTTTCATGTCTGTTTTGGTTTTTTATTTTTTGTTCATTCAATTTGATCATGGTTCAATATTCTAAATTATTTTTACTATGATATAAATATAATATATATTCATTATATAAGTATTTAGAGTAATCCAATAATTTTAGATATAGAATATGAATTAAACTATTTATGGGGATGATAGGTCGTGCGTATGCATGAATATTGTTTCCATTTCCTTATTGATAAAATGTAAGAAAGTAAATTAATTTAACACCATTGCATAATCATTATTATATCATATATATTGAATCTTTTTAAAATATTCTTATTGCCTTCCTCTTATAGTTATGTGAAGAAAGAATCACATTATTTTTTAGGGTTGTAGTCCGCTGTACACACAAGAAATGTTATCATATTACCACAGAATGGAAATTATGAAGGTATATGAGATATTATAATTTAATAGCTATAATTATTTCATAATGTTAATATAAATATGAAAAATAAATAATTATATCTATCTATGATAAGTGGTTATAGAAAATTAATTATATTGTCATGTGAGGCAGTACTATGTCATACAAACAATCGACAAATTCTTTCCCACGTGATTAAGGATAATATAGATATAGGTAATTAAAATAACATAATAACATATCATTATATGTTAGATAATAAAATTATTATAACATCATTGTTGATGATTTGTTTATGAGTTAGTGGAATAAATAAAATTAATGCAGAAGGTAGAGGGTTATACCTCTTACACAGAGAATCCCTTTTGGTTAACACCTTATTACTTGTTATGATGGTTTTATAATAATAATCAAGCCTCTAGGATGTGGTGAGGGGATTAGGGAATCTATTTTCATACTTATTATCCAATCAAATGTATATTTTATGTGTCAATATGAGTTTAAAGGTTGTGGCCTTCTATAAGTAGGGGAGAGGACACACATGGAATTTAAAAAATATATATATTGTACCCACATTTTATACATTTTAGAAGGGAAAAATGGATATATCCAAATATATAGATGGTATAATGTATATATATGACTAAATATTTGTTTTGGAGATGTTTTTATGACATTTTAAATATTATCCTTTTAGATCAACCCCTTGATAAACCCATTTTATCCTTAACCACAGTAATTAATACATTATATTTATTACTATTCATTATGATAAAAAATTATGATTAAATTTTTATATAATATAAAATATTTTTATAAAAACATGCAATCAATTTTTCCAAAATCCATTCGCAAAAGTAGAAAATTATAATTTACAATTAATCCTCAGATATAGTATGGAAAAGTGTTTTTTCAAACGGAAATTCCACTTAAGTGCAGAACATTTAAATATAAAATACTAATATGAAATTGATTAAAATTAACTAAATAGAATTATTAGATATTTATTTTAATTAATTTTAATTACAAAAATATATTTATGAAAATGGAGCTTCTAAAATATTTAAATAAAATATAATTTATTAATGGAAATGAATAATTTATTACTATTAATCGAAAAATTAATCATTTTAGAACATTTTCAAAATTCATTCAAACATAAATTGGACACATAAATTAAAAAATTGAAGTTTATTTTTTCAAATAAATTTTCTAAATGTGAAGGAATTTCTTTTTTTTTTATTTTTTCAAAAAACTAAAAAATCGTTTTTAAAATGAAAGAATTTCTGAAGAATATATAGGAATTACTAAAGATTATGAACTCAGTTATATATATGATTTATTTATATAAGTACATTAAATTTAATTTTATAATTTTGTTATTTATATTAATTTCTACAAGTTTATTGGTTAAGTTTAAACATTAAAATTTAAATAATAACTTCAATAGTATATCAGGGTTCGTTAAAACCCACTGTTGTATATAAGACAAACTATCAAAGTAGTTTAATTTATTAGGAAAAAAATATTTCATAGAATCTAGCGGTATTACAATAGATATTCAAAACATTTTCATTGAGTCGTGGATTTTTATGTAGATGGAAAATCATTCCTCCACTTATATCCATAGAAAATGGTTTTGATATATGGGATGAAGAGAAATCTATGTTCCATGTAAATTGGTCCCTTTGATATTATCGATCACATAAGATCCATGAATTATAAACTATCTCTCCCAAAAATCTTATGTAATGAAAATTATGCATTCCATATAGCCTTCTTGATAATGTACATGTGAGATCCCTCACATGTCTTAAATAAAGTGGTGGTGTATCTAGAAAATGATATATCTTATAAAGAGAAGAGGATGAAAATATATGTGCATAGAGACAAATTTCAATGAATTAAGATAACTCACTTAATTAATTTCATGGGCATAAACCATAAGAATGATGAGGTTACATGAGAACTAAACATTGTAATAAAGCATAACTACCCTCAACTATTTTTATTCTTAGTATTCAAAATTAAATTTTGAGGATGAAATTTAATATGGGGGGAAGAATGTAACGACTGGCAATTTTATCAAAGGAATTTCCCTACAACTTATATAGTTCTTTCAAACATGGTAATATAGTGTTACAGACATCACATGTTACACTTCATAAAACAAAAAAAAATTATAATAATTTTAGAAGACATTTAGAGGATATGAATGGCTAAAATTATTAAAAATGATTTTATTAGATAAAAATTGAAAATAAGATAACTAAAATATGAAAATTTAGATATTATGGATTCCCTATAATAACTACACTCCTAAAAACACTATATAAATGAACCAAAATATTAATAATATATTGTTCGTATTATAAATTAAAATATATATATCGATGACATAAAAAATAATTGAATATATAATGAATGAAATAAGGGTATGTTTTGGGAAGTAGGAAACCTTGTAAACCAAAAATATATAACCATTGTAATTGTAATCCAACCATTGGTATAGTAATTGGTCCTCTAGTAATAGTAAAATGACTATTTGAAAAGTGTCCAAACATTTATAATTGTCAATGTAACACCCCGACCCTAGTTACCCAGAGTCGGTGCATTATTACATAACATTGGCATGATCACAAGGAAGTCATGTCTCGAATGACCGATCAGTTTAGTATTATTGGAAACAAGATTCATACATATGTTCAAATTTACATCTTGAAGGGAAATACAACACAAATATATTTCATTAGGAACATCCAAGCCTCCTAGATTATGCCTGCAGGTCACTAATAAATAACTTCTTCATATCCTGGGAAAATGAAACCTATGAAAGGGGTGAGCTCAAATGCTCAGTAAGGGTAAGTAATACAACAGAAAATGACATAAATAATAAGCATGGTAAATAATTGAAACCACATTCCCTCTCCAACGATAAACATGAATAATTTTATGGCAAGAATATGAGATGAGTAAATAATTCCATTATAAAATATAATCATGGGTATTATACTAGTCGAATGACCACATGAACCATCAATATTATTTCCATAATGAGGGAATGTATAATGTCAGACATTCTGAAACATTTTGTCAAGGCCTCAGCCAAGACGTCTAAAATGATTAAGGCCTCGGCCAAAACCATAAATTAAATTGGGAAAGGTCCGTGGCCAATTCCAAATCCAGTTGTCTCATGAGACCTACTGATGCATCGAGGAGCTATAGTGGGCTCCACCTATCACTTACTAAGTCCAATAAATTCCACATATGAAAAGGTTTAAACATATCATAAACATTCATATTAAAACTAGCATAAGAAATGTCAATACATTAACCATAAGCAATGAATGGTATAAAATTACCACATCCACAGTGTCATGACCCCCTCCCACCAAAGATTCCCCTCCTGATCTGGCAATGGTGAAAGGGAGATAATGACCCCCGAGTCCCGCCTCCAGTAGGCCCCGGGATGGCGACTAGCACCAAGGGTATGAGTTTTCACAAATATGGGAGGCATTAACCTTTTTATTATTTTGGATCGGGAAATGGGACAAGTCAACCACCAAAATGGGAAAAGAACAAGTGTATATAAATAAACACAAACCAAGCCCACATGCATGTTTAAACAATTTTTATAACAAGGTACAAGTACAAGGAAGCTCAAAAGTACAATGCCAAAGAAAACAAGAGATCAACAACTGCAACAACTCCAACTGCCCGACTAGTAGGGTCCTGCACGGCCCTGGTAGTCCTCCTGGAAACCTGAAAGTAAACGTAGGGTGAGCATACAATTATACTCAGTAGGGAAACCTAAAGCTCTCGTGCACAAGTGGGGAGACACCCTAAGGTCTCGTGAGAAAACAGAAGAACCAGAAACTAACAAGGAAAAACTATCCACCCAGCCTCACTGGTCACACTCACCAAGTAACACAAACAAATTTAGTATATATATATAGAACAAAAGTATTGGGTACCCCGCACCATTTCCCACTTAATTAGATGCTGCTCTTCCTAACGGCAAATGTCCGGACGCTACCACACTCTTCACGCCCGCACACACCTGGGCCAAACCACGCATCCCGCCCGCACACACCTGGGCCTCACAACCACGCATCTTGCCCGCACACACCTGGGCCACAACCACTAACCCTCCCGCAGACACCTGGGCCTCATCCCAAAGGTTCTTGGGAACAGTAAGCCTTCCCGAAGAGTCTTGGGCTAAAGGTCACCTCAAGCCATCACAGCCTCCGAGACCTACCCGAAGAGTCTTGGGTGTAAGGTCACCTCAAGCCATCATAGCCTATGGAAGAAGGAGCAGGAAGGAGCTAGTAATTAATGGGGAACACCCTCTCCCATAAAATGGGAGTGTTCAGCACTAGGTTCTTGACATGGTTGTGGTGCGAAAAAACACAAAGATACAATTATATATATACATATACCAAACACACAGCCCATCCTATGGCTTCTTAAAAAGATAAACTGAGCATGTGCCTCGGCACTGCTACCACGAAGCATGCATCAACAACCAAACAATCATCCCCCAATACCATTTA
This sequence comes from Viscum album, assembly GCA_963277665.1. Classification (NCBI taxonomy): domain Eukaryota; kingdom Viridiplantae; phylum Streptophyta; class Magnoliopsida; order Santalales; family Viscaceae; genus Viscum; species Viscum album. The sequence goes on along the minus strand of OY728146.1, from coordinate 219,544,557 downwards.
GGTTTTCATGTTTCATGCAATGGTTTAACAAATTATTACTACTGGAAAACTATCATCCAGACAAAACCTTTCACAAACATATCCCTGCCATCTACAACCAAGGTTAGGTAAAACGCAAGCAACCACATGCCATTTCATTTACAAAAGATTATCACAACCATACAACATTCCATCATTCATTTATTTCAAAGTTCCACACATAAAACCCTTTCCACACACAAAACATTTCCGCATTTGAAAACACCTTTTACTTCAAAACACTTTTCATAATCGAAACACTTTTCATAAATAAAGGCATTTTCCACAAAACAACCAAACCACCAACATTTTCATTATTCCAACTTTGTTCAACCGGGGTGATCACACAAGGTTTTCATTCTCATTTAATCAGCCAGTCTTTACGTGATTATCCATTTTCCATGTTTTAACAAAACCAACCACAAACAATTCAGATATCAATTGCGCACGCAAAGGCCACCAACGGCCTTGATTTTCAGTAGGCAAAGGCCTTTCAATCCAAAATCACAATCAGAAGATAAAGAAACTGGAAGGCAAAAGAAACATCACAAAACCCCAAACCCTTCTTTATCATGTTATTATCTTTATTTAATGTTCAACTGCATCCCATGGAACAAAAGAAAAATATCCCACACCGCATGTTGCACCAAAAAGAGAGATGAAGGTAAACCCCTACCTCAAAAGGTCCCGATCACGTCGCTTCTGACGACGTCCTTCGGTGTCCTCCGCCTTCGCCAAACCTGACGAACGCCTCCTAGGATGGAAGCTGGAGAAGGAAGGCCGGAAGGAAAGGAGACAAGTCCGGGCTTAGAAGCGTCGTCTCATCGCTACGATCCTGTGGCCGCTGACGGATCGTAATTCGGAGCTCGGACAAAGAAGTTAGAGGAGGAAGACTTCTTGATCATCCAAGAGTGTCATCGTGCGAAGAAGAAGCGATTGGTCTGGAAATAATCCGCGACCCTTTCTTATATAGGCAACAAATAGGTAAAACAGTATGCAGTGTGTATTGATGAATACACGGTGTGACCGTACACCCGTTACGCGTTTTGACTAGTCAACACACGACACGTCACGCGGTTTCCACGCGTTTTAATAATAACGTCAATTTTATTAATATGTGTGTTTTGTTGACCCGAGACATAACTCATAAAAAGGTATCCATCACTGGTCTTAAAATGACCGTCTTAATTACAGGATTACACTGCCGCTGACGGTTCTTCATTCCGACACCATATGAAGAAGTTATAGACTTTTTAAGTTTTGATCACCCAAAATAATAATAATATTATTTTATTATTATAATAATAATTTAATATTTTGATCAAAAGGGATTGTGGCGTGAATCTCTCCCCTTACACCATGCGCACTCCCTTATTTTATTATTGTATTACTATTTTAATATACTAAATCAACATTATATAAAATATATGATATATTAAATCAAAATATATAAAAAAAATGATTTATACAAGGGAAAGGAGGAATTCACGCCTCCCCTCCCCATCTCATGCGCCTCCCCATAAATTTATTATAATTTATTAAATAAAACCATATTCCTTTTAATTGTATTATTATATTTATTATACGATCAAAGTTATTAATTTCATAATTCAATTTTGGGAGAACCTATGCACAACCATTCCATGTGACTCAAAACCATTTCATTTAATTGAATTAAATGACAAAACAAAATTAATATAACATACATATTCAACCCCATATTAATACATCTAATTTTATTAACCTCTCACATATAGTTTTATGCCATCATTGTTATTTATTGTTCTTCAATAACAATAACATTTCATCAACTTATTTTATTAACTCACCAACGTTATTGTTTTTAATAACAAGAATTTTTACGCTCGTCGCATTGACCACGTTAAACCACCCTGTTGGATATCTGAATCCAACCATGCCAGGTCAATGTCGCGTAACATCCATCAATTTAATTATTTTTATTCTATTTATTTTTATTTCACACTGATTAAATTGAAACCACATTTATTAAATAAAAACCATTAAATTTCATAAACCCAATATAACGAACTCACCTTTATTTTTTTTTTGAACGCCCCACCGTGCTTCCACTTACATGTTCATTTAATTTTTTGCAATAAATACCATGACTCATTTCATCAATTTCTCATTATTATTAATATTATGAATAATATTAATAACACAACAGCCATAATTATTATTCAAATTTAATTTCAACAATTACTCAATTAATAAAAAAACTGCATGTTTCATTTATCAACGTCTAATGGATCACACACCTTCCCACTTCACATCATTAATAATAATAACACCAATTAAATCATGTTATCATGATTATTCTTTTTAGTTTAATTAATCAACAATTTATGTCATCATCATTATTATTTAACATATTTTTACGTTATCATCAGTATTAAAATTATCATTATAACGTGCGTCGTGTTGAACACATCGATTTCAACAAAGGAATGGACCGGAGGGGTCCAGTCCATTACATCAGATACCTCTTAAAACATTCTCGTCCTCGAGAATTTAAAACCAACTAAGAAAAAGAATGGATCCAAACAACCACTCCACAAGATACCTCTTAGGGCTCTTTTCATAACAAGAAACAACCGACAACCCAAATTATGTGAGTTAGGAATTCCCTCTCATATGTCAAGATATTATCCACTTTAGGGGGCACTGACTCACCTGAATGGGTTTAATCGCATCTGAATTAATGCGTCTCGATTAAGGATTAGGTCTTCCCTTCCCCACATGATAGGGCTCTTCACGTACATTTAAAGAAAAGTGGGAAACAACATAGCATTAAAAACTCAAAAAAACAAGGTCCAGGCCAAATGAATGAGCAAAATAGTTCCAACAATGGAGTCTAATGCTCCCAAAAAAACATAAAGGAGATCATTCAAGAAAACCCAAACACATCTCTATCGATCCCCGGTCCTTCTAGAGATACTGCCTCTGATGCATACAATTATCCTTGCTGAGTTCCTCTACCTCTCTGTTGACGTCCGCCTCCTCGACCACGTCCCGATTGGGATCCTTGAGGAACTCCTTGTGGCTGGCCACCACCTGCTCCATCTCCCCTCAAAGGGACTGGAGCCTGTTGCTGCTGGAAGGGTCTTGTCGGTGACTGCTGATACTGAGGAGGGCGTTGAACCTATCCATCTCCACCGTATTGAGCATGGGTCATGCACCGACTCTGAACGTGCCCGAAACCTCCACAAGAAAAACACTTTGGTCCTGGGCTCGTGAAAAATGGACGAGGACCTGAAGATCTGAACTGGAACTGCTGGGGCCTGCTCCCTACTGGCCTGAAACTGGAAGGTCCCGTCGCAGGAGACCTGCTGGTGACTGCCTTCCCCTTCGACGAACTAGGCTGGATCCCCTCACGTGGTGCACCTCCCTGCGAGTGAATCCTTTCTACAACTTCCGCCTTCTTCTGTACGACTAAGTATGTCGGAAGGGTGAAGGGGGTCACAGCATACTGGAGCGAAGGACGAAGCGCCTCTTCCAAATGTCTCGCCCGAGACTCTTCATCCGGAAAGAGTTCCGGAGCAAAGCGTAGGAGATTCTTGAACTTAATCCCCAACTCTCGAACAGTCATACTCCCCTGCTGAAGGGAGAGCAACTCCTGACGCTTTTCCGCCTTGATCAAAGAAGAAAGGAATTCCTCTCGGAACTCCTTTTCTAAGTCAGCCCATGGAATCACTGCCTCCTTCCTCTCCCCGAGGTAGAGCATCCACCATTGGCGCGCCGCGCCTCTCAACTGACTGACCGCTAGGGGGACCCAGTACTCCTTCGGAGCACGGATCAAGGTAAAAGTGATCCCTAGCTATTCAAGCCACCCCTCCGTCTCTAGGTCTGATGTACTTCCATCGTACTTCTTGAGAGTCTGACGCTGGAAAGAACGGAGGGTCTTCTGCCACTGGCTATCTTCCTCCTCTCGATCGATCCTCAGTTGATCGATTGTCTGAACCTGCTGGGCCTCATCCATCTGAGCCACTCGGGGATGACGTCTAGGTGCCGTAGTTGTACGGCAAACAAGGATCGCCTAAGCCCAAGTAGTAAGGAAAAACTCAAAGTTTTAATTATCATTTTATTTCAATTTCTTTCCCAGAACACCCAAATCAAGTAAAACACAAACATGATGATGCATGTACCTTCCCTAGGGTCTCTACCCTGCAATCAATATAGTCTCACTTGGTCGTTCGGTAGGCTCAGAGTCCTTCCATCGGATCACGGGGGGCCCTAAAATCTCGTGTCCTAGCCGGTCTTCCCTGGCCTATGTCACGCACCAAGATTAACAAACACTGTTGCCCTACCATCCCATGTAATCCTCACTATGCCTAACTCCAGACTCCATCCTATCTCTCAACCATCACCTCTGATACCATTCTGTCACGACCCCCTCCCACCAAAGATGCCCCTCCTGATCTGGCAATGGTGAAAGGGAGATAATGACCCCCGAGTCCCGCCTCCAGTAGGCCCCGGGTTGGCGACTAGCACCAAGGGTATGAGTTTTCACAAATATGGGAGGCATTACCCTTTTTATTATTTTGGATCGGGAAATAGGACAAGTCAACCACCAAAAAGGGAAAATAACAAGTGTATATAAATAAACCCAAACCAAGCCCACATGCATGTTTAAACAATTTTTATAACAAGGTACAAGTACAAGGAAGCTCAAAAGTACAATGCCAAAGAAAACAAGAGAACAACAACTGCAACAACTCCAACTGCCCGACTAGTAGGGTCCCGCATGGCCCTGGTAGTCCTCCTGGAAACCTGAAAGTAAATGTAGGGTGAGCATACAAGTATACTCATTAGGGAAACCTAAAGCTCTCGTGCACAAGTGGGGAGACACCCTAAGGTCCCGTGAGAAAACAGAAGAACCAGAAACTAACAAGGAAAAACTATCCACCCAGCCTCACAGGTCACACTCACCAAGTAACACAAACAAGTTTAGTATATATATATAGAACAAAAGTATTTGGTACCCCGCACCATTTCCCACTTAATTTGATGTTGCTCTTCCTAACGGCAAACGTCCTGACGCTACCACACTCTTCCCGCCCGCACACACCTGGGCCAAACCACGCATCCCGCCCACACACACCTGGGCCTCACAACCACGCATCTCGCCCGCACACACCTGGGCCACAACCACTAACCCGCCCGCAGACACCTGGGCCTCATCCCGATGGTTCTTGGGAACGGTAAGCATTCCCGAAGAGTCTTGGGCTAAAGGTCGCCTCAAGCCATCACAGCCTCCGAGACCTACCCGAAGATTCTTGGGTGTAAGGTCACCTCAAGCCATCATAGCCTATGGAAGAAGGAGCATGAAGGAGCTAGTAACTAAGGGGGAACACCCTCTCCCATAAAATGGGAGTGTTCGGCACTAGGTGCTTGACATGGGTGTGGTGCGACAAAACACAAAGATACAATTATATATATACATATACCAAACACACAGCCCTTCCTATGGCTTCTTAAAAAGGGAAACTGAGCATGTGCCTCGGCACTGCTACCACGAAGCATGCATCAACAACCAAACAATCATCCCCCAACCCCATTTAGGTTTTCATGTTTCATGCAATGGTTTAACAAATTATTACTACTGGGCAACTATCATCCAGACAAAACCTTTCACAAACATATCCCTGCCATCCACAACCAAGGTTAGGTAAAATGCAAGCAACCACATGCCATTTCATTTACAAAAGATTATCACAACCATACAACAATCCATCATTCATTTATTTCAAAGTTCCACACATAAAACCCTTTCCACACACAAAACATTTCCGCATTTGAAAACACCTTTTACATCAAAACACATTTCATAATCAAAACACTTTTCATAAATAAAGGCATTTTCCACAAAACAACCAAACCACCAACATGTTCATTATTCCAACTTTGTTCAACCGGGGTGATCACACAAAGTTTTCATTCTCATTTAATCAGCCAGTCTTTATGTGCTTATCCATTTTCCATGTTTTAAAAAAAACCAACCACAAACAATTCAGATATCAATTGCGCACGCAAAGGCCACCAACGGCCTTGATTTTCAGTAGGCAAAGGCCTTTCAATCCAAAATCACAATCAGACGATAAAGAAACTGGAAGGCAATAGAAACAGCACAAAACCCCAAACCCTTATTTATCCAGTTATTATCATTATTTAATGTTCAACTGCATCCCATGGAACAAAAGAAAAATATCCCACCCCGCATGTTGCACCAAAAAGAGAGACGAAGGTAAACCCCTACCTCAAAAGGTCCCGATCACGTCGCTTCTGACGACGTCCTTCTGTGTCCTCCGCCTTCGCCAAACCTGACGAACGCATCCTAGGATGGAAGCTGGAGAAGGATGGCTGGAAGGAAAGGTGAAAAGTCTGGGCTTAGAAGCTTCGTCTCATCGCTATGATCCTGTGTCCACTGACGGATCGTAATTCGGAGCTCGGACAAAGAAGTTAGAGGAGGAAGACTACTTGATCATCCAAGAGTGTCGTCGTGCGAAGAAGAAGCGATTGGTCTGGAAATAATCTGCGACCCTTTCTTATATAGGAAACGAATAGGTAAAATAGTATGCAGTGTCTATTGATGAATACACGGTGTGACCGTACATCCGTTACGCGTTTTGACTGGTCAACGCACGACACGTCACGCGGTTTCCACGCGTTTTAATAATAACGTCAATTTTATTAATATGTGTGTTTCATTGACCCGAGACATAACTCATAAAAAGGTATCCATCACTGGTCTTAAAATGACCGTCTTAATTACAGGATTACACTGCCGCTGACGGTTCTTCATTCCGACACCATATGAAGAAGTTATAGACTTTTTAAGTTTTGATCACCCAAAATAATAATATTATTATTTTATTATTATTATTATAATTTAATATTTTGAACAAAAGGGCTTGTGGTGTGAATCTCTCCCCTTACACCATGCGCACTCCCTTATTTTATTATTGTATTACTATTTTAATATATTAAATCAACATTATATAAAATATATGATATATTAAATCAAAATATATAAAAAAAATGATTTATATAAGGGAAAGGGGGCATTCACGCCTCCCCTCCCCATCTCATGTGCCTCACCATAAATTTATTATAATTTATTAAATAAAACCATTTTCCTTTTAATTGTATTATTATATTTATTATACGATCAAAGTTATTAATTTCATAATTCAATTTTGGGAGAACCTATGCACAACCAATCCATGCGACTCAAAACCATTTCATTTAATTGAATTAAATGACAAAACAAAATTTATATAACATACATATTCAACCCCATTTTAATACATTTAATTTTATTAACCTCTCACATATAGTTTTACGCCATCATTGTTATTTATTGTTCTTCAATAACAATAACATTTCATCAACTTATTTTATTAACTCACCGACGTTATAATTTTTAATAACAAGAAGATTTACGCTCGTCGCATTGACCACGTTAAACCACCCTGTTGGATATCTGAATCCAACCATGCCATGTCAATGTCGCGTAACATCCATCAATTTAATTATTTTAATTCTATTTATTTTTATTTCACACTGATTAAATTGAAACCACATTTATTAAATAAAAACCATTCAATTTCATAAACCCAATATAACGAACTCACCTTTAATTTTTTTTTAACGCACCACCGTGCTTCCACTTACATGTTCATTTAATTGTTTGCAATAAATACCATGACTCATTTCATAAATTTCTCATTATTATTAATATTGTGAATAATATTAATAACACAGCAGCCATAATTATTATTCAAATTTAATTTCAACAATTACTCAATTAATAAAAAAACTGCATGTTTCATTTATCAATGTCTAATGGATCACACACCTTCCCACTTCACATCATTAATAATAATAACACTAATTAAATCATTTTATCATGATTATTCTTTTTAGTTTAATTAATCAACAATTTATGTCATCATCATTATTATTTAACATATTTTTACGTTATCATCAGTATTAAAATTATCATTATAACGCGCGTCGTGTTGACCACATCGATTTCAACAAAAGAATGGACCGAAGGGGTCCAGTCGATTACACACAGTCAAACATATCACTAAAACATCAATACAATATTAATGTTTTGTATCATAATAAATCAACTTCAAATAAACTTAAAATCCATCAAAGGATGTTGACATAGATGAAATCAAAACCCTTTTTTTAGAGAGACATATCTCTTTATATTTTTTTGATCATTTAAGAGTCACATAAAGAAAATATTTATTTTGAAAATATTCTTATAAACTTGTAAGGGAAGCTTTGACGATTTTATAATGGCAGAAAATAGCCGCACCCGCCGTATAAGTTAAAATAAACATTCTTACCTTAATTTTGTCGAAAAGGTTAAAAAGGACCTTGTTTGGAAAACAATGGAAAGATTCCTTTATAAACCTCTTATAAAATTCAAACAAGGGTATAAATGACTTTAACCCATATTCTGTAAAATAGTAAAAATGTTTTGAAATTCATTTTTAAGAAACATGGATGTGGATGATAAATAGGTCCCGGTGGATATTTACGTATAAACAACATCGAATAATGAAGAGATTGTGAAATAAACCATACCTTGTACATTTCCTTGTATTATGGTAGTTTAATCTCCTGTATAATGGTTAAATAATTGTTATTGAATTATAAAATAATCAAATATATTTATATGATATCATATATGATTTTTTAACATTGTTTTGTTAATAAAATCATATTATTATCGTTGTTTTGGTTGTTAGATTACTCATTTTTTTTATATAATATATGTTTGTTATGGATATGTTGTATCATATTCATGTCCAGAATGATATTAAGTCTTTAAATATTATTTTTTAACCATAAAATGAAAATAATTCTTGAATTGATACGATGGAGAATGAATCTCATCGTGTTCGTGGAGACGGTAGTCCGTACATACGCATGAGCAACAATATCATTCTTTTGATATTAAAATAATATATAATTGGATGGTATATCATATAGATAGAATCATTGTCAAGTTATATTTATTATTTACATTAATTATATGTGGTTATTATACCCATGTAAATAATAATATATTGAATAACAATTACACCACAACGTGGTGACGGTAGGTCATACGTACACACGTATGGTGACATGAAATACAAGGGATGGATAGAATAATGAATTTGTTTGTTCCATAATTATAATAATGTCACATTATATAGAATATACTAGAGTTATTATTTTAGAATGGAAATAACATGGAAAGAAGAACTTGAAGAATAAAGGAACTTTAAAGAGTGTGGTGAAGGCGTTACCTCTTCTTCAGGTTCTTCCTTTTGATTTGATCAAAAGGGCTACTTAGGTTGCCATTCTGATCAAACTAAGGCCTTTATGATGAATTTAGGGAAGTTTAGATAGTATTTTGGCCGGGTATGGCCGAACCAAAATGCTTTAAAAGTGTGAATTAATGATAAGGGGGAGTTCCGTTTTATAAGAGGGGTGATGGGATCTTTAGGAAAAGCTAGAAATATTATTTTATAATAAATTCATATTCGGTTTCTAATGGATCCAAAGTGGATTATTTTAAGGTTGTGGTAGGGATAGGTCGAAAACCACTCAACTAATAGATTTTAGATGGGTTTTTGTCATTATATTAACCTTATCTTTTTGTTTAAACATTAGTTAATTAGATTGACATTTACCATGTCACTTTGTATTTTTATATTATATAGTTAATAAACTTACCATACATCCAAGAGACCCCCAATTGGTCCATTAATAATACACCTATAATGATATAAGTCTCTTGGCCGATCCGTAGATTTTTAGTAATTTAATATCAATTAATAATATACTATTTGTTTTAAAAACTCTTTTATGTCAATTTTGACACTATTCAATAATTGATTTTTTTTAAAATCATAATTGAATGTTTACTTCAAAAAATGTTAATTTAAATAAATCTTAACATGTAATATTAACCTAGACAATTATTTTTATTTATAAAAAGTCTAAGATTACATTTATTTGTGTATTTATAATATCAATTATTCTAATTGTTCATTAATTAGGTAATTACTGCATCATCATTGTGTCATAAATAAATTAAATTATTTAATGTATAAAAATTATAAATAAAATACCATTATGTAGGAAATATTTTTATCTTTCTAATGAATATTTATAATCTAAATTCAAACATATATAACTCAGAGTAAAAAAAATTTCTAAAAGATACATGCTTATGTAATTTTCTGTATTTATTTTAACTATATTAAAATAAAGTGTCCCTATCACCTACAAGTGGCTCCATGGGGTCCCAAAATCGACCCAAAGATACCCATGGTCGGAAATGTATCCAAAAATAATATTATTACATGTTTTAGGATAATTTATTATTATTATAATATTATTTTTTTAACCCTTATTTACCTGATTTGCCCTTTAACCATGGTAAATAAAAATTTTACTGAATTAATTATTCAAAATGTCTAAAAATAAAAGTTACCTATTTACACAATTTTTACATCCTGATTCCAAATATGGAATCCATTATTCCAAATTCAAAACACAGAAGTGGCAGAAATTAATTTAAAATTAATTCCCATTGTTAAAACAGAATGCGTGTTTTTAATAGATAATAACTATCAAAAGATTGACATTTGTTCATTTCCGGTTTAATTGTGAAATTAGGTCCAATGACCAAAATTGTATTAAATGTTAAAAATATATTCTAACTATACTTTAAAACCACTCAAATTCATAATTCATCACTATTAATAATTTTGATTAAAAAAGTTGTTTTTAATTAAAATATAGTAATTTTCACTATTCATCAAAATATAAACGTTATCCGAAAAGTATCAAATTTCACCTTAGGCTAAATTCGATACTCCGATTCCAAAAATAAAGTCCATTTTGAGAGATAAAATTTATAAAATTTCAAAAATTAGGTATTACTATTCATAGTGGTTAGTTTGATTGGTTATTGTCAGTGCTAGAACTCAAAGTTGCGTACAACACATGCTACTGTATTATTCAAAAGAAATCATATAGTGGAAGATTTGGGAGTTACATTCTCCCCTCATTCAAATAATTTCGTCATCAAAATTTTGAGAATACTACCGCATGAAAAGACTCGGGTGGTTCTTCATCATTAGTTCCTCGGGGTCCCACGTTGCCTCTTCCATCTTATGGTTTCTCCACAAAACTTTTACCAAAAGAGTCTTCTGGTTTCTCAGTACTTGTTCTCACATATCAAGAATTCTGATGGGCTCTTAGCAATAATACAGATCAGGTTCCAGTTGTAATTCCTCATAGGTGAGTACATGCGTTGGGTCAGGCATGTATTTCCTCAACAATGATACGTGGAACACATCATAAACTTTGGAGAGACTTGGAGGCACTGCCAAATAGTAAGCTACAGCCCCAATTCGTTTTAGAATTTCGAAAGGTCCGATGTACCTAGGACTCAATTTACCCTTTTACCGAAACGTATAACTCCCTTCCATGGAGATAACTTAAAGAAAACATGATATCCTACCTGAAATTCCAAATCCTTCCTTCGGTTATCGGCACAGCTCTTCTTCATACATTGAGCTGCTTTGATGTGGTTTTCGATTAACATGACCTATTCCATTGTTTCCTCCACCTGTTCTGGGCCTACAAGTTTTCGTTCACCAACGTCATCCCAACAGGTTGGTGTGCGAAATCTCTTTCCGTATAATGTTTCATATGGTTCCTTCTGAATACTCGAATGGAAGATATTGTTATAGAAAAATTCTACCAGAGGTAAATATTGATCCCACATACCCTAAAAGTCACATGATAAGGATCTCAACATGTCTTCTATGGTTTGAATAGTAAATTCTGATTGTCCATCCGTTTGAGGGTGGTAGGCAGTGCTAAAACGTAGTTCATTATCCAAGGCCTTCTGAAGCCTTTTCCAGAATCTTGATGTAAAACAGGGATCACGATCTAAGACAACTGATAGGTGTACACCATGATGTCTCACAACTTCATTAATATATATTCTCACTAGACATTCATGTGGTAAATCCTTCCTTTTAGAAAGGAAATGTGCTGACTTGGTAAGACGATCAATAATGACCCATATTGTGTCTTTCCTTCTTGGAGTCTATGGTATCCCCAAGCCAAATTCCATCATAATATTGTCCCATTTCCACTCAGGTATGGGAATAGGTTGCAATACTCCACCAGGTTGTTTCCTCCCAGCTTTCACTTGTTGACAAATCATACATCTTGACACAAAATATGCAATCTTCCTCTTCATGTACCCCACCAAAAATGTTCCTTCAAATATCTATACATTTTGGTGCTCACAGGGTGTATAGAGAAATTGGAACTATGAGCATCATCAAAATATTCTCTTTTTAGATCAGGTATATTGGGAACACAAAGTCTATTCCCAAACTTCAAAATTCCATCTTCACATACAAAGTCACTCAATTTCCCATCATTCACAGCTTTAATATTCCTTTGTAACCCTTCATCACTGGTTTGAGAACTCTTTATCGTTTCTAGTATAGATGGATTGGAAACCATTTGAAAAATTATTGATGTTTCACCTTCCATGGTTATTCCCATATCCAACTTTGCTAGATCCATTAAAATATGATCCCTTTCAATTCTCATCATGTTCAAAACTCCATGATCTTTTCTACTCAAGGCATCCGCCACCGTATTTGACTTCCCCAAGTGGTAGTGAATCGTGAAACCGTAATCCTTGAGTAGTTCAAGCCATCTCCTTTGACTCATGTTGAGTTCTTTCTGTGAGAAAATATACTTCAAACTATTGTGATCAGTATAATTATCACATTTTCACCATAGAGGTAGTGCCTCCATATCTTCAAAGAAAATATCACAGCTGCTAACTCGAGATCATGAGTAGGATAGTTTTTCTCATTAGTTTTCAACTGTCGTGATGCATAGGCAATAACCCTATCATTCTGCATAAGGAAACAACCAAGTCCTTTCTTCGATGCATCACTATATATAACTAACCCATCATTCCCCGATGGAAGAGTCAATATAGGAGAATTGTCTAATATTCTCTTCAGTTCTTCAAAAAATTCGTCACACTCTTTTTTAAAAACAAATTTAACCCATTTACGTGTGAGCTTCGTTAATGGGTTAGCTAATCGGGCAAAATTCTGGACGAAATTTCGATAATAACCTACTCAACCAATAAAATTGCATACCTCGGTTATACTCATTGGTGCTGTCCATTCTTAGATTACCATCGTCATAGAAGGATCAATAGAGATTCCAACCTTAGAGATAATATGGCCAAGAAAAGAAATCTCTTGAAGCCAGAATTCACACTTGCTAAACATCCCATATAATTCATGACTTCTCAGAGCCTTCAATATAATGCGCAAGTGATTTTCATGATCTTTTTAGCTTTTTGAGTATACCAAGATATCATCAATAAATACCACTACAAAGTCATCAAAATATTCCTTGAAAACTCTATTCATTAGATCCATAAATACAGAGGGTGCATTAGTTAGCCCAAAAGGCATTACTGTAAACGTGTAATGCATGTACCTGGTTCGAAATGTTGTCTTCGGAATGTCTTCCTTCATCACACACAACTAATGGTATCTAGAATGAAGTTCAATCTTTGAAAAGTATTGAGCTCCATGTAGTTGTTCAAATAAATCATCAATGTGAGGTAGGGGATACTTGTTGTTTATTGTTTTAACATTGATCTCCCTATAGTTGATAAATAACCTCATAGATCCATCATTCTTTTTAACAAAAATAACTGGGGAACCCCAAGGAGAAACACTAGGGTGAATAAATCACTTATTACTCAATTCCTCTAGTTTTTTCTTCAGTTCAACTAATTCCACAGTGGCCATTCTATAAGGGGTCTTCGATATAGGCCTTGATCCAGGAATTAAATAAATGGGAAACTCAACTTCTCATTCTAGAGGATATCCATGTAAATCATCCGGAAACACATCTACATATTCTTTCACAATAGTTACATCATCTATTTGAACATTCCTTTCCTCAATCATAGTCATTTCATTATATTCTTCCCCAGTAATTGAATTTAGTTGAGCTACTGGGGTGGATCTAGATAAGAATTAGGTGTCAATCATTCTACTCTAAAGATAAGGTTTCGTTATCATCATCATCACGAATCGTAACCTCCTACGTCTTATAATAAATCTTCACATCATGGTCCGAAATCCAATCCAAAGCAAGGATTATATCAAATTCAATAAGAGGTATGATGATGAGATCAGCAGATAAAGAACATTTATGTCCCCTAATGGGGATTGATTCACAAAACATTGATGCAATGATACTTCCCTTAGAAGTTTTAATTGACATCTCCCTTGTTATATCAAATTTGAAATATCTAATTTTCTTAGCAAACTCGGATGATATGAAACAATGCGATGATCTAGAATAAAATAGTGCATTTTTTAAACTTGAGTATACCATTAAATTACCTACCACCACATCTTTCGGGGCTTCAACCTCTGCAGTAGTTATTGCATAAGCTTGGCCTTGATCCCTTGGCCTTTTCTGAGGTAAGTTTCCTTGACGCGTAGTACATTCATTTGCATAATGACCCATCTCCCTGAAATTGTAGCATTGAACATCAGTAGCGTCTTTATTTTCATTACAATCACCATCTAGATGACCTTTCTGTCCACATTTGTAGCATACACCTTTTCCATTTAGATAGGCACTCGGGTGCTTCCTTCCACAATTATCTCAGGGTGGAAATTAAATTCTACCCTTCTTCTATGATTCCTTATTTACTTTCCCATAGTGTTAAGCATATCTCTTCTTCTCTTGCTTTTATTTAAAGTCAAAAGACTTAGAAAATTCCTTTTCTTTCTTGATAGCACACGAGACAATATCTTCATATGATGAGAAGGTTTGTGAGACTAATGCTCGACCGAGAAATTGTTTTAACCCATCAAAGAAATGATCAATCTTACTACTTGGGTTATGTATATAATCTCCAGCATACCTTTCTATCCTTGTAAAGTCAGCCTCATACTTGGTGCCATTCTCATCCTCTTTTTGTCTCAGACTCAGAAATTTCCTTTCCATATCAGCTCGATGGTCAAGAGGATAGTATTTTTCTAAATATAGATCATTGAACTCCCTCTATTCCATATTTGATACTTCATCATCTTCCTTCGTGTTTTGAATTAATGAACACCATTGATCAGAATCTCTAGTGAGGCAATAAACTGACATGACATCTTTTTCACTTTCACTACTCCCCAAATCCTGATATATTTTCTCTAGGGAACTTTTCCATTGCTCAGCTACCAATGGATTTTTACTCCCATTGATTGTTGGTGGTTTTTGCCTCATTAATATATCAAACATTGATCATCCGTGCTGTGGATTAGGGTGCTCCTTATAGGTAACGATATTATTCATAACCTGAGTGAGTTGTCCCAGTATGGTGATTAGTTGATCTGTACCAATTGCATCACCAGCTCCACTATAATTATCTTGAACAGGAGGGAAATACCTACATGGAGTGTGTGCATTGATATGGTTTCCATTTCTTCCACTAGGCACCATTTCTAAACAATGGCATAAACTAGATCTGTTTATGAATCAAAATACATAATTCCATACATATAAAACAATTAACATAAATTGAACTATTTATGGATATAATCCATAATCATAAAAAAAAATTCTTTGAGGAAGTATATACTCATAAACCCTTCAGAACTATTTTTAAAGAAAATTAGAGTTATCCTAAGAATACCCCCCAGGAGTGTCGTACCCAAGAGTGTAGCAAGGCCCATTGTCGTGCACCAGTTCACGTTTGAGTCTAGCTCAAAGCAGTGTTTTAGGGTTTTACCCCTTGGTACATCTGTGCCAGAGCCGCCTCTACCAGCGCGTATCCAGACATGGATGTATTGCTCGGAAAACTCACAAAATCTCTACAATACCAAAATTCTACGATGTTCTTCTATAATAATCCTCAAAATCCATCTGAAATATATGTTCTCTAATCAGAGTTAATCTAAATCTAGCTTCCATGGTTTCTACTAAACTTCCTCTGATACCAACTGTAATGCCCCGACCCTTGTAACCCAGAGTCGGTGCATTATTACATAACATTGGCATGATCACAAGGAAATCAGGTGTTGAATGACCGATCAGTTTATTATTATTGGAAACAAGATTCATACATATGTTCAACTTTACATCTTGAAGATAAATACAACACAAATATATTTCATTAGGAACATACAAGCCTCCTAGATTATGCCTACAGGTCACTCATAACTAACTTCTTCATAACTTGGGAAAATGAAACATAAGAATGGGGTGAGCTCAAATTCTCAATAAGGGTAAGTAATACAGCGTGAAATGATATAAATATTAAGCATGGTAAATAATTGAAACAACATTACCTTACCAATGATAAACCTGAATACTTTTATGGTAAGAATATGAGATGAGTAAATAATTCCATAATAAAATATAATCATGGGTATTTTACTATTAGACTGACCACATGAACCATCAATATTATTTCCTTGATGAGGGAATGTATAATGCCAGACATTCTAAAACATTTTTTCAAGGCCTCAGCCAAGACGTCAAAAATGATTAAGGCCTCGGGCAAAACCATAAATCAAATTGGGAAAGGGCCTTAGCCAATTCCATGTCTAGTTGTCTCATGAGACCTAACGATGCATCGAGGAGCTATAGTAGGCTCTACCAGTCACTTACTAAGTCCAAAATATTCCGTATATGAAAAGCTTTAAACATATCATAAACATTCGTATTAAAACTAGCATATGAAATTTCAATACATTAACCATAAGAAATGAATGGTATAAAAATAGAACATCCACATTCAAACATATCACAAAAGCTTCAATACAATTTGGAAGTTTTGTATCATAACAAATCAACTTCAAATAATCATAAAATCCATCAAAGGATGTTTACATAAAGGAAATCAAAACCCTTTTTTTAGAGAGACATATTTCTTTATATTTTGAAAGAATTTAAGAGTCACATAAAAAAAATATTTATTTTGAAAATATTCTTATAATCTTGTAAGGGATGCTTTGACAATCTTATAATGGCGGAAAATAGCTACACGTGCCGTATATGTAAAAAAACATTCTTACCTTAATTTTGTCGAAAACGTTAAAAAAGACCTTGTTTGGAAAACGATGGAAAGATTCCTTTATAAACCTCTTATAAAAGTCCAAAAATGGAATAAATGACATTAACCCATATTCTGTAAAAGAGTAAGAATTTTTTGAAATTCATTTTTAGGAAACATGGATCTGGATGATAAAGAGGTCCCATTAGATATTTACGTATAAACAACCTCGAATAATGAAGAGATTGTGAAATAACCATTACCTTGGACTTTTCCTTGGTTGATGGTAGTTTAACCTCTTGTATAATGGGGAAATAATTGTTATTTAATTATACATTAATCATATATATTAATATGATATCATATATGATCTTTTAACATTTCTTAGTTAATAAAATCTTCGTATTATCGTCATTTTGGGTGTTAACATACTCATTTTCTTTTATATAATCCTTGTTTGTTATGAATATATTGAATAATATTAATGTCCAAAATTATATTAAGTATTTAAACATTATTTTTTATCCATCAAATGAAAATCATTCTTGAATTGATATGATGGGGAATGAATCTCATCGCGTTCGTGGAGACAGTAGTCCGTACGTATGCACGAGCGACAATATCATTATTTTGATATTAAAATAATATATAATTGGATGGTATATCATATAAAAAGAATAATTATAATGTTATATATATTAGTTAAATGATTTATACATCATTATTATACCCATCTAAATAATAATATATTGAATAACAATTACACCACAACGTGGATACGGTAGGCCGTACGTACGCACGTATGGTGACATGTCATTCAAGGGATGGATAAAATAATGAATTTTTTTGTTACATAGTTATAATAACATAATAGAATATATAAGATACTGGATTTATTATTTTATGATGGAAATAACATGGAAATAAGAAGTTGAAGAATAAAGGAACTTTAAAGAGTGTGTCGAAGGCATTACTTCTTCTTCAGGTTCTTCTGTTTGATTTGATCAAAAGGGCTCCATAGGTTGTCTTTCTGATCCAAATAAGTCCTCTGGGATGAAGTGAGGGAAGTTGAGAGAGTATTTTGGCAGGGGATGGGCGAACCAAAAGGCTTTAATGGTGTTAATTAATAGGAAGGGGGAGTGCCCTTTTATAAGAGGGGTGAGGGGCTCTTTAGGAAAAACTAGAAATATTATTTTATAATAAATTCATATTCGGTTTCTAATGGATCCAAAGTGTATTATTTATAATTTATGGTGGGGATAGGTCCAAAAACACTCAAAAATATATTTGAGACATGTTTTGGTCATTATATTAACCTTATCATTTAGTTTAAACTCTTAGTTAATTAGATTGACATTTACCATGTCACTTTGTATTTTTATATTATATAGTTAATAAACTTTTCATATACATCCAAGAGAGCCTAAAATGGTCCCTTAATGATACACCTGTCATGATATAAGTCTCTTGGATGAACCTTAGATTTTTAGGAATTTAATATCAATAAATAATATAATTTTGTTTTAGAAACTCTTTTATGTCAATTTTGACACTATAAAAGTATTTTTTTTTTTACAAAAAAACACAAGTTAAATTTATTTGTGAATTTATAATATCAATTTTTCTAATTTTTCATTAATTAGGTAATTACGTCATTACCATTGTGTCATAAATAAATTAAATTATTTAATGTCGAATATTTATAAATAAAATCCCATTATGTAGGATATATTTCTTTCTTTTTAATGAATATTTATAGTTGAAAATCCAACATATATAACCCTATGTAAAAATTTCATTGCTAAAAGATATATGATTATGTCATTTTTGTATTTATTTTAACTTAATTATATTAAAGTGTTCCTATCACCTACAAGTGGCTCCATGGGGTCCCAAAATCGACCCAAAGATACCCATGGTCAGAAATGTATCCCCAAATAATATTAGGATACGTTTTAGGGTAATTTAGTAGTATTATAATATTATTTTATAACCCTTATTTTCCTTATTTACCCTTTACCCATGGAAAATAAAATTTTTACCGAAGTAATTATTCAAAATGTATAAAAATAAAAGTTACCTATTTACAAAATTTGGACATCCTGATTCCAAATATGGAAATCATTTTTCCAAATTCAAAACACAGAATTTGTCTAAATTAATTTAAAATTAATTCCCGTTGTTAAAACAAAAAGCGTGTTTTTAAGAGATAATAACTATCAAAAGATTAACACTTGTTCATGTCCTGTTTAATTGTGAAATTATTTCCAACGACCAACATTATATTAAATGGTAAAAATATATTCTAAATATACATTAAAACAACTCAAAATCATAATTTATCACTATTAATTATTTCGATTAAAAAATTTGTTTTTAATTAAAATTTAGTAATTTTCATTATTCATCAAAATATAAAAGTTATCCGAAAAGTACCAAAATTTAACCTTAGGATAAATTAAATACTCTAAATCCACAAATGAAATAAATTTTGAGAGATAAATTTTATAAATTTTAAAAAATTATGTATTACTATTCATAACGGCTAGTTTGATTGGTTGTGGTGTGTGTTAGGACTCGAAGTTGCGTACAACACATGCTACTATATTATTCAAAGGGAAGCGTACCATGGAATCTTGGGGTGTTACAGTCAAATTACATTTAGATATATTATTATTATGATCATCCCTTAAAAAATACATCATATAGTTCATTAATCTAGAATTAACCTTCGTAAATCCCCAAAGATCATTTTGGTTTGGATTTTTTGATAATTAGGATATAATTCATACATAACAACCCAAAATCATAAAAAGTTAATTATACTAAAATAGTATCCAATTATTCACATTACAATAATCTAAAAAATAATACACTATTTATTATTTTGAAAAATCATCACAACATTCAATTTAGATTCTTCTTTCCTCCTACCCAACCTTAAACCATGTGAAAAAAATATTTGCAAATATGTAATGATCACAAATAGATCAATAAGGGATATAAAAATTAGGAATTAAACTATTAGTATAAAAATACTTATAAATATTAGAAATGATTTTCACAATTATATACTTCGCACCCATATGGTATCATATACATACATTGTGAAAAAATGAGATTTCATAAACATTATATAGAATGAATAAATAAAACATTTAGGTAACTTGGGGAGACATTTTAAAAAAAAATACATAAATATGATTATAACCCTCTAGGATACCTTGTGATTTTTAACCCTCATGACTACCTTAGAATGTAACCATCACAGCTACCATATGATGAGTCCATCACAGTTATGCATGGAATATCCCTTAAGGTAAATATCCAACATAAACATACCCAATTCATTATAGGGATATTAATGAACCACCTATCATCATAAAAAATTTCCAAAAACATGAATTTAATCATAAAAAATGATTACTGTTTTCATAAAAACATTAATTTTCACTTTCAAAAAACAGAAATTTAAAATGGGGTTTTTGAAGAAAAGTCCCTTACCTTAGGATTACCTTCCTTAAAATATGTTTGAAACTCATAAATAATATTTTAAAGATCTATAGATTAAATACAGAAATATAATCATATTTATAGAACCTTATATTATATTTTCATAACATCATTCCACTTATTTGCTAATAAAATTTGATTATTTTTATTATTTCCTTTGCATTTCATTCATGGTTACCATGGTTGTTGTATTATGTAATTTCATATCAAAAGGAAGAAAAACTCTAGAAGTTGAATTATTTGGTATAAATATGCTTCAATAATTTTAAATTAATTAATAAATAATTTTTATATGATGGTTACTTAGTAGATAAAACACTAATGAAAAATATTTAATTTAGTTTGGTTATTTTTAAGACCATCAACAACTTATATCTGTATATATAATGATTTATCAATAAATTAGTTCCATAAAATATTAAAATTTATAATGTATATATTAAAAAAAATTTAACCATAATAATGGTTTTATAACCAACCATGATTGTGGCAAAGGAAAATGAAAAATCGTCATCAATAAAGGAACTGAATCGACATGTCACGAACGATGTTTTAATTTTATAGAATATGAAGTGACATGGAGAGGGTTGGTGATGTATATTCAATTAGAAAAATTAAATTATATAATATATAGGAAACATTATTAATCATGTCACATTGGATGGGGGGAGGTTAGGATAGAATACGAAAATAAAATAAATTGGAATGAAACTAAAAGAAAAAGACAAAGGATTTTTCTTCTCAAATTCTCCTCCTTAATAACCTCCATAGGGAAATTGGGTTTTGTATTTGGTTGATACAAAAGGATCATAGATGTGGGAGAGATATTTGTTTACAGTATTGATCATAATATGAACAATATTCATATATTTTTATGTGTGAGGAGAATAGGTTGTGAGGGGTGGTATCTATAACGAAAGTGATGTGTATTTTTTGATTATTTTATTCATTCGTTTATTATTTTGGCTCAAGGATATGAATAGTGGGGATTATTGCTCGAATCAACCATACATCATCTAGGATTTAGAAATTCATGTACTTAGTATATACTGTAAATTATTGTATTTCACTGTTTACAATAAAATCTGTTGTTGTAGAATAAACCCAAAAATAAAACCCAAACATTTACAAAACTTATAATTCCAAAATGAAATCCGTTTTATGAAAATAAATTTCTAAATATGTGAAATTGAATTTTAATTTAAAATAAAGATTTTTTAAATTAATTATTTTAAAATTAAAATTAAAATTACGAAACATTGAAAAATTAATTAAGGTCTATTAAAAATTTCTTATAATAATATGAAAAAAAATATATTAATAAATGATTCTATTTTATGAATATAAAGTTTTTTTATGTCATAATATCAATTATAAATTTGAATATATGAATTTATATTTCAAAAAAATACCAAAACATAGTTAATATGTTTCAAAACATTTATTTTCTTCTTCCATGATATTAATATATCATATTTTGACATATAAGATACATTATTTTTTATTTATACTCTCATAGGTGAGGCAACATTTAATATTATATATTTCTTAATTTATATAAATACCACTTATTTTATAAGACATTTTCAATGAATTTATATATTTATGGCCAAAATTAAAAAACTATTTAATAAGTTTATTGTTTATTAAACCTATAGAATGAAAATATGACATATTTATATAATAATAATAGTAAATAAATGTATTCAAATTGGTAAAATAAATTTTCTTATTTTAGAAAATCATATATTTTTTATTATCGTTTTTATAATGAATATTTAAATTTAAAGAAATTTACTTTTATAAAATTGGTTTGTAAATTAATATTAATATTTATTATAATGATAATAATTTTTTATGACACTATATGTATTTTTAAAAGGTTCTGATCATTTAACATAACATTAAGATTTTTATATTTTAAAATAAAAAAGGATTTATGATATATATTAATTTTATCATATTTAGAAAAATAATCAATTTAGTTTTATTTCTGGAGCCTAAATGTCAAAAAATATTAGGGATAATGTTTCTCACTATCCTAAAATAGTTTATTTTTTATAAAATAGGGAAATACAGTAAAATACTATATTTAACAACAAAACTTAAAAAATGATTGGTTGCATAAGGGTTGGGGTAAGAACCCATTATTTAAATATCATATGAACCATTTACTATATATATTCACAAGAATCCGCACTATTAGTAGTACTTAGAAAAAAAATAAAAAATAATGTACGTAATATTCAAAAACACTACTCTCCTCCCATTATAAATACAACCCCTCAATATCATTTCTCCCCAAACATTCTATTCCTTAGATATTTCCACAATTTGTCATAACTACCCCTCCATGGCCTCTCTCCCAATGTCACTATAAGATACTATATTCTAAAAATATAAATATTAAGGTGACTTAAGAAGTATTTTCATTGTTGATATTAAAGAGGTAATATTCTTAAGAATTCTCTTTGAAATTCTATTCTTCTCACTCATTCTCATAACATACCTCATCTAATATGATACAATAACTCCAATATTATAAATTTACAAGAATATTATTTTGTTAATATGATATTAATATTCTAACATACCATTATTTTTTTATAAACCAAAATTCCATCAACGATATTGTTGGTTCACCACCTCCTTGAACAATGCACTTTTTTTACTTACCCACCTTAATTTTTGGTAATAAAAATTTTATTATGGTAATATATGATGATATTGAGAATTATATACTTATTCCTTGTTATGGAATGTTTTAATGATCATTTAATAAAATATAACTAATCTATATTATAATGGTATATAAAACCTCTTAAATAAACTAACCACATAATATTAAAAAAAAATTCTAAATAAAAATTCCCTATGCCAAAAAAATATCGATATTTGGGAACATAAAAATTTATTGAAGGATTTGTAGTCTAATTTGATGTTACACCCCATGATTTTATGAAATATATATTTCAAAGAAGGTTAATTTTTTTCTAAATTGTATTACACCCACCACAATGTTATAATGAACATAAATATAAAATATATATGGGTTCTAATCAATAAAAATGTTTTTATTAATTATTACAAAATAAGCTCAAAATATTCAGCAAAATATATACTATACATCAAAAATATTTTTTCTTTAGAAATGTTTTTCTTTAAAAACCCTTTTTATTAATTTTTCATGTGGATAAAAAATTCCGTTTCTACCACTATTAGTAATATTATTTTAAAAAATGCATATAATGTTTTATGAAATGTATATAAAAATTCCCATATGTTGAAATTTTTTGAATTCTGTAATAATATTTTGTTGTATACGAAAATATCATTTTTATAAATAGTTTCAATTTTACTCATTAAATAGTGATATTTAATGTTTTATTATATTTTATATTTAGTAATAAATTCAAATTTTATTAATTTTAACAATAATAAACCAATTAATTTAAATTTTTTCAAGAAATTTTCCATACTTTGGTATAAATCTATTTTTATACCTAAAAGCCAATTTTTTCTCAAGACTCTATCTATATTAATTATGATTTCAATTTTAATTAAATAAAGCCTAAATAATAATTATAAAATTGGAATTTGTAGATTATATATCTATATATATTAATGTAAACTCATACAATTAATAATATTAGTTGTAGAATTAATATAATATTATCTTTTCCTTGAAAAACATTCATCTTCCTCAAAATCATTTTTTATCACTTTAAAAAAACAAATTTAATAATGATAATTTTAAAATTTTAGAATATTTATTTTTAAAAATAAATATAATTATTAATGTAATTATATATAAATTATCTTAAAGTGATTTTTTTGGAATTTTTCTGAAAAGTATAATTTTTCGATTAATAGTAAAAATATATGTTTTTATTGAAAAAAATTAATCCATTCTTGAATTTACATATTTTTTTATAAAATGTTTAAAATATAAAATTAGATCAATTATGTTATTATTAATTAAATTTTTTTCCTTTGAAATAAATTCATTTTGATATTTGATATAAAAACATTTTAAACATTTGAAAATAATCTCTTTCAATAACCATTTTTTCATAAAATCCATGTGTTTAATTTTAAATTAATATTTTATATTTTGAGAATTAAATTTCTAAAAATGGATGAAATATTTGGAAAAATAATAATTAATATTATATAATGATTCAACTAAATTATTGAAAAAAATAAATTGGAGAAATAGGAAAATTTAAATAATGTGGTTTTGGATAACACCTATTTTATTGGGGGTAAATTCAAAATATAGAGGCAAATGACATAAAAATTTAAAAAATTAAATTTAATTGATATATATATATAATATAATCTATTTTTTTATAATGACATATTTTCGGTCCATGTTTAATATGAAAAATATGGGTACATTTTATTCTTTTTAAAAATTCCACATCTATCATCTCCCCCACTTGTAAATGGTCACCCTTCTCAACTCCATAAAAAAAATTTTAAACCCATTGGTTTATAAAATACCTTCCCAAATATCATAACTAATTCCTTGCAAACAGTTTATATTCATTATATTTTTTTATTTAACCCTCCTAAAAAGGATTTAGTTAAAAAGATAATGAGGTTTTCTGAAGAATATTTAAATTCTTAAACTAGTGTTTTTGTTTTATTTTTATTACACCTCCTCCAAATCATCATAAAATATTTTAATATAATAAAACTAGTTTATTAAATATAATGATATTTAATTATTTAATTTCAAAACCAAAATCTATATCATCTTCAATTTAATTGGAAATTAAATTGTTGATCATGTCTAAGGTGGGATACCACATTGCGCATTGATGTTATTTATTTTACATCACCTCCTACCAAGGATGGACATGATAATTTAAATAATTTTCATTTATAAAATTTATGATATTATTATAATTATTGGATTATAATACAACATTTTCTTCTTAATTTCTATTCTGTTGGAACATGATAACGTCACTCTTGCATATAAAAGACTATCACCTCACAAAGCGATGTGATTCATTTTTCACTAATACTTTACATGGAATGTAATAAGAGTGAATTTAATGAATATATGTGTTATATAAAATATTAAAATGATTCAATACATTTAATATATTATTTACATATATTTTTTTCTCATGTTTCGAGAAAATAGAAACAATATTCATACATACAGAAGATATACTCTCTCCACGAATGGAGTAATTAAGTTTCTATCTCTACATTTTATGAATTACTATAAATAAATATATATTTAAAATATATGATATCAATATAATTGTTAAAATTTTTAATATTGAGAATCTATTATAAATACCAAAAGATCAAAATTACCATACCAAAACATATACAGAAAACAATGTAGTTATTACCCGAATGATGGTTTTAATAGTGAATTGTTGATAAATGGGTAATAAATGGTCACTAGTAAATGATATGTGGTATGATACATATTATTATGGTTATTTAATGTATTTCTAATACACATATTTTTATTATATATGATTTTATAAAATTTATTAAGGAATTTAAAACATAATGTAAGGGATTACCATCTTACTTTTATTTTTTATGAGACGCATTTCATATTCACCATATGATTTTTTGATAATGTGTATATACATAACATGATTTTATTTTAAAATAAATACCCTAAATTTTTTTGGAATTACATATAATTTTTATTATCACTCTTTCGTATGTTTTAGGGTTAAAATTTAACTAAATCTCTAAGGTAATTTCATCTCAAATTGTCTTCATTAGGACATATGTTATTTTATACATCTATCTTATTTAATGAGGTGTATATATATCCCATTTGACATGTTATACCACAAATTTATTTATTTTAATACCATTTATGGTATTATTTTATGTTATTATTTAATGTGATTCAGGATTCAATAGTTACCAAACTAGTTGGGGTTTGTTATAATAATATCAATGATTATTAGGGTTGTTTATTTCTTTGTAATACATGTTTTCCATTTTTTTACTCTATTTTTTAACTCAAAATTCCTAAATAAGTTTTTAATAAAATATGAAATTATTATTTTTTAGTCTAAAACAATTTTTTCTTCCATATACATTTTTTATAAAATTTATTTATAAATTTTATTTAATGTTCCTCTATGATTATTTAACGTCTTTTTTAACATTATTTTAAATTTTTACAAATTTGTTTGAATATAATATTCTTGTGTTTTTTCAAACAAGGAATATTTTAATTTTATTGAAAATGTGAATGAAACTATTATTTTATAAATAATGATAATAAATAAAATTTTCTACAAAATTAAAAACAAATAATTTAAGGATTCCTTTATATATATAACATTTTATTTTATAATAAAATTATTTTTAATTTTTTTATAATTTTTTATTTTGGAAAATATATTTTCAGAGTGGAAAGGCTATTTTATTTTTTAAATGTTCCATGTAATATTTATAAATAATTTTCAATATAAGATCACATCATTTAATGTTACTTATGATTTAATAGGTATATGATCCAAGTATACCATTATTAATCATTATATAAATGGTATATTTTTATGATGAGAAGAAGTTTATGAACCCATTTTCCTTCCGTGGGTCATACCATGATAAAATGATTATGACACCCACCTCTTTTTCTAGGGGTTTCGCAATGAAGAAATAAGAAAATGACTATGAAACCTATATATTTTCAATTATTTGTGTTATGATTAAATTTTTATGAAACCCATTTCTTTTAAAGGGTTTTGATATGTTGAAATTTATATAATATTGTGGAACATGTATGAATAATTTTCATTATGTGAATGGTGTGACCTATATCTCCCTCAAATGCATTGGGTAAATAAGGATATCTTATGAGATAAAAAGAATAATAGTGGGGAGTGAACCATGTATAGTAAGGGAATTTAACCTATAAGATAGTCTTGGGAGTGAACCTTAACAATTATAGTGGTTTGGGAGTGAACCCATTATACTAATATTGTTTTGGAAATAAGCCTTTATTTATAAAGAAATTATTTTATTTTCATATTTTTATATTGAGTATCTATATATTATTACATTCTTATGATCTCATGGATCATGTTATTTGGTTATTTTATTATTCATTTATAGTCAAATTGCTAGAGTTATACAATGAATCATGTTTTTGATAAATGATATGAATGGTATAGTATATATTTTTTCCATTTTTCACATACCTAAATGCTCATGTTATGTTTATATATCCCTTTTTACCCTTAATGATCATTTTAGTTCACCCTTTATTATGTTTAAATAACCTGGGATATAAAAAATATATTTTGTATGATATTTCTAAGAAGGGTTATAGTTATAAATACATAGTGGGAGATAAGGTAGCTCACTTATGGACTAGTTTTTTTGTCACTATGTTTCGAAATGATTTATAAATAAAAAATTGTGGCATGAATCATTATGTTATTTAATGAATATTTATCAATTAATATGTAATATTTATATATGAGAAGTTTGGGTCACAATAGATGGCACTGGTGAAAGGTTTTATTAACCATTGGAAACTAGGTTATGAAACATTTTCATATATAAATAGGGATATTTCTTAAGGATATATAAAAAATATATATAAGGATATTTATAAGGATATTTATATATATATGTTAAGTTATAGGAAAATTTACTTGAATTTTGGGAAAATATAGTGTGTGTAGTATCTATGTAAATACATATTTTTCCGGATACTACATGTAGACGTTCCTATTGCAATGTTTTTCCTAGGAATAAAAACTCTAGAAAAGGTTTGTTGGGAATAACTCAAGCATTACCTAATATATTAAAATATTCCTTAGTACACACATAGTTTGACACTCCTACTATATATACATCATAAATTCAGAAACACTTTTCAATCCACCATGAAGGATTTGAATAATGTCCACGAATAACCTAGGTTAAGCATGAGATATCATAGAATGAAAATAAGGTGTTGTGATTTAGAAAAAATATAATTTATTTTAAATAAATATGTGGTTACCCAATATTATTATCATTTCCCACAATATGATTTATGGTTTTGTTCAATGGAGGGAAACCGAAGTAAATTGGATATCATTAAATATGATAAACAATATATTGATGAGAAACCAAATGGGTTGATGTATAGAGTGATGTATATTATTATTATGGGTTAACATTGATAATGAAAATTATTTAACATCATGCTCCTTTAAGAACACTTAGGATCCCTATAGAAGATAATAAATTTATTCACAAACATCATGGGTGGTGAATAGCATAGAAAAAATATTATTTAGATTAAAAAATTTAGAGAATGTGAAATACATAACTTAATTGGATTTCTTAGGGGATCAAGAATATATTTTCAATATGGAAAATAAGGGAAAAATGTTATTATAGTGAAAAAAAGTAAATTTTAGACAATGAAATGGATGATAATACTAATATATATGGATTATAAAAATTGATGTCCTGGAGGGAACACACTTGAATTTAACCATCAGGGTTTTATGATTAATTACAATATTTTTGATGATGAAGTTATTATGAATTAAATTTAATTGTAAATAAATTTTGAGTAAGATAATGAATCTTTTATAATGGTATATTAAGAAATTTAAATTATTGATGTGTTTGTGTATTTGGATTTAACGAATTATATATTTAGAGAATTATTATCAATGTTATTTTGGTTATTTGAATCATGAAATATAAATTGATTGTTCCTGAGTATTTTTACATTATTGATTTTCATGAACATGTTTAATGGTACTGATTTCCTTGAAAATTTATTTAATTACAAAGTGATATTAAATATAAAACAAATTATTAAGGGAAGATAACACAAAATATATTCCAGATGTTGAGATTATGGTTTTTACTTTATATAAAGAGATGATTTATATGGATAAAGTAAATTATATTTTATTGATGACCTTGGAACAGATTAATGATCCATTGATGTGATGGTTTATGATATCACAAATAGAGTTTACAACGTTATTGTATTTTTGAGTATATTCAATAATCTTTTGATTTAATCAAGGAATCGAGAATTATTATTTTCATTGATTTTTTATGTTAATTTTTTCTATCAAAATTTTTTAGGACAATATTTTCCCAAGATATTCCAATATTTATATTGTGATAACTAGGAGAAAATTTTCAATGTTTGGGGGATGAATGAAAAATAGATTTTGGGAAATTTAGACACCTTCTTTATAAACATTGAATTTTGGAAGGTTTTTAAGATTAAACATTTATGTAATGGATTAAGTGTTAATTTTTATGAGGATTTAGATATTAATTTTTTATTTCAAAATATTATGATTTATAAATAGTAGAAATAATATTTTGCAAATTCTATTTTTGATAAAAATTAGAGATAAAGTAAAAAAAATTATCAATTTTACGGATATTAAAATGAACCAGTATTTTAGGCCTAAAAATTTAATTTTCATTTCCAAGAGTAAGATTTGAAGTGTAAATTGGTCAAAGAACAACTAAAGTATTATATTAATCTTATGATATTGAATGAGATAAATTATGTATATCTTCTAATGAATATTCATAAACATTAGGAAAACTATCATGAAATTTAAAAAATTTATATTTAACATTTTTTCTAATGAATAAATAAAATTTTACATCATCACAGATTTATGGTTTTCTAGTTATTAAAATTACATTGATAATTCACATTTATTTGGTCTGTGATCTATGGAAATATATAATCTTACATTACAATATCTTCAAATCCCACAAATTTCTTTCAATTTTGATACCTAGTTATGTGTCATTCAAGTGGACATTTATATTTATCTATCCCATTCATTTTAAGAAGAATTAGTTTCAACCAAATAATAATTTTGTTTTTCTATAATAGAATTTTCACATTACAAACCCTTAATTACATATTTTTATTTATAATTATCCGGATCCAATTTTTTAAGGGGGTGAAATTTAATAACCCAGGATTTTATGAAGTATTTATTCAATTAAATTAAATTTATTGGATAAATTATCTTACATTAAACAAAAGGTTTTGTCCAAAAAAATGTAATATATATATATATATGTCTGTGTGTTTGTGTGTGTGTGTGGGTACTAATAGATACTAATTAATTGGTTAATTATTATGGAATGAGAACACAATTTTAAAAAAAGGTCATTTTAAACACCAGAATCACATTTCAATCAAAAATAATTTTTATTAATTTTCTACATGGATAAAATATTCAGTTTACAAAAAAATTATTAATTTAAATTTATAATAATTAAATCATTTTAGGGAAATTATTTCTTAATCATGTGATGGTGATTTTTTGATAATTTTCTAAAAATATTATATCGTATTTCAAAATATCATTTTTGTGAATTAAGTCATTTTCATTAATTAAATAAAGTCATTAAAAGTGGAAATTTATTTTTAATATGGTATTTAATTTAAATATAATCCATTTTATTAACAATTATATAGCTAATTTAAATTTTTGGAATTTTCATGATTTTTTATAAATCATTTTCATACCCAAAAGTACATAATTTCTAAAGACTATTTTTATGTGTATATTTTTCTTTCATTTTAATTAACTATAACAATTTGTAATGAAAAATGATATAATTTAAAATTATCGAATATATATCTAGTTAGATTAATTAAATAAATATAATGAATATTACAAGTTATAGAGTTAATCTAACATCATCTATTCCTTGAAAAAAATAATCTTTCTCAAAACCATTTTCATCATTTTTTACACAATTATTTTATAATGAAATATAAAAATATTATGATATTGTTTTTTTTAAATAATTCTTATAATTCTTTATTTAATATTTATCTTATAGTATTTTTTTGGGTGTTTTCGAAAAATGAACGGTTTCTATATGAATAATGGAAAAACTAGTTTTTATTGAAAAATATTGTTTCATTTAAAGAATTTATACTCTTCCATTTTACTAAAATGGTTTTAAAATTAAAATTTTCTCAATTATATTATTATTAATCCAATATTGTTCACTATAATAAACTCTGTTGTGAATTACCATAGAAAAACATTTTATAATTTTAAATATTTTGTCTTTGGTAACCTATTTTTTCATCCTGTATTCGGGGTTATTCATAACGTAAAATTTTCCACTTCTGAGAATCTAGTTTGGATAAAAATATTCCATGTTTTTATTAATAATAATTTATATTATCTAGTGACTTCATCTTATCTTTTTACCATAAAGAAAATGAAAATAGTAAAAATTAATTAATGTGGTTAAGGAATAAATAAGATTACTAGGGTTTAGTAAAATGACCTAGAAACTCTTCCAAACCCAATTTTATGGCCATATATAGACCTTATAAAATCTAATATTAAATATTTTTCCATTTTTTGAAATTTTTTGAATGCGAAAACTAATGGTACATATTATTCTTCTCAAAAATTGTATGTGTGATTTCTCCCCCACTTATGAAAGGCCACTAGCTCTCCTCTCTTCACCACACATCCAAAACTATTTGGTTCATACAATTAATACCCAAATCCATTAATTACAAACCTATAAAAGTTTATATTCATAATATTTATTATTAAACCCCCTAATGATTCCCTAGGTATAAACCTCAATTGGTTCTCTGTAGAAGATGATAAATTATTAAACATTTGTTTTTTATTTCTTTTAAGACCTCCTCAAAATCATATTAATAAATTATAATATAATAAAACTATTATAAAACATATTATGAGATGTTTTTATCAAATTTCATGACTTAAATGTTTATACTCTTCAATCAAATGGTAATTGAAATTATTGATCATTTTTGCAGCGAACTGCCTCCTTGCGAACCGATGTTATTCAATATCAATAACCACCTATCATGGTTGGATATAATAATGGATTTAATATTTATATATGGTATTAACTATATTTTTATTATTATATAATTATAATATCGCATATAACTCCTGAATTTCTACTCGTGGGTATATTATAATGTTACTCATGCGTACAGAAGACTATTTCCTCATAAAGTGTAGTGATTCGTTTTTCGCATACCCTTTATAGGAAATATAACATAGGTAAATCAAATATTGAATGATGAATTTGATTATGGTTATAAAATAGAGGTATAAGAAAATTATATTTATTATATAGGAGGTCTGAAAATGTACAATGGAAGTGAAGACTTCATGTTTTGGATTTCCATCTAACTTTTATTTTCTGTGAGACACAAGTCGTATTCACCATGTGATAAATTTATGTGTTGTATATACTACCTAAAACATAGTTTCTGAATATTATCATTAAAATTACATGGATTTACATATCCATTTCTTTATCTCTATATCATCTGGTATAAGGTTCAGTAATTACCAAAGTTGTAGGGGGAGTTCATCTCAAATTATCTTCTTTGGGATAAATGTTATGTTATCAAAAACTCATTGCTTTGTGGTGTATTTATGTCCCCAATTATATTATATATCTGGAATTGATTAATTCACCTAATAATTAGTTTTTCATTTCATGCTATTCTTTAATTTTCTTTAAGTTTCTAATGTTCTAAATGTTATAAGGGTTTAATGATTGAATCTCATTATTTATCAGGTTGTTTATGACTTTGCTTCCAATGATGAGATATTTTGATCTAACTCCCATGAAACAAATTAATTTTATTATCCTATAGTTATTTATTGTGAATATATTTTTTCTGTTAATGTTTCTCTATTTAGGTACATAATATTCTTAAAGAATATTGTTACAAAAAAACTGACTTTATTTCTCTATTTTATCTAAATCACTTTTTCTTCTAAATCCATTTTTACTAAAAAAATATTTCAAGAATATTTTTATATTACTCTATGATTTTTTAATATTTTTAATCTTTTTTTGAATTTTATTAAATTTTTTTAAAGGAATAATCTTGTCATTTTCTAAAAAAAGTCCCATTTGTATATTATATAACATTTGAAAGAAATCATTGGTTTACCTTGTATGACATGAAAAAAACATTCCACTATAACTGATCATTGATTTCAAGACTCTTTTATGATTTTCTAATGTTTTTTATAGAAAATTATTTTCAAAATTTTCTTATGAATTTTTATTTTTTGAAAAGGGATTTTAAATGTTGAAAGAATTATTTCCTTAATAAATGTTCTTAATGATCATTCAAAATAAAATTGCATTTAAGATTACATCCATTAATGTTATGTATGATCTATTATGTATATGACCAAAAGATATAATTATAATTCATTATATGAAAAGTTTATTATTATGATGACATGATGCTTATGGACACTCTGTCTCTTCCATGGGTTTACCCTGATAAAATTGTTACAAAATAGAATTATTTTTCCAGAGGTTATGATATGATAAAATGATGATAATATTATGAAAAATATTTATTTTCTAGAGTATTTTCTATGATTAAACATTTATGAATCCCCTTTACTTTCATGAGATCTGATATGATGAATTTTTTATGATCTAATGAAACAAGTATTTATTATTTTTATTATTTGATGTGTGGGAACTATATATTATGCTAATGTATTGGGTAAATATTGATATCTTCTCAGATAAAAAGGATTGGCATGTAGAGTGAGCCCATTTTAATAAAGGAATTTTTCCACTAAGATAGCCATCGAAGTGAATTGTGACTACTATGATATGTTGGGAAGTAAACCCATTCCACTATGATAGTTTTTTCAATGAGCCTTGACTATTAATAATTTTTTTATTCTTATTTTAATGCCAAAAGTCTAAATCTAATCATGCTGTTATGATCTCTTTGATCATGTTCTGTGGTTCCATTACTATACATGTCTTTTGAACTGCTAACACTTGTAAGATTACTCATGTTTATGATCTATAATATGCATGGTATGATTTTCAAATGTTATTCTCTTATTAGGATACCCTTGTGATTTTGGTATGTTTATATATCCATTTGTTACTCTTACTAATCATCTGATCTCACCAATTATTATTTTTCTTTTCCCCTAGTTTTAATGGAATATATATTGAATGATATGTATAAGAAGGATTCCATTTATAAAGAACTTAGTGGTATATGATTTATATCACTTGTGTACCAATTATTTTTTATTAAATATTTCTAATGGAACTATACCGAAATGATTATGGAATGGATTATTATAATATATAATGAATATGATTATATTGAAATTTCATATTTATGTATTAGATATTTGATTCAATATATTTCATAAAAACAACAATAATTATCCACATATAATCCAACCTAGGAACCATGAATAGAAAACCATTGGTATGATTAAATTAAATGTTATATTTCATAGAAGAGGTTAGAAATAATATAATTCTGGTAAATAAAATATAAGGTTATGAGGTTCTTAATAATGTGATTGATTAATTTTATTTTATTACTTAGGATGTGAATTCAAGGTCATAAACTTTCAAGAAAATAACTTAAAGGATCTCTCTAAGGATCCCTAATTTCATTTGGTAAAACACATTCTCTCTATTTAACATAGTTTATATATCTATTTATTTATTTATATATTCATTTTTCTGTATATATGTATCCCGTATATATTTAAATTCTAACTCGGCTTTATTTGACGGGGATATAAATGTTTTAATGGTAAACTTATCATCTTTATTCATTAAGAAAACCATATTAAATGGATCATCTCTATCTCATACCACATTTCAAGTGTCACCATGTTAAATATTTTCATACATCATTAGTTTATTAAATTACCAATTTTATTATGTAAAGATTATTTTAGTTCATTTATTTTTTAGGGAAATTAGTATGCTCTTACCCTTTTTAAGGTCTCTTTAACCATTTCCATAAAACCCTTAAAAAGGTGTAAATTTCCAAAGTTACCTTTCTACACATTTTTATATATTCAATTCACATGTACATCCATTTTCAGGAACTATTATAATTTTCATCTATGAAAATCCAGGAATTATTGAATCATGTATTTCATGGAAACCATTATGATATTCCATTTGGTTATGCTATAAAATTTGATTATAAAAACCATTTCTTCTATTGGGTAATCATTCTCTTTATTCCCTATGATTAATTCCATATCTGGAACTCCTTTTTTAATATATATTATGATGGGTATTCCAAGAAAGTAATTCAATGCATTTTGTAATATTATTTTCTCATGAGATGATGTGTATAGGATTATAGATTAAATGTAATCCATTATGGGACCATTCCACCATGTGGTGTTATCTTCGTAGTTATAATTGAGTTCTGTTTATATAATGTTTTATATTATTTTCACATTATTATGTCTACATGGCCATATAATTCAATTATATTTATTTTATTATCCCTTATTATATTTCAAGATCCTTTCCTTTCCGGATATCACATTATTCATTTTGACTCATATACTATTCTTTTTTGTCATGTATATTCCCTTACTGAGATTTATATCTCATACAATTTATATCCATATTATATATATTATAATATGTTGTTTTGATATCTAAAATTTGTTTTTGAGTACATTGTATGGATTTTAATAAAGAGCATTTGTTTTAGTTTATAGAGAATTTTTTTTAGTTTATTGTTTTTAATTTATGTATGTATTCACCCAAAGGATTTATGCTTATTGATACATAGTATGAATTTATTAGATATTAATTTTAAAATATAATTTAATAAAATCTATACAAGGGTTAGGTAATTATATATAATCTTGATATTAATTTTTATTTGTACCTTTGATCATGTTTGAAATAAAATTTCTCATTGTTATTTATTCTTATGACTCTTGAAATTTTTTAATTATTTATATAATGTCACGTATTTAATTATCAATGTTTAAATGGGTATGAATTCTGTTATGTTATGATCATGAAATTTTATTATTTTATCATGAAATATATCATCTTATTCTGCCTTTTACATTCAAATGCTAGTACTTTTGTTTCCCATAATGAGTATTCGAAATCACCGTCAATATTTTTTCAAATCCGCATATTATGAAAAATAATGGAAATTGAATTACATATAAAAATGTATCTTGTGTGAATATTTTAGTAGAAGATGTTAAACAATTAATGTGGAATAAAAAAATTTTGGTATAGTAAATTTTTTTTTCCTGAAATGAATTTGTATTACTATTTATGATTTTTTCATGTGTGATTACTTTAAGAGTTATAGATACCATAATGGGTTTATAAGTTTACGGATGGTCATATGTTCGAATGAATAAAATCCCTTTTTATTTTTTTGTTATGGGTTTTTAGTTGATTGATGATATTTTTTGAGATGTTTTATTTGATTATGGTCTATGAGACCCTTATATTTATTATTAATAACTATTTGGGAAGATTACTATTATATTTTTGGACATTAAAGATGATGGTTATGATATAAAATTTGAGGTCAAATCAATATTTAATTTTGAGGTCATGGAGGTTATTTTGGTGACATGGTTATTTATTTATGGGGTGATATAAGTTGATGAATTGTTGTTATTTAGGAAATTTTGGAGAAAAAAGTATTGTTTCATTATATTAAGGTTTATTCATTAACCTACACTAAACACATTGGATTCAGTAAATATAGGATTGGGATATTTTTATCTATTTGTAGATTCTTTATTCTAAAATGCTGAAGGTTTAAGAATAAAAATAATTCTTCTTGCACACTCAAAACATGGAATGAAGATGGGATAAAGCTATAAACTGATTAAAATAAACAACTAAAAGATAAAACTGAATTTATGGATTTGAAAAAAATAAAGTAATTAAATTTTAATTTGTTTATATTCAATATGGTACTCGAAATTATCAACCCAAGAGAAATATTCATAAAAAAATTACCCAATTATAAATTATGATAATTGAGATGGATCCAATCTTCTTATACATTAAAAGGATGGATATTGGGCTTAAAAAGAAAGTAACGTCATCATTCTATTCTAAAATGATTTCTCAAACATACCTTATGAAGAAGGTAAATAATGAGTAAATATATTGTGCATAAATATAGAAAAATGTGAAACCAACAAGAAAAAGTTTATCATGAGCGTTTAAAATGGGTGTTGAAGGATTTGTTAGATTACGATCATGACTATTTGTACCATCAAATCTTATTCTAAAAGAGGATACATTTAATGATTCACGTAGATCCGTATTTTATATCCACCCATGGAGAAACAATATATATTGACATCTCTATTGTAACTATTGGTGGGAAAATATAAAGAAGGATATTATCGAATATAAATCAATATTCTTAGTAATTCATGAGGTGAAGGTTGATATGAAAATTTCTAAAGGGTTGATGGAACCATTACATAAACCTGTTGAAAATTGGAAAGTATCACTATAGACCATGTCACTAGTTTTACGAAGACATCAATATAAAAAAATTATATATCGGTTTTAGTGGACCATCATATAAATACTTCTCACATTATTGAATTTTTTTTATGAATTATCAATCGATAAACTATTAATGATATACATTAGATAAGTGGCGAGGATGCAAGAGAAACCATTATCAAGTGTATTGGACTGAGATCTGTAATTTAGATCCATGTTTTCGAAAAGTCTTCAACATATTTAACACATTTATTTGAACATTGGTATGACTTATAAATTTATAACTAATGGAAGTTATTTTTTGACTATCCATACACTTGGAGACATGATGAGAGCATGTTTTATGTAATTTACTGCAGGATGGGGTCAATAACTCCCTCTGGTTGTGTTATCATAAAATAATAGATTTAATTCACAAATATGAATAAATCTATATGAATCCCATTAAATGAAGCTATATTGAACACCTATGTGATGTGATGAAGATATATAACACAAGATATTTGTTCTTGAAATGGTTGAGGAAATTATAGAATAGGTTTAGATAATTTATAAGCTTATAATGGATTCCCAAAGTCAACATAAGATATATGATGATAATAATAAATTAGATATAAATATTTAGGTTGAATAAAAAATAGCTCTTTGAAATATATCAATGGACGAAGATTGAGGTTGAATAAATATTATTCCTCTGCATATATCTATTGAAAAGAGTCATATGATTTTAGAAGAATGGATTTTATGTCTTAGTTACATTGGACCCATTGAAATTCTAAATCACATTGTATTTGTGACCTATCAACTATCACTCACACAAATCCTTCCTCATGTACCTGCCTTGTTCCACATATCCCTATTAAATATTTACATACATAATACTCACATGTACTGTATTCACACATGGTAAAACATAAAAATGAACTCCTATATTAGGAGTATCCAAGTAATATCCTGGACCGTAGTGTTAAAGATCTCTAGAAGAATACAAGTAAGCTAGTAAATGTGCTGTGATGAAACAATATGTATGAGGAGGTGACAATGGAACCATAGGAATCCTTGAATTCATAGTACTTTCACATATTTTAAACATAGTATATAAATGAACGTTTCAAAGGAGAAATTTATTATGGGAGGAAGAATGTAATGAAAATGAATTTTATCAATGGATTTTCCCTTATGAGTATATATTTGTGACATATCAAGTAATATATTAATATATAATGAAAATGAGCCAGATGACAATGAAAAATAAATATTATTATATTAATAAACAATTTATATCTAGAGAATAAAAATGGCTGTAAATATTGATTTTATTGCAATGTGAAAAACATTTAAAATAAAATAACAATAACATAAACATTTGGATCTCCTCAATCACCCAAAACAGTCTCACTCATGAAGAAAACTTTAGTAATGAAGTATATTATTAGTGATAAAATATTATTTTGGAAAATTAATATATATATATATAACATAAAGAAAAAAATATTAGTGAATGAATAAGGACTAAAATATGAGGTATTTATAGGATGTGTGAATCTCATATGACTGTTTTAAATCTTTCAGTTGGAATTATTATTTGACCATTGATAAATTAATCTAACCATTATAATTGTAACAAAATCATTAAAATATTGTCCTAAAAATTTAAGGGTAAAATAATATTTATGTTTGGTTTTATATATAAATACGATATTTTTATATCATGTTAAAATTATATAAATGTTTTAAAAATGATAAATAACATATTTAAATTTTTATAAATCATAAATGTATTAATTTCACATTCAAATTAAATATAATGATTATAATGTAATTTCAGACTCAAATAATGGATTTATAAATTCTTATTATGTTTTATTATAATGATAATAAACTTAAATGATAAGTTATTTAATTTTTCTAAAATGTCTGAAAATTGGTAATAATATTTATATTAATATTTCTCAAATACATGATGTTTTTATAGAAATGTTAAATTTATCATATTTTGAAAAAAAAAATTTAAATTGGATTTAATTTTTGGAATTCAATCGAGGAAAAACAATTGGGGGTTATTTTATGTATTTTTCTAAAATATTAGAATTCTGCTGAATACTCAAATATGAAAAAATATGATGTTTATGATTATAAGATAAATAAATAAAATTTTCACTCATGGATAAATTAGTCACTAATTAATTCAAAATCACATGCACCAATTACTTTATATTTTTAAAGAATTTCAAAATATTGGTATTCATGGCCAAAAATAATAAACTAATGAATATAATATTCAAAACACCCCTATCTTCCCCTTATAAAAACTACTGCCACCAAGATTCTCCTCACAAAATCAAAGACTTGGCTCATCAAATTTTTTTACTGATTTCACTTCTTAATCCTCCCCCATGTTCTAAAAATTATATTTTTCATGAAAATACTTTTTTATTGAGCCTTACTGGGTATCCAAATAAGAGATAATGAATGGAATGGGGAAAAATTATATGCCGAACACCAATAATTTTATTATTCTTATAACACCCATAAATATTATCCATACACATAAAAAAATATCATTAGTATTCTAAATATAATGATATTTTTTTATTTCTCTATATTATCAATTCCTCTACTCTCTCCAAAATTTATTCTTATATAGAAGCATCTTTCACATTATTGTTGGATCACTAAATCAATGAAAAATGACTTTTTTATAGCCGCCACCTTCATGGAAGATTATAGAAACAATATTAAGGTTAAATATTATTGTAATAATTTTATTATAACCTATATCAATTTATTTCTATTTCTATAAACATTTACATCGATAAAATGAATATAGTTCCTGACGGTTTGTAAAACCACTAAAATAAACATACCACATAATGTTAACATTTTTACTATGTGAATGGTACCAATTATGGAATAAAAAAGAATATTTTAGAATATTTGAATATAAGAAAGTACATAAATACCATTGAATTTCACTTCTTGAGTTTTATCCTAGTTTAATAACAAAAACATTAATTATCCACAAGTGATCTCACCTTAGTACTATAAAATGTACTCACTTGAAACATAAAAATTAAACATTATATATCAATGAATTGATATAAATGGAATTAATAAATTTATAATAAATAATTTATAGAATTATAATTTTCTGAATTAAAAAAATAAGGAACTTAATTTTAATATTCAGGACATTAAGTTCAAATATTGAATGATTAGGGAACATAAAGATAGATATCTCTCAAAACCACCCTTTTCTGTGTCTTATGTCCCATATCTCTCTTACTTTATTTATTTTACTCATTGATGTTCTGTAATGACTCTAACTTTTTTATATATGCCTCTTATGTATATATGTATATTTTCTCACTTCTTTTTATGGGTAAATACATGCCTTAAGTTCATTTCTCAAATTCCTTGTTTAAAATCATAATAGATAAAGGTGAACTCGTCTTACTAGTAATCATTTTATTAATTATTATTGATTTTACTTTTTTCAATTAATGATTTCATTAAATGAAGTAATATTTTATATATAACCATTTTGTTTTGACATTGGGTTTCAATGAAAATTACATACTTATTGCTTCTCCAATGTACCTTAACTGATTCCATAAAACTCCGTTTTGATAGTTCGTTTTTGTACACAATTCCCTACCCTTTCTCATACATTTTTTCAATTAATCATCATATTTTTATAATTATTCGTATTTACTTAGATATTAATTTCAATGATATGTAATTCCTTCTTCTCTTATGAATCCTTTTAAACCCTTCTTTTATTATGATATGAGTCAAAATTATGTAACATATTTCTTTCCATGGGTATTTTTTATGTATATACCTTATAATTTATTTTCTTTTGTGGAAAAAATAGTCATTACATTTTTTTATTGGTGAACCGTGATAAAAATCCAATTCATTAGGTATTTTTTTTTCATTGGGTCGGATGTGTGGGATTATGGAGTAATCCTAGTGCATGATGAAACTATGTACGCCATGTGGTGTTTTATTGGTAGTTATCCCTAACATACACATATAAAATGTTTTATATTTCCTCTAATTTCCTATGATATCATGATATTATGGTACCAAGTCCTTTATATTATTCTTCCATTTTATTATTCATGATACTTATATTTTAGCATGACATTTTATGTCATTTGACTCGTATAGTATTCTTCATTATCATTTTTATTCTCATACTGGGCTCCCTAGCTCACCCCTTTTTCTATTTATTCCCCAAGTTATCCTA
The DNA here is from genome assembly GCA_963277665.1 of Viscum album. Classification (NCBI taxonomy): domain Eukaryota; kingdom Viridiplantae; phylum Streptophyta; class Magnoliopsida; order Santalales; family Viscaceae; genus Viscum; species Viscum album. The sequence goes on along the minus strand of OY728146.1, from coordinate 219,502,264 downwards.
TATTTTATTAAGAGATGTGAGGATTTTTTGTTATCATTATGGAAATTAAAATAATGAAATTCTGTTTTTATTTCATGTAGATTTTTAATATACATATTCTTTTTAAGACATTAGGATTTTCAATCGTTGGTTTATATTCATTAAATATTTATCTTAAAAACAATGTAAAATTATGTGTCAATGGTCTGGGTCCCTATAATAATTTAGTAATTATATATTGGATGAATAATATATCTAATTATTCTCTATTCATCATAAAAGCACAAAAATTCATAGATATCTAAAAAACATTTCTGGTTTGACAATATAAAAAGGGATATTGCATAATATGTATCTTGATTCATAGTTTATTATCTAGATAATGGTAAAATTAAAAGGTTGGGATTATTAATCCATTTTCCATATCAGTAAGTTAATAGTAAATTTTAAGCACATTCTTCATTATAGGAAAACCCAAGACAACAAAATTCCCTAACACCAACTTGGATATAGTTGACCTCCTTACGAAGTATGTTCATTTCTTTTTCTATCAAATAAGATTTCTCACTTGAGAAACATTATATTATTTAAATTAATGATTTGTTAATTTATTTTATAGTACCACTAACAATTATATCTAATTAAGATATATGTTTACCATGAAATTATAGAAATATATTTTGTAACAATTGAATATATAGTTGAAATTTAGGACTGTATTCAATTCTCAAATACATATTCATCCAGAGAGTACCGTTAAAACCACAAGAATATGAGCTATGTTATTGTTATGTGGACTAAAAAGAAGTTTGGGGTCTAAACCACCCTCTAGTGATATTTACTTAAAATAATTGATTTCATTTGAGTATTCAAATATCACATTAATAAGTCCTTAATGTATAGAACTGTAGAACACCAACATGCTGTGTGAATTTGGAGAACGAAGTCTATTAGGACATGAACTAGATAATGATATGTTAAAAAAGGTTAAATATATTCTAATGGTCCTTGTAGCTACTCATAATCAATATAAATTTATTAATAATAATTGATGAAGAGTTCAATATTTTGAATTATGTGATAAGATATTCCTTTTAATATCCCCTTTAATGAAATTTATGAGAATTATAAAGAAGCAAAAGTTCAAATCAGGGATTATATATCCCTTTTATATTCTTGATCATATAATCTTGGCAAATTCCTACATGGTTCTTACACTAATCATCTCTCAAATTCACAATGTGTTATATGTATTTCATATGATAATGTTTGTACCAAATCCTTCACAAGTACTAATCTGAGAGGATTTATAACTAGATTATAATCATTAATATGAGAAATAATAATTAGAAATACATTATAGAAGAGATATTGTGATTTGGGATAATACAACTCACATTTTCAAATATTTTTGTTCAAACCATATATTTTTGGAAGCTACATGGAAAAATAAGGATAAAATGTTCAACAATTTTCCTCAATCCATTACATGTGAATAATTGAATTATAAGGAGAGTGAAAAATTTGGGGGTATATTGTTAGAACCCAATATATTATAATACATTTATATTGAATTTTTTTTACGTGTTTGATATCTTTTTATTCACACACCACAAAAAATATGTGAATAATTATTTATTAAATTATAAAATAAATTCTATTATCAGGATGTTAGATTAAAATTATAAAATTAGTGACATTGAAAAAAAATTTAATTCACCTATGGAAATACCATTGATTGTTGACAAACTTTTTGAAATATTTTTTTGAATTGTAATTTTTTGTTGAAATTTTATACTTTTGAGAATTGATATAAATAAAATTTATTTATGGAATTGAATTAATAAATAATAAAATAAATTACAGCATCAATGAAATAGTTACGTGATGATATGAAATATATGTTTCTTAGCATTTAAAAAGAGAGTGATGTTCAAGAACATGAGGTTTTCTCAAACCAATGGTATATGAAAACTCAAGGGACCTACCTGAATTCAAAGTATTTTATGCATGCAGCTTTGAGTCATTTTCTGACACTCTCCATTTTCGAACGCAAGTCATTTAAATATGGAATTCAATATAACTCACTTCCACTTCCATTCCTGCAAGTAATAGCCTCAAAAAACAATGTGAATATGGGAATACACCTCTATCAAATGATGTAAAAATATATATGAGTTGTGTTATAAAGTTATCCCAAAATAGGATCCTTATAAGTTTTCCCTCCAAAATAAGTATCATGATAATTGTGTAGTGTAAAGAACCATTGTCCATGCTCAGATTTTAATTAAAATAGTGTTTTGTGTGATCAAACATATTGGGGTCCCTTATAAATACATAATATCCACCCATTTTTAGGTATGGATATATAGAGTTTAAAGCATCGATCTCCCCTTCACACAAACCCCCCATTATTGATGTCATGAAACTTTAGCCACAAATAGAATCCCATATCTATACAACATGATTGACCAACCTCGCATAGTACTTAAATCATCTCATCACATGTTTGAAATTACATTATGAAACATTATATAAAGGATATGCGGTTTCACACAAGATGATATCCATTTGTTCTACCCCATGTTTTGTGTGAAAATATATGTTTTTCCACACCAATGAACATATTATTCAAGACCTATCCTTGTAATAGTGTCCATGGACTTTGTAACATCGCATTAACATGTAAATCATGATTTATGTGCAACACCTTCTGATTCCCCAACCTTATTCCCCCTTCTTCCAAAAATAATTGTACGCATGTTAAGTGCTTAGGTTATGTGCACCTACTCCCGCCAGGATCACAAATACCTTGATCACTGATATGAATTGTATATTCAATCCTCGTGTTTATCCCCCATTATCCATGAATTACCTAAATATTTATACCACCTAATTATTCAAAGAATAGGATCACTAATGTCGGTACTACCATGTGATGATTCACCAAGGAAGTGTATACACCTTGTGGACCCCAAAATCAGATGCATTGTTGTCACGTAAACCATGAAGGTGGAATCAATATGGGATATTTTCCACCTTTCATTATATAGATGTATAATTCTATATCCTACTACCCCAATTTGAATTGGAATCCTTGGTAATATACCTCAAATATATTCAAGCTGTAAGGCATTAAACTAAAAAGCTTCTATGTCCTAATTTCATGACATCAAACTAAACGACAAGGCCATCCTCACATGATGTTGAACTATATACCTACCATGTGAGATGAAAATATAACTCACCATTTATCACTCACATGTGATGACACATCACCTCATGTAAAAAAACTTATTAGTATTCCCCACACCAACAATTTTTATCACTCATTTAATGATTTGATTGTCCTTCCATCATGATGATAAATTATATAGATTCGACCTGTAACATGACCGTAAAATTTTAACATTAAACTATATAGGTTATGATCTATATATCATAAGAGGGTAGGTAGGATTAAACTGTGTGGTCCAATCTCAAAATAAATGGGACACCTCACTGAGGATCAATTTTAATACCCCAACACAACCATTAAATATGCATGCCTTCCCCTGGGAAAGCATAAAATCCATACTGTCATCATATACCCTAGGAAACACCAAACCTAACCAATATATCCCCACATGAAATTAATCATGTGACCAACCAATCCCTATAAGATATCCATCATGTTACCAACCTACACCCATAATACCTTAAACATGTGACCAATATGTCCCCATAATATGTCAAACATGTTACCAAACAGTCCCCACAGGACATTAAATGTGTAACCACCTAGTCCTCATATGGAATTAAACACATGACAGAACCCACCAGATTCTTTATAATTAATACCTTGTGAAATAAATATTATATACCTATGGTAACAATCCACAAATTCCGTACTCCCCAAGATCAAGTTATCCTATGACTAACATGGGATTCCTTGGGTTCCACACCTAATAATCCTCATGAATTATAATCCCTTGAATTAGAAAGATGAAGAATCTATAGGTGTGTAACACACCCAATGTACACATATTTCAAGTTGTTTCTAACATCACAATCTTCTTTGAATGTAGGTAGCTTCATAATATTTATATAGGAAATTTAATTAACTAGCATCAAGCAAGATATGGTCCTGAGAATGTGCTTCTTAAACATGACTAAAATCAGTAACAGAAACCTGGACTAATCTATGAGATTATTGTAAAAAACCCATGGATGAAGGAACAAACATCACATCATCTTATTTTAATCAAGGATATGAAATCACATACTTTTGCAGAAGATTTTTCTCGCCTTTGGAAAATGGTATTATAGGGAGAATAAAAAGTGTCCCCTATCCCAATGCATGCCTTTCTTTAAATAATGGGAAAATATCAAAAATTATGTGAATATATTATCCAAAAGTCAATTTTATATTTGTAATGTTAGAAACCACTATATTTGGATATCACCAGATCCATACATTCAGCAATAAGCCTCAAAAAACATGAAATTTTTCTTTTAAAATTGACGGCACCTAAAGTATTTTGGGAATATTCGATTGGGGACATCATCAACATGTACCCTTCTCCCACCTTAGAGAGAATGGATAACTTTGGGTATTTTGGGAAACTTTTTCCTCAAAACCATAACAATGATAGACTTTTATCACTATACATGATTATAGACACTAAAAATGTTCATTGGTCCATTGTAGATAAGAGTTGGGGAAGGAGAACGAGAGGTGCATAAATCCTTTACATACATGATCCTTCTATGATGAACAAAACATCCATATATACTGGGATCCCTCACACTATCTCCCCCTATAAGATCATTCAATAGATATTTTTCAATGCTCTAGCTCATCAATAATAGAAATAAGGGGTCATCTAAAAAAGGGAAATGATCCACCCAGACATGGAAGAATCAACACTCAGTTGACCTCCCTATACCCATGGGACATTTAGGGGAAATAACCGCCGATTATAATGGATAATAATTTCAAGAGACTCTACCCTAATCAATTAAATCACTCAAAAATCTACACCGTATAGGTAGTGGATGTTTGGGTCTCACATATAGATACTACTTCCTAGGGGCCACAAAATATATCTCCCACGAGGCCATTCAGATGGTACCAACTAGCACCATAGGGCAATGAGCAGTAAAATCTTATTCCTACTCTAACTTCCCAAGTTTAGAACACTTGGAACTAACATATAATTTATGAAACAAACAATTTTCTAAATAGAGGAATCCCCCTCTACATTAGTGGACCATTCCAAATTTATGAAATATCAGCCCACCCTCAAAACCACTGGAAGATGGTCTGTAGTCACTTGATTGAGATCAAGACCCCATGCACTGAATTTTAAGGTCATGTTGAATCTCCAAGAAAAGGGATAAATTAGTGGAATTCATATTTCATCCAATAATGAAGAAGTCAATTGTGTGTGTCTTCTCTATAACACCACAAACCAACATGTAGGTCCTCCATATTCTGAGGAATTCCATTTCCCTTAAGATCTGTCATGGAGCAAGAGGGAAACAACTGTCTTGGGGGGTCATACTCATAGAAACAATGATAGAAAACACAGAATGAATCCCACAACCATCTACGTTTTTTTATCATTTAGATCCTACCCCACATGATGCTGGAATCAGTGAAAATTCATTCCACCCAACCTATCAGATTCTAATGTGACAGATGAATCAATCGGAGTATCATTGCCACTACCATTAAAACTGGGGATAGAAGCTCATTGATTGAGGATAACTATCAATAATGTTTAGGTCATTAAGTTACCTATATACCAATGAATTTAAATACTTATATAATATGTTCTATACCACTATGAAGGATTCATTTTACAATTGTCCATTCCTACATCATCCTCTCTCATCTCAACCACCATGCTTGATGTAGGAGAGATGTCAGGATCTAGATTAGAACCCACAATCATTTTTTAGCACTCTATAGAACCACAGATAGATTATGTACATCTTGATAATAATCATGACACATACACCTCATCCTATATGGATATGGCCATAATGTTATCCCCACCTTTAGAAGACACTTTGACATTCTAGCAATGGTTTTGTAGGGCAACAACCCCTCTTCTATAAATCTAGTAGAAGAGCATGTCTTTATCACTACCACACCTAGTTTCTTAAATAATTAAATTTAAATATTAGGGAATCTAAGATCTAGAATCCCCTTATGATAATGAAGAGTATGAATGTTTTGGTGAAATCATATCTATCGGTTATCTATCTTCCATGTTCTAGCTACCTATAACCCTATGATTCACCATACCAGGGTTCACCAATGATGATGAGGAATCCTACAATTGATAGAGTATCTGGGTGATGTTCGGACATCTTCAGAACTACCAGCTAATATATTCAGAGATCCATGATAACCTTAAGGATATCTTTCAATAGTGCCAATACATAGATATTCATGTTCTTTCAGGGACTCAACATCCATTTCAAATGGATTCATAAAGAATCTCTTGCTGGACTACCTCATAAGCCTTAATTACATCAAAATAATAAATAATGTGGAATTTCTCCACATAATAATTAGGGGACTCTGATAGTAAACCTACTTATATTTCATTCCCCTTCCATGAATGCTACAAGATCATTAGACTAACCCACCCATTGAGGTCGAAATCCCACCAAGGACAACCACAACCATAAACATCATCATGATAAATCCCCAAAATTATTAGCTAAAAAGAGATGATGACTTAGGGTTACATGGGTACATCCCACAGCTAGATGAGTTATCATATTAGGTAAATCCTCATATGGTCCCTACACTGACCATTAATGACATACATTAAGACTTGGAAGTCCACTCAATGAGGTAATACCAACTTCACACCAGTATCATGGAAATAAAAAATGGATTTCCAAATTTATTTTCCCATTAACAGATACCCTATAAACCAAGTCATATTCTTGGATATCCTCCTTACATGTGGATCTTGAGGGATACAAGATGATCACTGCTGAGATATCTAGTGGAAAATTCCACGAGAGATAAAATATAAGGGGACCCCCCTACATCTTAGAATCTAGTAATTCATGCCCTGGATCCCCGAAATTGATATAGGCAGTCTTCTATATACAACCAATGTAAAGGATATCTTTCTTAGAAAATGACATAGGACTGAACATCCAACACAGCCTAAGAAGTGAAATATCTAGCCATGGGATCATGATCATTTTTTCTCATGAGACAAAATGTCATTCAATGAATTAGTTACTTCTAACCCTTGATTGTATGGGTATATATATTCTCTAATTTCCCTTATCTAGGCTTGAGAGACACATTATGAAATTATCCCACCCTAAAGGGAATCCTTTTATGGAATTGGTAGACCATGTCTTTTCATCCCCAGATCTCGATAACCCTAGATTCACCACATTTAACAAAATGTGTGACCCATTATAAACCCTTCCCACTTTTCCTCTTAGTGAATCATGATTATAGAGACACCATAAAATAGGATCCTACCAAAATATAGTGTTTTGTATGTACGATGGAAGGACTGGCCCTTGTTTGGTTTTTCTAGCTAGCCCAAGGATCCATCCCTGGTTGAGGATATCTTCATTGGAAGTTACATAACTCATTCATCTCCACCATTTATGAGTTGAGAATTTTTTACCTTATAAAATTAAAGCACAATGGTAATGATCACATTTCAAAATTCGTTTCCCAATGCAAGGGAATATATTACTCCCTTGTCATGAATCTTTCCTAGGAACAACGATTGATGTTGTTCATGATGAATTTAAATGATGAGATGGTTCTTAACATAAACACTATTATGTATCTAGGTGCGATTCAAGAGTTCCCTAAATGAGCTCAGTGTATGGAATAATATTAAAAGTAGAACAAACATCAGTCACACCAATTACAAATTCTCTCTCCTAGAAAACCCTAGGATGGTAGAAACAGTTCGCATAGTACAGAAAGAGGTCCTATAGCTAGTCCAATATTAGGTACCTCTTCTAAACATATGTCACCATGTTCAGACTCATCCATTATATCCTCTTAAGTAAATGTTTCCCAAACCCCTATTTTGGGGGGAGGTATTGTAGCTGTACTATAGCGTACTGTAGTAGCAGTGACACTATAGCAATGACGAGCATTGTAGCGGTGGCATGGCACTATAGCAGAGTTGGATACTGTGTGGTACTATACCACGTAGTTATTATAGCAATATTATTCACAGAATGGGCCTTGGGACAAATATTTGGGCCTACGGGTCATGTAATGGGCTAAATGCCAACTGGGCCTTCAGGCTATGTACTTGGTCTCCCTCTACCTAGTAAAAGAGGTCTTTTCATTGCTTTAATAATAAATGAGTATTTGGCTCTAAAAATTTAAGATATATATATATATCTTAAAGTGTCCATGTCGAGTTGGGTGATATCCTCATAGATTAGCAGATGTCTCTAACGAATATAATAGCAATGATAAAGACTTTGGATTAAGGAAATACACACCTGAACATGGTACATAGATGTAAAATGATTGGCTAGCACATAAAGAGTTTTCTTGTATCCAAAAAAAATAGTTATTACCACTTAAAAAACCAACACCCCTTGTGGTTTCCATTTTAATATTAGCCACCAAATAAGCATCCTAGATTAACATATTTCGGAATAGTAGAAAAAATATTTATTATAGAAATTAGAGTCCCCTACTAGTAATAAAAAATTGCATGTACACTTTCTAATGTTATGCCACCTTAATTCATATAAATTTTCATATTTTGTCTCATAATAGAATATTCCACTAATAATTAACATTGATATGATTCCAAAAATATCTTCAAGAAGGTATATCATTACTCCACACTCGGTGATTAGGAATTATATGTGACCCCCCAAGAACCTCTATGTGACACCATCGAAAGAGGGGGAAATTCTATACTATATTTTTGGATATCCAGGACAGTAATCCTAAAGTTACTATTCATGCCCCTAAATCAGATAGTAGTCCTAACAAATGGATTCTCAACAAAAACCTTCTTTGGGTGCTCAATAATGGGAACCTCCATAGTTGTCCATATCTGTGGATCAGGTGGCCCATCCACCACAAACTCTAACTCTGTCATGGATGACGATGACCCAACAATAATTTTCTATTTATCATCCTGAATAGGTATATCATTAGTGGAACATGGCCAATTCTATCTTGATCCTAGAATCATTACTAATGGAACCGAGTATGCACTTTATTAATTAATGGCCCTTGATAAGATGAAATATTCCCCTTTCTGGGAAGTGTGATTTGATGAATAACCTCACTAGTATACCAGTGATACTCTTGATCCAAGTCACACTATTCCAATAAAAATATATTAGTATGGCCCTCATCGAGGCACCAAAGAACCCAATAAAGTTTGAGATAGAGCTATATACCCATGAGGCCTACCCTGTCAAGGAATATGAGTTAAAAGAATGTCAATAGATTATTTCATTCTTTTATGAGGATGAGGGAACCACAGTCCTAGGGAAAATATGCACATTATATGTCATAATCTAGTTCAATTATATGGAAATATATTATTTCTTAGTATACATTGGCTCAAGGATCAATCTCATAATTACTGGGAATGTTAATAATTTATGGGACATAGAATCTGATCTGACTCCCTCCAACCAAATACTTCATAGGTATAACAAGTGTTTGATGAAACTGCATAGAAACATTCTGCTGAAAACCCAATTTTTTGTCCCGGTTAATAGATCTATGTTCTTGGTCCTCTCATATTAAATAGCTTAAAAATACCTTTATGAACAACCCTATATTTTTCCATTCACATTGGTCCCTTATTAATACAATCAAGGCCTCAAATACCACCCCCCCCCCCTCGATGATCGAGTAGGCGTACTCCAGGAGGATGATTCTTTCATAAACTCTTATAATAACCATTACATTGATGATGGGAAGAAAAAAATGGAGGGAAACCCCATCTAGATGTGAATGTAAAATCTATTAAATTACCCAATGATCTAATAACCACTTTAGTTCAGCCTTGGTTACATTCAAAATATAGCATCATCCTTCTAATCTTCCAATATAATCCCATAGCTCCAAATCCAGTGAGCTACGTCATAGAATCCAGTAAGAAGTAATATTAATAGATTTTATAACACTATAATATAGAACTATATATTCAAATTCCATAAATATCTAGTCAAATGTAATACCAAGAAATTCACCACATTTCCACTAATAAATAACAAACAAGAATGTTATAGAAGGAATGGATATCTGAGTATAGGTCAACTAAGAAATATTTATTTTATATCAACAGTATGCCTCAGAGTCAAAAACCATGCAATATTGGATCATTATTTATTAGTGTCTTGTTCTCTGTGGGGGTAATAATTCCTTTTTTAGGATTCCTTCCCTGTGAGTATTCTTGAATCTATCACTTCACAGTCATTAGTTCAATAAGAGAAATCATCACTCTCTAATCCTCATATTTTAAATAAAAAAGAGGATATAGATAATTACCCTATATTATTTTGAGAAGGTATCTCTACTAAGGTTGATGAGGTGACCTCGTTAAATCTCAAAACAGAAGTATATCTAAGGATGATAATGATCAAAGCATTCATTTCAGTAGAGTGGTCTCAGTAGTGTGTTTTTTCTCGAAAAAACATTTCAATGTGTCCTAGTGGAACTATGAGGAAATTCAGGGGATCAAACCCTAGGTTTTTATTCATCACCATAGACTCCTAATACAATAAAATATTTTTTAATTATCCTTCCTTTAATATGAAACCATAAAATAAGTATATGGTTGTGAATGAGGTGAATAATCTTATCAAGGCCAACTTCATCATAGTGGTTCCGAACCCCCATAGTGTTTTTAAAACACTGTCCCAGTCAGGAAGAATAATGGACATATCAGAGTCCAAAATAAATTTTAGTACCTCAACTTCCATGTCCTAAATGATAACTTTCCACTTCTAATGATTAATATCTTCATTGAATAAATGATTTTTTTCTTGGACCTTTCTGTCATAGACTGTAATTATGGTTATAACTAGATCTCGATGACCCATAAGGATGAATAGGTCACCACCATCATAGATCATCAGGAAACTATATATTAATTAGTGATAGAATTTAATTTCTTCTAGAGATATCATCTAATGTACATTATACTGTATCATCCAACAAGTCCTTGGGACACTACTGGAGTGTTATGTGGATGATTTTGTGGTCAAATCTCACCAACTTCATGACCATCTCAAGGACCTTGAATTTTTTATTGAATTCTGGAACTCCTACCTTCTAAAGATTAATCTCCTCAAATATATATTTGGCGTTTCCTCTTGAAAAGTCATCTACATCATTGTAAAATATATAAGATTCATGATTTATCTAGAAATGGCCAAAGTTGTTTTTTAGATGCCTCCTTAATGAAACCTCTTTGAGGTGTGAGTCCTCCAAGGCCACTTGTCCAATGATATCTAATTCGTTATGAATTTGTAAAAAAAGTGTAAGAACTTTTTTAGATTCATGAAAAAATTCATCATTTAAAAGTTAGATGAAGGCTACCAAACTGAATTTTTGGAAATTTAGATATATCTACAATACCCTTCGGTTTTGATTACACTCATCCCAAGAGAGCCTCTGGCCCATCATGTATCCTCGAAATAATGGTTCGTTGGAGTCCTTCTACCGAAAAAGAATAATGCGTGTATGGAAATTATCCAATATTATCTCGAACAAAGGATCACGAATATAGAGATGAGATATTCTACCATCAAGAAGAGTTTACTCACCCCAATATTTATTTTTTATAATATTTTTCATAAATAATTATTCTATAAGGTATAACTGTTATCCAATATTGATCTGCAAAATTATATTCTAAAATTTTTCATATTTACATGATGAATGGTGCATTAGCTAGTAATTATGTAGTATTTGGACATTATTTTCTTCCCTAAAAATCATTAAAATTCCCTGAATTGGACAATTTCTTGGGATTTCATCTGATCTCAGGGAAACTACCCCTAGATATTGAAATTTATAATGACATTATAATCTCCTTGGATGAGGATAATCTATGTTGACAAATGTATTTTGATGGTCCCTCATGTATCCTAGCCAAGATAAATCATAATAACCCTAGTATCATTAGGGATGAACTTGGGATTGTCTTCATAAATCCAAGACATGATATATTTCCATACTCATACTGTTATCAAAAGGTTACACCAATAAGGAGGCATAATACCATGTTTTTATCAGTATCTTGGAGTTCACTCTCGAGATTTATTTCCCCCATTTCCATGTGAATGGATACTCTGAGATATTTATCAATTAGATCAATGGAAACAATATTATCAAGAAATACTAAATATAACTCTATTAGAAAAGAATATTGAGTTTATACCCCTATTTTATTCATAGAATAATAGATTCCCCATTCACAGAATGATTGAGTTAATTCATTGGAAATCACGACCGCGTCTCTATAACCACCAACATGCATGACATAGTCATTCATTCGGAATATAATAGGTTCAACACCACTTTCACATATGATGGTGAAGACCAATAAGTAAATAATATATCCTCTGAAACATGAATAATCAGGCTCTCAAATTCCATGACAGTCAAATAATCACTCAATTTGATAACTCCTTACCTCAAGTATCCTTAACAAGGAACTCTCCCTATATATTGTGCAATAAACAATTGAATCAGTCAGAGAACAATGTATTTACCCTTTAGAAGATCCTATATATTGAGACGACCCTCTAAATTCATGTTTTTAATAGATTCCTACTACATGTAATCCCTTAGAATGATATCTCTCATGTTATGAAAGAGGACCATGTCAGGTCTAGTAGGGCCCACCATGCGAGATGGAATCTTTTCCACCAGATTTGGAGGTTGGGTTGCTTATATCCTACTATAATATGTGACTTTATTGAGTTCACCTAGCTGTGTAATGCCTTTATGTTCCATAAAAACATTATTATTTTTTCACCGAGCATCTACATACCACCAAAAGCTTCTAGACCATTTCCATTTGGGGACATGATTTTGTGGACCCGTACCCACCATCAATAGCTTAAAGAGCTCTATTCCTTATAATATCCATACCCTTATTATCAATGTGGGTGGAATAAATTTCCCTCAAATACATGAAGAAAAGGACTATGATTAAATTTGTAATGTCCCGCATCATTTTTCTATTCTAGATTCCCCAAACAATTCCCATATACATCAGCACCAACAATTGAGCTTTAGACCTAAAACATTTTTACACCATGTACAGCACTAGTCCAACCACACCTCTTACTACCACGTGCATGGAAATTGATAGATTAAGGCATTTAGAAAAACCCAATCTATTAGCTTGAAAAGGTTAGTAGATCAGAATTAGAATTTTTATCTTGTAAATATATCTAATTTCCTCTATATCATAAAGATGACGACTTTAAATTTCAACCTGGAGACCCTATACTGCCTAGTGTATGGGATAAAATATGTCTATATTGTTTCAGTTCTCATCAAATTTAATGTCCATTTATCATCACAATATAATGAAAATGATAGATTAATTTTTTCTAGATAAATGGGAATCCATAAATGAAAATTTACTCTAGGTGTTGTGTAACCTAGAACGGAATCAGAACCGGGTGGTACAAGAATTTAATAAAAAAAATCCCTCCCCATCATCCTTCAATTTTATATAGTTTTTCATTGAGGACACTAGTGATACAAGAAAAATATATTCCAAAAATAGAAGCCAAATTGGAGGGGCCTTAGGTCCTTCTTAAGGTCTACTAAAATTATTCTTCTTAATTCATCCTCAAAGGTGCGAATCATAACAGAACTCCAACCAACACCTGGTTCCTAAAATTATACTTCATATATAACAATAAAGTCCAATCTATATTTATTTAAACAATAACTCATAACATCCTAGTCTTTCAAAATTCAACTATACAATAATATCCTCATCACATGATGTAATCCTACAGTATTTCCTTTTGTTATAATCCTAGGAATCCACACATGGTAAATATTAAATTGTCCAAAGTGTTATTTTTATAAATGTAATATGAAAATCATAACTTCTTAGTGACATTATGTAAAAATGTATGATATCATCCAAGGCATATAATGTTAAAATTCTCTATTTTCTATGTATCATTCATAGGATGCTTCATATATGACAAATGAGATTCCATATGTGTTTACCATATGATGCCTCATGTAATAGTCATGGGATGAACCCTTGTTGACCCATTGGATGTCCTCCTTATGAGTAATTCGAAATAATATTTTATAACCTATCATTGGGTGAAGTTACATAATGACCCAATATTATGAATAAATAATATTGATCTCAATGAGTAATACACAACATCATCGCCATTATAATATGTGAAAATGTGTGATACATTAAAACCTACATACTAAGGATACCCCATATTAATCTTCAGTCTCATTCCATGATGCAATCAAGAACTGTGTATGGATTAATTCTCAGTTTCACTGTATATGTAGAGAGACACAATTCTTAATACCCAATTATCCTCATGTCTAATTCATTGTAGAATTATTAATATTTACATGACATGTGGTAATATTAGCAGTAAAATATATATTATTTCCACGAATAAATTATTTAATATTTATTTGAATAATATTTAATATTAAAATTTTTCTCTATATCATAAAACATGGCCAGTATATCCACCTAAATATTTAATATACCACAAAATAATAAATATTTATTTAATGAAACCAATTTTGAAGCATAATACTCAAATTAAAAAATAAATATTATATACCAAAAACTAGTGAATAAATATTTGATAAATATTCCAGTAACAAAAGAAATAATTAATTGTTACACTGAAAATTAACTACTATAATTAAATATAATATAATCAAGTAATTAAATAAATAATAATCAATAAAAAATATTAATTAAATATTTAACATAAGTAAATATTCTCTTTAATAACCCCTGAGAATATATTTTTGATCAAACTAACGTGAATAACAATAAAACCATGTATGGGAATAACATTTATCCAAAATTTTAAATTCATATAGAATTTTACTAAGGTTCCAAATACACATATCATTTATCCCTATAGGCCCCATTATTAGTGACATTAGATTACACTAGCTAATTTTCTTAGTGAGAGTATTGAAACATATATAGCCTCCCATAAAGAAATAAGATAGCGCAGTAATGACATGAAAAAATATACTAATGTTCATTGTGTAATTTAATCAATTTATGTCGATATATATATTTATATATATATTATCATGTAATTTATATACTAGTACCATCAACTATTGTGCTTAATGTATATTTATTTTACTATTTTGAATGTCTCCTTCTAATATAATTCCACATCTAGAGACATAGTTATGTAGTTTCATTACCGTCAATGGGTATTATATATTAACTTCCACTAAACAGGGAAAGGGAAAATATTTTCATTAATTATTCATTATTGAAATATCACTCATGATACATCGAACATATCCTACCTCACTATGTGCATATGATGTCATGATGTTTTCGGTATATAAAATTATGAGACACATAACATACTTAAATAATAATAATAATGTTTGTGGATCATTATTCATTTCCACATATAGGAACATCCAATGTCACCTATTAATATTTATTTCATATGAGCATGTCAGGTTTTCATAATTATCTACTCTGGAAATAAAAAAGGGTGCACACCATGATAATGATTTTAAAAATCGTATGAGTCTTCAACCAAAGTTTGTCAGTATCAGCTGTTTCACATAAAATGACAATTTTCTGCTATTGAACATATATTTAAAAATATTACCATGAAACATATATGTTCTCATCATTGCGGTGAACTGCTATAATCATTAGTTCAGACAGTTACTTTTAGGGATTTACAAAAGACTATATAAGATACAATAATAATAATGATGTGGAAAGAGAACTATAAATAATAAAAACAATGAATACATATAATCATAAAGTACATAAATGTTTTTTCTCAAGAAACAACTCTAATAGACTCCCTCATTGTAATGTCCCGATTTTGGGTGCTGCCCAGAGGTGACCTGTACCCGAATTGTCACATGGCCTCAAGAGCATTTCCCACAACGCCAGAGGATACCAACTAGAAGCGAGGGACTTGGGTGTGATGGGGTGGAATCTATTCCCTAATTGGAAGAGTAACATAGTGGAAATAAATAGATATACAATAGCAGAAGCAGTAAAAGCATTAAATAAGTAAAGAGCGGAAGACTGAAGAAATAAAAAACCACAGCACATATATATAATGATGCATGATACAAATTTCTATGAAAGCATCCAAACAACTCAAAATTATGTAATACAGTAGTAAGACAAAGTACAAAAGAAAAAAGATAAACAATAGAAGTATCTCAAGCCTCAGCCTGGTCCCATTCTCTTCACCTCCACTGTAATCATGTACCTGATGTAGAAGGGAACATGACTTTAATTTTACCAGCAACAATATATTCTGTTTGGTCCCAAAAAGCATGACCCAAATAGGGTGTGAGACAAATCCCAGTAGGCAACCACCCAAAGATCTATACCTACCAGTCTGTAAATATATATGGTAGTAAAAATGGAAATGAAGTAATAAACAAGGATGTAACAAAAAGTAAACAGTCTTACCGATTCAATAATAATCAATTTACATTTAAAAAGTTAGCCAACATATTACAAAATACAAGAAACCCTTTGGGAATGTTCTAAAAACCTATCCCATCTGGTTTAACTAACAATATTGAGTAACCCTTTGGGTAGTCCTCACAACCCAACCCCTCTGGTTCAATTTACAACAAAGAAATAACTAAGACACCCTGAGGAAGCACTCACTGTCAATTCCCCCTATAGTCTTTTCTTGGTAAACAATATACACTTTGAGAAAGCACTCAACTTCAATTCCTATTGTGGTCTAATAATTTGTCTATAGACACTCTGATGGGGAACTCAATGCCACCCCCCCCCCTGTGGTCTCGTAGAATGATAATTATAACAGTCACTTGGTGATAAACCTCAACGTCAATTTCCCTTATGGTCTTACTACACCAGGTTCCTGCATTCTTTTGTAATGAAATCATACACAAACGATAATCAGTATCCAATGTAAACCTAAAAGTACTACTATGATAAAAATATAGAAGGCGTGGAACAACATATCAGATAAATCAAATCAACCTAACAATACTAGGAATGGATGCAAAGCATCCTAACAGGAATGCTCGACCAAATGATCAATAAAAAGAAAACATGGGAAAAACATCCATAGCATGACATGGTTAAACCTATTCACAACAATTAACCTATATCCAAGAAAACAAGTCATAACAATTAATAACAAGGATAAAACCTATAAACTCACAATACCCCAAACAAGGGTATTAGGCAGTTTTCACATTTAACTCAAAGACTAACTACGGAAAGGCAGACACCACCTACCTCGGAATTGTATGGATGATATACGTGAACCTGAGTCCATGAATCACCCTAGAACGACTTAGATCTTCAAAAATGTTATAAAAATTTCAATAGAGGATATCTCACGAAAGAGTAGAAATCATGAGATGTTGTTCAAGATGAAGGAGAACTCACCAATGTGATTCCAATGCAATTGAAGGAGTTTTGAATTGGGGAACGAAAAACGAGTTGGGGGCTCTAAAGAGATTTTCGGTCATACAGATGCTCTTGGATGAGACAGAAGAAGAATAAGTGTGTTATATCCATTAGACACGACCCCAATCCGTTTAATGAAAAAAAAGTACATGTTGTGTTTTTTAAAATTACATGGTTTGTACTGGAATTTTACAGCCTCCATGTTAGGTTATCTTCAAGTCACCACACATGGCCATGTGACCGGCTGTTACACGGCCCGTACATGGTCACCCACAAAAACTGGGTACATGGCAGGTACTTAAAGTACATGACGTGTACTTTAGAAATTTTAAAAAGCATATATTTTTTCAAAAACAGCCATAATAGTAAAACATAACAAAAAATAAGACATGAGTTCTTACAAACTTCCCCCCTTAAATAAATTCATCCTCGAATGTCCCTAGAAACGCAGCATAAAATAAGAATCCTCAAACAGCTCTGGCCATTGAGATCATATGTTGGCCTCCCTCTCTGAAGTCTCGTCCTGTAATCACTCGTGCTTTCATAGAACTCATATCAGAGGAACAGACCGGCCATGGAGAACCTTATCACTTAGATAAAAAAATCTGTATAGGATGCTCCTCGAACAAGGTGTACACCTCAATCTCAAACTCATCGGGTTGAAAAACATGAGATGAGTCTTTGAAGTTACATTGGAGCTGAGAAATGTGGAAGACATCATGCATAGCTCGGTACCTCTGAGGTAACTGCAACTGATATGCAGCCGGACCGACTCTCTCTGAAACCTCAGACGACCTGATGTACTTCGGAGAAAGCATACCCTATCTCTTAATCCTTTTGTTTCCCAACCTCGGTGTCACACACAAGAAAACCTAGTCTTTGAACTCAAACTCCGGATTTCATCTCTATTGATCAGCATAAGACTTCTGTAGTGACTATGCAGTAACCATCATCTTCTGAATCAACTCTATCTGCTATGTGGTCTCCTAGACAAGACGATGTCCCAGCATTTCTGCCTCGCAAACCTCCATCCAACATAAGGGTGATCAGCATGGCCTACCGTACAAGTCCACATATGGTTCCATATGAATAGTTTCATCAAAATTATTATTGTTGGAAAACACCACAAGAAGTATGTGTTTATCCCACGAACATCCAAAATCCAGGATGTATGCTCAAAGCATGTCTTCAAGCACCTGAATCATGCACTCTAAATAGCCATCTTTCTAGGGATGGTATGTTGTACTAAGATGTGCATGTGTACCCAATGCCCTCTGAAGTCCCTGCCAGACTCGAGAAGTAAAACGGTCATCCCTATATGAACCAATGGAGTGTGGAAATCCATGTAAACATACAATACCTCGTATGTACAACCTTCCCATCACATCAATAGTAAAGGTCTCCTTGATTAATAATAAGTGAGAAACCATCAAGAGTATTTCAATGAAAACCCATAAAAAATCATTCCCTTGAAGTGACCATGAAATACTTTTCAAGAAATATATCATGACATCATTCCACTTCCACTCAGGAATGGGTAACTCTTGTAAAACCAGGATGGTCACTGTTACTCCTCCTTCACCGGCTGATAGGAGGAACACCTCATCACAAAACCAACAACATAAATCTTCATACCTGGTCACCAATACTAACGGTTTAGATCACGATACATCTTGGTGAAACTAGGATGAACTTGCCAAAATAATAAATGAAATTCCTGCATCAGTTCCTAGTTTATGTATGCTGGCACCCCCACATACCCATGAAAATGCAAGATCTCATCCTCTCCTGTTGTCCATCCTGGAATAGGTTCCTCTCCTAAAACAATATCCCATAGGACTAGGCCTTCTGAATCTGATATCTACCTCATTCTCCCTCGATGAAGTAGAGTCAAGGTAATAGCTACAGATGAAATTGAAGTCTTTCTTTGTCATCTGTGCACCTCAAGATTAATCTCATAGAACAGAGCCATAAGAAGCCACTCACTTTAGGCCTCTTAAATTTCATATATTTGAGTCCTCCTACTCATCGCATCATCCACTACATTTCCCTTCCTAGGCTTGTAGGAAAGTTCAATGTCAAAGAACAAAAGGTACTCAACCCACCTTTGTTGTCTCAAATTTAGGTCACGCTAAGTGAAGATATAATTGAGACATTTTTTATCAGTGAAATCACAAAATTCTCTCCCAATAGGCAGTGTATCCAGCAACGTAAAGAATGAATAACTGCAGCTAACTCGATATCGTGCATCTGGTAATTTATCTCATGTGGCCTCAACTACCGAGACCGTACACAACGAGTCCTTCACCCTGAAGAAGCACTGCTCCCAGCCCGATTACTGATGCATCATAGTATAAATTATAGCTCTTTATTGGTTCTAGAAAAACTAATATCGGTGCTGAAGTTAACCTCTCTTTCAGCTCTTGAATGGCTGACACACATGAATCAAACCACAATTACTTCACACCCTTCTTAGTCGGACCCATTAGTAGTGCTACTAAGCTTGAAAAGTCCTATATGAAGTGTCTATAGTTTCAAGTAATCCCTAGAATACTTTTTACATCAAAGATGTTATTCGGATACTCCCAGAAACTACTTTTCTCACTTTTTATAGGTCTGCTTATACTTCTATCTTTGAGATAACATGACCCAAGAATTGAATCTCGTCTATCCAAAAGTGGAATTTTGAGATATTAGAATATAACTGATGCTCCCTCTGTGTACTAAAAATGATATCAAGATGTGTGGAATAGTCGTGTAGAGATTGAGATTACACCAAGATATCATCCACGAAAACTACCATGAAATAATCCAAGTGTGGATGGAACACTCAGTTCATCAGTTCCATGAAGGCTGCAAGCACGTTTGTGAGACCGAATGACATAACCACATACTCGTATAAACCATTCCTACTCTGAATGGTTGTGAGAGCTATATCAGATGGTCTAACATGAAACAAATAATAGAAAGACCTCAAGAAAATCTTTGAGAACACCCCAGATCATAGAATCTAATCAAAGATCTCCTCAGTCCTCGGTAAGGGATATCAGTTCTCGACCGTCAACTACTTCAAATTCTGATAATCCACACAATATATGAGGGTACCATCTACCTTCTTCAGAAATAGGTGGGCTATCCCCATGGATAATTACTAGACCAGAGGTAACCCATTTCCTACAACTCCTCCAACTACTTATTGAGCTCCGGTAACTCTAGTGTGGACATCTTATAATGAGGAATAGACATTGGTACCGATCCTAGAACAAGCTCGATAGAAAAATCTACCTCTTGCTCCAAAGGAAAACTTGAAAGGTCCTCTGGAAATAAATCTATGAAATTATCCACCACTGGATAAAATTCCAACTATGAAGTCCCATTGTCAACCAGATATAGACTATCAATATAGGCTGTAACTCTTCCCAACCCATTATACTCGGGTCCCACTCTACTCGCCTGAACATCCCATTCACCCTTATTAAGAAACTATCTTCCCTCTGGTGATGTGAGACTCACCCTATGGTGATAGAAGTCAGCAATAGATTGGAAGGGAACTAACCAGTCCCTTCTGAGAATTACATCATAGATAGTCTCATCTCTAGGACATAGAGGTCCCAAAATAGTGACACCCACCAAACTCTATAGGGAACTCCTTAAACAGTTGTACACTATCTGTTATTGTCCCCAATAGATTTTCTAACATCATGATATCAATTGAATAAAACATATAGTGCCCAAGGCTCTCCAAAACAGCAACATAGATAATTATATGATAATCCCCTATATCAAAAAGAGTAGAAGCTATAACAGAGCCAAATCAGATTGTACCTTGAACTATAGAGGTTCCGGGATCCTGCTCCGGTTCGGTCTACTCCACTTAAAAAGTTGGGCCGATAATGTTGAATTGTGACCCTGCCTGACCACCTTGAGCTGATCCACCCTATTTTTGCTGTATTCCTGGCGAATGGATAAAATGGTTGTGAACTCCACCTTGGCCTGAATGGCCAGAAGAACCCCGGTTCCCAGACTAGTAAGAAACTAGTCGTGTTTCTCTTGAACGAGGAGTCATAAAAGAACTATTGTCACCAACTACTGGTGAGAAGAACTGAAAAAAAAATGCTGAAGGTGACCCATATTGATAGAAGATCGTCACTCCACTTGGTGTCTTGGGAAATGTGTCCTTGTATGCCCACTCTTCCTACACTGGTATCACACCACCTAGCTACCAGAAGATGTATCTCGTCCTATCAGATCTCTGCACATAGACTTCATGTGGTGCATCCTGCTGTTAGTAGAAGGGATACCAACCAGGAATGTCGAGCTTACCTGGCTCCCAACTCTAGAATCCCTCATATTACACTCTGTTATCAGCGTCTAGTTGAATATAGTAGTGATGGAATTCAAACTGATGATGTTCACCTTATATTGGATTTCATGCCGGAGACCATCCTCAAACATCCCCACCAGAAATAACTCATCACCTCTTGGAATAGGTGTGAAGCACTGCAACTCTGTGAAGTGAGAAGTATACTCCATTATAGAAAGTTTACCCTGCTCGAGACCCATGAACTCTTGGGCTCGATCAGCCCACAAATGCTCCAGGTAGAAGTAATCAAAGAAGACACGCTAGAACTCATCCCATGGCATAACCTGATGGCATCTCGTTTGTGTGATCACATACCAAAATTTCCTGGTGGAATACCACAGAATATAGGTACTAAGATATACCCTCCTCTCTGGAGGCGTCTCTAGATGATCGAAGATAGAAAGCATGGATTCTAACCATGACTCCGCAGCCTGGGGTCTTCCATTCCCAGTGAAGGTGGGAGGATGATACTACTGGAAAACCTGTGTCAACACTACCATAGACTGGGCATGATGTATTACTCCCTATAAGGTCTTCATAAACCTCATTAATCCATCTTGAAACTTTTCCTCGGCACCTGTATCAGAGATAAGTACCAGTTCCATGATGGGAATGACTAGAGGATCCGCTGTTGGTCCCTAATCTTCCATATTCTATGTCTGATCACTACCCTATAACTAGAAGACAACCTAAGGATGTCTAAGTGGCATGGCTCTTCAAGGTCAAGTGCACACCTTAAATCAAGATTATCAAGGAATGAAACGTAGAAGTTTTTGAAAGTAAAAATATAGATAAACAATTCATGTTTTTTTAGGACATGGGTACATGGCATGTATAATACCTACACGGCGTGTTCCCTTAAGCCTTCACATAGGAGTGTACTTCTACCTACCAAGGTCGTGTAACACCCAATACACACGGCCTGTTATCCTAACACATGGCGTGTACTTGAATTCTCTTCCCATTCCAAAGTTCTTCTACATGGATATGTCACATGGTTCTCCTAGAACAAGACTACACGGTGTGTTAGTACCATAAATGGAGTGTAGTAGACAAACATCATCAACCCACGTTATTAGTTACACGGTCGGTTACACACCTAACTCTACATGTCATGTTTATTCTAGAAACGACATGTACAAGAAGTATTTACACTAACCCGTGTTGTTCCATACATGGTTGGTTACATGGGTCACACTACACAATGTGTTCAAGCTAGAAACGGTGTGTATAACTTAAGTTTTGTCCATCTGTGTTGTTAGTCACAGGGGTGGACACATGGTCTACAAAACACGATATATACAATAGGTACACGGTGTGTTCCCCCAATGATTTTCCAACCCCATGTCTCTACCCACATAGCCCCGACACAGTTAGAGAGTACATGATGTTTACATATAGTACACGACATGAACTCAAGAAAAACAGTTCCTTCCCAAACAAAAGGACACATGACATGTGTTCATCATTACATGGCATGTATTCTCAATTTTTCTTGACAGTATGCCTCAGAAACTACTCTAGAACCCAGAAAAATTCAGAAATTAACATTAAAGATCCAAATTCTGATCTGTGAGGGCCCATACTCCCTGTGATTCAATGCTTGGAATCATATACATGTTATATATATAAACATAACAGAGTAATGGTCCACCAAATTCTAATCCATGAGGTCCCGTAACACATCAAGATCCAAATTATGGCATAAATTCAAACAAAACCAGACATAATTCAATACCATATCACAACAACATATATCCAAACAACATGCAATTGTTGATGCACCCTAAATGGAAAGGTAAGAATGCATGACATGTGATTTCTAGAAAGTGCATATATGATGCATGAGATTGCATACCCTCATCTCAATGGGTTTCAATAGAAGTAGAACCTCAATATTATCAATGATTAAATCATGAACAAGTGAATCACCCAATGGTGAAATCAAATAAACTGTAAAATTGAAAAACAAGAAAAATTGAAACAACGAAGTACATTGGTTTTTCCCTGTACATGGGTTAGCAACTCCTAGACACAACTTATTACCAAGTACCTATTCCTTCCTATCCCTAGATATAGGCTCCAAAAATTATGTCGGGAGGAAAATAATCCCTCTGATACCACATTGTAACATCCCAGTTCGAGGTGCCGTCCAGAGGTGCCACATACCCGGTTGGCCACATGGCCGCAAGTGCATTTCATCAAACGCTCGAGGCTACCGACTATCATCGAGGGACATGAGTGTAATAATGGTGAAAATATATCCTCCTTGGCAGAGTAACATAGTGGAAATAAACAAATATATAATAGCAGAAGCAGTAAAAGCATGCAATAAGCAAAAAGTGTAAGTCTAAAGAAATAAAAAACTGGAGAACAAATAAATAATGACGCCAAATACATATGTTTTATAATGAAACCAAACAAGTCAAAATGCTAGAATATAGTAAAAAATTTACAAAAGAAAATAGATAAAATACAGAAACATCGCAAGCCTCAGCATGGTCTCATGCTCTCTAGCTCCACAGAAATCAAGTACTTGAAGTAGAAGAGTGCTTGCCCTTATCTATACATGTAACAATATAACCTGTTTGGGGCCAAAATCATAACCCAAATAGGGTACGAGATGAATACCAGTAGGCAACCAACCAATGATCTATACCTAATAGTCAATGAATATATATGGCATGAAAAATACAAAATAGGTAATAAACAAGGAACTACTCAAAATTAAATAGTCCAACTGATTCAATTGAAATCATTTTACATTTATCAATTTATACAACCAATTAAAAAATAAATGAAACCCTCTGGGAAAGTTCTCACAACCTATCCCATGTGGTTTACCTAATAATATTTTGTAACCCCTTGGGTAGTTTTCACAACCTAACCCCTCTAGTTCAATTTACAATAAGGATATAAGGAAGACTCCCTAAGTACTCACTGTCAATTCCCCATATAGTCTCGTATATGAAAATACTCTCTGAGGTAGAAATCACCATCAATTCCACCTTATAGTCTTTTATCAGTAAACTACAGACACTCTTAAGATTCACTCAATGTCAATTCCTCATGTGGTTTCATAACATATCTATAACCACTATGAGAGAGAACTCAACGTCAATCCCCCCTATGGTCTCGCAGCATGATAAATATAACAGACACTATAGGAAATCTCTCAATGTTAATTTCTCTTATGGTCTCTCTACACCAGGTTCCCACAGACCCATGTAATGTAATCATACAGAAATAATAATCACCAGCTAAAGAAAAACACAAAGTATTACTTGGATAAGAAGCTACAAGGAATCTCACACCATATCAGATAAATCACTCCAACATAGAAATACTATGCAAGGGAGCAAAGCAGCCTAACATGAAACCTTGAACAAATGGTAAATAATTAGAAAACAAGAGAAAAACCTCCATTTCATGGCATGGATAACCATATTGACAACAACTAACCTCTATCCAAACAAACAAGGTATAATAGGAAATAATAGGGATAAAAATCATAAACACACAAAACCTTGAACATGGGTATTGGGCACGTTTGTGAATATAACTCAATTACTAACTAAAGAAATGAAAAAAAACTCCTACCTCGACATTGTATGGACAATATATCTGAACCTCATCCTTTGAATCTCCTTAGAACGCTGCAGATCTATGGAAAACATTAAAAACAATCAACTGTGGATATATCACGATAGGGGATAAATCAGGAGATGATGTTAAAGAATAAGGGAGAACTCACTGATGTAATTCCAACGCAATCGACTGAGTTTGAATCAGATAATGGATTGCAAGTTGGAGGCTTAGAGATGATATGTGGATGTATGGATACTTCTGGATGAGAAGGATGAAGAATAAGTGTGCTCTGTTAATTAAACGTGACCCCGATCCATTTAATGGAAAAATAAAGTACACGGTGTGTTCTTTAAAAGTACATGGCATGTACTTTCCTTTTCTATCCTACAATTTAGGTGGTCTCCAGGTCACCACACACAGCCATGTGCCTGGCCATTACATGGCCTATACGTGGTCATTAATGGTAACCAGTTACACAGCGTGTACTCGAAGTACATGGCGTGTACTCAAAGTTCACGGCGTGTACTCAAAGTAAATGGTGTGTACTCTTGAAATGTCCAAAAACTCATCTTTTTCTCAAAAATAGCCTGAAAATAAAAACATACCTGAAAAGAAGATTTTTATTATTAAAATAATAGACAAGATCCAGCTACTAGAAAACAGTAAGT